>JAUPFP010000004.1:3546051-4950545 GCA_036925085.1 Brachycybe producta
TCTCCCCGCTTCTTTTACCCCTCTTTTCCCCCCTCTTCTTTTCCCCCTCTTTTTTCCCCCTCTTTTTCCCCCTCTTCTTTTTCCCCTCTTCTATTCCCCCTCTTTTTCCCATCTTTTCCCCCTTTTTTCCCCCTCTTTTTCCCCCTCTTCTTTTCCCCCTCTTCTATTCCCCCTCTTTTCCCCCTCTTTTTCCCCCTCTTTTCCCCTCTTCTTTTCCCCCTCTTTTCCCCCTCTTTTCCCCCTCTTCCTTTCCCCCTCTTTTTTCCCCCTCTTTCCCCCTCTTCCTTTCCCCTCTTC
Organism: Brachycybe producta; assembly: GCA_036925085.1. Classification (NCBI taxonomy): domain Eukaryota; kingdom Metazoa; phylum Arthropoda; class Diplopoda; order Playtdesmida; family Andrognathidae; genus Brachycybe; species Brachycybe producta. The sequence continues at coordinate 3,546,349 of JAUPFP010000004.1, forward strand.
TTTTCCCCCTCTTTTCTCCCTATTCTTTTCCCCATCTTTTCCCTCTTTTCCCCTCTCCTTTCCCCCTCTTCTTTTCTCCCTCTTTTATCCCCCCTCATCTTTCCCCCTCTTCTTTTCCCTCTCATCTTTCCCCCTCTTCTTTTCTCCCCTCTTCTTTCTCCCCTCTTCTTTTGCCCCTCTTTTTCCCCTCTTCTTTCCCCCTCATCTTTTCCCCCTCTCCTTTCTTCCTCTTCTTTTCCCCCTCTTCTTTTCCCCCTCTTCTTTTCTCCCTCTTTTTTCCCCCTCTTTTCCCCCTCTTTTCCTCCTCCTTTTCTTTCTTTTCCCCCTGTTTCCCCCCTCTTTTCCTCTTTCTTTTCCTCCCTCTTTTCCTCCTCTTTTCCCTCTCTTTTCCCCCTCTTTTCCACCTCTTTTCTCCCTCTTTTCCCCCTCTTTTCTCCCTCTTTTTCCCTCTTTTTCCTCCCTCTTTTCCCCTCTTTTCCTCCCTCTTTTCCTCCCTCTTTTCCTCCCTCTTTTCCCTCTCTTTTCCCACTCTTTTCCCCCTCTTTTTTCCCTCTTTTTCCCCCTCTTTTCCCACCCTCTTTTCTCACCTTTTCCCACCCTCTTTTCCCCTTTCTTTTCCCCCACTCTTTTCCCCCTCTTTCCCCCTCTTTTCCCCTTTTCCCCCCTCTTTCTCCCTTTCTTTCCCCCCTCTTTTTCCCCTTTTTCCCCCTTTTTTCCCCCTTTTTTTCCCCCCTCTTTTCCCCCTCTTTCCCCTCTTTTCCCACCCTCTTTTACCCTCTCTTTTCCCCCAGTTTTCCCCCTCTCTTTTCCCCCCTCTTTCTTCCTTTTTTTGTCACCTTTTTCCCACCTTTTTTTCCCACCCTTTTTCTCCCTCTTACCCCCCTTTTCCCCCCTCTTTTCCCCTTCTTTCCCCCTCTTTCCTTCTTTTTCCCTCTCTTTTCCCCCTCTTTCCCCCTCCTTTTCCCCCTCTTTCCCCCCCCTCTTTTCCCCCTTTTTTTCCCCCTTTTTTCCCCCTCTTTTCTCCCTCTTTTCCCCCTCTTATGCTTTTTATGCTTTTTATGCTTTTTATGCTTTTTATGCTTTTTATGCTTTTTATGCTTTTTATGCTTTTTATGCTTTTTATGCTTTTTATGCTTTTTATGCTTTTTATGCTTTTTATGCTTTTTATGCTTTTTATGCTTTTTATGCTTTTTATGCTTTTTATGCTTTTTATGCTTTTTATGCTTTTTTATGCTTTTTATGCTTTTTATGCTTTTTATGCTTTTTATGCTTTTTATGCTTTTTATGCTTTTTATGCTTTTTATGCTTTTTATGCTTTTTATGCTTTTTATGCTTTTTATGCTTTTTATGCTTTTTATGCTTTTTATGCTTTTTATGCTTTTTATGCTTTTTATGCTTTTTATGCTTTTTATGCTTTTTATGCTTTTTATGCTTTTTATGCTTTTTATGCTTTTTATGCTTTTTATGCTTTTTATGCTTTTTATGCTTTTTATGCTTTTTATGCTTTTATGCTTTTTATGCTTTTTATGCTTTTTATGCTTTTATGCTTTTTATGCTTTTTATGCTTTTTATGCTTTTTATGCTTTTTATGCTTTTTATGCTTTTTATGCTTTTTATGCTTTTATGCTTTTTATGCTTTTTATGCTTTTTATGCTTTTTATGCTTTTTATGCTTTTTATGCTTTTTATGCTTTTTATGCTTTTTATGCTTTTTATGCTTTTTATGCTTTTTATGCTTTTATGCTTTTTATGCTTTTTATGCTTTTTATGCTTTTTATGCTTTTTATGCTTTTTATGCTTTTTTTTTATGCTTTTTTATGCTTTTTTATGCTTTTTTATGCTTTTTTATGCTTTTTTATGCTTTTTTATGCTTTTTTATGCTTTTTTATGCTTTTTTATGCTTTTTTATGCTTTTTTATGCTTTTTTATGCTTTTTTATGCTTTTTTTATGCTTTTTTATGCTTTTTTATGCTTTTTTATGCTTTTTTTTGCTTTTTTATGCTTTTTTATGCTTTTTTTATGCTTTTTTATGCTTTTTTTATGCTTTTTTTTTTTTGCTTTTTTTTATGCTTTTTTATGCTTTTTTATGCTTTTTTATGCTTTTTTATGCTTTTTTTATGCTTTTTACGCTTTTTACACTTTTTATGCTTTTTATGCTTTTTATGCTTTTTATGCTTTTTATGCTTTTTATGCTTTTTGTTTTTTTATGCTTTTTTTTTATTCTTTTTTATGCTTTTTTTATGCTTTTTTATGTTTTTTTATGCTTTTTTTTATGCTTTTTTATGTTTTTTTATGCTTTTTTTTATGCTTTTTTTATGCTTTTTATGCTTTTTATGCTTTTCTATGCTTTTTTATGCTTTTTTTATGCATTTTATGCATTTTATGCATTTATGCATTTTATGCTTTTTATGCATTTTATGTTTTTTATGCTTTTTATGCTTTTTATGATTTTTTATGCTTTTTATGCTTTTTATTATTTTTTATGCTTTTTATGCATTTTGGGGTTTTTTTTATGTTTTTTGTTTTTGGGGGGTTTTTTTTGGTTTTTTTTTTTTTCTTTTTTTTTTCTTTTTTTTGGTTTTTTTTTTTTTAGGTTGTTTTAATTTTTTTTGGGAAAATTTTTTTGGATGACATCGAACTTTTTTGGTTTTTAAGTGACCTTGAATTTTTTTGGATGAGAAATAGAAAAAAGCAAGAAAAAGTAGAGTAGAAATGGAGAAAAGTAAGAAAAAGTAGAGTAGAAATAGAAAAAAGCACGAAAAAATATAGTAGAAATAGAGAAAAGCAAGAAAAAGTAGAGTAAAAATAGAGAAAAGCAAGAAAGAGTAGAGTAGAAATAGAGAAAAGCAAGAAAGAGTAGAGTAGAAATAGAGAAAAGCAAGAAAATGTAGAGTAGAAATAGAGAAAAGTAAGAAAAAGTAGAGTAAAAATAGAGAAAAGCAAGAAAGAGTAGAGTAGAAATAGAGAAAAGCAAGAAAAAGTAGTGTAGAAATAGAAAAAAGCAAGAAAAAGTAGAGTAGAAATAGAAAAAAGCACGAAAAATATAGTAGAAATAGAGAGAAAGCAAGAAAAAGTAGAGTAAAAATAGAGAAAAGCAAGAAAAAGAAGTGTACAAATAGAGAAAAGCAAGAAAAAGTAGTGTAGAAATAGAAAAAAGCAAGAAAAAGTAGAGTAGAAATAGAAAAAAGCAAGAAAAAGTAGAGTAGAAATAGAAAAAAGCAAGAAAAAGTAGAGTAGAAATAGAAAAAAGCAAGAAAAAGTAGAGTAGAAATAGAGAAAAGAAAGAAAGAGTAGAGTAGAAATAGAGAAAAAGCAAGAAAAAGTAGAGTAAAAATAGAGAAAAGCAAGAAAGAGTAGAGTAGAAATAGAGAAAAGCAAGAAAAAGTAGAGTAGAAATAGAGAAAAGCAAGAAAGAGTAGAGTAGAAATAGAGAAAAGCAGAAAAAGTAGAGTAGAAATAGAGAAAAGCAAGAAAAAGTAGAGTAGAAATAGAGAAAAGCAAGAAAAAGTAAGTAGAAATAGAGAAAAGCAAGAAAGAGTAGAGTAGAAATAGAAAAAATGCAAGAAAGAGTAGAGTAGAAATAGAAAAAAGCAAGAAAAAGTAGAGTTGAAATAGACAAAAGCAAGAAAAAGTAAGACTAGAAATAGAAGAAAGCAAGAAAATGTAGAGTAGAAATAGAAAAAGGCAAGAAAAAGTAGAGTAGAAATTGAAAAAAAGCAAGAAAAAGTAAGTAGAAATAGAGAAAAGCAAGAAAGAGTAGAGTAGAAATAGAGAAAAGCAAGAAAAAGTAGAGTAGAAATAGAGAAAAGCAAGAAAAGTAGAGTAGAAATAGAGAAAAGCAAGAAAAAGTAGAGTAGAAATAGAAAAAAGCAAGAAAGAGTAGAGTAGAAATAGAAAAAAGCAAGAAAAAGTAGAGTTGAAATAGACAAAAGCAAGAAAAAGTAAGAGTAGAAATAGAAAAAAGCAAGAAAGAGTAGAGTAGAAATAGAGAAAAGCAAGAAAAAGTAGAGTAGAAATAGAGAAAAGCAAGAAAAAGTAGAGTAGAAATAAAGAAAAGCAAGAAAAAGTAGAGTAGAAATAAAGAAAAGCAAGAAAGAGTAGAGTAGAAAAAAAAGTAGAATAAAAATAGACAAAAGCAAGAAAAAGTAGACTAGAAATAAAGAAAAGCAAGAAAAAGTAGAGTAGAAATAGAGAAAAGCAAGAAAAAGTAGAGTAGAAATACAGAAAAGCAAGAAAAAGTAAGAGTAGAAATAGAGAAAAGCAAGAAAAAGTAAGAGTAGAAATAGAAAAAAGCAAGAAAGAGTAGAGTAGAAATAGACAAAAGCAAGAAAAAGTAAGTGTAGAAATAGAGAAAAGTAAGAAAAAGTAGAGTAGAAATAGAGAAAAGCAAGAAAAAGTAGAGTAGAAATAGTAAAAAGCAAGAAAGAGTAGAGTAGAAATAGAAAAAAGCAAGAAAGAGTAGAGTAGAAATAGACAAAAGCAAGAAAAAGTAAGAGTAGAAATAGAGAAAAGCAAGAAAGAGTAGAGTAGAAATAGAAAAAAGCAAGAAAAAGTAAGATTAGAAATAGAAAAAGCAAAAAAGAGTAGAGTAGAAATAGAGAAAAGCAAGAAAAAGTAGAGTAGAAATAGAGGAAAAGCAAGAAAAAGTAGAGTAGAAATAGAAAAAAGCAAGTAAGAGTAGAGTAGAAATAGAAAAAAAGCACGAAAAATATAGTAGAAATAAAGAAAAGCAAGAAAAAGTAGAGTAAAAATAGAGAAAAGCAAGAAAAAGAAGTGTAGAAATAGAGAAAAGCAAGAAAAGAGTAGTGTAGAAATAGAAAAAAGCAAGAAAAAGTAGAGTAGAAATAGAAAAAAGCAAGAAAAAGTAGAGTAGAAATAGAAAAAAGCAAGAAAAAGTAGAGTAGAAATAGAAAAAAGCAAGACAGTGTAGAGTAGAAATAGAGAAAAGCAAGAAAATGTAGAGTAGAAATTGAGAAAAGCAAAAAGTAGAGTATAAATAGAGAAAAGCAAGAAAAAGTAGAGTAAAAATAGAGAAAAGCAAGAAAGAGTAGAGTAGAAATAGAGAAAAGCAAGAAAGAGTAGAGTAGAAATAGAGAAAAGCAAGAAAAAGTAGAGTAGAAATAGAGAAAAGCAAGAAAGAGTAGAGTAGAAATAGAGAAAAGCAAGAAAAAGTAAGATTAGAAATAGAAAAAGCAAAAAAGAGTAGAGTAGATATAGAGAAAAGCAAGAAAAAGTAAGTTTAGAAATAGAAAAAAGCAAGAAAAAGTAGAGTAGAAATAGAGAAAAGCAAGAAAAAGTAGAGTAGAAATAAAGAAAAGCAAGAAAAAGTAGAGTAGAAATAAAGAAAAAGTAGAGTAGAAATAGAGAAAAGTAAGAAAAAGTAGAGTAGAAATAGAGAAAAGCAAGAAAAAGTAGAGTAGAAATAGTAAAAAGCAAGAAAGAGTAGAGTAGAAATAGAAAAAAGCAAGAAAGAGTAGAGTAGAAATAGACAAAAGCAAGAAAAGTAAGAGTAGAAATAGAGAAAAGCAAGAAAGAGTAGAGTAGAAATAGAAAAAAGCAAGAAAAAGTAAGATTAGAAATAGAAAAAGCAAAAAAGAGTAGAGTAGAAATAGAGAAAAGCAAGAAAAAGTAGAGTAGAAATAGAAAAAAGCAAGTAAGAGTAGAGTAGAAATAGAAAAAAGCACGAAAAATATAGTAGAAATAAAGAAAAGCAAGAAAAAGTAGAGTAAAAATAGAGAAAAGCAAGAAAAAGAAGTGTAGAAATAGAGAAAAGCAAGAAAAAGTAGTGTAGAAATAGAAAAAAGCAAGAAAAAGTAGAGTAGAAATAGAAAAAAAGCAAGAAAAAGTAGAGTAGAAATAGAAAAAAGCAAGAAAAAGTAGAGTAGAAATAGAAAAAAGCAAGACAGTGTAGAGTAGAAATAGAGAAAAGCAAGAAAATGTAGAGTAGAAATTGAGAAAAGCAAAAAGTAGAGTAGAAATAGAGAAAAGCAAGAAAAAGTAGAGTAAAAATAGAGAAAAGCAAGAAAAAGTAGAGTAGAAATAGAGAAAAGAAAGAAAGAGTAGAGTAGAAATAGAGAAAAGCAAGAAAAAGTAGAGTAGAAATAGAGAAAAGCAAGAAAGAGTAGAGTAGAAATAGAGAAAAGCAAGAAAAAGTAGAGTAGAAATAGAGAAAAGCAAGAAAAAGTAGAGTAGAAATAGAGAAAAGCAAGAAAAAGTAGAGTAGAAATAGAGAAAAGCAAGAAAAAGTAGAGTAGAAATAGAGAAAAGCAAGAAAGAGTAGAGTAGAAATAGAAAAAAGCAAGAAAAAGTAGAGTTGAAATAGACAAAAGCAAGAAAAAGTAAGAGTAGAAATAGAAGAAAGCAAGAAAATGTAGAGTAGAAATAGAAAAAGGCAAGAAAAAGTAGAGTAGAAATTGAAAAAAGCAAGAAAAAGTAGAGTAGAAATAGAGAAAAGCAAGAAAATGTAGAGTAGAAATAGAGAAAAGCAAAAAGTAGAGTAGAAATAGTGAAAAGCAAGAAAGAGTAGAGTAGAAATAGAGAAAAGCAAGAAAAAGTAGAGTAGAAATAGAGAAAAGCAAGAAAAAGTAGAGTAGAAATAGAGAAAAGCAAGAAAAAGTAGAGTAGAAATAGAAAAAAGCAAGAAAGAGTAGAGTAGAAATAGAAAAAAGCAAGAAAAAGTAGAGTTGAAATAGACAAAAGCAAGAAAAAGTAAGAGTAGAAATAGAAAAAAGCAAGAAAGAGTAGAGTAGAAATAGAGAAAAGCAAGAAAAAGTAGAGTAGAAATAGAGAAAAGCAAGAAAAGTAGCGTAGAAATAAAGAAAAGCAAGAAAAAGTAGAGTAGAAATAAAGAAAAGCAAGAAAGAGTAGAGTAGAAAAAAAAGTAGAATAAAAATAGACAAAAGCAAGAAAAAGTAGACTAGAAATAAAGAAAAGCAAGAAAAAGTAGAGTAGAAATAGAGAAAAGCAAGAAAAAGTAGAGTAGAAATACAGAAAAGCAAGAAAAAGTAAGAGTAGAAATAGAGAAAAGCAAGAAAAAGTAAGAGTAGAAATAAAAAAAAGCAAGAAAGAGTAGAGTAGAAATAGACAAAAGCAAGAAAAAGAAAGTGTAGAAATAGAGAAAAGCAAGAAAGAGTAGAGTAGAAATAGAGAAAAGCAAGAAAAAGTAAGATTAGAAATAGAAAAAGCAAAAAAGAGTAGAGTAGATATAGAGAAAAGCAAGAAAAAGTAAGTTTAGAAATAGAAAAAAGCAAGAAAAAGTAGAGTAGAAATAGAGAAAAGCAAGAAAAAGTAGAGTAGAAATAAAGAAAAGCAAGAAAAAGTAGAGTAGAAATAAAGAAAATGTAGAGTAGAAATAGAGAAAAGTAAGAAAAAGTAGAGTAAAAATAGAGAAAAGCAAGAAAAAGTAGAGTAGAAATAGTAAAAAGCAAGAAAGAGTAGAGTAGAAATAGAAAAAAGCAAGAAAGAGTAGAGTAGAAATAGACAAAAGCAAGAAAAAGTAAGAGTAGAAATAGAGAAAAGCAAGAAAGAGTAGAGTAGAAATAGAAAAAAGCAAGAAAAAGTAAGATTAGAAATAGAAAAAGCAAAAAAGAGTAGAGTAGAAATAGAGAAAAGCAAGAAAAAGTAGAGTAGAAATAGAGAAAAGCAAGAAAAAGTAGAGTAGAAATAGAAAAAAGCAAGTAAGAGTAGAGTAGAAATAGAAAAAAAGCACGAAAAATATAGTAGAAATAAAGAAAAGCAAGAAAAAGTAGAGTAAAAATAGAGAAAAGCAAGAAAAAGAAGTGTAGAAATAGAGAAAAGCAAGAAAAACGTAGTGTAGAAATAGAAAAAAGCAAGAAAAAGTAGAGTAGAAATAGAAAAAAGCAAGAAAAAGTAGAGTAGAAATAGAAAAAAGCAAGAAAAAGTAGAGTAGAAATAGAAAAAAAGCAAGACAATGTAGAGTAGAAATAGAGAAAAGCAAGAAAATTTAGAGTAGAAATTGAGAAAAGCAAAAAGTAGAGTAGAAATAGAGAAAAGCAAGAAAAAGTAGAGTAAAAATAGAGAAAAGCAAGAAAGAGTAGAGTAGAAATAGAGAAAAGCAAGAAAGAGTAGAGTAGAAATAGAGAAAAGCAAGAAAAAGTAGAGTAGAAATAGAGAAAAGCAAGAAAGAGTAGAGTAGAAATAGAGAAAAGCAAGAAAAAGTAGAGTAGAAATAGAGAAAAGCAAGAAAAAGTAGAGTAGAAATAGAGAAAAGCAAGAAAAAGTAAGTAGAAATAGAGAAAAGCAAGAAAGAGTAGAGTAGAAATAGAAAAAATGCAAGAAAGAGTAGAGTAGAAATAGAAAAAAGCAAGAAAAAGTAGAGTTGAAATAGACAAAAGCAAGAAAAAGTAAGAGTAGAAATAAAAGAAAGCAAGAAAATGTAGAGTAGAAATAGAAAAAGGCAAGAAAAAGTAGAGTAGAAATTGAAAAAAGCAAGAAAAAGTAGAGTAGAAATAGAGAAAAGCAAGAAAATGTAGAGTAGAAATAGAGAAAAGCAAAAAGTAGAGTAGAAATAGTGAAAAGCAAGAAAGAGTAGAGTAGAAATAGAGAAAAGCAAGAAAAAGTAGAGTAGAAATAGAGAAAAGCATGAAAAAGTAGAGTAGAAATAGAGAAAAGCATGAAAAAGTAGAGTAGAAATAGAGAAAAGCAAGAAAAAGTAGAGTAGAAATAGAAAAAAGCAAGAAAGAGTAGAGTAGAAATAGAAAAAAGCAAGAAAAAGTAGAGTTGAAATAGACAAAAGCAAGAAAAAGTAAGAGTAGAAATAGAAAAAAGCAAGAAAGAGTAGAGTAGAAATAGAGAAAAGCAAGAAAAAGTAGAGTAGAAATAGAGAAAAGCAAGAAAAAGTAGAGTAGAAATAAAGAAAAGCAAGAAAAAGTAGAGTAGAAATAAAGAAAAGCAAGAAAGAGTAGAGTAGAAAAAAAAGTAGAATAAAAATAGACAAAAGCAAGAAAAAGTAGACTAGAAATAAAGAAAAGCAAGAAAAAGTAGAGTAGAAATAGACAAAAGCAAGAAAAAGTAAGACTAGAAATAGAAGAAAGCAAGAAAATGTAGAGTAGAAATAGAAAAAGGCAAGAAAAAGTAGAGTAGAAATTGAAAAAAGCAAGAAAAAGTAAGTAGAAATAGAGAAAAGCAAGAAAGAGTAGAGTAGAAATAGAGAAAAGCAAGAAAAAGTAGACTAGAAATAAAGAAAAGCAAGAAAAAGTAGAGTAGAAATAGAGAAAAGCAAGAAAAAGTAGAGTAGAAATACAGAAAAGCAAGAAAAAGTAAGAGTAGAAATAGAGAAAAGCAAGAAAAAGTAAGAGTAGAAATAGAAAAAAGCAAGAAAGAGTAGAGTAGAAATAGACAAAAGCAAGAAAAAGAAAGTGTAGAAATAGAGAAAAGCAAGAAAGAGTAGAGTAGAAATAGAGAAAAGCAAGAAAAAGTAAGATTAGAAATAGAAAAAGCAAAAAAGAGTAGAGTAGATATAGAGAAAAGCAAGAAAAAGTAAGTTTAGAAATAGAAAAAAGCAAGAAAAAGTAGAGTAGAAATAGAGAAAAGCAAGAAAAAGTAGAGTAGAAATAAAGAAAAGCAAGAAAAAGTAGAGTAGAAATAAAGAAAATGTAGAGTAGAAATAGAGAAAAGTAAGAAAAAGTAGAGTAAAAATAGAGAAAAGCAAGAAAAAGTAGAGTAGAAATAGTAAAAAGCAAGAAAGAGTAGAGTAGAAATAGAAAAAAGCAAGAAAGAGTAGAGTAGAAATAGACAAAAGCAAGAAAAAGTAAGAGTAGAAATAGAGAAAAGCAAGAAAGAGTAGAGTAGAAATAGAAAAAAGCAAGAAAAAGTAAGATTAGAAATAGAAAAAGCAAAAAAGAGTAGAGTAGAAATAGAGAAAAGCAAGAAAAAGTAGAGTAGAAATAGAGAAAAGCAAGAAAAAGTAGAGTAGAAATAGAAAAAAAGCAAGTAAGAGTAGAGTAGAAATAGAAAAAAGCACGAAAAATATAGTAGAAATAAAGAAAAGCAAGAAAAAGTAGAGTAAAAATAGAGAAAAGCAAGAAAAAGAAGTGTAGAAATAGAGAAAAGCAAGAAAAAGTAGTGTAGAAATAGAAAAAAGCAAGAAAAAGTAGAGTAGAAATAGAAAAAAGCAAGAAAAAGTAGAGTAGAAATAGAAAAAAGCAAGAAAAAGTAGAGTAGAAATAGAAAAAAGCAAGACAATGTAGAGTAGAAATTGAGAAAAGCAAGAAAATTTAGAGTAGAAATTGAGAAAAGCAAAAAGTAGAGTAGAAATAGAGAAAAGCAAGAAAAAGTAGAGTAAAAATAGAGAAAAGCAAGAAAGAGTAGAGTAGAAATAGAGAAAAGCAAGAAAGAGTAGAGTAGAAATAGAGAAAAGCAAGAAAAAGTAGAGTAGAAATAGAGAAAAGCAAGAAAGAGTAGAGTAGAAATAGAGAAAAGCAAGAAAAAGTAGAGTAGAAATAGAGAAAAGCAAGAAAAAGTAGAGTAGAAATAGAGAAAAGCAAGAAAAAGTAAGTAGAAATAGAGAAAAGCAAGAAAGAGTAGAGTAGAAATAGAAAAAATGCAAGAAAGAGTAGAGTAGAAATAGAAAAAAGCAAGAAAAAGTAGAGTTGAAATAGACAAAAGCAAGAAAAAGTAAGAGTAGAAATAAAAGAAAGCAAGAAAATGTAGAGTAGAAATAGAAAAAGGCAAGAAAAAGTAGAGTAGAAATTGAAAAAAGCAAGAAAAAGTAGAGTAGAAATAGAGAAAAGCAAGAAAATGTAGAGTAGAAATAGAGAAAAGCAAAAAGTAGAGTAGAAATAGTGAAAAGCAAGAAAGAGTAGAGTAGAAATAGAGAAAAGCAAGAAAAAGTAGAGTAGAAATAGAGAAAAGCATGAAAAAGTAGAGTAGAAATAGAGAAAAGCATGAAAAAGTAGAGTAGAAATAGAGAAAAGCAAGAAAAAGTAGAGTAGAAATAGAAAAAAGCAAGAAAGAGTAGAGTAGAAATAGAAAAAAGCAAGAAAAAGTAGAGTTGAAATAGACAAAAGCAAGAAAAAGTAAGAGTAGAAATAGAAAAAAGCAAGAAAGAGTAGAGTAGAAATAGAGAAAAGCAAGAAAAAGTAGAGTAGAAATAGAGAAAAGCAAGAAAAAGTAGAGTAGAAATAAAGAAAAGCAAGAAAAAGTAGAGTAGAAATAAAGAAAAGCAAGAAAGAGTAGAGTAGAAAAAAAAGTAGAATAAAAATAGACAAAAGCAAGAAAAAGTAGACTAGAAATAAAGAAAAGCAAGAAAAAGTAGAGTAGAAATAGACAAAAGCAAGAAAAAGTAAGACTAGAAATAGAAGAAAGCAAGAAAATGTAGAGTAGAAATAGAAAAAGGCAAGAAAAAGTAGAGTAGAAATTGAAAAAAGCAAGAAAAAGTAAGTAGAAATAGAGAAAAGCAAGAAAGAGTAGAGTAGAAATAGAGAAAAGCAAGAAAAAGTAGAGTAGAAATAGAGAAAAGCAAGAAAAAGTAGAGTAGAAATAGAGAAAAGCAAGAAAAAGTAGAGTAGAAATAGAAAAAAGCAAGAAAGAGTAGAGTAGAAATAGAAAAAAGCAAGAAAAAGTAGAGTTGAAATAGACAAAAGCAAGAAAAAGTAAGAGTAGAAATAGAAAAAAGCAAGAAAGAGTAGAGTAGAAATAGAGAAAAGCAAGAAAAAGTAGAGTAGAAATAGAGAAAAGCAAGAAAAAGTAGAGTAGAAATAAAGAAAAGCAAGAAAAAGTAGAGTAGAAATAAAGAAAAGCAAGAAAGAGTAGAGTAGAAAAAAAAGTAGAATAAAAATAGACAAAAGCAAGAAAAAGTAGACTAGAAATAAAGAAAAGCAAGAAAAAGTAGAGTAGAAATAGAGAAAAGCAAGAAAAAGTAGAGTAGAAATACAGAAAAGCAAGAAAAAGTAAGAGTAGAAATAGAGAAAAGCAAGAAAAAGTAAGAGTAGAAATAGAAAAAAGCAAGAAAGAGTAGAGTAGAAATAGACAAAAGCAAGAAAAAGTAAGTGTAGAAATAGAGAAAAGTAAGAAAAAGTAGAGTAGAAATAGAGAAAAGCAAGAAAAAGTAGAGTAGAAATAGTAAAAAGCAAGAAAGAGTAGAGTAGAAATAGACAAAAGCAAGAAAGAGTAGAGTAGAAATAGACAAAAGCAAGAAAAAGTAAGAGTAGAAATAGAGAAAAGCAAGAAAGAGTAGAGTAGAAATAGAAAAAAGCAAGAAAAAGTAAGATTAGAAATAGAAAAAGCAAAAAAGAGTAGAGTAGAAATAGAGAAAAGCAAGAAAAAGTAGAGTAGAAATAGAGAAAAGCAAGAAAAAGTAGAGTAGAAATAGAAAAAAGCAAGTAAGAGTAGAGTAGAAATAGAAAAAAGCACGAAAAATATAGTAGAAATAAAGAAAAGCAAGAAAAAGTAGAGTAAAAATAGAGAAAAGCAAGAAAAAGAAGTGTAGAAATAGAGAAAAGCAAGAAAAAGTAGTGTAGAAATAGAAAAAAGCAAGAAAAAGTAGAGTAGAAATAGAAAAAAGCAAGAAAAAGTAGAGTAGAAATAGAAAAAAGCAAGAAAAAGTAGAGTAGAAATAGAAAAAAGCAAGACAATGTAGAGTAGAAATAGAGAAAAGCAAGAAAATGTAGAGTAGAAATTGAGAAAAGCAAAAAGTAGAGTAGAAATAGAGAAAAGCAAGAAAAAGTAGAGTAAAAATAGAGAAAAGCAAGAAAGAGTAGAGTAGAAATAGAGAAAAGCAAGAAAGAGTAGAGTAGAAATAGAGAAAAGCAAGAAAAAGTAGAGTAGAAATAGAGAAAAGCAAGAAAGAGTAGAGTAGAAATAGAGAAAAGCAAGAAAAAGTAGAGTAGAAATAGAGAAAAGCAAGAAAAAGTAGAGTAGAAATAGAGAAAAGCAAGAAAAAGTAAGTAGAAATAGAGAAAAGCAAGAAAGAGTAGAGTAGAAATAGAAAAAATGCAAGAAAGAGTAGAGTAGAAATAGAAAAAAGCAAGAAAAAGTAGAGTTGAAATAGACAAAAGCAAGAAAAAGTAAGAGTAGAAATAAAAGAAAGCAAGAAAATGTAGAGTAGAAATAGAAAAAGGCAAGAAAAAGTAGAGTAGAAATTGAAAAAAGCAAGAAAAAGTAGAGTAGAAATAGAGAAAAGCAAGAAAATGTAGAGTAGAAATAGAGAAAAGCAAAAAGTAGAGCAGAAATAGTGAAAAGCAAGAAAGAGTAGAGTAGAAATAGAGAAAAGCAAGAAAAAGTAGAGTAGAAATAGAGAAAAGCATGAAAAAGTAGAGTAGAAATAGAGAAAAGCATGAAAAAGTAGAGTAGAAATAGAGAAAAGCAAGAAAAAGTAGAGTAGAAATAGAAAAAAGCAAGAAAAAGTAGAGTTGAAATAGACAAAAGCAAGAAAAAGTAAGAGTAGAAATAGAAAAAAGCAAGAAAGAGTAGAGTAGAAATAGAGAAAAGCAAGAAAAAGTAGAGTAGAAATAGAGAAAAGCAAGAAAGAGTAGAGTAGAAATAGAGAAAAGCAAGAAAAAGTAGAGTAGAAATAGAGAAAAGCAAGAAAAAGTAGAGTAGAAATAGAAAAAAGCAAGAAAAAGTAGAGTTGAAATAGACAAAAGCAAGAAAAAGTAAGAGTAGAAATAGAAAAAAGCAAGAAAGAGTAGAGTAGAAATAGAGAAAAGCAAGAAAAAGTAGAGTAGAAATAGAGAAAAGCAAGAAAAAGTAGAGTAGAAATAAAGAAAAGCAAGAAAAAGTAGAGTAGAAATAAAGAAAAGCAAGAAAGAGTAGAGTAGAAAAAAAAGTAGAATAAAAATAGACAAAAGCAAGAAAAAGTAGACTAGAAATAAAGAAAAGCAAGAAAAAGTAGAGTAGAAATAGAGAAAAGCAAGAAAAAGTAGAGTAGAAATACAGAAAAGCAAGAAAAAGTAAGAGTAGAAATAGAGAAAAGCAAGAAAAAGTAAGGGTAGAAATAGAAAAAAGCAAGAAAGAGTAGAGTAGAAATAGACAAAAGCAAGAAAAAGTAAGTGTAGAAATAGAGAAAAGCAAGAAAGAGTAGAGTAGAAATAGAGAAAAGCAAGAAAAAGTAAGATTAGAAATAGAAAAAGCAAAAAAGAGTAGAGTAGATATAGAGAAAAGCAAGAAAAAGTAAGTTTAGAAATAGAAAAAAGCAAGAAAAAGTAGAGTAGAAATAGAGAAAAGCAAGAAAAAGTAGAGTAGAAATAAAGAAAAGCAAGAAAAAGTAGAGTAGAAATAAAGAAAAAGTAGAGTAGAAATAGAGAAAAGTAAGAAAAAGTAGAGTAGAAATAGAGAAAAGCAAGAAAAAGTAGAGTAGAAATAGTAAAAAGCAAGAAAGAGTAGAGTAGAAATAGAAAAAAGCAAGAAAGAGTAGAGTAGAAATAGACAAAAGCAAGAAAAAGTAAGAGTAGAAATAGAGAAAAGCAAGAAAGAGTAGAGTAGAAATAGAAAAAAGCAAGAAAAAGTAAGATTAGAAATAGAAAAAGCAAAAAAGAGTAGAGTAGAAATAGAGAAAAGCAAGAAAAAGTAGAGTAGAAATAGAGAAAAGCAAGAAAAAGTAGAGTAGATATAGAAAAAAAAAAGTAAGAGTAGAGTAGAAATAGAGAAAAGCAAGAAAAAGTAGAGTAGAAATAGAGAAAAGCAAGATAAAGTAGAGTAGAAATAGAAAAAGCAAGAAAAAGAAGTGTAGAAATAGAGAAAAGCAAGAAAAAGTAGTGTAGAAATAGAAAAAAGCAAGAAAAAGTAGAGTAGAAATAGAAAAAGGCAAGAAAAAGTAGAGTAGAAATTGAAAAAAGCAAGAAAAAGTAGAGTAGAAATAGAGAAAAGCAAGAAAATGTAGAGTAGAAATAGAGAAAAGCAAAAAGTAGAGTAGAAATAGTGAAAAGCAAGAAAGAGTAGAGTAGAAATAGAGAAAAGCAAGAAAAAGTAGAGTAGAAATAGAGAAAAGCAAGAAAAAGTAGAGTAGAAATAGAGAAAAGCAAGAAAAAGTAAAGTAGAAATAGAGAAAAGTAAGAAAAAGTAGAGTAGAAATAGAGAAAAGCAAGAAAAGTAGAGTAGAAATAGAGAAAAGTAAGAAAAAGTAGAGTAGAAATATAGAAAAGCAAGAAAAAGTAGAGTAGAAATAGAGAAAAGCAAGAAAAAGTAGAGTAGAAATAGAGAAAAGCAAGAAAAAGTAGAGTAGAAATAGAGAAAAGCAAGAAAAAGTAGAGTAGAAATAGAGAAAAGCAAGAAAAAGTAGAGTAGAAATAGAGAAAAGTAAGAAAAAGTAGAGTAGAAATAGAGAAAAGCAAGAAAAGTAGAGTAGAAATAGAGAAAAGTAAGAAAAAGTAGAGTAGAAATAGAGAAAAGCAAGAAAAAGTAGAGTAGAAATAGAGAAAAGCAAGAAAAAGTAGAGTAGAAATACAGAAAAGCAAGAAAAAATAAGAGTAGAAATAGAGAAAAGCAAGAAAAAGTAGAGTAGAAATAGACAAAAGCAAGAAAAAGTAAGATTAGAAATAGAGAAAAGCAAGAAAAAGTAGATTAGAAATAGAGAAAAGCAAGGAAGAGTAGAGTAGAAATAGAGAAAAGCAAGAAAGAGTAGAATAAAATAGAGAAAAACAAGAAAAAGTAGAAATAGAGAAAAGCAAGAAAGAGTAGAGTAGAAATAGAAAAAAGTAAGAAAAAGTAAGTAGAAATAGAGAAAAGCAAGAAAGAGAAGAGTAGAAATAGAGAAAAGCAAGAAAAAGTAGAGTAGAAATAGAAAAAAGCAAGAAAAAGTAAGTAGAAATAGAGAAAAGCAAGAAAAAGTAAAGTAGAAATAGAAAAAAGCAAGAACAAGTAAGTAGAAATAGAGAAAAGCAAAAAAAAGTAAAAGTAGAAATAGAAAAAAGCAAGAAAAAGTAAGATTAGAAATAGAAATAAGCAAGAAAGAGTAGAGTAAAAATAGAAAAAAGCAAGAAAAAGTAAGATTAGAAATAGAAAAAGCAAGAAAGAGTAGAGTAGATATAGAGAAAAGCAAAAAAAGTAGAGTAGAAATAGAGAAAAGCAAGAAAGAGTAGAGTAGAAATAGAGAAAAGCAAGAAAAAGTAGAGTAGAAATAGAGAAAAGCAAGAAAAAGTAGAGTAGAAATAGAGAAAAGCAAGAAAAAGTAGAGTAGAAATAGAGAAAAGTAAGAAAAATTAGAGTAGAAATAGAGAAAAGCAAGAAAAGTAGAGTAGAAATAGAGAAAAGTAAGAAAAAGTAGAGTAGAAATAGAGAAAAGCAAGAAAAAGTAGAGTAGAAATAGAGAAAAGCAAGAAAAAGTAGAGTAGAAATACAGAAAAGCAAGAAAAAATAGAGTAGAAATAGAGAAAAGCAAGAAAAAGTAGAGTAGAAATAGACAAAAGCAAGAAAAAGTAAGATTAGAAATAGAGAAAAGCAAGAAAAAGTAGATTAGAAATAGAGAAAAGCAAGAAAGAGTAGAGTAGAAATAGAGAAAAGCAAGAAAGAGTAGAATAGAAATAGAGAAAAACAAGAAAAAGTAGAAATAGAGAAAAGCAAGAAAGAGTAGAGTAGAAATAGAAAAAAGCAAGAAAAAGTAAGTAGATATAGAGAAAAGCAAGAAAGAGTAGAGTAGATATAGAGAAAAGCAAGAAAAAGTAAGATTAGAAATAGAAAAAAAGCGAGAAAAAGTAGAGTAGAAATAGAAAAAAGCAAGAAAAAGTACAGTAGAAATAGAGAAAAGCAAAAAAAAGTAGAGTAGAAATAGAGAAAAGCAAGAAAAAGTAGAGTAGAAATAGAGAAAAGCAAGAAAAAGTAGAGTAGAAATAAAGAAAAGCAAGAAAGAGTAGAGTAGAAAAAAAAGTAGAATAAAAATAGACAAAAGCAAGAAAAAGTAGACTAGAAATAAAGAAAAGCAAGAAAAAGTAGAGTAGAAATAGAGAAAAGCAAGAAAAAGTAGAGTAGAAATAGAGAAAAGCAAGAAAAAGTAAGAGTAGAAATAGAGAAAAAGCAAGAAAAAGTAAGAGTAGAAATAGAAAAAAGCAAGAAAGAGTAGAGTAGAAATAGACAAAAGCAAGAAAAAGTAAGAGTAGAAATAGAGAAAAGCAAGAAAAAGTAAGAGTAGAAATATAAAAAAGCAACAAGAAAGAGTAGAGTAGAAAAAAAAGTAAAAAAAATAAAATAAAAATAGACAAAAGCAAGATAAAGTAGAGTATAAATAAAGAAAAGCAAGAAAAAGTAGAGTAGAAATAGAGAAAAGCAAGAAAAAGTAGAGTAGAAATAGAGAAAAGCAAGAAAAAGTAAGAGTAGAAATAGAGAAAAAGCAAGAAAAAGTAAGAGTAGAAATAGAAAAAAGCAAGAAAGAGTAGAGTAGAAATAGACAAAAGCAAGAAAAAGTAAGAGTAGAAATAGAGAAAAGCAAGAAAAAGTAAGAGTAGAAATATAAAAAAGCAACAAGAAAGAGTAGAGTAGAAAAAAAAGTAAAAAAAATAAAATAAAAATAGACAAAAGCAAGATAAAGTAGAGTATAAATAAAGAAAAGCAAGAAAAAGTAGAGTAGAAATAGAGAAAAGCAAGAAAAAGTAGAGTAGAAATAGAGAAAAGCAAGAAAAAGTAAGAGTAGAAATAGAGAAAAAGCAAGAAAAAGTAAGAGTAGAAATAGAAAAAAGCAAGAAAGAGTAGAGTAGAAATAGACAAAAGCAAGAAAAAGTAAGAGTAGAAATAGAGAAAAGCAAGAAAAAGTAAGAGTAGAAATATAAAAAAGCAACAAGAAAGAGTAGAGTAGAAAAAAAAAGTAAAAAAAATAAAATAAAAATAGACAAAAGCAAGATAAAGTAGAGTATAAATAAAGAAAAGCAAGAAAAGGCAGAGTAGAAATTGAGAGAAGCAAGAACGATTTGTAACACCCTGTATTTTACCTTCATTGTGTTACCATAGCCTTGGGGTCTCTCTTACCCCGAGTGCCGCATTTCTGCCGTTTTCATTCCTCTCTGAAGCCCCCAAATTATCAAGTCACATCCTGGGGCATGGGTGCACCTGTGAAGTTGTACACACATATTTTCATTTTTTTATTTTCAACCATAAGAAATACAAAATTTACAGAAATAAGAGTCAATAGCTGTAACGTAAAAACCAGAATGTACTCTTTTCATATTGCAATCGGTTTGCATTCTCGAAGTTTTTTAAAAGGTTCACGGGACCGGCGAAATGATGAGAGCAGTTCATTTGTCCTCCGTCACACACAACATCAGTCAAAGTGGGCAAACAAACGGACTAAGATGTCCCTTTCAACCCTCGAAATCATTTGAGGAAAATGTGAGAAACTATTAAAACAAACCCATTGTTTGAGGTGAGAACCTGTCGATAAACATTTTTATAACAGGTTTGTTATAAAAATGTTTATCGACAGGTTCTCACCTCATGCTTGGGGGTGGTCGTCGAGACGATGCCTCCCTGGCCACCAAAATGAGAAGAATGGACAAGAGACCTGCATCGGCAATTTTAATAGGATATATGCTAGAGAAATCGACGATGCAGAACTCTTGGTTCGTGAGAATCTTTTTATAGGTGGTAAGGAGGATCATCTAATATCCTTCTTAATTGTTATAATTTATTTCCATCTTACAGATGTTTTGTTATATTTTGATGTAATTATTTTAAGGTCCTGGTCCAAGTCCAAGAAACTTGTCCAAGAAACTTGGACACACCTGAAGCCTTTGTTCATCGATCATATGTTTGTATTGTTATCAAATGTATATAAACAGGACCATGTGGATTGAGAAGACAGACTGGTATTAGATGCAAATACAGAATCACCAAGATCTTGCTCTCTTCCCAATCCACAGCGAGTCCCTGTCTTTGTCAATAAAGAGAACATTATCTGAATTATCAATCCATGTGTGGACTCTGTTTATTTTCGAGATGTGGGACTTTATATCACAGTCACCACTTGACCAAATGATTCAACCGACAGAAGTCTCAAGCAGCCAAGTGTAAGCTGATTCGACATTGCTATTTTCTGCCTCTGGACTCCTGAGGTACCAACTTGTGTCCCTAGTATTCAAGTATACAACACAGGAGCCAATACACCGAAAGACTTGAGCATCACCATTTATTCGACACTTTCAAATGGCCACCAGAGATCTCTCTGTGGGCCGTTAGAAAACGGGAATGTTACACTATATCTAACATTAGTATGATTGTTGGCTCATATGTCACCAGATTTTACATCATTCATATTCACAAATGGACAACAATTAACAACCCGCTTGAACCTATGCAGAAATAAAAACATCTGAATTAAAACATTTCCTATTTCTTCTTCACCTGGAATTCATTCAACAGTAAATGATTGAATTATACATGGAATTTACAGTACTCGTGGCTAACCAATAAATGGCCAAATAGATGCTCTGAAGTAGAATAAAGTAGACATGATGGCAAAAATGATCACCACTACGATCAGCATCTTCACTACCTGAAACAAATACACACAAAAGTAATAAGTATTTTTCACATTCTGTCTTTCGTTCTTTCAGACGTGTCTTGAGCTGGAATTAGAGAATTTTGAGTAAGAGGCAAAAATCAGTCTGCCACCCCTTAGAATAGTCAATCTAGTTATTTTGTGACAATAAGCTTTGTACCTGCAACAGGCACCTCCCTCCATCACCTGGCCCTAGTTACGGCTCTGAAGGTCTGTGTTAGGGAACCGCAGACAACAGACAGTCGGTGAGGGACTAAATTGTAGTAAGGTCAGCACAAACGATCAACAAGTCTGTCAGATGAACTAGGCGACAAAACCCAGGTAGCACAAATCATTGGCCCAACGTTGGTTCAACATCAGCATTGTTGGCATTTGGTCGGCATCGGCAATCAACATTGGCCCAATGTCGAACCAACTGTGGTTGGCCAACGGTGTGATTGCCAACATTGGGCCAATGCTGATTTCCAACATTGGGCCAACATCCCAACAATGTATTCCCAACAGTGGCCAGATGTTGGAAAGCATACTGTTGGCCAACCTCCTTAGAAATAAAAATGAATTAATGAAAAATAGAAATGAATTTATTAGAAATAAAATTGAACTAATCTCCCCCCTCTACACTTTCCAACCTTTTCCCCTTTCCAATTTAATATCATGGGGTTCTTGGATGGGAACGGTGCAACATATAGTTGACCTTTTATTTTTGTTCTAATTCGTTAGTTTTATTTTTAATTAGTTATTGATATGCTAACCAAGTACGTTTTGAAACCTTATTAAAGTGGCTTTATAATTTGTCTCCCCAGATGGCATCACTGCTGTCGTTAATGCTATACTCCATAGACGTTTTTTTTATAAAATTTGGACGCAAAAACGACAAGCGAACATTTTTGTGACACCCTGTAGTAACAGAATGGTGGAACACCTCGTAGAAATTCCTGTCTGTCAGTATGGCACCCCTCGGTGCACAGATGTCCAGTCTTGGGTGGCCCGAATTCTGTGTGAATTCGTGGAACCCAGTCGAACTGTGAGAATTGGGAAAAGAATCCCAAAAATACCTTCCCTTATAAGGTAGCATTCTCAGCCCAGGGCAATGATTGGCCCAGTTGGTCAATCATTGAGCCCTGAGGTGACAGTCGCCCCTCCCAGGAGACCAGACGAGAGTACGTTGGGACTTATGTGTGAGGACAGTAGAGAGTTGGGAAGAAGACTGAAAAGAGTTCAAGTCCTGACCAAAAAAGAGTTTTTAAGTGATAATGTAAAAGTACCGATGTATACAACAATGTAACCTATAAAGAGTAAAGAGTTTTTATTTAATCTACCTGGATTTGGTGTATACAGTGTTGTGTATTGTAATTTTGAGTTTGCAATTCCGAACAGCAACGGAACTCCCAACGGCGGTACTCAGGTACTATCCGAGTCCCTCCGCTTGGGGCCTCCAAGTAACTCGATAAAGCAGTAGCAGTAACTCCGGAGTCGTCAGACTCTATACCGCAGGTTCCCGAGAGTAAAAGTCTTTTTGTGGACTTTGAGAGTGGATGAACCAACTAATGAAAGGACTGTAAAGAACAGACATGTCGCGAGCGGTAAAATCGTACACGGTGGCTGGTCCGCAGCCCGCACCACCCCAACTGGGCGGTGCAAGAGGGCCAGCCACGTCACATTTTCTAGAAAAAAACATTATGAAAATAAATTCAAATTGTTTTCAAAACTAGCATAGTAAAAAACTATGTTAATTTTTTCATAGCAATATCTTAAAAAATGAACATTTTATAGTAGTTTGAACATTAAAGGCGAAAATAGTTTTTCACAAAATGTCATAAGGGAAAAAACTGTGAACAGTTCACTGTTTTTTCCCTTATGAGTTATGACATTTTGTGAAAAACTATTTTCGCCTTTAATTGGTTATATAAATGTAATTGAAAAAAATAATTGAAAAGAAATTTTCCCATATAATTTCTAGTGAATTTCTAATGACCGTAATGGTGGCGCCACAAGTCCAAAAAACGCACGTGTGCAATCTGGTCTTGATTTCTTTCAGTTCTCCAGTTGTTCTGCCCACAACACGAATTTGACATCGATCCCAAGGTCCCATTTCGTCACCCTACCTGACTTTTGGTTGGGATAGTAACAAAAGTAAAAACAGAAGCATTCATAATTGAAGGTTTTTTAAAATGAAATTTATATCTTAACATATGCCATCATTTGTAAACAAAAGAAAAATACAAACTGTTGTACACGTACAGTACATGTACATTGTTTGGTAATAATAGTTTTGTATCAACAGTGTAGGAATAAAATATGCATGCCATACATGTTACATTTTTTTCCAGGAGAGATTATGAGATTTACACTGGACACAACTGAAAAGTATCCAAATGAAAACAATATCTTTATCATTTGACTTTTATCATGCTAAGCTCATACACGTTGTTAGAGAAAATGTTGTTTGCATGTTGAGAAACTTGTTTGTTACACTTTTTTAGAACTGTCTATTGAGTTCTTAAGTCGTCAAAAAAATTCTGAGCATATATTGGTAGCACGGATCCAGTACTTTTTTTTGCAGACGACCAATAAGCTAGGTCGATTATGAAGAAAAAAAACATTTTAAAGAAAATAACCCACTTAGTTACCCATTTAACAATAATGTTATTATCTGGAATAGACACGATCAAGTGCGTATGTGTGAGCTTGCGATTGGTCCTTTCTCACGTCTTTTTTCTTTCTGTTTTTGTATGCTGGCATGTTGTGTCATTTTCTAGATGTTCATCACCGTTTTCATCCAACACCCACTTTCTCACTGATATTTAGCCAAGATGTTCAATGGTGTTAAGTTCATCAAACATTTATTTTTTGGGACGATTGTCCTACGTAAGTAGATAGGGAAACAAGAAGATACACACACACGCTGGCTGTCATCGCACTGATAACCAACACACTGTTGTCATCAACACAACTGTCAATAATAATACTCCATTAGAAGATATCCTGTGGCTGTAGCTTTGATCGCCATGTTGCAAAGCTCCTGGCTTTTCACCTTTAAAATAACAAAAAATAATATAAAAGTATGAAACAGAAATCTACAGTTGAATATAAATTCTGGTAACTGAAGAATAACTTGTGTTTTAAGGTGGTACCCAAGATAAATATACAGAGGGAACTCAACCAAGAACTTTTCGCATGAAGCATTTCGTGCCAAAATTCAATGTGGTCAATAAATGGTACAGACGGTACTTGCTGCTTCAGTTACAATACGACTCAATGGACATACAAAAAAAATGGATGACATTTTAAGCAATATGTTTTCCTTCTAGCTTCGAAAAGCAGACTATTCAAAGAATTATACTAATTTGCTTGAACAAAACAGTTTGTAGACAATCACGTGGTTAGAATTTTAACCTTGTAATTGGGACACGTTAAATTTCATTTAACGTCGCGTACAACACGTGTACACTGTTGTGTCTAGGCTTTAAAATTCCATATATCTTACCATTGAGCACATGTACTATGATGCTCGCTTTATCTGCATTTGAAGGTTCGCAGGTATAGTTTCCAGAATCAGACATCCGTGCATTAGTTATAAGAAGCCTACTAGTTGAGACATCAGCTTTGGTTGTTTCGACACTGATACCTCCTCTCGGAGAGTCATAGTTAATAACTTTGCCATTGTGATGCCAGAAAACATAAGCTTGAGGTTGTTGACTATGAGTCACATCACATATTAATTTAATGGTACTTCCACTTTTAATGTACATCTCTGGAGCACCCTTGATGGTTGCCGTAGCCACTGCAGTTAAAATAGATAATAATAAATATTAATTAATGAGAATTAAATATAGAAAAATTCTCAAACAGCATCATTATCATTTATATTCAAAACGTCAATAATTTCAATACAATGGTCAACTACCACTCACAGTAATTAAATAAGAAGGAAAAAAAATGTTTTCAAATACACGAAGTGTTGCAACAGCATCAATAATCAAGAAACTCGAAAAAACTTCATAAATCTATATAAACAATTATCACAGTCACGTTTATACCTTTTGCGAAAGTTAAGAAAAGTTTCTTCGATACTAAAAAAGTAGGGCCTAAGGGCAAGCGCAGACAGACAGACAGTCGGCCGACAAATTGTTGGTGGATGCCTGCCATCATGCGTGCGCACTAATTAGTAGTCCGTCTGTTGGTCTGTCTACTTAGTTCGCCATGTGCGTTGCATTGTAAGGAGCCATACTTGTTCATTCTGACCAACTATACTGAAGCGCCCTTCTGCTACCGATTGTCTGTCGTCTGCACTCGTCCAAAATAATAAAGTTCTGGTTAAATGTGTGTGAACTATTGTAAAAGGCCGTACATTACAAAAATTACATATTCATGATCATTTTTATTTACATGACGATTTCTTTGTAGGAACATGAATGAAGTAATCATTCAATTTATGTGGTACAAATGACGTTCATTACCATCAGTATGCCTCGGTCGCTGTGATTTATTGGACATTCGACCCGATTGTTTGTTTGATTTGCGACCTTTTTCTCCTGAGATATAATTAACAGTCAATGGGGAGGAAAAATAAACAGAAATAGAAAGAAAAAAAAAGAAAACAAAAAAATATATTTATGAGTATACAAATAAATAAAGAAAAAAACCAAATAATAAAAAAGAAAATGGAAAGAAAAAAAAATAACTGAAAACCTTTCTTAGACTTTGATTTCCGATCAGATGCAGGAAGTTCATCTGTAAAGCAGATAAAATGACATTCAGAAAACAATAAATATAATTATCATTTGAAAACTAATTCTAAACTAAATTTTGTGAAGTTACACGAGAGTATAATATTAGTATTGGCTACACGTTGAAAACATAGTTTGTTAATGTTGTTAAAAACGTAATCAATCCGATTATTATTTACGGAAAACTACTCTTGGTGTTTTTAAATGTGGCAGAGACAGAGTTCAATTTAATAACTTATTAACAAGTAGTTAATTGCAAAAGCAAAAAGAGTTGTTTACATTCACAAATACTGTATATCTTTGAACTTTTGTTATTCTTTATAGTAAAAATGGCATGCAGGATAGGTGAAAATAAGCTGTCTGTCTGAAGTGTAAACGCCTAAGCGAGTGAGACCTACCACTCAAGGATGGATTGAGATTCAGCGGTAAATTTTGATACAATGGGTCAATATTGTGGGGAAACCTGAAATAGTTGGGAGAATCGAAAGTACATTTGGGAACCAGAAATACACTTAAGAAGTGGAAGTACATTTACGAATTCCAAGTTCAGAATTGGATGTGCGCAGGAATTGGAAGTACATGTGGAATTATTAATATAGCACTCATTCTGTCCTTTTTACATGACAGGCGCAACATTTTTTTTATATTTAATACCTATGCCAAAAGTGAATTTCAAGTAAACTAACTATTTTTTGAAATGTAATTCTGGGTTTCGTGGTATCTCAACCACGCTTTGGTACAGATAAGATCATAGGAAACAAAAATTAGTGATATTCATAACGCAATGTGTTTTTGTCATGCTCTAAAATTTATCAACAAAGATTTACAAACTTATATAGAATACAAACAAACAGGACATTGGCTGTTAGTTAGTTAATTATTCCAATTTTAGCTAAAATTGATCAGAAATGGACAACATATCTACTGTCAACCCATTTTCCATAAATTAATTGCCAGCCCCAAAGAGTTTATTTGATTCTTCCAATATGCACTAGACAAGACAAACAGCTGTGATTTACATTTGGAGACTTTCATAATCAAAATTTTACAAGTATAGAGGGGATCCCTGGTAGTCTCACTTGAGTCAATCAGAAGTAAATCTATCTATATTGATTGTATGTGTTCAGCATTTTCCTCCCAAGTGACACCAAGACAAAAGATAAAAATGAGCATTTATCATAGAGCTTTTATATTATAGACATTTTATATGGAGTTCAATAGCTGAAACAAAAACAACCACTGATAATGAAATCTTATATATCAAGACCAAACAAAATGAGATTGGGATGTCGCCTTTTGGATATAACATGAAATTAGATAGACAATTGTCTCCACCCAAAATATACATATAATAACTATTTGGAGACCACCCGAAGTGTGTAGCTCAAACTAAGATGTGCCAGAGCTGGTCAATATTCCAGGGATGTGGTTCCAGTAAGATGGAGCTACAGCTCAAACTCCTAATCAAACTATGGAAAACCTCAGAACGATTTTGAAAGACATAATATTTTCCAGAAACTCATAAATGTACTTGACCCAGAAGAACTTCACCAAAATTCGAGAGCCATGTTAACATATTAAGAAGACATGAATGTTAATGAAAGGGAGAAGGCCATAGGAATACTGAAAGGTATTCTTAATATTATCTTAAAATATAAAACAAAATATCCTAAAGACATCATATGAGCATAAATCCTGCAATTTTCAGTAAAAATATTAATAAACGATAAATTAAAATGTTTTTTATGCCAAAGGTTAATAAAAAAAATATATGTTAAGTTGGTCATAGCATGGATATGCCATGTGATCAAACAAAATAGTACACGTATATATGATGCAAAAAGGTTCCTTTAGGCTCCTTTGGGTTCCATATGCTATCATTTTGACCAACTGTTAGGGCAAAAGTCACAGGCGACAACTTTGTGATTCCTCATGACGGCATTAAAAAAATGATTATATTTCTCACTCACAACCTGCTTCCTTTTTAATTAATTTTTTTCAACTTCTCGTCCACGAAATGCCATTGATACCATTGTTCAGCAGTAGTTAACACAATTCCATACTATAAAATGAATAAAAATGTTCCAGTATCGAAGAACTTCCTTTTCTTCTTCACATTCTCGATATTGAACATTACACAACAACAGGGTCCATATTGGAAACAAATCAAATGCTAATCCTATTTCTTGTATGATTTACAAAGAGATTAGAGATGCACCTTCATATGCTTAGTCCAATTTTATTACTGATTAAAAGACATTCTGAGTGAACAACTTTAAACTTTCACCATTCTTTTTTTTTTCATAACTTCCATACAATTTTCACTTAAAATAAACACACATCAACCCACACACACATGAATTCACTCATAAAAAGGGCCATCATCAGAAACAGAAAGAAAGAAGAAAAGATTATAACATTGAAGGAGGGAGACAGGGTCCCTGTATTCAACCACCCCCAACAACATACACACCTAAAAGGGCTTCTTGCTTGAGCACTTTGGGATTTTTTTTCAGTTTTTCGTTCACGTTTTTTTTTATTAAAAGAAAGGGTATAGCTATAAAAAAAGCTGTTTAGGCAACAAGTGAAAAAAATAAGAAAAGTTGAAACTAACAAATGGAAAGTAGGGTTTTTTTTCACAGTGCACTATTTTTGACACAATTATGAAATGCTACAAAGAACATGGATCATCAAATCTTTCTTTAGTTAATTTAGTTATTGCAGCTTATAACTATTTCAATATTTTTAGCTCATAGCTCATTGTGTTTCGTTTCGACAGTCTGGTGTATATCATACAAAATACACACAGATCTATTCAAATTAAGATTATTAATTGGACTAAGTGATTAGATGTGAATGATGTGTTTCTCATTTTCCCATCATTTTAAGTTGAAACATATAGCATCATTTTTTGTCACTGCAGATCTGACTTTAAACAAGGTTTGGTTACACCCAAGATAAATATATACTGTTTATACAAGTGAATTCAAGTTAAATGTGTTTAGTTGTACAGAAACACAGTTAAGGACACTAACCAAACCAAATTGATTATATTACTTAATATTCGTAAAAAATTGAAAACTTCCAGTCGCTCGAAAACTGTCGATTGTGAAATATCGATACATCGAAAATGTTACCAGCCATAACACAACTCCAATAGCCTAAATTAGTCTTTGTTAAACATTGCCCCATAATGGGCACGAAATAGAAATAGGAATTCAGAGGAATACAAGTAATATCTCACAACTATCAAATAATCATTGACCCATCAGGCATTTTAAAAAAAGAGTAATTATAGTAGTAATGTAGTAATAATTATAAAGTAATTAAATTTCTAACAAAAAATAATTACAATTACAAATTCCAAGTTTTAATAAAACAAGCAACCTTTTTGTCTTATTTTTTTGTGATCGGTCAACAGGATACAAAACAATGAACATTTTCAACAAGTTGTAACATAACAATGGTGGAAACCCATGGATACTGCAATAAAATTAACAAGAATATTCTATTTTAGAAAAAAAGAAAAAAATTACAGCTCACAAAATATAAAAAAATTACTGTATAAAATGCTTCTTTTTTTCTCAAAAAAGGATTTAAATTTCAATGGCACCGATTTTTTTATATTGTATGTGGTTGTAGTTGCGTTGAACATGCAACTTGTCGATAAAATGTCAGTCCATATTGAATTCGCCAACCCAATTTATTCAAATTCTAAGAGGATTATAGGTTAGAAAAAAAAGAGGAAAAAAATACTTCTAAAAAAAGCTTTTTCTTTCTCCACTTCGCATTTTTCATAAAAATGTCAGTTGATGTAGACTTATATCACACATTGAAGTGATGCATCAAGTGATGTAGATAGAAACCACCCATCCATCCATAACAATTCTCAAGATATACAGTATTTATTAAATGCCCTACATAAGACTGGACTACCTGTCATATGGAAACCCACACATAACAATAGGAGTTTGAAACGGAAAATTCACCTACACAATGGACTGGTCAACTCCATTCTTGCGTTTTTTCCACTTCTTATTTTTTTCACGTTTTCCTACTTTTTAGTAAAAACTACTCCGTGGTAATACTTCGTTTCCATTGTAAAAGTTAACAGCGGTTAAAAAATAACCACAGTCTAATTTCTACATAAATCAAACAATGCTAAATTGACCCTTGTTAATTTCGTCATAGTTAGATCTAATTTTGTCAGCTATGCATGAGGTACTACTGATACAGAACGGTTATCCACACCATTGCATGGTTAAATGTCACGTATTTTGATTAATATAAACATAGGAATAAGACTAGGAATATTAACAACATTAATATCTTGAGTTGATGCTGTTCAACAAAGTATTAAAAGAAAGGGTGGAAAAGCAACATGAAAATAAGGTTTAACAGGTGAATTATACGTGTATTGGTTAAAGTATGCTTGATTTATCAAAATCAAGTTATTGAAAAAGTCAGCTGTTGCAAGCAAAGTCAAAGTTCTAAAACATATTCAAGCAAACAATATTTAAACAAAGGTTTTTTGTGTAACACTTTTTATGATAGCAAATGTGTAGTGTATGATAAACAACTTCATACTTTCAAATTCTTCTCAGATTTGAATTGATTAAAAATATCAATTCAAATACGTCCAAAAAGCTTATAAAGTTCTCCCAAATTATTGAATTTTTCACAGTTTTTGTGTAAGTGTCAAAATTTGGAGCTAAACCTAACATTTCAAGTAGGTTCAAATTGAATTTCATTTTGAGCTCAAAGACAATTAAAGAAGAAGTTGGCATCTTGGCACATCCACTTATGTGGTGGACATTATTTACTTTACTGAAGACTGATGCCCGTTTCTTGAGGTCTGATGTAGCATTTCCGCTATTAGTCTTTTACCATTGCTGAAAATTGATGACATTCCTCGAAATCTCAATAAGATGTTCATCATTTAAGTACACTTTTGTCTGCCAAATTTTGACATTTACATTAAAATGTTAAAAATATAAGCAATTCACAACAATTTTTAAACTTTTTAAAACTGAGTTTCAATTGATTAATATAAAATTATACGAATTTGAAAATAGAGAATTACTTATACACAATGTAAATCCTACTGCATGTTTCCATATAATATGCTACATACTATGTAAAGCCCCAGCCAATAAAACATTTTTTCTGAAATTCTACCAAAATTTACTTTTAAAACAGTGTTTGAAAATGTTTGTGTTAACACATTTAGATGAAATTGAAAGTTGTTAAAAACTAGGAGAGTTTGTGAAAAAATTGTGATAAGAAGTAATTTCATTATGGTATCTTTCAAAACAAACTTTTTAATGGTAGTTAAAACTAACCCAAATTTGAGATTTTCAAACTATCATAAAATGTTTCTTTTTATTTTAAAAGATATCACACCATGTCTTCATTTTCTAGTTACTAACAAACTTTGATTTTCTTCTAACAATAACAATTAAACATAATTTAACTATATGCTACACTTAATTACTCAAAATTTTAACTATCATTTTCCATTTAGCTAAGCCAATCAAGATAATGTTAACCAGTGGTGTAGCTAGGATTTTTTTATGGGGGTCCAAAATTAATTCTTCAGAATAAAGCTAATTACTCAGTAAACCCCTCCATACCGCACCACACCGCCTAAAGAACTTTCCATTGTATGCATTATAATTAGCCCTTAAACCTTTTGGTGAAGAGGGTGTTTAATAAGGTTCATGTATGCATCATATGAAATCAAATTCTGCGACGTCCACTATAAGGTGGCACGCTGCGACATGCAAAACTGGCTTGAAGAACTTCCATAAGTTCCATGCCAGAAGTCAAGAGGAAAACTGAGAACTTATTCTTTCTCTGTGGCGACAGAAAGAGCCAGGTGAATAACGCGCTCATGTGACATTCAGACACCACTCAGGTGTCTTCATTTGCCAGCATACTTTGGTGTAAACAACAACAAGTGTTCAATTGTATGTTGAAGCGTGTTTAAATTGTCTTCAATAAAAGGCGGAGTTGGGCTGGGTCTTGGACGGAATGTCCCACATGGTGGTTTGGGGCGGCATGGCACTGTGGCACTGTAGTTGGCAACTAGCTGAAAAGTCGCTTAATTGAGCGTCTATTATGGTGGTGGGACAAAATGAGTTCTGAAGAGAAAGAAAAAAATGACCAAGAAAAAACTATCCATATAACAATATATATAGAATCTTGGAAAACAGGGGGTTCGGACCAATGACCCCCTCCCATTGGCTACGCCACTCACGTTAACACATGATGACAGCAACAAAATTGTCCATTTCCAAGTTAGTCAGTTAACATAATTCATCAAAAACAAGATAACAATTATGTAGTACTACATGTATAGTAAAAAATATAACACTCATATATAATAACAAAATTCAAAGCAAATTTTAGAGATTTTTCATTTCATTGCTAGAGGCCACAACAGTTTCATCTTAGAAACTGTTGTTTTTTCCCACTATATATGCGTGCCTACACTGTTTGCTTAAATCAAGGCTGCATTCTTCCCATTTTCCCCATCCAAACCCACCACCCAATCCTTTATAACTTACCACAAATTTAAAATACGAACACGCACTGCAAGCCATGGTAACATACAATCAGTATAAATAACCACAAAACAAATACAAAAAATTAAAACCCCACAACAAAAATCACACAAACAAGCATTGTTTACATTCACTTACCAATAACACTGAGATAGAAGAGCATGCTCATTTTGGGTTCAGTGCTAATTTGACATTCGTAAACGCCTGAATCCCTTTTCAGAGGATACTTTATTTGTAAAGTCCAGTCGTCCGTATTGTCTATATGAATTGCCTGAAACCGTTGATCAGTTGTATAAGTGTACCGCCCAACAGTCAAAACATGAAGATCTCGATATCTAATCCAGGACACCTGTCAGAAAATAAAACAATAAGAAAATCAATTGAAACACATGTTACTCGTAAATCAAAATTACTGTTTCATCACCACATATGGTGGGTTTAAAAAAAATAATCACATTTTTGCAAAACTCTAATGGTCATATTCTTAACGATTGCTAAGTCAAAGATAGTGCTAAATTAAGAAACGTTTTTGATAGGAACTTTCATGTAAAAGTGTATATTATCTGAGTTAAGTACCTGCTTTGACTTAAAAATAACCGGTAATTAAGAATGCGACCTTAGACCAGGCCTCAAGTTTACAAATTAAGAGGCTATTGATATGACTGAGAAATGTACAGTATATTGCCGATAACTGTCCCCTTTCGCCGATAAAAAACATCCATAAGGCTACAACAAATTCGGTGGGTGCCTTACGATGTGTGGCATCCAGTGTACCCGGTGTCATGGGAGTGATTGTTTTAGTAACCATTTCAGCAATAAATGATCAAAACAATTCTCAATATGCGAGTTGAAATTACAACGCTGCAGATAGCCTCTCGATTAAGTAATGGTAACATAAAAACACAGTAAAACAAAAAACGATAACAGAAACAGAATTTAGACACCCATAGAAAAGTGACACAAACACAGAAACTACACACACGGCAAACACAATGCACAAAGCAGTTGTCAATTATGTGAAGTGCAGTGCAGAGGGCACTACATCAGATGCACAGCATCAACCGTGTGAACACCGTGATCGAGAAATCGTTTTGCAATAATCAGTGAATGAATCACTTCCCTCAGCTGTGATTTTGTATTCTTGTTGGCGGTCGTTGGCGATAGCGTTCATCAATTTGAATTTAGCCAATAGGAACGCAGTATTTTTTCCCAAATAAAAGTAGGTGTGAAGAGTATTTTCACATTTATTAAAAAAAGCTGGCAATAACAGGGTCTATAAAATTATAATTAATATATAGGTAAATTATCAAAAAATGAAAATTTTTAAAAAATTTCATTTTCCATGGAACTCTTGGAAAATTTTTAGCAAATGGCAAAAAATGAAAGTCTTCTAGATGCCCTGAAGAGCACTGAAATGAACTCAGGAGGGCCCAACAAAACTTCCGAGAACCATAAAACCCCATAAATTCAAAAAAGTTAAAATTGTCAAAAAAATGAACAAGGCACTGTTACAACGTTAGAGAGTTTGTGTATTTGTCAGTTTGCGTCCTTTTTGGACTTGGAATAATCTCAGTGCAAGAGTCGGTGTTTATACAATGTGTACAATAGCTATGTAACCAGTTTCAAATATAAAGAGTTGTATTTTTAACCTTGTCATGTCAGTTATTTCACCGAAGAAAAAATCATCATTGTTTTCCATTAAATAGGAATTTCTGATCTCAGCCTAAGTCTAGTTTTCACGGAGCCTGAGGCCAACCAAAGCATCGTGTTGGACCATGGCTAAATTAGGTTAACAAGGAACTTGTATAGAAGCAGACAAACTGCCTGGACTTTCTGACCGAGGTTCAGGCATGTTCCAACACAGACAACAGCAGATAAAACATGAAATGCACACAAAAAACATCCACAATAAGAAAATAATTAAAGAAAAAACCTTTTGAAAGTCAGGTAAAAACGTATTGTGTTAGCTAGCTGTTAGTTGAATCAGTGGCAAGTTGTAAATTCCATTATGAAGTGTAACGAAAGAAAATCGTTTTACTAAGTGTGAATCATGGAACCATGCATATGGCATTACAAAAAAACAGTGTGTGACGGGAGAAGCTTTTGT
The DNA here is from genome assembly GCA_036925085.1 of Brachycybe producta. Classification (NCBI taxonomy): domain Eukaryota; kingdom Metazoa; phylum Arthropoda; class Diplopoda; order Playtdesmida; family Andrognathidae; genus Brachycybe; species Brachycybe producta. Next base: position 3,579,192 of record JAUPFP010000004.1, read on the forward strand.
TCGATACTCCATTTCATTACACTAGTAAAAAAACACATACACCCATCATCACTACTACACATTACAAGAAACACGTTAGAATCAATCTAAAAACTTACTTTGCTTTTGAATATAGAAAGTAAAGAGGTAAAATAGATGGAAAGTGAAAGTGTGGTTGTTCAATCGTTATGGTACATTCATTTTTTTTCTTTCTCTCTATCTCTTCATTCAATTATTGTCGTTTCTGCCTCATAGAATCTCAAATGTATCCTTTTTTGCTCTATTAAAATTGTTCATGTATCTTGGGGGCCACATCATTGTAACAATGAAACAATGCCACATACAAAAATGCAAAAACAAAACATGCTTTTATTTTCGTTTTTATTTTTTCCTTTCATGTCCACTGTTTATTTTTTTTTCCTTTTGCATTCTCTTCTTGAAACATTTTTTTATCATCATTTTTTTCACTTTCACTTGGGTCACTCTTTCTCTATTTCAATTATTTATAACACAATACTAGAGTTAAACAACACTTTGTCAATACGTGTATCATCGATTCATCATCATCAGCATCATCACCATCATTAAAGATGTCTTAAAAATTCTGATTTTCAAAATGCTGTCGATTATTGTTTTTTGAAAGGGTTTCTTTCTTTTTTTTTCGGTCCAGACATAAAAAAAACTGAACCCTTTTTAGTCTCAAAAAGCAAATTCAAAACAACCAAAAGAAAAAGAAAATGACATTCAAGTTCTCTGAGAATATTATGAAGCAACCATGGCAACCAACTTTTAGCCTAGATACAGTTCAAAATTTCTCCGAATGTACGCGGAGCGATAGTTTTTGGTATAAAAATGGTTTTAACGGGGTTTCTGCAGGTGGAGCATGGAGCTAAAAAACGTAAGATTTCAAGCATTATTTAAAAATAGAAGGACCTTTTCAAAATTTATTTAAAGAAACCCACTTAATGAATAATACTTTCTATTGCATTTTGGGCTTTAATGTACTGTATCTTCATTGAACAATTGTGAGACTATTGCAATTTTAGTAACACCATATAGTACCAGTAACACTCATATGCCAGATTGCCATCTGCTCAAATCAACAAAATGGAGGAGTACCTACTACTTAGGCTCTTAAGAGGATGCAATGTACAACCAACGTTGAAGTCAAACATTTCAAATTACTCAATCTATTTGGAGAAAAAAAAATCAATAAGTTCTCTTTTATATTTTTGTGCTAGAGCATATTATGCCATCTAGGAATGAAACTCTGAAGTTGGGTAGTGTCTTGATTTCTCACCAGAGAGATAGAGAGAGAGAGAAAGGGATAAAGCAGCAAAACCCCGAAATTCAAGTATTTCGTAATAAGTGATTGCTGAGATTTTTTAAAGATTTTTTTTTATTTCTTTCAAAGACTTGCCTCTGCCATTGCTAGACATCGCTATTTTTAATTTTCTCACAATTTAGCAAAGTTTTGTAATTACAGTCCAAATAGCGGATTTAGTATTAATAGTACTCTTGAGGCCTTTGATGACTGCCTTTATGCCTAGAGATTCCATTTTCTAAAAACAAAAAATCGGGGCACTTATTAAAATTTAGAGGAGAGCGATTAGAAAAAATTGTGGTATAATCGTAGTACGCTCGTATATGGGTTCCTCGCCAATTTCAATAAACTATAAAGTGTTGGGAATAACTTGTCGCGCTGACTACAAAAACGTGCAATTTAAAGCGTGCAAAAGATAGCATTTACCATAGAGGCATATGGCTTTTCAAAAATTTTTTACACCTACAATGGTGAATATTGGCTACCTTAAGCTAAGTTAGGTTAGGTTAGGTCAAGGTAGGCTTCTTGAAACGCAGCCCCCCCGTTTGAAAAAATCATTTGATTTAATTAATAAAAATGATTTAGCTTAAGGCCGCATGTACGTTATCAAAGGAAAAAAAAACTTAAAAGTGCCATAAATACATATGTAAATACTAACTTTTGCATGTGTTTGTTATTGACACCAAAAAAAATCGCACATTCTAACTCAGCTTGACAAGATCTCTCCAATGAGCTATAGTTCTGTTTAAATTGGCGATGGGTGAGAATACTACGATTCTGAAAAACAAAATATTTTATAACAATAACAAAAATTCTTCCTAAAAAACAAATTTAAAAGCTCGATTTAACATGAAGACATAGTCAATAACAGCAGCCAAGTAAATTCCGGGACATTCACGAACATACTACTTCTGAACAATGGTTTTAAGACATTTCTATTATTTTTCGTTTTTTTTTTTCACTTTTTACAAACAACCAAACTAAAAGTGACTAATTTATACATGTATATGTATGTCACAGCCATTTGGTGTCCATTACACGAAATTTTCATGAAATGAACATAAATTGGCCTGATGCAAAACGTGAAATGGACATACATTTTAAGTAATGGACTATTACATCAAATGGATGCGACATATCAATATTATGTATTTTACTACATTGAAAAATGACGCAAAGCGCAGCCCTGCCATTTTACAGCACTGTTTGTTTGTGAAGGGAATTCGCAGTTGGAAAATAAATTTATAAATCACATGACTTTTCCTTAATCGATTTTTTTCGCAACTGTGCAACATTGGACTGCTTACTGCTGCCTTCTAGTGGCCCTTCAAAAGTACTTTTGTGCCATTCCAAGGGAGAAAGTTGATACCAATTTGAAGACGCTGCAATACAACGTACAACATTTTATTTAAAATCTTTAAGCGGCAATTTTTCAATACAAAATTAACTGCAAGACAAAGTCACATGGTGCTGTAAATCCTGCACAGCTACAAAAACAAATATTAGCTTTTTTTTCTGCAAAGGCTTTTTGAAGGTATTATCACATTTAAAATTTAAATTTATTTAGTCATAGACACAATTGCAACGAAGCGCCTCATTTAGCGTCAATTTGAATAAACAGCAATTTTATAGTGAATTGTTGGCAACATTTCCGATCATCGGAAGGAGGAGAATTAGGAGAGGAAGAGGAGAAGCGAATTTGCACTGAATGCCACTTTGTAAGACATTTACCAGAAGCGCCATATACTGTATCTTTGAGTGCAAAAGAACACAGCCAGTTTATTTCTAATTCTATTTTCTGGTGGGTTTTCAGCATGTGTGATTCTTCCCTAAGTTTTGTTTTAGTCTCCGAATGTGCCCAAATATCAAAGCAAAAATTATAAAAAAAAAGCAACTCTTAATTGCAAACTTGTAACCATTATCCAAGATGCACAGTATTCATGTAACGTGGTTTGGATATTTGAATAATTATGTTTTCAACATGTCATTATTATTTAATAGCTAAATTAAGGCCAACTACTGAATAATATAAACTGAGATTTGAATTCACAAAAACATTAAATTTAGAAAACTAGCAAACATAAACGGGTGAATTTGAAAAAAAAAAACGTTTTTCAAATCTGGTTTTATAAATGTTACCGCCAAAGTGTCAACTACTAGACTACTAGACTATTTGCAGAATCCCGATTTCGTGGTAAATCTCCTAATATTTTAGTTAATGTGTTTGATTGCCTACCAATAAACAAAATAATTTTTAGACCTGTTTGCAGTTTACTTTTGACAGTCTACACTGTTCCCAAAAACGCTGGTAATTGTGTACATTTACTAGCGAGTCAGTGGTTCTACACATTGACTAGGAATTGCACTCAATAACTGATTTATCCACTCTGACGGGTAACACATACTACATGTATTACAGCATACATCGGACGTGAAAACGAGTCTCAAGAGATTAAATGAGAAATTGGTATAGTATGAGATCATTTTTACAACCATGATAACTTGTGAATATGGTGAAATATAATAATACTTCAAAAAGGATATCCTCCTACTCAACAAGCATTAAATACTTTATTAAACAACAAGCCGAATAGACAAACCATTCATTCTTTTATATCACGTTGAAGTATTAGTCCACTCAAAATAGTTTTATTTTACTCTTCATTTCAAAAAGAAGCATCTGACAATTTCAAACGGAATGACCTAAGCATGCAATGCATGTCATTGCAGTTACTGCACCAAGTTTTGACACTTCCACAAGTTGTTGTTTTAAATAATATTCATATTTCATTATGGTGTAATAGAATGGTTCTACTACGTAAGAAATATGCTCCCAAATCGAAATTCCTCATAGGAATAGTTAAATATAACGCATTCAAGATTTATAAACGCACACAAGTAGGCCAACAGTAGAAAATTAAAAAGGTACTAAAATATAGGAAATTCTAAGGGCTAGTTTATACTTGGCGAAAACTTTACTATATACGATGCTAAGCTAAGAATCGTAATCATTATCATATCGCCTAGCAATGCAAAGCTGCCTAAAAGCTCTGCTTCTCTCCGTTGTGTTGACTTGACTGACAATACACATGACATGGAACGAACCATTTAAAAAAATCTGGCCACAATCGCTTCGTTATTTTGCAAAAGCAAAAAAGCTGAGTTGGGATTGGCTGCAAAGATCTTTTTGTTCAATAAGATACTTTAAAATTCAATCGAAATAGTGTGCAAAAACGAAGGTGGACGAACGGCCCGGACAATGTTATCTAATTGCAACAAGAATTAACAAAGTGCAGACATTTTGCAGTACCGACAAACTGACATTGACAAACTGACTGTTGCATGCACTTGCGTTTTGTCGGCCTCAGACATCTGACAGACTGTCGGTTGTGTGTACTGATTTTACTACTGCCTAGTCCTTCACCGACTGTCTGTCGTTTGCAGTCGCCCTATAAATAATACCTGACCACATCTGACTTGAGCTATATCTGGCTGTAATGGTGTATCCCAGTTTAAACACTACACTGAGTACTACACAGTATACAACTTCTCAGGGAAAATAGTTTTGTTGATGACCGGGCATAGTCTTTTCAATCATTACCTCCAGCGTTTTCGGCTCTCCACTATAGATGGCTGTTGCCATGTGAACCTGGTGAGGAGGACACTACAGCACATTCTCTTCCATTGTATGCTTCCCACTCGCACTGCAGCATGTGACCGACTCATCGTGTGGTCCCCTATGGCAGGTCTTAGTTGGCCAATCCACCCAGCAGTTCTCCTTCAAGCTGACCATGTGAAGGCAATGCATGAGTTTGCTAATGATGTGGTCTTCTGATACCATGCTTCTCATGATAATGCCACCACTGACAGAAGCTCTGCCAGTAACAGTGATGACTCCTAGTAAGATACTAATGGCCACCCCCTTTCAGTCTCTCTTACCAGTGAACCTGTTAATCACAACCTAGTGCATAAACCCTAGCTGCTAACCTAGAAATAATTTGTTTATGTGGTACCCGGGAGGGCCCCTAGGCTCTTGTCTACCTTCCCGGTGAAGACCCTTCTTGTTAAGACTGTTGTACACAAATTAGTGTAAGTGGCCTAAAGCCTATCGGACGGGTGGGCCGTATTTATATTTGCAACACAGTATACAACACTGTACAGTGTATACACATGTTATGGGTCAAAATGCACAAATGACCAACCAAAGCAAATGAAAAACAAGAAATTCAAGGAACCCTATAGACCTCCATTGCTTTAATATATGCTTTCATATATTAAACAACCAATTTTCTTTCATTGTTACATGCATATGCACATGTGTATGCACATGAATGCCCATGCGTGCACATGTGTATACACATGTACACACGTGTGCGCACGTGAATGCACACATGTGCGCATGTGTGTGCATATGTACATACGTGTGCGCATGTGTATGCATGTGTACATACGTGTGCACATGTGTGTTAAACACACAAGTACGTATTCACATACATGGCATAGTTACATGTGATGTGCATGCGTCACTCATTTGTAATATGGTTTAAAATGAGAATACGTCACGTGTATTTTAATATACAAAAATAATAACATAACATAGAAAGAAACACTCCTCCTAAATAATAGGAATAGTCCCCCTTTCAAATGCTACAACTGGAAAGAGGAAGAATCTCGATTTTCTAAAAAAAATTACATTTTTAAATTTCATATATCGGATCACTCTAAAATTTCAATTTCTTTCCAGATTCATCGTCAGAAAGTGTACATAATTTTAGGTCTGATGACATTTTGTTGTACGTGACCCCGTTTTAGAGTTGTTCGACCCACAAACATTTATGGCCAAAAACTCAAAATTTGTTTCGAAAAAATTCATAGAAAATAACCCCTCGGTAAAATTTTCTGATTTTGCATCAGGAGCATCATATTGACCGACTAAATCTATCTCATTCCGTTCTTGAGTTGTTCGACCCACAAACTTGGGCATCCAGACATACAGACATCCTTTTTTTTAAAAAAAGGCAATTATGCAGAACGGTTAAATACATCAACCAGTAATCTTTCCATGGAGAATAGTTTTTCCTACTTGACCACCACTCTACCCCACACTTAAGAAGTGTACATAGGTCTATGTAGTTTGCAATTGGTTCATGAAAATAAGTTAATTTTGAAATACCTTATTTTGAAAATAAAATACTTACAGCATAAATCGAATTAAGCAAAAAAGGAACTAGAATTTTTGTTTTTTAACAGAAAAATAGAAAGATAATAGAAATTCATATTGGTACTTAAGCTCTGTAACTCAATCAAAAACCATAGCTTTTAAAAATAAAAATTGCTTTTCAAATTGGTATCACTGTGAGCAAAAGAATCATGCTAACAGTTCGTTGATCCTTCATGTTTACTACTCTAAACAGCTACAAAAAATAAAGCAAGCATTTATTTCAAGCAACACATAGGCCTACTACATGTACCAGAATCATTTCAGTTTTTTTTAATAAAATTCATACAAAAAATTGTCTCGTAGAACTCGAATTAATTTTTGCAAAATTGAAAAGATTAATTTTTCTAAGCTGCTTTATACGATATTTGAGTAGAATTGCATTATTACTTAGTCTGGAAAATGCAATCTTGAGCTTAAGGATTCACAAATTAAATTATTATTTCTTAGAAAGAATTTTCTTAAAAATATTTTTTTTTTTAAAAAACGTTGAAAATAACGTTATCATATTCATGTTGACCTACAAGTAAAATTTTAATTTTCTAATGTGGTTTCAATTTATTGTTTTTATTAAGTTACCTCTGAAACATGGAATAAAATTTTATATATATATATAATATCCCAGGTCTGTGTGTGTGTGTGTGTGTGTGTGTGGAGTAACAAAAACCATTGAAGCACGTCGGTATTTATATAAATTTGAATAAATGAACCGTTTTTTTCTCAAGGTCAACTATATGTTGAACTCTTCCTTTCGAAAGTGTAGAAGGGGGAGAGAGAGAGAGAGAGAGAAAAGTGGGAGGGGGTGAGGGGAAAAGGTTGGAAAGTGTAGAAGGGGAAAGAGAAAGAAAAGTGGGAGGGGGTGACTGAAATTGAAATGAAAGGACTAAAAGAAGGAAAAAACGATGCGCATGCGCACAATTGCCTGTGAACAATGATGTATAAATCATCTGCTTGCATTTCCACACAAAAAAAAAACTAGAAAAACGTTTTGTAGTGTTAGCATTTTTTTCTTCTAAAAAGTAAAAAATTGAAAACTCAGAATGATTTAAAAGGTCTAAAAAGCGCTACACATAATATCCACAATTTCCAAAATGTCAACAACAAAAACTCCGTGATAATCTCAGCATAACTTTCTACCAGATCGTTATAGAATGAAGATAATTAAGACTTTTCAATTGTCTATCTTTTTAATACTTTTATTTGTTATTTTAAAAATAAAACAACATAAATTTCTAAGTAACTGAATATGTACACTATAGCTCTGAATGGATTTTACTTGTAATTGCTTAAAATCGCAGGTTATGGCTAAATTTAATTATCTTAAAACAGTGCGAAAAATGTCTCCATGGAGTACCTTAATTTCCAGACAAAATTTACTCATGAATCATGAATCATAAGTATAGCTTTTCTAAAACTCATTTTTTGTTGAGTAAGTTATCCCAAATGCATTAGCTGAAAACAGGCCTCTATACAATTAGATCTAGGCTAATATGCTTAACAAACCATCTAAGCATAATCTACATTTTCAACACACATACATACACACACATGAATTACAACGCACTTAAAAAGTAGCTCGTTAAAGAATTTTAACCCAGCTTAAAGCATCAGTTCATGTGTATGTGTGGGTGAAAAAAAATATTCGTGAAACGTTTGCATATTCACTTAAGAATTTTCAAACTCAATCATAAAGTCAATGCTTTTATGATATCAAATATGAAATATCTTTAACATAACTATAGATAAACAAAAATGATTATTTCTTACATGTATAATATAATGTTCATTCATCAGAACACGTGTCTAACCCACAGCAAAAAAATGAAATTGATGTTTTAAAATGACTGAGCAACGACTAAATAAACTTAATAATGTATGGGCTGAGAAACGACTTAAAAGCAGCAACTGAAACATTTTCAGATATTTAGGGTCATATTCTTAATGATTTTTAAGTCAAAGCAAGTGTGAATCTCAAGCATTTGAGTCACCTTTGACTTAGCAATCATTAAAAATACGATCCTAAGACCGAGTACAATCAATGGTGTGTACCAGGTCTAAAATTATTTATTCATAGTACTGATACATTGATAATTGAGTTACTCATGAAATTAATTGTGAATTCACTCAGAACTGTAACCAATTATATCAATTAAGTAATGCAATATACTATCATAACTTATATAGCAGCAGAGTTGCTTTGCAAGTTAACTTTGATAAATATTTACATTATTCAATTCAGTGTGTACGTTTTATGAAAGTAATATATTACGGCAATAGTATCAGTCAAAATGGACAATTAAGTGATTTTTCAAACTGGGTTCATATTCCTAATGTAGGCGTAGGTAAGGTAGCTTTAAACTGCTGATGCACTAAATGACAAATGCAGTGACTAACGTCGCTTTAGGTTGGTGCCTTTAAATAATGCACATTCGCAGTAAAGAGCGGCTACACTTTAACCTACAATAACCTGGTCTGAACCAGGCATAAAGTAGTTAAGAGGCTAGATACATCGTTTAGTTCAAAATTTCTCCGAATGTAGGCGCTGCGATCGTTGTTGATTGAAAAACCGTTTTTTAACGTTTTTTCTCCCGGTTCGAAGTCACATAATAATTAATAGAAAAATAATTTCGCGTGCTAACCTTATAAAAAAAAACATTGTGAAGCCAGTAGATTAATGCACGTAATAATTATTTTGTTATTGTTCTGAGTTGTTTTTAACGGGAGTTCTTCAAATGTTTGGGTGACGGTTTTTTGCTCCTATGGGACTTAACATGGAGTTAAAAAAACGTAAGATTTTAAATGTTATTTAAAAATAGAAAGCCCTTTTAAAATTTAGAAATAGGAATAATCCTGAAGGCAATAAACACATGTAAGTACGTGCTAATTTTTCTGATTGCTCTAAATCATTTTAATCAGAGTTCTCTTAACTTTTGTTGGACGGTGTTTTAGTCCTATGGGACTTAACATGGAGTTTAAAAACGTACGATTTTAAACGTTATTAAAAAATAGAAGGACCTTTTCAATATTTATAAAAAGGAAACATCGTGAAGCCAATGCATGAATGTATGTGCTAATTATTTTGTTATTGTTCTAAATCAGTTTTAACGAGAGTTTTTCAAATGTTTGTCGGACGGTTTTTGATCCTATGGGATTTAACATGGGGTTGAAGAAACGAACGACTTTGAACGTTGTTTAAAAATAGAAAGACCTTTTCAAAAATTATATAAATCGAGCACGTGAAGAACAATACTTTTTATTGTATTTTGCGCTTTACTGTATTTTAATTGAGCGATTGTGAGGCGATTTCTTGCAGTTTTAGTAACACCATATAAGAACACTCATTTGTCTCGCTGTCGTCTGCTCAAAACAACAAGATGGACGTGGATCTAGGCTCTTAAGATTCCAGCATGACATTTTTGCATGTTTTTTCCAAGTTTTCCTTTTTGCACACTGACTTACAGGATATGCTCATCTTCGTTGTTTTGCAAGGTAGTGCACATGATTTTAAGCAACAATTGATGAATTACAGTCCCTCTATGCAAAAATATTTCATAACAGATAAAACCTACATAAATTTTTCATAATAAATAAAAAAATTATGAATTTGAAATTTAAAATATACGAGTAAGAGCTACACAATATCATCATCAACTAATAAACATCCTACTATTCATTTTATGATGAGCTAGAGGAAATATTTTATTTTATATGTGATTGCACATCAACAACTACTGTAGCTTCCTAAGAGGTTCAGATATGATAAAAGATGAAATTTAATTTAACTTCAAGAAAGAAAGGACAAAAAAACACGACAAAGAGTAAAAAGTAAATTACACATCTCCTTTAGTCGATTGCATTCTTGAAGAAAAATCTATTGAAAAACGTAGTTTCATGTATGAAAATTTAATGCGGAAGAAATTTATAAACAGAGACTTTGGTTAGATGTACGTGTTTTGGAAGAAACTTGAAAACAAACGTTGCTATCTTACAATAAACAACAAGAAAAGGATCTAATGCATCCAAACAAGACTTTCAATATACAACATCAGCGAGCGATTGAGCGCCACTTTCCGCCTACCAGTATACCAAATCAACACGTCCTACACAAACACCACCCTTAACATTTTCCAAACATGTATCTATAGGTTTGTTGTGTTGATCCAAATAATACAAAATTTTATCCATACAACACAAATATAGGTCTCGAGCAAGGGAAAAAAAATTCCACCAAAAAATAGTGCATCGTTCGCGATAAGGCTTCAGAAAAAAAAATATCATATTTTACAAACTTTCCAATAAAATGAAGCGCTGTCAGCAAAGAAAAACGAGTATATAGTAGGCCTATACCCATATATTTTTTCCCTATTAATTTTTTAAGGGTTCGGAGAAATAACATGAAGTTGAAAAGGAACTGTTCGAAGTATAGTTTACACTGTCTGTACCAAGGTATATTATGCTGAAAATAGCACTTGAGGACCAGTTATAATATGTAGTTCAATTTTTGGTAAATTTAAGAAACTTAGCACTTGAAGTTAAACTTGAGCAATCGGAATAGGTGTCATTCATAAAAAAAAAACATGTTTGAAAACGACCTTACTATGTTATAACCTGCGCAGAGGGTTCAAGTTGAAGTTAAAGTGCCAAGTTTCCATCTTCAAGTAAGGCCTTATTGAACGTATTAAAATGAGCAGTAGAAGCTACACGACTCTTTGCATTATGTTAGAAACTAGATTAATACATAAAAGTGGTTTTAAAGTGTAAACTCCTCTCGAACTCGGATTATTCTTTCTTTCCGGTCCTAAATGAAGAAAAACTTGAATGTGTTTTAGAAACTTGATGGGTAGCTCTAACATTTAAGAGTAATTTTATTATATTTTTTTAAAATAAGCTATTTATATGAGTTTGAAAATGACCCAACATTAAAGCAGATGATGTATTTTTAAATTTTTGTTCATAAGCCATCTCATTGTACTCAAGGAACTAAAAATGTATTTCATTTAGTTATTTTTATAAATGATCATTTAATTTGTCTTAAACAATCCAAAATGTGTTTTAGCTACTTATGAAGGTCAGAAACAAAAATTACAGTAATTTCATCATGAAATTCATTTAACCTACTATTCTAGTTTTCAACAAACATTCAAGTTGTTTCCACAAAAAATGCAAAAAAATAACCATTGGTCACAATGAAGTTGAAAACATTTTTGAAGTGATATAAAAATGACAATCAATGATGTTGCATTGAACATATAAAAAATATATATTTCTTATATGTGTGAATTCTGCATGACAGAACTTTACGCGTCGATAGCATAAGTCAGTACAAGAAAGAAAAATGAAGCAGCAGCAACATTCTTCGTTATTTCTTTCATTAAGGGAATATTCATAGGAAAACAGTAGGACCCTGTAGTCCTATAAGCAATAAATGTGTTGAAAGAACCAAAAATAAGTGTTTTAGTGTTTGAGAAGGCCCAGCCATACTTAAACGTGACCTCACATAACGCATTGCCTTATATGTTTTCAGCATAACAGCCTCATAGAACGCAAAAAAAAAGAACAGTTCTTTATATATAGTTTTTATCTACAATGGGATTGCACGATCATAAGAAGGTCACAACACCATACGTCTACTATTTTTGTCTCATACAAAAAAATAGATAACTTAGGACATTGCTAGGTGCGCAGACAACTGCATATTTAGTGGACAAGAGGCTGGAAAATATAAGAGCATCTTCCACATCCCTTTTCAGTATAGAAAAACCCATAGAATAACTTACTGAGTGCAAATAGGCTAACTTATATACATGTATTGTATATAATATAAAAATTGCAAAGCTCACAATATAGCAGCCAGCCTATTTTACAAAGAGATATGAGCCATTGCTTCACACCCACACATCTTCGGATAGCCCTTTAACTGATATGTTTCTTCAATATCTTTCGACGTTATTAGGGCCATAAGAAGCAGCTGTTTCAGCCCGAACATAACCAGCTGGCATGCACAAGTTAAGGTCTATCCATGAGCCCATATATATACATGTACATATGTGTGTGTGTGTGTGTGCAATATTTTATGTTACATCATATTGAGAAAACATTTATATATAAGCAGTCCCAAAAACTCAACACACTGTGCAGTGGGAAAAAAAAAGGAAAGAAATAGGTGCCGGTAGAAAAGTGTCGCTATTTTGGTCTTGAAAACTACTTAAAACTTCACTGTTGATGATGATGATTATGATGACGATGATGATGATAAAAACTTTTGTTTCATTTGATAAAGAATTAATTACAATTACAAAAATACAATTGTGGTTTAAAGAGGTTCACAGATAAACATTTAACCTGATTGAAGCAGCATGATTTCTAAAAATAGATTTATATGCATCATAAAAGTGTATTCAAATTGTTAAATCACACATACTGTAATCTGAAACAATATTAGTAAAACATAGTTTCACATAAACCATTCTTTGTTAAATCGTCAATTTACTGCAGAAAATGTTTCTCAGTTTTTAATAACATTGTAGCTGGTATTATAAAATCTTCCCATTAGTGAGCTTTGCCAATCCAAAAAAAAAGTCCATGTAAAAACAGACTGCATATTTATAAATGCATATTGACTATAAAATGAAATTCACCTTCAGAACAAAATTTGGTTTTGGTGCCACATGGTGATAATTAATCATACCCACAAATTGCTACACATTTGAAAACGATGCCTAAATCCATAATTTAACCGACACTGTAGTGTGACCATGGCTACTAAGCTACATTAACAGATGTGCCGAGTTGAATTGAATTGAACCGATATAGCACTTTTGGTAAATCCAGCTTAGGCATTGATATTTATTGCCAACAAGAAGCAGCAATGACAATTTTCGACATGTTAGATGAAAATTCATCAAGTGTTGCGCTGTTCTGCAATACGAACACATCTCAAATGGAATAAATGTATACCGACTTTTTTGTGTGCTACTTTTATATTACAAAAAAGCCAAATGCAGTAACCAATATATATCATATTTGACAAATACCTCAAAAATTGCAATGACCAATATCTATCCATATTTATGTCAAAGTATAATCGTATATATATAGAACTATAAATCTAAAGAAAATTAAATTTCAATAACATCTGATGAAAATTTCTCATTTTTTTTCTTCTGCCATTCGAGAAAGAACATCAATGAAGAACTATCATCAATATTATTGATCAAGACCTTTTTCAACCATGTGGTTTAAATTTTAACAATAATATAAAGTCATTTTTATAAACATTATTGTACGCACTAATATAAAGTACTATTACAGCCCTAAGGTTGGTTTAGCAGCGCGCTCAAGATGAACATTTTGTTGCTGAAGAAGAAATGCATTTACACGTGAGAGGAAGATGAAATTTTAAGACCGAAACTGAAGGTTTTTACTAAGCCGAAAAATGTCTGAAGCAATTTATGGCTACAGCCATCAGAAGCAATAACAGAAAATTTAAAATCAAAACAATTTTGTTTTAAAGACCCTTTTGAAGAATTTTTTATCTGGATTTTCTTTTTCGGATTAAACTGATTATTTCACATAATCATGGTGGTCATCATATACATATACTTGGAACTTTCATTATGCTTTATATGCATTTTCTACAAACTTTTGGCCTTCATCTTTAAGAATACCGCCCTGGCTGTAAATTAAGCTCAAAACTATATATATATTGCAGTTATAAACTATCTGTACTGTTTTTAAGGTGGCTGAATAGATTTGTTCTTTGCTTTTGTCTACCTGGATGGCGCCACTATAGTGGCTACTGCTATACTCCATAAACGTTTTTGTAAAATTTTGACAAAAAACGCCAAGCAAACGTGTTTTAGAAACAACATTTTTAAAAAATTCAAATTGTTTTCAAAACTAAACTGGCCAAAAAAATTAGGCTAAAAAATTTTTCATGGCAATTTTTTGATAGCTGTTGGAAAAAAAAAACGTTTTTTGGTTTTCCCATTCTAACTGTAATACAAAGTTTATTGTCATGTTTATATCATCATGAAAAAACTTTCAGCATCATCAAAAACTATTCTCGTTTCTAAAACACTTTGAATTTTTTCGTAATGTTTTTCCTAAAAACGTTCGCTTGAAAAACAAAATTTTTTTCTGAAAACCACGGGTGGGGGTGACAAGACCTCCTATAGAACATAGTAGCCACTGCAGTGGTACCATTCGGGGTGACGAAAACGAAATAAATATCTATTCGGCCGACAATGTTAAAAATTTAAAAATAGAATACAGTACAGTAGTAATTGTAATTGATTAATTTCTGATAAGCAAGCAACCAAATTGAAGCGAAAATGTTTTCGCGAGCATGTATTTCGCAAAATTGTGGATAGGGTCATCTCTATTTGTAATCCACCTACATTTACAAAAGACTTAGCAACCTATACCCTTTCAAAAGTGTTCTAGTATTAATTGTCTAGTGCAAATCTTCTGCCACGTCCAATTACACGTTCCTGTTTGAATGAGCGCCCGAGTGCACCGCCACCATCGTTTTCTCTATTTAATGATGTAGTACAGGCTGCTAAATAAAATACATAGACCTTATATATATATATAGAGAGAGAGAGACTAAAAACAGCAATATGATCGAAATAAAAAAGGCCTCTTGAGAGTAGAAAAGAGAGAGAGAGAAAAAAAAAAGCTGCGAAGACACACAAGGAATGTCACGACCCATACGTTTATCTACGAGCCGTATTGCTATATAACATCGTTATTCGTCGTCTTCTTAAGACTTATAAAGAGCTCGAGCTCCACTCTGTTTTATATGAAAAAAAAATTGAAGATGAACTTGTAGAGAAATAGAATATAAGAAAAGTTAAACTTGATATTTGTCAAATGAAATAAAAGAGAAAAAAAATTGTTTCAAAATTGCTCTTAAATGACAAGGTAATTCTGAGGATCTGAACGTTTATAGTAAATTGGAAGAAACTTTAAAAAGAAAACTGAATTCGTTCACTTTCGAGAGCTGTAGCAACTGCATTACATATAAATATAAAACAAACCTGTATTTTAACGCACACCTCAAAGAAACTATGAAATATAAAATACAAACCAAAAACAATAACGAAGAAATAACAAATAAAATATTTTCAATTATGTCAATTTAATTTAAAACAAACGAACAGTGAAACTGAATCAGAATTATCAAGTTAGGAACAACCTACATGTTCACGGAAAGAAGAAATCTTATTTGCATAGTGTATGTGGCAATGCATGTGCTGCTCCATTGTGGCATCAACAGAGTCCATGACCAAAAACAACAAAGTTACATGATTAAAAGGCACTGATGCAATACTAACAGTAATGCACTGCCACATTGAATTTATAAAAAACATATACTAGACACATAATAATGCCAACACAATGATGGTAGCCACAAAATGACAGCACATCGACCATTATTGCTCCTGGTCAGCTTTTCAACCCACTGTAGAAAATTTAATCTCACCATCAAAACATTAGGTATAGGTCATGAAAAGAAGTTTGTATACATAAGCATTCAGCTAATATTTAATGTAAAAATCAATTTTTTTTAAAAAAAAGATCTCCATA
The DNA here is from genome assembly GCA_036925085.1 of Brachycybe producta. Lineage (NCBI taxonomy): Eukaryota > Metazoa > Arthropoda > Diplopoda > Playtdesmida > Andrognathidae > Brachycybe > Brachycybe producta. The sequence goes on from JAUPFP010000004.1 coordinate 3,595,304, forward strand.
CATGTCCAAAATAGTGAGTATCTTCCAACAAATACTCAAAAATGTCATATCTTAAGTTTAAATGGACTTGGTGTATTCTTTTCATGAATGGTGTATTCTTTTCCATTGCATTGTTTGTCATAAACATCCCATAAGGCCTACACAATACATATGTACAAAATGCATCCTCCCTTAATTCGATTGATGACTAAAAAAAGGCGTCTGCAGTGGTTGACATAAGTCAACATTATTTATAGTGACCTTAAAACCAAAATTAATCTAACTTTGAAGAAAATGTCATGTATACTACATTGCATGTTGTATATAAGCGTATCTGCAAGACTGAAAATGAAACCTTGCGTATGTAATCAGTCACCAGAAACAACATGACAACAATGAATATTTTTCTACTGGGTACAAAAATAAGTCTGGTTATAGTCATTGTTTTCGGGTTGATATGCAATATGCAAATTGTCATGGTATGAGTACTAGTTAGGTAAAACAATATTTGTTTGTTTCTGTAGAATCCATGTGTTAAAAGTTGTCAACAGCAACGGGTTGTGTAACTTGTTCAATTTCAATACAGACCAAAAGCAAAATACATAACTCAGGTCTATGCAAATCAAAACCAACGGTGTAACAAATGCACCGTATACCGTGCATGCATGTCGTTTTTATTAATGCACGGTGAAAAACACCGAGCAACCAGCACGTTACAAGCATTTTTGTCCAGTAGCATAGTTACAAAAAAAAAATGAACAAGTTAGTTTGTTCTGGGTTATAGCTGTGCAACTAAAAGCTGAGTAATCTAAAATGACTAATTTGTCGAATTATACAGAGTAAATAAAAACTTATTTTTAGTTTAGTTGATTAATTTTATATTTTAGTCTACTAAATTCTTAGTCGACCAATAATCGACAAATTGTTAAAAAAAAAAAAAATTTAGACAAATAATAGTTAACTAAAAACAAATTAGTTGCACGGCTCTAGTTCCGAGCAATACTTGTTCTCGTGCATCCATATTTTTACTTCAATGACAACAGCCGTTTTCGTGATGTTTTCCAGTTTAAAAAGTCTGACATTTTGAGCTTAGTGTATAGGGCTTACATCAAATAGAAAACTTTAGTTTATTTTACTTTTCTTCAAAAAATGTAAAAAAAAAAATTTCAAAGTTATTACATTCTTTTATTCAACGTTTTTGAAGCACATTCTTTGTGAACCCCATTGCTCTAAAAATTAAAGTCTAGCAACAAAAAAGGCAAATGAATAAGAACTGTTCCTATAAATAATATAATCTAGTAAAAACTCTTGAAAATGAAAATGAACTTCGTTTAATTTTCGTTCAAGCCACATCGTCTATCATACGAAGGCTTACATACCAGAGAAAGTCTACTGTTATTACTAAAGCACAAGCACATACACAGGAAGGAACATCTAGGCACAAACTATTTAGATCTAATCTATTGCAGCAGCTGATTTATGAAACTTATATTGGAAATGAGTTTCTAGAGAGAGAGAGAGGGAAAAAAGAAAGAAAACAGTTTTGTCTAGGCCTACAGGATATTAATATTGTAAATTTAATCCAGGCCAATTACCAAAAAATTCATTTATGTTACCATCATACAAACTGTTATATATATATATATATATATATATATATATATATATATATATATATGACTTTAAAAAATGTCAAAAACTTCTAGTCTAAAGAATATTACACATGTTTCTTGAGGTCGCACAGTTTTTCGGGCATTGACATTGCAAAGATATATATAAGTAGTTTTCCATTTTATGGATCATCCTGTAGTCAATATATATATTTTTTTTCTATATATATCTGGCAGTGAATGTGGAAAATCAGTTTATTACACTCTGTTATTAGATAATGTGAAAAACAAAAACACTTACAAGCTTTTTAGACACTGTAATTTACACAGATGTTCTTATTGTTTAGGAGCACTGCCTAAAACGCCATTCATTTTGTAGATTTGCTGTCAAATTAATGTTTCTACACAATCAGTGTATCCAAAAATGACTGATTTTCCACTTTGGTGGTTATAGTTATTGTTAAAACAATATTAACTGGCATATAAATATATAAAAAAATGTCATATTTCTATTGTTTCATTTATTCAGGAACACACCTTTAAGGTTGTACCTAGACCCAACAAATTTAAACAAGAAACTTCTCTCATACTGTATAAAGTTAAGCCTTTAAGTGACAAACAGAGTTCACATAACACACGAACACACACTCACACAATGTGAACATATTCGAAGATTAAGACAACTTGATGGCAGAGAAAGAGAGACCCTTAAAATAGAATGATCTAATGGCAATTGCTAAGAGAGTCAGTCGATGGGAATGAGAAGAGATACAACACTTCGATCTTTTTCCATCAGAAACATTCCTTTTTAAGCTTTCCCCACACATGGCAGTAAATCTTTGAGTGAAAAGAGAGAGAGAGAGAGAGAGAGAGAGAGAGAGAAGAGAGAGAGAGAGAGAGAGAGAGAGAGAGAGAGAGAGAGAGAGAGAGCGCAAAGTAATAAGAAACGCATATTGCCAACTCCACTGGACGTTTCAAAAAGATAAGTGTATATTAGTTTTAGGATTCCGTCATTTCATTCGTTTCAACCCAATTTTTTTCTCCATTTCTCTTATTTTCTTTATAGGTTCTATATAAATTTTAGAAGGAATAATTTATAACCAACTTGGCACGCGTTTTTCAGAAGTGTGTACATCTATTTTCTAAACTAGCTACTTGATGAATATATACATAAGGAATGAACAAATATCTTCCAAAAAAAATATTGTATATGCTACACAATTAAAACAAAATCCAGAAATAAAATTTGAAAACTTTTATATCTGGTTAACACTAAAGCTCTTCAATATTTAAAGTCTAATTTGCTATCATTATTAATTAAACTATATCATTAGAGCCAATAAGTGATTTACCCTATTGTAAAGAATCGTGTATTTATACCCACCTTGTACAAATATATATATAGATAACGAGGGAATAAAAAATATGCAGATGGCCTGGAAGTTGTCAGGACGACACCTCCCTGCCCACCAAGTGATGTGGAACCCTCGATCAATTGATGACCTTTGAAACAAATCAAAAAGTTAAATCACGATGATTTAACTTTTTATTGAGTTGATTGTTTAATATTATGTATTGACATTGTAAAGGTCCTGGTGTGTCCAAGAGTTTTGGACACACCTGGCACCTTTGTGTGTGTGTGTAACATATGATCTTTTATGTAAATTGTGTATAAAAAGAGAAATGAACGAAGATGATGGGACAGTTAGACCATCTCTCAATCTAGCATGCCATTATCTTCATAGATTAAACAATTTTATATTTTGCAACCCAATGTTTGGACTTAGTTTATTTTGGGGACGTGGGACTTTATGATTGTAGGAGACGACCACCTGTATTCTTGCATCAGCTTCACTTTCTACCTCTGGACTCCTGAGGTACCTATTCAAGTGGCCCGGGTACTTGAGCAAGAAACACAGCCATAACAAGCGAAAGGCTCAAGTATCGACATTTCTGTTCGACATGTTTTCATGGCAACTCGAAGTGTTTCTGAGGGCCATGGAGATGACGGAATGTTACATTATTTAAAGTACAACCAGTGTTTTGAACATGGTTAGGTTAGTTTAGACCCACGTGGACCACTTTGTATTGCCCAATAAACCGAAAAGTGCTCACAAGAGCCACTGCCACAAGTTTTTTTTTCACTACAGCAGTGAGAGTTTAACCAAGACTGGCGACTACCACCTGTTTGGCAATGGTGATGAAGATCATAACAGTGGAATTCACTCACAACATTCCACTACTTTCAGGAATAGGTGGTGTGAAGTACGCCACGTTAACAAGTACGTGGCACTACTTTGCGGCGACACAAAGAGGTCCGTATAGTAGCTAAGATCAGACTCAATTAAAGTCAATAATAAAAAATAGAACCTCATGAGACAGGCATTTAGAAATCGGGACGAACTTCAGTTGGCTCCGCCCTTTTTATGACGACCGGGAACTTCTAATTGGTTTGTTGTGTGGTTCGACGTTGAAAAGGGCGGATCATGTGACGTCAAACTACATAACCAACCGATTAGTTTGTTACCTTTGTTGCCAATTATGTGACGTAAGCGGACAATCACCTCACCTGTTGACGAGTCTAGCTTCCACTCTACCCAGGAGCCTCTTAACGTTTCCGTTTTCAGTATTCAGTGTGTAGTTGGTCAATGCTTTAGTGGTAAAAGTGCTTTTAGAAATAAGGTGACTTTGTGGTTGCCATTCAAATTGACTATCAACGCTACAAGTATAGACAACAATAAAGCCAATAGTTTTTTGTTCTCTTCAGTAATAACTCCACAGTGGCAATTTGTTGTATAGAGAAAGCAAAAAAAAAGGTTCTAACTTAGTTAAAAGTTCCCACAGAATAGAATAATATCGTAAAAGAAGCTTTAGATTCTTCTCCATTTTTATAGTCAATCACTTTTATAGCAACCAAATAGGCCTACATTGTTGAAATGAAAGCTCGAGATTAGCATATAAGACGTCACTCTTAAATAATCGACCACCAATAGTCACCCATTCTTCTTATAGTCTACTCCAACTGTTCTTTTATTAGAATTAAGACATATGGAAAAGTCAGCTCTTTTTTTTTCGTTTTCTTAAAAGTTATTGGAAAAATATTAAAGACTTAAGGCTTCTTATATAAAGTATGTATAAAAAAGCGCACAATTCAAAAGGATAGGAGATTGGATTTTTTTTTTTGGTATTTCTTTTTTTTTTCTTCTTCTTTTTCTTCTCCAATTGGAATTGCATAAACGATCTCTAAAATGGTTAAAATATGCAAAAGTCTAACTTAGCTTACATTTTTTACAGTCGATGAAGTAGTAAAAAAAAGCCCGTTTTTTTGGGGGGGGGATTTTTTTTGTTTAAATAACGTTTAGCTAGTTTCAATAAATGAGTTCATGCAAAAATGATCTCGAAAAAAAAAGATGAAAATATAGGTCTTATCATGATTTTTGTTATTTTATTTGCCCAGAAACAAAAAAAAAATATATCAAATAAACCTACAGCTAAGCTACTACTCTCAGAGCGGGTTTACACGTGAGTGCTTAACCCGATAAAAGTGTCGACCATATGTCCTGTTACAAAAAAGGCTCCACCATCTAATGTATACCGAGGGCATATGCGCCTTCTCACATGAAAAATAACTTGTCTCAATACTGCTATTTCCTACCAAACATAATTGTTCTCAAACGAAATCATCATAAACTCTCATTTAAACTCTGTAATTGAGAATCTGTTGGTTGCAATTATAAAATAGAAAAGTTTTAAGATAAAAGTGTTAACCGTTAAAACAAAAAAAATCTTATAAAGACCTAAATAAATATAAAAATGAAATCAATACTTGGAATTATATAAAATCTAAAAAAAGAAATACCAACATAAAGAGTTTTTAGAATAATACGTAAACAAAAAAATGAAAATAACAACCTTTAGGCTGTTAGTAATCTACACCTTTTTTCGTTTCTGTAATTCAACTGAATAAATTTCAAAATTATTATGCTACAAAATAGTATATTATTGCCGGTTCATGAAACTTTATTTTTGCTTCTGAGGTAAATAACCTGTGGACATCATAAAATTCCCCAGTTACGTACATGCTAAGCATGTTTGTGAAATATTTCCACCTCTCAAGAGCAAAAAAAACATTATAAAAGTACCCACTGAATATGCAAATATACATGTATACATATATTTATACTGTATGTAATGTATATGGTAGTTTACTCGTATCACGTGTTTAATTCTACTGAAGAAGCATGAAAAAACTTTGCTTGCACTAAAGTTAAATCACATGGGTTTTAGAAGTCATCTACAAGTAGAAATAAAATTTCTGTTAGACCACTGTCACTCTCTTGTCTATCCCTTAAGATTTCACTGATGATAAACTTTACCAAATCGTATATAACAACTTTAGTTACATTTCATACAATCCTGAATAATAACTCTTAGAACTTTTTTTTTAGAACTTCAGAAAAATCTTAGGCCTTGTTTCTACTGGGGTGAAAGTTTGTACTTTTTGAAAATGTCAACTGGTGAAAAATAGAACGAACGTGGCCCTCGCCGATTCACTACCATAGGCGGTGACCACGTTTCTTTTATTTTTCACTAGTTGAAATTTTCAAAATGTTCAAACTTTCGCCCCAGTAGAAATAAGGCCTTAGAAAGTATTCATTCAATTTCTAGTGCATCATATTTTAGACTCTATACATGAAAACAAAATTATAGTTAAAAAATCTTGCTATCTACTTCAGAATTATTGCTATAAATACAAAACAACTCTATATTTGTCAGTTAATCATAACATCACTGCCTGAAGAAGAAGAAAAAAACAATTCGAGTCACTATGAATTCATTCTGTGACTCGGAAAATAAATTTATGACAAATGTAGTACAAGTTAGTCAACAACGTACAAATTATAATACACAGTAAAATATGTTACAAAAAAAAATGTGTAATACCATCCATTCTAACCAGTAATTTTCTATGTCTAGACATATTGCGGCTATAAATAAATTCACTGTCTGTTATAGAGATATATCAATGAAAATGTTAACCATCAGTAGTAAATCATGAACACAAGTATAATGGGAGGAAAAAAGTTTGTCAAGCAAATTCAAAATGGTGATGATCATTTAAACACTAGTTTTGTTTTAACACTAATTTAATACGAACTGTTTTGTTGTGTTCTTTCTAGCTTCAAAATATTGTACTTGAACATAATTGTGGCTATATTAAATTGGAGTATGGTTAACTAGAAGAAAAAAGAAAAAAAACTACCCATTTCATTATTTCATACATTTTAAACATTTAATTTTTCTGTGAAGTAGCTTCTAAAAGTAGGACGACCGACCATTTTGTAATTATTTATCATTAAAATGTCATTTTACTTTTCAATGATTTAGAAAAAATTGCAAAGTTGGTTGATTTTTAATTATTTTTTCTCTACTTTTTAATATTATAGATAGTCGAGAAAAATTCATTTTATAATTTTCAAGCTCTCCAAACAAACAAATGTTTACACCTAGAAAACAATTTTCAATCATCAATCGTATATTTGAGAAGGACATAGGAAAATTAAGCACATCCGAAAATTCTTTTTTATTTTACAGAATTTTCTATAAAGAAATAGACATTAGTTTCCGACTGCGCCCATTTATTAGTTCTAGCCAATCATGAGTTTTTCTCTATGATACTGTACGTACTATACATACTACAATAGTTACACAACCCATGAAAATAACTAACAAAATGAAATGTGCATATGTAATTCGTAAAACTGGCACCAAAACGCACACAAAAAGTAAATGAAACAGGATACAAATGCAAATTGCACAGAGACTGCAACAACTCTTGAGAGTCATTGAAAAATGAGGCTTTCAAAATAAAGAGACGTTTTGCAATGAAATTGTTATAAAGGAGCTTTGGTGCAAAACATTCTCATTTATTTACATGTGCGATAAACTTTCGTCTAAGAATTTTTTTAAAGCAAATTGCGTCACACGCCACAAAGTTAGAAAATGAAACAATTTCGCTTTTAATACAAAAAGTAAAATTCGCAGCGCAAAATAAACAGAAAACATAATTCAAATAAGCAACCCGGACCCCGGTTAAAGATTAGGAAAAAAAGAACGATAATTTAATTCTAAAAACAGATGAGCAACTTTATTAAATGTGGTGGTCATTCATTAAGGTGTTAAATCGAAGTGATTATGCTACACCATTGGTGTACACTAATTAATACGATCCAATTAAAGAGACCAGAACCCCCAGACATTTTTTTGTTGAAATATTGTGAAGACGTACCCAACGATTGCCAAAATTATTTTTAAAATAAAAAGAAAGTGATTCAAATTATAAAAAAACTTAAAAATTTAGTGACTTTTCACGAGTCACCAAACAAAATCATTTTAAATTTCAAAACACGAAAGTCAACCCCCTCTATTCAGTTGCCAATGTTGTTACCTCACATTTTCATAACTTCTTAATCAAATACATGTATTCTCGTTTCATATTCAACTAAATACAACCATGTCTTAAGGGTATGTATGTATTCTTAACAACTGCTAAGTCAAAGCTAGTGCTAATCTCATCAACCTTTACATAAAATTTTCTATCAGAGGTTCACAAGTTTAACACTACATTTAACTTTGCAATCATTAAAAAATACAACCGGTTAAAAGCTACTTTAGGAATAATTTTTCAAGTTCCAATTTTGTTTTTAGGTTTCATTTATTAATTTCTCATACAAAAAGTGACAAGTTTACCAGTTTCATGTTATAAAAGGCTATAATATAAAGTAATGCCTTAAAGATTAGTAAAAAAAAAACCTCCAAAATGAAATATGGTTAATTAAAGCTTGTGACTCTGTTCATTTTGCAAGTAAATTTTCTTTTAAACCAAAAAAAAAAAATCAAAGTAGATTCATAACTCAAAATTTTTTTTTTTCAGCTGACAATATTTGCAAGATTTGCTGATTAAAAAAAACGGTACTTAATCAAGTACTAATAAGTTTCTATCTATAAATTATCTTAAATACTATCATAGTAAGAATTGTTTTCAAATTCGGTTTAAATCTATGCATGATAAGATTTTTTTTTCAACAAAAAAATGAAAAAAAGCATGCAAACGAAACGCTAGCTGACTTGATAATTACGTCCATATAATTAAATTAGGACCGCACTTTGTGAAAATTACTATAAGCTATCAAGGGAAATGGATTGCATCCTCAATGTTCGAGATGTATGGGTCTTGTTCTCTTTCTATAGATGTATCAACACATAAAACATCAAATGAGAGAAGGAGGACTGACTGGATGAAAGAGGAGGAGGAAGCATGTCTTCAAGAATTGCGTGGGTAATTACATTTCTTGACAATTAACTTGTAATTCACAAAGACTATTGAGAGACCCTTATTGATGAAAGTAAACGCTAATGAGTAAGGACGCGGCACCAACAATCTTTTTTTTTTCCTTCGTTTATTTCATTTTCAAGGACTTAAGTGCAGCACCAGCAGAAGCCGAAGCAGTCAATGCTGTAAGCGCCATTGCCGGCAAAAGATCTAAACTTGTTATACACTAGGTAGGTTTACATGTTTGTGCAAACATAATGTACTTGTATATATACCTACAAACACATTAGTACACACCACTATTCATGCGCGCAACAACATATCCTTATGAAGTTATAAGTAATATGAGCACTGACAACCATCTTAACATGCCATACTGTTAAGTGGTAGAAGAATGCTCCAGAAATTAACAGTGGAAACAAGAAACCCTATTAATCTTCTATATGGCCGAGATCTTGTTTAAAAATGGTGTAATGTAAAGATAAAAATCTACCAGTGAGCTGACGAGGAGGATTTTATTACCAAAAACAAAACTGTAGGCCTATTGTAAACTTCTCTTATTAGCTAGCAGCTAATTGAAAATAAGGTGTTAGGAGGGCTGAACACTAGCCTACTTCAGCAGAAATACCAAGAGGGGGCTGGCCAAAGGGCAGCTCGGGTAAATGCCAGAAGGGCTGGTATTCAATTTGGCCAGTTGTTCTTTTTTGAAACTTTTTTTTTCCAATCCAGTATAAAATGCCAGGACCATATTATTTTCCCAACACGCCAATGACAACGACTGTACTTCATCGTTTTCTGATAGTGTTCAGCTTGGCGTACACCATGTAATTCTGCATGTATTAATTCTAGGTCGCTCTTTACTGAGCATTGATCACAATGCAGTCGTTGAAGTATCAATTACTTCAAATGATGTATTTGTAGAATTCTATAATGCACATTTACAGTAAAAAAACTATCTAGCATTGTTACTGCATTACTTGATCGTGTGCACAAACCTATATAATTGCTAAATAAAATTTCAACATGAGGCATATTCTTGCTGTTGAAGTGACACAACTTGTTTTATGTTGCAGAGAAATAGAAGTACATTACATTTATGTTACCATATTTCCATTTGTAAACCCGTTTGTTTTTCAGTTATATGTGTGCAGCTTTATGTTTGGTATTTTTGTTTTTAACATCACCATTATAAAGAGCACTCATGGTTATACTGTAGGTGTTAAATTTAGGATATGACATTTTATTATTACACATACTTCTATGTATGTCCAAGCAGCAATAAAAAATGACTATGTGGCGTTTATTATAGATTTCCTGAACAAGAATGCTTACAACTTGCTAAACAGTAACCACTCATCTACGTTTTGAGAAAACCTCTTTAAAATGGTCATTTTCTATGCGTCACACAATTTGCCTTTCTAAATCGTCTCAAGGGAAATTATGGAGAAGCAAAAATTAGACTTAGGAAAAATGTCCACAATTAAACGCTGATTCACTTGCCACTAGAAACTTGGGTCATGCAATTAGCTTTCCCACCATTACCACGCATTCATGAACATTAAATATAGAGGCAAGACACGATAAAGTCCTTGCATGTGTTATTATACACATGTACAGTATTGGTAGGGCCTTAAACGGCAGCTAAAGTAGAAAAGACAGGGAAAAAAAAACATTTGTCTACAAATGTTGGTGGATGTGCTGCCACATCATCACACAATAGTTGAAGCTGCTTTCCATATATTCAGAGAATATGCACCAAAAAAAAAATACTTCCAGCATATATAATCACCATCCAATGATAATGATATCACACACCACTCATATGACTATATTCTTGGCGCCACTTAGCTACTCAAAACGCCCACACCCTCTTTCTCCCTATCTACTAGTGCCACTTCTTTCTATATCATAGTCATTCAATTATTAAGACTTGATTGCATATAATAGGCCCGTACAGTTATTACAATAAATTTTCTCGACGTCTGTCTAATAAAAAAAATTGTGCACAACCCTCACAATAGCATAATTATGTCATCATAGTTAGTATATCACTAGAAGCGGTCCACGCCCTTGATCTTTATATGGTTGGCAATTATAAAAAAATATAATAATATACAGGGTGAACAAAAAACAATTGACTGTTATTTGAAAATCAATTCAATAGATGGAACTAGTTGACCTAAGCAGCTGTGGCTAGAGAAACAATTCTAGGATTTTTGGAAACTAGGGGCCTCTTTACAGAAAAAAGTCATAAAAAATTGTGACAATCCTACATTGTGATGTCACTACTTGTTGTTTTTATTTTCTTTCTGTAATGATGTCTGTAATAAAGTTATGGCGGCCACTTTCGTATACATGAGTATGTGCACGTACAAGGACATTATTAATTTCTTGTTCTGGAGTGCTATGGACTGGATGAGATTGAAATCGTGAGCCTTGTGGTGGACGCCAATGGTATGACAAAGGATACTATTCCAAGAAGTTTTGAGGATTTTCACATGAGATTCTCGCTGCCAAAAGTGTTGGTCACTGACAATGTCACTTCTGTGATTAAGAACTCAGCGCTGATTGTGTGAAATTATCAAAAATAGTGTGAATTATTGGCATAATTAAACAGAAATTTGTGTGTTTTCATTAATCAATTTTTGTTGTATTTCATTTGTCCCGTTTTTTCTAGTATCGCTATGTGAAATTCCATTGATTCGCATTTTTAGTCGCCTGTCAGCTAATCACGTTGGTGGCCAGAAAGCAACAAATGCTATTGTTCTTCTCCTTTGTTCGTCGTGTATTTGACAGACAGCAAAAAAAAAATCCAGTAAAATTTTTGAAAACAAAAATCTAAAGTTCATCTTTGTTCTTGAATTCAAACAGTAAATGTTGCACGGATCAATCCGAAAATGTGTCATCTGCTGCAGGCAATAGATGAAAAACAACAAAATTTGCAAACATACAGCCTAACAGAAAATGGAACTCCTTGTTCCAATTTGGTGCTAGAAAACTAACAACTTTGTGGACAAGAAGGGCAGCTGAGCTAACAACACCCAAGTTGTCATCAAAGACTCATCAATGAAGAGGAAGAAAGAGGCACAGCTTGTTTACCAAACAAATTCTCTCGATTTGGACTCCACATTAGCAACACTGCATATATGCCTCTAGTGATGCCAAAAGTGGAGTCCAAATCTAAAAGAAAAGTATAGGATTTCTACTATAACCAACTTATGTCAGCGTTTAGTACAACAGATGGTTCAAAGATTCATTTGCTGTGGCATTCACACCATAGAAGACTATATGGTTCTAGTATAACTCTACAAAGATTACAGTTTGAAACTATGAAACCCATTAGAAAGATGACCCGCTTAGCGAGTCTTAACTTCATTAAACTCTAATGCTGTCAAAACCCTTTAGTTGAATAGAGCCCATAACACTTAGACAAGACAATAGAAATATTCAACAACACAACAAACTCGTGTTTTAGACAACAATCATTAGAACAATACAATGTGTGTTTCTATATAGAGATCTTTGAGGTGGGTGAGAAAATAAATTAGAACAACTTTGGTCGTTTTTCCAATTCGCCGCCTACTAATTTCAAAAGTGCTTTGCAAAAAATGCCAAAGTACTATATATACTGTATGTATGCTGGCACCTTTGGCGTCAACCAGATAATACCTTCTGTAATGCTACGTTGTGAATAGTTTCAATTTTCATTCTGACAATGTAGTTCTTAAGTAAACTATTGCCTTTTTGTAACCATTGTAAAAAAAATTATGTAAATGTTTTAAATATTTATGTGCTCTGAAGTTTGCCTTTTTCTAATTATGCAATTACGCCTGTTGAATTAAGAGGGATAAATGATGAATTTATATTGTTTCCGTCTCCCTTCATGGTGCCACTGCAGTGGCTAGTATGTTTTACACGAGTTTTAGAGTTTTTAGAGTTTTAGAAAATTTATGTTTTTCAAGTGAACGTTTTTCAGGAGAAACATTACGAAAAAAATTCAAAATGTTTTAGAAACTAGAATAGTTGGTTTTAATGCTAAACGTTTTTTCATGATAATATTTTTAAAAAAACATTTTATGACAGTTTGAAAAAGGAGAAAATATTTTTTCATGGAATGTTAATGAAAAATCCTAACAACAGGTCACTGTCAAACTGCTATAAAACAGATTATTTTTTTTAAATACTGCCTCGAAAAAACTTTCAACATTTTTTTGACATTCTAGTTATAAAACTATTTGATTTTTTTTTCATAATGTTGTTTCTATAAAACGTTGGCGTGACGTTTTTGCATCCAAATTTTCCAAAAGCATCTATATGAAGCTAAGCATTAGCCAGTGCAGTGGCGCCATAGGGGAGAAAAAACAAAAAATAAGTATCTATTCAGCCACCTTAAGATTATTATTTGTAGTATGAATATATTTTAAGGAACAACCAAACAAATGGCGGCGAAATGGGAAATACTTTTATGAGAACTCCAAACATAGAAAACACAAGAAAATCCTATAAACTATAATAGGGGGCAAACTGTAAAGTGGCACCAAAGTAATTAAAAAAGAAGTATATAAGCTATTGGCCAACCCACGATGATCAGAGGCACGAAACTCGATGGTGTCAACAACAGCAGGGAATATAAAGGGAACCGCGCCCCTTCCACCCAACCCATTCACCTTCACCAACATGATTCTTTTTTCAGAAATGCTAATGGCGACAGCTTTGCCTACATTAACCGCATACTCATCTCGAGTCATCAGCGTCGCATAAATTATTGGGGCGAGGCTGAAGCAAATGACACACACTTCGCAACATATACACTATAGTCACACACACAGTTTGTTAGTTTGCAAACTTACGTTTTCTTTCAAATGAAAGAAAATCGTTTGAGAGTCGTTATCATCGCAACTGTGTCTTTTTGAGTAATAATATTGGGCAGGCCCATTTCCTGCCAATTTGTATACATGTTGCGATAAGAATGCAAAAAAGTAATTAAACAACGATAACGACGAAAAGCTGGCGTACATTTATGTGTTTGTATGTGGGCATATATTTATATATATAGTGCATCTCTATGCAACTATGAGTATAGTCGATAAGTAGGCCTATATATAAACAACTTCCATCTAAATATTATATGCAGCAGCATCAGCACTTAAAAAAAAATGTTGAAACGCAACTTTTCTTTCTTCACTCAAGAAAATTTAAAACACACAAATATAATGTATACCTAAGAAAAAGAAAATGTGCAACATAACATTCACAGGATTGAAAGAAAAAAACATGATTTTTTTAATTTTGTCAATTTTTTATTTAAATCAAATCAATCAAGTAAAAAAAAATATTTCGTTTTTTTAATTATTCATTTAATTTGTTTTCACACTTTTTTTTTCAAAATTTGTACCAAGAATGATTCCTTGATGGAATTTATTTTACTTCCAAAAGAGATTGTGCATGAGGACCGTTTTTATCGAACAATGCATCCATTTAGCGCAATTGTGCATTACACGAAATGCATGTCCATTTTACGAATTTTTATTACAGCAAGTTGATCTATTTCGCGAAATGTACACCAAATGGACGCGAAATATATATTCAAATTCTGCCATTCAGTTTAATATTAATGTACATTTGCAATGGGAATTGTCATAGTAATTGATAGAAGTTTATCTTGACAAAGTATTTTTATGCTGCTTTTAGACTAAATAGTCCTTCTGCTAAAGGTCTTCTGGGCTGCTTGCAGAGTAATTACTCAAATTAAAAAAAAATTGGCTAACGACACAAGCAGCCTACTTAATACATATGAAAATATTTAAAACAATAGTTAAATTGATTTGCATAAAGATTGAAAGGAGAAAAAAACAAAACAATGTAAAAATCATGTTATTTAATTCGAGATTTAAATCAAACAACCTATTACGTACACAACACATGCTGAGATGAAAACTTATCGAATAAACAAAGGAATCAAACACACAAAATTTTAACATAAACAACCACCATCCCCAGACCCTTCTACGACAGTCAGTCATCACGACAGTGATACCAGTGACAGTGGTGTTGACCTCAGTGAAGATACTAGTGAGCACACTACAAGCTCTTCCTCTGCTCATCTTTCAATGATGACTAACCAAATTTCATGAAATTCTGACGTCACAGACCGAACAAATGACAGTTGCACCACATATGCTACTAATTTCTTAATATAAAAAACCAGTGGCACTATGTTTCTGCATGGCACCCTGGGGTTTCCAGGTTTCCTTCTGCCCCATGAACTCATTTTAGATATTTGTGCAGCCTTTGCATGGCTGAGGTTGGGCCATGGTTACTTATGCAACACATACACACACTGTCATAAGACTCATAGATAACAACAGAAACACACGCACAAAAAAAAAGGAATCACACCCAACATGTACCAAGTCTAATACTGTCATTATTTATCAGAAATCAATAAATAAAGCAAAAGCTACTAATAAAGAAAACTTCACAAACATGATAATATACAGCACCCTTCTCTCATACATATACACACACACTGTATAGATTTAATCAGAAAAAGAAGACATTGAAGTATTTACAATATAATAAGGAGCTAATGGATTGAAGAAGAAAAAAGAATCAGGCACACAATTGTATGGTTGCGACTCGAAACCTATGATTTCTAAAGGGTGGAGACGATTTGTTTGTCATAAATACATGTACATAGTGCCATATTTTCTTTTGTGAAAGCAAATAATGTATGATGCCTTTCAGCATTAAATAATAAGCAATACTGAACATCAATTTCGGTCTGATTAGATTTTTTGTTAGCAATGAGAAACATTGGTAAGCTTTATATATTTCAAGAAAAAAGAGACCTTTCCCTTTTATTATCTTATAGTTATAGCAAACTATGTCTATTGTTTTGGTAGCCATTTTCTATGGAGATTTGTTTGTTATACTTATAGTTTTACTAATATAAACTAACATGCCTAAATTGCAATTTTTCTTATTGGTATCTACAGCAGATCAAATATACAGGGTGTCACAAAAACCGTCACATATGTTAAATATCGGCTAAAACTGAGTAAATATCGAGTTTTTTTCTCACTTTTTGAAGTTTAAAAATATATGAAAGTCGAGAGCAGCGAGCGCATGCAATCTTTCTGACAGTCGAGTCTAAAAAAATAACAGCATTTTCTAATATCAGTAAAACAGTGATTCATAAATTTTATTTTACTTTACAATTGAAACATTAGTGACTTAACGAAATCTCGTACATATTTAACAAAATATATTACGATAAAACTTAAATAAAATCTCGAAAACTCATTGCACGTGAACCAGAAGAGCGGGAACGGATATGGTGAATGCAGTACATTCCCAGTGAGGTCTGCAGCACAATATTTTTTTTCATTAAAAATTAGGCCAAGTCATAGTGGACGTGGTTCAAGGGGTTTCTAATACTTTCCATATATGCTCATGAGTAGTGAGTTATTGTAATGAAATTACTTCTGCGTGTTTAACATGCAAAAAAATCACATGAAATTCAAGTTATTTATGGAAATGTTTGTCAATGCATTACCGGAATACAAAAAAGCTCGAATACATGTATAAGCGTCAAAATAGGAAGATGATAATATTTCGGAAAATACCCGTTCAGATAGTGCCTTGTATCCGATCAGTTCGGATATCCTGAAAAACTCGTGATGGACGTACTTTTGTGACACTCTGTATTGTATTAACCTATAATGTATTGCATCGATAAATACAACAAAAATATTTCCAAATAAAGACATCTATAGTTTGATATAAAATCCACTTTATAAAGTCTCAACTAAATAAAAAACTCCTTTTTCTTTTTGTTTACATTATTAATTTCTGTATACAATCTTTCCATTGACTTTAAACACATGAATTTGTCTAAAAATTAATGAAAGTTCGTTGCTTTTTTAACATTTGAAATGACTACTGCGCCTCACATTTAAATGGAACCAAAACACAAAATCTATCTGACCAAGCAAAATATACAGTTTATTACCAAATAACAGAAGCAATAGTTGGCTAATCATAAGACAAAACGGAAACAATAACAACAAAACCTTGCTCAGTGGAAGAAAAAAAAATATTAGTGCTTGTGCCAACTGGTCACTAGGACAATCAATAAAAATAATAGAAAATAAAGAGGCCATAAAAGCGTCATTCAGGTCTTTTTCATTAAGTAGGCAATTTCGAATGAAATTGTTTTAGCAAAAACTTGTGTTTCTTTCTTTTCTTCTCTCTTTATTAATGAAAATAAACTTTTCTTGAACTAGAAGGTGAATTGGCATACATTCTTCAAGGGCGTGACATACTAAAAAAGGTCTTATACTAATTATGTCAACATTTTGGACACTATGGTTTAAACGTCCTTCTAAATTAACTGTTATGTTTTTCAAACAACCTCCCACCAACACAGTATCATCATTATCCTCATCCTCCTCATCGTCATAATCATCAACAACAACAACAACATAAAGGCAGAATCAATGCCACACAAACAGAAACCATTTTGTCAAAGGAAGCTAACCTAGTAATAGAGAAAAGTTTATCAAAATCTCCAAATACATGCTTGCTTGATGGATCTTTCCATATTTTTCAAGTTTTTTTAAAACTTATTTTCATTTATCTATTCAAGTGAGTAGTTGCAAAATGTTTGAATATTATTAAGTGTAAAAATAGGCACAAAAAATCACTAACAAAATTAGAAGATTTTTGTGTGGACAGATTCATAATACTGGTCATTTTTTCCTAGGGTGAAATGACAATTGATGTATTTTTCTGACAATGCATTATTTCAGCTGCATCAGAACACATTGCAATTCTTATCTTGTTTGTATCTTCTGGTTTTGACGATGCATTTCGCATGCTGCAATTGGACTCGTACCTCAACCACAGGCCTTCATAGCCGCTTGTACCTGTAGAGTAATTTTTCAAACCCCATATTCCAAAAGGCTATTATTTAAAGAGGCCGTTAATAATTGCATATAATTATAGTTTTTGTTTTGGCACAAAAGACAAAAAAAATTGTTTTTCATTAACTTAACCGAAATTTCCGGTAGAAATATAGAGTTGCAATTTAAAATTTCCAATACTGAATCTCATGAAGCATTGTCATGTAAAATGTCTAAGGGTAAGAATAATGAATCGTACTTTAGTTTTACTTAGTGTAATTTGACACCAAAACAGAGAATTCTTATTAAAAATGCCAGCGTAAGTTTTTGCTTTTTGCAAAGATCAGT
The DNA here is from genome assembly GCA_036925085.1 of Brachycybe producta. Classification (NCBI taxonomy): domain Eukaryota; kingdom Metazoa; phylum Arthropoda; class Diplopoda; order Playtdesmida; family Andrognathidae; genus Brachycybe; species Brachycybe producta. The sequence goes on from JAUPFP010000004.1 coordinate 3,613,480, forward strand.
ACATGCTAAAGAATGTGTCCATTTCTACTTAGTGCATCCTTAGGGAAGAAATCCTTCACGCATAATAATAAAATCCCACAAAATTCACTATAAGAAATTTAATAGAATTGCCATATATCTTTCAGTGCAGAAGATTATAGAAATATTCGGATTTTTAATTTCGTTTCTTACTTCTGCTGGTTATTCAATATGTGTGATTGATTCTTCCCTTAGCCACGTTTGGTTATTATCTAGAAATTGGTATTTCATTGTTTTATAGATCTATGTATGTCTACATTATACCAATAGTTATATAAATAGTAAGTTACTTCAAAATTCACGAAAATGCCATAATAATTGACGTTGCCTTAAGCACAAGAAAATGACAATCACATTTCTAAATATAACGTCATATATTATTACATTTATAGTCAATATGCCTTACACAGACAAAATTGCCTTCGGTAAATACAGAATTTCATTGAAATGGGAATTATTTTTATTGTTGGCTAGCAACAAAAATGACATTAACTTGATGACAATTCAACTCAAAACCTACAAAGAAAGTAAATATGAAGTAAATGAAAGTACAAAAAATGAATAATTTAATTGTTTCACATGGAAAGATTTATTCCAATTAGTTAAGAATATACTTAGATGTCGTAACATAAAAAAACGTATAAAGTAATTAATGTACGTCTGTATACGGTATGTACGCTCGTATATACTCTACAATGTTTGTCAACTCAAGTTTACTAGCTGAGTTATTTCAATGAAGATCCTATTTTCTCAAAGCTGTATTACTTTTAGCATGTACACACAGCAGAAACAACCGGAAAATGCGGTGTAAACAATGGCTCATTTCAATAATTTAATCAGTGATCTTGAGTTGATAATTGCAGAGTGTTACAAAGTAACGCCACACACAGATTTAAATCACTGATTTAAATCGCGATTTAATTTAATAGATTTTTTTCATTAAAATCAACATTATTAAAATCATGATTTGAAATCAGATTTAAACCAGAAAAAAAGTTGGTAACGCTGTAAGAATCAAATGAATTAAATTATATTTTTAAATCTTTTTTCACAGTTTCTCTTATTTTTGTTTTAAATAAGCATTTTTGAAATATTTGATACTGACATTTAAACATGCTTCAAATTATGTGATAAGCAGATTATATAATACATGTCATGTAATCGTCCATGCATTGAATATAGATTTACTGCGTATCTTAATAGTAAATTTAATATAAATAGTGTGGAATCCATACAACAAAAATTGTTGAGGTTCATTTATTTTAAAGTAAAAGATGGTTATGAATCTCGTTTAAGATTGGCCAATCTAGTGAAAATAGAACATCTATGGTTAATTTTGAGAATTGCTGATTATGGACGATTATTAGTGTTAGGGCAGTTGCAGCAACAATTAAGTACAGTATATTATATTTAATACGGATTAGACATGGATTTGTAATTGAATTGAAAAAAGATTGTCAAAATTAAAAACATGGTTCTTTGATTATTAGAATACTTAGAATTTGGATTGTATTATCTGATGACACTAGAAAAATTGTGTCTAAAAATGTATTTTTAATAGCTGTGAAAAGTGAATTAAGTAATTTTGTTTATACTGATGATGACTTGTTGAGTCTGTTAGTCTTTCATTTATAATTTGTATCATTTATACCTTGTACACACATGAGCTAAATGAATTCAAGTTAAATGTGTTCAGGTAAATTATACGGAATCCAGTTAAGGACATAACCCAAATAAAAATTGACTTTATTATTAATATTTTAAAGTGAAATAATCAATATTTTGTCAATAGTTTTTAGAATATATATTATATTTAAGTATTAAGACAATATTTTGAGATTATTAACTGAATAAATTGAATTCGACATATTGTCCATTTGCCCTTCACAGGGATCTGTAGAACGTGTTTAATATTTAAATGCATTTAACCGTGTATGTGTGTACAAGGTATACCAATAAAATTTATTTTATCATTAGTATTATTATTATACATCCTGCACACAAATAACTAGGAATACATTCTCCATTGGTTATCTTTCTTTTTAACACTTTTTTTTGTAGTACTAGTAATTAAGCACTAGTGGGGTAACCCGTCATAAATGACGGGAGCAAAATTCACAGGCAATTGTGCCCTACATTAGAATTTCTTTTCCTCTGCCCTTTTATGACGTCACACCAAGTAACAAACCCAATTAGAAATTGATGACGTTCATAAAAGGGCTGAGCAAAAGAAATTCTAATGCTGGGCACAATTGCATGTGATAAATTCTAGTTTAATTTTGCTACTATTATCCCCTCCCCTTTTTATATTTGAAAGAGAAAATGAGTTTTTCATTTTCTCTGGAGTGCGCATGCGCGTCGTTTGTTCCTTTTTTACTCCTTTCATTTCAATTTCAGTCACCCCCTCCAAGTTTCTCTCCCCCCTCTACACTTTATAAACCTTTTCCCCTTTCCAATTTAATATCATGGGGTTCTTGGATGGGAAGGGTGCAACATATAGTTGACCTTGAGAAAAATAAAGCAGTTCATTTATTCAAATTTATATAAATTCCGATGTTACACACACACACAGACCTGGGATATTATATATATAACTAGTCATGAATTGCTGAAGTGAGTCACTGACCCATGTTAATATTTAGTTACTAGTGGGGTAACTCGTTATAAATGACGGGAGAAAAATTCACACACAATTGTGCGCATGCGCGTCGTTTTTTCCTTTTTTTTTACTCCTTTCATTTCAATTTCAGTCATCCCCTCCAGTTTTTTTCCCTCCACGTTTCTCTCTCCCTCCTCTACACTTTCCAACCTTTTCCCCCTTCTCCAATTTAATATCATGGGGTTCTCGGATGGGAAGGGTGCAACATATAGTTGACCTTGAGAAAAAAAGCGGTTCATTTATTCATTTAAAATAATATAAATTCCGACGTGTTTCAAGGTTTGTACAGCGTTATCACAGACAGACACCCACACATGCACACGCACACAGACCTGGCTTAATGTATATATATATATATATATATATATATACATATATAATATATATGTATATATATATATACATATATAATATATATGTATATATATATATACATATATAATATATATGTATATATATATATATATATATATAATATATATGTATATATATATATATATATATATATATATATATATATATATATATATATATATTCATCACATACAAAAACACCCAAGAATCAAATGTCGCACACATACTCGAAATAAGTAAGTACCACAGCAAAACAACCAACCTTGAAAACACAACTTGTAATAAATTGCAGCAATCATTTAATACAAAGAAGTTGAATTTCCGTCACTGCAAATTCGATCACGGAAACTCACTACTGAAGCAAATATAATGGAAAAAGAAGCGTCCATTAAATAAGGTTATTAAACGAATAATCGACTTCCATTGAAGTTTCCAAAAAAAAAACCCAAAATAAAATCAAAAAACCTTCCATGCTCTCTCTCTCTCTCTACATTTGTGCACACTAACTGTAGGTCAATAGTTACGCGACAATAAAACTGCCAAATACAAACTCTTAAATAGTTGAAGACCGTCTGTTTCTTATCTAAAATGCTAGATTGAACATTTATGTCCCATACTAGATGAGGTCATTTGAATTTATAACCCCCTAAAGTAAAAGTAGCAGCTCTCTTTCTCTCCCTCATGTTATTCAGCTTCAAGAGATTAGAATGAAGAAAAAAAAGGAAATGCCATAGAAAAAAAAAGCATTCAAGCAAACCTGAAAGGAAATCATGAGAATGACCACTGGTCAAGCATCAATGGAACTTGTAAAATAAAACATTGACCCATAAAAGTGTTGCATGCATTTTCAAAATCTTACTTTTCAGATTCATTCTTATACAAATATAATAATTTTCTAATCACCTAATCAATAAATATGAATTGTATTGTGTCTTTCCTTTCGTGTCTCTTTGCATTTGTAGGCATGATTCAATTATTTTTTTTTTTGTTTCGTGTGTGTGTTTGCGTGTAATCCATGTCACGATTTGTACGTATTTAAATGATACACGTTTTGTTTTGCGTGACAATGTCATCCATGTATGCGTTTCGTTAGAAATGAAAGTATTAAAATCAAACAAACGAATATGAAATTTTCACAGATCTCTTTTGTTTATTAGAAAATGTACTTTTAAATTTGCAATAAACGAAAATCATTATCTACAATGTTTTAAATTGAAGACGGTTTCAAATGTAATGAAATGCAAAAAAAAAAAAAACTTCACTAAAGTAAACATCATATTGAATTAATAAGAAAATTTACAGCAAATGCATTTTGTCAGTTGACTCTTGCATATTGGATTACAGCTAATGAATTCCACATTTTTCTCTCTAGTAGCTTCTTATGTAATTTATGTGTCTGTAATCGTAAAGAAAAACTTCAAATTTATTAGCATTTCTACTTTATATTATAAAACTGAAATATATACATCCACAAATAAAAAATTAACGTAACAATTTATTTAAGTCATTACTAGATCAAGAATATTTCATCTTTATTTTTTTAAATGAATCATTTAAAAAAAATTGAAATCGTTTCAAAGACTCATCTTTTTACCCTTTAAAAATACATCTAATGTAGGTTGTTTTATGTTTGTTTGGAGTGATTGCTCAATTCAAGGGGCTCAAATGAAGATTTTTTATAAACGTTTTATCAGCAAAATAAATAACTTGCTCATTATATACCTGTAGATAAAAACGTTTTCACTTTTTGTAATTTAAAAACATTTTAAGACTTTTTAGAACTGTTGAAGAACAGTTCTGAATTTATTTTAGACCTTTGTTGCATTGCAACAATGGTTCTATTATAACGCTGAAAACGGACGAAATTTTGATTTTGGATGGATAGATGCTGGAAAGAAAGTAGGAGGAGGAGGAGGAGGAGGAGGAGGAGGAAAAAAAGAAGATTAAGAAGAGAAAGAAGAGGATGAAGAGAAGGAGGAGAAGAAGGGGCTAGGCGGAAAAGGCATAAGGATATCTTCGAGTTTATTCGCTATTTCGATGTTTCAATATATTAAATTTTGTCTATTTTTTTTCACCACTAGTTCTGTATTACATAGCACACACATCATGATGTTTTTCATCTTTTTTTAATCATTTTTAGCACTTCTCATTAGTCATTTAGTTCACCTAATTTATTCGATATATATAGCCAGTTATAATTTCGGTCGTGATTGTTGAGAGAAAAATAAGCATTTTTGGGAGGCAACTTTTTCTTCTAAATATATTAACAATCATTAAAAACCAATTAACATGCAAATGACAGCATCACATACATAGCTAGCTGAAGTAGGATTGCGCACACGTTAATTTCATCAGCATGCAGTCAACAATAAGCTAACATACACACCATTCTATATATTAATATACGTGACAATATCCGTTCTATAGGTGCTCATACAATGGCTCGCGAGTCACTTCAATAAAGCTTATAATACGTTTTACATTATGCTACTCAAAATTAACATATCAATTGGGACACATGTGAAAACGGGTCGACGTGTCTAGCAGTAACATAGGAGAGGTATGGAATATCAAATGGCAGCAAACATACGTCTCGTAATTATGCGATCCATACGTTGGAAACCCATTGTTTATTCGAACTTAGCTTAAAAGCAAAACACCTATTAAACTTTTTAGCTCAAGAAAAAATTAAAATTAAAGAAAATCTTAATGAAAACGTCAGGTTTTTAAGCACCCTCTGCAAAAAAAAAACATTTGCACATAATTCCGTACACACGAAACTAAAAACTAACTTAAAAACCAATAGAAAATACTCTGAAGGTAGATTTAATACTCAGCTTAAGAGGAGCATTGTATAAGCTGAAGCTAAACTGTACTTGTCAGCTTATGCTTGTTCTCTATCAGAGTATTAGTGATATGAAGACTAATGTTTGTGTTGAGGCCGTAGCTGAATATAAAAGTGTGGCTAGTGGCTTAGTCACACCTTAGACTATTACTCTACTGGACTGGCAACTCCCTATCTTCTACATGTTAAAGCGTTAAAAGCATGTTCATAGGCAAAATAAGGCAAAAGTGATGCCAGCTCCGTCTGGTGGCATTATTTTAAAAGAAAATCGTTGGCTAGCATGTTTTTCTGCAAAGGGGAAGACATTGGGGGTGAATCATGTACTGTATGGCAAGTTATTTTAGTTTTTTCACGTTTTACGGGATTTTCCAATTTTAATTCTATTCTAGAAATCAAGTAAAATGCGGATGAAAAAGTAAAATTAATTTCCATATGTGATATTCTGCTGGAATTTGTGTAAATCTTAGTAAATCTCGTACATGATTTTTTTTAATGTCAGCCCAATTGTCGTTTCGTCTCCTAAGCAAAAAATGGTTGGAAAACGTTGTTACAGTGTTTGTGACTCGCGTTTTCCTGATAATAGACCACAACCAAAACAGGTAACACCAAAGAGTTTTGATAATAAACTTTTTGGTAACACTTTACAGATTACCTAATTCTAAAAAGAAACCCTTAAAATGTGGAAGGTGGGTTGCTGCTTGCAGCAGAAAAAAATTAAAATAGCTAATGTGAAGCCATTTACATACATTTGTGGGCTACATTTTGTTGGTGAAAACGGACCCAGGCGTGAAAATCCTGACCCTTTACCCTAAGGTTCTTCATCGGCCATACTTTTTATAATAATATATATAAAAAATCCACCCTATATAACTACAAAATGAACTCGTCCAAAGTTTGACTTTTGATATTCATGTTCATATACCATAGTTCCGCTAGAGGCGCCACTTCAAAAACGACGTCACGACGATTCAAAACTGTCCAACACAAAATTTCGGGAGTTGCCAGTCCAGTAAAGTAATAGTCTAAGGTCACACTGCCATCTAACTCCCAACTTGCTGTTTCAATTGAAGAGGTTTGTCTTAAGCTTACTTACTTACTGGCACAGGAAAAACAAAAGCTGACAGTTTATTTCTGCTTCAGCTTATCATATATATTTAGACTAGGAATTCTCTTCTTGCATATACTGTAGTTCTGTGCATGGGCACCAGCAGCATGGTGCAAGGTAGTGGATTTTGAAGGTTTAAACATTAAAACAAAACAAACACAATAAAATACTAAAACATTAGTTCAAATAATTTATGTAAAAACAGTATAGTCTCTTAATTAAGATATTTCACGTTTATTCTCACATGCAACACTTTGCAAAATATCCTGGCCGCCATCCATGGTTCTGTGTTTGAACGAATCCAACATGATGATGTTGAAATGCTGTCTAAATGACAATCTTTTATGATTGGGAATTATCGTTCCTGTCACATAGCTCTCGAGCTAGTTTGCAGGTGTAATAAGTTGAATCGAGTCGTCATCTTCAGTTTACAAGTGAATCCACTTTTAATAGTATTTTCTATGTGTTTTATTTGTTATTTCTCTTTTGATGTGTTAACTATCTGTAAACCTCATATACGCCGCACTACCAAACACCAAAATACATGTATTATACATAGCTTTTCAAGTATTTATTTCCTACAACTATGTTGAGTGCATAATAATGTATTTTTAAATAAATCAAACATTTTTAAATAATATTTTCAAATAATATTTTCAAATAATATTTTCAAATAATATTTTCAAATAATATTTTCAAATAATATTTTCAAATAATATTTTCAAATAATATTTTCAAATAATATTTTCAAATAATATTTTCAAATAATATTTTCAAATAATATTTTCAAATAATATTTTCAAATAATATTTTCAAATAATATTTTTAAATAATATTTTTAAATAATATTTTAAATAATATTTTTAAATAATATTTTTAAATAACTAGTGGGGTAACCCGTCATAAATGACGGGAGCAAAATTCACAGGCAATTGTACGCATGCGCGTCGTTTTTTCCTTTTTTTCCTCCTTTTATTTCAATTTCAGTCACCCCCTCCCACTTTTCTCTCTCTCTCCCCTTCTATACTTTCCAACCTTTTCCCCTCACCCCCTCCCACTTTTCTCTCTCTCCCCTTCTACACTTTCCAACCTCTTCCCCTAACCCCCTCCCACTTTTCTTTCTCTCCCCTCTTCTACACTTTCCAAAGGAAGAGTTCAACATATAGTTGACCTTGAGAAAAAAAAAACGGTTCATTTATTCAAATTTATATAAATTCCGACGTGCTTCAATAGTTTTGTTACTCCACACACCCACACAGACCTGTGATATTATATATATATATATATATATATATATATATATATATAATATTTTTAAATAATATTTTTAAATAATATTTTTAAATAATATTTTTAAATAATATTTTTAAATAATATTTTTAAATAATATTTTTAAATAATATTTTTAAATAATATTTTTAAATACTATTTTTAAATACTATTTTTAAATACTATTTTTAAATCATTGTTTTTTGTTAATTTTATTTCTTCAAATAATATATTTTTTTGAGTCTGAATTGGGCTGGTTATGTGAGGATATAGCTAAGAAACCTTCCAGTACGAACGCGGCTTAATAACAGCCAGAGACAAACACAAATGAACAAATAAGACAAATCGGGAAAGGAATGCAGTAATCGTTGATTATACACACTACTGAACAGCATCAAACAAAATAGTCCCAAGAACAATGACGAAAATGATGATGATGATGATGTTGATAAAAAGACAGATGACAATTGAAAAGAGAAATGAATCCAGAATAAAACTTATTTTTTCAATGTTCTCCTTACAATAAAGCTTATGAATAAATATATTTTCTATTGAAAATTGCACATTCATATTTCGACTTTCATTTCTAATAATGGTTTAATAAGGCGACTGAGATGGAAAAAAAAGTATAGAAATTACGGTTATCATGAAGAAGCAGATGAGAATATGAAGAAAAGAAGAAAAATGAAAAACCTTCCCTCCTTCTTCATTTAAGATATTCATGTGTAGGTACAACCTTACGCCAAAAAGGAACAAATTGCAGCATTTTATATGCCAGTAAAGATAGATAATTTGAGCAATTCATCAATTTTTTTTTGAAAACGTCAGAAAAATCTTCAATGGAAATCAACTGCACACTCACAAACACATTCTAATGTTATAAATATCGACCACTAATTATACAAGAAACTACTTGTATCTTGAGATAAGATTTTGCTTATTAAAAGATGCTTCATTTTTTTTTTGCAGTGTTGTGCCAATGAAACATGGTTACAATTTATTGAAATGACAAATTCAGCAAAATAAATACATAGATGTATACACAGTATATTCAATTTAGAAATGTATGGTTGAGTCTTTGATGCCAATAATAATTTTTCCATAATAAATCAGTTTCACGAGAATATTTCAGTTAAAACAAAAAAAAATATTGACGTTCAACTGTTGATGTGAATATTTATTAACCCTTCAAACTCAACCTCAACAACTCATGTCAATACATTTAAATACCTTGCTTTAACTCTATCCAAATATACTAAAACAAAATACAAAAGCAATCAATGGCTGTGCAGTTCATGAAGCAGATATTATTGCTCTTATCAGACCTTCATTAGAATGTTGTTCACGAATTTGGAATCGTTTCAGAATTGATACAATGAAATAGAAAAGATAGTGTTGAGCTGCAAAATTTGTTAAAGGTATTTAAATATGTGTCTTCTTAAAACGTAAACCGGCAATCACATTTGCAATACTTAAAGCAAGGCTGACTGCAATGTGCCCTTGAATTAATTGCAATTGCCAATGTGATAAATACTCTTGCAAGAAAATGCATTTTGCAGAAAATGCTGATCTTCGTAGAGGTGTGCAAAGCTTTGCTATTCTCAAACGATTGCTGGCTGCCGAGGACATTGCATTGTTAGATGGCAACCTCACCAGAAATCCACACATAAGTAGAAATTGCCATTCAAAACCGACTAAAGAATTAAATAGGTAAAAATTATGCACATTTGTGGTTCGCAAGCTTGTATTGTTACCTAAATTGTGCCTAGCCATAGCATTTTTTTATGCTTTCCAGCAGTTGAAGTCAACATTTCTTTTATTTTTTCAACTGTTGACATCAACATTTTTCTTCTACTTTTTATCTGATGAGCAGCATTTCTTTTACACCTTCCAAATAAGATAATATTCTCATATTTCACTTTACGTTTCCATTAGTGGTAAAATGATTAACTTTTCGTATCTTCCTTTTGCTCCTCCTCCTATCAATTGCTCCTAATATATATATTATAAAACAGTATTTCATGAGGCCTATTCAGGACCATTGAAATGTAATAGCCATTATTAACCCATCTGAAAACCCCATGCATCAATTAAAACACAAAAATTAAAATTCACAGACTAAAAAAATTCATAATTTATGTATTTTTTTTCTCAAGACCATAGAAACGCCCACCAATCTGAAATATGATTTATGAAAGCAAAATTTTGTGTCCACAACCAAAAACACCTCCTCCTACTTCTATTACCATCTGGTACATTACTCCTACCCCTTCTTCGAATCTTCAACCTCTCTTTTATTTTTCTCCCGATTTAAAAACTTATCTGACTCATGATTAAGTGCCACCTTATTTGTCAAAATGTCACTTTAGACCTAAAAGTTCACAGCTTCCGGTCTGAAAAACACATTACTTTGATGCAAATAAGTAAAACGAGTCGCTGTCATGATAATGTTCACATTAAATGGGTATTTTTTGGGGGAGGGTTATTTTTTGGAGCTCAGAGAACCCATTAGTCACGGAAAACAGGATTTATACCATTTTAAAAGGACAGTTCATGAAATATAATTAATTTTTCTGTCGCAAATGTCTTCCTACTATAAACGACCATGTGATTCGCTTCTCCTTTAACTAAAATGAATGTTCATCAAAAGCAACTTAAGGCTGCGTTTCCTTTTGAAAATCTAGTAGACTCAGTGCGACTCCCTCATTTCCATTAGAAAAAGACTACTATCATTGGAAGTCAAAGCTACGTTCCCTAATAAATCCGTGACGTCATTGAGTACTCATAGAGTCGACCTTACAAAATTTCAGCTTTGAGGTCGCAAACACAAATAGTGTTTTTTTTTCTTCCCATCTCCTACTTGTAAAAATTTTCCATCAAAGACCTGGTTCAGACCATGCAATTAATTTAAATTAAGGTAAGGTCACTATGCTGTGCTTGTGCAAACAGGCTTAACAGCAGTTGAAGTTGGTGTGTTGAAACATTTCACTTGCACAGTAACCTTGACCTCAACCTTGCCTTAACTTGCATTAACAACATGGTCTAAACATGACCTTAGGCATACGGAACCTTGCATTGTGGAATGCAAATATTTTTAATCTTTCAATTGGCAAAAGTAATACACAGTGGTGTGTGCCTACTGAAATATAAAATTTTCAATCAGCCAATCAGAACATGGCTAATAAGTCAATATGGGTCCATTTGAAATTATAGTTGCCTCACCAAAAGATGAAGCTTGTGACATCAGTGGTTGACACCAAATAGGCTTCAGTAGTTTTGTCTGATAAAACGGGAGTAATAACAAAAGATTGCAATGGCTGTTTTGTTTAAACTGCTGAGAACGTTTGCTATCATTCCCGTTGTATTAAATTAATTGACAAAATTTCTAAATTTTTGTGTCGACCGCTCAAACGTCACAAGCTAGTATACACACAAGTATACACACCGACAGGCCGTCACCGATATTTATACACGACTAGCCATCAACAGTGCTGTAAAATCGACCGCGTAAAACACCTTTTGAGGACTGAGGCACATAATGCATATTTCTAATATTAAAAATCAAGAGATCCTTAAAATAAACTCTTAGAAAAACATGAAAAAAATTCATTATATTAATATATAGACATTAAAAAACTTGGAAACAAGTTATAATCAAGTTATATTAAAATAGAATTAGAGAATAATTAAATTAAGAATCTGTAATTAAAGTATAAAAAAAATTTTTAACATGGACATAATTTGCATATATCATAATTTTTTAAGGAACATTTTTTTCTTCTTAAAAATAGAACTGCAATTTGAGCTCAAAACTAAGAAATCAATATAAGGCTTAGAGAGACTAAGTGTATATATATTTGCAGAAAAGCTCTGCAAATTGCAATGTAGAGAAAATTATACCAAGTCACCATGGGGGTAATATTCCTCAAGGTCATGTCTGAGATGCTAATGACTATGAGTCTTCTCCACCCATAAGATCACCTATTCAGTAATAAAACTTAGCCTCTCTAAACACCAATATAAGCTTTAAACCCCTGAAGAAAATCGCCTATGTGAGGTGAAATTAAATTTGCACCCCTGTGACATCTACACTGTACATTACAAGACAACTGTAGATCTAATACCAATAATAATAAGGGTGGGAGAGAGACAGATTGAAAAAAAAAAACATTTTGTGACTAGTGCCACTTCCTTTTCCTTCCAAAACTTCCTGTTTTATTTGTACGAAGTTATTGGATGGCTCTAATACATTTTATATACAATTTAGGATATATAAGAAAAAGAAGAGCAACGAGTTAACAAAATTAAACTGCTGAGTCAAACAGCGAGCAAATAAAAACTTGTTGGAATCCCTTGGATTTGAAAGTACGAGAGAAAGAGAGAGAGAGAGAGAGAGAGAGAGAGAGGGAGAGAGAGAGAAAAAGAGAGAGAGAGGGAGAGAGAGAGAGAGGGAGAGAGAGAGAGAGAGAGACAGAGAGAGAGAGAGAGAGAATGATAAAAAGAGAGAGAGAGAAAGAAGTAGGGAACACAAGAGTTGTAAAATGGTTCATGAGGACTATTGTTGTTGTTTCAATACAAATGTAACAACAAAATAATGCAATGTTACAAATCCAAAGGACCAATTTCACTCTCAAGGTATAAAAAAAAGCTAGAAACAATTTCGAAAACAATCAGGAATGAATACATCCAAACTCTCATTCTATTTACATCTTAACTTATTGTGACCAGATGAACAAATTAATAGTTTATTTATGTAGACCATCATAAAAGCTAAAAAATACAAACTTGAAGGAAAACAGAACCATTTGAAGTTTGATAAATAAACCAAAAAAATTGACGTTTTCCCCCTGCATCTCGAAATGAACGAAAAAGTATTTGATAATTTCTAATTGCCATAAAGTTATATTTCCAAACAATCATAATGTTTTATTTTTCAAATATATTGAAAACCGTTTGGCGAGAAAACGCATAACGGTTTCCACAGTAAGTCAAAATGATGTGTTTATTGTTTTGTAGAAAAGTATTAATGTAACTCGGATAATAAGCGATCCCTTTTACACTGAGTGCCAATCGGAAGCTAAAGACACTATTTCTTTGCGCTGTAAATGTCGACCTACTGCATTTTAATAACATAATATTGGGTTAATGCATCAATCAATCAAAGTTTTGTCCTGACAAAATTTTCCTGAGGCGGCAATATTATATATCCTAATTTGATAATTCATTTTGTTATCTTCCTGAATCTGTTTGAAATTTGTACGATCGAAACATTTTAAAGTTAAAAAAAAACTATGGAGTGTCAACGTAGACAAAAACGAACCTTCTGAAGGAAGCACGTCCAGCCCAGAAATAGTTTGCGCGCTTCAAGAACCCATTTCGACATGAGTGACACTCGATGCTCTGCGAGGCTATCCCGACATCGACAAGAATCTTGTGACTGAATTAATCCATGCGTATTCTCGTCAAACAACTCGAGAATTAGCCGGTGAGTTGAGTTGTGGCCATGTTATTCGTGTAGAAAAGAAATTCTTTTAAAATGCACCATCCCAATAATATTTATTTATACATAACACAGTACATAACTTGCGCTGGACAAGCTGATCAGGAGGCAAAAAAAAAAAAGGTAACCATCTTATGAACGACGATGAAGCTAAGCTTTGCCTTGAGCAACGGTTTACAATATGGCTGTTATTTAACATTCAAAATGTTTGGATTTTTCTATAAGCTTTATCTGGTATCATCATTACTGCAGTTTATTGAAACAATTAAAGTTATCTACACAATAAAACCAATTATACTTTTGCTACAAAAGGGGCAATTTACTTAAAAGAATGTTAAAAAAGATAATTTCATTATTTGAAATAAAAGAAAATGGTAAAAATTCAACTGCACAAATTTTATTGCTTCTGTATTCAAAGAAATAATAATGGCACTTCAACTTGAACCCTCCAAACAAGGTTTCAACATAAAAAACGCTATCCAAGTGTAGGTGTACTCAATATATAGAAGTTTCTTTATGCTAGAACCCTGTTCAGAGAGTTCAAGTTGAAGAGCTAAATGTGGTTAACTTGAGTAGCGCCTATACTGGTAAAATCCATTTATTTATATCATTACGTGTTCGTGTATGTGCATAATTTAAATACAGCTTTTATACACAATACTGTTAAATTCTATTTAGACCCTTGGAGACATGTTCGTTATTTATACCGATATAAACTCTCATGTGTATTTCTTATCTTTTGAAAACATCATGATGAAGTATCATTTACACACACATACATAAGTACATACGTAACAAGTTCACCCATTACTAATTATTTATTATTAATTACAAGAGCGCAATCATGATGACCATGTTAAACATATAGTGAAAAAAAATCTTCCACAAACACGCATTTCGTGTGCAGAAACCATAGATCTAAATCAGTTCATAATTTATTTGAAAGTAAAATAAGGAAAGAGAAAAAAAAAAATAGAAGTTCATTTCCACACTTTCTAAAGACATAATTTAAAAAAAAATGTTGAGTGCACTGCAGTTGAATATAGCCTAATTTTTTTTTAAAAAAATATCTTTTAAGATGAGCAACTGTATTCCCTTCCAGACATGTCGTGACAATAACATTCTTCATTGTAACCCTACTTTTTAGTCTAAACCGTGTTTTGATTCTGAGCGGGTAAAACCTATATTATACATTTATACGAGCGTATATACTGTACCATTATTAGTCTTTACGCACATGCCACAATTTCATACTGATTCTGATTACATTTCATGGACATATAAGATATAAAAAATGTAGTATCGACCCAAATATATATATATATATCTGTAAATAAAAGCGTCTGTGTATGACAGGAAGTAAATTCATATACAGGATACAATATCTTATAAAAATATAAAAAAACTCGCTAAATGGAATTCTTAAAATATGTGACTCTGTGGAAAAAAAATATATAAAACTATAAACAAGGGTCGTTGCTACTTTCCATTTTTGCATGCAAATATTATATCTAAGGCTATAATAACCTAACCTAAAATGCACCACCAAAAGCTACACTTTGCAGAAGAATACGAGCAAAAATCTCATGGGTGCAACATTTTTTTCTTCCTCTGAAAAAATATAGACGGCAATGTTTAGTCATTTGCTACAAACATTGTACATAGCGTTCTAAATAATAAATACCATTTAGCCTACCCATGAAATATCAAATAAAATGTAACTGAGTAGTAGTAGTAGTAGTAGTAGTAGTAGAGACTGCAGGGCATATTTATGAAACGTTGTAAAATGTAGAATATGATAAAACGATTTATAAATGCTAGCTGAAAATAAATTTAAATCCATTACCCATGCAAACATGTATGAAATAGAAAAACGGTGTATTTCAGTTGCCCTCTGTTTAACAGAGATTTATTTCTTAGAATAAAAAACACATGCAAACGATATGAACAGCTTGTAATAAAATTACTGTTGGGATTCAAATTATTTATAATTTTGTTGCAAAGCACAATGCTGCAAGTTGTCATTTTTTTTTCCTTGATTCTACTAGGTGACTATATAATCACAGAAAAAGCCATTAGTGAATTAGTTTCAGAGAAATAATTAGGAATGCATAGTCATACCTAAGAAGACCAGAGTGACTATTCACAGTAACGTAGGCACGAATGAAAAGTAACAACAAAGTAGTGTGACACCCTGTAGTAACAGAATGGTGAAACACCCGGCAGAAATTCCTCTCTGTCAACACGGCACCCCTTGGTGCACAGATGTTCAGACTTGGGTGGCCCGAATTCTAAGTGAATTCGTGGAACCCAGGCTGACCGTGAGAAATTGGAAAGAGTCCCAAAAATACCTTTCCTTTTAAGGTAATATCCCCGGCCCAGGGCAATGATTGGCCCAGTTGGTCAATCATTGAGCACTGAGGTGACAGTTGCCCCTTCCAGGAGACCGAACAAGTAAGCTTGATACTTGAGTGTGAGCACAGTCAGAGTTTTGACACTGAGAGTGGTAGTCAGAGTGTAGAGTTAAAGTGAGCAAGTATGAACTACAGAGTTTAGAAGTTAAACAGTAAAGATCTAACTTAAATGTGCAATGTATTAATATACAAGAGAAATATGTAAATGTACAACAGATCGCAGTAAAGAGTTTTAATATTTTATTTTATCTACGAGAATTTGTGCGTGTTGTACATTGAATTGTTTTGAGTTTAGCACTCCGAAAATAACGGAGTATCCAGCGGAAGGAACTCAGATAATACCTGTGTCCCTCTGCCTGGAGCCTCCAGGGACTCGAACAAAGAGGAAGGACTGATGGCATGTCGGAATCCTCAAGCACTATACGGAAGATCTCCAGGAAGAGACGGTCTTTTTGTGGGCCGTTACCAGGCCCGGCAAGTGAATGTCGCACCCGGTAAAATCAACCCCCAGAGGAACAGAGGCTGGCCCACAGCCGACAACAGAGTCGACCCCGGTTCAACATCAAAAGAGTTTGCAAAATTGTGGTGCCAAAGGGCCAGCAACGTCGCAGTAGGCAGGAGTGATTAGTCACAGTTAAGTAGACAGGAGTGATTAGTCACCGTTAAGTAGACAGGAGTGATCAGTCACAACAAAATAGTCAGAAGTGACTACTCACATAATTTAAAAAGATTAGTTCCACAGTTACTAGTCACTGCAAAATAGTTTATTCAAGTCAAGTCTACCATAGCCTGTGACCCCTCTAATACCAGGATGTGACTGGTTGCTGACATAAATTCTCGAAGTAGACCAAGATCTAACTTTCAATTAATAGTTTGTAGTGACTAACCAACGAACAGTCAGCTAACAGACAAGGTCAAGAAACCAACATCATTGAAGCGTATATATAGTGTCTTATTGAATAAGTGCAATTGCTTGTAAAGCATCACAGAAGACTAGTTTGACATTCTGAAGTTTGGAGAATTCATAGGAGTCTTTTCAACAATGTAGATGTTGTTAGTTATTATGAGAAAGCAATCTTTATGCTGCTTTTGAACTTTGTCATCCCTCTGCCATAGGCCATTTGAGCTGCTTGCAGAGTAGTAATTCAAATTCAAAATTCAAATTGGTTGCAAGATGGCTACTAGCCTCTATGCGCTGATGAGTCTTTCATGACTATTTTAGCAGTGACTAGTAACTCCGTGGAAACAGGCCTTAACACTTCAGGCGTGACTAAGCACACTCATACTTCATCTAACAGTTGAGGTCAATTTCATAGAGTGGCAAATTCTCACTAGTAACGGGTGCAGTATACAGCAGAAATAATAATATTATGTCAATGGTTACTGCTACACAAGCCACTTACTTCTTAAAAATACTGGTGAGCTCATATTATACTAATCTCAAAAATTGAAATAAGCATATTTTATTTGAGTGACTATTCACTAGATACTAACCTTAAGATTAACCTGTCTCATCCTCCGGTGACTTTAAAACTAGTAAATATTAAAGATGTCAAAAGTCCGGAGGATGACAAACGGAATGTACAGAAATAAACACAAACTGTCTCATTAATTAGAATAAGAGATTAAGCTAAAAATAAATCCATGTTAACTTTAAAAGAAACGTTGAACTGCAAGAAAGCTATCAATTAATTAGACCCAACACATTGCAGCACTATATATACACATGTAGCCACAATAATTGAAAGTTTTCTCGTCTCGCAATCGATTAATAAAAAAGCTTTGTGAACATTTTATTTGTAACTTATCCTATTTCATTTGACTATACTTATATATAGTACTTTATTTATACACAAGTATAGGAAACAAAAAAACCTAACATTTGGCCTAGAATTTTACATTAGAACTAAATAAATGTGTAGGGCAAAAAAAAGAATGATTGGACGAAATATATATATATATATATATATATATATATATATATATATATATATATATATATATATATATATATATATATATATATATATATAGTACAAAAAAGAAAAGAAATTCTTGAAAATAAAAGAGTTCTCGCACAGTTTAACTGCGTGATTGAATAGGCTCCTCTTCTAAGTTGACGTTTGGAAAGCAGGGCTAATACCCCGTTTTCCGTAGTGGCTAATTTCGCCCACCAAAATACATCAGTAAAAGCATCAATTTTCTCAACGAGAACAAATGGATTAAAACGTGCACTTCCATCATGGACAATCGCTTTTCTCGAGCTTCCATCCACTACAGTAAATCTACATCCGACGATTTTTCTTTCCTCAAAGCAAATACCCTTTTTCCCGAAAAATGCCTAAACTATCAGCATTCGGCATGAGAGGGCAGCTCATAAATTACACAGAAACACAAAAACATTCAAGAGTGCCAAATATGCACACAAAGTACCAGACACACAAACCCATCCCACAGTACCCACACCGACACACACACACACAAAGTATAGTGACCAAGTGTTTATCACTAACACCACCTTCGCACAGACATGAGCAACAATAATATCGGCGTTCGACTTTAGGCAGTTTTTTGAAAAAAAACCAAGTCTACGACTTAGTTTTTGGCCCATTTTTTCAAGTTTTAAAAAATCTTGTATTTTTCCGAGCTTTTTGCGACTTCATATAGCAAAGTGTCTGATGCAGTGTCACAGTGATACAAACACACACATACACATACATTGTATTTTACAAAACAGGCATATTGTAAAAGTAAATCTAAAGAGATGAAGTTCTATAGAGATGATGAGTGCTACAATGATGATAGATCTCTAATGATGATGGGTTTCATGATGGCTGCTAGCTAATGTGCCTTGTGCTAATATGAAAAGCATTTGGCTTCAATCATCACGAAACCTTCTCTAATCATTTAGTATATACCAGTATAAAAGCTAATTTAGCCTTATATGAAAGGTAAACGACATTGGGCAAAAGTAGTTTTGGTTGGGGCACCGATTTTCAATGGCGATTAAAACCATTATGGCTCAATTGTAATCAACAGGGGATCCACAAAAAAAAAAAAGAGAGAAAATGAACGATTTTATTTGATGAGCTTTCTTAAGTAATGTGAAGAACGTGATTAGCCACCAAGCAGATGATTATAATATGAGTTTGTAGATCTACCTCTTTTAGATGTTAAAATCTAAACTTTCCCCTACATGTATAGATGGATACCCCAACATATAATTAATGTAGCCCTACTAATAGATGGACCTGTAATAAGAGCTAGATGAATAAGCTTTAAATAAGCTAATCAGAACATTTTGTGGTGGATCACTGTTGAAACCTAACTTGCATCTCTAACTCAAACAAATCCATTTTTTTTTTCTTCTTCTCAATCTTCTTCCGAAAGTCAAATTAGGTTTTTGATAATCGTATTGGCTAATTGGTCTCCAAATATTTTTTTTTAAACTGAAAGCAAGCCTATAAAATTTCAACACAGAACTAGAAAATGATTAAAGATGAACTTGCACTTAGTATAATAGAAACAAACATTTCAAAAAAAAAAACATTGGTTTTATTACTACTGCAAAATTCTGAATGTCAATTAGACAATTAAGTAAATATTCATCGGTTTCAGACTTGAAAGAATGTTTCTAATAAAGCTCATTACATTATATAATGTAAAGAGAGAAAAAATAAAAATTAACTAAAGCTGCCAAAGTTTAGTATGAGCTGATCAGTAAATATTTTTAGCAAGTCTAGTCTAAAGATAAATTAGTTAAAACAAGCCCTCTTTAAATTAATTTAGAATGTTATTCAACGTAATATACATAACAGAATGACCTACAAAGAAGTTTTTCTTGTAATTAAACTTGGTTTCTCGAAAGATTAAGAAAAATTAAAGGTGATATACTCAAAGCTCACTATGAATAGAATTAAAATCTTAATCATAAAACCTTAATTATTTCAGGAAAAATCAAAACATTTCTTTAGAATTCAGACGAAAACGCGGCTTTCTGCGAAGAAAATAGAAAATAAGCACAGGGCAGCAGCATGTGGCGGAATAATTTTTAAAAATGTCAACGGATTGTAGCAGTTCCATGCATATTTCATAATAATCATATACACATGTTTTCTTGAGAAAATGAGAGTAAGCATGACGACTTTCAGTGTGTCAGTTAAGAATGTGTAAAAAGACATCATGTTTGCAAAATAACTTTTTATTAAATTGACCTGATAATGTCTCTTAGTTGAGCAAAAATGACAGTGTGATGTCTAAAAGGTAAGAGCAATCATCTTATTTGTTCGGTGACTGAATAAATATTTTTTTTCTTCAGCCGGATGGCTTACCTGCATGGCAATTACAAGCATGTGCTTTAGGATGTGTCTTCCCTCACTCGTGGCTATGAGAAAAGTTTTATTATTAAAGCCAACGTTTTTACCCATTAAGAAAAAAATTCAAAGTGTTATAGAAACTAAAATATTTGGCGATAATGCTAAGTTTTATTTTCATAATGATATCATAATTAATAAACTTTTTATTACAGTTTGAAAAAGGGGAAAATAGTTTTAAGAAATTTCAATGGAAAAAACAAAAAACAGGTCGTTTTAAAACTGCTGTAAATGTTTATTTTTTTAAAGATATTGTCGTAAAATAAATTTCAGCATAATATCTTTTACCATTCTAGTTTTGGAAACAATTTAAATTTTTGTGTAATGTTGTTTCTAAAAACGTTTGCTAGACTTTTTTGCGTTAACATTTTTACAAAAACGTTCGTGGAGTACAAGCATTAGCCACACTGCAGTGGCGCTGTCCGTAAAGACAAATGCAAAATAAATATCTACTCGGACACCTTAAAGTATACTGAAAACAGTCAAGTGGGGTTGAACACAGTTACTATGATAGAATCTTATACCAAGAAACTGCATGCACAAAAAGGAAAAAGTCAATTTTAAGTGATAGCCACACACTTAAACCGGTCAGTGAATGTACAAATCGTTAAAACCATATAGTAGTCTATGTAGGTTAAATACATGTAATCTAGCTAGTCGTTGACAATGAAACGTCTCAATAAAGCACCAAATGCTCAACATTAACAACTATCATGATTGCAAACTGGCATTGTTTCTTGGAAACCTACTTTCTCCATATCTAGCCTAATAAAATTCAATCAGGCAAAAAGTAACTAAACAATTTGATAAGATCTTTCTTGATTTTTATCAAAGCATTCGATACAGTATATGGCAAACATGTCTTAAACAAATACTCGTTTTATGAGTTGACTGTTTATGGAACTGAAATGACATACAGCTGTAAGCAATGACAATCTTTTTTTCTGCAGTGGTTAACACCATCATCATCATTATATAAACCTTTTTTAATGGTCAACTTTGCTGGAAAATATGATTAAGCTTTTTTTCAAAAGTTAATCTTGACCACGGGGTTAGTAAACTGACACTAGTGTGAGGATGACAGCATATAATAGGTTAATTATCAGTGATGAAACAGTCCTTTGGTTTTCAACATAGAATCAATAGAAAAATTAAAAATGTGCTGTGAAAACAAACACATAAAAATGTCTGTGCATCCTAAACAAACAAGTGCTAAAGGCCCTTTGGCCTCTCACCTTCAATATAACAATCATGCACTGTATACACAAACCCCTAAATGTTAAAAAAACTATATCATACATTGTATACCATAATACAAGTATTCATTATCAAGCTTCTAAGCGGATTTGGTGAAAAGCTCGTGGTGAGCTGAAAGGCGAGGCTTCTGTTTTAATTCCTTCTCGCAAATCTAACATTGTTCAGCCATGCATTCCATAATCAACTTTTAGTAGGTCTGATATGTTTGCCAACCAATTGTTCTTTGCTTGCTGCATTTTAATGCACGAACAATTCTCAAAGGAAAGAGAGAAAGAAAGAAAGAAAGAAAAAAATGAGTTGGATTGAAAGACATGGATGATCACAATGAGGATGGAAGAGAAGAGAAAATTGCAAAGCAAATGGTTGCATCCTTTTTAGAGATGCATGCCATGGCACTGAGCCATCTTAATGATTTGATTGGGGAAGTTTGTAGTATAGGCCTATATACATACAGAGCTTTGTGAGCTATTAATTTAAACCATACAATCTCTATACTGCATATTAATATCAACAAGATCGTTAAAGAGAGCAACGAAAAAAAAAATATATGAAGAAAATGGTGCAATAAAAATCGGAACCTGTACTAAAAATTTCTAGGTTTTCAGAATGAATTTACATTGAAAATAACCATGACCACCGCCACCACCAACAACAACAACCAATTTTTCTCTTCCCAAAAGTCCGAAATACCCTATGCTGTATAAATAATTTGCTCACAATGAACGCCTTTCTTTAGCTTTGTCCACCAGTTAAAAGTGTGTGACTATGTATGCTCTATAGAAAGGCCTACAACTACAAAAAAGTGGTACATCAACATCATTATATTGCTTTTGCCTAATTACCACATGACAACCAAAGAGCCTCTCATCATAGTGCTTATAAGCTAATAGACCCTATGAAGCATGCTTTTCAAATTGTGCATAACAAATATGCAATCATTTTATTCCTATCTCTCTCACTCTCTCTTTCCACACTTCTTATATAATTAATGGTTATGCTAGGGTTTTTGAGGTCTAGTGTGAACCTGTCAGATAATTATGTGTCCATACAGAAAGAATTAGTCCAGGTACAACCAGAGTCCAGCACTGAACGCCACATTTCTCACTTCAAGTGTGCCGCAAAAAAAAAAATTCACCTCGAAACGACCAAAAATCTGTGGTTACTGTATTTAATGCATGTTACAGCTAAAAATGCAATTTAACAATTCTTGAATGTATTATCAATACCACCATTTCAGTACTAAATAAAGTAGCTAAATAAGCGTTTTAGGCAAAGTGTTCAATACCTGATAGCAGAAAAGTCCATCTTAATCATCTCTAAATGTAGATCAACTTCTTATTATAGAATATGTAGTGTGTACATTGTCTAATATTTGATATACTGCCTTGTTTTGCAGATTTACTGCCAAATTTGAGGTTTTGCACATTGTCTTAGAATTACACCCAATTACTGATTTTAAACTTTGGCAGCATCATAATACTGATAGGTGAAGTTTTTTTTAATCAGGTTTTGTTTCTTTTAGGGATGTGACATTCGAATCCTAGAAGCCCGCGAATCTTGAAAAAATATTCGAGATTCGAAAACTCGAATCTTCGCGCTTTTTTAGTCTTTCGAATCTTTTGAATCCCGAAGCCCAACAGAAGCGTTCACTAACAAAAAACGGCGATTGTTGCAATTTCAGCGGTACCCGGATCACCAATATCACCCTGAGTGCCACACTGTTTTCAAATATTCATTTATTTGTATCTTCTTAATGAATAATATAGGATTTTTATATGAGAGATTCGAGAACCTTTTAGGATTCGGATACGAGAAAATTTAGGATTGGTCCCACCTATAATTTATTTAAAATAATTTCACAACTTCTAGTACAACGATTTAAGATATTAATGACGCTATGTTATCACTTAAAATTTAGAGGAAAATTAAAACATGAAAATTCTGTAAAATTATCCGAAATTTCATTTGATACTTTACTTGACATTAATTAGACAGAACAAGTAGCAAAAATAAACATAATAATGAAGTGATTTACATCCAGATTTGAATGAAAACTAATTTAAATCATTGCCACCCTAATAATACACATGATAGCGATTATGGTAGAAAAATCACAGACTCATTAAAAACTATTAGACACTATAAATTGCTTTATAATTGAAACATTTTTGCTTGTAGTTCGTTGTCTTCTTTAAACATGAAAAGAATTAGTTTCATTCTTTTAAAGGTCTGTTTTACACGTTCATATACAAGTTTATAAAATCAATTTCTTTTTTCACTTTCTCTCTTTTTCTTTGTTAAAAAAAGATGCAAGAAGAACATTTTCTTCTTAGTTTCAACTCTTCATAAGATAGCAAAATTGTTGCAGACACCATGTTTCCTGAACATTATATATAAATACATGTATGGGTCCCCCCCCCTATTTATATCAGAAAAAGCCATCTTATTTTTTAACAAGACCGAGATATGCTTGCATCTCCATGTTTGTGTGTTGTGTGTGTGTTTGTGTCTGAATGAAAGAAAATGAACGTTCATAAATCATTTTTGACGTACACATACACACACTAAAAAGTAGAAGCACTTTTCTAGAGTTCGAAAAGTGCACTAGAACTTGCAATATGTAAGAAAAAAACTTATAGAAAATATATGAAGATTTACAGTTTCAAGATCTTGGTTTAGTCATATAATTTTTTTTCTTAAATAAAAGTTTTTTGAAACCTTACTTGGATACAACCTTATTATCAAAATGAGTAACTCCGAACACACTTGGATTTTTTTTCTCTCTATTAAAATGTTTTTTTTTTTCTGTAAATGTTATAAAAAAAACATAGCCTTGTATATAGAGTCCTAGAGTCTATATTATTTTGTTGTTTATTCCATATTGCAGTATAATTGTTAAAGAGAGTGAGTTGGGTTTCTCTTTTACAGTTTCTAATGTAATACTTCTTCCTATCTATAAACATTAAGATTCTCAGAATAAGATAAAATATAAAAATTGTTACTGTTTTATGTTGCTGATATGAGACCATATATTAAGACAGGCAAAACGTTGAAGGGGCTTTACAGCTATGTGTCTTTATGACATGAGGTGGCCAATTTTATCGTCAAGAGTGCCATATACGAATTTTTTTTAAAAAATTCTAATATCTTTAAAAAATAAACTATTTAAGTTTGTAAAAAAAAATTCAATGATGTTGCTTTTTTTAGATCATCTTTTAATTATACAATTTTTTTTCGCATTTTAAAACTACTATTCTATTGGTATGTTTATTTGCTCCTCTAGTTTCTAACACAAGTTCAATTTATTCTTAAGTTACTGATATAAACAATACATGCACAAATAATGCATACGTCATTTTTTTAGAAAGAAATTTAAAGAATAAAAAAAATTTAAAGTTTGTTAGAAAGTGTAAAAGTTGCCAAATGCATGGACATGATGACATCTCTAAAAACAAACTGTTTATGGTAATTTCAAAATAATAATATTAAAATAATTTTGCACTGAAGTTTAGTGAAAATTATTCGTTTTACAAAAAAAATATTATCATGAAATAAATACTTTTAGCGTAATTCAACTAACTTTTCTAGTTTCTAACAAACTTTAATTTCTTTTCTTAAAATTGGTTAAGTTTCTCCAAAAAATGTTTACGAGAAAATCAAAAATAATAAATTCAAATTAAAACAGCATCATAAAATTACTTTAACACTAGCTTTCATCGACTAGTCTAGTTTATAACAAACATTTCATATTAAAAGTTGTTTTCTATAGAAAAAAAAAACGTTTACAAAGTTTATGTAAACTTGAGTCTAAAATTACAAAGAAATTGTTTCACTTCATGTCTTTCTAGGCGCTCAAAGTGAGAGTATAAAGTTTAGCAATAAGTAAAAAAAAATTAGATTATTTCTCAAATGAAAGGTTTTGTGGCCTAAAAGCATTTTTTTGAAAATTTCCCCATTTTATTTACAATGATGGCTATAGCTAATTAACTGTTCATTTTGCCTATCTTGCCGTAAATGCAATTAAATTCAGCACTCTTATACCTTGTACACACATGAGTTAAATGAATTCAAATTAAATGTGTTTAGGTGAATTACAAAGAACCCAGTTGACTTTATTATTTTTTAAATTTTTTTTTATTATTTTTTAAATTGAAATACTAAATCAATATTTTGTCAATAGTTTCTATATTTATATTTAAGTACTAACTCAATATTTTCAGATTATTAACTGAATAAATTGAATTCAACATATTGTTTGTTTGCCTTTCACAATGTTCTGTAGAACACATTTATTATTTAAATGTATTTAAATTATCAGGTGTGTACTAGGTATTACAAAATGATCGATTTTTAATATTTTTAATGTGCCCATAAAAAATATTAAAAATGGACAAATCGACATCACAAAAAAAATGTTTCCTTGTTTAGTTAACAAATTAACATGTGAGCTATCTTAATGGCCGTAAGTTTTTTTCACGGGCCAGACGTGTGTTCCTCCTTAGATAAACTTTTAGTAGTAATATCTACTTTATATATAAAAAAATACTATATTAAAAATAATGTTCTATCTAATGCTTAAAGACTATGAAAACTGAAGATGAAAAAAATCTTCATTTCTGTCCTCTTTATATATATATATATAAAGAGGACAAAGAGGCTTCACTTGAGGACTATATATATATATATATATATATATATATATATATATATATATATATATATATATATATATAGTCCTCAAGTGAAGCATCTCTAACTTGGAATCAAGACATCAGATATAGTTTCCCCTCACCATTGGAGGGATGGAAGTGTGTTTGGCTTGCTTCCAGTAAATGGACTTCATGTCTACGGCACACTTGCGCTTCGTCAGGTTTTATGACCGATTCCAAACAGTAAACAATTCAAGTTCGGAGTTGGTTTCTAGTCTCTTTCTATGTTTCTCTCACACACACACGCTGAGAAAAATCCGTAATTGCAAAATCATCAGAAATCAGATATTGGTCTGATTTCTATATTATATATATATTTTTTCTCTTACTGAAAGTAAATTGGTTATTTCTTAATAGGATCAACTTTAAATTATTTTTATGGGAAAAATAATAAAATAAAATTCGGATAAAAAAATACTATGTTATTTTTAGTATCAAAAAATCATTTTATGTCAAAAAAAAAGAAGAAAGAAGCTTTTAATACATTATATACATTTAAAGATTCCTAAGGTGTCAACTCACTTAAGTCGAACTAACAAATTTTAGCATCATGAAGTACTTTTTAAGAGACACTTAAATGCTGCTGTTTGTTCTTCCTGACCATTAGTTTTAGGCATTACCTTTTTTACCTCAACTTTTTACGACTTTACATAAAAATGCACAAAGCTCACATTCTATTAGTGGAGGGTATATTATAAAAACCATGAGTAAACCATGAAGAGAATTCCACTTCTAAATTTGGTGCGTTCAAATGATGTTTTGTTTAAAAAAATATCGGAATTTTCGAATGACCCTAAACAGAATTGGAAAAAAAGTGAAAAGTATTCTAGTTAAATCAGTAAAAAAAAGTCTAAAAATGTTTACAAGTTAAGATTGTTTTAAAGTGTAACTTTTTAACTGTGGCTATTTTGTCGTTCAGGAGCAACATTAAAAAAATAACTGTTTTATAATAGAAACTAGAAGGGTAGTTTCTTAATTTTTTTATAAAAAGTTTATTTTGAAAAATATCATCATAAAAAAATGTTTCAGACACTATTCTAATTTCTAACACAATTTCAAATTTCACTTTAGTATTGGCTCCTGAAACACAAAACAACCAGAGTTCGAAAGTCACCTGTTCATAAAACATCTTAAAAATCTTTAATAATAATCTTATTAAGTCAGTTAAAAATGACATTTATTTATCTTTTACTTCAATTTTCTACATTTTAGTTTGTTCATTTCTTCATAAAACGTTTATGAGGAAAGTTTCTATTCTCAGTCTGTTTATTTAGAGGCCTACTTTTCTATTTTCTAACTTTAGATGTCTTTTTAAAGTTATTAGAAAAAAAAAGCTGAAACAACTAAACAAAAGAAATTCAGAAGAGAATAAGCCTACATCAGACAGTATATCAGAATAAAAAAATTGCGGTTAAAACAGCTTTAAAAGGGAATCTTAAAAAAACTCATTAAAAAGTCTAGGCTCTGAAGACATTATATTGAATGCATAAACACATTAAAAATATAACAAACTCAACCTATTGAAGAAGAAGAAGAAAAAAATATATTGTGTAGTAACATCACATTAAATAAGACTATTCACATAGAATATGTTATGTTGAAAAGAAGAACAAAAAAAAAAAAACAATTAGTGACAAAAAACAAAACAAGAAAAAAAATCACAAAAAAGAACAAACCATCAAAACATCAACAAATTCCACGAAAACCCCCAAAAGTCGACCAACAAAACATAAATCTAATTATATAAAACATCAAACCTCTAAACAAAACAAAAATGGAAAAGTCATTATCAAAGTTTAATCATTAAATTTTCAAACACTATGCAGTATTTTCTGTTATACAGTATTTCTTCTATATGTATCGGATATACTATATAATAGCTGAAAGCCTCAAAAAGTAGAAAGAGAGAGAGAGAGAGAGAAAGTAAAAAAAAGTCATAGTGTAGTTGCATTTCAGTCAATCCTTTATAAGCTTAAATGATCAATGAAACAAGTTACATTCAAACAGTGACTTCATTAAAGCATATTTAAGTTAATTATGATTAATTAAAATCTGTCATGTCATAGAATAAACTTTTAGTACTAAAGATCTAGTCTCTCACATAAAATATAAATATTTTAATGGCATAGAAACAAGTCATAAAAAAACTTTTAAATTGTGAAAAGTCAAGTTAGAACGCATTTTTGAAGCAGTACTAAATTTTTAAAATCGAAAAATGCAAATCTTTTTTAACGGCTATAATTTCACATCAGTAAAAAATACTTAAAATGTTAAATTTGTTTTTTCTGAACACACTATAGATACAGTATGTTAGCAGTGATTGCCGTCTTATTGTGGGGGGGGGGGGGGGGGGAGGGCAACAATAATATCACTATCATATTGATGTTAGCAGTGATTGCCCGCTTCAGGGGAACAGCCTACTTAATTCCGTTAAGTAAACGAGTTTAATCTTAAAATCAACTATAGGTATATTAAGCAGAAATTTGCATTCTTCAATAGAAGTAGTACTCCAAATTCCGTTTAAAAAGTAAAAAACCTTATCTTAAAACTGAAATAATGCCCTAAATACTACAAATTAAAATACAGCTAACAATTTTGTATGTTGTTTTACTACTTTATTCAACCGTCATGCAATTAAGAAAATAACTTTGTTTTAGGCAAATACGGGTATCTTATAAGTATATACTCTCATTTCGTTTTGAGTGTAAAGCAATTACAATCAGGAGTCGAGGCCTAAATAAATTAAACTAAGAAAGAAGACAAAAAAATGAAGTAAAATTTATACATATATACCGGTGGTTGTGTGTGTGGTTGCCACATTTACCTATAAGCATTAATTACGCTAATGCACTTTTTATGAACTTGGAAACTTGAGTTCATAAATCACGTTGCAATGCAATCTTCAGCTATCGAATACTACTTCTGTCGCAAAGTTCAAATTAATGCTTCAGGGTGCAAAGATAGCATATAACGGTATTATGAGGGTATAAATATCTATGTATAGTAAATTGAATATATATCGCAGAATTGAAACAGACTTCAGATATGGAAATTAATATATATATATATATATATATATATATATATATATATATATATATATATATATATATATATATATATAAAGAATTTTCGATAAAAACACTGAAACAATTAAGAATATTTACAAATTAAAAACTTTAGTCAACATGGGGGATCAATTCGTATTCTTTTTTTAAGCAATATGCGGGCAAATTAGTTACACAAACATTTCATATTCTCATAAGAACTTTTTTTAAGTCAAAGGGGAACAGTAGCAACCGTGTCACAACCTACAATCTAGAACTACGTCAATAGTCAAATTAAAACTTCAATTATAAAATAAAATGCTCAAATATTATGCAAAAAGTTTTAAAAAAAGATTATACAAAATAGTCAAATCCACACACCAATAGGAGAAAGGCAACCAATACCGGTTTCAGTAGGCTTAGTAGCTTAGTAGGCTCAGTAGGCTTTAACTTCAACATTTTCCCTTTTTGGATGCTCAGCCTTTTATGGCTTTACAAAAAAAAAATCGTCCCAGCTGGAAACACACCGATTTGAATTGGACTTAAAAGTATCGATTAAAAACTCAAAAAATCAAAATTCCATTAGCAACTAGAATTGTAGGTGAACATAGCCAAATCATTTGTATCATGACATATTCGAAAAATAAACTTTTCATTACAATTTTCAAAACAAACTATTATTTTCAAAATTTGGCAAAAATTTGATTCTTAAACAAAACCACATAAAAAGATGTTTTTAACATTCTCCTTTCTAAACTAGAATTGCTAAAATAAAATCAATAAACACTCAATACACAACCACTCACTCTCATCACAAACATTCAGACCTACAGTAGATAATTTTTTTACTATTTTAGTTATTAAAGAAATTAATAGATCAAAAATTTCTCTCTTATCTGGAAGCTAGCAAAAGCCTAACTTAACTTTAATTATGACCCACCTATGCGGATTTCTCTTAATTGATGTCGTTCAAAAATTAGCCTACAGACATTTTTATGTGTAAATAGGATTATATATTCACTTCCATGTTTAGCTAGCTGTGCCCTATATCTGCATAAATCAATAAAACAGTTCAAACCTTTCGCCATTTTAACTCCTCCTATAACTATAGTTGGCTTGATTCAGAAAGGAAATTATTAGAATATTTTTTTTTCATGAATTGCAACATGCAGTTTCAAGTAAAAGAAAATATTTCAACACATTTTATACAAAAAAAAAGATGATTTAAATTAAAGTTAACTAAGCTAATTCTAATTTCTAACATTTAGCAAATATTACTGTTGTATGTATATTTTTGATGATTCACTGTAGATATTGTCAAAAAATGTTACTTAATAATAAACTTTCTAAAAATATTCAAATTCAGACAAACAGAAAAAATATCATTTTCTTTATTTAATATTCTCTTTAACCCTCCTCGCCACCCCTTTCCCCCTCTTACTCTTCACCCTACTTTTATTTTTTATACTAAAAACTCGCAATCCCTTTTGATACATTTGCGACAGCATTCTCTAACCATAACATACAATTTCATTTTCTACATCTGGATTCTATCAGAAAATTGAAAAACATCAAAAACAATTTGCATCCCACTAACAATATGTATGAAGAAAAAAAAAATGCAACTCTTGTTGTCATTGAAAGAAAGAAAAAAAGAACCAGATTCAAAACAAGTAGAAAAGACAAAAGGATAAAAAAAAATATTTTCTAGCTGGGCAATGACTTATTGTAATGTATAATAATCAATTTATATTACCAATTTCTAAAATGGAACAGTCATATCATATATTTCGTTTATCAATAATTAATAATTTAATACTTCAAACATAGTGATCGTGCATAAATATGAGTTATATCAATGACATTTCAATAAAAAATATATATTAGCTCCTGATGTGCTTTTGGATACATTTAGTTTCTAAGCGCTGTTGAAGCGGTTCTAAGAGCATGCTGTGTATGAGGCGCGATTCGTGTGAAAAATAGGCGAATGTTTATTTATATCAATATTACAATGTTTGCGATTAATGTAATTTGGACTGCCGTATGCGGCTTCTCGTTCATAGCAAGCTCCTCGAGCGGGTTTCAACAGCTTCGCTTAAAAACTGAACACATCGATTGATTTGATCAGGTGTTTTTAAAACAAAATTTGGAACTTTTTTTTAAAAAAAAAAACATTATTATCCTTTTATTAATTTTTGAGATTGAAATTATCAAGTACTGTTATTTTTACTACTTGTATGATTTGCAACAGATTTAATAATACCAAGAATTGTATTTTAACTTTTACTAGGTTTCATATTTTTTTGCAAAAAAATTCCTGATCCAACCCGATGATGCATAAAAATCTATTGTGTTAATATCTTTAATAATTATAACACCAACAATGACACGGATCTGATTGCAAACCAAATCAAGTGAACGCAGCGGTAGCAGTAGCAGCAGCAGTATTAATAAATTGGCCAACGCATTCAACATTACATCCATATAAAAGCCACCACTATTTGTTTTGCCAACACATAAACAAATTCCCTTTTCATTATCAAATAAGGTTTCTCCAATTACGACCAATGATTTTCATCTCGTCCATCATTAGTTCCCCATAGCTATTACGTGCACGAATAAAGACAGGTGCCACTAGCACATATGAGGTTTCTTTTATTTTGATTATATACAGGGTGGTCGCTTCAATTGTGTGTACCATTGCAAAGGTTTATAACTTTTTTTTTCTCGCTCTTTTACAACTCGGAATAAAACACATGATAAAATTAATTAAAAACGTTTATTGTATTTTTTGTGTAATACATAAAATGGCAAATAAATGTTTTTTTTTTTCTAAATAAAATGTTATTCTTAAATAAATTTACAAACTATTGTCTAAATGTTAATCTTAAAAAGTTAATTCACAATTTAATACAATATAATAAATACAAGATAAAATTTGATTAATACATTGATTATACGACTATAATACTAAATAGTGCTAACGATTCAAACTTGGTACAATGAACGTTCATATTTAGCCGCATAAACATATTTCAGTCATTTGGAAGTTTTTTAATTTATTTGGATACATCTCAATGAAGCTATTTAAACACAAAAATAATATTTAGAATGAGTAGTAGCTAAACGACTAATCAAAGCACAAATAATGTCATGTTAATTTGCAACTATTTTGATGGCGACTGTTTCTATTTTTAAAAGTAGATACAATTAGTTTTAAAAATGTAACCGACTTGCCAAGTAAGCACTTTTATCTTAACTATTGACCTTATTAAGATTTTTTAGATTAGTTTGTTTCATTAAGATGTAACAAATACATATTTAAACAAACTTACAAAAAAGCTATAAAAATAATTGAATTTGTACACTTCATTTAAAATATGATACCCAACTATTTTGTAAAAAAAAGTTATAAACTTTGTGTAATAGTACACAATTGAAACGCTCACCCTGTATTTACCCACATTCATCTTGCACTTCATCCAAGACAGCTAGACTTTATTAATTTCATCCACAATATGAAATCGAAATTTCTTAACCCAAGCTAGTTCTGAGATTCCTCCTATTCTAGAATTAAAGCCATGTGATGATAGCAGATTTACTTCGTTCATTTCATTCCCTCGTCACTCCCAGCCACACACACAATACATGAAACCCAAACACACACACGCACAGTTTTACAATACACATAACCAATATACTAATAAATACAGGCATACATATAAATGGCAGAAAGATAAGCTTCAGTGTGATGTCTAAAAGCAAGTAAAAGAGACTTGTATAGGTCTCATAGAGAGGTACAAAAGGTCTAAAAGAAAAACCATTGGCTGCATACGACTTTCACCACCCACCCACCAAACACACCACCACCGCCCACATCCCTGTAGACGTCAATATGAGTTTCTTTTGACGAATCGGTAGCAAAAGTAATTGAATTCCGGATAGTCAGTAACCAACGAATTGGAATATGGCTTCTACTATTCTTGTATGCCAGCATGTCAAAGAAGTATTAGGTTCGCTCAATGTAGTGTGCCATATATATATATATACATGCTTGTATATTATATAAAACCATATATTCACTTCAATTGTGCCCCATCACATATACTGTATATAAAGGCCTATATGTTTGAACCCTTAGAATGAGACCTATCTTTGTGTTTCACTAGGTATATAGAAGACCGAAAATACACGCCAGTTGAGGAATAGGGTTTTTGGTCGATGATATATTGCCTTAGCTGTCGAAAACACGATCGGTGCGCACTTCCGAATACTTGTGTCTCTAATTTAGGCAAGGCCAAGAAATCGCGTTCAAGATTGAAATTCTTTTGATGTGGCCAAGGGAGCGAACAGAATCATTCAATTGCAGATCTCTTTTTTTTTTCTTTTCTTCTTCAATGTAGTATGGGAGTCTACTTTTATATAATGTACGAGCGTATATAGGCCTTTTATTATATATATATAAAACAATTTTTTTTTTCAACTTCAAAGTCCAATGAAGACCATTTTTTTAAAGTTCAGATGATGCAAACACTAACATAAACGACACGCTAACAAATAACAACAATATCCATTTTATACCTACAGCAATAGGTAGCTCATCCTGTAGAAATTCGGGCCCCTAAGGACCTGAATTATATATATATATATACATATTCACTGTATTCATGTACATACTGTATATATAGAGAATATTTTTAGCAAAAAATAACATCGGCTTGCTAACTTTTGAAAGTACATATAGAGATGATGAAAAAGGACGAGAAAATTAACTTTCAATTTAATTTGCTGTAAATAGAAACTCATCGACCCCGCTTATCGTCATCTTTTGGGTTTTTATTCAAGAAACAAAAATCTATTAAATCAGACAATCTTATTTTATAAATGTAGGTCCTATATAAAAGATAAGATGTATGTAGGCCCTACAGTATATTTCTATCTTTAAGAAGAAGAAAAAAAAAAATGCATGTGGCCTTGTAAAGTTCAATTGTCAAACAAATCACAGCAATTGCATTCAGAAAATTGTAAATATTAAACTGGTTCATATTTGCTTAAAAACCTTTAAAGCTGTTTTTCTACAGGCAGTTCTGCCCAGCACTAAAATTTCGTTTGCCATGCCCTTTTATGAGCGTAATCAATTTCTAATTGGTTTGTTACTTGGTCTGATAAACGAAATTTTAGTGCTGGGCAGAACTACCTGTGTTTTTCTTTTCCTTGTAAGAGGAATCAATGAGAAGAATCAATCACTAAGAGGGCTTCATTCAAATGCTCTCTCAATCAGTCAAAAAATTGCTGATTTACTGCTTACTAAATTAATGTCAACTATTAAAATTAAACATAGAGTATCAGGTGTATGTTATTGCATACATACAAGTACATGTATATATAGGTAATAGCAACAGGTGTGTCCACAACATACCAATAGTGACATCGCATAACAAATTTCTATTTTATGTATTTTATGTAGAAACAGCACTTTTGCATACAATAATTACCTGCTAGCACTCAGCCATCCAGTTTTTTTGAGGAAAAAAAACTAATTGCTTAAAAAATAAAAGTAATATTTTGAAATAAATGCAGTTTTTTTCTTTCTTTGTTTTCTATTACACAAACAGATAATTTGATTATATATTTTAATTGAAACCAAAGACAGGCTTCATCCCAACTAGTTCCGAGTGCTATTCTGTGGCGCACTAAAATGTTTGACTAGGCTCGCCTCACATGTACTGTTAACTTTCCGCCACTGAGTAAGATACAGAGTGGTCCGTAAAAACCACGCCATGCTAGAAGCATAAATACAAAAATGAATTGTAGCCAAAAGAAGCTAAAATGGCTCTGTTGATATGTGTAATGGCGCTACTGAGTTTCACATGTGAAGAGCTATTTTGAAATAATGGCCAGCTGTCCCCACTAGAATCAGGGCTCAACCACTAATAGTCACTGTGGTGCACAAAAACTGTGGTGGTGGTTCTTGTGAACACCTATGTAATCAGTGGTTTTCTAAAGACGACCACTATGTGTGGTGCCACAAAGTTGTTTTTAATATATAAAATATAGTTAAAATATAAAATGTGAATGAGCCATGATTGAATTGAATTTGTACAGTAAATTAGATATATTTAAAATAATTACAGTGAGTACTTAAATATGTTTAACACTTGTTATAACATGGGTATTTCATTTAGGTAAATTCATGTCATTACAAATGGAATCAGCTCAAGAGCCAAGTGACAGTGCTGGATTAGGCCTAATGTCATCAGTTGATTCAAGTCAACAATTACAAGACGATCACAATGCAGGAATTGAATCTCCGACGATCTTTAACCTTTAAATTGATTGAACGGGTAGTGTTTAACTAATGGTTTATTACAACACATTGAACACAATTATTTTAATTTCACTGTGAATCGTGTCAAGTTAGTTTTTTCTGCCAACTGGTAACAAAACTCCATAATTAAGAAAAAATTATAAAATTAAATGTGTTCAGAAAACCTGAACACGTAGACAGTAAATGCGAAAGAGTCGAGTTCAAGTGTGGAGGAGGTCATCATGGTTTTGAATTATGTATAAATAATCATTGGCCACACTCACTGTACACCTAGGTACCACCAACTTTGTTAGTTGACAAATATGTGATGTACCTTTACATTGGTCAACAAATAAACCTTTATAACATACATTTTGCAATATTATTGTTTGCACTTTCTCAATGACTGAACAAAATCTTGCTTCAACCCTACAATTGATATAAATATATAAAAACAAGAATTACCACTGCTTTTCTCAAGCTCAAGTTGTTTTTTTTCTACCTCCTCGCTTGATTTGCATGGCACGTACAAGAATTTTAGAAAAACTGAAAGGCTGGATGAAATCGTTTCTGCATAACGGTATTATCGTGCCCTGGAGATCTTGGCGCCATCGATCGCTCTTTCTCTATATATAGATATATATGTAGTAGCAAAACTGGCTCTCAAGATTATACACCAAGATTCTCACACATTTCTAGAAATAGTGGCTATAGCTTTGATCCGCGAGCTAAAACAAGGTGCACTAAAGCTACCAAAAATAGTAAATCTATGCCATTAAAATGTCTTCCTGCATATGCTAACAATTACTCGACAAGCGGAGCTAGTAGGCACGCTGTTTTCGACAGAAAAAAAAATCAACCGCCAGTCAATATCTAAAAATGTGGTTAAACTTACAGTTCAAAACATGTTGCGATAGATTTGGGCTATTTCCTCTAGAAATCTGAGAGAATCTAGCTATTATCTCTTGAGTTATATTTTCTACGACATTACATAGGAATAGTAGAAAAAGTTTGAGGTATATAATACAAACAATGTTAGTGTGCGCTTTGCCTTTAGAGTCAGCCACTGATGCTGCTCCACATCAGCCACCCAAAGTTTCAACATACAAACTCGGTTATACACAAGAGAAACACCAGAAGAAGAAAAAATCCTATGACAAAAGTCTTTTGCTTCTATCTCGCACACTCACACTCAACTCACTCTCACCACCAAAGACACCACACAATGAGATCACAACAGCCTAGCTCTTAAGGGACGTCGACCCAATACGTTCTCCTTTCACCACATTTTATATTGAAACCAATCTCAAGACACCACATGATTAATTAGATGTGATCATAGGTTTACTTTTTTTTCTGTTTTCAAAGTTAATTTCATTTAGATCTTAGCCAATGCACGTTCATGAGGCTGCTGCTCACACAAAAAGCGTTCTTGTTAATTTTACAACAAAACACACACACACAAAGCTACTGTATAAAATACTTCACATGGCTCAGAAACTAAATAGGTCCATACTGGTTTGTAAATATAATTGCAAACAATATACTGAAATTACTTTAGTGCGCTATTCATTTAATTAAAGTGTAGAATAACAAAAAAATCTGTGTACCTAACATGGTCTAAAATTGGGGCATCATCATACAAAACGTCGCACAGTAAAATGATACATGTTTTGCATGGTGAAAACACATTTTACAGCAAGATTCAGTGTTATTATGAAGTGCAATAAACTGCAATTGCAAATGCGTTAATATCTTTACAAACAAAATTGCAGAAAATGCACTTTTTTTGTTTTAAGAAAATGCTTATCTTTGTTTTCATTTTTGAAAGAAATTCTGCAAGTTTCACGGTAGTGCATCTTGCTAGAAAAATAGCCAGTTTGATCGCCACTTTAGACTCATAAGTTAATACATTTTTTTTTAAAAAAAAGAAAAAGATCAAGTTTGACGTTTATCACGCCATTATGAACCAATATAGAGTAAAAAACTGAAAATCGATATTTTCAAATTGCCATAAAGAGTTTTAAATTTAAAGGCATCATGAAAAAAAAATACTTGTCACCTCATCAGTTATTATTCTAGTTTCAAACACACTTTGAATTTTTCTTTTCTCTTAAAGTTGCTCATAAAAACAGTTTGACCAAGAAGTTGAAGATCAGCTACAAATTGTCTAATATACAGTGCCAATTATACAGTATATATTCATACAGTATTATGGCCCATTTGATTTTAAGAAATGGTATAAAAACATCCTCAATCTTGTATTTTTAAACAATAAATATATTTGACATCAAAACCAAATTTACAAGGAAGTGTCTGTAAACAGAAGGCATTTTTGCCTCTTATTTTGAAAAATGGTAACTGTAGACGTTTTGTTTGACCAAAACCAGGTTGAATGACAAGAAGAAGAAGAAGAAGAAAATCACTGCCATAAGAGAAAAGCTTTTAAGCTTATTAACTTAATATTTATTGCTCAAACATGCAAACTGAATGTTTCATTTATATATTCAACAGTGGGCCAGTGTTTCTTATATATTTGCAAAACGCATAAAATGATTGTAATAGCATCCAACATACACAACAAACACAAAAACATTTCATTATTAGCAGTAATTAAAACTGTTACCTTATTAAAAATATTTAATTATTAATATTTCTACAAAATAGTATAATTTTTGTTTTTAATTTTATGACAATCTTTGTCACCATAAAAAGTAGCTTCATTCTCATATCAATATATTTCATTGTTTTTTCTTCTTCTAATTAATGAGTGGATATTAGAAGAGTTTATACACAATTTATAAACTGAATGTATATTTTTATTCTATCTACTTGTAGGCTTCATTTCAATTAATTCTTAATGTTTTAATGAAGAAGACAACTGTTCTTTTGGTCTTTCTTTCACAATTATATTGCAGGCTTAAAAATTGCATTCTACCTTGTAAAGTTTAGTTGTTGGCTTTTTATGTAAAACGCTGAAAAAGAATCATCATTAATTCGAAATGTCGGTTTAGTTACTTGAATCTCTTTTTAATATGTTCATTTGATCATTCATTTACGCCTTTTGACCATAATTAATTAGAAAATATACATATTATCATCAATTTTTATTTTCACTAAGAAATATATATTTTTCAAAGTAGTATAATAGTATTTATGTTGTTTACTTCATCAATTTTGAATGTTGTATGGTTGCCAACCAAAAAAAGCTAACAAACCTCATCTGCAACCTCTCGTTCCTTTTTCATATAGAATGCAATCATCCATCTCTATTGTACCTTTCTAGGTCCAGTTATACAGGCATAGTCGGCGTAATTTGAGGTTGGCAGTAGCCAATGAAAAAACCACACACACACACAAACACATACAAATACACTGTATACAAAGGAGAGGGGGCCTCTAGCTAAATACAGTATATACATAATAAAAGGCACGTTGAATGAAGGACCTAGCTGCATACTGATATATGGTTTACATTTATGCTAACAACCTAGGATGCCTGCAATTCATATTCTGTAGGTGTCCACCACACACACTCCAACTCAAGCCCACTGTGCCATTACATCAAACACTAAATAAATGTGTTAGCACAGTCATAAAGTTAAGAAAACTGGACTGAGTCTTGACCTTCCCATTCCTAACTCACCTGATTCTTTTCCTTGCACCTTATAAATCAAGAATCAGAACAAAAAGTGTAGACCTATAGAATGTTGAAGTGAACATTTGTTGTATCTATTTACCATGGTCACCAATTGTCCCACTGGCATCCAAGAATACAGTTAAGACATTAATGAACAACCAAGACGTTTTTTATCCGTCCTACCCACTTATTTTGTTTTTAAGAATCTTATTAGAAAAAAAATAATAAATTTAATAATTTAAATGGGATTTTGTATTTAAATAAAGTTCTCTTATTTATGCTTTGCTGGTGGTTTTAAAGTGTAAGCGCCCTCAAACTCTGAATACACAGTCTTTCAGGTGTATAATAAAAAAGATCAAGTGTGTTTTACAAATTAAAAGGGCAGCTAAATCACTTATATGTTGATATTTTTTCAAAATTAACTTTTTATGTGAAAATTAAACTTTAAGCAGACGACACTTAGCAGACAATATTTTTTTTAATTTTTTATCTATAAAGGGTTTATTTTGAAAGATATCAACATGAAAATAACCTAAAGTGCTTGAGCTACTCTTCTAGTTTCAAAAACAATTTCTAGTATCTTTTAATTTTGATTCTGAAACAGGAATAATTATCAGAGTTTGAAAATCAGCTGTTTATAAACCAGAAAGAAGCATCCAAAAGTGTAAGTGAAACTCAAAAATTGTTTTTCTTTCAACTTATGGCAGAAGAAGTGAAACTAGAGCCTAATGACAGAAAAAAAAGAAGACAGTAAATTGTAATATCTAGTTTATAATCTTATAACAACAATCACAGAAGCAAATTTCAAAATATTATAATAAACATATTGAATGACATCATAAAGTATGACTGCCACAATTTTATGAGTTTTTTTGTAATGAGGCCTCAGGTCATTAAACAATACTATAACAGATCATAGTTCAAATTCAATTCAACTCAATTCAATTCAGTACACCTGCAATCAGCTTGAGAGCCATGTGGCAAGGAGGATAATTCCCAACCACAAATGATTGTCATTTAGACATCATTGTCAAATGGAAATCGTCCTAACACAGAACCATTTGCAGGAAGAGAGTTCCATAGGGTACACACATTTGGAAAAAAAAAATGACCCAAAATGTGTATTCGTTCTTTCTTGTAATTATTTAATTGGCTTTGAATGTGCATGTCATAGTTAAACATAATTTGATTCAAATATTGATTTAAATCAATTGATCTAAATAAACCATAAACTGTTCAGAAGTCAATATTACTTTGAAATGCGTTCAAATTATGTATGCGGCTGCACTTTTCATAAAATACTTGACGATCCCCTTTGCTTTCATTGAAAGATGAAACCTTGCAACAAAAAAAAGCATTCACATAAATTGAATGGAAATTATGGTCAAGCTATATTTTGTTTAAAAATACAGTTAAGACATACTGGACATGTGACAATCACACATTCTATAGACACATACGATTTTATACAAATGGTGAAGGGGTGATGGCCACTATTATCAATTGGCACTAGACCCGAGAATTGTTTCTCTATATGTGCTTACATAGATAAATTCTATAACATTATTTTGAAAGAGAGGAGAAAAAACATATTACATGTATGAATGGTGGACAGAATGGCGTCAGTTATAAGCAAATACAATGGTTACAAACACTTTTTGCTGCTAGTTTTTTTTTTACTTTCAGGAAGAAAAAAATATCGATTGTTATATTACATATATACATATATATATATATATATATATATATATATATATATATATATATATATATATATATATATATATATATATATATATACATGCAGTACATGTACATATACAAGCTACAAAACGCAAAACGAACACGTTTGTCATTGCTTTCTTATATTGCTGCAATATATAGTCAGCTTGTTCCCAATGGTTTCAAGATGGACGTAAATTTAACACAGAAGAGACTTGGAATATGAAGAGGGGAGCTTTCAAATACTCATTGTTTCGTCAGCCATTCAACAACGTAAACTGTCAAAAACCTTCTTAGAAACTATATAGACTATAATATAAAATTGCAATAGAAGCATTTTAGAGAAGAAAATAAAACTAGATATAATATAAAAGCTATATCATCATTCAGATTGTTCCATCATGTACAGTCTAAAAAAAATCGTTACACAAACATACAAAAGCTTGCAAACAGATGAACAAAAAAAAAAGACACATAAAATAGTAGATTTTAAAAAAATTTTTCATAAAGAAGTAAACTTGAAATCTCTGGTGTGCTTTGTATATATGTCACTTGTTTGGATGTTTGTAATGTTATTTTCATAAGTATATACTTGTTTGTGAATGCATATGACATGTGTATGTTTGTTGTGTTACTTTCATGTGCCACACTTGTCGCTAAGTAAGTGCATCTGCCACATTTGTGTGCGTGTTGTGTTCATGTGCCACTTGCATGCATTTGCTCGTGCTCCCTTTGTGTATGTGTGTGTGTGTGTGTGGGCTGAAGTGTGTGTGTATGTGTGTGTGTGCGTGTGTGTGTGGTAAAAATAAGTGAGTTGTTTACAGAAATACTGAAATATGACGAACTGATGTATCTAGATGACATAATTCAATTGCAAAAAAGACAGGAAATCGGAAATACATATAGCTGACAAAATAAAAAAGAGAAGGAAATAGAAAGAAGTGTGAAAAACTCAGTTTACTATATAAATGCACAAAATACACACATACATACACACACACAAACACACACACAACTATCTAAAAAAAAGTTTATTTCCAAACGACTAACTACACATACAAACATACAAACTCGCACAAAAGCACCAAAATAAACATTAAGTCTCTATACAGTTACTTTTTATCTCCCACCTTTAAGTTGTTTATCATATATTTAAAGTAAATTATTATAGGCATGTCAGAAAGAAAAAATAGTAGAAAAAAAAGAAGACCAGCCACACTTCTGTCTCTTATCTTTGTCAATTTATGGTTTTCGTCTTCAAGACAAGTAAAGGAGAAAAAAAAGTAATATCTCTTTTTTTTAAAGAAAAAAAAGATGTCCATCTTTTTTTTCTTCTTCTTCTTATTTCTCTGTGGCCTTTTATATAATAT
This sequence comes from Brachycybe producta, assembly GCA_036925085.1. NCBI lineage: Eukaryota > Metazoa > Arthropoda > Diplopoda > Playtdesmida > Andrognathidae > Brachycybe > Brachycybe producta. Next base: position 3,656,069 of record JAUPFP010000004.1, read on the forward strand.
ACAATGAATAACACCACATGATTCTCAGTTAACTACCCGTTATCATATCTTTAAGAAAAGATAAATGAAATGGGTGGATAATCTGCAAGATCCTTCACGTTTAAGTGAAATGGTTAGAAAGCTATTACAAAAGAAGAGAAGAAAAAAAAAAACACAGTTAAAACCATATATTTACAGATAGGCCTCATTATTTTTACGTGTTGTAAAAAAATTTCAAGTCCCCATATAAAAAAAAAGATTTTCATAACAATAGATACCAATAACAGCCCTTTCTATACAATGAAAATTTTTTTTGTCAAATATTGTTTCTACAATGTTTATAGATTTTTAAAGCTATTATTTCATGGCCATTATTAATATACATATTCTTAACTATGTAATCATAATTTATTAGAGAGAGAGAGACAGAGACAGAAAGAGAGAGAGAGAGAGAGAGAGATGCTTGCAACACAATTTTTTTTTATTCATTATTCAATATTGATGCAATAACACTCAGTTAATGTCATTGATAAGATTATTTTTGGTGTGTTATATGTGTGTGTGTGTGTTAAATCCTGAAGAATACAGACACACAGAGAGTGAAACAAAGACTAGAGAAAAATAAAAAAATCTTTAAAAAAAAAGGAATCTTCATCGTCTTTGGTTTTAAGAGGCTCAACCGTTCTCCCTATTTAAGATGTTAATGGCATTGTGTATTTTGAGGTGTATATTGAGAATACGAAGAAGAGCACATTTCAAGTGTGGCACAAAGAAAAGAGTGGGGTCTTCTTCTAAGCCCATTTTGCTCCTTCATTGTTCTTTCTTAAACCCATTTTTCTCTCCATACATACAGTATACACACGCTCTCGAAACACATTTTGCATTGACAATGCAAATGAACTTAAAATACTCGTATACATATATAAGAACATGGCCTCCTTAACCAACCAAGCTGCAAACACTTTTCTTCTTCTTACTTTCAAAAATCACCCCTTATAAAACTGGTGCAGATAAACCGTCTTTTGTTTAAGGATAGCAGTTAGACCCTTTGCAACTTTACATAGTTATTACCAACATACCAACATGTAATTTGTGCACAAATTGAAAGAACGTTAAAAAAATTATCTGAGTTGTTGAGTTGTTGCTTGCTTTTCAAGCTTCTATTTCGTTTGATATTTGCAGCAGATCGTAGCGTTAAAATGAAAAAGCAGGTCAACTGATTATGACGTTGCAGCCACAAATCACTTTTTGAGCAGGCTAGAGGTGATATTTTGATGAAAATATGCAATTGCTTTAGTTTCTGCTGCTAAAAAATTAGCCGCAAGCAGTAGCCTTAAAGCTGCCGAAAGCAAGTATATGCAGTCTTACCCTAAGGCACTGGTAAAGTGCTGCTTAAAATATCAGAAAGAACACTTTTCTAAACATCATTTTTAAAATTGAATAAATTTTCAAAAATGCTCTTATGTTTCAGTTTTTGCACGATTAGATTTTGGTTACGTTGTTAACTATTATGCAAAATGAAAATGGCTAGTGTATGCTATAAGCTAAATATTTTTTTTAAAAAAAACTGAACGCGTTTTGCCAGCGCCACCCAAAATATATAGGCAATAATCGACTGATATAAACACATAGGATGCATACACACACATACCACATCACTCACTATTCAAACTTTTAGTCTTGTGACGTGCATTTACCCATCAAAAAGCCTCAAGTCCATAGATAATCATCGACGTCGTTGTAAGTCATTAGAAAAAAAAGGGTACATATAATGTATATAAAGAAGTGAGTTTTGGGCACTTGTTTCCACACCGCTTAAAAGTAGCTTTAATCGTTGATGAATGGGTTGAGCATCAACTAGGGACCCCTACATGTCGACACGTCTTCAATCAAAGTGAAATTACAGAAGCACGGTATTAAGAAGAGAACACATCAACATATACATATATAGGACATTCTCAACTAGGAGGGAAAAAAAATGTCAATCCTGCAAATGATTCAAAAAGATAGATATTCACCACTCAATCACAGTTTGAATTTGAAAAGATAGAAAAATAGGAAACAGGCAATGTGTCTTATGTTAGTTTAACAAATTTCCATAAACTTGTTACCATGCTTATACATTATATTGGCACTGTATATATGTCTTTATACAAAGTGGCAAACTATTTCAAAAGTAAAACAAGACTCAAACAAGAAAATAAGCAAAGTTTTTTTTTAGAATGATATATACTAGAAATATAGAATGAAAATAAACGACACCCATAGGAACAACATCAATTTAAGTTACTTTAGACCCCTTTACATGCGAATGTCTGCTAGGTTGAAGGACAAATACATGTTGCTATATAGATAAAGCATAAGTACATTAAAGTTAAGCTATCTTTATTTTTTTGTTGTTGTTTTTTTCATTTTCTCTAAAGATGTTTTTAGTTGTGACTTTATTTAGTAAGTTTGTCTTTTAAGGAAGGGGGGTACGAATCATTACAAATGCAATAAAAGCAAATTTTACTTGCATACAAATGAAGAAATTTAAATTCAAAGTAATTTGCAAGCAAAAACTAAAAAAACTTACTGGTTATTTCAGACTAGAATAGTAAAATAAACAAAAAAAAATATATTTTAATGATCGTATCTTTGGATATAAACATTTACTGGCAATTTTGTAACAGTATATTTCTGTTTTCACTTTAATTGAAAAAAAAAACTGATATTTCGTTTTTTTTTTTAAAAAAATAATGCTCAAGTTTATTGTTTCTAAAAATATTCAAATACTCATGACGAAAAAATTTCTTATTTCAGTCCTTCGTTTATCTGTCCCTGTAATATTTTCAAGAAAAACGTTACACAATATTGATATTGAATTACAATTATAAATTACTGAAGGAGAAAAAAAAAATATTTGCAAAATTTAGGAAGTTCACCAGAAATTTTTTTGGAAAGTTTGCCAAATTTCAAAAATTGGTAGACAGTCCAAAACTTGTAAGAACTTTCTCGTAGCTGAGTTAAAAACAAGATGTTATTGCAGCAATAAGATCATAAAGGTTACATTTATTTGGGTGACCAGTGGCCATGCTAAATGTCCGTGTGATCATATCAATATAATAACCACAAGCTTACATTTTATATATCATATACATCGTACATAGGCCTACTGTATACACTATATGAGATCCTATTTCAGAGGTCTTCCACAAAGAGTGCAAAACGACCGTACTATCAGATAAATAGTGTGTTGTGAGAGAATGACCAAGACAATTCGCAAAGAAATGAAAAAAAAACAACAAGAAAAAAAAATGTGGCCACAGTATTTGTCAACCACATAAAAATAACAAGTAACGAAATTTGACCAGTGATGCACACAGACAGAGGACAAAGTTACCGCAATGAACTGACAAAAATGTCAACCATTTATTGGTTTACAGCTTAAGATTACAATACACAGTGTATGCGATAAACGTATCTTATGGTCTGGTTTTAAGTATAACTAGAGCCGTGATGTAAAAGTAAATTATTTCAGATAAATAGTCACACCATGGTTGTAACATGGTACTATTTTTTTTTACAAAAGGGCAGTAACTTTCTGCCTCTTCACAATTACACGTACCTACAATGTAACATTTTTTATGACTGGTTGTGTTGCTTTTCGGCGCGAAGAAATACGCTGTGTCGGTGTAGTAAACCTAGTTTTCTGTAGACGGATAATGGGCATGTGCACGTGTAAAGGGTGTGCATATGGACATGTGCACATTGTAATGAGGTGTGGCATGCCACTTCGCATGGCCTCTTGTGTAGAAACCTCTTTCTACTTGTACTAACCACAATGCGGCTGGCCAATAGATTTTTGAGTCACTTGCACGCAGAAAAAGCACAACCATAAACAATGAAAACCAAAACTGTTCAGGAAACTATCTTTCATATCTTCATTAGAAGAATCGAGCAACCAAGCAACAAAGCTTATCTAAAACTTTAACTAAAACACGCATTAAGAAAATATACATGCAATAAAAAAATGAAGCGCAAGTGGATCCCATGACAACGTGTGGGATTCTTTATCAGTGACCACTGATATTTCTGATGGTCACTTTTCTAATTTTACAGATTCAGAATACATTTTTTTTAGAAATTTCAATAACTGCTATAAAAAGCCAAAATGTCATTACAGATTAACCAATTGCTAGCTAACTTTTGGCACAAAATGGACAAATTTAACACTAAAGAATGAATTGCCATAACTACGCTATAGAGGAACGTGTATTAGATAAATACATTTTCAAAATCATAAAAATCGCAGACACACACAACCAAAAGAAGGATGGTTTCTCTATAGTCTATTTGAAACAACAACTAAAAATCAATGATTTTGACCCTTTTTTTATAGGAAATTCATTCACTTCTAAATAAATTTATCAATTTATCTCACCCTTTGCACTTGATGTTTCTAACAGCAGGTTTACATCCTGAATTTATTTCTAAAAATAAATTGATGTTTTTTGGATGGTTGAATGTTTTCGTTAATCTTTACATATATATATATATATGTATATATACAATAATGAATGCTTCACCACCCATAAAAACTACTTTAATTAACATCGCCTTGCTTCAAAATGTATATTAGCCTTCAATATCTAAAAAAATGATTAGAGGCTTCAATGCAACTGATTTTAATGCTCAATTCAAAAGAGATTTGTTATCTAAATCTACACAGTTGAAGAGAAGCTTCCAATAATATTATAATATGAATTTTTTTTATTTTCTTTGAATAGTTAATTAAGCATATATAATTAAAGCTATATGATTATCAGTCAGTTCAATTCAATGCCCACAAAGCAGTAGAATCTATTGATTTATTTTTTTTAATTTAAATGACTAACATTTATCCAAACAGAAAACTGTAAAATTATTTCTTAGTTTTTTTTTTGTTTAACCCCCTCATCCTCAAAAAAATATTAAGCAAATCTGGCACTGCGCTCGTTTTATTTGATTTGAGGCAAAATCTAATCAAATTTAAGTGTGTACCTAGAGTACGTGCCATAAAATATATTAACACGAGTCACCCACAAACGAATGCAATCATTCCCCCCCTCCCAAAAAAAATCTTGGTAAGCCTTAAAAGAAGAAAAATCACTAAAACAAACGTTTGCCCATCAGGCTGATGGTGGAGTATAAAGTGACTTTTCATGTCCTGCTTTAAATGTTTCATTTTCAAACGACGAATAAAAGTCGTTAAAAACGAAAAAGGACACTTGTGCAAAAGATGCAAGTAGAGCTGTTGTATACTTTATAGGCCTACAACACAAGTAATCGGATTCTCTCTCACTAACTATCTTTTCTCTATATTCTATTTTTATTCTTCCTTTTCTTCGTACTCATATTGCCAATTGAAGTCAAATAATAATTGCAACCAAAATGACAATAAGAGCTCTACAAAATCACATACAACACAAATACTTAAAAGGGCATGACCTCAAACTTGAGGCGTCACATTGCACCGGTTTTTTTCATTTTGGGCCAATTCCATTCCTTATTCTTAAGTTGGAATGATCAGTGAACTACATAAAATATAAAATGTTTGAAAGATTGCAAACAAAGCTTTAATCTTTAAAGCTGCAAGCGAGCATATATAAACTATATGCCATATATAATGTATATGCATGCTACATTTACATTTCAAGCTGTTACTTTATTGGTAACTGATTTTTATATCCGCTTTTGTTTTATCTCATAATGCTGGCCATATTTACATTTCATTTGTGCATAACGTGATGTGTGTGAAGCAAGCGCGAACGTGAGCTTTCTGGCTCATTCAAACCTCTAGCTTGTCATAGCCAATAAGGGCGCTGTGAAGGCATTTTCAAGCTAATGCTCATATGTAGTTGAACACACACTCATGTTTTGCTTGCAATCTTTCATGCACTTTAGCAAAAGCTTCTCTAAATAAAGTTGCACCTTAAGAAAATGTAAGCAGCGAATTGAGAGACGATAATGTGCCACCAGCAGAAACTCATCGATTGCACTGCACTAAAAAGGTCATAAACCAAATAAAAACCTACAGCGGCGATAATAATAATAACGAGAATTAGACACAAATAAAACTTCCTTATTATGATTTTAAAATTGTATTTGTAAAAAGAAAATTTTTAATGCAGAAAAAAAGGATATGACATTTTTTTGTCTGTGTGTTTCCGGAAAATGATTGCATAAGTGCATAAAGAAGAACTAAACATGATGAAAGCATTAAAGCATCCATCCATGCAAACAGATATTAAATATAAATATCAATGCAATTCATAGGATATTTATGAATGTCTTTATATGTAAACAAAATTTGCATAAGAATAAAACTTCATATAAAATAATCTACAAAATTTTTTTTATTTAAATATATAAACTGACTAGTATCAAACAATTCTCTTTTTTTAAAGCAACTTTCACAAAAGCCAAGACTTTTTATTTAGAGACAAAAACTGATATCATTTGCATCTTAAAGAGTTCACGCAACCCATAAACAAAAAAAGTTACATTCTCAAAACTCTTCGTATTTCACTTCGCACAATGAAAATTTTAAGTATCAAAACATCATAGCGTATATAAAAATAAACGCATGATTACATTTTTAACAATAGAAGTTGATTAAATGCTTTTAATTGTAATATAAACGAGTGTATGCATGCCGTGATTACCCTACATCAGGGGCTAAAGGTGATTATTTTCTTTTTCTTCTCTTCCCCCTGAAATAAGGCAATCACTGCAATCACTTGGCTATGAAAAATGATGCTAATGATGAAACAAAATATACACGAAGTCTCTGACTAAAATTTAATATGATAGCATTTCATATGTATACGTGTGTAAATTAATGGCCAATTATGTAGGAAAAATATTATTATAAAGAAAAAGAACATGAGAAGCAGTAAATAAAAAGGAAAGTTTTAAGTTACAAACCTGACAATCACTGACTGATCACGTATTTTCTGAGACAATTTTTCTCTCTCTCTCTCTCTCTCTCTCTCTCTATCTCTTTCTTTCTAAAAGTTATAGACATTTTACTGAGAGTAAAAATTGTAAAATGCTAACATAATAATCGACACAGAAGAAAAAATGAGTAGAAAAACCGACATTTTTTCTATTTTTTTTTTTCTCTCTCTCTCTCTCTCACTCTCTTTCTCTCTCTCTCTCACTCTCTTTCTCTCTCTATCTCTAACATTCACTCTCTCTCTCTATATTATTTCAAGTCATACAAAAAGACAAGACACACGTACACGTTACACAAATGGCACAAATACGAATCAGATGGCTTTTTTCCCCACTCTTTCTCTTTTTCTTTGATTTTTCTCTTCCTTCTCCCAATTTCCCTTTTTTGTTCCTCAATTTCTTTTTTGTATACCTGCAATTTTATGAGCATCTTCATTCTCATGAGGGTACTGAATCTTCCTTTTCATATACATGTATATACCTTTAGATAGGCCTATTGTCTATTATAAGAAGGCTTTACTTCTAACAACAACTCTACTAGCAACTAAGCTAAGAGTATCAACTTTTTTCTTTCTTTCTTTTATTTCGGACTCTTTGCCTTTTTGGTAGAAAAAAAATATAAGATCTTGGCTTGCAGTCAAAATGTGCAGTCAAGAAGATGCACATGAAAGAATGTACATTTTCTATGTGTCCATTCTCTATGCTCATTGTCACTTTTACAGATGGGAAAAATAAACAACCCCCCCCCCAAAAAAAAAAGATCCTTTTTAAGTTATAAAGAGAAGAACTATAAAATAGAAACGTCTCAACTGTACCTAAAATGCATCATAAATTAATAATGCATTTTGTAACTTTATAATAGAAGACTTTTCCTTCCTTGTTATTCTAAACATTTTTACCTTTAAATAATACTTTCCTGTTAGTGCACAATTGCTTACAAAGTGGATCCTCTGTATAAATATATACATCACTGTACCATTGTATACATGTATGTATTTGTAGGTTACATTTCAGTTAACTTAACTTAAAGTACAATTGCAAACAAAACTGGGAAATGTAACAAGCAAAACAATCACTGTAAAACAAATATCCTTTTGTAAGTTTTCACAATGGACAACAAAAACAATAGAAATAATCTAAATATACGGTGATCATACATGCATATTGTACATACACATATATATATATATATATATATATATATATATATATATATATATATATATATATAATATATATCATATATATATACACATTAAACATTAATATGTTGCTAAAAATTCCCATGAAAATATGTGCACACTAAATAAACAATAACAAAAATGCATGTAACTTTACATACCCGTACACTATCTTCTACATCATTTATGTATTCTATTAGATCAAAACTATGCTTTTAAAATTATAGATGCATTTATGTAAATGTCTGAATGGAAACCAACCGTTTATAAAAAAAAACACAAACAAAAACTGGAGATTTTCTATTAAATAAAACATTGAATGATTTTACATTCATTATTACTAGAATCACTTTATAGTAATTGTCAAACTTGAAATTACACGTTTGATTTTTTAAATAAGCTACATTACATGTGATCTATTAACTCCCCCCCCCCTTTTTTGAACTTCTTTTGCGCATATTGATTCAATTTCACTTAACACACCTACAACAAGTTTGTGGGCTTTGTTTTAGGATGTTTCAGCTGCGTTTTCGATTATGTTTTCACAATGACATATTGAATTGGTATTTAAATTTAGCATAGATTAAAAAGAACGTGATCACAAAATGCCGACTATAAAAACAGCATAACTCAAAATTGTCAATAGTTGACATCAAGACATGGGCCATTAATTTTTTTATGCATATTTGTACCTACATGTAGGGTCATTCAACATTGAAATTTATTTTTGGAGGATGTAGTGAATAAAGAAATTTATATTTTGGGAGGTTTCATAGGGATTGTCATTTTTTCAGCTAAATTATACATTTGTATGGGGGGCAAGCTCGATGGTATACATTTGTTGATTATTTTGACAAAGTATTTCTCATGCAGCATTTGAACTAAGTAAGTTGTTTAAAATGTGTTTAAAATGAGTTTCAAAATGAGTTTTAAAGCACACATACAACTTTTGCAAAATAGACTCATAATTCAAATAATCTAACAAGTAACCTTGAGCTGGCAAATTATATTTTAGTAATATTATTACTCCCACACATTGCAGTAAATATGTACAAATTATCTGATGAAGCAATAAACATTAAAAAAATTAACCCTGGCTGTCATCATTTTCATTTCTGAGAGCAAGTATGACTTAAGTTGGCACACAAGGATCATCACTCAGTGGCACAACAGACCCATGTAAAGAACACTATTAAAATATATGGCCTGCAATGACCACTGTGTAGTTGTGTCAACCACCATGTTATAGAAAACTAAATGAAAAGAATCCAAAACGGCAGTGTTGACATTACAGTGGCTCATGTGCAAACATTCATTTGAAATAATGGTCAGCTGTCAGTGGTCCAACTCGCAGCAGCGCTCAACCTCTCATTACTACCGCACCACAGAAAAGAAAAGAAAAAACGCTGGCGGGTGGCTCGTGTGAACATCTATTTTAATCAGTGATCTGCTTAAAACAACCACTTTATGTGGCGCCACAAAATAGTCACTGCAAAGCCAGCCTTACAGACCAGCCAATTCAAACAAAAAAAAATATATGATGACAAGTAAATGCATATCATACAATGATGTTGAAGCAATGACATCCCTAAGACTTCATGTGAATGGACTCACCAATAGAAAAAGGAAAGAAGGAATAAATGCTTTGTGCCAAGCCATATATAGCAAGCTTTTCAAAACTGTTGACTAAGGAAATGCATCTTGAGGAAGCGAGGAAATTGCTTCAGGAGCACAGGCAGAGCTGATAGGAAAGAAAAGAAAAGAGGAAAAAAGGAAAAAATACATATATATATATATATATATATATATATATATATATATATATATATATATATATATATATATATATATATATATATATATATATATATATATATATATATATATATATATTTATATATATATACACTGTACCAAAGCAAAAAAAAAAAGAATCGATGCGGGCAAACAGACAAAACACATACAAATGCAAAAAAAAAAGAATAAGTAAAAAAAAAAATAAATATGAAGAAAAACCAAGAAAAGGAAAAGTTTCAAGTTGATGTGGCTTTTTCGTGATACTATGAGACAGACATTTTTTTTTCTTACAAGAATAATAACTTTTCATAGTATAGAGATAGATATATTGTAACAAACACAAATATCACCATGCATCTTTAAGCTTGTAGGTATTTGTTTGTAATATGCAAAGAGATTTCAGTAGAACAGAACAAAGCCTCTAACTTTTATGGTGTTATATTGCAAAATAAATATATATTTTTTTACATTCTTGGTTGTTTTTTTTTTCTCCCTCTCTCTCTCTCTTCTATCTCAAAGTTTGATTTGTTAGGTATCTTGAGAATTGAAATAAATGTTTCATGATGCATGATAATGAGAGAAAGAGCATTACGTCATGTTGGGACACCTTTCTTTTTTTAGAAGTACGTGGGTGACGAATGTTGATGAAAGAATTCATCGATCGATTCGAGGTTTTTTTTTTATATTATTCTATTTTTATGTAGGGATTTAGCTTCAATCTCATGGAAAAGTTATATTTGATTGATACTTTAATGACAAATCACACACATGAGCTCCATACAAAAATCAGGAAATATATTAAGATCCCTAGTTTTACTAAAATTTCTGAATCCAAAGTTTTAGGTAAACTAGTGCAAACGTATTTATTTACAGTCGATGTTCTCTGAGATTTGTAATCAAATTTTTCATAGATCAGAGATGACGAGATCGCGAAATGTCGGCTGTAAACGCGGCATTGCACGCAATAAGCAGCAGCAAGATTGGTTTCCATTGTATTTTTCAATCTACTAGGTCATTAATAATTTTAAAAACAAGAGTTCAGACAAAGATTACAAAAATGCAACATTATGACAAAAATATCATAATTTAGGTTAGATACTAGAATTAGTAGGAGAGTTTGCTAAAAGTACTCCAAATAGAATACATTATCGAAAATAAACATTTTATGACAATTTAAAAATCATTTTAATTAAGCACAGGTGTCTTAATAATTTTCAAACTACCAAAATACGTTTATTGTGACAAATATTGTCATGCAATTCCTTTTTGGTATATTCACAAAACGTTCTAGTTTCTAAACGCAAATTCATGTTACTCAACAAATTCTAGGACTATACTGCACAAGCTGCAGTATTTTGTCAACTTAAAAAAATGTTCGTACTAAATCACACTTATCAAATTAATGTCCCATTCATTACAGATGTGACTCATCACTAATTTGTATTGTTAGTCATCTTGACCAATGACATTATATTAGAAACAAACAACATCGGTGTATTCTAGTTGGGACAATTGTTTTTTTTTTCTGGAAGATTCTAACTGAGACAACGCCAAGAGTTGGAGGTGTAGGCTAATGTTGGGTTTAAGGTGCTAAAGGTGGTTAAATAGCATACTTGGAGTGGAAAGGAGTGCAAAAAAACAATTTACAAACGGCAAAGAATGAATATCTTATTTAAATTGAAAAAGTTTATTTTAAAAAGCAAAAATACTTTGAGATAAATTAGCAGTGTTTTCAACTCAATTCTCCATTTTGTAAGATCTTTTTTGCACTCCGTTCCGCTTCTGTAATGTTTAACAATTGGTCTGCATATGCTTTTTCAAAACTGCAAGGGATTGAACCCATGACCAACATTACCATAGACTGAGAGCCTGAGACACTAACCACTACACCAACAAGACAAGAACATAATTTATATCGTTTCATATACAAGGAGGCCTGGGTGGCGTTACACTACACTTATAATTACAAATTGTTGAGTAACACGAATCCACCTTAGCACACTTCGATTTTTTTAGATTTGTGTGCCCACTTTCGTTCACATTGTAACAGTTTAGTTTATGGCTCACTTTATTAAAAAGTAGAGTGCACTCAGTGTTAGTTATCGAATGCAGCAGTCACAACTTTCTAATTTTTAGTTTAAAATTGGAAAAAACCACACCAGAATGATAACAACAATGGCACAAAACATGAAAACACAAACACACACAACTTTCAAATAATAGAAAATTTATTTCATTTCAGTAATGTTAACACACACACACACACACACACACACAAAGAAAGATAACACATATCCTCATCCGGTATTTACTTCTTTTCTAAACTAGACCTACAAAAGAAACAGTATTTTTACATGAAAAGAGGACCTGCTTTTATTTTCTTAAGTTTAAATTTGGGACAACACTTTATAAGCAAACAATATAAGGAGAGCCCGGTTTAAGCCGCAACCAAATAAATACTATAAATGTATTTTTTAAGTCAAGAATTTTGACAGTAGTTGCAACTAGCAGCCAAACCTAAGACTTTTTTTTTCTAGTTGTAAACAACATTATCAATATATATTTGGACAATGCACTAGGTTTTTGTTCAAAATAATACTTTTTTTCTAAAGTAGATACCGATTGGATTGAACGTGACTGCAAATACAACCGTATTGGGGTCCTGTATGTTAATTCTATGTATTTATTATATATTCTTTTACACAACTATACATAAAATATAAATAAAGGAATGAACATTTAAGTGTATAAAGCCGAGAAAACAGCAATATCCACTTTTTGTTCAAACACCAAGATGGAAATGTCGTGTATTCGACAAAAGAAAATACAACAAATGTTTTGCCATTTTATATGTTGTAAAGTAGTAAAAAAACCTCACTAGCAACGCCAAAACATGTAATTATGAATAAAACAACCTAAATTACTAAATTAACTTGATTTGTATTAAGAGTCACATAAACATTACACCGATTGGGTTCATATCATAACCCTCCTTTTGCAATAAAATGTGTAAGAAAAGAAATTACCCGAGACTAAAGACATTTATAATATCAGAAATGACTCCTAAAGTAAACTAAAAACCACATCAATGTTGTTTGTTCTAAATTTAATAATAAAAAAGTAAGAACCATTATGTTATTCATTAAATAGTATTGGCTTTAAAAAATAATTATTTTCAAGATATCTATCATTAGGAACCATAATTACTTCAATTATGTTTATAAAATACATCACAAATTGTACTTCATTATAAGTAATATACTGTAATATGATACCAAAATACTGCAAGCAACAAAAATAAAAAAAAAATAGATTTGAAAAGATTTGAAAATAAGAAATATAATATTCATATTTTAGAAAACCATTGAATACACAGGACTGCAAAATTTGGGTAATTGAAAATTGTCTCCAACGTTATGAGTGGATTTTTTTTATTTTTTGGTGTGCTGATTTTAAATATAACCTCCATTTTTCTCTATGACATAAGGATTTTTTTCACAAATTGGATATGAAAATGTGGGAAAGGAGCCTATTACTACGTATACTTGTTAAAATGTATTTATTTTTGAAAAATTAAGAAATAGTTTTATTTATAAAATCATACTGGAATATAAATAAAAAAACCTGGGGTTATGCTAAAATAAATTGTTGTCAAATGAGTAAGAAATAGTTTTATTTATAAAATCATACTGGAATATAAATGAAAAAACCTGGGGTTATGCTAAAATAAATTGTTGTCAAATGAGCAATGTTTTTACTGCAGTTGTGGTCGAAACAATCATGACTATTATTCCGGGTCACTCATGGCAAATTGTCGAATTTTGTCTATCCACAATTCAATTACTGGTATCCACAATTCAGTTACAGATATCTACACTTTAAATACGAATATCCATAATTAAATTGTGCATATTTATATTTGAATTGCGAATATAAATATTGGAATTATGGATATCCATAATTGAGACATTTTGACATGAACGACCTTTCATAGCAGTTCGACCACAAGTGCAGAAAAAAATCACGCCTATGTAGTACAAAATTAAGAGTTCTATTGTAGTTATGCATAGTTACTAGAATAATTGGCCATATTCTTCATGATTGTTCAGTCAAAGGTAAGTGCTAAAAACTCATCAGTATTTGATATACAGTGGATCATATAAAAGTGGATCAGTTTAGTACTGCCCTTGACTAAAAAAAACATTAAAAATACGACCGTAAGAACTGAAACTATTGGTAAACATTCATGATATTGTGTTTCAATTTCAAGGTGTACACCACGAGTCGTGCAGTGTTGTACCACAGTTTGATTAATGTGATCCTTGCTCAAGAGTACTATTTTTTAAAGATAAAAAGTAGAGGTCTTTGCATACACAATTTATAAAATGCGTTTCTCTTGTTAAGTTGTTATTGTGTGTTCAGAAACCGTCTAAACAAAAACTTTTATACAGATATACAAAAAAATCATATAGTGATACAAAATAGTTCAGTGACACATTTTAGTCAAAGCAACGCAACATTTCTACAATGGTTGTATAAAAGAAACTTAGCAAACAAAAATGTTGTGAGTAAAAACTAAAAAGCAGTGTTTTTTTTGCAGGAAATACCAAAAAGTCAGACATATTCCTATACAACAAAAGAGAAGTTTCAACATTATTAACAAAAGTGTATATATGACCACACACAGCATTACTGTAAATTCCGGTTTTACAGTAAATCATTGAATCATTGCAATGTGTGTATATATATATAAAGCTAGTATACTGTATTTGTTTACTAAGATGTTGTTGTCCAGTCAGTGAAATAACGTTAAGTGGTATTACTTGACTTGGCTGAATTTCTTTTTCTCTAGAACAAAAAGTAAGCTACAAAGATCAGTTACTACACACGCACAAGACTCCTCTCCCTATAGAGCTTAAAGTTTTACTTTTTTTTAAGAAAAAAAAAAGGAAAAATCCAATATATATCACTTTTGGAGCACTGAAAACACAAGTTAACAAATAACTAGAAAAAGCTTTTTATTTGAAAATGTGTTTTGTCTCGAACATTGCATATATTTTATTCTCAATACTCCTTACTACCTTAATTAGGCGACCCAAAAACTTTGCAAATCAAAGTCAAAAACACCAAAGTAATGCATAACATCAACCTAATCAATCTATGTTTAAACAATCCATTACTAAAGTTCACCTAATCGCTTTTCAGCGTTGTTAAACTTAAGGTTGAATATTGATTTAGTAATCGAATAGACGTTTTTTTTTTCTCTTACATCTTGCAAAACAGATTAGACCAACATAAATCATTTGCAGGTCAATAAATCAACAAAATTTCTCTAATCGACCAAAACAATTCCAATTAAATGTTGACCATTTAAAGAGTTATGTGGACAATATATATTGGCACTTCACTATATAATGTATATATATATTTATTTATATATACCAAAAAAAAAAACACCATCATATATTTATTAACGTTAGAAAGATGTTGACATCCATATCTTTTGCCTTATATATTATATACGATGGACCTTTTTTTCCTTCCTATATACTTCCAAGTACAAATTGAGAAATTCTTTCTGCAGAAATGAGAATAAAGTGCCATGAATCTATAAAGGGATGTAATACACTTTTCTCATCTGTTGAGGCTCATAAATTTGTCTAAAAATTGTCCTCGTCACTGACGACGGATCGTAATCATCTACGTGAATAAAAAGTTAGTTAATAAACTAGACGAAGAAGCAAAAAAAAAACTTCAATATATAAGTATATGAGGAGAATGGACATGACTCTGAAGTAAAGGTATGCACATAGGAATTTCATAGATGCACTGTCATAGATCATAACCACACCACACACATACTATTATAGAGGAAGTTTTCGATTACAACGTGGTATATAATATATCGACCTAGTATGTAGAGACTTGAAAGTATGCCACCAAAACCAATTTTAAAGGCCGAAAGAAAAAAAGAAAAAAAGAAAACCACATTTGGTGCAAGGCCCAAAAGATGAAGTAATCGAGGTTAAAAAAAGAAGCTTATTTGCCAGGGAGTTGGCCATTTGATAGCAAAAAAAAAACACGAAAAAGGAGGAGAAAACGTAAAAATTGCAAACTGGCATTGATCCCACATCAGTTTTTTTTAAGTCACAAAATATACATAGATGCGTATAGACAATACGGAAGAGCTCATATATTTCAAGTTATAAAAATTATTTGAATCCGCATGTAAGAGCATATATTCTAACCATGTGTTATAATAATAATGATAATAATCATGATAATAAACTGAGGCCGGTATTCTTAATACTGGTTTAAACAAAAACCATCCTCACCAATAACCATAGGATAGTTGTAGTGTAATTCCACACACTTACTGATAAAGAAGCAACAAGCCTTTCATGATTGTACGTGACATCATTATATGAAATACCAAAATATGTGTAATGCCATTTTCTCTGGTACTTTGGCGAGTGTGATTTGGCATTAAGAATACGGGCCTCAAGGCACTATGAAGTACTAATTTTCTAACTATTGAATATAATGTATTTGTGAGGCTCTGTAGTAGTCCAGACACACGAACATGTTTGATGTTACAATAAATGAAAGTTTATATAACAATTATTTTTTTAAAAAATTCCGGTTGTAAACTAAACGTCTAAAAATCGCGTGTTCAAATTACAACATTAAAAAACTATTTCAGACATATATACACAAGTAATATTTATTTTAATGACAGAAATATCTGAGAATATGGTTCAAATGCAACCATTATCAGGAGAGAAAAAAAACCACGCAAGACAGAAAAATGACATTTCTTGAATTACTTTCTTTCCTTGAGACAGACAACATGTAATAATTTTGTGTATTGGGGTCGATAAAGGGCATAAAGGAAGGCGCAGTGTAGAACACACTATACATTGTATACAAGTACTATATAACACTGCATACACAAGTACTATACACACTGTATATACATGTACAAGTACCATATACATGTACAGTATATATACATGTATATATATACGTACTGTACTGTATATACATGTATATATGTACTGTATATACATGTACTGTATGTGCACGTTGACTAGTAATAGGATTCTTTTGCTTAGGACCTATATGTACAATTGTGTATGATGTAGCCCAAATGATGGCAAGCATGGGAGATTGTTAGCTAACAACAATTTTTTCTTTCTTTCTACTTCTTCTCCATCCCCCAATTCCCAACTCAAAACCAACTTATTTAAAACTTGTATATGTCTATACCGATTTTAAGCACAGCAAAAGTAAACTATATTGAAATGATTTCCATTGGGGAAGAAGAGGTAGAATGGGCACACACAGGGAAGAAAAAAAAAGTAGAAAATGACTTTGAATCCTCTTCACGTAAGCTTTTAAACCTACACGGGGCCAGAAGATCGAAGAAGATGAATACAATAAAGGAAAGAGAGATAGAAAAGAAAACAACTATCTCGAACATGTACAATGTTAAGCGAAAATCCCTCCAACCAATCTACATTAGTATTACTAGAGTCTGTGTACATGTTGGTGCCAAAGTGAAAAACCAGCCATTCTGTAGACTGGCTACACAGTTTGCCAATATCTTTGCAAATTTACTAACATTTTAGTCAACAACCAAATAAGGCATTATAAAGTTGACGTTTAAATTACATTCTTCTGCACATTGCCTACCATTTTGATAGAAATTTTCTGGTTTACTGATGTTTTATCAGTAAACCGGATAACTTCTATAAAAATGGTAGTTCGCTTCACATTGACTAGAAAATTAGCAGAATGACTAATTTTCTCACTTTGATGGTAACATTTATGCAGCAATACTAGTCAAACCTTGTCATTTTGACTATGTAAATTCGTTCAGGTTCGTTTGTTTACCTACGAAATGTATGACACTACTGATGAAATAAAAGATCCTATATATTCTACACATAGTAAAAAAACCGACTAAAGCATCAAAAGCTTATAAAACATTCAAATTTAATCGATAACTCGATCACACCTTCAAACAATGTCCTCAAGATTTACGCGTAATACAACGTTTTTACAATTGCACGTGTACAGAGGTGTTGTAAAGTAGTTTTTCACGGGATCATTGATAAGTGGGATCTATTTCTAAATGTTATTTACATACTTTAAATCTTTCTGTAAAGTGGTTCACATGCAAATTTCCAAACATAGTTTAGACAAAAAAATTTACATAATAAATGTGCTTTTTTTAGGTTTATTGTTACAAACAATAGTAGATGAACATGCTACATGTATTTCAGAAAACTCCAAAAAAAAAAACGTTTCACAATAATTTGGATTATGTATTCTGTTCACAAAAACTAATGGCGAATTTTTTCTTAAAAAAATACCATCATAAAAATGATTCAAACAACAAATTGAGATTTTTTTTCAATTTTTAAATGTATTCTTACTTTGTTCATTGTATTACATGTTCTTCTAAAAATAACTGTTAACCATCTTAAGTATAACATTGGCGTACATTCTACTGTACTATAAATACATTGAACAGCATGTTTTATTTTGCCCATAACCAATTTGCCTAAAGTTAAATGTAAAAAAAAAAACATTCATACCACTATTTCAATAGTACTCAATCATTAAATACGCAAAGGGGGAAAAATCAATCTGAACCAACAAGCAGCTCAGAATTTAATTTTTAAAACAACCTACCAACAGGCCCGGACTGGACTTGTAAAATGTTACCGGGAAAAACTTGAGGGTGGCGCTGGCCCCCTAGCTGTACCACTACCATTGTAGGCCTACTTTCGCAATCGCAACTAGTCTAATAGGGTCGCGATATAGTATATGGGACCACGTTTCTGAGTGGGAGTATCAAAAAGGGTGTATTTGCCCACTGCATTTGAGGATTTGAATATTAAAATCCAAAATTTCATTGAAAATAATTGCAAATTTGTTGTTTTTACCTGAAATTTACAATTAGGGGCGCTCATTTTAATATTTGGAAAACATTTGTTCTGCCAAAACCATTTATTACCTATTCCAAGTAATTGTCATGCCATGAGTTGCAAAATTTAAAAAAATTCAATCATTTAATTGTACATGTATTTTGATGGGGGGGGGGCGCACATAGGGGGGGCGCACCGGGAAATTCCCCATTTCCCTGTGGCCTAGTCCGGGCCTGCCTACTAAAATAAACTGTACTGGCTTGTTTTCATTTATTTAAAATCTATGCCGACATAACAAAAAATTAAAAATGTTTGCAAAATGCTATTTTTTCTAACAACTTCAAACAGTTCAGCAAATCGCCTTCAACCTCATTTGAACGTCCATCCCATCAAATCTACTTAATCCAAGACACTAATCTGTAAAACGACCAACGCTAAGCAATGTATATGATACAAATACCCTAGTAAGGTATTAAACATAGTAACTAACAACTTCCTAAACAGCAGACACACACTCCTCATGTGTGGATTTTGTAATTATACTGTGTATAATTACAATTTTAGATGTAAATTGTAAAACCATCTAATTCAGTGACATGTTTGTTTTCAATTAACTATGCCAATCAAACGTTACAATCTAATTAGATGAGTTCGATTCATTAACAATCAATCTACTTAACTTATTGCTTCTGATGGGTTCATTTGTCATTTTATTATTTTCCTTTAATGAAATCTGATTTTTTAAAATTTAAAATTGCTTTTTATACTTCATTTAAATAAACTATTAACTTGAATTTTAATTATTTGTAGCGCGAATTTAGAAGGATTAAGCTAAAACTATAATAGTAATTACGCTGTTCAAAATGGACGTATGATTAAAATTTGATTAAGAATTTCAAATGAAATTTGAAAAAAAAAAAATCAGGCAGCCATAAATGAGGAAATGAATCAATCACTGTAAAACTAATGCACAGAGAAAAAACTAAATTAAAATCCTGATTTATATGAAAACCACACTAATTTGAAAAAGAAAAACCATTAAAATAACATAATAATTAACTAAGATGGACAAACATTTTTATTGTTGGGGACATCAATAAGCACACTTTAAAACGAGTTCCGGTACAGTACTTAAATAAATGCACGTCATTAACTGCAAATGTATAAAAGATGTACAGTATTTTGATGCAATACAAAACTCATGAACAAAAAACTTTTTACAAATGTCAAACAAAATATCTAAAAACATCTTTTCTTGCCCAAGGGCCAACTTCCTCATGCAACAACAACGCTACGAAACGAACAACCGACCACCCTGTTGAATCAACAATCGACGCCATATTTTCAAACAGATAATAATCACGAACAACTTTCCAACCCAAAATCCAATGTTTATTTAACTACAAATATCCTAGGCATAAATATACTGCGTTACATTGAAATTTGTAAAAGCCTGTTATTGTGAATCATATTTTGTTTCACACTGTAAGCTGCGATCACATTGGCCATTTTTTGTGCTAAATTTACTGCCAGGAAGAATCACACACACTGAATAAAATCCCACTGAATTTCACTTTGTAAGGCACTTTTGTTAGCAGAAACGCCATATACATTATCGTGCAGTGCAATGTATCATAGAAATATTCTAATTTTTTTTTTATTTATATTTCTGCTTTCTGTTGATTTTTCAGTGTGTGTGATTCTTCTCTGAAAGTATTTTCACAGTTGCAACTACAATTTATTTTATAACACCTAGCAAAGATTTGTGCTGTAAATATAGTGAGCACAATCGAAGGTAAGAACTTTTCGAAAAAAATAAAAAACATCATGAATATGTTAGTTTTTCTTCAAAATTATTATCTGAGTTCTGAAGAGAGAAAAAAATATTAAGCCCTATTCGTGACCAGAGAGACAAAAAAAAAATCTGGCTTCAGATTTTTTTCTTACATTGATAGAAAATATACCATATAACATGGGTTCATATTCTACTAATGTAATGTCATTTAAATCAAACGCAACTTATATACTTCTATATAGCTCCCTAAAATCTGCGTAGACTGCAAAGTAGTATATTTGCAGTTAGACGAATATTTCAACTCTCTCTCTCTTTTTTTTTTGAGTGGATTACTTCATTTCCTTGTGCGATTGAAGTCACTGCAAATAATCATATGCCTATTTGAAAGGCAATGCAACTTGAGTTTGTGTATGTGGTGTATGTAGAAGGGGGGTATTCCTTATATAATATATATACGTGAAGATGGATCTTAATGTAGTCTTCATACATTTTGCTGATGCCATGAAATTGGGTTCATTTCTGCATTTGAGAAGAACCATAGTCTACGTGTACTGAGTGGCAACAGATCTTGCGAGCATACATACATACATGCATGCATGCATACAGCATATACACGTAAAAAATTCTATATAGGTTGTTTCCACCCCCTGCTATGCTATCATCGTTCCACATAACCCTACCATTTAAAAAAAAAGCTAACCCAAAAGTTGAGATAGAAGGAGAAGAGTGGGGTGATGCATGCATTTAACCTGCCGTGTAGAATTTTATGGTGCTATAAAGTTCAAACACTTTTCCTCCCTTGACAACGACCTAAAATAGTATAATATCTAGGTGCTTTTGCCAAGCGTCTCATCTCATTTGGTTAGTATTGCTTTAAAGTCATTCAAAGATCTGCTAGAAACAGCAAGCAAAACTTCGGTAAGTATGCACATAACGTTGTTAGCCTATATTAGATAAAGGGAGCCCTACCTACGCCACCAAAAACCATTCATATCCTATTATTTTATATGTTAGAAATGATGAATAAACTTCTATGTTGTTACCACTACTATTACATGGCATAAACCCAGTATAGCCAGCAATTAATATTTCAAGACCATTTTATTACAACTACAGCTGTTCATTTTCTAAAAGTATAAAATTAATTAGAACTTCTTGAATCTAAAGATTTATTTTTGGTCTATATATGTGCTTGTGTGTCTGTTTCTCAACATATTTAATGATGGACAGGGATTTAAAGCTAAGGTCACACAACTGAAAAAATTGCGGTATACAAAAAGTGCATAACATGCACAAAACGAGGAAACACGGTTCGAAACCCATTTTGAGTACAACATGATACTGAATGTGTGCAAAAAAAATAAGATTAATCCAAAATAAAAATGCTTTAAACACAGAAACTGCGCAATTTTTTGAACTTTACTTATTTCTTAAAAAATACTTTTTTGCTTAGAAATTTTTTTTACAAATGTTTCATAAACTCGTTATGATTTTGCATTTTATTTTTATTGCATCTGATGATTGTCACTAATTGCTTCAGCCATTTATTGTGTATTTATTTTTATTTGCCTAAAAGTTTTAGCCTTACTGATCAGTGATCACTAATGAAGCAGCAATGCTAGTTTATAGCTAGATATTAATATTCAAACTTGTCTTATTATTGGTAGCAACGTGTTGTGCACAACAAATAACAGTTGAAACTTAGGTGATACGCTATACAACACATACACACGTATTGCAAGTTGTGTTGTGTTGCACTGCATTACACTTTACAACAATTTGTTTAGCAGTGTGACCCCAACTTTTAAAAGTGCAATGCAGTAACTTGTAATGCTAAGCATGTTCAAGCTGCATGAATGAATATTTACCACATTTATGATCTGACATTGTGTGTTTTTGTTTACATCAGTTTCAGAAGAAAAGAAAAAAAAGGTGTGCCACGTATTGTACAAAACTGTCACCTATCCCATATAAACTCATAAGCATGCCTGCTTACATTTTGATGTTGCAGCATGTGACTTGTCAGTTGCATGTTGTCACACAAACAAATCTCATAATGCATTTTCTACCAAGTATAAAACACATAGAAACAACACGAAACAATAAACTTGTATGCAACGTTTATATTTACAAACACACACTGATTACTCATCAACAAAATAAACTGAAATTATCTTAAATGTGGTTGGATAAGTTTTTTTTTTCTATATAAAAACAAAGAGAAAAAAAAATCAGAAAATTTGTAAGGAAGACATAAAAAGACACAAAAAAAATAGCTTGTTAGTAGCTGTCTCAAATTCTTCTGTCTTACATGTTTGTGTTTCATTAGAGATGCTTTTTAATCATTAATGTTTGTAGATGTTGGTCTAGAAATAAAAGACTATATATATATATATATAATGTCTACACGAGTTTCCTATGGTTTTAAAATAAACAACTACGAAAAGCATCACATAACTAATGAGTAAAAAAATCGTAATATTACAAATAAAAAAAAGAGAACAAAAAGAAATTAATTGCTTACCAGACGTTCTCCCAGATTTCTTACACGACAATTCAAAAAGGCAGTTTTTGACAGTTGAGTAGTCACATTGCGTGTGGTACTGTTATCGAATTGAGGCTGCAAATGGATATCATCCCAAATAGTATTAGGTCGAGCGGGAACTTCCTCCTTAGATTTTCCAAAACTTCGAACATGTCGACTTTTTTCTGTCATAAAAATAAAAAACAACAACAACAAAACAAATTAAATTAAAATGTTACATACACAAATACATTAAAGAGTGAACAAAAAAAAGTAATTAGACGGTAACTAACAACATTAGAAGTTGCTTTCTCAGAAGAAAAAAAAGCTTAGATCAATATTCACAATGGGTATTTAAAATATGCAACCTCCAAAGTTTTTTTTGTGTCTGTGTTTGTGGGTGCAATTCTTATTTTCCATAAACATTTGTTTCCGTTCTTGTAACATAAACGTCAAATTAATCGTTTTTTTACTCTTTATTTTCTTTTCATCACGTTGAAAAAAAAATTTATCCGCAATACTCAAAAGACACATTTTCAAGCCACAGATCTATTTTCAAAAAACACGCCATTGTCACTTTAAAGATCTAGGTACTTTTTAAGATGCTGGTTCTAAACACACACGCACACACCTCTGTGGATTGAGCCACGGTTTTCAAACATATTTCAAATTCAAATAAAACATCAATTTCTGTAAAACATATCTTGACAATTACCATGTTTTTAAATTTACATTCAGACAGATCACCATTATTTTAAAAAAAATTGGATATGGTGCAAGAGAAAATAATAAAATTGAGCAGGGATTCTTAACCGGGGGTATTCGTACCCCTTGAGGGCAAGGGAACCAAATAATGTGAGTTAAGCCTGTAATACAAACTGGATGATAATTGCCGGAAACATTTTTGCCGGCTATGTTTTGCAACATCACCAAAGTATCTGGTGGTTTGTGCTTGTTTTCCTGTTTCCCACTTCAAATGGAAAACATTGCTCAGTCAGTACCTAGAAGCAAATACAAATGCAGCAACTAACATTAACACCACCGGCGGTCAACAAATTCATTGCAGAATCAAACAACTGATGGTTTGTAAGCACAACATCACTGTCCACATGTATCCATATACAAGTCGCTTTGTCCGACGAAGATATTGTCAAGTCGTTGGATGTGTCCGGCGATTATCGCCCGGCCTGTATTAGGACTTAAGGGACTCAATCTCTGAACAATTTTTTAAGAACCCGTGAAGTAGAGGGGATTTTTGAAGAAACGTCCAAATAACTTTCCAAAACTCATAACTCAAATTATAACATTATAAAAATGTCTTATGTTGCGAGCGTCAAATTAAAATAAACATTATTAGCTGACCAACCAAAAAGTCCAACCTACTATTATTTAATTAAAAATATAGAATGGTATTTCTTAATGGGTGCTAAGAGATGAACATTTGCATAACTACGTTACGAAAGTGTTTAGCTGAGACATATAATATATAGTTCAGATCAAATTTCATATTTCCAATAGAATATAAGCACACATAATTTCCACCGAAAGCTAAGCATCAGATTAGCATTTACTAACATCAGATTTCGTCCTTGAGTTTAGCAAATGCTACAGCCTCGTTCACACTCAGCTAACCCCAATAGAAATATGAAAGTTGATGAGTTTAGGCTGTTTAGCTCTACCAATGGCTTTGCTTAAAGAGGCTTAGCTTATTCTAATAAGAAAATTTCAAGATAAAGCATTAAAGATAATTTTGCTTACCATAATGACTTAAAATAATTACCAAATAAACTCATCTTTTTTAAACAATATACACAGCTTTACCAAGCTCTGAAATAAAAATTGAGCGAAATTTGTCTACAGTTTACATTTAAAAAATGAAGGAATCCTACTGTATAAAGAAAAAAAGCGCACTAATATTGTCAGATGTGTAACTTACCATTGCAAACGTGACTAGTGTAGTAATAATACAAATTATAATCAAAACGTTTGAAGATACTTTAGCGTAAGCTTATCTGTGATATATTAGTATGTATACAATAATTGTAAAGCAATAAAGTTGAATTAGTGTATCTATGTAATTGCTTAAAATGAAATAAAAGGATAATGACTATGAATTGATCACTAATTTTACAAGTAAATGAAAAGAATATGTCATTGAATCGACAATTGGCCCTTTTGATAAATAATTTAAAAAACAGGTTACCACAATGCAATATAGCAGCGATATTCTGCAATATAATTTATTATTTCAGCAATAGAATTTTTTTTTAAAAGTAACTTTAAAAATACAATACATTGACAGTGTTTTATAATCTTGCGTACAATTAAAATATTTTATTAAATGAATCAGATAAGAGTATTTTTTTTATTCTGACATCTTTTAAAACAACCTCTTTATCAATGTTTGAAAATGTCAATTAACTTTGTCAAATATCTCCTAATTCAAACTGTGGCAATGTACAAATTCTAAAACACTAGCAATAAATTGTCTTTCAAGTTAGTTTCTAAAATTCACTATATTGATAATAGGTGTATGGGTATTTCAATTGCACCCACACAAAAACTTTGATACAAAATACAGTATATAGGTGAACCATTATGGAGTCTAAACACTGCATATTATAGTGTTAGACGCCATGTTTGTACACTTAATTGCTTGAAAATCTTACCTCCTTCTACATGCATTTACTATAGCCCTACACGTACAGCAAGGAATACAATAATCTCTATAGCTTTGCGTGAATTAGTCCATTTTCTTTCATGCAACTTGCACTACGAGTTTACTAGCACACAGTAATGAGCGTTCAATAGTGGTATTCATTAAATCTAATGTAACTTAACAAAAGTCTTAAAAACTAGATGAAAAAATATAGACTCTCAGGATCACGTGCTCATTGTTCTTGTTTCATTACGTAATGAGAAAAGTTAAGTTTTATAAATACAGTAGATTCTTAAATTTCATGTTAGTTATTTTTATCCTTTTATGATGATTATCATTACATACACCAACAATTTTTATTGTGATTCATATTGAGATACCAAATTACAACAAAACCAAATCAAATTTCATAGGCCTACACAATTTCGATGGGTTTTGATTAAACACAACAACAATAACAAAACACAATTACAGAGTGATTGTCCTGAGAAAAAAAAAACATTGTGACTATCAATAAAAAGCAAAAGAACTTGCTATAATAAAGAAGTTAATTTCATAGTAAAAAATAATCATTAAGTAAGAAACAGTGTCAGACAAGTTGCATTACCTGATTTAATTACTCTTATTGTTAGAAACGCCTAAATTCTTCAATCTAATTTCCTTGTTACATAGTATATTACTATATATAGAACTATGTATATATAGTTCTCGAACCTAACAATTGACAAACTGATTAACAGTTCCGGAAAGCGAAAAATCAAGATAGTGGCGATTAAGTATATAAAGGAGCAAAAAGAAGAAAAAAATGTGGTAATCAGTGAAGAAGGTGGCAAATTACTTCGTCATTGAATGAAACACAAAAGAAGGATTGGAAAGGATTTCCAAAAAGAGTGAATAGAAAAACAACAAAAAAAAATCTAATTACTAATGTCAGTCAGAGTCGATAATAATATTCTTCTGTGAGAATTCAATTTCTTCATGTACATATAGTAAAATGTATATAGTACTTCTCGGAAATCAATGTACCAGTTCTGTAATCAAAATTTACTAAGCGGTACAATAAAATGTCCAAGTAAATGTTTACAAGTAAAAGTTACACATTTTAAACTTACATGCACATTAAAATGTATTGTACACAAAAAATGAAAAAAAATTAGTTAATAAATTTGTAATATTTTTTATAATTGTTTTTTTTTTTCTTTCTAAAAAAGACAAAAAGTTTAAAAAAATGTCTATGATTAAAAAAATAACCATTGATAAATACTAAAGTTCAGAAAACACATAAACAAAACTGGTTTTAAAATTCAATAACCATTTTATCTTTTACGAATTTCTTTCATTTTATGATCAATTAATTTTATTTTGTTTTAATCACAAGTCTCAAACTGTAAACGCTATGTTTATAGTTTAAGGTAATTTTAAAATGTAAACAGCCCTTAAACTCTGGTTATTCTATTTTTTTTAAATCAAAATTATGGGAAATTTGAGTGTTTTAGATCCTAGAAGGGTAGCTCAATCACTTAAAGGTATTTTACATGTTGATATCTTAAAATAAGCTTTTTATGTGAGTTTTAAAATGACTCAATTTAAAGTAGACGATATTTTTTTTTAAAAAAACATAAAAAAAAATTTATATAAAAAAATTTATATTTAAAAAAATTTATTTAAAAAACAACATCAAAATACAAATAATTTTGTTATTCAGACATCATTCTAGTTTCTAACGAACTTCCAATTTCTTCTTAGTGTTGTTTCTGAAATGCAAGTTCTAAACTCTACTGTTCATAAACAAGTACATCATTTTTAAGCAGTGAACGTTTTACCTAAGTCACTTGTTATAATTTCCTACTAGATTTGAGGTGTTGATTCTGGGACATACTGTATCAACCCACAGATAAAAAAGTACAGATGACTCAAGTCTTAGAGGTTCAAGCAACTAGTTCTCTTTTTTAATACATAAGTCAAAATGATATAGATATAAAAAATTACTACATGTGTAGGCATAAATGATTAATCTTTCTATCTTCTCCCACTTATGTTTCTGACAATTTTCCTTGATGAAGAGTGTGACAATAGCTATCATTCACTTCTTTTTTTTTGGGCTTGCAAAAAGAAAAGTCGTGTATGTGTTTTATTAGAAGTGGCTTTATTAAGAATATTACACTGGCGTATAATCAATTTTGGACAATGTTGAGCAACAACAATAAGAAAAAACTATGATGAGACAAAACCCAGAGTTCTCAATCTTCAATATAGCGGTAGCCCCTATATGGCATCTTTAAGGTGGTGGTGGTGGTGTTAGGGTTTCAGCTCGTATATAAAAAAAAATCTCTTAATAACTAGGTGAACGTGGTTAAACTTTAGTATTTCATAAAGATATCTATAAACAATTTTTCTATGAAAAAAAATTTAATTTAGAAACATACAATGCATTTTGAACACATTCACAAAAATATATATACTAGTTTCAAATCAATAAAATTTATTAGATGCTTTTTGTTGTACATACGAGTTAACTATGCCTCAAATTAAAGAAGAAAACTTATCACATATGGTGGTAATTAATCTTAATCGTTGCTACAAACACGAGATAGCCAAAGCTAGTGCTAAACTCATCAACTTCCATAATCTTAATGGTAATATTAGAGGCTAAAAGGATTATTAGTAAGTCCTAAACTCAATTACCAAAATTTATGTTAGTCAATATGGTACCTTTGATTTTATACAAAATATTAAATGTGAGCTGACGTAGTTATAAGTTAAGTATATACCTAGCTGAGCTGTGCCAATACTCATTTTGAAATACTAATTAAGAATACCACCATTAAACTTCAACTTGGATCCTCTTGAGAAGGATTTAAACATAGAAATTGCCCTCTTCAGAAGTTCAGAAGGTTAAAGGTTAAAGTTAAAAGTGCAAAGTTTCTTTCATGAATTTTGGATTATGTTATAGAAAAAAATAATCTACCTTAAAACTTAAAACTATCGATATGTGGCACTGCTTTATACAATACAGAATGTCACAATTGTCTAATAATCATAACAAAAATGTAGTTTATTTACATTTAGTTATTCAAATTATGGCCAAGTACTTTTTCGCTACCAGTATTAGAATCTACCTGGTAAATGTACACCACCATCAGTTTTGACATTACACGTAGAAATTGCAAACGTTTCATATATAGATTTAATAATTTCCTACATCTATCCCTCACATCCAAAAGAACAACAAGTTTTTGACAAAAAAACAGAGAATATTGGCACAAACTAGCATCTTCATATGGCCCAAATAACACTTCATATCATACAACAAACGCTTTCATTATTTATTTTTCTCTTCATCTCATTCTTTTGTCTTTTATTTTTTTGTGTGCGTGCGTGAAAGTTTATCACAGAATATGAGCAAATGTAGAAGAGCAACAGTGAAGATCTATCTATATATAAAAAATGAAGAGGCAAATGAATTGTAGGGATATTTTAGATGGCTCTTTCTCATTTCTCGCACGACAACATATGAGGTCATTCCACGCATGACATCTTCTCTTGTATTGGTAAGAGGTATTTCGCACACGAACTCAGTGTTACTGATGATGTTGATGTTACAGAAGAAGAAGAAGAAAAAGAAGAAAAAAAGGATACAGTAGCCTACGTATAGTACCCACAAACTCCAACAACAACAAAAAAAGTATTTACTCCTTCATGTCCTTCTTTTTTCCCCTTAAGGCAATATCACTTCAGACAAGCACCACAATACAATCACTTCCCAACAAAAAAAAATATTTTTTGATAAGGAATGAAGTCCCTACAGGTCGTGCAACACAAACACACAATTGCAAATCAAAAAATGGCAACCAAATGAACAATTTTGATTTCATTCCTCGAGGAAACAGGATTTATAGGTAGGAGCCTATATACACTGTATATAGGCCTACTGTATAGAGATTGTAACATTTTTGTTGAAGCTGCAAAATACAGCCTTCAGCAAAACCGCAAATGTCAATAAAAAAATTGAACTTGTTTTGCTGCTATTCAAACAGCAACACCAAATGCAAGAGGGGCACCTATAGAAGAAGTAAATAACAATTACTAACTTCTTGATTACCTTTTTTATATATATATAAATTTATGTCGCAGAACCAACGCACCAATCTAGCATCAAAGTATAAAGCTTGGCGCAGTTAAAACGTTTAAAGTTAAATAAAAACAGAATTATAAACACTACATATATAAAAACCTTAGCTAATTGTCAGCAACATATCAAGATGTATTTGTTCAATAAATTAAACAAATTTGAACAATGTGTTGGTGCTTTTAAAATCTTAAACAAAAAGACTGTGTATAAACTGAACTGTTTGTTGGCTCTGGGGGCCATAATGTAGAATTAAAAAAATGTTTCGCCGTATTTTCTGCAATTAAAAAAAAAGATCACACAACGTAAAGATTTGCAAAGTGAAAATGTAACAAAACATCAAGGAATCGTATTCTAAATGATTCTGAAGTCAAAGCTATAGTGCTAGACTCATTAACTCTTACATGGAACTTATTATGAAAAGTTCATTAGTTCAGCATCACCTTTGACTCGGCAATTATTGAGAATTCGACATTAAGAATATTAATCTAAAACTTAAATTAGTAACTAAAATAGTTTTCGATGATATCAGAAACTAATGGACAAACTTTATCAGTAAAGAAAACAATAGTTTTGTTCGAAAAGAACTTGTGGGATAGATTCATCTACACTTCTCAAGAAAGCTAGCATCTAATACACATACTTACTTTCTCAAGAAGATGAAATTGAATTTAGCTAGCTACCTTCAACGTTAAGGTCCGAATGTAAAGAATGTGTGTATATGTACAAGCGTATAACCATCATGTTTGCACAATGGCTTCTGCATATGATGTTTTCCATTGCCTCATCTCAGAAAGAAATTGTAAAATGAAGTACATCCGGAAATTCTTTTCATTTAAAGAATTTGCCTAAGGAACTGCAGTAATTACCCTACCATACTCTTTACAGTATACAGCACAAAGCAATAATCTTTGCGTCCCATATTTTGGAAAAGAAAACGTTTTTTGAGCTGTTTGAAAAAATCCAAATTATTTTTTTTAAATATCGAACTATCATGAAAGATGTATTTCTAAAAAAT
This sequence comes from Brachycybe producta, assembly GCA_036925085.1. Taxonomy (NCBI): domain Eukaryota; kingdom Metazoa; phylum Arthropoda; class Diplopoda; order Playtdesmida; family Andrognathidae; genus Brachycybe; species Brachycybe producta. The sequence continues at coordinate 3,687,065 of JAUPFP010000004.1, forward strand.
ATTGCTAAAAACAAAAACACATTTTAACAGATTCCACTATTAATTACTTTCTAACAAACTTTGAATTCTTTTTTAAGTTGTTTCTAAAAATATAACTACTTGTTACAATATGAGAAATTTTAGAATAACAAGTGTTAAGTGTTGTTTAGTCTTCAAATAAAAAGAAGAATCTGAAATCAGTATTTAACAGAGACTCTTTTGCTATTTCTGCATCATGAACTTTTTACAAAATGACACTAAATTTTAACTTGTTTCGAAATGTAGTCAAGTTTCACATTCCTTTCAAGTGATTGAAGAAAAAAATAAGAGAAAAAAAAACTTTCAAGCTTAACTTCACTTTTAGAAGAAAAAAAGGGGTTTATATTGCTCACAAAACAACAATACAAAATACTTTATGTCAGTTAAAAAAAGCTAGTGAACAAGAGCTTGAATCATTTTGGTTAAGTACCTTCATCCTCCTATAAGTCTTTCAAATTACAAGAGGAGTAACTGGATAGGCCTATATATATATAGTAGAAAACCCATGGCATTTTTCGATTAAAATTCGTGGCATCTAATCGAAAACGATGAACATTAGTCAAAGAGGATAGCTGAATATCTCCTTTTATACGATAAAAAAGCGCGCCTATTGCTTAGCATGAAATGGTTTTCTATCAACTATACTGTATTATATACGGGTCTAATACAACTTTTTTGAGTTTTCTTACACCATTATAGACTTTTTACCATACTGCATATTTATTCATTGCGATTTTTTTTTTTTTTGGAAAAGAAAAAAAAGCAGGGCGGCGACATTATTGATTGCATTTTTTCTTATCAAGGCCATCGTTATCACGTCCAAAAATTGCCAAACTTTACCAAAAAAAAAAATTTTATAAGACTACAAGAATAAAAAATCTTTAGTTGTATGTAAGTCTACAGAAAACTGCGACCAGTCGTTAAAATGATAAATAAGTTGTCATTATTTACAGCAGCAAAAAGAAGAAGACTTTCATTTTAAAAGAATTTCAAAGATGCAGGAAACCCGATTGAATAAAAAAATATAAATCAAAAAAAATCTCTGGCTGTAATGTATTTCAGACAACAAAAGAAGAAAAAAAAATTAAAAACATCTTTGCAAGAAAAAATTTTTTAGATAGCAAAACCACATTTGGAAATTCATGAAAGCTCAAAATCTATAAAACTCAAAAGACTTGTAATATTAGAAGAAAATTATGAAACTCATTTTTCAGAATATCTTGTCATATTTTTTTTTTTGGCAGCGCATAATATATTTATAGTGTATATAGCAACCAAAGGAGAATTACAACCCTTTTGACTTTTTAGCTAAATTTCATCAAATTACGTAAAATATCATGAATATCATTGAAATAAAAAATACTAATTTATTATATTAGAACATCTCTACGTCAAAATGTGCCAATTTTGTACTAACAAATTTTCACAGTTATAATAAATTTTGTATCGACTCAAAACCATTAAAAAAACAGAAAATAATGAAATTGACACTTAGTTTGGCAATCTTTAATTTAATTGCTATGTTACTACATCGTGCCATACATTTCACATGGTTTTCTATTGTTTTTAGTTGTATATCAAGGGTCCAGACTTCTGTAATAGTTGCAATCGACTGTTGTTTTGGTTTAAGAGATTGTCATTACGATTCAAACGTACTCAATTGCCAGGCCAGGACAATAGTTGTGCATGCTTTTCGTCTACAAACTGCTTCCCTGTATTAGCATGGTGGTGGCATGGGGCCAAGTCATTTTGGAAATTGGATGGTTCATTTCCAAGCATGTCTTTGACGGAAGACAGCATTTTCTTCATCATTATGGATTTTTACCCAACTCACAGAATGTGTATTTGACAAATACCTTTTAAATTGAATGACAATTTCCATCAGGTATGCAGCCTCCCATCTAAACATTATTTATCAGTGATTCGGATGCCTTGGTTTACTGCAATCCTGGACCAATTTTCAAACAAGAAATTCTAATGCTGGGCACAATTGCCTGTGATAAACTGTAGTTTAATTTTGCTACTCTTATCCCCTCCCCTTTTTTATATTTGAAAGAGAAAATGAGTTTTTCATTTTCTCTGGTGTGCGCATGCGCGTCGTTTGTTCCTTTTTTACTCCTTTCATTTCAATTTCAGTTTTCTCCTTCCCCCTTTTCACCCTCCACGTTTCTCTCTCCCCCTCTACACTTTCCAACCTTTTTTCCTCTCTCCAATTGAATATCATGGGGTTCTTGGATGGGGAGTGTGCAACATATAGTTGATGTTACACACACCTGACACGCACACAGACCTGATAACCAACCAATTAGAAGTTGCCAGTCGTCATAAAAAGGCCGAAGCCAACTTCTGTTTGTCCCGATTTCTAATTGCCTGTAATATCAACAAATTTGGAAATTGAAAAGGGCGGGGTATGCAACATCAGACCAAGTAACAAACCACTAAGGAATTGATGACGCTCATAAAAGGGCGGAGCCCACACGAAAAGTTAGTCCTGGGCACACTTGCCTGTGAAATAACTACTTACATGGGAAAGAGCTCGGCGGCACATAATCTGTAATCACAATGGAAATAAGTTCTAAAAAAACTTGTAATAAAATGTACAGAAGCATTGTGTACACCATTTGCATCTCTTGTGCATTCATTTACAATTAACTATTATCACGTGCTACAATATGAAATTCATATTGGTCAAGCCATAATGTATAGTAACAAAAACTGTGATGGACAATTTAAGAAAAAAACATTATTGGAGGGAGGTATTTTCACCAATTAGCATCTTAGTACTTCACTGTTGTTACTTCATTCAAAATTTAAGGTATAAAAAACTTGCGTCGTACTTAAAAAAAAAGCTTGTGACGTGAAAAGGAGTAATAACAAAAAAAAATGCAAGAAAACTTTCGTATAAATTGTTGAAAATATATTCTAACTAGTGGGGTAACCCGTCATAAATGACGGGAGCAAAATTCATAGGCAATTGTGCGCATGCGCGTCGTTTGTTCCTTTTTTACTCTTCATTTCAATTTCAGTCACCCTTCCCCCTTTTTTCCTCCCTCCACGTTTCTCTCTCCCTCCCTCCACGTTTCTCTCTCCCTCCCTACTCTTTCCAACCTTTTCCCCCCTCTCTAATGTAATAATCATGGGGTTCTTGGATGGGAAGGGTGCAACATATAGTTGACCTTGAGAAAAAAAAGCCGTTCATTTATTCAAATTTATATAAATTCCGACATGCTTCAGAAAGAAGAACGAAGAAAGAAGAACGATAGAAAGACACACAGACCTGGGATATTATATATATATAATATTCCTTTTTTTATCAGACAAAATAAAAATCATAAATTTTTCATTAATCTCTCACTCTCAGGTCACAAGCTTCCTCTATGGCGACGCTGGTTGTTACTAAAGATTCTTTGCAAGATTCTTTACATTTTCTTCAAAGTTGACCTTCAATTAAAACAATTTAAATAAACTATTTCAATAAAATTAAATGAAAACATTGGAATGTTGTTAATGCTAGTATGTCCTTAATCTGAATTGAAAAACAGGCGATGTTCGTCACTCATGGCTGGAAGGTGGTGGTGGCGGCTCGTGCGAACACCCCTTATGCAGTCAGTGGGTTCGGTAATAAGTAACATTTTTTTGTGGCGACACAAAGTGTTCCAAGAGTGTTATTCTCATGAAAACGACAACATAATGAAAAAAATTTAAACCGTATTAACAGTCGTTGTTAATTGAATTGAATTGTTCTGAAGTGGTGCAAAACCATTCATAGGCCTATAACAGAACCTAATCAAGAACAATTTCAACTTTAAAATATTAAGGTCTATATTCAAGAAAAGCAATTAACGCATCAACCTTCAACTGCCGACACAGGGTTCCAACATGTAATAATTCTGTCCACTTATACACTAAAATTTTTCTCGGATAGCACCGTGTTCAAAAGAAACATGAAGGGTTAAATTATTTTTGTTGAATGTGGACCTTATCATCTGACAAATGAAATTAGGCCTACTAAAGGCTAACATTTTTTGTCACCATCGATTTGTAAAAATACAAAAAGATGTGGTTTCATACACGTACTCAATATAATATGCAAAAATAAATGTTATCAAAAAAAGGCACACATGTTTCAGAAAGAAAAGTCAAAGATCAAAAGCAATTTTAAATAAAAATAGCTTTTCTTATATATATAAAAATTGTGGCGCTACAATTTTATACTATACAAGGTCTAATATAAGGTTCAATAAACCGCTTTTACTTTTTTTTTTTTTTACTTTTACAGTAGTTGACGTTTGGAAAGTATTGAAATGAAAACAAATGCAAAAAAGAAAAGGTACAATCTTAATAATTTCGACACACGTTGAATGTAATTTTTACAACCATAAAGCGTGAAATATGAATTACATATATAAAACTACCATTTTTTGATTACACACGTCGAACGAGAAGAAAAAAAAAACGTGAGGAATATCTTGGGTGTAATAAATAATGTTACAACTAAGTGGCACGTCGGAAGCAAAAGGTTTCTGAATAGCCAATACATTCTTCTAGGACTTTATTTACAGTTACCAGTTCAATCCATCATAAAAAAACACACATTGTGAACACACGCCCCCTATTCACTCAATGATGACCTCAATCACCCACCTTTTATTGTATTTATATGCACCTTTAATAAAGATAATAACTAGGGTTTAGATTTGTATGCAATATCAAGCAAATGTTTCTCAATATGTGACCCAAGGGCCAATTATGAAGTAACAAATTAACAATCCCGTTTAAATCAACCACAACCATTATGGGTTTTTTTCTTCTTCAATCAAAACACTCATTAGAGGCTAGAACTCAAGTTGTCAACTGATAATAACCAGGGGACCTCATTACAGAAAGCAAACAAGACAGTCCTATGACAGTAAATTGTCATATCTACCTCATAACCTTGTAACAGTCACAGAAACAATTTACAAAATAATAATATGACAATAACTCCTATAGTAGAGCACAAGGAGTGACATCATAAGGTATGACTTTCACAATTTTATGACTTTCTGTAATGAGACCACAGAAATCTAGCCTCTAACCATTCTTTTTTATTAGAAAAAGCACAAACAGGAGCATAGCTGGTGACCCACAGCCACCCCCCGCCCGCGACTGTGGGGGGGGGGGGGCGCAGGAGGTTTGGTGGGTGCATTTTGGGGGTGCAAAGGGGGCGCAATGTTTTAACCAGCAGGGGTTGCAACCAAACCTAGCTACGCCACTGAGCACAATAACAGTTGCTCTAATGATGATGATTATTTCACAATTGGCACTTGGACCACAAACATTTACTTGATATTGCATAAAAATCCGAGCCCTATTAATAACATAATACATCCTATCAACAGAATTAAAACTAGAATATGAATTTGTAGTTTCTTAATTAGCAAAAATCTTTAATAAGATTATAATTTCATTGTCCAGTGCTCACATTCATGTTTTTAAATATCTTTGTTCATCGATGCATTACTTAAGACTTCAAAAGGTCAAACTACACTATTAAAAATCTGCTGGAAATGTATTATTTTCAGTGATCATGTTGATGAAGTCAGGCATTTGACCGCCGAATACTCATTATTACAACACGGATTTCAACATGGAATTTTATTAATTAAATTTTTTTGTGAATTTCGCTTAGACACATGTGTAAGAATTCAAGTAATTAAGTTTTCTTTAGAAGCATTTTAGAAAAGAACTGCAAAGTTAATTTGGAAAGTTCATGAATTAAAAGTAATTTAGTGTTAGTATTTTTATGAAAAGTTTTTTTCAAATTATAAAATTTTTATGATAATTTCAAAACGACAATTTTCTCTTTAAAATTGCTCCTGGAATTTTTTATCCATTCAAAACCATCCATTTTCTGTCATCTTCAACCTCACATGGATAGTTTATTTTAAAACATGACGCCATCAAATGCGGCCACTTAATTAATTTACATTTCAACTTTTAAATAGACTTTGAATTTCATTTTATACCTGCCTTATCATAAGACGAAACTTGTGACGTCCGAGGGGTTGACGAAAAAATGAAGTTTGCGTCACATTGTCTCATAAAAAGGTTGTAATAACAAAAGAATGTAAGAACTCTTTTGTTTAAACTTTCGAGAATGTTTGCTATCAACCTGTGACGTCACAAGCTTCTTCTTACGATGAGGCAGGTATCAAAAATGTTTTTCAGAAAATAAAGTAATTGAATTCCTACCAGCACAACATCTACAGTATGTAACATTCGCAAAAAAAAAACTTCTAGTTGCCCCTTAACCTTTTACTAAAATTAACTTTTTAAATTAAACTTATAGAAAAGAATTCGTCTACTCAATTTTTTTTTCCTATTCGACTGACTGATTTAATATTTTTAATATAGAAACTTGATTTTTTTTCTTCTTCTTGGAAGACAAAAAATAAAAGCAAACAAACTATCTCAAGATTATATGTGTGTATTCAGTGCTTTCAACATTAAGTAGGATTTATCATCTCAATAAGAACCATAATAAGACGCTAAGCTTCACAATTAATTTTCTTAAACAAAAGAAGAAAACCAAAAAATGATAAAAAAAAAAACTTGAATACACACTTCATATAGAAAAAAACGACAATAGGAGTTGGGAAAAAAATTTCACAATAGGATGGAACAATCAATAATTTTATACAAGTGGACAAATGATTCAAAATCCCATAACATGCAAACAACTATAACGGCCCCGTTTCCACTTGGCGAAAATTAGAAAAAAATAGGTGAAAATCAAGTCTTGTCGCCTTATGTATGATTTTCTTTAATTTTAGTTTTTAGTTTAATTATTATTCATAATTTTAGGAAATCTAATGCGTTTTAATTGCCTGTAGTTTAGATTTAACTATAGCATTACATTAAAATAATGCCATTTCAAAGTAAAAATTGTTGAGAATCAGCAGTTTATGATTTATTTTAAAGTGGTAGACAGAGCGATAAGGATTTTCTCACTTCACTTGACCTAACAAACAGTAATCAACCGAACCATTATAGTGAATATGTAGGACATGTTTGTGGTCCAAAATGCAAAAATGCACAGAAAATTTGACAAGAGTGAAGTCTAGTAAACTATTAGATAGTGCCTTAATAGAACGATTATAACTTAACAATGATGTCTTATTTTGTCTAAATGACAATAATTAATGATCGGGAGCAATCCCTCTGCCACGTGGCTTTCCAGCTGATACCAGGCTTACTGAGTTGAATTGAATTGAACTGCCATTTTTCTCCAATTGGAATTTTCACAATTTAATAATTTTCGCCAAGTGGAAACAGGCCACAATAACCATATTTAAGAAATAAACTTTGCACTTGAACTTCAACTTGAATCTTTTGAACAACGATTTGGCACACACAAAAAAAACCTGTTTCATTGAGTACTTTATGAATCGAGGTTTTCCACTCGAGAACCTTCCTCGCAGGATTCAAGTTGAAGTTCACGTGTCAAGTATTATTTTTTGGATTTGTATTTAAGTAAAATAAACCCACAGAACAGTAGCAAGATTAACTCCCAAATACATTTAAAAAAAATTGCATATGTATGCCCTATACAATGCCTATACAATGTCATTGTCACAAAAAAAATAATGAAATTACATAGGAACTAATTTTCCCCAAATTATTAGCAAGTCTAATGTCACTTTGTTAGCAAAAAAACAGCAAGTAAGAAAAAAGTATAAAACCCACAATAAAGCATGAAAAATGCCAGATGCTGGCAAAACCACTTTACAAAGTAAAAAAAAATACGATTAAAAAAGCAAGACTTTTTTCCATCAAAAAAAGCAACAACAACAACAACAAAAACGCATTGCCAACAAAATTATATAACGAGGATAATTTTTTGTTCTCTATGGAAACTAGGAAAAAAAAACCAGAGAACTGTTTTTTTCTTTATTCTCATTTTAGCAAAAGGTCTACTAGTACTTACTTCACAACTAATGAAACCAAAGAATGAAATTGCTTTTGCTTTTTAGTCCTTTGTATTGGTTCTAATTTCCCTAGACACAAGGCGTGATTGAAAAGGCAGTCCATCGCTTGTGACAAGTCTCAAGAAACCCTTGCCTACCCATTTTCCCCAAATAAATTTCGTACACTTTAACTATATAGTAGAGTGTTTTTATATACAAATCAGTAATTGATGGTAAGGTAATCTACAAGAAATAAAAAGTCATGCAAATTTCTTTTATCATCATGTAAGAAATAAAAAACAACTTCAATTTTAATGCTAGATGTTTCAATTAGAAGATCTTCACAGAAATCAATGACACCACCAATTGTTCTAAATTTACTTAACACTGAGAAATAAATAAAGATCACATTTCAAGTACTATAAGCACTATAATCAGCTTAAAAATCCATCACAAAAGAACAACTCCATTCAGAGAGCTGACTCATAAAATGGTGCAGTTAGGTAAATTGTTAATACTTAATAATATTCCTATAATGCAAGAAAGAAAAAAGTTGTTGCAAAACAGCTGCAAAATATGGCAAACTTTTGCAAAATATGACAGCCTTTTGCAAAAGGTGACATGACTACACAATGTGGTAAACTCTTTCAAAATCTGACAGCTTCTTGCAATAGCTCACATATACCTTTGTTAAATGTGGAAAACACTTGCAAAAGGTGGCAGCCATTTACAAAAGGTAACATGCATCTGCAAAAATGTTGCAACCTCTTGCAAAATGGACCAAAGTTTTTCAAAATATTACAAAATCTTGAAAAAAAAAAGCTTTGGAAAATGTGACAGCCTCTTGGGCTTCAAAAGGGAACATGCTTTTGCAAAATGTGGCATACTTTTTCAAAATGTGACGTGTTTTTGCCAATTGTCATAAAACATTGGAAAATCTGATATCAGAATCTCAGTTGAAAGAATTATAGAAACTGACAGTAACTTGATACAAAGCACATTCATTCAAAATGCAAACACGCATCATATAGTTTAATTTAAAATATGAATTTTCCAAAAAAAATACAATAAACCTCAGACTATAAAAAAGTAAAACAAACGCCACATCTATGACAAGTATACTTCAACAAGTTACTAATACGGTTGTATTTACTTCCTTTCTGCCCAATAGGCAAATATACTGTTAAAAAAAAGTTTGCCATTTTCCACAAAAAAGTGGAAGTAAACCTTCCTCAGACTCTCTCTTTCTATGTACATATATATATACACACGGTATATATAGGTAGTGTAACATAAAGGAAACCATTAAGTAGAGCATAAAGATGTGCAATCTTTGAAGTCTTTCATACAGTGCACACGAACAAACCAGCATCTTTATAGAGGACTTTGGGAAATGAAGTTTTCAGAGAAAATGTGTCGTTTTTTCTCATTTAATTCTTTTCTCAACCAAGAATTGAAATCGATGGAATTGCATATGCAAATTGAAGTAGCAAAGCCAAAAAAAAATAAAAAGAATAGGTCTATGCGATAATATAGTCTCTTGATGAAAAAAAAACCTATTCAATCACTAGACACAATGTACACCAGCTTTTTTTTTGGTAACTGAATCTCCTTTCTTGATTTCCTTAAGAGATTTTGTATAAACAACAAAACACAATGCATTTTTATCACCTAACTGGCAACACAATGCTGCTCAGCTAGATCTATATTATATAAGTCTACAAAATAATAAGAAAAAAAAAGTATATACAGGGCCTACTCTCACAGTACATCTTTAAGAGTTTAAGACAGTGGTGGTGTATGGTGGTACAAAATTTTTTTTGGCTTTCCTATTCAACTTTTGCCAACATTCTTATAGTAGTACTAGTTCAAGCTGGAAAACAAATGGACATGTAGACATAGGGGGTTTATCATAATAGTTGTATTGTTTAAGGTTAGACAGCAAAGAAACTGTGCTGTAGTTTATTGAAGATGCAATGATCACCATGCTGTATTGACCAGAGGAAGTCTTTGTTTAAGAGTTCCTCAAAGATAGACAAAAATAAATAGAAGGGAGAAAAAAAAGCGAACAGCAAATCGATTAGGCAGGTGAACATCACGTGACTACTAGACTTGAGTGCTTTTTTTGTGTTTTGTTGCTTACTTGTTACAATTTCTACAGTTAAGATATATAACTACATAATGTAGATATATATGCCTTTATCTCTTGTGTCTTACATTTTCAATTTAAAGATTGTGAAAGTAGTAAGCCTATAACATGAAACACAAACAGTTGGCATACATTTTAAGTTATATTTATGTCATAAGAACCTTAACAAAAAAAATTGTTAACAAGGAACAATTTTCTTGCATTGTAAAAAAAACAAACAATACTACATCTGGATTCTGAAATAACAAACATTATCTAATGTAGGAAGTCTAAAACATTAAAGTTTATATGCAAATATGTCTAAGCCATTAATGTGTTGGTCTTCTATATAGGTTATACACAATTGGCTCATATGCATGATGCTCATATTGCTCAATCATGTGCTCAATTTATGGTGTTAACAAATTTCAAAAGAAAAAAAAAACTCATGTCTACTTCCTTGTTGTACAGCAAAAATTAAGACTAAAATAGTAAAACACAATTGCACAGTATACACATGTATACAAATTACAAACCCAAGTAAGAATTCGCACATCTGCTACAACACCATTGCTAATTGTACGTTCTACAGTTAAATTAAAAAAAAATAGTTTAAGGATTTCTTTAATTAAATTTAAATATTTTCAGAAATAAAATAATAATAACACATTGTCAGTAGAGATTCGTATATATTATATATTTATATAATAATTAGAATAAAATAAGAAATTACAGCAGGAAACTATAAACATTTACATTTCTGAATCTATATATCTTATTTTAATGTATAGATGTGCGCGTGTGTTTGTGTGCATTATCAGCATTTCTGAAGAAGAAGAAGAAGAAAATATAGAAAGACATTTTCTAGATTTCCTTTTCATGCATTTATGAAACATTAATTTGCATTTTCAATGCCTGCATATCATCATATCATCACAATTGGAAGACATTAGCCCCCCTCCTTCTTCTAAAAGCATTGCAGGGTGCAGTCAGTGAGGCGACGGGTCTCTTCCATTTAGACAGCAAAATTATATAAAAGAATTTTTTTTACACTCCCTCTATATATATAGTAGTATGTTTTCAGAAGATGATGAAGAGAAGAAAGAAAAAAACTTTCACCATTGCAACCAGTACCATCATTAAGCTTTCATATTACTTACATACACATACAGTAGTACCAGTGCCTAATAAATGTAATGTTACACACACATATAGATCCTATATATCTCAAAATGCACAGTATATACTGTATATTCTATCTATATGATTTTGCAGACACAAAAGGGTAAAAATATTCCGTGTAAAAGAGAAAGCGCGTCAAACAAACATCAAAGGCATATCGAAAAAAACTGTCTTATTTCCGTTATACATTTGTAGTCCCCTTAAATATATATATTCATACTAGGAAGAAGAAAAAAAAATTGAATATTCACTGACAGCAATTAGGTCTACATTTTCCGTTTTGTGTTTCATATGTAATCTACTTTTGGTGGCAGGTCATCGTGAACCATTTTAAGTAAAATATGAACGACAACATTTCCTGAAAGAATTTTTTTCTTCTTCTATCATTCTATATATACTGTATATGTATAAGCTTAAATGCATTTAACCAACCTAGCAGAAGAAAAAAAAAAAACATGACAAACTAAATGTGAATCAATTACATTTCCTGAAAATGGAACAGACGCATGTGACATGACAGAAAACCCGAGGTGATTGCCTCTAAATCGACAAAACAAAAACATAGAAAAGACCAAAAAAATCAAGAAAGAGAAAAGAAAATTCTAGGTTATTTAGGACATATAGTCAAAGGTTTTTGTTTGGTTTGGGTTATATATATATGATCTTTAAGTAAGACTAGATATTATTTGACAGTGTATATGTAGAAAAAAAAAGAAAAGAAAAAACGTGGATCAAAACAACATAAATGTCAAGAAGAGCAAAGCAGATCAAGGCTTTTTCAATAATGTTTTTCCGCTCCAACCATTGCCCATTTGCCCCAAATGCATGCTATAATGCTACTGTCTATAGTCACACCATGCCACCCAAAACAGTACATTTAGAATACAAACTACTCTAAAGACACATTTTTGAATTTCTTTACAATAGAGACTTGTAAATTTCTAAGTTAAAGAAACCATTTTTTGCAAGGCACCATTGTATTTCAATGGTGAACACATTTGTTTTTTTAAGGTGGATACAGATAAGCACGACAGAACGCTGAACCGAACGGCTAACACCTGCAGGTGGCCAGTGAGAAAAACGTTTGAGTCTAGTTTTCGTTTGTTGCAAATCGAGTTAGTAGAGTGGTTATGTCATTTAATCAGCATCTATATGCACTCGAAACACTTCCAAATATATTGCAACATGCTCATTCAACATTCTTTAATAGACAGGTGAGCAACCTAGTCAGAAAAGTGTGGCGATTTTGAGCGATTTTTTTCCTGGCAACGAAGGCTGAGTTGAAATGTGCAACAAGTCAGGCCATTCAAACGAAAATTTCTGCAACTTATCCAAGAAAAAAATGTCAAGATTCGCATTAAAAATTTTGATTCCAAATTCCAGTTTGAACAAATTATTTGAATCATTTGTGTTTGATTTTATTATGACCAGTTTGTAACTAAATTATACACCAATGTAACTGATCGTATTTTGAAGGTTGTGGCAAGATGCGCATCGAAATCGCCACATCTGAGGCCACATTGCAAAAAAAAAAAAGGTCACACAACCAGGTTTTAAAATTTCACCAGAGTTTCGCATTGTGGTTCCATTACAAACTCAAAATTTCAGGCTCACTGTTCGGTTTTTTTTTTCGTTCTGTTGTCCTGATCCGTACCCACCTTTTAATATCAAAATTATACAGAGTGTTCCACACGTCACATTGTATAGACAAAAATAATTAATCAATTTTTTTTATTTTTGCAAAACCTCTCTCTAAATAACAAGAAAAGAGTTCAGATTAGAAATTCTAAGTCAGAAAGCCGTGCAAGACCTCATCACTGACCGCGAGCCATTAACACAGATCTGTGTCAGCAAATTCGTTGCAAAGTTTAGGCCTGCACAAACTGGATCCATGTTCACGCCGTGGACATTCGAGGAGTTTTACCGACACCGCTACTGCCTTTCTAGCTCATAATTTACACAAGAGCACGTTTTATAAATAATGACATTAGTATTGTTGTTTTTAATCTTTTTATAGATTCATACATATGGGGGGCACCTTGTATTTCAGTTTCATCTGCAGCAAGTTCTTTCCATTCTACTCTCTTTAACTGCCAACGAAATTGAGCACTTATCAGTAAAAGGTAAGGCTTAGCCTAAAGGAAATATACAGAATGTCTGTGTATAAAGACCTATTGCTTATATAAATTCTATTGCACATATACTGTATATATATGGAGAGAGAGCGAGAGGCCTTTACGTTTACAAGCTTTGTAAACAAGAAAGCAGAATAAGAGGTATTTTTTCTCTCTCTACATTCTGAAACAAAAAAGTACGCGTCACTCTCAAACATACAATATTTCAATGTTATACCTCATAAAATGCATAGTAAACAACAATATACGTCTATGCAAACAAAATCTACATGTCCTGGGAATATAAAATGCAAGTGCAATTGAAGAAAGAACAAAAGAAGAGGAGAAAAAAAAAACTTCAACGTGTGTCTATAACCGTTGCGTTTTGTTTGCTGTAGCTTATGTAAGTGCAGTGTTGTTTTAGACCAAACTATGTATGTTTCGACATACAATCACATATATAAATAGACAAGACATGAAACCAAACTAATGCATGTGCATATAAATCATAAGGGATATTTGGAATGGAAGTTTTTCAAAAAAAAAAACTACCTATCTTAATGTATGCATAATATTTCTGCAGGCTAGTATGGATAATGTATGCAACTTGTAGGAGATTTGCGATCTATATTTGCCCGCAAAAAAGATGACAACCTCTGCAGCAATCACATTTGTCAGAAAGTTGAATTATCGCATGAATGTCAAGATAGTAACCAGAAGGTTACAATTACTGTTTTTCACAAAATATAGGATAAACACAAATTCAGCAACGTTTTTTTTTATACCCAATAATTTTGTGACATACAACCACTAGCCAACATTTGTTGACTCAACACTTTTTTTCTCACTTTTTGTGACTTTGGCCAATAAATGTTGAAAAATAGAAACACGACTTTAATGATAAACCTTCAGGATGTTGTTTCCATTACATGTTATCAATATTATAGCTTGATTTCATCTTTTCTATTATGCAGATATTGCAAACAATCGAAAAACTTAATTGTTGCTAGTAAAAAAAAATTTCTACATAACTTATAATATACTGTAAATAAGAATTGCAACGCAATATACAAAAATTGACAACTCTGTATAATGATACACATTACCTAAATAAGTTTGTTAGCATATTCTTTCGACTAGCAGCCACGTATGGTCTGTAACATAAGGCTGTGGATGTGTTACATAGGTTGTGTCGAAGATGCGAAATAAGGCGAAAAGCTACACAATCTCCTGCATGGAGGCTAAACGGCTGCTAATCGAAAGAATAACCTGTTTATATTTTGCAGATTACCTAATGTTCTATGTATTATGCAGATTTTATATTTTTATAAAGAATTCTGCACGTTACCTAAAACGTCATGAATTTTGCAGATTTACAAGGAAATTGGTGGTTTTGCACATTACCTTGCGAATCTGCAGAATGTCCGGTTATCCACATTAAGGGTAAAACATATATGACGACGTATCCATTTGGTGTAACTGTTCATTACAAGAAAGGTATATCCTTTTCACGAAATGCACATACATGTACATTGGCCTGATAAAAAACGCCAAATGGACATACAGTACATTTCGTGTAATGGACAATTACACCAAATGGATGCGACATATTTAACTATAAAGAAGTAACTACAGTGCACTTATTCTACTTATCAATAAAGTTGGTTACTTTTTTGACAAAATCTTCTGGTTAACCATGTTAAAATCCAACATTGCAAGTACTTATTCCCTTTAACAAAACAAACCCTGTTCCTTTGAAAACCTGGCTTACAATTGTTCAAGAAAGATGATTACATAATAGTGTCCAAAAGCCATTAATGCCAAACAACACCCACTTTATCCTAGTTACTATAGTTTTGGACTTTCTATCAGTATTTCTTTTGAAGGAGGGCTAGTGGCACAAGATTCCCCTCTTTCTCTCTCACTCTTCAGTCGACAGACACACAGACTAAGAGAGAAAAAAAAACCAATTACATAGATTTGCTTCAATGCACATAGAAGAAGAGAAAGAGAGTGAGTGGGTTGTCGAAAAGTGGGTATAGCATCTGATGGTAAATTACTTGATGGCTGAATAAAGGTTTCCTGTATAAATGTATAGGTCCTACTATAGCTTATTTGAGTAAGACTAGTCTTGGTTGAAACATGTGACAGTCTGGTACCCATTTAAATATGACAATGATCATCATCATCATCATCATCAACATCATCATCATGAGTGAGGCAGAGAGACGAGAAAGAAAACTAAGAGAAAGAAATGCATCAAAAGTAACGCCAACAACAATAACATTAACAAAGATAAATTACTTTAATAACGCCACTGATGAATACTTTGTGAATTTCATTCTTGATGACATAGAAGGTTTTTACAGACTCAAAGTCATAATTTCTGGCAACAAATTTAAAATGAAAGACCACTAAAAATAATACAAGAAAAAATACAACAGATAAAATTTCATTTTCAACACCATCTTTTTTATGACAATTTATCACATCATTGGTCAGAACATAGTTTAACTAATAAATGATATTACCACACTTTAGTTAAATACAAATTGGCTCAATACTAGAGAAAGCTAAAATTTTAAAGTGTGTTTTAGTATTTTTGTTAAGAGTGCTATGTATATAGAGCTAGCTACATGATAAATTGTTAAACACATAGCCAGTTATCGCGACTAAGTCTATAACATATAACAGTAAATTTCTATTTGAGAATAATTAAGTTTATATAGGTCTAGGTTAAGAACTTTTTTTATGCCGAGGAAAAAAAAATACTGTTAGCCTACTTCTATTATCTTTATGTCTCTCTGTCTGTAAATTTATTTTACTACACCAAGAAGTGACATGAAAGGCTTAAATTCTCATCACGTTGAGTCCATTTTTATACAGTATATATAAGAAGTGTTGTTAGGATCTTTTCAATGGGTCATAGACATTTGTGAAGATGTTTTTTGTGGTATAATAATGTTTTCGTTCTGTATTTATTAAACTCTTTATTTAAAAAAAAAGAAAGAAAGAAAGAAAGAAAAACATTTTCTAATTAAATCATTGTTAATAATGGCATAATTAACCAAACTCATATAAATTTAAGCTAATTAAATGCTGACCAAAAGAATCTTCACTTGATAACATACCAGGGTAAAAAAGCCAGGCATATACACATACCATGTACATGTATAGTATATACTGTACCATGCAATGATATTTATGGTGTAGAGAAATTGAAACAACGCAGCCATCCACATGTGCCTAATCACAATAATAATAATAATAATAAACCAATATAGGGAGATTCTATACACTTGCAGCATTGGCTTTAATTTAGCCGAATGCTGGCTAAAACTTGAAGAGAATGAAGATCACCAGTAATGGATTTCAGAGTTTTTAATAGATCTCAAGGGATTAATTATAATGGGTACAGCTATAACTTACACCCAACAATCATCATAAAATATAAAGGGGCCCATATGCAATTTCACAGTATAGTTAAGGTGTGTGGTTTTTACCTAGAAATATGGTCTAAATAAAGTCATTAATAAATTAAATTTTCATTATACATGTACAACCACTTCGCACACACCATTATTAATTGGACTATAATTGTGTAGGATCTAAATAGTGTTTTTTCCCCACTTCAATCCAACTTTCTGAATATGTTTATCATTAAAGTAAAAAAAACATTCTTCATAATTATCTAACACTGTACAAAATAACTAACTTTCTTAGTCAATCTGCACAATGTATAACGTTTAAGAAATATGCAAGTCTCTTATGTAACAACGAGCCAATGTACAATACATTTTCCCTTTTTTGTCTTCATATTTTAAATTTTATCTGATTTTATTTATGACTAAAAGTCGAAAATATTTAACAAATTTTGTTTTTTGTAGAAATTATGCACATTTTTTACAATTCTACTCGGTATGTAGATATACTTGAATGAGCAAACACTGTACAAAAAAGTCTTGTATGAAGGAATGTCCTAGAGTGCATTCGAGAACGCCTAGATTTTTACACTGTAGGTACTGCCACCTTCAAAGATAATACATGCAAACATTTATGAGTCAATTAAGATCCATTACCCATAATGGATTTTAGTCAAATGCTCTTAAAAATTATCTGCTGCTTCTTGCATCTTTCACTCTTTTAACTACAGAAGTTACAAAAGTCAAATTCAAACAAACTGCACAAATCATCACATATTTATAATTAGTCCAGATATATTTCTAGATTGAGTATACCATTTCATCTATGGTGGCATTTCATTGTAGGTGATGTCATTTTTAAGTTGTGGCACCCCAAAAAATCAAAAATATAAAAAAAACAATGTTTCAAAAAAAAATCATTACTAATTACTAATCAGGGAAATCAGAAAATTCCCGGTACATCTCCTCAAAAAAATGTAACACATACATGTGCAACGCATTGCGCGCGCGCGGGCCGCATCCGGCCCCGCCCTAATTTCATAAGGCTCATAAGGAGTACTCTAAATTTCACTGAGTCTGGCCCTCAAGCATATTCCCATATCAGCAATAGAACATATAAACCAATCACAGTGACACTCTGCTGAAAATGACTTGTGATTTTCTGTCTTAAGCTTAACTTAATTTTATTCGTAAAGCAAACTTTAAAAAATTATATTCGTTACAATAAACGTCATATAGTTGCACATGCCTCCTCTAAAAGCTCTAAATGCCTCTGAAGCACTCAACTGGTCCCATAAGTCCAAAAAAGCTTGAAAAACCACAAGGATTCAATAATTTTTAAAATTCGAAAAAATGGGTCAAAAGCCAAGACTTTTGCTTTTTTTCGAAAACGGGCAAAAGTCGAAAAATATTTAAATGCTCTAAAAGCTATTAAAATGCCTCATGAATGCTCAACTGGCCCCAAAGTCCCAACAAGCTTGAAAAAGCACAAGAATTCAAGAATTTTAGTTTAAAAATTCAAAAAATGGCAAAAAATGAAAGTCTTCCAGATGCCCTGAAAAGCACTGAAATGAACTCAGGAGAGCTCAACAGACTTCCAAGGACCATAAAAACCCATAAACTCCAAAAATTAAAAAAAACAGCCAAAAGTGGAAACATTTAAATGCTCTAAAAGTTCTAAAAAATGCCTCAGGAGTGCTCAACCGGCCCCAGAAGTCTCCCTTTTTCTTGTTGAGGGCGCCTTTATGAGAGTTTGAACTATGGCGCCTTATACTCATGCAGCAGCGCTGATCATATCCTATCTGACCCACACTGTTAATGAATTTGCACATGCCTGGTTTAAACTTTGTTTTTTCATTCGTAACTCTAATTATGACCCTTTCATAGATTAATGTGAGTGCTTGTCTGGTGACATTTGCGATTACGAATATGCATATATTGCGAGCGTAGGAATACAATGGCAGTGGTACAGAGGGCAGGCGTCAACCTCACGTTTTTCCCAGTAACATTTTACAAGTCCAGCCTGGGCCTGTTACTAAGTAACTAATTAATAGAATTTTTTTTAACAGTTTCATGGCATTAATCTAAATATGTACTACACTAAAAACAACACTTAAAAAGCCAATTTAGTCTCGTGTTGTTCAATCCAGAATAATTTGGCATCCAAATACATTCATCTCCAACAAGAGAAAATTTGCCTTTTTTCACAATCATATAAGACCTTTATTGCTACAAAGAGCAACAATGATCTAAAAAAAAAGTAGAAGAAAAAAAAAACTATCCACAAGTCCTCAAATTCTCCACAAAATAGAAGAATACAACGATTTTCAATTCTATTACATGTAAAATCGATTTGGTGCATGAGCCATGGGGTATACACATGAAAATTGGTTTCCTTTCTTCTGCCTCTTTTTCTTTCTTCCTTTTTTTTTCTTCTTCTTCTTCATCTTCATCTTTTGGGTCGAGGACAGGGTGCTTGCGAACCTTTGGGGCAGGGTAAATATGTGGCATGGAATAGACCAAACTGACTATGGTAGACATCACTTTTTTTGTCGTGTGAAACGACGCAGAGAAAATTGCAAGCGATCAGAGGCTGATTTTACCTTTTTTTTCTCCTTTCTCTCTCTTCTTCTAACCTCAGACTTTTTTTTCTTTCATTCAAAGCCAAGTAATCAAGAGTGCAATCAAATTGAAGCACTCCAAACCTTTTTTTTTTGCTCTTGGACGAACATGCATTTCCTCTATATATGTAGACCCTATGTGTATGTAATATATACAGCATTTATTAACATCATGTTCATCTCCGACTCTATATATACAGTATACATATATATATATATATATATATATATATATATATATATATATATATATATATATATAAACATATATATATATATATATATATAAACATATATATATATATATATATATATATATATATATATATATATATATATATATATATATATATATATATATATATATAAACATATATATATATATATATATATAAACATATATATATATATATATATATATATATATATATATATTGATCTCTGATATATATTTTCAAAAATAAAGAACTTCAATACAAAAATAGGCACACTGTACAGAAAAAGAAATATACCTTGTATAGAGAGAGCCCTATATATGTAAATCTTAAACATAGGCTCTATATAGCAAAGTGGTCTCTTTATTTGTTAGATATATAAAACCAATCGTTTTTTTTTTGACAAAAAATACTATTGCATCGTATTGCATGCCTACAGGGCTGAGTGGAAAAAAAGAACAAAAAAATACGTAAATTTTTTTCTTCTCTTTTTTTTTTATCTAAAAAGAAGATTCACCAAGACACGGGCAAAAATAGGAATTCAATTCAAAACGATCACGTTTAAAAGCAATATTGAGAACGAAATCAAACCGATGATTTTCTTCTTTTCTTTCTTTACGTCTATCAATGAAAATGATTTCAAAGTAATGGAATATCAATGAATAAGAATTCAAAAGTAATAAGATATGAAATGCAGACAGAAAGAAACAGAAAGAAAAAGAAAAAAAATGCAGTGGGACGTACATATGGCTACCAAAAAAAAAAAAAAGAAGCACATAAAGGTTTTAAAAGAAAAGAAGTCGGCCAATGAACAACAAAAAGAAAATTTTGCCTAAAAGAATGGAGAAAGAAAGGAGAAAAAAAAACACATTGAATGCATAAACATTTATTTTCTATAAACTTTTTGCAACAAAAAAAAAATAAAAAAACCAATCATATAATATAAAAAAATATATATATTTATATCTCAAGAACAAAGAAAATAGGCATAAATTCAAGAAGAACATTTCTGAACAACGCTCCAAAAGAAAAGAAAAATCCCGTTTTATTGAGAACTCTATGAACAGGGGTTTTCATTTGTTGGAACCCTGGCTCAAAGAGTTCAAAAGTTGAAACTCCACATGTCTTTCTTGAATTTAAACCTAATTGTCACCATTTCTGCACTTGAGATAATCTTTAATTGCTTTTTTAATTACAAAACTGCGAAGTCCATTGACCTAAAGTCACCTTAGCATTTCAAGTACAATATATAATTTCACCTCAAAGCTTTTCTAGGATTATAAAAGCTTCTTTTCTAGTTACAAACTAAAGAAAATTCATATGGACATACACACACTCAAACACGTGGATAATTTAGTTGAAAAATTTAAGAGATAATATGATGGTTCAATGATAATTAACCAACAACTCTGAACAAAAAAAATAATACAACAAAACAAGTTTAAAACATAGACTGATGATCCTGTCAGAAGGCAATCACACAATACACATACTAGTTGCATGCCTATGAATCACATTTTTAAGCTCCGATTATGTAGATCTATGTGTTACGGTACTGTCAAACGTTACATACACAATTGATTCAGGGCCACTTGACGTCATTTTGAAGTAAATTATTTTCTGTAACATTTTCAGCATGCTAATACCTAGTACACACCTGATAATTTAAATGCATTTAAATAATAAACGTGTTCTACAGAGCCCTGTAAAGAACAAACAAACAATATGTCGAATTCAATTTATTCAGTTAATAATCTGAAAATATTGAGTTAATACTTAAATATAATATAGAAACTATTGACAAAATATTGATTTAGTATTTCAATTTAAAATATTAATAATAAAGTCAATTTTTATTTGGTTCATGTCCTTAACTGGATTCCGTATAATTCACCTAAATGCATTTAATTTGAATTCATTTAAATTATGTGTGTACAAGGTAATTAGACACAACTACCTAACCAAATTACTGTATTAAACTCGACCCGTTCTAACAGGGATGGAAAAAAATCATAATTTTGGTGAAAAATGTCTTAATATTTGATATTTTTATTTACATTAGAGGCATACTGATATCATGATATTTTGATATATGTAGACCTACAGTACACATAGTGTATATAGTGTTTTAAACGGAAGTTTAGTTTTTATTTCATCTATTAGTAATCCTGTTGCCATTAATCAGATTAAGTAATCCTACTTATGTTCATAACATCAGAATATACATATGTGTATACATACATATATATAATATACATAATATGTGAAAATATTTCACCTTCATTATGTGTCCATTCTGAACATTCTCACTTTTAAAAATAACAAGATAATAAGCATTAAAATCTCTTTTTTTAACTTTTATAAATATGTATATTAAATTTTTAGCTTTTCCCCATTACCTAATATTTTGCAAATCTAAGATTGAATTAGAGATCTTGATTAATTAAGTCTAAAATACAATTATTTTGTTTAAGAAATAGTAAAGCTATATTATAGGCTGCTTATATTATGATTTGTATAAGTATGCCTACTGTATATCGTAATAAATATCAGTGAAATAACTCACCTGATATACATGTATATCTAACTAACCAGATCAGCAATGATCTCACAGCAAATGTTGTATGTTGATTAACCAGTTTGTTTGAAAATATGCTGTAATACACAATTTACATTAAAAAGAAATCGGAAATTCAAAAATTACAAACTGAATTAATTACTTCAGTCTAGTAGCTTAATGTTTATGAAGTGCATGAACCAGGTAAATTGTTTTTGAAAAAAAATATGTTTAGAAATAACGCCAAAAACAGGCTTTCATGTGCTTAGAATAGAAAAAAGAAACCATCTTTTGGTTTCGATACCTAAAAAAAAGCTACTACAGCATTCTTTTTATTTTCAGTCACATGGAGTCAATATTAAAGTGACAAAAAGGACCATAAATATCAAAGAAAGAACAGATATAGACTATAATAACATTAACCAAAAATTTACGGTCGACTACTACAGTCCTAAAAAAAGAAGAAATCCAATTCCCTAGTAAAGACCCACCAAAATTTCATTTATAAATGATCAAACAGTGTATGAGTCTAGTTGTTGTAATGGGAGCAAGTTCAGTGTTGAAGCAATGTATATCTATCTATCTATCTATCCATTCCCCCTGAGGAATAGCTAGCAATGGTCATCGTTTCGTAATCCTTCCACATCGACAACCAAGAAAATTGTACATCACTTATTGATTGTTGGTAGAAAGCTAAAGGGTCGTGGCAGGAAGTTCAAACATCGACACCAATTACGTACACACAGGCAGTAAGGGGTAATTTTGTTCAAATTACGAATTGTGGTCTATGTGTATGTGTGTGAGGGGGGAGGGGAATAAAAGTTAATGTTCAGTATGTCAAAAAAGAACAAGTGTTGAGCTAACATCTTGATGTTTTATTGTGAGAAAAAAATACAATTGGTTTAATACTTTCAATAAAAATTTCACCATGTTCATAAAAAAAAATAAAAAAATATATAAATTTGTATATTATTTATACATATGAAGCAATTAAAAATGCATTTAACTTCATTATCTGATGGCTTTGGGAGGTTGATATAGGTGTAACTTAAGAGTTGTAACACATACACAGACCACTTTTGGTGGTCGATTTCGACAGTAAAATGATGTCGGATTGTTGCCAAAACCAAACATTTAAAATCTTTCCATAACAAATACATTGAACCAAAGCCCAACAACCTGCAACTTCATTTGCGGTTAAAATCGACCACTAAAAGTGGTAGTGTGCTAAAAGCCTAAAGCCCAAATTAAAAACGAAAACGTGGCACTTGAGCTTCTACGTAACACTCCTTAGCATAGTTCCAACATAAAAAAAACACTTTTAAGAGTAAACAATAAATGAGGGTTTTTTGATGTTGGAACGTTGCTCATAGAGGTTAAGTTTAAAAATTCAAGTGACAAGTTTTCTTTTTGAATTTGGACCAAAACATCACATTTTTTCAGGAACAGTATTTAACTCACAAAGGTTTCTATAGAGACAATGGAACTTCATTGACTCTATATAAGCTTTTGCTTTGTTTAAGTTTTACTTTGCCATAAGTAAAGCTGTGATTTTGTGTATAGTGATGCAATTTATTACATAAATTCTCATAGATTTAAGACCTGCCCTTTGTCCTTTGCCTTCCATTTCCTTATGCTCAAAAGTGACGTTTAGATCCAATTCTTTAATCAAAACAAATATAAAAAATAACGTTGATATTTAATCTTTCTCCTAATATCGATTTTTGTTAAATCAAGAAAGTGTCTATACAACCTTTGGCCTTAAACCTAATTAAATTTCCACCCACCCTTAGATGTCTAATATTTAGGCCATAGGCTATATCCAAAACAAAACAAAAATGTTCAAGATGTTGGCTGTATTATATCATCCCTATAGAGAAAGACAATTTCATAAACCACTTACTTTAAACTTTGAAAGATAGATTTCATACAGACGACAATTATTCCCTAGAGAGAATCATCTTGACGCAAGAATAAATGAAAGAAGTCACTTAAAAAAAAGTTTACTGATAAACGATTCATGTCCAACATTCATATTCCTTGCATCAATATAGAGCATTACCTTATAATTGACTTTGCGAGTTAAGTAAACTTAGGCACGTGTTTTCTTATGTAATAATAATATAGAACGTATTATATAATAGGCCTACCTTTGTGCCGACAAAGAAAACTTGCACATAAGATATATATACAATTTACTCTATCGCAATCAAAATACTAAATAGCTTTCTGCACGTTTTCACAGAACAGTATAATAAAACTGCTGACAACTAAGAAAATCAAAGTACATACAGTATGAGCGTATATAACGATAAAGAAGTAATTTTAATCTTTTTCAGCTTTTTTTTATTTAAAAATAAGAGTAAACTACCAGTTATTTAGCAGATTTGTTTAAGCATGTCAATTGCAAAAAAAAAGCTAATTATTCTACATGAAGTATACATACAGCTATGGGCTGGAAATAGCAACTACGTTCATTTATTTCTGTTAATATTTCATGAAATTTTTTAAATTAAGAAAATTCATATATTTAAGAACATATTTAAGTAAAAAAAAGAAGTCAATTTTGTCTTAACATATTTTATTTTAATTATTTTTTTAAGAAAAGTGACATTTTTTAATCAACTCAAAACCATTCAAAGCACACTAAAAATGACTACACTGACAAGAGAGTACTTGGTTTGGAATTTTTCGGATTTTATTATTATACAACAATCTTGGCATACATTTCTAGTTGATAACACCCATAGGCTAGTAATTTACACAATTTCGAAAAGTGATTGTCATTACCTCACACACATATGCTGCGGCATTGTATATGAAAATGTGCCTATAGCACAATTTAAACAAACATGTTGCACAATTAAACAGACCTGAAAATCGTATTATGAAAACAAATCTTCCGAATTATTGTGTTATAATATAAAAAGCATTTGACTGGTAATATTTATCAACTCAAAATTGATGATTGCGTTATTTAAATAATGTGCCTATTTTTTTTACGAAAATTGTAGTAGGCTTAATAAAAGCTTCTTCAACAGAAAGTAAATAATAAAATAACTATGTTGTTAGGTACAAGTTTTTATTTCTACTATGACATGTTTTTTTTGTTTTTGGAACTACAGGAGTGTATTTTTTTAAAAAATTTTGTTGAAAAGTAGGCTTGCATTATTTAAGGTACCTTATTAAAACGGCGGAACCTGGACACGTAATTCAAGGATCTGTCAAAATTTGATAGATTAACAAGTTGCACTAGTAGAGGGTGTGTACACAATTTCAGCTCTCTAGGTTATAGGGAAGTTGGTTAAAATAGGAGAAATACAAGTCCGCGCAAACAGACAACGGTTATGTCAACTTAAATAAAAGCTTGTTAAAAGAAGTAGTTAGCAGTAGCCAATCAAAACCTAAAAACATATTGTTGTGTCTGGTTTAAATGGTTCAACCAGCAATCTTGAGTTGCCAAATTGTATAATATATATATATTACAAAGGTTTTTTTTTGTTTTGTTGTAAGGTGTAGATAACTGCAAATTTTACTAGGGTGAATTATTCTATAGAAGTATGCTTAGCCTTTTACAATTTACATTTAGCTACACTTTACAAAACAGGCTATGCTTTAAATTATTTATCAACTTAAGATTCACGTGAGATACATCTTGCAGCTAAGATGTAGTAGTAGGTGTTATAGCTATAGGTAAATGTGTAAGAGGAGGTATATGTTAATGTGGCATCTAGCTATACTTCTTCTAGTAAGCAATAACAAGTCAGATTGCTTTTATTTTACACTTCTCTTTCTCCTCCATCTTCCCACTAAACCCTCCCACATTTTTCCTCATTTCCATCTTCTCTTCAATAAAATCTGTTTCAAAAAAGGGAGAAAGAGACTTCACTTTCTGTACATAGAAGTGCTATCAAGCATTTTGCCTTTCATTCCTTTGAACACTTTTACGATGTCTTTTCTCTCTGTGTGTTCCTTGTCGATCTTCCCTCCCTCAATTTCCTTTCTACTAACAATTTCAGTATAGAAGGCTACTTGTTGCAGTTTTGTATACACTTAAATGCACACATGCAATCCCATTTTGTAACAGTTTAAAACAAATAAAAGTAAAAAAAGGATAAACTATACAAGTAGATTCTGCTATACATGTATACAGTAGGATGGTTCTATTCTTTATTTCTACTTAGCTTTTTTTTTCTTCTCTTCTTTCTCTCTTTAGCCTTGCTATTGCATCTAAACTAGAGTTGTCTGGGGTATGTGCAAGTGCTGATAACAAGCTTAAAAACCATTCAAACCATATGGTCTGTGTACAATTACAAATAGTGAACATCATTGCTAAAAAGTATCCAATTGTACATGTAGAAAAAACTAGATTATATTGTCTATATAGTTTTGTAGTGAACATTCAGATTCTTTTTTGGTAAAAATTTTGTATTTATGGTTGAAAAAAAAGTGACAAGCAGTTATTCAGAGACAACTGAAACGTGGTCACAACAAACATAATTCTTTGTCCAGTGATAAATTCTTGTGGTCAAACAAATATTCTTTGAACAGCATATAAATTTAGTTCTGTAGACCAAATGTTGTTGTAGAAACCGCTCAATGACTAACATTACTACTAAAGTATAATAACAAGTTTATATATTACTACAATGCTTAAGATGTCGGATAAGTAACCACAAAAAAGTATGCAGATAAAACAGAACAACAGAATAGAGGTCTGAATATTATGTGTTAAAAAATAACAAAGAAGAAATTGAACGCGTTTTAGATGCTATAAGGGCAGAAGTATCATTTAAAGAGACTCTCATGTTACTAAATATTAAAACGAGATTTAAAAGGCAATTTGAAATTTTGTTTTTTCATTACAAACTGGACCAAAAAAAAATGAAAAGCAACTAAGCGACCAGAAAATTGAAAGTGGTCGTTTTCAAGGCAATCGATTTAATTTTCTTAGATTATACATTTTTTTAAGTTTTTGGTTCAACTTTAATTGAAAAAACAAAAATTGAAACTTTGTAATCATTAGGGCTCGGATTTTTATGCAATACCAGTCTCATGCAAATGTTTCTCAATCTGTGGCCCAAGAACCGACTGTGAAGTAAAAATCCCGTTTGAGTCAACCAACATTTTTTTTCTTTCAATCGATAACACTAGTTAGAGGGTATACCTCTATTTGACAACTCATAGTAACCAGACATATAACCTCTAATCAGCTTTTTTGATTAGAAAACGCATGATTGCAATGATGCTGATTACTGCACAACTGACACTTTGGCCACAAATTGAGAAACATCTTAATACATTTTTAAACATCAGTATGCAAATAGCCGTAAATCATTCTGTTACTTTTCTAGTTCTAAAACACTGTTAGGTTTTTTTTTGTTTAAAAAAAATCACTTTTAAAAATGAATATCCAGTGGTCCTAGAAACGTTTTTATACGAAAAGATATTTAAAAAAAATGATTAAAAACTTGTACATAACGCTTTAAATAAAAGTGAACAGTGCTCTTACATAATAAAAGTAAAAACAATAAGGTATTGTAGCTATCCCAAATAAAGAACATAATTACGATGTGGCGCCTAAAAAATAAATAAGGCCACTTTTTACCCATGTAAACTAATCAAGCACGCAGTGATTGCCTTCAAACAAGGGTGACTGATTTTGAATTGAGCCACTGAACCGAAGATAAAAGAAAATACGAGCTCGAGACAAAAAATAAAGAACAAATACAGAATACCTAAATTACACATGTGAATAGTATTAATGTTTACTTGCAGAATTTTTATTCTATTCAAGGTGAAATTACAATAGTGGAATACAGAAATTTGAGCAAAATTAACACAAAAACAATACGCTCGTAGTTCTATGCGCATGCTTATAAAAATATTCTATTAGAAATTTATTAACAATTATATTACATCATCTAAACAGCTAAACTGTATGAAATTAAATATACTAATACCTGCAACAAACCATTCCATACTTTGTGAAACACTTTAAAGTTTCGAATATTTATAGCTTGAATGTTTTTTAAACATTGGCTGTTTTCAGTTCCTAAGTGCTTTGATTAGCTTGCTATGTACAAGTCGGTGTGCATTTCATGTTTAAAAAACGCAGAGTATTGAGCTTTAATATTTTTGTTTTACAAATTTTGTCTCTATTCAGTTAATTAAGTGCTTTTAGATTAACTTCCTATGTTTGGAGTTGGTGTTAATTTCAAAAATGTTTTTAACTAATGAAAAATAAAATTATTGTTATAAAGTATTTTAAATATTTTTATATGAAAACTAGCTCATACATACGCAAGCATCTCGAGCTGCTTCATAAATGCATAGAAACTGAACGCACCCATAATTCGGCATTGATATGCAGACGTTTTATCTGCACGACCTGATAGAAAATAGGAGGGGAAAAACAACTACAACACTATTGTATCAGTCCCAATTGTAAAGAAATAACATTAAGATGTATGTCTCTTTTTCAGATAAAATCTAGCTGACAGCTGTCCATACATTTCATACAAATCATACATCATTCTTCAGTGAGACTAGCTAGCTTAAAGAAATATATAAGAAGGTGGTAGACATACATAGGATTAAGCTTATACAGTAGTTCTTATTTAAAAGTTGGAAGAAGAATCTATACATGGGTTTTACATTTGAAAATCATTGTAGTCTTGTATAGTCCTATATAGTAGGATACAGTAAAGAATTTTTCCTATTTTGTGTTTAAAGCAACAAAATATCTCACATAAGAATTGAATAAATGCAATAGTCTAGGCGCGACATAGTTACACAAATTAAACAAATGCAACAGAAAAAAATATCAACACATCCACATTGTAAATGTTGTCCTAGAGGCTTACGAGCAATTTCCCTTCTACAGTACAAGAGAAGAAGCAAAGAAAAAATAACAGGAACTCACTGAGCAACTGAAAAAAAGAAGAAAAAGGAGGCCATGTGCAAAGAGCTATATATTTGCATAATTTTCCCATTAGTGCCAACATGAAAGTGCTTTTCTTCTACCAAGCGCTATATTTCAGATTACACATTCTTTCGGCTGGAGAGATAATTTTAATGTGTACAACTAAAAGAAAAAAAAAAAGAAGAAACAAGCAGCTCAGCAGCGAGCCTTATAAAGAAAACATATATATAGAAATATTTATAAAAAAACGTCTAGGAATGATAGTTATAGTGCAGTAGACTTTAGCAATATAAAAAACTCAATGGGGTCTTCTTGTTTGTCACGAACTTTTTTTAAAAATCAATCAGCCACTTTTTCAAGGAAAAAAAAACGCAACATTACTAATCGTCATTGGGTCACCCACTGGCAACTAACACAAAACTGAGACACAAATAAAAGTTTATTTATAAAAAAAAATTTCTTAATAGAAATAAAATCCAGTTACAACTTACAAAAAGAAAATCAGCAACAAAGGCCAAATTGAATTTGAAATTAAATTGAGTACAAATTATGTAATTACAATATTATGATTTCATGCATACGTAGTCCAGCAACTATAAATGTTGCTATGACTAAAATTAGCTATCACCAATTATAAACGCAACATTACTAATTTCATTTAAGCATATGTTCCAATTCTAATGCTCTAGAAACATACTTGCGTTTATAGCTGGCGCTTACAGCAATACAGAATAGTGACATCACCTTACAGTAAACACTGTATGCCAGAATTCAATCCAATTCAATCCTAAGTGCTAGCTGTAAACGCAAGCACATACAAAAAGCATACTGCAGTACCAGTGGCGTAGCTAGGGTTGGTTGCGCCCATGCCGCCCCCTGCTGCTTAAAACATTGCACCCCCTTTGCATCCCCAAAATGCGCCCTCCAAACCTCCTGCGCCCTCGCCCACCATTGGGGGGGCTTCGGGTTGCCATCCCCTGTGCAATACTGACAGAAGAAATCATTTTTGTCGACCCGGTATGCAAGTCATCAATTGGACTGCTTGCAAGCTTTGTCCGTTGGTTGACTGAGTGGCAACACAACTCAACCATGATGCACAACAAATGAACTTTTTGAAACTGCGCTGAAGATGTGCATCACTAGTTCAGACTCAGTTCTTAATGTATGAACAAAAATCACAAGTTACATCAACATGTAAAAACATGATACAAAAACACCAAACAGTGATATTAAACAGTCAACTAAGTACGCATTTGCATATGAATCCTAAGGCTCTGTAAGTGTAGTAACATATAGTGACTCATATTCTTCCTGACTACTTAATCATTTCCATATTACAAAAACATGTAGATGAGTTGATGGCCCCTATGTTCTCATATCAAAACGCCAACATTTAAAGGCCTACTAATTTGCTTAGATTCATAAGAGATAACCAAATAAAAAAGCAGCAAGTCGCCTCTTTTGACAACGAGGCAAAGTTTGAAAAGTCTATTACAAAACGGAAATGTTGCTTGCGATTAAAACAAAATATTCTTATGACAAGCCTCTTTATCTTCTTTCAGAAATCTAACCATTGTAGGCCTACAGACACTAGACATTAGAATCATAAAACATATACGTACACAAAAATGTTTTTGTAAAAAAAAAATCAACAATAAAAAACATGTAGTTTTTAGGATGTTTGAAAGTTTAATTCATTCTAATGAATGTCTCAAAGTCTAGAAATATCATTTTTGCTTTGCCATTCCGCCAGGAAATACGCAAATAACACATAATCACATACATACATACATACATACATGTCACAAAACATGTAATGAAATAAAATGAAATATTCTTCAAATTACATCAAGTGTGATCAGTTGTGCATTTGTTGAAATTTGGCAAATAATGTCAAATAGCAACAGATCACGTGTTAAATAAAGATTTCAATAAGCACTTTGTAGACGTGAAATAATTTAGGTCTCATTCATTTTCAGAACTGAAAAGATTTCCCACAGCCCCCATCCAAAATTCAATTATTCATAATTAGTGCTAAATTGAAAGAGGAAAGTGTTGCCATTGTATAGGGAGGAAAGAATATGAATGATGTTTAATTAATTTTAATTATTAAACCTTGCTCAAAGAATTACCAAGAAAGAAATGTCGATGTATAAAATTCAAATACACCCTTCTCTCAGTTTTGACTTCAAACATGGTGCATAATAATATTACTGTCTAAGTTAAAAAGCAGTTATTTCGCACAGTTATCAGACAATGTGAAAAACCACCTAGATTCGATTTTAAATCTGCACTGTGCAGCCTGTCCAAAGCAACAACAAGCTAATATCGACAACGAGTGCATTCAGTTCATAAGCGCTTTTGTTGCTTCGGTACTCGAGAAACTTGTTGTGTAAATAAATGTATCCATAATCAATTGGACATTTTAAATTGAATCATTTGTATATTTTTGGCATGATAGACAAATCATACACAACAAGCTCATCAAACCAATTCAAAAGCGCTTAACAACTGAACGCAACCATTGTTAAATAATGCTTTATGTACTAACATTTTGTTAGAAACATTCTGCACATTGCCTAACACATGATTAACCATGCAGATTTACAACAAAATTAGTTGTTTTGCACCTTGACCAAGTAATTCTGTACAATGATTAATTTTCCACTTTAGTTGACAACATAATAAATATGGTTTGGTATTTTAGTAAATATTTGAAAAGATGTTCCACTTAAGGATGTATTTATTTATAGACTTGATAACATAACATGTTTTTATTTTATGAATCATCACAATTATATCATTCCAAATTATAATTCAGAAATAAACCTAAAAACAACTTCGCGTGAGTTTATTATGTTTAAATATTTGATAAACCATCATAAACACAATTTCAAATGTTTATTTGAGTTCTAGTTATATAGCCAATTTAAACTAGACTGTAGAAACAGTATCATTGTTTTAATTGCTGTAGAGTCAAATAAAACTAGATTTAATTAATTAAACAAACTTTTCTTATAATTGATACAAGGCTAAAATGATAAAGTTAGGTTAGCAACAATTTTGTAGAATATAAACTATAAATACATATTTAATCTCTTTTTATATTTACTTTTGAATCTTCTTGTATTAAAAAAATTGAATAATTAACTGCCGCATATCAATTTGTTGTTTTTTTTTTGGCTAAAAAAATTCTACATAAAAATATAAAAATTTGATGAAACGTTTTTCGAGTGCGACTATTTAACAGTGTGACATGTTTGTAAAAAAGGTTTGGTAAAAGTATTAATATTCATAAAGAACGCCTTTATTAAACGTGTTACAGAGACAACAGAAACCCCTATCCAAATTAATTCTGTCTAGTGGAAACGTTCTTTCCCACAATAGCACAGAAATACATTAAACGTACAGGGTGGTCAAAATGTCTTTTTACCCAGAGCAAAAAAAAAAATGTATACAACAAGCAATTCTTTTTACTTCTTTTTAAATAGTGTGTTCATTAACTCTGCAAAAAGCTAATTAATGATGTATGATATTGATACACTATAATAGTAGGGTGCTGTAAGTTTGCAGTAAATAATCCTGAGGTTGACTAAACCCACATATGTTAACCCCTTAGGCGGTCCACGCAAATACAAGCGTTTTTTTTCAAAAAAAAAACATCCCACCTGGTCAGCTACGTTAGTTCTCACCCTTGAGGGCAAACCGAACAGAGATATTATCTGAACAGAAATCTTCAGTTCACTAAAGTGTTACCCTACATTTAATTTACATGGGGTTATACATTTCCAGAAGCCAAAGAACCCCACTGACATAAAGGGTTAAAATACAATACAACCTGACAATTAGGCCTATTTAAAATTAAGGCTTGAGTCATATGATGTTAAAAGTAATTTTTACAGTGAGCACTACTGTTGTATTTGCAGTACCCTCGGGCCTCATCTAAGGGTAGTAACAAGACGTTGTGGCCACCCTGTAGAGAGCCCACCAAAGTCTTTATAGTAATCCTCGTGGGTGACTGCTTTATTTTCCATTCGTTTTATAGAAGTCCCCTTATGTATTTTTCACTCATTAGTAAATGAAAATGCATTGGAGGATTTTAGCATTATTTCATCTCACAATAATGACGTATTTGCTTGAGGGCGCTTCACTTTTACCACTGTATTGTACTGTAATACTACTAGTTCTTCGAACGTTTCTTCATTAAAAATCCAAAAGCTTTTAATTTTAATTCGGCTTTCAGATGCCTTTAGGCTCTTTATATAAGCCATAGAGAAACACTTTTTTGTCTTTTTATTCTTCACTTTTTATTCTTATACAACCCTATATATATATATATATATATATATATATATATATATATATATATATATATATATATATATATATATACTACTGCTATAAATAAAAGTTGAGTATCGAATTTATATAAAGACAATAAGAGAAATGGTGAACACATTCAAGTAGTACAGTATTTCAGTCTATAGGCCTATATAGGTGTTCACTAAAATATATGACTGACTAGCCTATAATGTATCAATGTATTTTTTTTGAAGCCAGTCAGTCCAATTTCCCTTAAAGGACTTTTTTTTTCATCTTTTTGAGATAGAATGTCACTTTAGAACAATATGATGGAGTGGATACAATAGTTTAAGTTCATTCTTTAAGCTTGCTTTTGGTCACATTCTTCTTTTTTGGAGGGGGTAGGTTGTTGCTGTGCTGGTTAAGCGCCAACTTTATCTGAACAAAAACTGACACTGTTATGAACCTGTATAAATTTTGTTTTATGTTTTTTTTTCTTCTCTACTTCAGCTGGACAATGGTCACTCTACTTCAAAAAACTTTCGTAATTCACTCAAAGATTTAAGAATGAAAGATGTTTAAAGCTATGATCAGAAGAAGTTGATCTATTTGAAGTGATTCATTTGATTCATCATTAAATGTTATATTAAGGTCGAAATACAAGAAAGAAACTTAGCACTTCAACATCAACTTAAACACCTCTGAACAGAACCCATTAAAAACATTTTTATACGAGGTCGCATATTTTAATCCTGGTTAGAGGACTCGAGTTGACATTCAAGTACAAAGTTTCCTTCTTAAATGTGTGCCTTGTTATTATAAATACTGTAGATCAACGGTGGCATTGAATAAGCGTTAAACTTAGGTACCTCCAAACTGACAAATTGAGTATAAGTGCCAAATTTAACAAACGCCAAACTGAAAAAAAGCCAAAACGTTTAACATTTGTTCTATTTGGCGCTTATTCAAGGTTGGCATTTGTTCCATTTGGCGCTTACTCAATAGCCTCAGGCCAACAATATAAATTTCGCCACCATAAAAGATAAATTCATAAGAAAAACTTTCTTAAAAATGGCCACCGAAACGCCACAAGGCTATTGAAATGAGCATGTTTGAAAAACCTTTCTATCAAATTTAGATTTTCTTTTTTTTTTTTTGTTTGGGTGACATGTGCCTTTCTAGAGGGTATTATTATGTGTGTTTTACAATAGAGTTTACAAAAGACAATAGTAGACTGTCCGTCAACATGTAGGCCTATAGTCTTCTATTGAATGATGTATGGGAGTATGTATGTGTGTATTTCTATCCGTTGGTCATCTGTTTCGTTTGAGATAGGCTCAAATGTATGTGTGTCTTGATCTCTTTGGATGTGTGTTTGACAAGAACGTATTTTCTGTAGTTATTGACAGGCAGGCAAATACTGTAGGACAGTGGAAACTATCTAATATAATGGTAGGCCTACTGCTAAAGTCCATATACAGTAGAGAGTCGATTATCGGAACGTCAGTTAATGGAACCATCGATTATCGGAAACAATTTTTTTTTTACTTTTTCTTCTGGAAATACTACTTATGGAAATAAAAAAAACTTTGCAATCGTTTTTATTTTCTTACTTTTCTCCACTTATTTAATGGGAGTTCAACTACATGAACTTTTGATTATCGAAACTATGCATGTCCGACATTAGTTCCGATAATCGACGTTCTACTGTATGTGGTTCCTTTATTTAGCTTAAGTCCAAATGACAAATTTAACCAACCGTAAAGCTTTGTCACTCAAACAGTCAAATGAAAGTGACAGCAACTTTGCATACTTGACTATTTAAAAATATATTTAACAACATTTTAAAAGCAGGCATTGCTCAACATATAAATGAAAAAGAACAACAGAATACAACTCTCGTTATTTTGCCTATCAAAAGCAAAATAAAGAAGAAACTCAAAGGTCCATTAAGTGGCGATCACAATGGCAATATTTAAATTAAGATTCATTGCAAAGTGTCTTTGAATTAAATGCCAACGTGATAATATTCTTGCAAAACTTACAAGTGGTTGCTTTAGGGTCGTATTCCTAATGATTGCTAAGTTAAAGGTAGTGCTGAACTCTGGAACTTCTGATAGGAAGTTTCATGTGAAAGTTGATGAGTTAAGCATTAGCTTTAACTTAAAAACCATTAAGAATATATACAACCTTAATACCTTGTATACACATGAGTTAAATGAATTCAAATTAAATGTGTTTAGGTGAATTATATGGAATCCAGTTAAGGACACGAACACCAAATAAAAATTGGCTTTATTATTAATATTTTAAATTGAAATACTAAATCAATATTTTGTCAATAGTTTCTATATTATATTTAAATATTAACTCGATATTTTCAGATTATTAACTGAATAAATTGAATTCCACATATTGTTTGTTTGCCCGTCACAGGGCTCTGTAGAAAACATTTATTATTTAAATGTTTTCTACAAATTCAGGTGTGTAGTAGGTATTAGAGACTACTAAAAACTAAAATTAAAAATATTTTCATTTTCAAAATATTTTCTTCCAAAATAAACTGCATGCGACAATTTTAAAATGCAAGGATTTTCGTTTTTCACTTAAAAGTAAAGCAAAAAGTCAAACGAATTGCTTTCAACACGTCCAAAAAAAAACGATAAAATTGGTTTTTTTTTTCAAACTGCAGTAGGCCTATATGATTATTTTGAAGGATAACATAAAAGTATATTAGTAGAATACATTTACGATTCTAGTTTTTTTTTTAAAAAATTTGAAGTGTAAAATTACAAAGTTAAACCTAATGTGTCTTTGCTGAGAAATTCAGATCACTTATAGAGATTTTTATTATATAAACTACTAGTTTAGAAATGACATAAAATATGTTTGTTTGATTTCTTCGAATAGTAACTCTCGATTTCGTATTTGGCAAACTGGTTTCCATGCATAAGAATTTTTGGTGAAATCTTAGCAATGAAATAAGCAGCTACACTGAGCTAAAAATCGTTTACTATAGAAGTAAAGCAATATATCATCAAAAATGTAACATTCGGTTATAAAAAAAGTTCAAATAAAATTGCAATCGCTTCACACCAGAAAATACTGTGATTCTGTTGAATCAACAAGAATTTTCTTGGTGGCAAACTACAAGAAATCATCGATTTTGTCAAGAATCAGAAGTGGCATGGCAGGCTAAAAGTTGACAACAAGAAGTGTCAGTCCTGCGAAGGCTTACGTCATTGCTGTTTATTTTATATTATCAACAAGATGCATATGGACCGCTCAAAGTCAACCAATTTTTTTTTAAATAAATTGAATTTTGTTTATTGAATACTACATTTTTTGTATATAGTAGTGAT
Source organism: Brachycybe producta (assembly GCA_036925085.1). Lineage (NCBI taxonomy): Eukaryota > Metazoa > Arthropoda > Diplopoda > Playtdesmida > Andrognathidae > Brachycybe > Brachycybe producta. Next base: position 3,723,860 of record JAUPFP010000004.1, read on the forward strand.
CGACTTTGACATCTGCTCAACTGTCACCTTCATTTACTTGCCATTTGAAATAAGCTTGTTAGCAGAGACTGTAACAAAAGGTTTGTTTGTGTCACAAATTGTGTGTCACCATATAGCACACAAAAGTGGAGTGTAGCTGGCGCACACAAAAAAGTGGCACCAATTTGGAAAAAAAATGTCAAGCTACAACTACTAGATGTATTCTCATATACAAATGGTATTCGGGCCTGTAAGTGAAATCTTCAAATCATTCAAATGCTGAGAATAGAGAATTGAACCAACATCATCCAATGAAATCTGCACACAGTTTGTGACGATTTTACTAGATGCTAGTAGGTAATGATGAATGTGTGGATAGAATATTACTCTCATATCCAGTGGAGTAATCTAAAATTCTGCTGGGATTATACGCATTGTTTGCTTATGAACTAGTACTAGGGTGAGGAAATTCACCTTCCCTTTCCCTTAAATGCGAATAAAGTGAACGTAAACTTTTTTAAAAAATATTTCAACTGATTATTTTTTCACTAGTGGGGTAACCCATCATAAATGACGGGAGCAAAATTCACAGGCAATTGTGCCCAGCATTAGAATTTCTTTTCCTCCGCCCTTTTATGACGTCAGACCAAGTAACAAACCAATTAGATATTGATGACGTTTATAAAGGGGAGGGGATAGAATTTCTTTTGCTCCGCGCAAAAGAAATTCTATCCCCTCCCCTTTTTTATATTTAAAAGAGAAAATGAGATTTTCATTTTCTCTGGTGTGCGCATCCGCATCATTTTTTTCCTTTTTTTTACTCCTTTCATTTCAATTTCAGTTTACCCCTAACCTTTATTCCCCTCCACGTTTCCCTCTCTCCCCCTCTCTACACTTTCCACCCTTTTCCCCTCTCTACACTTTCCACCCTTTTCCCCTCTCTACACTTTCCACCCTTTTCCCCTCTCCAATTTAATATCATGGGGTTCTTGGATGGGGAGTGTGCAACATATAGTTGACCTTGAGAAAAAAAGCGGTTCATTTATTCATTTAAATTTATATCAATTCTGACGTCCTTGTTTGTACAGCGTTAGGTCCAGATACACACACAGATATAATCTGTTTGCAATATTATGCTCCTATCTCACTAGCAACTTTTCATTAAACTTCCGCCAATAAAACTTGCAATGAGACATGCTACTCAGCCGTTTTTAGTGTAACATGACATGCAACTTGACGAAACTTCTTTAAACTAGTGTGTAACTCAGTTGCACCAACTTGAACACGTTCAACTTTTCTGAAAATTTTTAGAGAAAAACGCCAGTAAACAGCCAATTATAGGTATGAAGCAAAGTTGCATTTGAATTCTTATATGTATTTTGAATTTCTATGTCAAGTTTTTTTTTTTTGAATTCCATATTGATTGAATTTAAACAACTTAAGAAATTAGTTATAAAACTAGTTTCTTGGAAATTTATTTAAACGTTAACTGTACTCGCAAGTCTCATCGCAAATTAAATAACAAGTTTTATTGCATCAAAAGTTCTAGTGTGATAGGTGCATTAGTACCTAGGGGCATGCCAACGTCATCGAAACTAAAAAAAAAATGAAAATCTTGTAGAACAATAATGACGTCAGCATTCCAGACACAAGACAGTTTCGCTTTAATTGTCATCGACCGTGCTGTGTAGTTCAGCTTACATGTAGGTTTGCAATAAAATAGCTATATTCATACTGCCTGTAGGCTATATAGCAAAGTTTAATTACAATAAGGTAATTATTCACACACAAATAGATGAGAGTATAGGGTCCCCCCTCTACATGTGGGCTAAAAATCCGCTTTTGATACTATTTTAAATAATGGTGGCGATCAATTTTATGGTCGTAGATAAATCTATTCTGACGACTTATGACGGTTATAAATATTATACGACAAAAATTACTACCCTAGCTTTTTTGCATTGTGTTATATTATAAGACATTAATCATTTGCCTCGAGTGAAAAGTCAGTGCCAATGGTGGCGATCCTTAAGTATATATGTATGTGTGAACGGCATTACGAAATTATACCGTCTATAAAAACGTTTAGAAAAGATTCATTTTTATGAGAGATACATGTTCATATTATGGTAAATAATTTTTTTATATTGATTTTTAATAGGTTTCTAGGGACACAAAAAAAGAGACCAAAGATAACAAGGGGTAAAAAAAATTTCAAGCAACCTTTCTAGTGCTATAATATCATCTAATGGCATTATAGCTGCTTTAATGTTTTTAGAGATAGATGAATGAATTGCTTCCAGACTTTTTCTTTTTTTACTAATGTTAGTGTTGCGCTCTTAGTAAAGTGTATTACATTCAAAAAGAAACTAAATTTGTGTCATGTAGAGTGCCTACTTGACATATATTGTTCCACAACAATTTTCATTTGCATTCTGGTAACTTGTTTTGCATCACAGACTCAAATGTACTGAAAATGAATCCATAGTTTTGCAACATCATAGTCACAAAATCCCCAATTTCAAGCAGTAACAATGGTTTTATATATAGGGCCTATTCACAAATTGAAAGTTTTTTTTTTTACTTTAATGTTATTAATTGCTGTTAAATTATTAATTTATTAGAATTTGTTCCATTGTTGCGCAATGTTTTAACATTTAAAGTTCATTTTTAGTCAGCCATCATATCATAAACTTCAACAACAACTCACACAAAAATGAATTCGCATTTTTATTCTTTTCATTTAAATGCAAATGTTGTCGTAAAATCTTAACTTTTTTTCTTCTTTTGGTTGAAAATGGGAATGAAAAAGTGAATGGTAAAGTTGGTAACTTGTTAAGCCATTACGTTCACTGCATTTATAATAAAATATATATATATAAAAAAAGTAGACAAAAAATGATGGGTGAAAAAAAGACTTGTATATTGGCGTAATTTATACTGCACATAAAAATATAACAGACTTACTATGTGCAATTAAAGACAAATGGTAAAAAAAATAATTTCATTTTTAAATATATTGCCATGAGCATTGTAATTTCAATAATGACTTTTCTGCGACTGTGGCTTGTATTTCTTTTAATGAATACTGTAATTTAATTATTAACAAAAGATATATTTTTCTGAAAATCTCCAACATTCAAGGTTGGTAAAAATAATAATTTTACAAAAAATGAATAGGAAAATATTTTTATGCGACATTTATATCTATTTGAGTATATTTTCTTCTACATTTATATATTCTCTTGTATATTCTCTTAATTAAATTTTAACTATTGGTTACTGTGATCATGTTTTTTATATGTAAATGAGTGGAATAATAAATAAAGCCTTTTTTATTAATTTTATACAAAAATATAAACTAAATAAAATTTGCTGGTAATTATAACAAGGGATTCAAGGAACATTATAGACCTCCAATGGATTAATATACGCTTTCATATATGAAATAACCAACTTTCTTTCTTACATGTGTATGCACACATGTACGCATGTGTACGCATGTGTACGCACGTGCGCGTATGTGTATGCACGTGTATACACGTTCGCGCATGTGTATGCCCATGTACACACGTGCGCGCATGTGTATGCCCATGTACACATGTGCGCGCATGTGTACGCCCATGTACACACGTGCACGCATGTGTATGTAGATAAACACACATGTATGTAGATCTACTCACGTAGATGACATAGTTACATGTGATGCACAATGCGTTATTCATTTGTAATAATATTTTTTAAAATGAGAATTAATCACTTACATGTATTCTAATATACAAAAATAATAACATAACATAGAAAGAACACCCCTTCTAAATAAAAGGAATACTCCACCTTTCAAATGCTACAACTGAAAAGAGGAAGAAACTCGATTTGAAAAAAAATTACGTTTTTAAAAAATCGAAATTTCATATATCAGATCACTCTAAACCTACAATTTTTTTCCAGATGTATCGTCAGAATATGTACATCATTTTAGGTCTGATGACATTCTAAAAAAAAATCATAAAAAAATAACCCCTGGGTAAAATTTTCTGATTTTATGTCAGGAGCATCATATTGACCCACTGAATAAAATGAAATGGAAAAAATGAAAAATTTAAGCATGCCCTCCGGACCCCTCCCAAACTCGCCCGAGGCAGATGCCTCGCTCGTCTCGCCATAGTTACGGTTTTGTTCCCTATAAAGGTCAAGATGTAAAATAATGTTTTATATGGCTTCTTATTTTAGTAGAATATGGTGGAATCAAGTGTATTCAGTAATTCTTTTGTTTTTTTAATAATCTTCAAGAAAGCGGAGGAATCTCTATACTTGTTTTTAAACCATAATGAAACAATCTTAGTTATCAAACAAAACCATTGTTTGCCATACATTAATGCCTACTACTGAAGTTTTTCTAACTTGATGTGCAACGTTATGTTTACAATGCAGTATAAAAACCCGTTTTTACGAGACACTCAACCCTTTTATAAACTGTAAGATACCACACAAAAAAATAAAATAAACGAAACGTTTTCTATGGCGAGAGAGCCTACAATACAGATAACTGCATTCATTTATGGTGCATTGTCTGAAAAAAGTCAAAATCTAAATTAACATCTGTGGCCATAGATTCAAAGTGAAGTAAGAAGGAAGGGTGAATGGACGATTTCTCCTTGAGGAATATAAATAGTGTGGCACAGCACAGACTTTTCCTAAAAAAAATTTACATTGCTTGCCATCTATAAAGTAAAGTGAAAAGTTTGTATATACATGTATATGTATACACAAAGTATAGTGCTCATATACATATGTGCCTCCAAATATAGATCCTTCTTTCTACTATCAGTGTTGTTTCTTCCTTGCTTTATCTTGCAAACCATTCGGGTATCCCTAAAGATAGTGTCACTGCGGTCAGAATGAGGAGGAGAAAAAAAGCTAGAAAAACACATTGGTTAAGAAATGTAGTCAGACAAGCAAAACAAAACGCAAGAAAACCCAAATGGATGGGATGCAACCGAATGTGCACGTATATATACATAGTAGAAGAGCAGAAATGAAGAAGAAAAAAAGCACGCCTCATAGTAGTTCTATAATAGAGAAAGAAGACAACGTTTGTGGACCTTGCAACAATCCCCATGGGTTGAGAAAATGGTTTTTTTTCTCAACATTATACATGTATATATATAATATATATATATATATATATATCTTGTGCAGATTGGTAGCACACATACATACACTGTATATGGTATATATATACAGTATATTGTCTATCAAGCATGGCCAAGAAACAGCATGAGAAACACATACACATATATAGATCTAAACATACAAAGATCTTGAGGGGATGGATAAAAAAAGAGTAAAACAAGGAGGAAAGGATGTTGTTTTGAGAAGGTTTTTTCAGAGAGCGGCTTAACCTCGTCAAATTCCATTGACATGCTGTGAAGGTTATAGCCATGTGAAAAAATTGAACACATACATACAGTATATGGGTAGACATACTAGACACACTTACTAATATGATATATGACAGGTCTCTCTCTTAGCTTGGATATTAAGGCCCAAGTCAATGAAGAATCCGATTTCTTAGTGTCCAATCTGTTTTTCGACATCTTTCTCTAGATATATCTCAACGATTTACTGAAAATGATAGTTGGTTTATACTTGACACTGTATATACTTTTCTATAAAACACCATTCCATTTGTTTATTCCGGTCACAATGTCATTCATAGAACATCACCTGTCACTTGCACACTGACATAATGTAACCGAGTTTATAAAACACAATATAATAATGATTTTGATAAAACTCTGGTTTACATTCCACACTAAAATATTTCCATTTTTGTGTTTTTTTTTCTGGGGGTAAGCATATGAGCATATGCTGGTAGATTGACAATGTTACTTGTGTTTCTAAGTCAATTGTCAAAGTGGCCACACTATGGTTCTTTTCCATTGATTGATTTCTTCTGAAGACATTAAAGACATTAGAAATATCATCATTATAGATTTGATAGATTTGAAACATCAATGTACCAATTTACCAAAGTAAAATAACAAGAAAAAACAAACAGAAGGCTATAAAATGCGATTTTAATTCAGAGAAATGAATTTCTTGTTAAATCAATAAGAAATGTCAAACAATTGCGTTCACAATAAAAATTAATCTTCTTACAAGTATAAATGATGCTTGGTTGTAACATTTACGATTTATGAACAGTTATTAACTATTAACCACTATCTGATGATTTTCTATTAACATTAACTGATAACTCACACGCAAAAATTGCCACACCCTTCATATTATATGCTACAGATAACTCTGCGTTTATTTGATGCAATAATGCTGAAATACCCACAATATAGTTATAGATGGCATGATAACTACATGTAAGGTAGAGAATAGCGTGCTGTTTAATATTTTCAGATAAACGCATTGCAGTTAGAGCATCTGGTGACCATAATACAAACTAACAAGTACTAAGTAGTTGGAAGTAAACAATCATAGTAGGAAGCAAGAGAAATGAATAACGGTAAAGCAACTCCATGTAAGGAACAAAATGCCAAGAGTGAAGAATCGTCCAGCTTTTTGAAACTAAAAGAAAGACATCCTGCTTAAAATGTCAACCATTTTCGTTGGTATGTTCGTTGGATCGCATTGTAACTGAAGAGCTAAGTACAGTTTTGCACCATCTATTGGCCACATTCAGCTATGGCAACAAATGTTCCATAGGAAAAGCTCTTAGTTTTAAATATGAAATTGAAAAATTATTCTGCAAGCGGCCTGTGGAAGAGAGACAAAAGTCCAATTGTAGCGTGCAATTGCGTGACAATTGCAATGTGTTCTGGACATTGTAATTGCAATAAGAAATTCTAAATTAAGACAATTCCTTGTTAGCCAGAATAGATGGCACAACTGCTGCGGTTACTACAGTGTTAGAAAATTCGAACAACACAAAATGCAAATGCACCAACTGAACGGAATTAAATAATGATTTTAACAAATCAATCCTGCAGTTACTTACATATTTTACTTTAGTACTCACGTTGTCAGTTATTTGTTGACTATGTGGCTTGTACCAGTTACAAATGATGATTTTTTCCAGGCCGAACGTGACTACATAGTCGAACAGTAATGCCTAGTTCTCCCAACCTTCTTGTAGCTCGGGCTAAAATAGCCTTGGCTAAACGACTGTGTTCGCATGTGAGCAGCTACATATGGGCTTCGTGACCTGCCTAAAGGTGGCGCTCACTACAGCATATTTATTTCATTTTTACAAATTTGGCACTCGCCATTATGTGTGGACATTGTGCTGTGTATTGCCTGCATAATGTATACATAAATGGAGGGAATGAGTCTTTTTGAGAATGAGTCTTTTTATTCAACACACTAAATGCAACATATTTTTATTGTAGGTAGGTTGATGATTTAGAGTTTATGGAAATAAGTAATTATTAAATAAAGATCAATTGATAATTTTAAATTATTTTAATAAATTAACAAATAGACTGAAACATCAATGGAAATCGAAAATCGAAAATGAATGACCCCATTTTCTATTCAGATTTATGACCACCAGGTGGTGTACCATCAAGTTAACTGTCTTGCATTCACAATAAATAATGTGTAGGCTACATATGGGTAACCAAGACTACCTAACCAAAGCTAACATTTGACATTGACCACCATCTAGTGTGTGTTCTCATAACCCTTATACATAGGCTAAGTTTTTAGCCTGAGCTACATGAAGGTTGTGAGAACTAGGCATGATTTAACATCCAAATTCCGGGAGGACACTTTCAACATCTATTGTAACCCTTTTGTTAACAATTTGTAAACGTAAATTGAGAATAAATTAAATTTTTTAATGTGGGTTTCGCGAATTTTGAATCACGTTGTATAACGGCCATTTATTGGATGTTAACTTTACTAGACTCAATATCAGTCTTGGAGAACCAGAAGCTCCATTACATAGGCGAAGATTCTAATGTTTTTACCATTTGTTTTTCTCCATCGTGTTAATGCTTACAAACCTCCTTCAATCCTTCATTGTGTTTTAACTGCAATAACTTCTAAAGTCATTATATATTCATTTGACCTTCCTTTCTAAAGAAATTTAAATTACGTATTGAAGGCCATTGAGCCTGAATTCCTTGCCAGAATTATCTAAAGAATAGAAAACTATGTGAAAATGGCATATAAATCTATAGTATTACTAAATTACATGTAGGAATTTTTTAATTAAACGTACAAGATGCAGCAAAACTGACAGCCAAATTGTAATGGCAGCTGTTTTTATAAACTAAAAACCATATATAAGACCTACACATAAAGTAATGTGTTTTAAAGAAATAGAAATTCTTACTAGATATTTTTTTTTCTAACAAAAAAAAATCCGACAATTAAAGCAACAAAACAGTGTTTATTTTATTCTACTCCTTGTATAGAAAAAAAGTCATTGCCAAAAAAAAAACTATTGCCTAGAGTGACATAGGTCCAACTATACTACAAATATAACGTTGTCAAAATGAGCAAATTTAAATTTGTTATGTTGATCTTTTGACTTTAATATGACATCGAGAAGTCATTATTTGGTATCTACATGTATATTATAAAAGACCATTGTATGTATATGGGTAATATATTTCCTTGCAGAAGATGATACAAAGCAATATACAAGTTTATTCTCACCGAAAAAAAACGTAAAACAACAATTTATAAAAGATGAAAATAGAACATTTCTTTTGTAGAAACTATTGTTTATTTCTTTTCTTCTTGTCTTTTGCAAACAAACATTTGCCTTATTATCTCTCTCAAGACTTGGTTGACAGGATAGAATTTCATTTATTACGGTTAAAGTGGATACCAGACAGAACAAAAAAAAAGAGCTTTTTGTTTTGTGGTCCACTGCATGAAACATCTGATGTTTTCGCGTTTTGTTTTCATAAATTTGTTCATCTTGTCATTTTGCTACAATTACAAAGTAAATCACTAACAACAAGAGGAGAAAAAAAAATCCCTAAAGAGGAACACAACAGAAAAATTTAATAATTATAATGAAAAATTTAGATTAGAATTGTGTAGGTTTGCACTTTAAAGGTAAAACTATATCCTTAAACTCGTTTTAATAAAAATAAAGACAAATGCGATTATGAGATTAAGTTAAATTTCGACTAATCATAAACCAAAACCATATTATAATTATATACCTATACATCTGCACGTATAAGTATCTCTACCTGCCTACTTTCTCATACATACATCAATTATTTGTTAAGTGTCTAAATTCCCTTCTAATTTACATGCTAATTACAATTAAAGTAGGTTTATGTTAAAAAGAAAATCTAATCTGAAAATTCGTTTAGCATTGTTGCAAAACAAAATTTAGGCTAAAGGTTTTTTTTTCTTCTTCTATACATGTAAACTACAGTACATAAAAACTGTTGTATTTTATTTGCATATATGCAAATATAGCACACTGTTTTGTCATCATATCTCGAGCCAAACATAACATAAAAAAGTGGAGTCCATTCACCATTCCAATGATGAACATGATTATTTAAATAAATGGGAGAAAATGCCATGATGCATGATAAAAGTTTGTCAAATTTTGCTTTGTCATGAGATGGAAAAAGCGGACTTAAAAATTAGTTCTAATGGCATGTCAATCATGCATTATCACATACAAACAACACTAGAAAAAAAGAAGGTTTTTGCGTGAAAAGCATTGCAAGAGGATTTCATTTGTGACATGCGAAGAAGAGTAATAAATCTAACTAGTGTACATGTATATATACAGTATAATGTATACTGTAGATCTATATAGTACTATAAGAGATCTATGCATGTTATACAATTATGCCCTTTACAATAAACAATTTATGAAGAAAAAAAGAACTAAATGCCATCTGTCACTTAAAATTATTCCAAACATGTAAAAAAAGAATTTCTTAGCTTTGTGTTAGACATCATATCTTTAATAATTAGAAATCACCGTACAATATAAGTAATACATTTTTTCTAAATCAATTTTCCTCAATATATGTCAAATGCTGGCAATATTTTCAAACAATCAAAAGATTGTAAATGTTACTTTATTCTTTGAAGTTTTGAAAAGATTTGGCTTTTGAAGAAGAAAAAAAATCAACAATAAGGGTTTCGAATTAATCAAGAAGATTGATATTGATTTTGTTAAAAAAAAAAAGCATTATGGTTCTTTTTTACAGTTACATTTTTTTAAAAAAATTTAGAAATACAGTACATGCTTTTGATTTGATATATTTTCATGTCAAATTAAAAGCCTTATATATGTACATTTGAATGCATTTTTTTAAACTGTTATGCCTAGTTCTCACAACCTTCTTGTAGCTCGGGCTAAAATAGCCTTGGCTAAACGACTGTGTTCACATGTGAGCAGCTACATATGGGCTTTGTGACCTGCCTAAAGGTGGCGCTCACTACACCATATTTATTTCATTTTTACAAATTTGGCACTGGCCATTATGTGTGGACATTGTGCTGTGTATAGCCTGCATACTAACAAAACTGAATTGCATGAGTCTTCATTGAACACACTAAATGCAACATATTTTAATTATAGGTAGGTTGATGATTTAGAGTTTATGGAAATAAGTAATTATTAAATAAAGATCAATTGATAATTTTAAATTATTTTAATAAATTAACAAATAGACTGAAACATATAACAATGGAAATAGAAAATGAATGACGCCATTTTGTGACGCCACCAGGTGGCGTATGATCAAGTTAACTTTTTCTTGCATTCACACTAAATAATGTGTAGGCTACATATTGGTAACCAAGGCTACCTAACCCTAGCTAACATTTGACATTGACCACCATCTAGTGTGTGTTCTCACAACCCGTATACATAGGCTAAGTCCTTAGCCTGAGCTACATGAAGGTTGTGAGAACTAGGCATTACTGTTAAGTTATGAAACATGACTATACCACTTATCTCAGATTATATATAGTGAAAACCTTTTTAAAGTGGTTTTAAAGTGTAAACCACCCTCGAACTCCAATTATTTTGTCTTTCAGGTGTAAAATGAAGAGAAACATGAAAGTGATTTAAAAACTAGAAGGGTAGCTCGATTATTTAAAGAAATTTTAATGTTTATAACTTTCAAAATAAGCTTTTTATTTCAGTTTGAAGACACCCAACTTTAACCAAACGATATTTTTATTATTTGTCTTTAAAGAGTTTATTTTGAAAGATATCAACATAAAAATAAATTTTTAAGAACCAGAGTCACCCTTCAAGTTTTTAAACACTTTCAATTTCTCCTGTTATTTCTGAAACGCAGAGTAATTAGAATTTGAAAATCAGCTGTTCATAAGCCAGATATCTAAACACTAAAACGGATAACGCGAAAATTCGGATAATATGAAATATTACATACAATGGTTTCCACTACATATAATAAACAAAAGAAAAAATTGATTGTGCTTGTAATAACTCAATTTGCTAACAGCTACTTGTACCTTTAATGAATACACAACAATTTGCACATAATGTTGCAGGCCTATCTATATTCCTACAGTATATATAGGTGAAGACGTTTATATAATAGAAAATATATTGATTGTTAGGAGCTGACCTCATGACTAGTGTGAAATACAATGGCTCCGAACACGTGCACGAACACACACATACATACCTACAGAAATAAACACAGACGCCATTATATTGTGTATATGCAATAAAGGAAGGTGTTGCCAATCAAAGCATTCTCTTTTTATTTTGCTTCACTTCTAAAGGCCCGTACACTCACACACACTTGAAAAGAGAACTTGTCATTTTATTGATGTCAAAGCTTAATTCCATATTTCATAACACATAAGATATAAGACCTCGTGTGTGTGTGAAGAACGAAAAGTAATTGCAATTGTTGTATGCTTGTGTTATGTACAGGGTGGCGCAGGTAAAACCACGTTCTTAGAAATTTTAAGTTGTTATTACTGACAGACCAAAATTTATTCGTATAAAAACAAAAATATAATTAAAAACATTACTAACTTTTGAAAATGACATTAAAATACGTTTCTTCTGTGGCTTTAATCAACAATTCGCTCATTGTAAAAAAGTGTCATCAAAACTGAGAACAAGCACTTTTGATCATATAACCTGCTATTACTATACATTCATATTAATTTAGACAAGTGACTTATATTCAATTTTTATTGTATTAAACATATTTTAAATAAATTTCTAAAATGTAATAAACACATTTTATGAAGGTTAAAAATACTTTTTAAACGCAGTTTCGAAAATCAATTATTTTTGTTAATTATTGGCAAATATATTTCACTTATAGAACGGGCGGATTGACCTATCGGACATTTTCCCAATGGGAAGTTTAATTAGTTACCAGCCTTTTTTACTCGCTTTTATTTAGCTTCATAATTTGTTTGTTTGTTTGTCCACCACCTTCTGAAATATTTGAAAACTAGTGGGGTAACCCGTCATAAATGACGGGAGCCAAATTCACAGGCAATTGTGCCCAGCATTAGAATTTCTTTTCCTCCACCCTTTTATGAATGTCATGAATTTCTAATTGGGTTTGTTACATGGTTTGATGGCATAAAAGGGCGGAGGAAAAGAAATTCTAATGCTGGGCACAATTGCCTGTGAATTTGGCTCCCGTCATTTATGACGGGTTACCCCACTAGTATATATAATAATTCACACTGCAAGAGACTGAACCCATTACCAAAATTACCATGGCCTGCGACACTAACCATTACACACCAACAAGACAAGAGGTGATTAGATATTTTTTTCTTACTTTTTAGATCTTTTTTCTTACTTTTTAGATCTTTTTTCTTACTTTTTAGATCTTTTTTCTTACTTTTTAGACCTTTTTTATAAAAGCGAGTATCACAAAAAAACATGTTTTTTTGTTTAATTCTCTTGTTTTAAAATGAAAGTGAAAAAATCGCAGAATCACAGAAAATTGTAAACAAAGTACACATTTTTTGTCCAAAAAAAAGTGGGAAATTATTTAGAAACTTTTTTTGTTGGTTTTAAATATTTTTTTAAATTTTGCTCGCTATGTTTGCTGATAGTTAGTTAGTGCGAAACAGCAAAATAAATTGACAGCTTAATTGTAACCAAAAATAAAAATAGATCCAATCGAACTTTTTGGTGAACTTTAAGCATTTTTGGAATTCCTTTCTTATAGTTTTTCATGGACTTTTTTTGCCCAGTCCTCCCCTGAATAAATACATCTTATTTTGTTGACAAGCATGTGCTGCAGTTTGTATAGTTTCTAATATATTCATCTTTAAACAGGACGCCTTTTACCCGTGCCACTCAATACTTAAAATGCTGCAATGGAATAGAAAGACAGAGAGATAAAAATGAGGACAGTAGCTTGGTTACGTTTTTTATATTCTTTTTTTGCTTGTTAAAAATTGTATGTCGGCCACTCAACAATATAGCAAAATTTCCTCATGAATAGTTTACACTTTACTGTCACAACTATATATTGAGCCTTTTTACGCCATTCAATTTTAATGCAGACTTACAACGTTATAGTCAATAGACCTATATTGGCCTACATGAATTTTATATCCAAAGCCTAAAGTATTTTTTCTCTTTCAATATAAAGATGTTAGAAAATGTATGCTGTATTACAGCAATACATAAGTTACTTGGAGCCTCTAATAATATAAATAATATATAATAACTGAAATCTTAACACAATCTTAACTGAAATCTTAACACAAATATTAGCCTAAACGAATATTTTTTTTGAATAAATATGACTAGTTTCTATTTTGATCTATATATTCATATCAATATTATATAAAAAAAATTATATCTTCAATAGTTTAGGTATGGAAATATATCATGGTGTGCAATTTTAGGACTCAGTCACGTGCACAAAATGATTGAGATGACCCATGAGATAAAACATGACAACAGTTAATCGTCATTCATGTAAAAATATCAACGAAAAAACACACAGAAGCATTAATACGCCATCTTTCAGCCAACCACAAAAAAAGAGTAGGATAAATTTAGACATGACACACTTAAGTGTTTTTAGGATGAAAAAAAAATCGAAAATGTTGAGTTCAACTATCCTTGTGCCCTAGACTTTTTTTTCCATGTTCAAGTTTTATAAAGAACACCTATATCTGTCCTTAAGAACACATGCAGAAAGATGTGCCAATCCATAGAACATTGTGTCAAAATAAGAGAAGAAAATTGTTTAGATATACAGTATACATGTATATACATGTATATATAGATTGCAGAAAATCTGGGCCAACATGTAGGGCCCAATCTTAGTTCCCAAAAAAAACCACCCCACACATCTGCCACAGATACATGATTCTCCATGTTCAACCCCAAAAATGTCTTTATCTATACATCATCGGTATAATTCAAAGAGGTTAGCTCCTTCATAAATTCAACTCTCAAAGGAATATAATGACTATTTGTCATATCATATGCAGCATTCAACTATAAGGCATTTTTTGAGCTTCTTCCCTTCACCATAAATCTATTTAAGTTAGCCAACTGTAAAAATAGTATATCTGCCTACACACACTTCTTAGAAAATGTACAGCATCACCTTTGTTATACAATATGCCTACGATGCATATTTCACAAACTTCAAAAAGATTTTGTTAAAAGAAATGCATCGTGATTCTAACAAATTTAAGAAGCTATCACACTGACATTGAGCACAATTGAAGAAGAAAGAATATTTCTTGGCGCTGTAAAAAATCTAGAAGGGTGATTTGCTCCACCTCTTAAGAGATTTCTTTAAATGAAAAGAATTTCCGGATGTACTTCATTTTGCCATTTCCTTCCCTAATGTGAGGCCAAAGAAAGACTCATTTAAGGAGGCCATAGTGTAAACTTGACGTCTTACATGTACTCAATCGTTACGTTCTATCATTCATGTTAAGTGAGACAAATGTTGCTTAATTTGTGCATAATGCGCCTTGCAAATAAAAATCAGAGATAAGCAGTTTTTTTTAAATGGCTGTCCAATAAACTATTGGAAGTTGCACAAGAAAGCAATAATGCTGGCAATCACCATTTATTTCAAGAAATATATCAATGAATTTCGCAGTAAATACTGTTCCATGGCTGCTTATCATTGTTCGATTTTTAGAAATGATAATGCTTCAATAAACTGCAAATGAAACTGTTCGAAGTTCTAAGTTATGACATTCCAAAAATAACAACTATCTTCATCCATGTATAATACTGTGAAGAATACTTTTAATTTACTTGACAAAACAACAATCTATTTTCCAGTAGGAAACTAAACACTATTTTAGATCTCTCTAGCTGATGATGAAGATGATGATTACATTCTCATACTATAGTGTAAGAACTAAGTATAGAATTTGACAGTAAAAGTCTCACCAGAAAGGCGCCTGTATCACAATAAACAAATTCCATCAAAGCTATATATAGGCAATATAATGTACAATTGTATAAGCTCCTGTCGTCTACGTTTTTATTTGCCAGTGGTCATTCTCTATTGGAAAACACAAACCATGAATTTGGCATTACAATGATGGCAGGATGATGATGATGCTCATCATCATCATTGATCAATCAATGCCTTGCATAGGTCTCTGTAATTGTGTGTTCCTGAGTTTGGCAAAACAATCAAAACCATGCAGACATAATTACAATGAACCTAATATACATGTACTGTAGATGATTTTTTTTTAAATATGCAGTTCTAAGCAAGGAAAATGACATTTTGTTTTAGAAAATGTATTCTACCTTATACCTTGTACACACATACACAGTTAAATGCATTTAAATATTAAACACGTTCTACAGAGCTCTGTGAAGGGCAAATGGACAATAAGTCGAATTTAATTTATTCAGTTAATAATCTCAAAATATTGTCTTAATACTTAAATATACTATATATATTATAAAAAAACGATTCACAAATTAATGTTGCTTCTGCTATGTGAAATGAATTAACAAATTTACTTACCCTTAAATGTACTATTTTAAGTTAAATTCAAACAACTTAAAATTTATAACGTAGTCAAATTTTTTTATATATTATTTAAAATTGATTTTGTTTTTACTGCTAAGTGAATACATATTGCAAACAAAATATCCTTTTTAGTATTGACAAAAATAAGTTCGGTAATATTTCATAGAGAAAAAAATTGTTCAAACTGACCCCATTTCAATTCTGTATTTATTTAGAGCTTTAAAGATGTAAGTGCTGCATATTTTATTGTACTATTGTAATATTCTGTTACGTCTCATCTGTATATACAACATTGTACATATGGATGTATAGTCTAGTGGCCAAAATAAAAGCTCAAAATTCATTTGAGGCATTTTTTTCATACAAAAAGCCATTCACATCATCCATATGTTGGAGAATTTAGTAGAGCTACTTATACTGTACATGTTGTATGGTTTTTGCAACCTCATATGTTTTGACTAACCATCAGTTTTGCAATTGGAAATGGCCATCATTCTTACATTCCATTCTATCATATAGCAACAAACAAGTGCTTCACATGTCCAAAACAAATATTTGTCTTTGGATCAGCCTTTAAACCACTTGCACGTAACATTCCCAATAACAATACATCTCTTTTTGCACAAAAAGAAATGTGGTTCCCAGATGTAATGTCTGCCATGACTTAACAGTAAGCTTTACAATATTAAGACTTACTCATATTAGAACACAGTGCTTTTCATTCAGCTAAAAGGATAACACCACGAGTACACTACTCGTGTGATAATTCGCTAAAACTTAAATAAAATATAATTTGAAACGTATCACTCTCCTATTTAAATCTTTAGAAATCAAAGCTGGCAGCTGCTAAATAGGCCACCAGAGACGGCTTGAGTATCTGGTCCAGTTTCTCACCCTTGGTACCAATTCTGATATCTGAGGGAGATGTACAACCTAGTGTTTCATGGCAAGAGAAAAACAGCGGACCTTCGCGCATACCCGAACCAGTAGTTGGTTTCTCTGACTGGATGCCAGCAAACCCTAAGTGGGTCCGGTGAGCGGAGAAGAAGGCTAGCCAGCTTCTAACTCCTGCTCAAGCTGCACCTAAGAAATCTTTGCAGCGGGGGGGGGGGGGAGGGGAGGGGGAATACCATGGGGCATATGAACTTATAAAATTATTTTGACAATGTATTTCTGAGGCAATTTCTGGACTACATTATTTCTCTTCCTAGACCCATTGGGCTGCTTGCATAATAATTTTTCAAATTGAAAAACAAAGCAGGTTTCATTTCTCTTGTTTTTAAAATGTATACGAGTACAACTAATAGTTGTATTTTGCAACGCAGGTCCATCAAATACTCATCTATGGAATTCTTTTTGTTTCTCACATTTCATAGTGTGGAGGAACATACAGTTGAAAACTCAAGTCACTTTAGGTAACTAAAGTAAATAAAAACTTTGTTAGCTTTCTAGTTTTTTTTTTTAGAAACTAGTAAAAAAAAAGTGGATGAATGTTAAAATATAAAACCTTAGTAAAAATTTCTTATGTTAGTTTCAATGTAATGAAATTTAACATTTAGTGACAAATAACATTTTCAAACTAACAACGTTTTCTTATAAAAATTAGTTGTAGTTTCTAATAAACTTTCAACTTTTTGCTTTACTTTTGTTAAAAAAAGTTTACGCTTATTATTTAAATCTTTGTGAGACATGTATTAAGAAAATTTACATGTTTTAACTAAAACTGCTTTGTAATAAGTATTTCGACCATCAAAATGACAACAAGTCAACTAATCAAGTTAAGCAACAATTGCACCATCATCATGAAAATATGAAATGAAAAACCATTATATTCTGACTAAACATTTTCTTCTGGAAATGACGTAGATGCGAGCGTCGATATGGGGTTAATTACTGAAATACTAAGAGAGAAAGAGAAACCAAAACAAGAACACGTAGGGTATAATTTGGATGTGGTCACTGAATGATACAGTCCACAGTGGCGTTGTGGCAAAGAACAGCCAGACATCATCTAGTCTAATGATGCTATGTTCAGTACGTAGAATATAACTCTGCCCACCATAAATTGGATATGTCAGAACCACATGCTCTAATCGGTCATTTGATGAAACACTTAGACAGGCCCTGTTTTGCTGTGCTAAACATCAACCTCTGTCTAATAGTTACAGCCATTGACTAAATTCATAATATATTGCAGTGAAAGATACCAAAGACAGTGTTTAAACTACATCAACTAAAGTTGTACACACTAGTTGATTCGATTATTTGCAACAGTAATCACTGGTGTCAGCACGTAGGCGCAAGGAGGCAATTATTCCTTTCCAAAACCGAATTTCTTATTTTAATAAATATATTTTTTTTATATTTTAAAAATTGTATGCGTCACTGTTATACTTGATATTAAAAATGACGTTAATTTCTATGGCTCGCTGCACTCGCCAGATTTTTATACCTAAGAAAATATTTCTTGCTAGCTGAGCTCGATGAATTAGAAAGAGATTAATGCATTCCAAAAAGACCTCGTACTGCACAATTCTTCTGAATTTCAATGAAGTTGCAAACTGGATAAAAGAAAATTGATATATACAGTAGTAGGGAATCCTACTAATGCCTCAAGATAACATGATGTCTATGAATAGGTGGCTAACCCTTTGTGTATTTCAGAGTATTTTTAGCCCGACGATGTCATTTTCAAATGTAGCATTTACCATTTACGTCTCCCCAACTATATTATAACAATCCTGAAGGTGTCCCTCATAGTGATCAAGTCTAAAAGCAAACTCTGTATAAATTTGAATTTTTTTCCCATTTTTCAAACTAAAATTTTTTAAATTCTATGCACTTCAGCAGTCAGTTCCTTCAGAAACATTTTAAGGCATAAAAATTTCTAGAACAAATACACCAAAGCCTGTGTTTGCTTTTGAGACTATTTTCTATGAAATGTAGTAGTTTTCAAATGAAGCCTTAGTTTATGCGCCACATGATTAAACATTGCCGCACTGGATGGTTACAACGGCTTGTATGTTGCATTGGGTACACCAAGTATACAACAACAATACAAGCGTTTCTTCTTTGAAAACACTACATAAGGCAATGAAAAGTAATTTCTAACATGCACCATGTAATGTCTATGTTCCAGTAGTTCACTTCTAATGAAATGTGGCCCACTCAAGACAAAAAAAGTGGTTTCTTTGAGAGAAGATGTTCTTTAGTCATCTTATCTTGTGTTATAGTATCTAGTATACATCCCCTTGCATAAGAAACACAGCTTTAGATAAAAAAAAAGGGCGTGAATGATAAGATGATAAATAAACGTGAATCCGGAGGAGAAAAAAAAAACCTTTACCCACGAAAAAAAGTGAATAAGTGTAGAGGAGGAGGAGAAAGTTAGGGCGCGGCTGCCTAAAACCATAAGCCTAATGAGAAGTACATGTAATTTGTGTTCGCCTTCAAGCAACCAAAATGAGATCACTGCTGCTGCTGCCTGTTTGCAACTGATCGGTTTCCGTTCTGATGCTTCATCTAATTAGCACTGGTGCATTGGTGCCACTACGAGATAGTGAACCATGCGTGTAACTTTTAGGCCTAAATAGTAAAAAAAAATGTTCAATAAAACCTACACTTACATATAATGCACATGTCAACATAATACATGTAGAAACTAACAACATAAACGAATAGGAGTAGACAACGAAAAATATTATTAAGTGATCCAAAGCTTTGGTCACATGACTCGATAAATTATTATTGAGAAGTGCAACAGTACATATATGTAGTGCCACCTTTATACCAGGGCGAACAGGATACCATGCCAGAGCATCATTTTTGAGAAACTTTCCAAAAAAAAAACTGATTTTTTACCATCATTTAAGTAACTGTTGTTAAATTAAAAAAAAAAACACTTTCCAATATTAAAGTTATTCAAAAGCTAGCTGAAATGAATAATGCCCCAAGACAGACAAAATAATTTAACAATGATACCAACAGGAAATTAAATTTGCATTTTTCTTTGGTGAATTTGCGCATCACAAACATCAAAAGTTTAAATTTAGTAAAAAAAAAACTGTAAATTATCTCCAATAATCAAAAGCAAATTTATTTAATTGCAGTTTTTCGGAGGGGGGAAGGGCAGGGACAGTTGTCCAGGTTTTGCCTTGGACAGCAAATAGGTTAAAGCATCCACTGCACAGTGGTGTCTTCCACTGTCACTATTACTGAGAAGAGCACAAATATTCATTTTTGTTAGAAATAGACGTAGATTGTTGGAATTAATGAGAACTTGGGGTCTAGCTACAATAATACTTATAGGGCGTGGCAACTGTGAATATCTCAACATTAATCAAATTTACTAGCTAATAAATATAATAAGTTTATTGAAACAAATCGAAGTGATAAAGTGTGCACATTTTCAGTTTGCACACAACAGGTTGTGGCAACATTGTACTACACTGTTGAGTACTGTGGCCCACAAGTAATAAACAGGCCCCACCATATGCCCACCTAATACTTTTTGTCTTTTTTAGTGTAGTTCATAAACAACAGAATACAACAACTAATGCAAATTTCATTTGCAAAAATTTTAAATCATTCTTTTTTTATATAAAAATTTCTGTTCACACGCACACACATAAAGCTGGATAAGCTTTTAATCTCATACTTATAGAATGTAAAGCTTATTACTTGACGCAGAATTCCACTGAGATTTGTAAGGGATTTCTTAAAATAAAGTCATTGAAGCATTTCAACAATCTCAAATGTATCATTACGTTAAAACATAAAACATTGCTTGGAAGAATGTAAAGATCTTTTAAATTTTTTATCAAAATTATTTGGCAAAAATGCAAGCAGTTTCATTTCATCCATTTTGTAAGTTACTGTTACAACGTTTTTTAAGTTATTGCCCAAAGAACCCTGTCGCGATACCACATGGTACCTTAAATAAAGTTTCAGTAAAGATACCATCGCTTTAAAGACAGCAAATGATATGAACTGTGTGTCACTCATTTGCCTACTTTTTTTTACATTCTGGGGGCTGCACCCCCAGAACCATTGCAACAAACTTAATTTAATGTAACCCAACCTAATCACCGATATAAAAAAGTTCTAAGTGTAGGTCACTGAGTGACATACAGTTCTGTAGTGTAGGTCACCTAGTGACTTATGATTAGTCTCTACCTTAATTTCTAAATTATACAATTATAAGAAAGCATGTCATTTTTTATATTGTGCTAGGTGAGAATATGCTATCTAAGTGAACTGACCAAAATTCTGATAAGAGAAGAACATTAGGAATGGAAACCCCTAGCCTGAGAGTTAAATGAAGTTTTAGTAGTTCACACCAATTGACAAAGTAAAATTCCATTTACAGGCAAACCTATTATCTATCTATCTATATATCTAACAGTAAATGCTAAGTGCTTCATTTTCAGGATCCTGCACTTTATTAATCGAACATTAATGTTGGGTAACATGTTTCCCTCCTCTTCATTTAAAGTGGCGGCATTATTAGTTGTACCACTTGAGCTACTGTAACTTGGCGTCTACTTGAAGAAAAAAAAACATTGACAAATCTAGTATAAGAACGACTACTTTAAAATTACAAATCTCAGACAACTTATTATATTTATAGAAAATGATCAATTAATAAATGACTTGAAAACAAAAATCAAGTTTCGTGACTGCTGGATAGCTTTAAATGACTGCTCGAAGCAAACATGAACCAAAACTGCAAAAAAAAAAACAGAACCTCGATCCAAATCACCTCGAAACTTATTTTAATAGAAACAAATTGATTTCTTTAATAAAAGCATATGAAATAATATTGTATTGAATATAACAATGTGTGACTACTGCCATACATGAGAATTGTGTTTTGTTTATAACCTCCTGGTGAGAAACAATTGGAACCTTAAAAAAATGAGTGCTTGAATGTCACACAGAAAATAATACACACAAACAAAATATCACGATACAAAACTGAAACTATAGAGACCTAAAGAAATAACAATTGAATACACATGCACACAATTCATAATTTAGTGAGATTAAAAAACAACAATGTTCAACAATGTTCGTAACCGCACAAAATGAAAAATTTACGAGTTAAACACACACACAAAAAAGAAGTATAAACGAGAAATATCAGCCCCATTTATAAAACATTTACATCTCAAATTTTTACATCATTCCCAATCAATGGCAAGAAAACGCATTTGAATGTTTGTTGTGTTTGAGAGAAAGAGAAAGAATACGTTCCCTTAATGAAAAGTTATGCTATTTCAATGTGATTCAAAGATTACTCGAGGTTATTAGAGGTTCAATTAAATGAAAACGCATGGGCAGACAAAGTTAACAATTTGAGTGTTCCCATTTTCAAACCTCCCTCCCTGCCTACGTCTTCTTCTTCTGCTGGCTGCTCCATTATTTTCCCTTTCTGGCGTTTTTTTTTATTCAAAATAAACATATTAGCTCACTTGAGAAACATGGAAAGATTGCGTTGGATTACACTTTCATGCGTTTATAACAAGAGCTGTACTTCAGTACACAAATTCTAATAGCAAATGCAATTTCAAGCGCAAACAATATTTTTTGTTGGTACATTTACCTAGTTTACCAAAGAAGAAGAAAAAAAAAACTAAAAAAACAAGAAACATTGGTTTCCCCACAAATCACCTTTTTTCTTATAAATATTTATATGAAGAAATTATATCCAACTTGTCATCAATGATAAGAATATTTCAAGACTTTCAAAAAAAATTTATATGCTGCAAAATGTCTACTCCAATTGTATAGCCCCTATATAATGATATTGTGTCCATACATAGGAATTGGTCATTTGAAATGCACAGCATGTGTCACAAATGTAGGCTCACACATAACACACACAGAAAACCTCTAAAACCTCCATCAGTACGTGTGTTCTTCAAGATATGAGATTCTAGTATAGTTACCACCAAAGTGCAATATCAGTTATTCTAAACATTGACTAGGTCTTTCTGCAAGATCCCAAAACTTAATTGTAAATCTGCAAAACTGATAATGTTTTAACCAATTATTAGAAGTTCATAAATAATTATGATTACTGTCACTGTTTTAGAAATCTTGCAATAGACATAAATGTTAAGATTTACTACCAAATTAATGGTTTTGCATATTGTCTAATATTTATACAAAATCACTGATTTTTCACTTTGTCAGTAACACATATACAGTATATACCATGCAGTTAAAGGTCTACGGGAATAGATCATCAGCAACCCAAGTCACAGACGAATGGTCTTGATCGGTTTTTACTTACAATTTCACATTCAGAGCAAGTTTCATTTCGATGATAGCATGAAAAGCGCTAACGAGTGGCCACCACAAACAGCTCTAGGTTATGTGAGTGTAATACGAACTACTTTCTAGTCTACAGTAATACATCTATGAAAAAGAAGAACTTCCATAGAGACAGACAAGAGAGAGATACAAACACAAACGAGTAGCCACTAATTGACAAACTGCGGCCAGCCTCAGAATTGATCATAATATAAGAAATATGGTTTATTAACAACAGTAAAGAGAAATACATTTATATAGTTTATATAGAGTCTAGGGGGATATGAAAACAGAACGCAATAATTCCTCATTGTAAAAAGTAAATATTGAAATAAATTGTTAACTTTCAAACTTACACACCGTGATGTTTCATTGTTATTTCTCAACAGTACCATAAATTTAAGCATTCAGTGCGTATGTTGTTTTGGTTTAATGATAACTCAGTTAACCAATTGATATTCTGTATAAAAAATTAATGAAAATTCAACATATATTTATGATACTTTAATATCCTGCACAAATTTTTGTAATAATACAGTGATAGTAATAGTAATTTATATAAATGTTTTGGTGTGACTCGAACAAAAAAATCTAATTTAAAAAATGGTGAAAATATATTTTAAGAACTAACACTTAATGTAAATAAAAACAATATACATGTAATTTAAATTTAAAAAAAATAATTCGATGTACTCAACACTAACATCTTATCCAAAACTGAATGCATTAAGCTTAAAGGCTGTGTGAGTCTTATTCTTAATGAATGTAAAGCCAGTGATATACTCATCAACTTTTGCATCAAACTTTCTATCGATTATAGTTAATGAGTTCATCCCTACCTTTGTCTTAACAATTATTAAGAATATGACGCTAAGTTCAGTGACTCAATACTGTTTTTTTTTAATTATTTGAAGAAACAAGTAACTTTAAAATGAATTTCCAGATGAGATTGATTTTATAATTTTTGTATAACGACATCTATGCCACTGAGTGGTATACACATCTCACCCGATTCCCTCAACCTATTTTGGCCGACGATGACAGGGTTTAAGCATGATGCTAGTTATTAGATTACATTAGAGTACCGAGTATGCCTGCACTCTGCACCCGAGACCAAATTATTATACTACAACCCCATATCTAGAAGCGCCTTCAACGCTCGTTGTTGTCCGAAATGCAATCGGACGAAATAGAACACACTATACACCAAAGACACTCAAATTTCACTTTGTCAAAAAAACATTTATTTAATTGCTTTTTCGCGATGCCCATGCATAGTTCACAGACACTTTTTTCTTAATAGTTGTCCCACCATAGACACTCATGTTTTTACTAAATGCTACTATCCTGTTTTCTTTACAGAAAGTATATTTTTTACTACCCATCACAGTTAAAAATTGCAAATCTTCAATACATAAGAGTATAAATAATCAAAAGCTTTATGTTGAATTCAGTCAGGAAACTATCTGTGTATGGAAGTGTCATAAAAACAACATTTTGAGAGTAAAAATGATGAAAAGAGTCAAAGTTTCTGGCGTTTTTACATTAACTTTATGTTGAGTTTAGATGTATGGAATAAGCTACACTTCCCCCTTCCCCTAAAAAAGACAAATTGCTGTGAACTGACTTAACATTGAATTTGACAGTGACACATACTTTCCCACTTCCAACAACTTTCATAACTTCATAAGTAACTAAAAAAAACAAAGCAACTTTTAAACTGACATTTTTTTTCAAAACCCCAAGATCTAGCAAATATGTTATCAAGATTATAAAGTGAATCCGTTTATGAACTATTTATACCAGTAGAAGCTCAAAGTATATTTTGCAATTATTTTTAAAAAGCATCTCAAATTATATTTAAGTGTATTTTTTTATTATTATTCCACTATCTAGTATATTAGTTTTACTTTTTTTTTCAGCATTTTTGCCGCATCTCTTTGACATATTAGATAGCCTCGTAAAACACAAGAAGAAGATTCTTTAATGATCTCAGACTAGAACAAAATTCCCATCATTAGTAGTCCTACAACCAACTAGATTTCATTTCCAAGCTTTAACTCTGACTGATCATCAGATAAAACTGTAGTTGTTGCTAAGTTTCAACATCACCAGACTTCATCCAATTCCCATGAATCTCTCGGATGTATCTCTTTAGCCCATAGATACAATCCTTTCAGAAAATGAAATTGAGAATAGTTTCTTAAACAACAGGAAGTGAAAGAAAGAAAGCCAAAAAGATAGATGTAAAATCATAAATTCATAATGTTCTGAAAATAGCTCAGAAAAGATCTACATTTAGGTTACTGTTAGACTAAAATAGCCCACACTTTGCTATACAAAGCAAAAGCCAAACATATAGGTCTAGATTCTAAAAGATTGGCACAACAAACATTTGAATAAATATATTTTGAGTTGCTAGGTTAGGTTAAGTTCGATTGGGTTAAGCAGAAGAAATAGACCTACTTATATAAAATTATCTACAATGAAGAAAGATTGTTTGCATAAAAACCAAAACTATAATTTATGCATCCTTACTTAGTACCCCTAAAGGTAAAATGTATTTGTATTAAAAACATTCTTGTCCAAAGAAGACTTTTAGTTAATTTTTTAGAAACTTTCAAAATTTCGAATTATGAGAAATTTACAAGTTTCTTACTTGTCATATTTTTACAATATCTAGTTGACTAGATGTACAGCAGAGTGGATTCCGGAATATTCGAACACATCGGACCCTGAATAATGTTGCTCAATTAAGCTGCTGCACCAATTATCCGAAATAACTAAAACGACAAACATGTTATGATCCTCCTTTAGGACGGGTAAAAGCTATATGCTATTGTGGCTGGTTTATTGGCTCACAATACTCTTTGGAACTAAAGAAATTTTACAGGTCCAAGCCAATGAAGGCTTCAGTACAATCGTAGCAAGGCATTATTGTATTTTTCTTGTTTTGTTTAAGCATTTAGCATAAAACAAGATAAATATAGACTCTATATCGGTCTTTAAGATATGTCTTAAATAAGCAGCTGCCTCAAATTAAAAAGTGACTTTTGAATTTCATACACATAATACAAATTGAGAAAAAGTTATAACGTTAAAAATATTTATTTTTGTTTGGTATGAAATTTGCAAATGTTTTTGATTGTCATTTTCATTAATAAATCTCTTATTCTGATTGAGAAAAAAATGTTAAAACTGAACTCTGCTTTATTTTATTATTCTATTTATCACTATTTAATATTCATGAAAGCTTTAATGGTAACATTCTTAATGATCACTAACTGTAAGACAGTTAAAAGCTAGTCCTAAACCCATCTCATCGGAAGTTTCACATAAAAGTTGATCAGTTTAGCACTAGCTGTGACAATCTTAACAGTTAACATTTTCGGTATAATTTTCAAATACATATAAAATCGATTGCATACTATGTAGAAAAAAAAACAACAATCAAAATCGTGGTATGCATACTTAGTAACTTTTTAATAGTTTTCACATTTTAATTATATACTAAAAGAAAATGTTTACACCTAGGTACATTGTATATGTATAGATATATAGACCAATTTTTTTATTATAATTAGTCAAAAGAAATAAGAGTTTCGTACATGTAACTAAAAAATCCACAACACAACAGTGCAAAGAACCCATCAATGAAGATAAGACGACGACAATGCTGCAAGATCTAAAACTCATGTTCTATAAATACATACGCAATGCACATTTATAAGAAAAATCTACATCACGCTTTAAGAGTGCCAAGTTTGTTTAAAATTAAATCATGTGTGTGTGTTTCGTACTTGAGAACTGTATATATATATATATATATATATATATATATATATATATATATATATATATATATATATATATATATATATATATATATATATATATATAGATATAAATTAGTATGCAAAATATATCTTCTAATCGTTCAGTATACACAATCATGAGCAATAGAGCATTGGACCCTCAAAAATGAAGAAGAAGAAAAAACTGTGTGAAATAACGAATGAAAAGAGATATTGTACAAGTATATAACATAAGAATATATGCAAATATGTGGATATAAATAGGCTTCATGAAAAGATGAAGAAAAAAAAATTAATTTGCAGAGGCACGGAAATGTATGCACACAGTAGTGACAGTATACTACACCACAAAAACCCAGTTTATTATAATATGGGCTAGCCATAATAGTGATCTAGCAACTAAATGCCTAAATCTCTATCTCTTTTTTTTTGTGGTAAGCGTCATAAAATCATCACATTCCCGATTTCCATAGCCACACAAGAGCACTCTTGGGAGAAAAAGTATGAAAAGCGACTGAAAGAACTTGTGTATGTGTAATATACATGTATTGCATATGTATTGTACATGTATACCAAAATGTTTGCGAAGTTGCTTGCTCACTTTTTCAAAGGATGCAACACATCTTATATGAGTGTCTTATTATTATTACAGTGTGCTAAACATAGACTTACATAGTCTTTTGTATTTAAGTTGATTACATGAATGACGTGGAAAGAAAAACAACATTTGAAATCAGAAAACGCAAGTGTAATTAAAACGTTTTACGAGACATCATTGGATTGACCATAGATTGGACCACAGGGCACAATAGGAAAGAAACATTTATAACCTTCCCTCCCCCTGCCCTTTCCTCCATCCCTCCATCCAAATCTTTATATTCCAAACATTACAGCTTCTTTCATATTCTTGTCCTACCTCTTTATAGTTGATGCGCACAGTAGATATTACACAGCAATAATGAGCAGAAAAATCATGATTGGTGGTGATTATGCGGGAGGGCCAATAGTCAAGATAACTTGAAGAAGAAAAAAAAAACGGCATCTAAAAGCCGTTAACATTATTTATAGCTGCCAAAAGCAAGACTTCATCAAAATAGAAATGGTGTGTATTAAGAATAAATTGCACATTTACAGAGGCAATCGCAAAATATATAACTAGTATTCAATATGGATTTTTTTCCTGGGCACCACAAACACTATGCTATTTCAATTCAAGATAACTGCTTCAATTATTTAAATGAAGAGCCGCCATTTTAATTTTAAAGTTACATTAATTCACGCAAACGAAAAAGCCACGTGGCTTAGGAATGTAAACCGGCCGAAACCTAAAAAGTAATTATTAAATGTCTAGAAAAGGTCTCGATAGGACGTTACTGCATCAAAATCAAAAGTTTGAAAATAAATCAAAATTCTAAAAAATTGACCTAAAAAAGATCTCAAGAGAACTTTAACTGACAACAGACATTATAAAATAGATTGCAAAAGTCCAAAAATTACATAAAATTGAAAACTAAATCAAAAATCCAAGTTTCTACACTGTAAATTGAAACAACCAGGGCACAACGCACAAACAACCAGTGAGAACAATTTAGAAATGGTAGTGATATGGCGCATTTAAATAATTCAAAAAGTCATCTAAACTTGACAAATACAGTAATGTCATCATAAATAAATTATACTGTGTCCTTTCAGTAACTCGACTTCAGCAGATAGAAGAATTTGATTTGTTTGAGGACTCGTTCATATTCGAATTTCACTGAACCCCAAAATTGATCAATTTCTATAAAAAAAAATTCACCAAAATAGTAAAGTGACTGAATGCACCCCAAAGTGAAGCCTGGGATACAGTAAAGTTGCACAAAAGCCACATACAATCTAACTGACTAAAATTCAAACACTGCGTGTACCAGTTTGGTTTATTTTACAAAGAAGACGCAAGCTGAATAAACATACTTAAGGAGAAGTTAACATTTGCTATAATAAATTGTAGTTTGGTAATCATTAAATTAAACCAAGTTGTTTCATTGCCATTTTCAGCAGCTGCATTTATAATAGTAGTCAACCAATTCAAAGATTTCAATAGACTTTTTTTCTTCTCAGCCTTAATTGTATTGTACCTGAAGTACATATATAAATGCATCCATTGTTTACCACTATAACAACGGCAGCATCTCCATAAATAATAGAACACACATACTGTGTAGTCCATCTTGCTTGTCCACTACATCATTTTTAATATTTATGGTTACTTTAGTCTCTTTTGATGTAGTTTAACTCAAGAGCCTACTAGAACCATCTCTTTCAATCCCCTCCTCTGATTTTAGGCAAAACAAGTGATCAATCATTAAATAATATTCTAGAGACCTACATTTTCATCTATATAAGCCTAAATATTATCATTAATTTAATTTAGCAACAATTAAGTATAACAAACATAGCTTAATTGAATTAGGTTAGTAACAGTAGATTCATTCACTCGATCCCCCTACTCCAGTAATTTTTTTTTTCGCTTCTTCTAGAATCTAAAAACTAATTGCCTATACTGAAAGAAATGGAAAATGGAGATCCAACAGAGAGAAAAAAAAGAGTGAGGTCAACATCCCTAGAGTTTATTTCATACAGATAACAAGAACCATCCTTTAGCCATCTGTTTATCCCAAGAAAAAAAATAATGCCTGCACTTTGAAGATCTCTTTGAGTTTATCTATAGTAAACACCTAAAACCCCTTGATAATTGATACTGTATTCTGAGTGCACCAAGAAGAAGGTTTAGTGAATTTACTAATCTTTGTAGATCATTAGTTAATAAATATTATAGTCAAAAGATTAAAAATATTTTAAATGTCATTAGTCGAGTTTCAATACAAATTCACAAAACATGAGACAAATGACAAACACAGTGACATAAATACAAGAAGGAAACTTGTCACTTGAACTTCAAATTGACTTCTGTAGTTCCAAAACCTGAAAACCCGTTTTCAAGGGTACTAAAATAATAGGGGGCATGTTTTTTTCTTTTCTTAACCCTATTCACAGGGTTCAAGTTGAAGTATAAGTGCCAAGTTTTTTTAGTCTAACAATAGTATTTAGTCTCACATGCAATTTTACTGGTTATATATCGTAAATTACTGTAATAATTAAATTAAATGTGTTTTGTTAGTATTGGTAATTAGCACTTAAATAACAACTTACATTCTCTCCTTTTCTAAAAGTTATACAAATAATTCAGTTAGTTACTTTAGGTTTTCCCATTAATAACATGAACAATGACATTTACTGCATATCACTGTTAAATCTTAAATTATGTTTTTGCATATTAAATATTTTGTTCTTTCTTTTTTACTAGTCTATATACACATGCAGTGTATACACATACAGTTACACGTCTTATCTTTTGCAATGCTGAGAGATGCTATTTAAACGATAACAAATGATAAAATGTTGGTTATTATTATCATCATTATATTATGTTCAAGTAAGAACTCTTTTTTGAAAGATCAATAAAATGCATCAAAAGCTTGCAAAATGAAAAGTAGGCCTAGTGTGTGTGTGTGTTTTTAAAAGTTAGAAAGTGAGAGATATAATGAGTGAGATGATCATTTAAGACGCTCACTGAGCTTTAATGTGCACATCATTAAATGATCGCAAAACCAAGTTAAAAATCTTCTCATTACAAATGTCCAAAGTAGTTAACATAACGTAACACGGACAATACATATCAAGAGAACTTCATACAACAATTAATTCACAAAAGTAATAATAAATACACAGCAATGGAAAAATAAATTGCAACCAAAATGCAATTATAAACTTTTGTGTACTTTACAAGTAATTCTTTTTCGATTTATGTTAATATTTTATAAAAATATTTACTGAAATAAAAAAATGCGGTTCGTACATATATTTTTGAACATCTGAAAATTTGTCAATTTTGTCTTTAGTAATTTTTTTAATTATAAGTTAGAATTTATATGCAATAATTTAATTTTTTACCAACTTGAAATGTATGTCGAGATATTTGCAATAGTTATTTTCCGGCTGTTTTGAATGGTTATTAATTAATTGTGACTATTGTTTATAATAATCAAAATAAACTGATAAGACATAATTGACACTTTTTATGTAAATATGTTCTTAACTATAACATATGTAATTTTTTATTTCAATAAAAATTTCCATGAAATATTGACATAAATTGATGAAATTGAACTAACGCGGCTGTTATTAATTTTTCCATATCAGTATATGTACGAGCATATACATGTATATATAATTATATATATAATATCCCTGGCCTGTGTATCTGTTAGTAACGCTGTACAACCCCCCTTGAAGCACGTCGGAATTTATATAAATTTGAATAAATGAACTGCTTTTTTTCTCAAGGTCAACTATATGTTGCACCCTTCCCATCCAAGAACCACATGATAGTAAATTGGAGAGGGGGAAAAGGTTGGAAAGTGTAGAAGGGGGAGAAAGAGAAGCGGGGAGGGGGAAAAAGGGGGAGGGGGAAAAAGGGGGAGGGGGTGACGGAAATTGAAATGAAAGGAGTAAAAAAGGAACAAACGACGCGCATGCGCACAATTGCCTGTGAATTTTGCCCCCGTCATTTATGACGGGTTACCCCACTAGTTTAAATATACAACACAAGAGTGCTTAATGACAAGCATCATTTTGCTTTTAATAATTTAACAATATTTGGCATTTGTTTTACAATAAAGTAGTAAACATTATGCCTACTTAATACTTATACATTATCTACCATTGGTAGTATTTCATAAACTATTGAAGAAAACATCAACTGAACTTATTAAATAACTAACGACTGACAAATTAACTTGCAGCTTTAATCCATATTTCCATATCAATTGGACTAAACAGACAAAAAAAATCAAAAACTCCGATTTGAATACAATTAACTTCCGTGTTATTCAAATCAAATTTACTTTTTTAAAAAAAAACTTTTTAATGGTTGTGGTGGTAACCTAAACAGTTTGAAATGCATTCATTCATCTGCATACCATACAATAAAATAATTTACAGTATAATAATTATAGGTATACACATCAAAACCGTTTTTCTCCTCATTTAGTGAGGCACTCTATTATATTCAACGTTATTTGCATAATAAAACTTATAAAACCGCATATACTGTACATACAGTAGGCCCTACATATATCTATTCGAATTTTCCATTTTAGACAAATACTATATAATGATATCAAGCTAGAAAAAGAAAATCAATATGTGAAAAGAGCACTTAGGGCCCCCCTCGTATATATATACTTCGGTACCGTATGTTTCTACAAGAAAAAAAGGTATAAAAAAGGCAAAATCGATAAAAACTTGCATCTGATAGACCTATAACCACGACGCCCTGTAATTCAGTCTTGATAATATTTTTTTCTTCAAATTTATCCTGTTTGCGGTCTACATCTTGTAATTTTTTTTTATTTTGGCCCAACTAGTATTTTCGTCATTGAATAAATAAGAACCACAAAACAGAAATCAAAATAAAAGCTGTTTTCACCTTTTTTATATACAGTATATCTATATATATATAAGGCCTTGTATATAATATAAAAAAAACATGGTGAAGCCCTTTCGTTTACCAAACTCTACACTCAAAACCAAAGCAGATCTTTTTTCTGTGTCTACTTCTCAATTTTCTCGACACGAGAAGATTGGAAATGAATTTTTAATTACACAACCAAAAAAAAAGTCTTAAGACCTACATTCTTAAAAAAAGATTGAAGCCATATTCATTGCTTGATAAATAATAAATACCAAGTGGAATTTTCATTAGCATTATGGGCCCCTATAGGACCCAATATACTAGCTCTGTCTTTCTTTCTTGTTTGTCTCTCTAATCAATACTGACAAAAAGATAATAAAAAAGTTGAATAAAGTAGGACAACACTTTAATATTTGAGCCTATTTCTCATTTTTTTTTTGTAAGAATAATTATTTGAGGCTTTTGTGTCACAATGAAAAATGTCCCTCAATGTTTAATATGAACATTATGTCAATTTATAAAGAAGAAAAAGAAGTAAAAAAAAAGAAATTGTGTTATTCGAGCTCATACATGCGAATAGTTTTCTTAAAGATAGTTACAGACGATAAATTCTGGGTTGTCAATCTTTGCTTGTTAATTATAGATTCTCTTAAAATCGACACAGATGTTCAAACCGTTTTCTTTTTTATTTTTTTTTGATTTTCTTTTGAAATTATAAACTTTTATTATGGGGCTGAACATAACTTTTTATCCTTTTAACTAATTGCTAAGGTGAAAAACATAATCCCTTTTTTCAGTCAAAACGACAGCTTATTATAGGCTAGAGTTCTTACAGAGGTTATCATTATGTAAACAAATGAACTCCTAGATTATATTCTCTAAACAGTTTTTAAATTTTTTTAAAAAATTCCCATAATAATTGTTCATGTGCCTATCATTTGCAAGCATCACAATTTAAACAAATGCTTATTTTCCTCTTGTCCGCTTATTTTCCTCTTCCGCTTGTCAATGGAAGCAATAAACACCAGAACTGGATTTTTGGCCAAGCAGATTGTTTGCAAGTCACAATTGAAGACCAATAAAAGTTGGATTGAATTAAAAAATGGTTAATGGTTTTGAAACTCTGATTATTCTATATTTCAGCGGAAAAATTAAAAAAAAATTAGAAAGTGTTTTAGAAACAAGAAAATTGTTTTCACGTAGATATCTTAAAAAATAAACTTTTTATAGACAAAAATTAAAAATATATCCACTTAAAGTTGGGTCATTTTAAAACTGACAACAAAGCTTATTTTTAAAAGATATCAACATGAAAATATAAAGTGATTGAGATATCAATCTAGTTTCTAAAATACATTCAAGTTTCTCCTCATTGTGTACTTGAAGGACATGATAATCAGAGTTAGAGAGACAACGAGAGAGCGAGAGAGAGATCGAAGATCAATTATTGGATTGATAAGCCAGACATAATCGTCTGTACCCAGCTTAAAACTAAATTTAAAGAAAAATAACAAAGAAAATAGATATTTTTTTTCCAAATCTCTTCCTTTTCTGCATGTCAAAATCACACAATTTGAATCGAATAAAAAATAGAAGAAAAGAAGAAGAAAAAAAGTGTCATCACAGTTTGCCCATTAAGAAAAAAAAAGAGACGAAAACCGAAAAAAAAAAATAAAATAAACGGAGGAAAACACGTTAACAATGGTACCCATATTGCAATGCGCCATTTCACATTTGGAAGCATAATAAAAAAAAGAGAAGATATGAAAAAAAAATATCCGCATGGCAACATTTTTATAGTAACAAATACAAAAAAGTTTTATATATATATTTTGCGTGGCTAGAAAATGCAAATGACAAAAAAAAAAAGGGAATAACATTCTCGTTTCTTATATTTTCTTAAACATTTGTGTTCATGTACCACGATGCATCAAGATAGCCCTACATTATATAGAAGTGTAAACGAGTCTCTCCAATTCTTATACATTTGTTGCTTTTTTATGCAAATTAATTTATTTTGATGCTTCAGTCGGATGCTGAATAAGAAATGATTGTAGAGACATAAAATGTTACATGTACCCCCGTATGTAAAAAATTAATATTAAAAAATACTGCCATAAATGTTGCAAAGAATATTTAAAATAATCAGTATTCTAAAAATTAATAAAGTTATACAACAAACTGTCAAGACATTACGTTTGTCAATGATTTTAACCACTTGTGTTCTAAAACGTTGCTTTAAATTAAATAAATGCCTAACTTATAATATGACATTGACAACATTTTTCATAGAAAGTCTGTGGAGAAATTTTTTTAAGATTTCGTTTCATCTGAAGCAAAGCTTTTGGACAGTTTAAATTATGCAAACCTTGAAGATTTTCAGAACAAACCAAAATGTATATTCATGTTATGTTTAAAGTGTTCATGTTTTTAAGATTTAGAAAAGACGAGTTTATTTATAATTGCATCAACATAAAAAAATTACACTCTTAGTCCGTTGGTTTACTCTTCTAGTTTTTAACACACATTTATTTACTTTTTAGAAAAGGGCTTCTGGAGTTTAACGCGACCAAGAGTGTCAAAGTGTTTTTAAAACACAAATTGAAAAAGGCAACTTAGCACTTGAGCTTCAACTTTAACTTCTGAGCAGTGTTCCAATATAGAAAAAAAAAAACATATTCAAGAGTATTCTCTACACAACAGGGTAGGCCTATTTTGTATATTGGAAAATTGTTCTGAAGGTTCAACATGAAGTTCAAGTGCAAAGTTCTCTTTATAATTTGTACATCAGATTTTTCTTCGATTTCAGTAAAATATTAAAAACAATGCTACTTTCAGCTGAAACTTATTTTTTGTGTGTTTCACTGTATTCAGTTAAGTGCTACACATGGTTACTACAATTCTATACTTATAGAAATAAGTCGCTCACGCACTCCACGTCAACAAAATTCACAAAAAAATGGATATAAATGCAAACACAGAAGTACATTTTTTTCAGTCCTTCTAGCAACTTACTTTTTTATGTTATTTGATCATAATGCACAACATCAATCCATTAATCAAATAAAAGTTGCTATAAATGTATATAAGCCTTGTGATATGTAAAGCATTTTAAGACAAATTTAATTATTATATCACTTAGCCTCATTGTAATAACATGGACAATAGAAAATTACCAAGTACACAGCATCATGTTTCACAGACCTTACTACTAAATGAATAATGTAATTCTGACATGTGTTGTAGGTCTAGTATTATAACTGTATGAATAATGAACGATTCGTCCAGTAACCTTGTTACATTATTCTTTATAGAATACTTAATATAATATACAGTAATGCTCCTCTTTTATTTAAATAGTTATTTTTAATATTTAACATAGAAAAGGACGTTTTAAGAAGAAGGAAAAAAATAATTTTCACCTTCAAAAACAAGTAAATTTCATCATAGTATATTATGTGCAAGTAGAATAGATAAACCAATATAGCTCATATCATGATACAGTGTCCCTAAGCGTTCCTAACCTACCCATCTCCCCGCCATCCAAATTATCAATAGACAATTATTATCAAACGGATCTTTAAGCCTTCACGTTCTGATAAATTAAAAAAACACTCATTTTCAATACACTTTTTCCTTCCTTAACTCCCGGACTAATCGACCAAGAAATTCTATACAACAATAACTGAAAAGTTCATATTCATTTCCTAACCATTAGCAGAACCCCTTATACATAGGCAATCACTGCAAACACACGCACACACGAAAACACAAATATCGAAATTATCGATCGCTCAATAATACATCTACTTATTTGTCAACCACAGCATAAATTCATACATAAATGTATTGTATATATCTCAATATATAGGTCCTTAAGAAGAAATAGAAAGTATTTACAGCCATTGAAAATCTTGGCACTTAGCCACTGTGTAAAACACATAATGAAACGTTATACAATATTTCGGTCAAAATATGACTTGAAAAAAAGCGAAGCCAACTTCGTTGAATTTAAGCAGTAAAAAAAGTAGAAACCAATAACAATTGTTAAGTGGAGAACACATTTTGTCAATAGGAGCTTATCGGAGCATCTTGTTTGATATTTACTGACTTACATGTATTTTTGAATTTACAAACATACATTTGGACAAACAATGTATAATTCAAAAAGAACAAGCAACTATTAGAGAAAAAAATGACTAAAGCTACTAATATATATATATATATATATATATATATATATATATATATATATATATATATATATATATATTATATATATATTATATATATATTATATATATATTATGCCTAATTCCCATTATAAAAGTTAACTGCAATGAAATAAAGTTAACCACAGTTAATTTCCGAATGGAAACACACAGAGTTAAATAATCCATTAATTAGTTAAATAATTAAACAATGGACTTTAATGCACTGACACAACAACATTGTTGACCACATAATTGCACGGTTAAAAAAATACCCCTTCCTAAGTTCAATACACATTACACGAATGCCACGTCATTTAACTACAGAGCTAAGTTTTTAAAAATAGAAACACAATAAAGTGCACTTTTTAGCCAGACTACAGTTAACTGTAACCTTTGTTTGTCTAACTGCTATTATTTTTTTACAAAGGAAAAAACACATAAGTGTGTTTTTATGTGCATTGCACAAATGTGGTTACTGCGATTCCTACCTAACTTTCACAAATTCCACTTCTCTCTCACACAAAAAAAAAACATAATAAGAGATGGAAAGGACATTGACCGAAAGTTGTCAGAATATTTCTGAGGTCTTGCACTACACTGTAATGGGTGCCTTTTATGCATGCCTACCATGATTTCTCTTTTCTCTCTTTCTTTTTTTCTTTCTCGCAAAAGAAACCCAACAAAATCTAAAAAGCATCAACATGTGCATTTCACTTCACGCCATCATAAAGATACATAGAAAGTTAGAATTGAATCTTCAGTAGGTCCAATGCTATGTTAGAAGCTACATGTAGTCATATATACGTAGATAACTGTAGAAATGAGTAAGACATTGCAAGTTACAAGACGAAGCTAGCGAGACTAATGAAAAGCAGCTAATAGCCATTAGCAAAAAGACTGACTTCCTGCCGCGGGGAAGACATTTCTCAAATGAAGGTAGAATTCGCTCAAGTGTTAAAGAAAAAATATTGTAGTGCAACTTATACATGTGCATGGCAATAAGTGTGGCTACCTATTCTTAATGGGTCCCCCTGCGTAATATAATGTACGTCCAACATAACGGCCACATTGGTCAATGAACTAGGAATCACGAATTACATTATGTCAATTACCATTGATGATGATGTTCATATGAATTGTAAAAAAACACTAAAACAGAAGGATGTTTTTTCTTCACAAATAGTTCTTCTAAAAGGATGTTTGTTGTGTGTGACATTTGCGAGAAGAATAAAAAAAATAACATTTTCATGTTGAGCAACTTCGTTTATCACAGAAAATGAGATTATTTTTCTTGCATATAGAGAGAAATGCTGTATTACATTATTTGTTATTTGTCTGTGTTTGTGTTTTCTTTGCTCATTGTGCAAAGACAGCCAACATTTGGTCCGTGTAAGGTTTCGAATGCTTGCATGACTTCTTCCTGACGTTCCTCTTGTTTCATAAGAAGAATATAAAAGAAAAAACAATATACATTGCTTCTCAAGTGTAACCAACCAAAAAGCATTTGCTAGAATTAAGAGAAATGTGACTTTATTCATAATGACAATAGATTTGGCATTTAGATATTCACATTGCATGCAACAGAAAATCTTTTGTGATTTGTGTAGATTGTTCTAAAACATACATATGCAAGAAATGCGCTTATACCGATTATTGCCAACTCAAGACTACTGGTTGAATTATTTAAACAAAAAAAAACTGATTTATGGTATCTACATAAACGAACAATAAAAACAGCTTGTGTTGTGGCTCATGTTGTGGCTCAACCAGTAACCTTAAGTTTAACAATACTGTCATTAGTAGTTTATTCTAATACAACAAAGCTGTCATTCTTGTCTGTTAACTAAATATATACATGATACATTCTTATTCTTATATGTATTTCCAATAAAAATGTTATAGTCGTTTTCTTCCAATTCACATGTTTCTTTAGGAAGACATACTTTGTAGTACTTTTATATAAGTTTTGTTATTTGCTACTTCAGTATGGATCTATGGAAGTTTGTGGATACTAACTAAAAAAAAGCCCTGTCTAATGTTGTTATCTGGTATTGGTAGCAGAATAAAATCAACTTCTAGTTTATAAAAACTAGTTAAAAACGTGTTTAAAATTTAATTTATCATTGATTTCATTTGATTGGAGCTGTTCAAATAGACTATCACAAACGCATTTTTTCATTTAATTTTAATCTTTAAACCATGCTGATACCACTGACACTTACAAATTAACACTTAACTTTTTTTCTAATGAGTAATGCTTTTGAGTATTTCCATCTAAAAAGTAGAAAAAGGGAAATATAGTGTTATGACAGTCCATTTACATTGTGAACTGCCAAATTATTATCCCATTTGTCTGAATAAAATAACGCACGCAATACTCACTAAATAGAATAGGAAGCGAGTTCAAAAAGAGAAATTTGCTGCTTTCAAAATGCTGTACATAAATGTGTATGCTATAACAAAGAAAGAGAGAAAGACAGAGAGACATAGTCACATAAGAGATGGAGAGAGAAATAGAGAAAGTGATGGGGAGAAAGAGATAGAGTGAGAGACAGAGAGAGAGAGAGAAAGAGAGGGAGAGAAAATCTTGTCACTCAAATTTAAGTGTTCGCTTAAAACCTCACCATGAAAGCGTAGGTCTAACATCACTCCAGTTGATGTGAGCATTGGTTAGCCTAGTCTGAACTGAGGGATATGACGTTTAACATTACATAGGCATGTTACATGGCTGGCTTGCTTGTAATTATTTGAAAAAAATATGTCCTGTCTCTGACAAAAACTTCAGTAAACTTAGCACTGACAACATCAGTATTTTTTCAAGAAAAAATTCAGGCAATACATCTTTCAAATTATAAAATAAACTTATACTCGGTAGAAAAATATTGGTTAGATCCATCATTATCAAACAACCATATGCTTATATAACTGCTTGTATCAAATCGATTTTAAAATGTGAAGAGGCTTATATTATGCACAGAAAAAAGCCTATTTCACAAACTGCAAACGCGTTTATGGGCTCCTTTATGAGTGTGCATCTATGATGAGCAGTCACTTATGAAGCTACATGTTTTTTGCATTACTGTTAACTTTACTCGTTAGTTTCCATGCAATAATACTCTTATTTCTCATGTTGTATATCTATACATTACGAATACACTTTGCCAGGTTATGAAAGTGAGGAATATTTTCCTGAAAATGCAATAAATTTTTGACTCCAAGCTTCAGCCTTCAATAAATAGACACACGGACTTATCTGTATACAAAACTAAGAAACTGACAAGCGAATTCCTGCTGTGATCGGTCACCAACAGCTGAACTTCACAAACAACAATAAACAATACATTTTCAACCATTAATTTATCTTTTTTTTTTACTTACAGTTTACTAAAACTCATTCCATAAGTTTTAAACTTCCTTTTACTAAACTTTTTATACAATATTTTAAAGAAGAAATCGAAAGCGTGATGAATAGTAGAATAGTAAAAGAAGGAAGACGCTAAGAGTTCATAATAAAACATTAAAAGAAAATAATAATAAAAAATTACATTTTTGATGAATATAAAGTGAAAAGGTTTTTTTTTACAATTTTAAACTGTATTAAAATTTATTTTTGAACTTACTACTAAAAAGCTATCTGAAGAAAAATGTTTGGGACGACCACACATTCAAAACAATCGCCACAACCAATGTAAAATTAAAAGTTATAAATAGAAGCACGCATTTTTTTTTGACACAGCTCAAAAGTTCAGCCATAAGCATTTTTATGTGAACTAAACTGACCAAGCCTGAATTGAGCAAGCCAGACAAAACAAAACACAAAATAAGGAGGAATCCTTACACGTTTTGTATTTGCACTCTCATGAATAATGTTAGAATTATTTTCTGTTCTCATAATTCTAATCATGGTGGCTTAAGAGGAGAACAATCTCTCGCATTAAGTCTCCACATAGACGATGGCATGTTAATCTCAAGTCTGAAGTATACTGGTATATGCAGTTATCAAAGACACACTTATGGCTAATTAATCGCCTACATCAAACATGACCAGCAAAGATGCTTAAAGATGTCAGAATTGAGAGCTGCAAAAATAAAGTGCATCATCCACTACACAATGTATTTGAAATAGCAATAACAAAGCCCATCTACTATAAATTCATTGCAGCCATGGTCTACATACATGTATATGTATATAGGCCTAGGCCTATAGTCTGTACTATTTGCTGCAGCATTATTAGCTGCCACATTGTTAGTTCGTTGTAGCACTAAAAAATTATGTACATTTTCCATAAATAACCAACATTTTAGAAAAATAATCTGAGTGTGAGACATATGAAAATTATATTTTACTCATATATAAACATTTTTTGGATGATTAACTTCATTAATAATAAATTTGCTGAAAACCTTTTATTTCAAGGCAGCGGGTCTTAGTAAAACGTATTTTATTTTAAATTTTTCACATAGCATTTTACACTAGTTTATATTAGCGGCATTAAATTGAACAGCAGTTCAAAAGCTCACCTCAGTTAAGGCAAAATTTGCTAACAGTGTAACATAAATAATATGCGGAGCTTTTTCTTCAAAACATTACATTATCCATACCTGTAATATTTTTTTTACCAAAGTAGAACACATCCCATAGTAAAAACCATTCAAATTCAGATTCGGATTTGGTTGTTCTGCGTTTCCTGAAACATATGAGCAACGGGACAAGCGACTTTTTTTATATCTCCTCAGTTACTGCAATATTACAACATGGTTAACCACATTATTGTATGAGGCATTTTTTCTGCACTTGTGGTTGAACTTTCAAATTGGCCAAATTTTCATTTATTCATAATTCAATTATGTATTTCCACAATTCAGTTATAAATATCCATAATTTAACTGTGAATATACATAATTAAATAACAGATAGCTATAAATGAATTAATTGGGGATGTCAGTAATTGAATTATAGATATCGATAATTCGGACACTTTGACAAGAACAGCACGCAATAGAAGTTATAGAAAGGTACGACCACAAATGCAGAAAAAAACATGCCTATGGTTAACCTAACATCATAAACAGAAAGCTGTAACCAACATGAAGTGACACAACATAATTAAATCACAGTTAAGCAATTTTAGAAAGAAAAGATTTTTTTTAACTTAATTCAGTTAACCATAACATTAGTTGTCTAAATGTAGTTTACATTTCTAAAGAAAACAAGATAAGCCCTATTAAAATTGATAAAAAATAAAATACATAATAATAATAATAATAATAAATAATTTTTATCCGCTGTGGATAATATAGATTCCTATTCTATGATTTATTTCTCGCCTTCATTTGTATGCATTACAGAACTAAAAACCATAGACAAAAATGATTTTTAAACAAGATATATACAAAAAAACAGAAAATCAAATAACAGTTTAACTCATGCGTCTATATATATAGACCCTTAATTGTTAAGCTTTATCCGTTTTTACAGTATTAATCAGTTCTTTTTCAGACCTGTTTTAATCCTTTTCATGGTAAAAAAAGAGTCAGTTAAAAAGCATAAACGTACAGAATAGAAAAGACAAAATCCTGACTATACTATTTAGCTCTTAAAAAGTCCTTCAAACCAAATTACAAAACTAATCCATTGCGCGAATTGTTGTGTTTTAATTGCCTAAGCATCATTAAGTACTGTCCTATATATATATATATATATATATATATATATATATATATATATATATGTAGGAGGCATATACTGTATACATTTGTATGTGACTCAAACCTTCAACAACAACAACAAGCACCACGACCAACAACAACAAAAAAAGAATTGAGTTTTCTCATTGTAAACGTAGACCTAGGTTTTAAATGAAACATGTAGCCAAACACGCTACAGAAGAAGAAGAATACTTAGATATGGGCACCTCATAATAGACACACACACATACACGTATAAAAGTGAGAACAACTAGGACAGTCAACACAACGCTTTCTGATTATTTTGGCGGTAACCATGACAACACAGAGACACACATTGCACAGCATCACTGTGTGTGTAATACAATAGCATATACACACTGTAACACAACGAAGAAATCGACATTAACCAATAACAATGAATAGAAGAAGAGCATCTTCGACAACGACTTAAACTGTAAAAGTTAATGATATCAGCTAGCACAGATGCACGCACAAATAAAAAGCTCATATAGAAGACAATACTAAAAACACCATTATACAAGTAGATCTATATACATGCGACACATATATACTGTACAGTATATATTGAACAAAACGTGCGTAGGCAGATAGACAAATTACATACATATAACATCAAAAGAGAAAGACAGAGAGAATTCAAACATTTCCAACTGTTTGTTAGGTTTTACTGTGTGTGTGT
Source organism: Brachycybe producta (assembly GCA_036925085.1). Lineage (NCBI taxonomy): Eukaryota > Metazoa > Arthropoda > Diplopoda > Playtdesmida > Andrognathidae > Brachycybe > Brachycybe producta. The sequence continues at coordinate 3,767,092 of JAUPFP010000004.1, forward strand.
GTTGTTTGTTCGAATTTACAAATTGAGCATGCCAATCAAACAAAAATAACAAATTTGACAACAACAACAACAAAAAAAAAGAAGTAAAATTATTTCAGCTTCAAATTAGCATTCCGATAATTCCAGTTCTTGTTTAATGTCATCAACTCTAAAGAGTGTCAAAGATACAAACACACAGAGAAATGAAACACACGCACACAAAGACAAGAAACACACAATATGCGTCTGTTGTATTTGTAAACGACGTATAAACTAATAGGTTGTTTGACTACTTTTGGTAGGAGGTCTTTGAAAATGTCGGCAAATTTTGTTTTTAAACAACTACAGTATGCTGAAAGATATAACCAAAATGTTGCGCAGAAGCAGCAACCAATTTGTTAAAAGAGAAGAAAAACAAGATATCGTTTGTTGAAGTGGCACACCCATGTTTCCGTGCAAAGATTTGGTGCCACCATTTTTGTGCTCTAGTGTGTTCTGAAAGTGTTGTTGTTGTTGGTAGAAGCAACTAAATTTTTCCAATGATTCTATCAGTGCAACATACGATGTCATTTTCAAAGGCACCAAATGTGACACATACAGAAGAAAAAAATGAAACACATACTTGTGACGCAAATATACTTCAGACGAAACACATGAGACATATGCTAAAAATGAAGAAACAAACACACGTTTACACAAAAAGCGAGAAAAATACAGAAAAAAATGGAATGTAGAAAAACGCAGAACAAGAAAATTAAACAAAAGATGTTTTTTGTGATAGTCGCTTTTATAAAAAAAAGGTCTAAAAAGTAAAATAAAAATATCTAATCCCCTCTTGTAATGTTGATGTAGTTGGTTAGTGTCTCAGCCTGTGGTAATGTTGGTCATGGGTTCAATCCCTTGCAGTCTGAATTATTTTCAAATATTTCAGAAGGTGGCATGGACAAACAAACAAATTATTAAGTTAAATAAAAGCGAGTAAAAAAAATGCAGAGTTATGCGGAAAGCGAACTTGACAAGCATACTACTCAGAAAGTAGGCTACACACAAACTCACACTGAAAATCTACACAACCACAAAATGAAAGAACACAAACATGCTGAAAAAAACACAAACACACACAATGAAAAAACACAAAACTGACAACACACACATTTATACAAACGGAAAAAAATGAACAGGCAATGTGACACACAGAAAAAGCACACGCACTTACAAAAGAAAACAATGTGACACACACAAAACAAAAAATAAACACCTTTCTAGTAGACTAAATATATTGTATATTGTAGAATATACAAGCTCGTATATACAGTAGCAATACCCGGTAGTACAAAAACCTAGACCCTCACACAATCTCCAGTTCTAAGAATAGGCCACTCAACGTGAAACAATGGTAGATGATTCACTTCCGGGCCTGTCAACTTCACATTGAGTTTGTGTTAAACTCCAATAGCCTTTACGAACAATACTTGCTGATATACCAGATAAGATAACACGGGCAAATTAGGCTACCTACAGCGCCTGACCTACGAAATGTACTTCCTGCATAAGCTATTATTATCAGTTACAGCAAAAAAAACATAACACAATAGTCAATAGACTCACTACCTAAGTCTGTAGTAGTAGTGAGTAAGTACCACACACCACTTAATTGAGGAAAACTCTTAAACAAGATGTGAATACACTTTTCTACCCCAATTCTCTCTGCTGCTGTGGCCTTTAGCCAACTTTTTTTTTCCACTATAAAGTCCATAAATGTCACTGATGGATTGAAAGTGTGATTAAAAATTACTGCAAATTTACCAACCACCACTCCCCTTTATAAAGAAAATTAAAATTGAAAGTTACTTTTCCAAAAGAGACACTCTGTAAATATATGATCTATTATAATCTAATCATTCTAATGCAAATGTATAGGATCCACATTTGAGATGCATGGATGGATAGAAACGGAACACAACGATACGTTTTTACTTCCCGCTTCAATTGTAGCCCCCCAAAAATATAGGAAATCTAAAACCTTTATGTTTACTGTTATTGCTTTATTGATCGTGCTGTCGAGTCCGATATGATGGTATAGAAAGGAGAGAGGAAAAAACCTTCCCACAATGTTATGTGATGAGTGGGATAAATATGAAATGATTTTGGGAAGAAAAGAAAAAGACACACCACTCACTTTCTAAAACCACGTACGAAGAGAAGATAGATGGAAAATAAAAACCTTTACAGATCTGTGTGCCATATTCATATTAAGACCATTATTGTATATAGATCTTGATACCACGAGCCAACCACAGCCTATAATAGACCTAAGACTTAGGCTAGATCATCCATTATCTCAAGAAATAAAAATTCTATTCAGACACCCCCCCCCCCCCCCCCGAACCTCTCGTTAAATTCCTTTCACATCACCAGTGGCAGAACCACGGGCTTACTACATGTTATAGATATAGTATATGTCTCTTGGCAGGCAACAGAACGTGTGCATTGTTGATTTTATCTTTCATAGCTTTTGTTCTCCATAACTATAATATACAATTGTACCTACAAGTCAACATGACTCATATAAATACATTTCATACAATTGATGTCCTCAAAATGCCACCCAAAAAAAAGTAAATGAACTCCATGTAAATTATAACAGAATTGCCCATCTTATTACAAAAGTGTATCTGTAACAAAGCGGGCGCCATATAATAGAAATGAAAAAAAAAATGAGGACGATTAAGCCACGCAAGTTAGTTGCATTCGAAATTACTGCTTATGTTATTAAACTGAGGGGTGGGTGCTGATATAGCACCAAGCTGAACAACACCCAAAATGAACAAGCGACAAATTAAATAGCCACCAAACTCACTGCAACTACCAAAAATAAATATTCATTCAGCGCTCAAATTGCAATTGCAGAGTTGTTAAATACTGTAGGCATGGTGGTTCAGAGCCGCTGCGCCAAAAGCATGCATGCATGCAATAAGGCGAAAGATTAAAATTAACCAATATCTTTCAAACATACTCGGCTTTTCAACCTAAACAACAAACGGAATAACAGCCACTTTTTTTCATAAATTCCGTTTGCATTTGTTCTATTTGGCGCTTGTTCAGCTTGGCATTTGTTTCCTTTGGCTTAATCAGTCGTCATAAATGTTGAAACTATTTCCAAGAAATAATATTAATGCAAAAGTTAGCAACAGTTAAAGGAAAAACAAACAAAAAGGCTAGTGGCACATAATGCCAAAACAATCGCAAAAATAAAAGTGATATGCCCCTCATTTAAATAACCTCAATCAGTACTTTCAACTTTGCATCGAGAGTACGAGTTGTTTTTCTTATTTAAAATTCAAAATGCATTGTAAAAGGCTTATAGTTCCTGTATTTTTATAATGATCTTTATTAAGCTTAGCTTATGCCGCACAGGATATAAGTATTGAGGACTTTATGCTCTCTAAAGGGATAAACGTCTTCAAATTTTAGCCTTAACCCATTGTTGTCCAAAAAATGTTAAGATTAATTAACAAAACAGTGCACGACAGACAACATGCCACTGAAGGGCTCACCAGTGAGATTTATACTTTCCATGTGCATCACTCATGATAAGCATTGTCGGTTCTTACTTAAGCTATACAAAATGCCCAGAGATCTAAATGGCATGACAAAATTTGCATATATAGCTAAGTTACTTTTTCATAAAATCCTTGTTGAATTATACAATATACATTATATAATATAGAGCTCTATATGTCACCTATTATTGCCTTTGAGGCATACATAGAAGTTGATGAAAATCTTGCTAATCTGAGGAATTACCCGCTAGATTTTGCTGCTAACCTCCATGTACAATAACTTTCGCCTTAAATAAAGACTACGCACTTTGTCATTGCATTGCGTTGAACTTAACTAGTGTCTTGGAAGAGGACGAGGAGGCTAGTAGCTGATTCCTCTGAAAGCTATATTCTCCACGACTATTGTTCAGCCAATAATGAGTGACAAGATAGCTTTTTGGTCAGAATTTATCTTTGGTGCCACATTGCAATGTTGGGTCAAAAGATGTCTCAAAAATACTTTACCACTTTTTACTTGTGGCATAGATATACAGTATGAACTGTTAGCTATATATACAAAAGATATTTTCTTTCTTGTTAAAAAGTTTATATGAAACTTATATCATTGCATACATTATAAAATAACAATTTCCTTTATAGGCGTATTTGTACAATACTTTTGACTTAAAAAAAAGATTTAAAGTCATAATCTCCACCATCTCCATGGACAATATTAACCACAAAGAACATGGTCATAAGGCCCTTTCAAATACCAATTTGTAAAGAAAATACACTCAAAACAGACATAAAAGCTTAAAAGTTTCCAATAAAGTCGTTTCCACTTTACAGTGCTTTCAAACACTGTAAGTGACCCTTTTACAATTTCCACATCAACGAGATTCACTTCAAATTGAAATGATAAACACAAGAAACCGAAACATTTTAAATTATACTACATTTATTTCATTGCAACAAAACATTGCAAACATTGTAAACTTAAGAATAAATTTCATATTAAATAGAGAGAACTTGATTGTCCAATTCACGGTAAGAAGATCTCTTTTGCGCATCGTTGAATAAAAATAATAATAAAAAAACTCAAGTCCAATAAGCGGATTGAAATCAATTCTATTGCGACAACAAAGTGGACAAAAAGCAAAAATAGTGTCTACAACTGTCTAGAATTCTACAACATCACCAGAACTTTGTAAAACCATATATTATATATATATATATGGGGTTTCTATTGATCACACACACAAAAAGTTAAGTGAGGTTAAGTTGTATTCTCATCTAGCCTTTTCTACAGTTGACAGATTATGGGTTGGTAACCTTTTCCCATTTATAACCAAACATAGAAAACTGCAGAGATCTATCCACCACCATACAAAACTTTACCTCCTGAACAAGCATTAAAGTGCATCAACATAGAGCAAAGCTTTTTCTTCTTCTTACTTCTTCTTTATAATACTCAAATCAAATCCTCAATGAGTATCCCCATGAATAATACATATTCAAAGCATTCGTAAAATATTCTATGTTCAAAAAGTAATGAAAATAATGCAACATAATAAATGAAACAGTTCATATAACTTTTCATCGTTATCATTAAATAAACTCGGTTTCAGAAGGGGTGGTATACTTGCAAAATAGGAAAATATTCGTCATTCTGATGAGTGAAACATAGTATAACCATATACCCGACTAGCACTTGCACTCGGTAAGCTTACACAAGCGAATATTTGTGCTACACATAAACGCAACTTGCACGTGTTTGATAAGAAGACTTGGATATTATTATGTGTCAACTGTCGAGATTAATGTTGATACATTAAGCAAGGGTTGTCGTCAATATGTATTTTTTGTCCACACTAGAGCAACATATTTCTAACAACATTTCTAGAATAACATTGTAAAAAAACCACCCACTTCTGGTTTTTGTAAGTGGATGTTTCTTTCTACTATATTCATTGAGAAATGTTGTTAAAAATATGTTGCTGTAATGTTGACAGAAAATAAATATTGACAACTGATTGTATTATATTTGGGAAAGGGAAAAAGTAAAAAACCAACCCGCTTTCATTAAAACAAAAGAAAAGTTTGCTTGAGGATGGGGAATTAATTATTCTTGCTCAAAAAATGTTGTCCAAAAGTTGCCAGAAATCCTTGAAAAAATATCCAAAGGCTCTTTAGTGAACCCAATATTTAGTAAAAACACATAGTGTGGATGTGGTTTTCTAATTTTTTTTAACATCATTCACATTTGAAACTAAAATTCCTGTAATGTGTATCCGATTTTAAGCAATGCTTGCCAAATACAACATTCATCTTTGTCCACTTGGCAAGTTGTTTGACACACTCCAACTTGCAGTTAATCGAGATTCTTTAGACTTGGTGGTGATTCCCAATATGTAGTGGGATACGTAGGAAATGGATGAATGCAATTATATGTTTGCATTTTCCTGACAACGGAGTTGCAAAGTACACAAGTGACGAATATTTGGCAAGTACACTCTTCATCAACAGTCAGCTTTCCAACATTTTTCAATGGTGCTTCTACCACATGATGTTACTTGCTAGAATAGGAATGCAAATTATTCAAGAATTCCCCACATGCTATTGTATATAGACAGACATAACGTATAATGTAATCCTAAATGTGTGAATTTTCAGGCTCTTCTTATGAAGTTACTGTATGTACAATTAGAATTGCAAACGAACATCTTTCTCTTTCACAGTTAAAATGCCTAGTTAGTCCATCTTATACATAAGATGATGCTTTCATCTGAACTTTTTCTTTCTCTAGGGAAACATCAAATTTTCTACTTGGGTTATCTATGATCAAAACACAACAGCCTTTTGCAAAAGATCACCTAAGCGAAACAATTCCTACAAAGCGTAAAGCCATTTTATGTTTTAGAAATGGCAGCTATACTAGTTTTGTTTGGGTTTATTACATAAATGTGCACTTTGTCAATAAAAAGTAGTTGAAAGAAACTTTACGGGAAGCAATTTTAGGCAGAAAAAAAAGAATAAGAAGCAAAAAGAAGAATCATCATCTATTCTAACAAAATAAATATATATATACGAATGCTTGTATAGGCAAGCTAGGATATATACAATATATATAGTAGCATTTATAACATGCATCATGCCCATATACGATATTATAGTTTACTGTCACCATCTCATTCATAATCGAGAAATGGAGGAAAACGGAACAGGAGATGGAAAATGGACAGAAAGAGAAATAGAGAAAGAGACATCAATTGCATTACAAGCATATATTGTGGCAGGACCAAAGAGGTTAAAACTGGGCTCAACTAATCATTTGTGGCTCTTCACCTCTAACAGAAGAAAAAAAATAGAAGTCAAAAATGGCAATGGGACACACAAATACCCTTCCATTTCTTAGTCATATAATAAATGAAATTGCTGGGCATGGCATAAAACAGCTGGCCTTTTTTGTGTATGTGTGTGTGTGTCTCTTCATATGAGGTTAAAAAGAAACAGTAAACTCAGTTGGAACTGTTTCCGTTCTAAATTCCAACAACGCAAAAAGGCTCATCTTCCTCTGCAGTACCGGGTATATATGAAACAAAAAAAATATTATTGTTGTTTCAATATGAATCATGCGGCTTATCTAGCAACATATCTTTTTTTTTTTTTGCAAAATTTACAATGTTAGCCTTTGATATATAGCATGGAAGTATATACAGTAAAGTTGTTTCATGTAAATATTAACAATAAAGCCATTCACACACAAGTATATGCTACTGCCAAAACAGAAAACCAAATATTCTATGTAATTTCTAGGCAATTTGCAAAACAACTAAATCTGCAAACATAACTGCAATTAATGTTTTGTTTGTTTTAATGCAGAAAATTCTGCTGCTGCGAGCAGAAGCAAAAATAGGGTAAGTGCAGCATGCAGATTACCATTTATACATAACAATGCAAAATAAGCAGAACAACCTTTTTAACAAATGTCCCTAAAATATATTTAACTAGTTAACTTGTGGTTGTTACAATGCAGTGCTGAAAGTTGATGCAGAAAAGGTGAATCAAATTAATCTTTTCTATTTGTAGCATTGCACTGCATTATTCTATATGAATTTTACCATTTTGGCATGTTTTCTCCAGCTTCTGCATCAGCAGCTACATCACTTTCTACTTTACTGTAAACAAGGCATAATGCATTGAGCAGAATGATTGCAGCAATCAAAAATTTCGTAAAACTTTTTGGTCTTTATGTAGCTTAGCCAGCGCATTCTACATATTGTATAAAATACTATTTAAATGTGAAAATGTACAAAAAAATAGGTGGTTTTGCAAACTGCCTAGTAATTATACTGAACGCATAATGTGCAATTACAGAATTTACAGTTTGCTTATTGTAAATATACGCCATAAGAAAAACGTTTGACAAGTAGCACCCCTTAATGGATGTGACAAGTGAGAACATTCTCAAAGGGGGGGGGGGGGGAAACCTAATATGGCTGAGAACATCTGTTGCCAAAATTAGGCAGCATCTCCTAGAAAAAAAAGTCACAAGATATTTTTTAACTGATTCCCATTTTCTGAGGGAGAGAGATAGAGAAAAAAATAGACAGGTGCAGACAAAAGTCAACCCCAGCCAACTGATGACGTGACCACAAAATAAACACTGTTTCAGATACAAAAAAATAACAAAAACAGACAAGAGTAGTCAGCAACAAAAAAATAAATAAGAGGTTTAACGCTATTCTACAAGTGTCATGCTTTCAACTTGCAATCCAAGTTTTTCTTAACAGCTGTTTAAATTGTGCAGTTAATTGTTTGTCTCTGTATGTACAACAGTTCAAACTTACAATGCAAACTGCAAATGTTTGGTTTATTCTAAAGGTTGCATTTCGACATCACTGTGTAAACAACTTTCAACAATGCCAACGTTTTCTGAAGAAAAAAAAAGAAGAGGGCGCGACAGGTGCATTAATAGAGTCTAACAGAAGAAGAAAAAAAAAAACTGTTCCATAAAAAATATAAAGCAAGAAAAAACTTATACCCACTTTCTGAAGCCTTTTTTTTTTCGTTATTTTTTTAGGTTATGTGAAATGTTTTTCACAATTGTGCCAACAAACAGGAAACATTCGGCAAATAAGCAATTTCCACAAAAGTTCATTGCGCAAACTTGGCAGCAAACTGTTGCTCAGTTTAGAACACTTTTTTTTTTCTTTGTGTCCTTTTGATACTCGCATAGTTTAGTTGGATTTCGTACATCAAAATAATATATACATGTATACCCTTTTTAAGTTGCCATTTACCTTCAATATCAATTCAGAATAATTACTTGAGCACGGATTTTTATGAAATATCAAGCAAATGTTCCTCAATGTATGGCCCAAGTGCCAATTGTGAAGTTTTCATCATCATTGGAGCAACTACATTTGACGAGTGCATTTACAAAACGTTGTATACGCCAACACGCAACATGCTGATGTGTTGTCAAACTATCGTGACACTTACAACGTGACTATAGTCACTAAGTTACCGCTAGGAACAGCACTTTTGTGACAAGCAAATTCTCCTGCAAAAAGTATGGTGTTTACAACCAATTTTTTGATAAAAAAAACGTATTTCACCCTTACGCGGCATTTAAAATGTTTTGGAAATGCACACCTCAACTATGCTCTTTCTAGATTACTATCAGTTGTCAACAAGGGTTCCAGTGTTTTTGATTGAAAAAAAAAACATTTGTTGGTTGAACTAAACGGGACTGTTACTTGATAATTGACCCTTGGGTCACAGAAATAACTGAAGTTGGAAACCAGAGTACTAATTTGCCAACTCAAGATTACTGCTTGGATTATTTAGGGCTTTGATAATGCTTAATTTTTTTTATGAAAAATTTCTACTTTTCTACATCCATTGGCCATCTGAGCAACCTATGAACCACTAAATAAAATCATCTCAAAATTTCGCCCTAAACATAATTATGTATTTTCTAAATTACCTGGAGTGCATTTAAGGATGCATTCGATTGCCAAACAAAAATGCTCATTATTCGTTTGAAAACGCCACGCAGTTCGTTTGAAATCGAGACCATAGTAAAATGATTACGAATGAAATTGGACACTTAAAATGCATCCATCATGCATAATGACCGCAAAATAATAAGAGACAACCACTTCACAAGCTAAAAATAAGAGGCAACAAAAAATTGCACATACGCGACTACTATCTGGCATGTGGATGCAGCATACCTTTTTTACCATAGTAACCTAAAGAGAAGAAACTGCAACTACCAGACGGAGCCACCAATCTTCCAGTCACTTTTTATACTGTGGCAATGACTGACTAAGGGTTGGAACAGAGATCCCTCTTAGTGGTTGATTTTGACTGCAAAATGAAGTCAGGTTGTCGCCGAAATCGACCACTTCGAATCTTTCCATAAATAATACAATGCAACCACAGCCCAACCAGGTGCAACTTCATTTTACAGCCGTAATTAACCACCAAAAGCAGTCTGTGTTTCCAGGGCCTAAATGGGCGCCTTTTAAAATAACCAACATAATGAACACTAAAACACAAAAATGGCAACACCGTAGAGAGTATATTAGTGTCAATCTCTGTCCTAAAAGGTAAAACATGCGGCCTCGACAAACGCCATCTTACTTCTTATCTCATTTTCACTTGTTTGTTATCAACAGAAATCATCTGCTGCTCCTGCACATTATTTTAGTTGCTACAATAATCATACTACAGACGTCACTGCATATAAGTTCTTATTACGAAACAAAGACACCAACATTTTCAAAAGCATTCTTCTACCCAAATGTCGTCAAACAACCTATTAGTTTTTTTTTATTACTATTTTCAAATGCACCCATAAATAGCAGCATGCCATCTTCATCAAGTGACGCTGATATTAGCTACAATGAGGCATTCATATCATTGATACAATCCTAGACGTTCTCAAATGCATCCCTAGTTGTCACTATTATTTCCTGTAAAAACGAACATGACTAAGTATGACAGATACAAACTTGTATTACTTCTATACACAACCTTATGTAACTTTTAGACCAAGACTCCAGAAATGTTTCATTTTTAATAAATGAAATACTGTTTTCCATTTTAACCTTCAGGTTACTGCTTAAGTTGATGAGAAAAGTTCTTTATGTAGCTTAACAGTTTTAAAACGGTGCCAACAAAATTAAAACAGCGGAAACTTGCTACATAATATGTTTAACTTAGTTCTTGTGACATTCCTGAGATGCCATTTCCGTGCAGTCCATATTTAACATCCATATAAACACACTGAAAAATAAATTGTTGCCAAAATAACCTCTACATGGGGTCCATGTTCATCTCTCCTATGTTTACATGTACATAAATCATCTTCATCACAATCGTGCTGTGGGCTGTGGACACACTAAAGATTCTATGTAGCATGTAATTTGCTTGTTAGTTAAACGGAAAATATGTAAATAGCTCATTGCAATATTAATCAGTGATATACATTATATGAAGAAGTCGAATATTTTAGAAATATTTAAAAGTATCATAAACATCAATCCTAATTTCTGTTTAATAAATTATACTTTGAATTATTACTAAGGCAAAAAGTTACATTTTATTGTAATTAAAAAAGACTTAAGATTCTACTGTAAAGCACACCTAGTTAAAATATAAATGAAATAAATGCGGGATAACTCCAGCCTCTAACACCTCGTTTCCACTACAAGAATTAACTACAGTTACATAACCAAGCTGTAATTAACTGCAAGTGGTACTTTTGTGTGTTTCCATTTTTAAAACACTTAACTGTGGTTAAATGATTTTATCACTTCCTGTTTGGTCTCACTTCCTGTTAAACAGCTGTGCATTTTGTGAAATTTTCACTCCTCATTCAGTCAAAAATTAAATGCTTTCACTATCCGCCATGTTGTTTGTAGGCTAAATTTGTTTGAACACATGAAGTGATGATGTATTTAAACATTCAATAATATGATTAACCACATTGTGTCAGTGCTGTTGAGTTAACTCCATTGGTTCAGAAATTTAACCATGGTAAATCTAAACACATTTTTTTCCCCACAAGAAAATTAACTACGGTTAACTTTTTCAACTGCAGTTAATGTTTTGTACTGGAAACGAGGTATAATAACCCAGTAGCTTCGATTGCAAAAAGTTTCTATGTTTTCAATGCACCACATTACATATAAAGAGAATGTTTATCAAAGTTTGGCAAAGTTTGTCAAAGTAGTCAAAAAAAGAAAAACTAATAAACCCAAGTAAGTGAATCTCAAACTGGCGTCAGTCTTTAAACCTTCATTAGAAAAAAAAAAACAATTCTCCCTCCTCATTTTTTCTATTTCTTGGGAGTCACTAAAATACTCCAACTTAAATACAAGCCAAGCTAGAAATAAAATCTTTCCTGCAAACACGTACCAACAGACTCTTGGAGCCACCACAGTTTTTTTTAAAAAAAAGAGTTTCGAGACAATGTTAGCTGGCAATGGTTATTTGGAAACATACAAGGAAACAAAAAAAAGTTTTCAACTTCCACAAACAAAGAAACCACAAACAAAATTCAATTTTCAAGACAGAAAAAAAAATGAAACTTAATTTCAGAAAACGGTTGATGAAAAAAAAATATATATTCAATTTTTTCTTACCTTGACAAGAAACAGTCGTCACCAATAAAAGTAGTCCAAAACCCAAAAGAACATTTGTAACAAAGTCGAATCCGAATTGCTTTTTACGAATAGATACTCTCATATTTCCACCAAATTAAAGGGTTTCACCGGACACGCATTTAATAACAGCAGCAGCAGCAGCGGCGGCAGCAACAACAACAGCAAGACACTCGTTGATTTAATATTTCAAACTTTCCCTGATATATAAAAAAGACAACAAAAAACCTAGTTTTGAGAGAAAGAGAGAGAGAAAGAAGAGATAAGATGATATAATTCAATTTTCAAAAGTCTTGAGATGATGTGGTTTTTCCTTGAATAATTAAGCACCTGTACAACATGCAGACATATATTTTTATATATAAAAATACAAGCAGATGATGACGATGAAGATGATGCTTTTTTTTTTTTAAAAAACACACTTAGCTACTGAGCTTAGCAGATGCACACATCATCACCAAGTACACTTATTATTAAACAGCCACGTATATCCCAAAAAAACACACATTCACTCACTTTTTTTTCTTCCCTAGCTCTTTTTTTTTCCAATGCAGATAAAGAGACGAAAAAAAACCCGGGGTTTGTTCAGATGTTATGTGGTTGCTTTTGCACTTCACTCTTCCAATTTCGAACGAACTCACAATCTACGGAAATAACGAGTGGTGTTGCCTCAGCTGAGACTCAAACGAATATAAATGCAGTTGAGAGGGAAAGAGAACACACAAGCTGAAGAAGGATTTTGACTCAAAATACTGGCAATGACGTCAGACCCCCATGACGCCAATTCTTGATTCAAACCCTGAAAAAAAAACTAGAGAAATATACGCAATTCATGTCCGCAATTTTCTTCACTTATGAACTGCAATAAAGCAAAAAAAAACTAATTAATTCAATTCCGTAAATTATTATTATAATCAGATTGTATATTAAAAAAACTGACTAAAACATTTAAATTAATTTATTCATTTAATGACGTTTTCACTCGTCTCAAAACTTAGGGCAATAAATGAGTGATATATTGCAGTAAATCCGAAGTAAGTGTTTACAAGAATGCACCACAATTATCAACATTGGCAACTGCAATTTATTCAACTCATAGAAATGAATATTACTGGAAATATTGCCCAAGTGATTGAAACCCGAAATTTTGATTTATAGTTATCCTGCTCATTGGAGGTGAATTTCAAAAAAAAAAATCAAAGTTTGTTGATAAAACTAGAAGAGTAACCAACCTTAGTAAAGCATAAATGTTAAAAGTAATTTAAAGACGGTATCTTGTAAAATAAATGTTTTATGCCAATTTGAAAATGGCCTTCTGAATTAAAATTCTTTTACATGTACTTGAATACTCTTTGACAATTCACGAAATTTTGAAAAATTATAAATTTACTTTTGTGAACACTATTTTTTTTTAAAAAAAAATGTTTGAATTTTCAATGCCAGATTTACATTTTCAACTATTTAATCAGTTATTCTTCAAATACCAAAAGGTTAGAAATATTCTATTTATGTAATGCAAGTCCATACTGCATGTAATAATTCGTTATGACTTTGGCTACTTAGGTGATTCAGTACCAAGCTAGAAATGTTGGCAATGTGGATCAGACAAAATAAATATTGGGCTCGATCGGAAATAAAAAACTTTTTATCTGTAAAGAAAACAAAAAAGTAGAATCCGGACACATGATGTGGTCGTGGCGTCTGTACACTTACCTCAGCATAAGAAGAAGCGTGTGACGTAAGAGAGGGTCAACAAAAAAATTTAAGATTATCTCCTTTAGTCAGATAGAAAAAGGATGCTATCAAACGTTCTCAAATAGTCTCAACCCCATAAAAGGGGGTTCATAAAACCCCTTTTAGACAAAATGACACAAACCTAAAATGTTCGTTAACCTCTCTGACATCACAAACTTGTTCTTATGCCGATGCAAGTAAAAGTGTTTGGAAACGTGTGCTGGTTCCCCATTCCTTTTTCTCAAGAAACCAATCATCTAATCCATATACAGTACTTGCTTTCTCAAGAAGATATACAGACATCATGTTTACACCATGGCCTTCCTGATATGGGGATTTCTATGACATCAACGCATCATAAATGTACCTGAGAAAAAAACGACAAAATCAAGCATGTTTAGAAATTCTTACAATACCTTTTTAGTTTATGACTGCGCCCAATAACATCATGAATTTTATGCTTAGTACTTACTATAAGCCATGAATATCATTTATAAAACTAGACAAAGAAAAGAGGCACTATTGTTAAAATCGCCATCACATTGAATACATACATATTTTTTGTTCTAATTGGAGCCACCCTCACACAGAAACTTTCACTATGACCTTGTTAAAATATGTCAAGGTGTCGAAATGGACAGCATTGTATACAATGAATAAAACATATTTTATGCAACATTTTCCAATTTCAAAAATCTATTATACATCATTTAAAATACTAAATGCAATCTATTTACAAAAAAAAAATAATATATGGCTTCCATTAATCATTATATAACTGAAAATGAATCAACAATACAAAAAAAAAGTGAGTGACCTCTAAATAACTCATTACCATATGTAGAAGGTGAGGATTACGGTCTAAATTCAAGAAGAAAAATTGGAACAACAACTTCAACTTGAACCCAGTCAGCAAGCATTTAACACAAAAAACACACCATAATGCATGGTCACATATCTCACATATAACTGCCTAAGTTATACGTGAGATATGTGAACATTTTTTTATAAATTGTTTGCTATAGCCATGATTTTATGCCACTGTTTAAACAGCAACATCTACATTGCGGTTACAAGAGCCTTACTTACCTTTTTCATGAGCCTGCCAACAGATGGCACTTTCACAATGACGTTGCCCAACTATAGAGTGAAATTAACAGTACATAGTCTTTGTAATGCAATTAAGAGGGTTGTATTCTAATGATCGCTAAGTCAAAGATAGTGCTAAACTCAAGAAATTCCAATAGGAAGAAGTGTCATGTAAAAGTTGATAAGTTTAGCACTAGCTTTGACTTAAAAATCATTAAGAATACGCCCCTTATTCCTACATGAAATAAGTCTGTTGCTAGGACTTGAATATGTGGGTTGTCTGAAAGTAGGCGTTGAAGGTTTCTCATTTTAATTGTTCTTTTATATTGAAAACTTGTTAAGCGAGTTGAAGTTGAAGTTGAAATGTTAAGAGAGTTGAAATTTGAAGTTGAAATGCTAAGTTTGTTTCTTGAATTTGGCCCTGAAACAACTTTTCACATATTATTATCTATATAACAACCTTGAATTTGTACCAGCTATATTTTTCGTCCATTGTAGGTCTACTTTATTCTTTTATTCAAAATACATGCATTCAAAAAACTAGGGTCCTGCGGTTTCGTGCAATTGACAAATTGCCAAGAATATAGCTCTAACAGTATAGGCCTACAATTAAATGGCCACCTGCTTTGCCAGCCCGCATACCCGTCTAACTTAAAGTTAGTGTGGTTCATACAATCTAGACCTACTTATTTGCATGCCAAACACGTGTTTATATAGCTATATACTGTGTTTAAACTGCCAAATTTATGTAAATATGACTGCATATACATGTACATATATCCATATATACAGAACAGTCAGAGCTGCAAACATGAGTTTTAGACTGAATAGATTCAAATTTATTCAATGATTGGCTCGGCGTGCAATGAATAAAGTAACATTTGATGCTTAAGCTTGTGCTTTCCCTTTTATATATTAGGTGTTTATGACAGAAAACACGTTTATAATATAAATAATAGATGCAATAAATACATAAACGCAAATTCAATATTGAAATAAGAATATGATCTTTTGAATATTGAATTTAGAGAACTTGATTATTTTAATTACCATGTGTATAAAACACTAATTAAGGTAAACATCACGCCAATTAAACATAACTAGTGCATTTAGGTAATTACAGTTGAAATGGTATTCACTTATACACCTGTATAACAATTACAGCATCATTTATTGAAGATGCAGAAAAGTCCAAACCTACCTAATTTTCACCTATAATAGATTTAACTAGATCATTTTTTTTGTTTTGTTCACAAAACAAAAGAATGGTGTAAACTGGCAGAACAGCTGCTCCAATAATAATAATAATACAGATGTAATGAAATACTTAAAGTAGACTGCAGTTCAACTGCAACATTCATAAATTCCTATTTGAGACATAACCATGTCCAATTTACTGTTTGCTAAAATTAATTTTTTCTTGTTTTTTTTCTGAGAAATAATCCCCAAAATTGTACAGACAGAAAGAGAAAGGGGCTGCAGATATAGACCAGAAACCCATAGGAATTGTTGCTTGGATAGGTTTAATAAATTTAAGCACCATCTGTTGGCTAAGTCACAGACCATAATAACTCCATCTCGAAAAAGTAATACAGTAAAGCAGGTTACGCTCTTATTAAATTATACTTACAAACGGTATACAGTGTAGAGTCGATGAAATACACTGAGATAATAATAAAAAAAAACACGCACCATAAGCTTGCATTACAGCTAGATATCGGCAGTAGCAGACCTTACAAAAGAATCAATGCTTTTAAAAAAAAAATTCAGAAAACAACAACAAAAAACTAATTTATGCAGTCTGGAGTGTAGATTAGTCAGCTTATTTATTTATTCTACAGTATGCAAAAAAGTTAAGTTTTTTTCTTCTTAATATATAAACTAAATTTTTTGTTGCTTTTTTTTATTAAATTTGCAAATCCTATACATGTGCAAGGGCTGGCAAGTCAAACAATTAAAGATAAATTATCATCACTTTCGATTATAATTAGCACACTATAATAACTCTTGAAATTCTGAATAGACTAGTCATAAATGCCTGCCGAATATTGGAAATTATTTTAAAAGCTTTTTTTAATGATTGACAGTATGTAGAAATTATTGAACTTCAAAGTGCCATAGCTACTAGTGCTGTCCTATTCGTCTGCTTTGGTTCAACTTAAGCTCCGCTCTGTTTTGTGACACCATAATGCAGTCTGAATTGCCTGCTGTGGTCGGCTTTTGCTCTGCTCGGTTTCTTTGTCAAATCATAAAGTAGAGAGCAGCAAACAAAACAAAAGAAAACCAACTGGATTGATATTTATGACATAAATTCGAAATTGACAGTTAATTTCAGAGCAGAACAAATATGGCTGACACCATTATGATTTTATCTGCAGTTTCTTGAATGTTACGTAAAGTGTTAAATTAACTTTAGCCAAACCTCATACAAATTAATATTTTAATATCATCTTTGGCTTAGTTAAATTGCGCGGAAAGCCTATTAACAGTTATAATTGAAATTCATATATGGATTTTGCCTGAAATGAATACATGCCCTAATTAAAATCTTGTGAAGAATAAATACATGCTATTACTTTCATACATTTATTTAGCCTAGAAATACTGTCGCCGGCATATTTGAGAGCAGGTTAAGCAAGCTTTGCTCTTGCTTTTGATAAGATCAAGAAATAGCTGCTCCAAAGACTTTCCAAGCAATTGCTCTATGTCAAATGAAAACAAATCAAGAGCTGCTCTTTCTTATCCAACTGGACACTTTTCCTGCTTTTACCAACAAAGCTGGACATTTGGACAGCACTCATAAAGCAGAGAGCTGCAAAAAATAGGAACAAACCAAATGAACAAAAACTGATAATTATCACGTAAATTATAAATGGTCAGTTTATTTTACAGCAGTAAAATAATGGCGGATTGCTATGGTGGCTTCACTTACGAATGATTTTTCGAATGTTAAGCACGAAATTAACCTATATTTGGCCAAAACACATAATAATTATCACTTTAATATCAGCGTTAGTCTTTTATAATTGTATGGGGTTTAGCTTATTACTAGTGTCATTAACATTTATGACTACATTACAAATGTGGGTTTTGTCTGAAACAAATGCATGCCTAAATTAAAATTTTAACAAGAATAATTCCAAAACGTTTATTTGGCCATACATATTGCACCTTATCATTGCATTTTTAGGCCACAATTGTCACTCAAAAGTTCATGTTAAACGGTGGGTGCCATCATATTTGAGAGCAGCTTCATCATGCTCTGCTCCTGCTCTTAAATAAAAAAGAACAATTCCAAAGTGCCTTCAAGCAATTGCTTTGTGCCAATGGAGTTGCTCTTGTTAAATAAATTCCATTTTACTGTGTCATCCAAATACAGTTTAGAATTGCTTAACCCAAATGGCATTAAGAAATTCGTTGTGAATATTATTATTATTTTCTAGATTTTTTTTTTGTTCTTTTGTGTTTGAGTATTAAACTATGCCAGGTGTATTGTCATTTATGAAAAGAAAAAAACTTAATAAAGAGTATTTCGTTTTGATATAATTTTTTGGTGAATTACTTTAGGTAAAGTGCCAATTATTTGTATAATATGAATGTTTATAACAGTATGTGCTTTATATTTACACCAAAAACATAGACAGAGTGACAGAATTATTTAAAAGAAGTACTGAAATACTTGAAATTGAACTTCAACTACCAGACAGCATAAATTATGAAAATTGCAATCTAGAAAAGAAAAGTGGAGTGAAATCAATATTTTCTAGATGACAGCAGTGGTTCTTGAGAAGACACTTCTAACTCCATATTTTGCTCAGTTTTCCCATACCTTAGTGTTACCACGATAAATACTGTATACAGAGGCAAATCAACAAAGGGCTCTTCCAATTGAGCATTTTGTGCCATAGCTGAGTGTTTCAAATAGATGGTGCAAACAGTACTTAGGGCTTCAGTTACAATACGGTTGATGAATGTATATAACAAAATGGATGGTCTTTTAAACATGGATGGTCTTCTTCTTCCTTCTAGCTTCAAAAAAGCAGACGAATCATCACTGACATTCCACTTTTTTTTTCTTCTAACAAGGAGTTGTTTTACCTTTTTAAATTTATCTTAGTGTTACCATAAAGTGAGGGCATAATAACAAAAACATATCTGGCAATACAGTCTGATTGTATTCAACTATTGCTAATTAAAACTCCTTCAAAAGCCAAATCAACATAAAGCTCAACATTTTCTTTCTCAGCATGATAAGAAATGTATAAATATGAATAAAATTAGTTTTTTTTATTATACAACTCAGCTATTTCTATTGCTTAAATATATGCAGATAATTTTAGATATTCTTTTATGAAAAAAAAATGATTATTATTTCTCTGTGTATTTTTTTGTAATTTAATCTACATGTTTTTATATATATTCATATACTTTTTCTGCTTGTAGTACACGATTTCAATTAATTTTACCAATCCTACACGCAGAAGACTTTTTTTTTAAATACTAATTGTTGAATTTTTTCTTTCCAGTGATTTAACGTGGGATAACTTTGAAGATGATAAAAAAGCTATATTATATGATTATCTTAGACAATATCACCGAAAGCTTTGACTAGAAACAAAAACTGAATAAGGAAAGCTTTAATTATATTTACAGTATTATTCATTCACGCATAAAAGACATTAAAAAGAAAGGAGAGAAAAAAATCTTAATAATCCGAATAAATTTTTAATATAAAAGACAACACATACAAAAAATGAGACTTTTCTCCATTCCCTTGTTAGCTCTATCCAAACATCATATTCAGTGACAATTATAAAATGAATACATTGAAACCTAAAAGTTTTAATGATAATTATTCCTTTTTTTTTCTTCTCTCTCTGTATGTAAGAAATATATAACAAAAACTAACTTCTCTCTTGAGATTGACTCGTGTATAATTTCAGTTTTCTCCAGACTAGGATCTTCAATTAACCCGATTATAAAAAGAAAAAAACTTTATGAAATTTTTCCATCTCTCGGTTAATTTTTTTGTCTCTAGGCATAAATGCTGGATGAGTATTCACTATGGGGTATACTCAACGACGCATCTCTTTGGTGTAATAGTCTATTACATAAAATGGAAAAACTTGCTGTAATACAAAAATCCTAACATTAAATGGATAATTTCTATATAAAATAGCCATCCATATCGTAAAATGTAGAATTTTAGTATACATTTAACGGTGCCATTAAGCGGACACAGATTTTTATCCATATCGCACAATAGTAAAACATAAGTTCCACTTGGCGAAAGAATATATTGTCATCAAGTGGACATTTCTATCTATTTCGTGAATAGAAACAATCAAGTTTTTTTTTTAAATTGTCCATAACAAGGAAAACTGTCACAACTAAAAAATTGCAATTTTTCAGAAGAACCAAAAGATATGTTAAATTCCTATAATATTAATTGTAGGTTGACAAGGTTCTAGAGGTTACTAGTGGTTACTATTGGAAATAAAAAAATGTGCCACGTTTCCATGTTATGAAGTGCAATCTTGTGCATGTTTCCATGGTATTAACTTAAAATCACCATACTTTGACTTGTGTCACTTTTCCACTTTATGTGCGAAATATTTGCATTTTAGGAGGACGATTTCCTTTCAGTAAATTTTTCCATTTTCCAAAATGAAGAAATATTTCATCTAATATACAATTGCCAGAGAAATGCGATATATATCGTTTCTAGCTTAATTCTATATAATGTTAAAAAAATTTGTTGTTTAAAAACCAGAATGTTTTGTTTCTTAGAAGATCAATTATTTTTTTAGACTTAAAATCTGCAAAGGGACTCAGGATCTGTGACCAATCAGTTTGAAACATATGACTTCATAATGGAATGAATCCATACCAGGTATTTGTAATTAGGTTGTGTGTAGTCTTGCGTTTCTTGCTAGAGGGAACACCATATTTTTACATTTATTTTCTATTATTTGTGTGTACACCAGCAACACAGAAAAAGTAATCCATTTTATTTTGCTTTCCTATTTTAATTTTCATCATCAGCAGAATTCCGCATGTGTATTCCAGGCTATACATAGACTTTAGATGAACTACAATGTAGTCATAAAATCACAGCTAAAGTCGTAGTTAAATTTAGAACTATGACTGTCATTTTATCATTTTGTAATCTTGTAGTTATAAAGGTAAATTACAATTTACAAAGCTACAATTATAAAGTTATAAAATTTCTTTATAAAATGATAAATTCACCTTGTTGAAAAGCGAAAACCTGAGAAAGCAACAAACCGTCAAAACGACTTCTTTCAATGACGCAATTTTATGTGTTGATCTTTTCAAACACACATGTTAAATAAATGTTTGTGATTGTATATGATTTATTTGTGATCGTCTTAACCCGCTTTCTTTATGCAGTTGAATAAAACAGATTTTGTTTTTAAAAAGTGAGCAATACATTTCAATAAAGAATTTTATTCCTTGTGTTAAATCTCCTATCAATTTCGTTGCCACCACCATCTAGTGACATTTAACATTTCTTTTAAGAAGGAAAACAAGGCCAATACATCATAGAAAGTTTTTTTTTAGATTGTCAGAAAGAAAGAAAAATGGAGTTTTACAATTGACATTGAATTGCTTTTCATACAGAGGCCCTATAGAAAACTACAGGACTGTATACAAGAGTTTGTCTGAATTTTTTTCAATCAGCAAATAATTCCGATTAGGTTTTGGCCTCTATCTATCAATAACTGTCCTCTCAAAGAGAAGGCAAAAAAGCAAATCCATTTATCAAACAGGTAATCAACTTTCACTATTATAACTGTATATTACATATATACATATAATATGTGTACTGTGTATAGATATACTGTTATATGCATGTATGCTGTATATGCGAGAGAGTAAATGAGTAATCCAAGTCTAAGAAGCCAGTCATGAAGAACGCAATCAACGTCCAATTTATCACGCAAAAACCTATCTTCATTCCATACAAACGCCTAGACTACCTTTATCTGTTATAAAAAAAATAATAAGTAGACCATAAATGTATGAGTCTAGTTTCAATTTTGTCTGACAAGTATACCTAATCAGAAGCAATGTCAGTATCAGACTAATAATAGAAAATTAGAATTTTGAAAAGAAATTTTACTCAGGAAACAACAACAGGAGGGAAGAAAAAAACCCAACAAAACTCTGTATCATAAGACCCAAATACAAAAAAGCTAACGTTACATTTGATCATCAAATTGTTCAAAGAGTTCTCAATATTATAAGGGGTTTTCTTTGGTGAATCTTGTTCACAGGGTTTCAAATTGAGTCAAAAAGGTCATCCAAAGCTTATTAAAAAAATAAGCACCAGGATTTATGAATGTTTGTGGCCTTTCTTTTCCAAATGTATTTAGACTATGGAATTATCTTCCAGCACATAGTTCTGTTTTCGAATTTTAGAACGATTTCAATTTTGATGATCCTGTTTAAACCTTGTCCAGACTTGCCTCATCGTAAGAAGAAGCATATGACATCAGAGACTTTGATGAAAAATTGAGGTTTGTGTTATTTTGTCAAATAAATAACGGGTAATGACAAAATAATGCAGGAACCCTTTTGATTAAACTGTTGAGAACATTAGCTTATTATCAGCCCTTTTCTATCATATTCAAGTGACACAATCCTAGATTTTTTGACAATTCCTCTGATGTCACAAGCTTCATCTTACATTGAGGCAAGTATAAATGAAAATCATTTATGATTGGGAATTATCCCCCTTCCCTTGCCACACTGCATTCAGGCTGATTGCAGCCATATTGATTCGAATTGAATAACAGCAGTTATTCCTATTTGGAATAATCTTCCTTCAAATATTATTACCAGTGAACTCAAGCAAAAGCTTTTGTAATAGTCTGTATCATTTGGAAGTTTTGGTTTGGTGTGAAAAAACAATGTTGATCTAATGGAAGCCTACATACCTCTTGTAGATTTTTTAAAACTTTTTGAATCTGTTAGTGATAATTCATTGTCATTTTGTTGTTTTCTATTTATGTGTTTGTAATATTTCGTCCATATTTTTATGCGTGTATTATGTAAGCTGTTACTTTATAACCAATGCTCCATTTTAAGATAAGTAAATATAAGAAACAAAGAAGTTGCTTCAACAATACAGTATGTATAATGTTCATGAACAGTAAAGTTGTGCAAACACAATGAACAAATTTAAAATGGTCACATCAGTCAAGAACAGCTCCCACTCCACAATGACCCAACATCCTTTTACATAAAAAGAAAAATGTTCTTTCCATCACTTCACCATCATTTTCTTTATTTTTCCTCTTCATCTCAAAACTAGAATAAGTCTAACTATTACACCAGCCGTTGCTACGCAAGCTAAATGAATACACAGCCACACACAACCTTCTAAAATACCCATGCTACAATGTAACTATAGCAACGCCTTTTTTCAGCATTTTAAGTGTGCCACTGGCTTTTTTTTTTCTTCTTCATCTTCTTTTTCCATTCATTTTTTTTTTGGTTAAAGAAGACTTGAATCTATTTTAAAGAAGAGGGTATAGATGGTGTCACTATAGGTTCGATTCATCTCACAATGTCAGTATTTTTCAAGTGTTCATGTGTGGAAAAGAAACATTGCTATCAAACCAAGTGGCTTTTTATTCGTCTTTATACTTATACTCACAAATGTTGGTTTTCATAGTGAATAAAATACCACATGCTTCAAGCTACTAGGAGTAATATATTTTAAAACATACACCATTTTTTATAATGCTGTTGTTTATGCCATGTTTTATCAAAAGGTAATGGCCCTGCATTTGCTGTTATTCGGAGCACATAGCATCTATCTAACTTTTCAGAGTCATAAGTTACTAGGACGAGGCGCGTGAGGTTCCTGCTTCGGGTACAAAGCTTAAACCTACTACAGCCCATGCGATAATCGCCCGAAACATTGTCGCCAATGATGTTTCCAGACGACTTGAGACATCTTTGAGAAATACAAAGCAACACAGGAAAATTTGGATATTAATATGAAAATTGTTTACAAAACTGCAATAAAATCGGTTTGGCCAAAATATGGATTTAATGAGTTTTGAAAAAAAAAACAAAGCTTCATATCAATATTGTGGCTTTCGTTGTTTCAACGTGGTTAGCGTTATTTTGTTTGAATTTTCAGGCTAGTGGGATTGAGAATTCATTTCATGACGTCGTGACCTGCTATACTAAGAACATTCTAACGAGATTTCGAACGCATTTTCTTTACCGACGCCCTACATGTACCTCATGTTATTTACAGATGCTACACTTTTGTTTTGCTTTACAGCATTTCGTTTCCTTTCCAAATGCACCCCCACATAACGAAATTTTAAATCTTTATATGGACCAATGACAGTTATCAAAAATTGAAAATGTAAATTGTAGCCATGAGTACATTTAGTCTAGATTCTAAGACTAAAACTTATTTCCTTACAAACTTCTCCAATAAAAACACTTAAGCCGTGTCTTTTTATAAATATAACGTACCTTTAAAGCTTATTACAATATACTAAAATTAATTTTACATTTGGGAATATGCCACAGTAGTTCTTTCTCTGGCATGACTTTTTAGAGAGAGAGAGAGAGAGAGAGTCATTAGCATGATTGCATTTATGCAACAATTTTCTCAGTGCACTTTTGAGTCCTTATTGTGTCAGCACTACTGCATCTTTACTAAAAACAAATCGTAATCAATAAACTCAAAGTGTACATTAATCTGGTTAATCTACAGTACAGGGGAAAAACTATATATGAATGAGTGAGAAAAGTTAAACACATTTAGTTCCTTTAGAAATTGATTCTATTAGTCTACATGTGTACACAAATGACACCTCGGTTTGGAACAGTTGCACAACTAAAAAAAACTTTTTTTGGTAAAATGAGTTTAAAGAGCAGATTCATGGCTTACTTTGCTGAGTTTTGACTATTCACAATATCAGTTTATTTGGCTCTAATACAACAGATTGAGATAGAAAAATTGCAACTTTAATTAACTCACTTTCCCAAAAAAGTGTTTTTTTAGTTGTGCCAATCTTCCAGTCGAGGTGCGACATATACTCATATTATACAAACATGTACGCTAGTATATTAACACGTACTAAGTTCAGTACGTACTGACATGTGTGCACTTGCAGCATGGTATACCATCCAAAGTTGCAAATATTAAAAACTTCAAAAGATCACACAGATCGACTGAAACTAGTTTTTATTTCGTTTTAAAAGAGAAGAATTTACACTTAAATGTCATTGATGGGAGACACTTGAAACAACCATGTAATACTATAAAAAGGTTTTCAAACTTCCATATAGTCATCTGTTCCTGGTTATGTTAACTTAAGCGGCGATCACACTGTATATACTTTTTTTTGGAAAGATTCCGTGCAAGAAATGAGTCAACTATTGTTGTTAATCTTGCACAGTTTCTTGCAAAAAAAAACGAAGATCAGCGTTTTCTGTACGATTGTGTCACATTGGCAACTGCAATTAGCTCAAGAAAACACTGGAGTGAGTCTTGCTTTAAATTTTGCCGATATGATCACTGCTTTAGCTGCTTTCTTTCCAGATGCATGTCACGAGGGCTGTTTTTTAGTCTCTTTCCATTATAGTATATCCAACTACGTTTTTTTGTGTGTTTTCTTTATTTCTTGTCAAAACTGAAAATTATACATTTTGATTGGTTTTAACGTGTATTTTATGGACAGGAAAAAGTGGTTTAGCCATTGATAATTGTCGTCATCCTCAATTTTGCTTCATTATTCTTGGCATTAACTTTCAAAATGGTGTAAACATGGAGGCCTATTTTAAGCATAAATTACGTTGTTTAATATATTTGTTATTTACAGTATGATTAGCATTGTACTTATGAGTAAAATACACAAAAAGCATGTTTGCTCATAGGCAGCCTTGTCATTTTAGCCATCCTTACATGAAGTGCTGCCCTAGATTTAGGCACCTTTAATGGAACAAGTTTTTCAAAGCAGTTTCCACACCTCTATTCTACGACGTGTCTGGAAGCATGAAAAAAAAATGTTATTTTGGAATTCTCAGCGCACAAGAAGCAAATCACAAGCATATAGCAGTAGAAAAAAACGCATTCCGCCTTCAAACCTTTTTTAATTTATTTGTAGGAAGTGATTGCCAGCTTACAAGGAGAAAACCCCGTGCATAAAAATCTAAACGTATAACTACACGTACATTAATATGAAAAGTCACAATATGTCCCAGGATCAATGTCAAAAGTGTCCTTCAAGAATGCCTTCCTAATTTTCAAAAAAAAAACTATGCTGTTGATTTAAATTGGAAATTATTTCGGCCATTTCATTGGCATAAATTTGGCATTTTTGAATCGGGTATTTTGAGGTCATTATTAGGTAATGTGGATTCACTTCTAAATATTACTTTTCTTGGCCACCACTTGATTAGTAAAGGTGTATTCACATTACTCATCAGCTTGTTGTAATGTGGAGTACAATGTCATACAACAATATTTGTAACATACTTGTGTGTGTTGTTGAGAATAACAATCATGGTTTTCTGAAGGATTGCTTAACCAAAATTAGAGCTAAACTCATGAAGTTTAGATAGGCAGTTTCATTTAAAAGTTGATGAGTTTAGAGTTTATATGTCTTTGCTAAGTAGACATTATTACAACCAATAGAGAAGAAGAAAAAAACGGGACAGAGTAGCAACTAGCTGTGCCGCAACTACGTCAACTGTCACTATTTCATGTCACTATCTCGATAGTTCTCCATCTGTTCTTACTGTTCAGGCTCAATTTGTTGAGTTAAAGTGGAAGGTTGGGGATCTACCGTGGAACTAGGGTGAAACGCATCCTGGCACGCGGACTTTGTACGCATCCTTCATTCCCGTGACCTTTCGGTTGATGACTTCGCGGGCCTTTTCGGATTCTACTCTTTCTCCTCTAGCTGTTTCTTCCAAGTTCGCCGGTTCTTATAGTAATTTCCCCAGAATTTTCGCGGCATTTCTAACTTTTCGTCACCTATTTTTTTTATCTAAAAAATTAATTTTATATCCACATTATTTCGGTATATTATAAACGTCCGTTAGCTCTCACCATTAACTACAGAATGCAGGGCTGAGGTGATCGCTATTATCTAATTCACTAGTTATCAACTTTAAAAAGGCTAAAATGTAGCTTAACTTTCTAACGTTACTGTATTGAAGGGTTAAGAGATGGAGGTTTGAAACTAGTTTTGTTATAAATGGGACTCCATAAACTATCTAATGATGTATTACTTATTACTCTACGATTATTAGTTTCAGAGATATAAACGTTTAAAGTGTGACATGTTTTCGTTGCATCCGTGCTCCGGATGTTATCATGTTACCCCTACCCAGTCAGAGAAAGACGTTTTACTCTAACAAGGTTGGAGCCTTGCTATTGCGAATGCCATTCGATTCTGTCTCTAAAAAACAACAAAGGTCTAAAAATGAAACAAATTATTAAAAAGTACTAAAAATCATTCGAAATTCAATCTGGTACTTTATTATTATTATTTTATTTATAAGTTTGTTTCATTATTTTTGTACAAATAAATTTTGATATGTTGCTAATAAATAAGTAAAGTTTTGAAATGTATAATTTTCATAAGTTTCTGAGATTTTCGCCTGCTATTTAGTGCATCATTGTGTATTTGTCTTAATAATCTACATTTAAATACAGTGTATTGTAATAGATCTATGCATTGTTTGAAAAGAAAAAAAAAATGCTATGGAAAAATATACAACTACTTTTTTTATTTTTCTTACAAATACTATTGTCATTTTTTTTTTCAGAAACTAGATATCGAAACCAACCAAAATGGACGTTTTTCATCATGAATGGATTTTTCTTTTCTTATTCTAGTTTTTTTGTTTGTTTTCCATATCCTTCCGGTGTTTTTGCAATATTTTGTCGTCTATAACTTTAACTCTATAAATAGGCCTTTGGGCTCCACATTTGTAACAAGAATAAAAGAAACTAGCAGCATATTTTCTTTCTTTTTTTGCTTCAAAAATATATAAATGTTACTGTCGAAACTCGATTATCAAAAAACGAGTATTCTTTCTCTTTTTTTCTAGTTTCCTCTTCTTTTTTTTCTCTTCTTCTAAATATTGATTATCAGACAAACATCCAAGTAAATACTAAAAACAGTCATACAATCTCTTGAAGGTCAACAGCCTTTATTGTACTTAAAGGCTTGAAGGCCCTTTGTAATCTTGCTAGGAATAACTTTTATCGGACTTTATATTATAAAAAGTAGATGGAGAATAGTGTTGTTGCGAATCTTTTCCTTTTTTTCTTCTCTCTTTCATTTTCATTCAAAGAAAACGACAATGTTTTCTTTTTTTGTTAAATGGAAGGGCACTTTTTTCTTTTTTTGTGCGTGTGTGTGTGTATGTACATGAACTCTAAGAAGGTCCTTTTTTAACCGCACAACATACACGTACAAGACATTTACAGTTTACATAGATCTAAGAGATGTTCTATGTTTAAAATAACAGCATGAAAAGCTTACATTCTATATATGTATGTTGTGTTTTTCTGCCATAGTGATTTGCTTTTAGAGATAGAAGAAGAACCTATTATATATTTGTACACATTGTTGATAGTATGTGCGTTTGTTTGTGTGTGCAAAGTAAGAATTCGTTTTTCTTCTTATTGTGTTTTTTTTTTCTTCAGTTGACGATTATCTGTTTTGAAAAACGACATTTTGAACTAACAAAAAACGCAGATTTCAAAATTTGTTTTTCTTCTTGTTAGCAATTTTTTTTAAGAACAATTCTACCTTTATGATGGTTAAAATGGTAATTTTAGGTTGTATGTATGACATGAATTGACACCTTTTTTTATCCGAAGCAATATTAAGAACAAGAACAATGAAAATGTAGTATTAGAAACTAGAATTGTGGCCAATTAAAAGTAAAAAATTATCAATTTTTATGTTTTTTTCTGCCCAACCAATATTGTTGTAAAAAGTTTATTTTGAAAAATAGCATCATAAAAATTCTTTTAGCAGACCTGTGTTAGCATTTTTACTAAGGTCTTGTTCACAATATGAAGTACTGGCACTGTATTCGCAATGCATGGTCTACTGTGCCTGTGGTATGTTCAGAATGCAATAAAAATGTGGATCATGGATTCAGGTAGTAAAAGCAATGCTTAGAACTTAGCTCCATGTATGAGCAAATCAAGGTCCAACTGTTTGCAAGCTGCAAAAATCACAATCATAACATGTGCTACCAAATTTCACATTCAGTTATCCACACAATTTCTTAGGAAATTCGTTGCAAATTGCAGGGATATTTAATGTATGTAGGAGGAACATAGGGGGTAAATCGACAAAAAATATAACATTTTATTAATATTTTCAGTATAGCTTACTAATTTAATGTGGCAATATGGCAGACATGAGTAACATTTTGGACTTTCAATGAGAAATTTCGATTAAGCCTTGTTAGAATTGTCAATATGCTCTTCCCTTTACACAGGCAAGCTTTTATGCTTGTTTATTCTTCAATAAAAAAATTGACTTTCCATTGTTATGTACTATGAGTGGCAAATAGTGGTATGATTTGAGTAAATTGACAATGTTCAGTGCATCCATTCACCATGAAAACCACACATTACTCAATTTTGCACTCTTTCTCTTCATCTTACAACAATGTCACATGTTTATATCAAAACACGCAATAGGAGGAATTGGCCTGAAGATAACGTGGTTGCAGCTATTCGATGCATCGAAAGCCACAACACCAAAATGACAAGAAGACCAGATAAAATTAAGAAGGATTGTGAAGAGTTAGTTATTTGAAGATCTGCCAACTGAAGAACGAGTTCAATTTGGACAGTGTGCCAATTCATGGCATGATATCATTTACAATTATTCTTGAATTCATTAATCCATCATGACCCCAATTATGTTCATCATATTACCATTTTATCCCGAATAAGTCCTAACTTACTGGACATTGTGTAGAATACAACACAGAATTAAGTAAATGTCACAACATATCGCAGTAAAGAGTTTTTGATATTTTATTTTTATCTACAAGGATTTGTGAGTGTTGTGTCTATAATTGTGTTTGGATTTAGCACTCCGAAAATAAAGAAAGTATCCAGCGGAAGGCACTCAGATATTACCTGAGTCCCTCCGCCTGGAGCCTCCAATGACTCAAGCAAACAGGACTAAAATCACGTTGGTATCGTCACGCACTATACATGAAGATCCCTAGAAAAAACGATCTTTTTGTGGGCCGTTACCAGGTCGGGCCAGTAAATGTCTCGACCGGTCAAGTCAACCCCTAGAGCAGAGGCTGGCCCGCCGACAACAGAGTCGGCACCGGCACCATCGATCCAACAACAAAGAGGTCGAAATGGTGGCACCAAAGTGCCAGCATCATCACATTTTTTAAAGTAATCACTACAAAATACATCACATGTAGCATTGTAGATGGCTCTATGAGGGATTTACATTATATAAAGTTGCCTAAGAGAAGACTAATAAAATTGAAAAAAAAATACCAAATGTTGGCAAAAAACTCATCTCCATGAATCTAACGCCCACCTCACATTCATTTTCTTTGGCCAATGATATTGGATTTTACAAAAAAAATAGCTTTAGGAAGGATGAACATCTTGCAATTGTTTCCATAAATTACAAGAACATACATATTCAGAAAAACTCTAAAATCTAGAAGCTATCTGGAAAAAAAAATCCATTACAGAACTTACAAATGAAACAATTTTCTATTTTTCTGTATACAATTTATATTATCAACTATTCACAAATGTCAATATTTCTTTATCAACTCACATCTATTTCTATCTATTCAATCAATCTCCATTCTTTACAATGTTAAGAAATAAAATTGCCAATTCTTACACAACACTTTCTTAAAAAACATACACACACATAATAGAAATTAATTATTGAAGTGTTCACTTTTATTTTTCTCTTCAGTATAATCACATAAATCTCAATCTATGTTAAAAATTCTATAAAGCCAATTTAATCTCAGAATAAAAACTAATCAAAATCATTGTTTATCAAAAGAGGTATATAATAAGAGTGGGAGGAGTCTTGAGACAGCCACACATTTTATTTGTGTATTAGTAAAAACAAAACAAAAACAAAATTAAGGCAAAAAAAATCTATTGCAGAGTGATTCAGAAAAGAAAGACAACACCTTTACTAGAATTGATTTGGCAATTTTTCCTTTCACAACAACGTGAATTTTGCGCTTCCAAAGTTGCTCAAATGGCTCTATTCCGTCATGAAATTCCATGTTTAGTGAAGAACATATTAAGAAATTAAACCAATTTTTCCTCGAAGCTGAAAGATGTTCCTAAAGAACAGTAGGAAGTAAACAAAATGGACCTTTGTGAAGCCAATGACCGTTAATATAGATCGAGCAAATTAGCATAATTCAAAATGGTGTAAAAGAAAACTTTTATCGAATATTACAATGAAAAGATCTCAAAGCGTGTCCACTACAGTCAATAATTGATTTCAACTTCAAATATTGTTCAAAACACAGTTTGAAAGACAGTAAGATGGTAAGAATCGATCGAGACCATGTTTTTAGAAACATCAAATTTCACTTAATATTGGTGCGTCTATGCCACCACGTAGACGCTGGAGTATCTAGGCTTTTAAAATTTATTGGTTCAACCTATTTGGACTATCCAACGGTCAGATTATGGTACACCTGGTCTTACATAATATCTAAAATAGATTTACAGAACAACCATACGCGCACAAACTAATTTTGTATTTTTGTATCGTTGCAGCATTAAATCATAAAAATAACATGTTTTGGTACAAAACGAGTTTGAACCATTCTGAAAATAAAATTTCAACTTTCAGCATCATGTACGTATAGTACATTACATATGTATCATGAAACCGCCAGACTGAAAACTGAAGTTCTGTAAAGTTACTTACATATACAGTACATACAGTGCTGAAGTTTTTGTAGATTAGATTAGTCCTATTCTAAGCCAAGAAGAAGAAGAAGAAGAAGAAAAAAAATATCTCATTTCTTACATGACAACAAATCATTTTGGTTCCTGCTTAGAATTACACAGAAAACTCAAATCATGCCACGAAAATGGAATATTTCCGGTTGAATGAAATAACTTTCCATTGCAGTGTATACAGTAGATCTATATTGTACATGCATGCAATACATACACAAAATGCAACACAATTTTGAAGTCTAGAAACTATAAGAAGAACACAAGAAAATGTGCTACATACAGGTCCCGCCCTTAATCTCAGATCTAAGCCCTTCTATATATTCATATACTTTAATAATATTTCTAAGAAAAAAAGTTCATCCGTGACAAAGGCAAAAAAATGTCATCCCCGTTCTTCAGTAAAGGCCTAAAAAAACCTATATTATGTGCACATTTTTATTTGTCCATTTCATATGACTTCAGAATGATAAAAGTCTATACACTGACTGTATATACAGTAAATACAGTATGTCCGCAGAACCAACGCTCCAGTCTCATTATGAGATTATAATGATCAGCGCAGATAAAACGTCCACTATTTTAATCTGAAATTATTGAAAGTTGTTGTTAAAAACATATCTTAACTGTAGTTATATAAATAAATAAATGAATCCTGAATTCTATAAGTGAATTTCAGAATTGCTAATTTTTCTTAAGCCCTAACTGGAAATTAACAAACCAATTTCTGAAAAAAATTAATAATACTTCTATGTAAATCAGCACCACCATCTAGCTACAAATTATGACAATTTTTTT
Organism: Brachycybe producta; assembly: GCA_036925085.1. Lineage (NCBI taxonomy): Eukaryota > Metazoa > Arthropoda > Diplopoda > Playtdesmida > Andrognathidae > Brachycybe > Brachycybe producta. The sequence goes on from JAUPFP010000004.1 coordinate 3,799,929, forward strand.
TTCTTTAGATTTTTCAGTTATCATTCAATTTACAGAGTTTTCAGAAATAAATGAAAATGAAATCATTAGAATATTTATAAACTTTACTTTTAAACATTATTTATGAATTTTCTTATTTACACTCTGAAATGGTGATTTTTGGAAGATACCTTGACTTGAGTATTGTTCATCACATTAAAATATAAAAGATCAATTTTGTGGAATTTGTTCTAGTTTTTTTTTAGATTATTTTTTAAGAAAAATTATTTTAAAAGTTGTTTTTAAATTCAATAACGTTTTTAATTCTTTACCAATTCATTAGAATTTTTACAACTGCATTTAAATATGTAGTTAACAACCAACTTGAATTTCAAATGTGTAACTTGTAATGTTTCCAAAATATTAATTTTTTGTACAATAGACGTTTTTCTTGTGCCACCGGGTATACTTTTTATTATACAGGGTGTCCATAAATTCCTTGTGTAGTTCAAACACAACTGCAGGACGTGTTCGCAAAAACGTGTAATTATTTGCATAGGTCGAAAGTTAATATTTCTGAATAAATTCCCTTTTAATTGCATTTAACACGTTGTTTCTATCTTATATAGAAGTGAAGTTATAACAAATTGAAACAGCACAAACACCTTATGAACACACCCTGTAGAATACTGGGGTCGTCGGTTGGTATCAAAGATGAAATCACCGAGATGTCTCATATACCATTTTTGTTCGTACTGACGTTTGTACCTACTGAAGTTACGAGAGGGAGGAGGAGGAGGCCTTTAGGGTTAGTCATCTTCGTAAAGTGCATTATGGCGCCATGTTTACATCAGATGATGAATCTCTGGCGTCCTTATTGTTGAACAACAAACATGAAAGGGGCAATCAGAGAAGCTTACTAACTGAAATGAATAGGTCATAGAATATGGTCATTATTTTGTATTCTTCTTTTCATCTTCTTTCATTTTCATAAAACATGAGATCAAGCTTATAGTTTTTTTATATTTACAATCCGGTTTAGTATTTTTGTGTTATTTATAAAATTCCTCCACGTTGAATAGAAAATTGAATTAAATATACATGTATTTAAAAAAAACTGCATTACAACACATCAGCAGATCTGTTGTGATGCATCTAAACAACATTCATTCCACATTTACATTATAAATTGTCTGAACAGAAAAATGTTTTCCATTAAATAAAAGATGCGCTTTTAAAAATTGACAACAACAACAACAACAAAAAAAAGAATTAAATTGCATAAATGGAACAATATTTTGGCATTTTTGACTTATTTAATCAATGAATCTTATGAATACAAAGTGGTAGGGGCCCATAGATCATTACAAACTAATGTATATATGGTTATATATATACGAAAATTGTTCAAAGCAAATAGTGTTCACTAACATTTTCGTATAGTATGTGTCTCATTTAAATAGTATTTTGCTTTTGTAAATTAATTACATGTACATACATTGTGTACCTAAATGTAAAAAAAAGTAGCGTTATGTTGGTAAATAAATTAATCTGAAGTGTTGCGCAGCTCTGCATAATAATGTACGACTCATTCCAGCACGTTATGCCTGTCTTTAGTTTCGAATTTAAAAAAAAAATCTTCGAATCTTTGTACTTTTACAAGCTTATTGATATTTCTCTCATCTCTCATCAGTCAAACCCTCGTGAGGCATTTACAGGTTACCTATATACAGTAGTAATTCACAGTAGGCTGGTGGTAGTGCCTTCCTCACACACACACACACTAGCTTAATGGACCTCGGGGCTTAGTCAGTTCCTCGACTAAGTGGACCTATAGGATTAGTCGCTCTATGAGCTTAGTGGACCTGATGAACTTAGTGGACTTCAACGCCTATTGGCACCGTGGGCATAGTAGACCCCTGGACTAAGTGGACATCAGGGCTTAGTCGACCACTGGGTTTTGTTAACTACAGGTTTCTGTGGATCATGGAAACACGGGATGTATAGGTTATGTCATTTTAGGCTCAGATCCAAAAATGACAGTGTTCCTGAGAAAAAAAAAAAAAACAATGAATTTCATTTGGTTTTCATCTATAATTTAAGAAAATACATAAATGTATTTGAGGGTAATAGTTCACAACATGCGACGCGATCACTGAATGATCAGAATGACAAAAATCTTGTGCAGACTACAGCTAGTTAAATGCAATACTGCACATCTAATATGAAATTTAAATTGTATAACGTATATTTTTAAAACAATGCAGAAATTAAAAGTAAACAAGCTGATGTTTGCACAGAAACAAACGGCTAAAAAAAGAAACACCGCATTTTGCAATGCGGCATTGTTTTCGTTGTTGTTGTTGTTTTTTTATTTACAACCAGTTGCAGTAAAAAAAGACAACCAGATAGACATAATACACCGCATAAATAAACTGAACCTGTACAACAGTAGCAATATGAAAATATAACCACTTCACGTTAATGTATGTGCATATATGTATATGTATTACCAACATAAAAAAAAAGAAGTTTATTCGCAAAAATACTTCAGAATTTTCTCTCTCGTCTAGACTACATAAGACTTCTATTGTGTGTACATGGGCATGGCATTAAAAAAAAGAAACATTCGTTCAAAAAGAATAATGGCTGCGATCAATTTTCTAGAAAGTCAATTTGGTCTCAGAGAACATATTTCCAATTTTGTTACAAGCATGAAGAGATGATGAGGACAACATTTCGTTTAGGCCTTCTGTATAAGTCTTGCCTGTTAATCTCTCTTCCCTATCTCTCAACGCTAACAAACTGTCAAGTCCATCTTAATCATAAAAAAAAGACTGCTTATACAAGGAAGTTATGCTAAAACATCAGTGGAAACACAAATGTAAATGCCAAGTAGAAAATTAGGTTTGATAGATTATGTCAGATTCTAGTTATATACTGTACTGTGGACCTATATAATATGGGTAACCTCTCTAGATTGTAAGACAAATAAGCTCCTAGTAGGGTTCTGCTTTTCGGCGATTTGCTAATATGGCACTTTTCAATTCTATCCATGTTCCTTAGGTTTGGCGCTTGCTCTGCTCTTTTGGCGTTTTTGTTCGACCCGCGCGCTCAACAGCTGAGTCAGAGAAGTGCTTTCGGTGCCATTTTTCTTGCACTCCGCATATCGCCGTAATTCTGCCAATTTTTCAAAGTATTACATACCCGGTACTGTAAAAAGGTAAAGATCCGATCTTTGGCTGTGGTGGACCAGCTAACTCACCGTATATGCTATGCCTTACTGTATTGCATTATGTATGCTGACAAAAAGAATTTTTAGCCATGCAACACTTTTGCGTATGATCTTGACGTATCTGCCGGATAAGAAGGTTCAGATTGCAGTGACAAGTCGCATCGCTACTACCAATCGCTTCACGTTGTCTTTGCGTGATAGCAAGTAGTTCGATGTAGTGGACAAATCGCTCGCCTTGTTCGCTTGATATCATGAATATTTATTTGATGCTAGTATTATACGTTACTTAGCACACTTTTTGATTTTTTATAAGAGCCTAGACACTGGAGAGTTTCAGGTGCCATGATTCACAGTCAATTTTGCGGTTTCACCATTACACAACTGGCTCTTGCAATCAAACACCGATTATTTGAAACGTCATGAAATTATTTTATGCCCTAAGAACATACTAATGAATATACAGAATTTTTCTTGAAACTCAAAGATGTTTCTAAAGGTTGCTAACAAAAAGACCTTTTTAAGGTCAATGGTCTTTAATACGAGTTTAGCAAATTAGCATAATTCAAAAGGGTGTAAAATGTAAAATAAAAAGCCATTTGAATATTATTATATATAGACACAGAATAAATAAATTTGAATACATTAACTTTCAAAACTCAGTTTAGAATCGAGTCCATGTTTTAAACACATCAAATTTCACTTAACATTGCGTCTATGGAGTCATGCAAACGCTATAGTGTATTTGGATCTTAAGAGCCCATTGAATTTTTAATGATAATTAAAGTTGCAATCTCTTCTTGAATTTTGTGGGCAGGTATTGATATCTTTTGGTTGCAATATTTAGATAATGTTTTTTGTTTTTTATGCAATTTTGAATTATGCTAATTTGTTTGATCCATGTTACCGACCATTGATCTTTTTAAAGTCCATTTTGCTAACCAGGTTTGGGTTCTTTAGAAACATTTTTCTGCTATATGAAAAACTGTGGTGTATTCCTCAACATAATCTTGAATTGTTAAAGTAAATTCATGCCGTTCCAAATTACCGTTTGGTTGTTTGAGCCACATGAGCAACATTGTAACCGTAAAATTGGCCATATCTTATGGAACCTGAAACTTAAGAAGTGTCTAATAGGTTCTTAATTTTCTTCAACTCTGCAACAGTGAACGACAATTTAAAGAACTAAAACTATACCAAAATATCTTTTCACTTCACAAAAAAAATCCTGCTGGAAGAACTGTTAATCTAATTTCCATCTAACTTGCAAAATCCTAACTCTCATCGATAAGGATATATCCTAAAGGGATATATAAGAGCAGAACAAAAAAAAAAACGAAAAAGTTCAAAAGAAAATACAAAAAAAAATTATAATGAATGTACAAGAATTGAAAATATAATAATGAAGCTTTTTTTTTCTGCGGTGATATAAGCGAGTATAATAATATATCCTCGAGAAGACTTCTACCATGAAGTTGGATTTGTGCCACTCCAACAATGCTTAAAATATATACTGTACATGTACAGTATATGCATATAGACAATATCATCATATAATGCATATTAGTGTCTTTCACAGTATTCATGACGTTAAGTTATTTCCTCTAGAAAATCGAATTGTCTAAGTTGAAATGCAATGAAAACACACACACACAGTGCCACTTCCCCCCCCCCCCACCTTCTCTCTCTTTCTCCCTTATACTTTGCTTTAACAAAAAAAAAGATTTTCCCACCATCTAACACATACAAAAAAAAAGTATTTCCGTAAAAATACAGAAGATTATATATACAGTATGTATGTTACTGTCAATCTTCGGAATCAGTCAATCTGCAAAACCAACCAACCTGCTAGTGAATCTGCAAAATTCAACACCTAAAATGTATTGAATTTTGCAGATTCACTAGAAATTTGGTGGTTTTGCAGATTGCCTAGGCAATATGCAGATTGACTGATTCCGCAGATTGACAGTAACATATACATGTATAGCAAAAATCGAGACACAACAGTTTGCTTTATTACGTCTATATAAATGCATAGAACATCTACATAGGATTTATCTTTAAAAGAAACCTTAAACACTATAAAGTATATTGCCTATAGCTCTATATAACCGAAAATCTACCTATAAAACTAGACATTACTACTGAAAAATCCAAACTCAAGTAGACTTGAAAACTCAATATCTCTACAAAGAATTGACGTAACAAAACTCAAACTAAGAAAAGGAAATAATCATGAATTCCATTTGAAAATGATTGTAATGGCTAATATAAACACTAGTTTTTTTTACCAATAAAAAATCAATATTATTCGAAATATTAAATTAGGTTTCATTCAGAATGTCATATACAGTTTGAAGTATAATACAATTTCACCTTCTATAGTTATGAGAAGAAGAAAAAAACCTAATTTCAATTTAAAAAGACTTTCATTTTCAAATGATTCTTTACAAATAAATTCATATTTTTTCATTTATGAAATGCTTATATTTGAATAATAAGCAATTGTGCTCCAACACAATAATGGTTAATGCTCAAAATACACAGTATATATTTTAAAATTAAATTTTAGGTTAAATTTGAAGATCTTTTTACTCACAAATATTGATCCAATATGATTTTTTGTTTGTTTATATTTTGCATCACTCAATTGTAGCTAAAAAATACTGCATTTTATGCGTGCAACAACTACAAAGTGTACAAACACATTGCCAAATATAGATCTTTCTATATACAGTATACTGTATATAGAAAGTATTGTGAATGTAACAACAAGTATATATTTGGAACAAGTCTCAATTCAATAGAATATAAACGTCTTTTGCAGACATAACCGTCCATCATTTGGCCTAATGCAAGAGCCCTCTTGGGACGTTTGAACCGTACCTTTAATGAAACTACCTTTTTTTTCTTTAGACGGTGACGAATGAATGCCATCACATTCGTATAAATTACAACCCATGGTCGCCTACTTCAAACTTCAATTCTGTATTTGTAATGAACTTCAAGGAAGCATAGACTTACAAACTAAAGAGAGATCCACACCAAGTTTATAAAATCAATCGTTTGGCCAACATACACGAGTATAAAACGAAGACAACCAGTTTTGAAATTTTTTTTATTTATAAAACACACCTGTAATGCATATGTTAAATAGTGCTTTGTAAACGGTAGTTGCGCATTTTGTCACAGTAGGAAACATGCTTTAATATGATCAATAGACATCTACTGCATACTAATTAAGAGGGTTACAAAGTAGATTAATTCCTAAACATATTCATAGATGGTGCTCGCATCGTTGGTTATTATGTATATAGGACATATGGTAATTTTTTTGCTATGTATTAGAGGCTACAACGGACAAATTTTTTCCGCCATCTTGGATGTCCGTTAGCGTGATTTAAGTCGCCAACGTATTTTATTTGCTTTTTTCTAGCAAATTTTTTTCAATTTTGAAAAAAATAAATATAAAAATAAAAGATTTATCGAAATTTCGTAATAAAATAACAATTTTAGTTAGGGAAGACACTATAAAACAAAAACGTAAACGAAATCATTCACCTTATATACGGCGATTTGTGTGGTCATTTTTGACTGAAAAATCGCTGCTAAAGGTAGATTTTTTTAAATTTTATTGTTCTTTGCACTTAAAATTCTTACCTTAATCGGAAATCTTCCATGTAGGGTTGGTTATTCTTTTTAAAACGACGTCGTTTTCCATCAAAGCGGTGGAAAAATGGCGTCGTTTTCAACTTTCTCAAACGGCGTTAAACCGCTTCTGCGCATGCGCGCTCATTTTGATTCAAACGAAATTCAAATACGTACTCTCTAACCAGGCCTTGACTGAATCAGATTCTTATTGATTGAGTTTTACTTCAATATAAAAATAAACGTAAGCAATTAGGTAATGAAATTTGATTGTTCTTATAGAAAACAAATAAATCTACCACCACATTTTTTATTTTACTATTATCTCCTTTGCAAAAATAAGATAATGGATACCAAATATGTAGCTTTTTTTCTTCTATGAGATTTTGCATAGGGAAAAAAAACACATTTTTAAATACTTAATTAAAAATATTTAAAGGGAGATTTAAAGTCTGAAAAATCATTAATCTGTTCCATTAAACAATCTAATATTTATTACAGTTTTAATCACATTTTAAAAACTTATATGTCTCCAGATAATGGCTACCAAACCTAACTGTATGTTTGAAATTTAAATTAGCATTATGTCTATGCTAATTCAATACAAGTGGCGCCTCTGATGTCAGACACTGCAATCAATGTCGTCTGTCAAAAGAAAACGTCCGTGACGCTTCTGTAACCCTCTTAACAATAAATGTACCAATGTAAGAAGCGACTCAAGCCAAAATCGTACTGTGATTAAAATGCACTGCAGTTCAACCTGCATCAAACAAGAAGAGCTGTGCAAACAAGACTGATGCTATTGGGCACCGTGAGAACTTGACTTAGACCCAAACCCTGCGAGCATGGGTACTTAATAAAAATTGTTTTCCATGCTAAGGAAATACGTAGTGCTGCAAAGTCCGTGGATCTGAGTAGGGACACTTGCATCGTTAAAGACTATTATCATATTAAAAAAAAACTACATTTAAAAATACATTTTAAATTTAGAATAAAAAGATAACTCATCATTAAGAAAAGAAAATTAACCAACCTCCATAATTTGTTGTATTTAAATTTGAACACTCAGAAGAAGAGAAAAAGCCACGACAGCAACCATTGCAATGGCAATGCAACGGAAGTATGAAGGCACCGGAGTTAATTGTACAGTCGTCGTTGCTATCATGGCTTTTTCTCCTCTTCTGAGCATTAAAATAGAATGCAACAAATTATCGAGGTAAGTTAATTCTGTTTTGTTTTTTTGATAATGAGATGTTTTTTATTATTCTAATTAAGATGTTTAAAATAATTTTAATATCTTACACGGTAATTTAAATTTCAATGGTAAGTTTCCTTTATAAATTTGAGACTTCAAAGTATTATTTCCACTTAACAAAACTGAGGATGAAAATGAGGTTTAAACTGAAAAAGCACAAATAATTGCCTAAAAATTAGAATCAAAGTAAAATTGAATAATTGTATAGTTGTATAGTTGAAAGTATAGTTGAATTTGTTTTCAATTTGAGAGGGTGACTCTGGTCGCCAGCATTCGATTTTATTTTGGTTTAGTGAATTTCTACATAATTTCCTTCAAGCCCAGCACAAGTTAAAACTGTTGCCTATTAAGCATTGGTTTGGCCTCATCTTGAGTATTGCTGCAGTGTATGCTCTGTCACACACACTCATTCAGTTGAAATGGTTCAGCATAAGGCAGCTAGGTTTGTTTGTGGCAGGCACAAATTTACAGATAGTGTCACTGAGATACTGTCAGTGCTACAATGGCATAGTTTGGCACATCGCAGGGCTGAGTTAAGTTTGAAATTGTTTGGAAAAATTACACATGGTGATTGTCCTAAACCGCAGTCCAGTGATATTCATAAAACACTATATATGGGCAGGGCTGACATCTCTAAAAAATTAGGGAGATTTTTGTTAGGACAGATTCATATTATTAGTCTTTTTCCTTGAGGCAGTGGTGAATGGGGATAATTTTGTTTTGTGGCATTGACATTTGTATATTCATTTTGTTTTTATAATGCTTAATGCTGCATATGGACTTTTATGTCCCTCTGCCATAGGCATATTTGGTTGCTAGCAGAGTACTAATGTTAATTGTAATTGTAATAGTGTAATACAGCTTAACTACAGCTTAATTACTTCAAAATAACACAATTACAATGTAAATATCGATGACAAATGGCAATTTATAGTTTGGTTAAAGTGGTAGGGCTATATAGGTTTTCTCACTTTAATTGACCTAGGATAATAAAGCAAGCCATCATACTGAATAGTCGCCGGCCACGTTTGTGCTCTTATATCGAATTCCTTTAATCCCAATAGTGACATTATATTGTCCAACTAAACATATTACGGTAAAAACTGAAATTTGTCTTCAATTGACATTTTCACATTTTAATAATCTTTGACAAGTGGAAACATGGCCTTAGAATTGTCAGAAGACAAAAAATGCAAAGTAATGAACAAAAGATAAATCCCGTAAAGAAATTTAAAAAAAAGTACAAAAAAATCCAAAAGTTACTGCAATGCACAAATTTATAAAGAATAGAATGAAACTGAATAAATTTAGAGCTTGCAGCTTATTAATTAGCCTTTTATATAAGTTACATTTGCAGACTATGTGGGCTCATTACTAACAAAAAAAATATGATAGGAATAGTAAATGGGTCTCATGCAGCTACCACAACCAACCTGATATTATAAAACCTAGGCCTACATAGAAACTTATCATTAAATCTTTTTCTTAGGCCTGTATTATTCATAATGAACATTGGATGTAATTTGTGATTTGCATAATGAATATCAACAAATAGAGCCAAGTATAACGAGTAAAGAAGAAAAAAAAACCTACCAAAGTCATAAAAAATGCAACTAGGCCTATATAGAACAGAAACCTCAAGAAAATAATTTTGTCCCTCCAGATACAACCTAAATTTGTATATATACCATATGTACATATCTACCTAGGATCTAGAATTCTTGAGCATCTATCTCTCTTTCTCATATGAAGTGGAATAGAAATGGAAAAAAAGAAAAGTTGAAAATCCTTTTTTTCTTCTTCTTCTTCTTTCATACAGTAGAAATAAACACGAAGAATGTTTGGCAACATAAGACCAAGATGAATAAGCTCGTTAAGGTTTTGCTTTTCAAATCTCACGGGGAATTGTTTATTTACCTAATTAATGGACTGCCATGCAGTAATTGAGTGGATGCCGTCGCCATTACTGAAATGAAACTTCTGTGTGCTTGCTTCTTTTTTGCATTTGCTGCTTTTGCAAACAACGTGCACAAAACCAAAACTCTTTCCTTTATCTTAACAAGCATTTTCGTGAAATTCCCATTTCAATGTCACGGTATAAGCAAAAGCATAAACCAGCATTAATAGGCCCTATACATATATTTATTCTTTCTTTCTGAATCAATTTACCATTCAAATTAAATGTAATTTTATTGGTATGGGATCAATGATTAAGCATGAAATTAGGTGTCTTCACACAATAATTGTAATAACAAAATTGCAGGAAAATAATACAAGTTTTAATACATTGTCTTTGAATCCCAGATACAACAGTTGCTTTTCAAGAGTAATTTTTTTTATTATTTACACAGTTTACTAGTTGTCAACTCATGATTACTGGTTCGATTATTTGGATGAGAAGCCTATTTCTAAACCTATATTAAATTTGGTTGACTGAATAGATATTTATTTTGTTTTTGTCCCCCCCGAATGACGCCACTGCAACGGTACTGAGTTTTAACGGAGGTCTCTTCTTCCACCCGTGGGTTTTGAAAAAAATATGTGTTTCCATGATAATATATTTAAAAATAAACTTTTTATGACAGTTTGACAAGGCGAAAATCATTTTTAATGCAATGTTAATGAAAAAACCTAAAAACTGGTCATTTTCAAACTGCTATGAAATATTTACGATAGTGCCTCGAAAAAACTTTTAGCATAGTCTTCTAGCTACCTTTCTAGTTTTGAAAATAATTTGAATTTTTTCGTACTGTAGGTTTCTGAAAAATCTGCTTGACGTTTTTATATTCAAATTCTCCAAAGACAGCTATGGAGCATAGCATTAGCCCAGGCATGTGCAACTTCCTTAAGAGTGTGGGTCAGGATATCGAATTTTAAATTTATCTGCAGGCCATACCATGTGATGTTTATTGTAACGAATATATTTTTTTAAAGTTCGCTTTACGACCAAAATTAAGTAAAGCTTAAGACAGATCAGATATAAGATATAATCACAGTCACCTTCAGTTGTTCTGTTGCTGAAATGAAGTATCTTCTGGAAATAAGGAAATATGCTGGCAGGCCAGATTCAGTGAAATTTGGAGAAGTCCTCACGGGCCCAATAAAATCTTAGCAGGGCTGTAGGGCCTACGTTGCACAAGTATGCTTTAGAACACTTTTCGACTTTTGGCCTTTTTTTAAAAAAAAAGCCAGGCTATACTCTTTGTTTTTGATCCATTTATTTGAATTTTTAAAAAAAACTTGAATCCTTGTGCTTTTTCAAGTTTTTTGGGACGTCTGGGGCCAGTAAAGCACTCCTGGCAAATCTTTTAGAGCTTTTAGAGCGTGCATGTGCAACTTCAGTAAGAGCAAGAAGGAAGGCAAATAAAGACCCTACAAAAACCATCCATCAGAGATATTTCATTTGAAACTTGATTGAAAAAACTGTGTTCAAAGTGACAATTTATTCCAACTGTCATGTTTCTATTCAAACGAACCAATCAAGATAAAGTTAACAGAGGCAGAAATTATTAGAACAAAAGAAACAACTGCATATATCTACATCATAATTGGCTGAAAAAATGTCAACTTACATAAAAATTTCAATTTGCATTTGATGTAGGGTTATTGGAGCTAGTAGCGCCTCCACACACCAACAACCAATCAGTACAAAAATTCAGCCTACTGATGCATCTCATTTAAATAATTCATTCAGTAATCTTCGGTTGACAAAATAGTAGTATACTAACAATACGACTGAATATACAAAACTAAACTTCCAATAAAATAATTATTTTTCATTTATACCAATATATTTTAGAGTTCACCCCTTTAGCATTTATTATTCTCGTCTCTAACAACATTTTTAGAATTGTTTTTTTTTTAAGTTGCTTTAAAAAACATGAAATAACGAAAATTCCATTTGTTTTATCTTCCCATCGCTTGTTTAAGTAGCTTTAACAAATATAGATTCTGAGCCTTAATCCTGTATTTCTAGCCCCATATAAGACTCAGGCCAAAATATTTTTGACAAGATCTGTTCATATCTCACATTCTTTGTTGAAGCTTTCTTTACGAGATATCTCATTTTTTCCAATCAAAAGTTCCCCAAGCGATAATGCAAATGGTGTGAAATAAAATGCCAAAAAATTCAGCCAAATATTACATTATTCAAAACGATGTTGATGCCAAAAGTAAAATAGACATATTCAGAGTCATATATATATATATATATATATATATATATATATATATATATATATATATATATATATATATATATATATATATATATATATATATATATATGTGTATATATTTAAAAAAATCTCGAGATGAGAGAAAAAAAATGAGGCCAGCAGGCTGAAAACATAGATAGACGGAATGAATAAACGAAAGAAAGAAATCTGAGACAAAATCGATGACTCGCGATCTTTTCTTTCAACTTAAAACTAAACTTTCATGCTGAGAAATCTGTCAAATCCTCCGCCCTCTCGGTTGTGGAATCCCTTGTCAGTTTACTTTAAACCAAGTATTATTATTTTTTTTTTGGTATCCCATCTTAACATTTCAATTTGATAGAAAAAAATTTGTAATTTTCTATCTGAAATAAGGATACAACTAATCAAATATTGGTTTTCGATTGTGCATTTTAAACAATTTATTTGGAGGTTTATTATTAGGTCTCGGATTTTTATGCAATATCAAACAAATGTTTTTCAATCTGTGGGCCAAAAGCCAATTATGAAGTTACAATCCCGTTTAGATCAACCAACAATTATGGTTTTTTTCAATTAGAGGCTAGAACTCTAGTTCAAAACTGACAACATTTAGCCTCTAACATTTAGCATCTTAAAAATCACTTTTTTATCAAAAGAACCATAAAGAAAGTGAAATACCTAAAGCAAATACATGTAAATAAACATCAAGAGGATAAGTTTACGAAAATAACAAGTAGATGGCGCCAGCATCACCATTAATACATGTTTCCTATATAAGTCTATATACAAAAATCTGAGGTTACAATGATGCAATATCTGGTATTGCCGTTTAATATGTTGTGTTCGGTTTTTGTTTACATTCTATCGTTTCATGCAAAGTTATTTTTGAAACATGATTAAGTGCAATAAGCACTGAAAGATATTGTGAATCCACTGACACTTGCAAAACCTAGTTATGATTTTTTTCTAATTTTAAAATTAATCCGATTAGAAACAAAATATTCGTCTATGGAAATTAGAATGTAGGATATTTTCAAACTTTCTTTTAAAAATAGAAGAAATCCATAACGAATTTTTGCAGAAGTATCAGTGGATCTACAGTATATTTTAGTATTTATTACACTTTAAATTAAGTTTAAAAAAATATCTATGGGGAAAAAAAGACAAAGAGACAAAAAAGACCGAGCACAGGCCATGTTAAACAGCTCTACCAAATATTGCATCATACTGATTTTCTTCATGCCCTTAGCGTCTTAACAATAAAAGCTAAATTTAGAAAGAAGAAAAAACGTGGCCCTTGAAATTCCACTTGAACGCTCTGAACAAGATCCCAACAACGCTCAACATAGAAAAACTCTATTCAAGAATAGTCAATGAAACATGGTTTTTCTATTTCGGAACATTGTTCTGAATGGTTTCACCGCATATTCGCTTTCTATGGCTTTGAAGCTAAGCTTTGCAGTGCTTTTTGTAGCTTTTCACATTACTGCATATTTGCTTTTTAATGCATCTTTATAAAAAGCAGTTTGCTACTCTTTCTATGCAAAATCAAGCAGCAGCTTTAAAAGCCCAAAAAAGCATAATATGTAATGATTATACCTTGACGGTTGGACATTTAAGTTTAAAAGCAAAGATTCTTTCTTGAATTTAGGCCTAGTTGTTTTAAATACTATAAATGTGTAGTTTAAAATGTATCTCTTTATATACAAGTATTTTTGTACTTGGAAAATGAAAAGTCACCACAATCAATAAGACATGTGGTTCAAAATGCATAAAGAACAATTAAGCCAAATTACATACTTAAGTATTTAAATCTTAAAGTGTCATTTATAATACTTAAACCCACATAGATATATATTAAACAGTTGTATTTTTCGTCTTGATTGATAGTGAAAATATGCACCCACTCACTACATCTGACCTACTGTACATAATATAGGCCTACCCGTTTAAATTGCCACATGTGGTGTTTTTATCTTCTATCCAACATCATTTGTTTTGGAGGCCACAAAAAAAACCTGGACAAACAACAGTTAAATTTATAAATGCAAAGGAAATTTCTATTTTACTTTACATGTAATTCCCATAACTTACCTGCATGTTATAAATATGTGTAAGTTGAATTAAGTTAATTTAGTTTAAATTAACTTAAAATTCTTTAACCAATGTGCAATTTCAGGTTCCAGAGTAATAAGAAGGAGCGCATCTGCCTTCTTCAAAGTAAAATTCTCTTCATCTGAACCATTTTGTTCCATCATTTATTTTAATTAATCAAAGCCTTTCACAAATTTCACATTATTTAATTATCGCGATGAAGATTTTTTTTATATTTATTTTGCAATATATGTTACCATATATGCTACGTTTCAATTTCTATTGAACCATGTACGTGCGTATTACTTAAAGACTCATTGTCAGTCCACATTGTATACAGTACGTATTATAATGATCTCAACAGAAGAAGAAAAAAAAAACAACAATACTGGAATTATTTTCAAGTCATCTTCGTGCGCAGACTAAATTGCACACTATAGAATATATAAGGACAACATTATTATGAAAATTATAATGATAAAACGAATATCGTTAAAGCTGAAATAATGAAGCCCTTCTATTTTTTTTTTAGAAAATACATATAGGCCTTCATATACAATACAAGTACATAGGATATGTATAAAGTTTTTCTCTCTAGAGGAGCCAATTTGCAATGATAAGATCTGAGCCTCAGAGGCCTATATATATATATACAGTATATATATATATATATATATATATATATATATATATATATATATATATATATATATATATATATATATATATATATATATATATATATATATATATATATATATATATATATATATACATACACAAAGTATAACTAGTCAGTAAAGGTCCCAATATCATTTCCATTTCTTCTTATAGTGCATATTAACTTATGGTATCTATAAGGTATGCACCTACTAAATTATATTGAAAACTTCAGGTTTTTTTTAAATTTAAAAAAAAAATGAGAGAAAAGCAATGACAAAAATATATCTTAGTCAATCTTCTAATCCTCGAGACTCTTATATTTTGTTGTTCAAAAACTATGCACTTGTTTTAGCTTGAACAAACCATTATTATAAAGTCTAATGTAGTTTTCGAGGATAATAATAAGAAAGAAGAAGAAAAAAATGCAATGAATGCTTTGATTATGTTTTTAGATTTAAGAGTATGTGCTCAGAGCAAAGGCATATACTCATTTCAAAAGACCCATTGTCTTTTCTTGCTAGTTATAATATAAAAAAAATTCTCCAACTACCATTGTATTTTTATGCTTATAAAAGCAAGAAACTTATTTTTTTTTCTTCTTCGTCAGAACAATAAATCTATGCAATTTTTTTTTCTCTTTCCTTTTAATCTAAAAGCCATAACCACCTGATCGAATAATAGGACCCTATACATGATGCTCGCCATGCAACTTATATACATGAATATATAAAAAAAAGAGTTTATCTTAGTGCACCAAACACTTTTATACATGAAATAATAGACCCATTGATGCATGTTAAATGAATTCGCTTTTCAGTCTAACATTGATAGATGAGAAATGCATTTATGATAACCTGCAAAATATACAAGTATAACGCAGTCTTCTAGTACTTTGTGTTAATCATGTAGTAGTAGTAACTCAGGCATTAAGGTCCTTATATAGAAAGAGAAACTTGGTGTTCACTAGCTGATTGTAACGTCACAGTTAAATGAATGGTTTCATGTCTTGAATGAAACAATTAATCAAAAAAAAATACCAAAAAAAATTCATGGTTGAATCTCTTATTTGGACTGAATGTTATTTATTGTGTCCTAAACATTGTAGAAATGAAATTACAGCACACCAGTAAAATAAAAATCAACTCATAGCCTTTAACGTGATATTTTTTTCTTCTTCTTCCAGTGAATCTGTTTCAAAATCTATAATGGACATATAAATCCATTTTCTATATAAGGTTCACGTGTTTTGCATAGGCATACTCATCTACTTAAAGGCTACACAAGCATTAAATTGCTATTGCACTTGCAAAACATTATAAGAGAAAGGTGGTCACACTTTCATCTATATTTTTTTCTGAAGTTTTTTTACAAATTGTTTTTTTTGTTGCTGTGAAAAGTGCAGTATACAGATGCTTAAATTAATTCACCAAATTTTGTGATTTGATTAGCATTTTTTTATTATTAAAACGTTATGTGGTTACTCTAAATAAAAACTACTACCCGGTAATCTTGTTAAAAAAGACATTTAATAATCCGCAATATTCATTAACATGTTTATAAACATAAGTAGGGCCTAATCAATCCAATTAAAGACGATCAGAATTGTAAACAGATGGAACAAAGCTACAACCACAATTTCTTGCAAGATTCCGTGCAAGAAATATGTCAAATATTACTGTGAATCATGCACAGTTTCTTGCAAAAAAAAACGAAGATCAACGTTTTCTGTAAGACAGTGTGCAAGAAACCACTTAAGTCCTGCAAAACTCAGCAAAAGTATTATCACATTGACAATTTCAATTAACTCAAAGACACATTGCAGTGAATCTTGATTTAAATATTGTTTACTAAAGGGTAAAATTTGCATTAAAACATTAAATAACATATGATTTAATGTATATCAAAATATTACAAAAATCATTATTAAAAAAATTATTATTTTTTCCAACCCTGTTTGTTGGTCCTTTAAAACCAATATTTGCATTTTTTATTTATTTGTAAAAAAAAAAGACAATTACATGCAAACATATCTTGTCGCAATGCTTCAAAGTGAGGTAGCACGCATATTTCTAGTTTCTTTTATTGCAAAGCCAACAGGTCACAAAACGTGAAAGCATAGTCCTGGTATGCCATATGTCCAATATTTGAATGTGAACATGAATTTCATAAAAATACTCAATTAAGCAATTAAAGCAATCACATGCAACATATACTGAGAAATGTAGAAAGCTATACCTATCATACCAATAATAAGTTATAAAACGAAATTGCAAAAGAAGTTGGTGGTTAAATGGCCTTAGGCCAATAGTAACAAGCTTACAAAACCATACTCGATGTACAGTGGATATATGTAGGTCTACACACAGTACAATAGATTAAAAAAATAAATATCATATGCTTTCAATATATCTTATATTGAAGGTCTTATTTCAAGATACATACCAACTGCACAAGGACAATGTTGTTTTAAAACATTCCACATAAGAACTGTAGAAGTGGATGGTTTCTGTGGCACTCATTCTGTGTATTAATAATGTAATGTATATAGCAAAATATACATTAGTTTAAAAAAAATAACAACAGGCATATTGTACTCACAACATTGCTAACAAAAATATTATTGTAAAAATCTCGAATACAATTATTTTATAAGCACTTTTATTACTCAACATGAATGTAAAATGGAGAAAATGGTGAAAACACTTCTAGTTAATTAAAAAGTTATCACAAGATGGCGTTGTAACTAAATTAAAAAAGCACTAACAATTCTTTGTTAATTAAATTAGTTTAAACGCGACTTCTATTTGGTCTTTACCAAACAAATTTTATTCTCATCGGGGAAGATAAACCAAGGTGTATAGTCTTTTCAGATCTGTTTTTAACCATTTTTTAATTTTTTAACAACAAAAACGAAACCGTTCTTCTATATTAATTTCCATAAAAAAATTTAAAAAAATCAAATAGTTTGAACTTATTAATGCCAAAGTTTAAAATTTCAGCATGCAATGATTTATATCTCTAATTTCAAGGGCTATTTTTATGATAATATCTTTAAAAAAAAACTTATGGTAATTTTTGAAATGCAAAATGAGATCATTTTAAGCTTCAACCAAAAGTTTATTTTAAAAAATATCATAACTTCATTTAATTTCATTAATCGTTTTGCTGCAACTAGAGTAAAGACCCTCTTAGAGCCGATTCACACAGAATACTGTGTCGCCACAAAATAGACCCACGTATTGATTGACGCGGCTTGTGGACCATCTTTGAATACAATGAAATGCTGTCAGTTCATTGAACTGGTAATGATCTTGATCAGGTGGTGTTCGCCACTCGTAGCTGGACTCGAACACATTTCGCCACTGTGATGCAAATCTCTATGCAATCAAAATGGACTGCTAAAAAGGAACACTTATTTATTGCGACACAAAGTGTACCGTGTGAAGTGGGCCTACGAGTCACATCGATTCACCTTAACATGCTGAAAACTAGGACTCTCATTCTTTTAAGTTTTTCCCTCTCACCATAACAATCGGATGTACAGTGGTAAAATGCATTCTACACATGCGTAGCAAAACGGTACAGTACCTCACTCTACATTAATCAATGATCTGAACTTGTCCTAAAGAAGAGAATGTCATCGAAAGTTTAAAGCATGTTTTGTTCTATATATAAACTTTTACAATAAAAAAAGATCCAGTCATTCAATTAAGTCTAGCTGATCACTTTTAATGTCAGAACAAAAGACTTTAGAGAGAACGTTAGTCACAAAATAAAAAAAGAAACCTAGCTAGCCCACCCAAGCTCACTCAAATAGAAAATGTCCGCATGTTATCAACAATAATGACAACGGCACATAAATGGGATTAAACAGAAAAAAAAGTAAAAAAAAGCAGTACACGATGGATAAGAAGAAGAAAAAAAATGCAACTCCACCTTCTTCTCTTCTCTTCAAACATTTTTAATTAAATACAAGAAAGGAACTGCATTCTAATGTTGGTTACCACACAACATCTTTCGTATTCAATGAGAACCTCTCACCAAAAAAAAAAAAACACAGCACCTCCCAAAAAAATTGGGCATCATTCTGCTTAAGCTTTTATCACGAAAAGAAAAAAAAACAACAACAAAATGACATCCTCAGTAATTTCACATACAAACACATACACACACACACACAGAGAAAAACTCGCACAAACACGTACAAACACACGCGACACTAACATGCAGAAACAAACACACACACATCCATCATATAGGCCTATACAAACGACTTAAGTCTATTTGTATTCCAACTTCGTGTTTTTCTACACAAATAAACCCTGTGTTAGATACAAATATACAAACCCCAACAATAGAATTATAGTATCTTAAGCACGCTTGAGACAAAAATATATATATTTGGATAAATAAAAGTGTGGAGATAAAATTGATTATTCAGCTCGCATCACGTTATAATTAGAAAATGAAGTTAATTACTGATCAACAAACTTCTTTTCTATGGTTAATCTTAGCCTATAACTTATTTTTTTTAAAAAGTAAAACATACTCACCATTTTTATACACAACTTGAACAAATAGAAGAAAAAAAACATCAATATCTCATCATTCTTCATCAATCATCCAAAATAAAAAATATTAATTATTCTCATCTGAAACAGAAAAAAAAAACATACAAACGGATTAATTAACTATAATTTTCAAAGTGTATTTAAATTAAGGTGATTTTAAAGTTGTAAATAAACGCCTCTCGAACTCGGATTTAATAGTTTTAATAATTTTGCTTCTGCAAGACTGAATGTCTTTCAGAAGCAATAATGTATGTCAGTATGAAAACGACCTAATTTTAAGCAAATATTTTTCTAATTTTTGTCAAAATAAAGTTTATTTTTTTTTAAAGATATCAACATGAAAATACAATTATTTTTTTTATAAAAATACAGTAGACAACTTTAAGATAAATATAAAATTTTAAGTTACAGAGAGGAAAAAAATAAATAAAATCGCAATCATGTTTGGTATTGAACACCATTTGTTGTTTAATACAAAATAACTGCACAACAAATAACCAAATATGACAAAAGCAATTCTCTAGAGTCGACATTGTTAGATGATGATGATGAAGTTGATATACAGTATTTATTCGAGTTGGAATTGCACTAACACTGTTTACTCACTCTCTTGCTTTCTATTTTTATATCATTTCTTTATAAAGTCAACCGGTTAGTGTGTAAATTTACTCAATCTTTTTCCAACGTAAACTGTATTCATAAAGTGTATATACGCCAGTATTATTATTATTATTATTATTATGTCGTATAAATGACTCGAGACATGAAATGTTTGCCAACTTATAGAGCCATGAAATTGTTCTACCTGTTGTTGTTATACAATTCGCAAACTTCAAAATTGATGCTGCACAAAAAAAGAAACGATTTTTAACAAATCTTTACTTAAATTAGAGACATTTTAATGCAGCAGCAGCAGTAGCAGCATCTAAATTCAGCAATTTCGAGTTCATTATATAACTTATTTGCATGATTTATTAAGTAATTGTATATTGAATTTTATTAAAGGCTTGGGGAATCTTACCGAAGTAATGGATGTATTAAGTTGCTTAACTATTTAAGTCTTTACTAATGCATTATTTTTTAACTAATAAAATTATTTTGAGATTCAAAAAGTATTTTTTCAAATATTTTTTTATGCGTATATATTCTATTTCAGATCTTTTGGCTTCAATTTTGTGTCGAATTTTTCTTGTAAGGCTGAAAACAATTAAAATTGAAAAAATTCTTCAGAAATTTGATTATTCTGCATTTCAGAAGTGATAATAATCAGTAAACTGAAATCATCATAGAAACTAGAAAAGTACGAGTAACTTGATCAACTTGAAAATAAAATTAAGTGATTAATTTACTCTTCTAGTTTCTTAAACAATTTCATAGTTCTCGTAAAAATGTTTTATATATTTCCATAAAAATGTTCAATAAAGCACTGAAAAGCACTGAAGTGAACTCGGGAGGGCCCAGCAGACTTCCGAGGACTATAAAAACCCATAAATTCAAAAAAGTAAAAATTGTCAAAAAAATGACAAAAAACGAAAGTCCTGTAGAAGCCCTGAAAAGCAATGTAGCTGCTTTTAAAACATTTTTCTGCCAACCAAATTATTTATTAGTAAATAAAAAATTTATGTTTAAAAAACCCTCCCTAGAAATGATTCCTTTTAGTTAAATAGGTCTACATTGATCACATATTTCAGATGAATTGTTAGTTTGTTGTGATTTGAAGTACAGTATAATCATATGAACCACTTTTAAGAACACTCTGTAATTAATGTATAATTCGATTGAAGAGAAAAAGTCTTAAAATAAAAGCGTTGTTTCATCAGAGATAAAACAGAGCAAACAGCCGATTTGTGAAGAAAAATATTAAAACAGCTTTCAGGAATCTTCAACAGAGTGCAGCACTGCCAATGGCAACCACCTCAAAAATCAATATTGTTTACAAGCCAAGTTTCCCCGGCTGTTATTTCTCTTACTTTGAAGCTCAATTGATGAAAAACATGTAGTTCACGATTGCCTCCACACAGGAGCAGCACCATGCAACATGAAAATCAAAAGAGGCAAAACACGCATGGCCCAAATTCAAGACGGAAATTGGATTGGCACTGAATTCAACTTATCACTTCTAATTATAATGTTAATAATGTAACACTTTGTCCAAGGTTTTCTATTTTGAAACACTGGTCAAAGGGCTGAAAGTTCAAATGCAAAGTTTTCTTCTTAAATTTATGAGTGACATTATTAGAGAAAACAGCTCTTCTTATTTAACAGATTCAAATATATGAATCTAAACAGAATATAAAAATTCACACGATAAAAATTATCCAAATCTTTAATTTAAGATAACCTAAGTTTACTTTTTTACACGGTGGCTCAAAAGTAACCCATATCATTTTTGTCATTTAAAAATAACACATCTGCAATTGTTAAATAAAGTTTTAGGAACAAATATTTCGCTATGTTTTTCAATTTCATGTAATACATTGATATAGCAAAAAAAAATCACAAAACTTTAAAAAAAAGTTTGCTATCATTTTGAGTCACCCTGTATAACCTTTTGTATCTTGGCACAGTACACAAATTGAAGACAAAAGCAAAGTGCATATTTTTTTGTTTAAAAAAATTCCATTAAAATAACATTCTGTGTAGTGCATATAACTGTAATTTATGTTATATATGGCAACTAATATAGATTCTAACAACATTTATAAACACTTTATTGTGTTGTCAGACTGAGATAATTAGGTTCACATTAAAAATGCATTGCTTTTTGTTAAGATTCGAACTTAAAAGCTTTAAGTATACCACCTTTAAAGTAGGATTTAACGTGCCTCAATCCTCAAAAGAAGAAAAAAGATACAGGTTCACACTGTGCAACAATCCGTAGAATGAAAACACACTACAGAGTAATATGCAAATATATATTCTACTAAAACAAAGTATAAATACCATCATCACTCAATTAGCATAAAGGGTTACTTACAACTCATTGTAAACCTAGCTTTATATTCAAACATTTGCTTTTTGTTTTAGTTAACAGTTGTAATAATTGAGTAGTAGTTAAGGTTACAATAACGAAGCTGTCAGTATTAGTCAGGTGATGCGTTGAACACCACGTTTAAGCAGCCAATATATTGTATATTTTCCGAAGCAATCATTTTAGCTTAAACAGTAGACATTGGATGCATTCAGTTTCTAAGCGTTTTATCCGCAGCTATAAAATCTTGCTGTTTGTGTGAGGCGCCATTCATGTCTAAAAACAGGTCGACTTTTTTTACATCATTAAGGTGGCTTAATAGATATTTATTTTGCTTATGTCCCACCCTGATGTCACCACTGCAGTGGCTAATGCTCCATTGTCTTTTTTTTTTGTAAAATTTACACACAAAAACGTCAAGTGAACGTTTTTTTTTTTATTGTTTTTATGACAATATTTTAACAAATAAACATTTTATAGCAGTTTAAAAATAACCCGTTTTTTTTTTCATTGATATTTCATGAAAAATCTTTTAACATTATTACCAACCATTTCAGTTTCTAAAACACTTTGAATTTTTTTGTAATTTTTTTTTCCCAGAAAAACGTTCGCCGCTGGCGGGGGTTGGGGGAGATTCCCCCTATAGAACCTAATAGCCCACAAAAGCACCATCCGGAAGGGAGGGGGGGCAAAAACAAAATAAATATCTATTCAGCCACCTTAATTCAATTTTGTTATATTTGATGAACTAGAGCCTCATACTCAGCAAACTCTTCGATCTCCTTTAAATTTGATTCAACAACAGAACACACCTCATATATTGTGTTCAAAATGTAATGCAACTTGCATTACTTTTTAAACACCTTGTATTAAAATATGCCGTTTAAAGTTTGTCCAAAACTAACAAATACGAGGGACAATATGCTGATCAAAAAACACCTCCCAATTAAAATTAAATGCAAAAGTGCCAAAATGTAATTAATTGCACTGCAATCGTAACGACATGAATGCATTTCTTTACTTTAAAAATATGAATTTCAATGAGATAAACAATAAAATCGTCAATATGGATGAAACGACTGCTCGTCATTCTCTTATATGAAAATAAATATGAAAATAAATGTTAGTAAAGTATTAGCCTTTTTTTTTTGAAATACAAGACCCACCATTCAACCAAAGTGAATCAGATTTCCAAAAGCAAGTTTATGTGCGACAAAAGTTAATGCATAATGCATCAAGGCAAATGAATGTAATCGAATTTCGTTATCCTCTCTCCACCCATGAAGCACAATCTTAGAAAAATATGCATAAATATATAAACATACATTCATAAATATAATATGTTTGATAAAAAAAAAGCATAGAGGGGGCATTCGTTTCAAAATCTGCTCTAGAAGTCTTTACCAAGCACTTCAATGGAAATAGATCTCAAATATGGACCAACAACAAAACTTGATATTTTGTATCAATATTAGTATAATGTTACGCTCCCCATATACATAGCTTGAGAGAGAGAGAGAGAGAGAGAGAGAGAGAGAGAGGGAGAGAGAGATAGTAGTGATGGCCCTGATGAGATGTATGTCATCATAAAACATCGATGGCTAAGAACAAGAAAGAACAGCCACAACTATACAATTACAATAAGACATTGTGGAGTACGTTATATATGTGCGATATGTGCGGTACGCGGCGGTGCTGTGATGTGCGCGTAACCAGCTTCTTGGACATCTGCTCCCCCCTATGAAACAATACTGGATCAGACGCTGCTTGTGAGTGGCGAATCACACACATAAAAACCCCAGCAAAAAATATAATTAACATAACATACCATTCGCTTCAGTAACCAACCACCAAAATATACTAAGTAAATGTGTTAATATATTTAATAACGACTAATGATCAGAAGGGTTTGCAAAAATAAACGTATTTTGCAAAGTGTTTTGAAAAATTTGCAAGAATTACGTTTTGCATTGCAAAGTACTGGGCACTTCATAAAAGCATTTTGTGGCTGATGGGGACCGCTTGAGCTCTTCTGAACCATTTTTCAAGCATTTGAAACAACTCCAAATGGTAGCTGTTTTCAAACGAATTCTTAGTAGATCAATGTCGTACTGTACGCTCCTATGGCTAGAAAGAGGCAGGCCTATGTTACGCAGGGTACATCTAGTGCTATATTAATTATTTTGCTTCTTCTGGTTCTTATCATTGCTGTTTAATTATAATTTGTCGTAGCCTATTTTACTTTGGACATTGAAATGTGTGTGGTGGACTCAATTTTGTTTCGTGACTTTTTTTTCTTCTAACTTCTATAAATTTGAAAAGATCACCTTGCGACATTTTTTACTGACCACAATGTATAGTGTGTTAAGAAATTATATCTTAACTAAACTATTTGTCAACTTAAGATTAATGAATCGGTTATTTAAATGTGTTATCAGAAAGTTGTATGCATTGTGCACTATAACCGGTAATACTGGATTGACAAAATGCTTCTTTGTGCCTTAGAAGCATGTTAGAAAGCAAGTTGCTTCAATTAATATCAATACTTTTAGAACACCTAAACTGCAGTCCAGTGAAATTCATAAAGCACTATATATGGGCAGGGCTGACCACTCTAAGAAGATTAGGAAGATTTTTGCTAGGACAGATTCATATTATTGGTATTTTTTTCCTAGAGTTATAAGACAATGGAACTCTTCCTGAGGAAGAATTGGTGAATGGGGATAATTTTGTTTTGTGGGATTGACATTTGTATATTCATTTTGTTTTTATATGTGCTTGACAATGCTTAATGCTGCATATGGACTCTTATGTCCCTCTGCCATAGGCCTATTTGGCTGCTAGCAGAGTACTAATTGTAGTTGTAATTGTAAACACACTAGAGCAGCAAAAATTATGGCATCATAAACTTATAAATTATACTAGTGTCGATCTTTGGACTCAAACCTGCTTGCTACCTCAAAACTATGCCTCAAAGTACCAATCGGTACAATTAGTTAACCGGTAATCCTGCATTGAGAAAGGGTGCCTTTAAAAATGAAGACATGCATTGCACTGTTACAAGTATACGGGACTTTCCAAACATATTGCAGTCAACTTCAACTCTCGCATGAAATGGAGTGCTCCTATGGAGATGGTCATAGTGAAACATTAGATCCTATTCTTTATTACTGCAGGGTGACAACTAGTATTGCAGCGAGAAACATGTTGGCCAGGTTCGTCACGAGTATTAGATACAGATGGCGATTGGAAATTGAAGACATTCACCATGAAGAGCACCTCAAAGATCTAGCGCACTTTCCCAGTGCTCAGCAGTTTTTAGAGGCAGCCCATTTCGTGTTCAGCCCTAACTAAAGACGAAATCGTCACTGTGTGCATACAATGCTTGGTCACCTATGGTGACTAGATAGCTTAAATGAACGAGAACCCTTTTGATGAGGGGGCCTAAACATTTTTTTCGAGAATGCCAGAAATTTTTAACTAATTAGCATTAATATCCACAATGAAATGTGCGTGCCACCTGAGCAGACACCATTTTCTTTATCCTCTCTTTTTATTGCTTATTTCATGCACCTACATATAATTTTGGTTGCTTTTGTTGTCGTTATAAGATAACTAAATTACATATCTATTTTAAAATGTCGTCAAAAAACAATACTTTTGTTATTTTCAAATACAGCCAGCCAACTCAGTATAAAATGGGATGGGGATGTAAAATGGGATGTAATTTTACAACCACTGCTAATTGAAACCCTACATAGATTAATAAGATTAATTTTCTTTTACTTTCTCTTTTTGCAATTTCATTCGCTTTGTTAATATTTTTTTCTGAAAAATATCAAAGAATTACAAAAATATAATTCAAAACAGAAAATAAATATTGTTGTCCATGCATAGAAAAACAAGAAAAACGGAATTAGGTTTGAATTAATAAACTTTTAAGCCCATAGAACATTTTATAAAGATTTTTCTTTTTAGTAAACATGAAATTTGTAATCATATCGAATTTCAAATAAAGGAAAAAAAATTCGGGTGTAGATTTTTTTGTGTTCCCAATAAAAAGTAACACAAAATCAAAAGAGAAGTTTTGTTAAGATGAAAGCAGCAAAACATAAAGAAACCATGGGGGTGTCGACGACATCAACTCTATATTATTTAGATAAAAAAAATATCTAAAACCATAGAAAAAAAATTAAGGGCGACGACGAACAAGTCATTTTGTTCACAGCTTCAGCAAACTTAATTCATTTTAATACTTCTTTCAAAGATTACATCTTAAATGTGTATAGAAATATACATCGAAACAGGAAAAAAAGAAAGACACATGTGTCAAATCGATTAGCAAATGTTAATCATGGTCTTTGAAAAGAGGTTTCTTGCTTCCAGTTGGTGGTTAAACTGGTTTTTTTCTTCTTTTTTCTTCTTCTGTTCATTGAGAATAAGAAAAAATCATTTGATTTTACACAAATATTTTTATTAAAAATGGAATGAAGATCTCTGTTTCACTCACTCAATCACTCTTTCTAAAGAAAAAAGAAAATTTGGCTTAATGCCGAGGTTCCTCATCGAGCATTAAAAGTATGGCCTATAGCTTTTTATATATACAGAGTGGTTATTTCAGTTGTGTACCAATCCAAAAGTTATAAACTTTTAGCAAAACAGCTGTATTTATGTCAAATGTATAATCTTAAAAGTCCATTTTGTAATGGACCTTTTGAGGTCAACGATTTTAGAGTGAGTTTGACTTGAGTTAGATGTGAGTTGGAGCTGAGTTGGAGCGTAAAATATTACAAGCAAAAGACTTTAAAACCTGGTCCACATTCGAAGCCATGTTTTTGGACTGTCACAATGTACTTAAAATTGTGTCTATAGCGTCATGCAGCATGTAACACACTGGAATGTCAAGGCTCTTAAATTCTTAATACTAAAAACGTGCATTATATAACACCCGGTATATCGTGATCCCCCAGAATGCTAACCTGGTGGTGCATGACTCCTGACCGTCTTTCCCTCCCCCTGCATACAAACCCGTTTGCGAGTGCCAAGAGATATCCCTTCGGACACGGACTCTTGGACCTGGTTGCACCTCGTAGGTGTACACAGGTCCAAGTGTATAAAAGCACCGCGGTTTCATTTGTTCGGGGTTCATTTGCTTTCTCAAAGCTGTTCACACTGTCTTAAGTCAGTAAACTCCATAATAAAACAAGGGGCCCATGGACATTTCACCTTTACTGTTATGGTACATTCACACTAGGCTGGTTTACCATCTGTTGGTTGCGGCTGGCTGGTTGTAGCCCTCTAGCAGCATAGTGTGAACTGCTACCAGCAGCTGCTTTCTCCAGCAGACTAGTGATTTTAACAGCAGCTGGTCAAGCTGGTCACAGGAAGCCTCTTACAACTGGAAGACCCAAATTAAGAGCCTATTAAAACCGGAACGTCCCCAGCATTTTTTTCCAAAACGAGTAGCCCCAACAGGAACTTCTCAACACTGTGAAGCCCCTATGCCTCTTAAAAAGAACTAGCCCCCTAACAGCCTTTCGAAACTGTAAGGTCGAAACAATATGCTTGGAACACATTGTTTTAGACTACTGCCTTAAACAAATTGTTTGATACTATGGCGTATGATCATCAAACAAAACAAAATTTCTTCCGGTACCCTACACGGCATAGTCGTAAATTGGGATTGAAAAGTGGGGTGGCAAGATTTAGGGAACCAATACTGCCTAATTAGCCTAATGATAGCACACAGAGTCACAGACCCTGTATAAAAGTGAATGATCCGCGCCCTGGTTACAAGAAGGACCGGCGCAGCCAGCATTTTCGATCTTGCCACCCGGGCCAAATACTAACTAGTAACTACTGTACATGCCTGAATGGTAGTTAACAGTTACAATCACTCTGTATTTTTCTTGGAAGTAAAATAAAATTTAAGTTTGAAGAAAAAAGAGGTGGTAAAATTAAACCTTTTTTTCATTCCTAAGAAATCTGGTTTAATGATAGATCTACTCCTTTATTAAGTTATAAAAAAGTTGGAAAAAAAAATATTTTTATTGCAATTACGATATTGCCTTGTAAAAAATATAAGCTTGAAAATGTGAAATCTAGGCAAAAAGTCAGAAAGTGTTTTACACACTGGATATAATACTACCTAATAGGACAGAAGTTTTATTTTAATTGCACGAGATTTAGAGGTCTAACGACGTGACTCAGACGACTGGTTTGGAAGATAAGCGAACTTTTAATACTTTTTTTTCAGGATATATATATATATATATATATATATATATATATATATATATATATCCTATATATATATGTACTAAATAATACAACATATACACGGTATATACTGTATATATGTATGCACTAGCTCTTATGGAAGGAATATATGGCCTATGTACAATTGTATGGAAAATATAGGAAGCCATGAAAAAAGAGAGAAAAACTCGTATAATAATAAGTATGGGAGCATCAAAAAAGAAATAAGGATTGGTTGAACTACCACCATACAATTGATCGAATCAAGCAGCATAAATATCAGATCAAACCCACTTCCGGTAGTAGACCGTGAAAATGTTTTCCCCTGTCAAATCGATATGGGCACCATAGTATCATTCTTCTGGTCATATTATTATACATTTCCAATAGAAAATTGATGGGGCTCTTCCTCTCAGTATAGAATAAATGTAAGAATGTGTGTCGCCCTCTATCAACTTTTCTTTTCTTTCTCTCTATCTCTTTTTTTTTAATGATTCAGTTGAATTTGGTCCGTCTTGAAATTATACGGGTCAATGTGTTGTTGATGCGATCAATACCATTTTAAAGTCAAGTAGTAACTTTGGAGGCGAGGTGCCAGTTTGTAACCAACAAACAGTTTTTTTTTCTCTCTTTCTGTGTGGCATGTTGACGACATCAACAGCCAACACACACACACACACACACTTGACATCCTCGTTTCTTTTAACTGAAACCTTTAAATTTTGACATAAGGCAGGCGTATAGGCATGATAAAATATTGTTGGAACCAACAGTGGTGCAATCAACAAACCAAATCATTCAACATTTGCACATAAAAGTAGATGCGCATAATTAATTATATAGTTCCTGCAACACTTTGCATCATTTAGCGACATTCTAGTCACTTCTTATGTCATTATACTCCAACAAAGCTTTCTAGGTTTTAAACATTTTGAATATACTAAATTGCACTTGCTGCAAGGTGGTGATCTGCTACTAGATTTCTGATAACTAGCCGAGCTCTTCAAAAGGCATTTATTTAAAAGCAAATACACCTCCAGGCCAAGGTGTATTTGAATCAGTATAAAAATTATGTTTCTATTGAATATATTGTGATTTGGGGCCATTTTCCACTAAACATTTAGCTGGTTTCGAAGGAATCCTTAAGGTGGACATACACGATCCGATTTATTGGAATCAACACTGTTGAAATCAACAAACCAAGACGTTCAACATGTTCACATACATGGGCATACAGATGTATGTCCAACAATGCATTTCTCAACACAAAATATGAAGAAAATGTGTGAAAAAACCTCGACTTTTGATATTCTAATTTGTAGTAGCTTCTAATCGGCTATAAGCATCCCAACAATGTATTTTGTTGGAATGAAGTACAACAGGTCCTACTTTTGTTGGCTATGTCGGATGTTGTTACCAACACAGTTTTATTCAGGCATAAACAAACCAATTTGTTGGCTTCAATACTGTTGATTTCAATGAATCGGATCGGGAGAAGCGTTTCCACGTTTAGATTTTTGTCCAACTTTGAATAACTACACCGAATTTTGTGAAAATTCGACCCATCATTTTTAAAGTAAAACTGGTTTTAACTTTGTATTTCCAGCACCACATTGGATTTTGTTTAATAGATGTCCCCATATTTTTTCAACACTGCGCCCTGCGTTTGATAAATTGGGTTTTTGGATTTAAAGTCAGCGCCTTGAAATTTTGTTTTATAATTATAAATTTATATAAGCAAATAAAAGTAATGCCTCTTCTGAGAACTGCCTGACATATGAAAATTCATTCAATCTGACAACAACTGTCTTTCTCTCAACATATTTCACACAAAATATAGAAAATCTAAAATATTCTTAGAGGAATTGAACTTATCTCGTGCCCTCAAGAAAGAATTATCATTTGAGAGATAATAATAAATGTGGTCTATAGAAACAAAACACAGACTGTAATAATAATGAAGTAATCTTGTTTGAATCAGCCCCAAATCACAAAAATGCCTATAGGACACACATGTCTACTAGAGCTTCTAAAAAAAAGGGAAAGAAATTGTTTTTCTATTGAATTCTTCGATAAACAAACAATGTACCAATAAACCATTCATGTAACAGAAAAACAAAATTTAAGTGAATAACACGGGGCAAACTTTAAATAAAAAAAAATCTACTTTTCAAAACTTGATTCACATGTGGACCATAAAATATAATTATGTTGCTAGTTGCATCTAGCCTCCCTACACATAGAATCAATCAACCGAGAAAGAAAAAAACATCAATTTAATTGGAATCAAATTTAAGTAATAAAAAAAGAAGCAAAAAAGAAATGAACAATCTCTTTCTGTCACTATCTAAATGACTAATGACGTTATTCACCACCCACATTTCAAATCTTTCATTATGATGATTTGACAGAAAACGAAATGTTGAGGTAGTTGTGTATGTCTGAGAAACGAGAGAGGAGAAGGAGGAGGAGGATATTTCACCTGCTTTAAAAAAAAAACTCATCTTTTCTCATCCGTCGGAAGTCAGCAATTCTAAAAACTTGCTAAGATATTTTCAATTTGTATGCATATCCATATTTTATGCATACATAAACATGTATATACATGTACTCTATAGTGTGGAGTTCATTGCAACTGTTATATACCTGTGTGGTGCACGTAAAACGTATCTCGTTGAAGGATGAATATTTTCAAGAGAAATCCTATAACAAATACACAAGCTAAACTTTAAGTGGTTATTAAGAACGTGCCAGAATTTATTTGTACAAAAACATAAAATATACGTCATGCTTTAACGAAGTAACTGAATTTTGAAAATAGCAACATTTAAAAAAAAACTCGTTCTCTGGGGCCCATCAGAAAACATTAAGATGCAAATTCACTTTGAATAGACATTAACATATTTTATTTTTAAATAAGATATGTATGCTAAGTCAACATAATGGGCGCAGGTGCAAAACTTTTGGATTTCGCAGTAACACACATTTTTTTAATAAACGTATGTTCATTAATTTATTAAAACATTAAAACAATACGAATTTTACCTAAATACTTTAAATCGACATGTCCATTTTTTCTATTACACAGTCTAAAACTAAAAAATAGCATAGTCTCTCTTAGTTAAGACATTGCATGAATTCGAAAATTTGGTGATGCACACCACCTTGCAAAATATCCTGCCGGCAGTCCATGGTCAATATTAAAGCCCAAAGAAATAAACTGAACATACCGAACAGCGTTCCAGCATACTAAAACACCATTTTATCAAATACCTTTATTAACAAAGATTTTTAAATATTGTAAATCTAAGAAGGTTCAAAATGATGTTTCAGGGTTAAAGTTTTTTTTAAAAATTCGATCCAGAACATAATTAAGTGCTTGTTCTCTGAATCGACATCTCGCTATGGAAATCGCTGCTTTCTGCCTCAGTAAAAGACTAAAAGTGGCTTCCTTAAACGTTATTTTCAAAAGTCATTAAGTTTACCTTTGACAAATATGTTTCAGATTTTGTACAAATAAACTGTGATAATTTATTAACAAGAATCGAAAAATTCAAATGTGTATCTGTTTCCTATAAAAGCTGTTATGTTCTGTAATATTCATCTATAAACGTGATGCATTTTACGCGCGCCAAGCGATATAAAGTGACTATATAGCAGTTTGTGTCTATTTATATATTTTTTTTCTTCGTTCAAATAAAGCTTTGAAATAACACCATTTATCAAATGTATAAATAAAAGGAACGCTTTTCTTTTATATAAATGCATATTTTGCATGATATCTAAATTACATAAAGAAAAGTAACAAAATAAATAAACGAATTCCAACACTGCTGCAAAGA
Source organism: Brachycybe producta (assembly GCA_036925085.1). Taxonomy (NCBI): domain Eukaryota; kingdom Metazoa; phylum Arthropoda; class Diplopoda; order Playtdesmida; family Andrognathidae; genus Brachycybe; species Brachycybe producta. Next base: position 3,832,620 of record JAUPFP010000004.1, read on the forward strand.
AAAAGATATCTAAAGAATAATTCAAAATAGTTTATGGAATAAAGTGCACCCCTTTATATATATAAAAAAGCTATATATACAGTAAACATACACTGTACACAAGGAACCTAACGGATTAACCAATGTTGCATGACTTAAAGGTTATTTAAAAATACATCCCATGCATCCCATTCCTTCATCTCCAAACCTCTCACTCTCTCTCTCTCTCTCTCTTTGAGATTTCATTCTGTATAATCATCTTTCTGAAACTAAAAATCACATCAGATGAAGTATTTTATTTCAAATTACACAAACATACAATTTTGCTATTAGAAATTTGACTAACATTAAATGGAAACAAGAGAATGGAACTTTGCTGCTTTATGCTGTGATTGACCGTACAACATAATTAACATAGGACTATTGAAACTACACTGAGCACGAGTTGAGGATAAGTTGAGGATAATCTGAGGATAAGTTGAGTGTGAGTTGAATGTGCATTGAGTTGCGGATGCGTTAAGGTTGGGTTAACGGTGAGTTGAAGGTGCATTGACGGTGCGTTGAGGGTGAGTTGAGTGTTATTTGTGTATGAGTTTAGTTAAGTTAAACTTCAAATGCCAAATTTCGGAACAGACTAATCGTAGGTTACTAGGTGACCTACGCTTCAGAACAGTAGGTTACTCAATGACCTTTAGAACTTTTTTTATATCGGTGATGAGGTGGGGTTACGTTAAATTAAGCTTGTTGCAGGGAGCCTGGGGGCACAGTCCCCAGAATGTACAAAAGTGTAGGTCACTGAGTGACCCACAGTTCATATCTAAAAGTGTAGGTTACTGAGTGACCCACAGTTCTTCAAATAGTTATCTGGAAGTGTAGGTTCACCTGTCCCCCAAATTTAATTCTTGACTTTGAGCCTTAGTTACTTTGAAAATGTCATTGACTTTCTTTGTGCCATATAAGTTTATAACCGAATTTGTTTCTTGGTTCTTGTCTAACTTGAAAGTAATGTGCATCATATTTTTTTTCCTCAGAAAAAATAGATGATCAGTGAGTTGATTGTGAGGGAGAGAAATGTTTGTCCCAAAGGGCTCAAAAAATTCAAACTATGAATACTAAACATGTCATGATGGTTGGTAGCAGTTGGGCCTTTCTCATACTACTGCAATTGGCAAAGAGAGAAGAAAAAACACACAGAGACTGAGAGAAGTAAAGAAAAATATCTTTTTTTTTTGTTAGATTGTTGAGTTATGTCTCAATGTTGGAATCTATAAAATTAGAATATATACCCAAAAAGTGTACAAGTCAGATTTTCAACTTTTTTGTTGCAATTTTGCATCTGACAAAAATATCTCAGCATGAATATAATATATCTGTAACGTCAACTTAAAAGTCCATGGGAAATTTTGGATGCGTTCTATGTTAGCTCAAGGACCCATTTGACAACATGCGATGCACTCTGTCTCGCTGTAAATGTATATTGAGGAGAATATAAATGACACAAAAACTCTTTAAAAAAAAGCCACTTGAATTTCTATTTCTCAGTAGCAGCAACATTGCTGACGCATACTGAACTGATGCTGCAGTCATACTTTTACAAACCCTATGACCAATTTTTTCTATGAATATGCACAACAGAAATACTTGAACATACTGTATATAATTATATATGTAGTTGCAAAAACGAAATATGTATACACATACATGTATAAGCGAAGAACTCCAAAAGGTTCTTTCAACTTTTGTCATAATTTATTTAATTATAGATTACAAAAATACAATGCAAATTCGAAAATTCATTGGACTTTTGAATCTGAAGAGCGACAATGTATTTTTTTTTATTTCGCGTATTAAATTAACACTAAAAGGATTCTAAATTGCTAAAAAAAATATTCTAATAAAGGTCTGACAACAGTAAAATAACTGATCCCTTTTACAATTTCTGTACAATAATCTAATGTCCATCATATGAACCAGAGATTTTATTGGCTTTGCTGACTAGTTATATCTTCCTACCAATGCAAATCTTTGCAGATTATCAACACCACTGTGTCTTTAGAAGAGCAATAAAAATGTCGAAATTACATCAATATAAAGTAACTATGCTAGTAGTGGTCCTTGAGGAGATTTTTCGAATTCATTTTGGGATGTAGCCTCTTAAGAAGGATTATATCTATCCTCATCTATGTGACTACTTGATTGTTAATCTTAAACGATGCTAACTTCATAATCAGCATTGAGCACATTACCCTATCAAAAGTGTTTGCAAAGTCAAAAAAATATTAATTCAACTGATTATCCAGCTTTCACTGAATGTATTGTACAAATAGTACCAACTGAGTGTTGCAGACCGACCTTACCTATAATTCTTGCTGATTTTCGAGGATTAGTTTATGGTAATTTAAGTGCTTCATTGCCCAAGGTTAGATTAATTAAATCTTTGAGATATTTTCGAACTGTAGAAGTTAAAGATAAACTCATTTAATATGGGATTGTATAAGTTATCAATTTTGGTGCATCATAAACAAAAACGTACTATTAAATAGTCGTGTTGTGAGGTTTTTCACCACAGTTTGCAACAAATGATAATAAATTAATAATATTAATGATCAATTGAACTGTTTTAGCAAATTTACTTGTAAGTCAAAGTTAAACATTTTGATGCTTTTCAACCGGACCAACATGGCCTTGCGTGTTGGTTTGTTTCATTCAAATATCAAGAAATGTCTTTACAATAGACACACGTACTGGTCATATTCTTAATAACTGCTAAGGCAAATCTAGGCGTACATTCCTGAACTTTTGATCTAAAATTACATGTAAAGGTTGACGAGTTTAGTAGGCTATACGTTTTGACTTAGTAATCATTAATAATTCATCCCTTAGTTACGGACTACACTAACACATATTATCGAAGGATTGCAGCTACTCAAAACATTCTTTTAAGTTCCATATTCAGTTTCAATATGCTACATTTCATAAAAGCTGAACTTTCTATTAAGATTTTGTAGCTGATTTTCAATCAAGACTGAGTGTCTGTCTATCTGTTCAGCGAATTTCAAGTGAACTTTTACTATACGTCCCACACATATTTAGTGTAATAAAAAACAGCAAAATAAACTATAATGCTCTTGATTTTTATTTTGACTGGTCCTAAATCTTTGGACTTAGCCCACTTTAACCCCAATCTATGCTTCACATGTTACAGTATCATATTCCCTTCAGTGCCATAAATCATATTTGATGTCTGTATAAAATCGATGAAAACACTGAAAAACCTTATTTTAAAAAAAAATAAATAAATATATACTACAATATCACTTGTCTGATAAACAAAAAATTGGCAAAATATTTTTGTTATCCGTGGAGAGTATCCGAAAAGTAAAACAAAGTCTGTTGTTTAGTCAACCGATTTAACTAAAAATGTGCCGACAATTTGCTCATCTGTTTCTTTTTTTTAAAAAAATACAAACATATGATGGGTACCAAAAAGTGATAACACTTTTAGTTAAACATCATATACCTAAAATGTTAAGAAAAAGTTGAACAATTACATGGACTGTATTGAGGTAGCAAGAATTGTGTTAACTCTTTCAGATGGCAATGATATGCAAATTTCCGTTTCACACATGATTTTCTTATTGGAACTTTCTTTTCCTTCTGTTCCTACCTCCTTCCTTCTAGCCTGTGCTTACAAAGAATCATCAATCACCTCAACTGATGACATAACACTTCTTTTTTCTGCTTTCAACAGTTTATCAAACGTGAAAACGTTAACATAACATAACACACACACACATGTTTATGTGGCGTGGCACAATTGCAGGCACATACAATGCACAAAAGTTGATGCAATACAAAGGTCTAAATTCAAGAATGCAGCTTTGCACTAAACTTCAACTTGAATCTTACGAGTAAAAGTTGCAACGTAGAAAAGGCAACTTAAGCAAGCAGAACATGCTTATGCAAAAACAAAATGGAATTCAATAGTGTTTTGGCTCAGGTTAACTACATAAGCCATTGTTAAGTACATATTCAATGTAGTTAAAATGTAACCTTCTTTAGGCTCTATATATCCTACCACATAAACTAGAACTTTTATAAAAAAAAAATCTATTCTTGTTAGTTTACAAAAATACCAATAGCTGAGATTGTTGGTATCAATAGATTGAGCATGAGATTGATGCATGTAACATAATTAAAGAAATTTTTTTAATATTACATATGCATTTTTATGTGGTGTTAAATAATTGTGCAATGCTGAGCAAATCTAAAGATCTAGATCTGAATGGTTTGTTTGATTGAAAACAGTAAGCACTTTTATAATCTAGTAAGAATAAGATGAAAAAAATACAGTGGCATAAAATCTTACAAAATATGTCAAAAAGCAAGACTACCGACCACAGTATTTATTTATTAGAAGTAAACTGTTCAATAATATACTAATATACTTATATACTTCAAGACAGAAATACGACTCATCAAAATTGTCAATTTAGTTTCTGTGAGCTTGTTTTGTCTTATAGTGCAATATGCAATGTCGCCTTTTCCAATACTGACATACTGTGAAGCATTCTTGCAACATAATACAATTAAAACACGACAAATGAAATACCAAAGCCATTTGATTTAAACTTTTTAGTGTGAAATCCACAAGTATCTCGCTTTTTTGTGATCAATACCATATGTTTTCTCACACTATTATCTTCATGAATAAAATTTATATCATACAAGAATATGAATGTATGTCTGTTATAAATTTCCAAGAATCGTGAAATATTAACCCAATAATAGAACTATAAACCTAATTTTAAATAAATCTGAAATACTTCTAATATTAACCAATAAAATATGAGTTGATTTGTTCTCCAGTTTCACATTGTTACAGTGTAAAGCCCCTGTCAAGTTAGAATTCTCTTTATTTCAGGCGGGAAGCGCCTTCGATTCAGAGATTGTTGTTGTTAAAACGTGATCTTATTTTGGTGCTGGAGAACTGTTTTCCCAGATTCTGTAGATTTGCAGTTGCTGAGGAGAAGAAATAAATAAACAGGCGAGATGAATGAAGGTTGAACAATATATTTATTTTAATGCATTGCCAACCAAACAAAATACATAAAAATGTAGAATAAGATGAATATAGCAAGCATTGCGTTTGTCAATGGGACCATTTAATGTGACTAGGTTCAGTTTCATAAACCAGTAAATGGACCATGAGTTGATTGAGACACTGGTTTTTATACCTTAGACTGGTGTAAACCAGTGCAGTCCACTCATGCCCAAGAGACTGCGTCCCAACTCGTATCCATTCGCCAATTTACCAAATGATCCGGATATTTGTTTATCCTTTAGGTCCCTTCTTGAAAAATATGTGCCCCCTACCCCCTATTAAAAAATCCTGGATCCGCCTATGATACCATAGAAACAAAAAAAAAACGTCCAACAAAAACGTTTGAAAAACTCGTTAAAAACGATTTAAAGCAATAACAAAAAAATGAGCACGTGCATTAATGTATCGGCTTCACGCCGACTCCTTACACGGCACTACTCATTCTGATACAAGTGTCGTTATACATTTAAAATTCCGTATGTAATAAGTGGGAAGCCTGCATAGGCAGACATATATCGACACTTCTACCGGGATAAGTAGTGCCACGTAATAAACCTCAATATTTTTCTTGTAAATACTGCGTATTTATTTACAGATGGACACAGTGGCATAGCTAGGTTTTTTGGCACCAGGAGTAAAAATCTTGAGTGTGTAGGCCTACCCCGAATTTCCTACCCGAAAGGCCTACCCCCAAGTTAATAGTTTATAGAAGCAGGTTAAAGACTAGAATTCAGAGGTGAAACTACGAACTCATACGAAGTTTTTTTATTTGCTGGAAGTGCATTTTTTTTCTGGTTGCCTTACAAATTAATATAAAATTATTAATTATTAATCAGGAAACTTGGAAATAAAATTTTAAAAATTAAAATGAATTTTGGAGGCGCGCCCTTTGGAACGTCGGACTAAACTGCTCTTCAATAGCTACGCCATTGGATGGGCATAAGTCTCATTTTCCACCCTTTGTTTTATTTTATCACACACATGTAACAATTTTTACTGAAAGTACACATTTGATTTGATTTCTTGGCCACAATCAGCCACTTCTTCCACATTCTCTCCTCCTCCTCTTCTTCTTCTCCCCTACGTGTAGAAACTACTCATCAATAGTAGTAGCGTGCACATTGGTGTGTTTGCATTGAAATCCCAGCATTCAAAGCTCCCCCCAAGCCCAACTCGGCTTGGTATATATTTAACGTGCAGTCTTCAGATAAACTCAGTTCAGTTCAATGAAAGCACTGAGAAGAACAAACCGAATACAGTGAGAGTGGCTTGCTTTGCACATGTATTGCTTGCTTGGAATTGGTGTATCGGATTAGATTATCTTTTTACTCTTATATAAAGCTTATATATAAATATAAGGCTTATACATAGTAAAAAAAAGACAAAAAATCACATTGTCATATGGTGTGTGTGCGTGTTGCTTATATATATTATATGTATACCTGCCCCTCAACCTTTTATTTCTAGAAAGTCCTCTTGTCTTAAATCTCTTATAAAAGTGAGTTTTAGTTGAATATACATTATATACATATATATATGCGCCTTTGGGTGCTTATTTATTGAAAACAAAAAAAAAGAATATATATTGTTCAGAACAGAGAGAAAGATTATCAGATGCTCGAAGTGATATAACTATAAGAGACCCGTCAATGTTTGGTTTGCCAGTGAGATGAACCGGAACGCGTCACTATATCTTTGTGCCTCAGTCTTTCTTATCATACTACTAACAGGTAAAAATTTAAACTTTTTTTTAGTTGTTTTCTCTTAAAATATCATTCCGGAATAACATTCCAAATGTAATTGTTTTTGTGTTTTTTTTTTCTCTTATTTTTTTCTTAAAATCATGTTGAAATTGATTGTAAAAACATTTTCTATCCAAATTTAAATTTTTATGTCATGAAATTTTTAACGTTTCTATAAATAAATTTACATCATAAATATAAAAAGGTATTTATGTTGGGTGCTCGTCTTTAAAATTTGTATAAAATCCTTCTAAAACAAACCAGGTAACAAAAAAGGAAACTATTTCTTTAAATATAACTAACTGTACGGAAAAAAAAATATGAAAAAAATTAGCTTCCTATAAATAAAAAGGTTTTTTTATAAATTAATTTTTTATTTTCATGAAGAAAAAAATATGTATTTATGATGATCACATTTAAAATCTTGAATAAAAATCCTCAGAAATACATGTAAACATAAATCGTTGGTGTCCACATTTAAATAAATAGAAAAGATTAAAAATACTAAAAACTATTTATCTAATAAACAAAAAAGTACTTTTTTTTATAAATTAATTTCTTTCATAAACGAAAAAAATATACTTTTACTGCCATATGATGCTCACATTTAAAATATTGTTTAAAAAAAAAAACCTCAGAAACACATGTAGAAATACATTGTTGGTGCACACATTTAAATAATTCTAAAAGTTCAAAAAAATTACTATAAAACCAATTTTCTATAAATAAAAAGTACTTTCCTATCAAATCAATTTTATATAAGCCAAATAAAAAAGATGCATTTACGATGATCCCCCATTTAAAATTCCTCAGAAAAAAAAACACATAAAAATAAATTTACTTGACCCCTCACATTTAAATAATTACAGAAAACCTACATATGAAATAATAATAATCCTTAAGAAAACCTTGCAAAAAAAATATATAAATCGTTTATAACTGTTAAAATAGAAATGTCATTAAATGAGTATTCTATAATTCCATAAAAGACAAAAAAAAATAATTCGTATAAGCCAAATTCTAACATTAGAACAAAAAAAGTATCATGTATGTACAGTATACAGTATATAGATTATACTGTATATAAAAGGTTTTTTTGCATCATTAAAAAAATATTAACATAAGAGGTTTTAAAGGTTTTTACGTTTTCTTCAGGGCTCATTCTTAAATTCTTATTTGGAATCGTGTTACAAATGGCACAATTTCTTTTGAAACTGTTATTGATAGAGGAAAAACAATCGATATATTCCAAATGCACATAAAAGAAACAACAAAAGAGATTGATAGAAACAAAACACACAATGACAAACACACATACAAATTAAAAACAAAAGCAAGAAAAACTAACACACAACATATATATATATATATATATATATATATATATATATATATATATATATATATATATATATATATATACATATATATATACATACATATATATATTTAAATATATATATATATATATATATATATATATATATATATACATATATATATACATACATATATATATTTAAATATATATATATATATATATATATATATATATATATATATATATATAAAAGAAACACGATGATTAAATACACGCAAAATGAACCTTGAGTTTTTATTTCACAAAATTAAGAGAATCATAAAGTAAATAAATTAAATGTAACATTTTTCGAGTAATATGAGTATTAAAATAGATTCTCAAAGGAAAACATTATTTCTTTATGTACATTACATGCATCTCCTACTATTAATCTACATTTTAATTCTCAAATACTGTATTTGTGTCGAAACATAAAAATGTTTTACTGACAGATTCAAATGGAATTTGTACATGTAAATAAATGTATCTTGAAAAAAAATCTAACAAGCCACAAAATTAAACCAAAATTCAATAAATAAACTTCAACTTAAATTTCGACCTTCTGATCAGTTTTTTTTTGCACTAAAAAACCCAGGAGGTTCAAGTCGAAGTTCAAATGCAGAGCCATAACATGTATAGCTAATTTTGCACTCGAGGAAAAATGACCTCTTATTATCATTCTATTTATTTTGCGCCTCTTATTTCTGTTCCCCTGAGCTTTTGCGCCCGAGGAAGGCGCCTCACTCACCTTGTCCTAGTGACAGTTTCCGTTCAAATGCACTAGGTTTTCTTGATTTTTGAACCATAATAATATAGACTTAGCATTCATTATGAATATAAAACTCTGCATCAAGATCCATTTAAAGTGATTTTTATTCTTCTTATAGACTGTACATAATATACAATGTGCATTATGTACACGTATAGATGTAGATGTACATGTAGATCTATGTAAACTTCATAAAATAATAGGGTGCGCCCACACAGTTAGACCCATAGACTTGTGCGTTTTTACAAAGGCGTAGCCCTAAATTTAAGCCCCATAGGTCTACTTGATCACCATGAAAACTGATAACCTGCAATATACATAACATATAGTGTATATATGAGACAGCATGCATGCAATATACATGTATGTCTATAGATCTCTCATAATGATAGTTATTTATCATTCTAGAAATAAATGAGTTGCAGTTTATATCGTTCTAAACAGTTAAACGACAAGAAAATTAGATACCTATGCGGAAATATCATTAGAAGTCATCAAATAAGCTTGATTGATAGAGATACGGTCGGTCCTCCTTTCTCTGTACATACTGTATATACAACTTGTATGGATTTTTCCATATACTGAGTTTGTGGCATATTATGACCTACAACAACAAATGCGGTTTTCGTGTGCCATGTGTATATTATTATTATTATTATTATTATTGCATCTGTACTTTTATACCACATACAGTTAGATGAATGAAAATAGTTGACTAATTTCACTAACAGCCTCTGATACATCATTTAAATAGTTCAATGGCAATTTCACTACAAAAATTGTAAGTGGCTTTCTATAAAAAAAGACTATCACAATTTCACAATCATCATATTATACATGTATAACAAAATAATGTTTATGGAGTTTACATTTGTGCAATCAATTATTTGTTACAAATTATTATGCAGATATGAAATTTACTGCATAAAAAACAATAAAAATTTTTACTACAGGTGAATTCACTATTGAGTTTAATATGAAACTCTGGAAACAGAAACATGCTGAAACTCAAACACAAATATGCTGAAAATGAAAATGAAGATGAAAAATATAATTACCGATATTTAAGCTGAAAATTCGGCTTGAATTTCAACAGAAAAATTAAACCTATCTTCGAATTACAGATATGAGCTAACATTATTCAAGCTGATTACAGTTGCTTCACCATAAGATGATACATGTGACGTCAGTGGGGTTGACAAAATTTTAAAATTGTGTCATTTCGTCTCATAAAAAGGGATAATAGCAACTTAATAGAAGTTGAACATCAAATTCAGCGTAACCATTAAAAAAAAGCTGAACGTCTTCATATTCACCTTCTCTCCGAATGCAAAGTTGCAATGGAAACTAAAAAACTGTTTGAATTCGAATAATTACTCTGCATGCAGCTCAGAGAATCTGTAACAGAGGGACTATATTTAGTCCAAGAGCAGCATCGAAATGCATTGTTAAAACCACCATATCACCTACTATAACAATTCCACATGCAAATATAATATTGAGCTGAATGGCAGCATTAGTATATATGCCTTGTTCAATAGCAAGCCAATAAATTCCCCAAATCAAACTGTTTCTATATTTATGGTGGCATGGTGACTCAGGCACTGAAGCTGAAGCCCATTTATTTTAAACTCAAAAACAAAACCAACAGTTTGCCTTATTGCACAAATATAGTATGCAGAGATGCAAATCATTCAACTAACTCAGTGTGAAATCTCTGAACTCATTTTCATCTTTGCAGTTAATTTGATAACAAAACTTAAACAATATATAATGTAGAATCTACAGAGTGAGGTTAAACAAAATAAACTAAAAAGCAAATAATCGAATTCCATTTACTTTGTTCCTACTGTAAATATATAGATGTGTACATTATTGTTTTCAAATGGCTCCAACCCCACAGGAGACGAAAGAAAAAAACATTTTCTATTATATGTTACCGACAAAAAAGAAACAATTATGGTGTAACTCTAAGGTATCGCACAGTATACAGAACGAACAGGTTCATTTCATAAATGGATTATTATGAAGACCTGACATAAAACGCCAATAGACATCAATTTCAGGTATTTGTGGCTCTTATAACTTTCTTTGCTCTTACTCATTATTTCATTTTTTTTTGCAAGGGTTCCCGAAATAGAGAAAAAAAACACCTTCAGAATATCTAAGCAACAAAGAAAGTAACAAACAATAATGTTGATCATAAAAAATGATAAGAGGCAAAGAACTTTCTGAACACATTGCGCCTTAAAATTCTATTTATTATCAATTTCAGCAACAGCAAACAAAAAAAAAATTCAGTCTTTTTATAGAAATTCAGGAATTTCATCCATTAATATATTAAACAGCCTAATCAATAAATGGCAACAAAAAAAAAATAACGTACTAAATACGACAAACTTCTGAAGTCGAGATACGTCTCTACTGAAACATTCATCACAATGTATGTTTACATTCTACAATTAATTGATCTTACATCCCATGTTTGTACTGAAAATGTATCAACCTTTAAATGCAGCAAGCACTTGCACCAGAGTTGATTTTGACTTTCAATATGACATAAAAAAGCTATCAGTAAAGCAGTTTGCATTCATGCGAGTTGCTTGATTACATGACTTAACAACTAGCTAATAGACTTTTTGTTATTTTTGTATTTTGTCTATTGAACTGTTTTCAAAGGTTATCAGAAAGTAGGTTGACTGAGTTACGCAAGTTGCGCACTGCACTTCACGCATTTAGTCTTATTACACGGCACTACTTCGCTCACTACTGATAGAAATGTCAATTTATGTCTTCCTACACACAGGCTCCACACCTAATGCACATGAGATTTCACAACACAAGACAAATAAAAATAAATTGGTATGGAGCCTGGGTAGGAAGACATGTATCGACACTTCTATCAGAATAAAAAGTGTAGTGTAATAAGCCTCATTTTTTCCTTCATTGTATTATTATAAACAAAAACTCACAATTTTTAGTTTGTTAGATAAACTCTGATGATTATAAATACAAAAAAATATATATATCTACAGAATGACAAAAACTAATGTAGGTCATATAACCCTCCATCACATTCCAAATTTTTTTTAGTTAAAATGTGTAGTGTGTTTTTATTGATGTCATCAGGCATATGGCAACAATAAGCAACACGCATTAGTCGAAGTTGTTAATGCACTTAATTTAGAAATCCTCGTAGGCTCTCTGTATACCTAAATGCAAAAATATATACAATATATGTATATCTAACGACACAAGCAGAAATTGCAAAGCATATCAGTATATAGCGCCATATTTAGATTTTTTTCATATTTCAACATTATTCTAAAATAAATTAACATTTTATCAGTTCATAGGCGTTTTCGCACCAACTTAAAGAGATAAACACTGAAATCATAACTGTTAATCTTTTCAAATTATGTTACCATAAAATTGTTTAATTTAACATAAAATATAACTACAGTTTCTAGTTTCTAAGTTCTCAAATTAAGACAAAACTATGCATACGAACTTGAAATTACAAATTCTAATCATTGAACAAGGGAACAAAGACTAGAAAAATGTTGTTCACAAAATATAATTTAAAATATGAGTGTGAAGATTTCTTCTTTAATTTAGGCATGAACGATATTTTAAATTTCATCATAAAGTTTCTTAAAATAAAACTAAGACAAGGCAATACTTTGATCAGATCAAACCAAGTGATCTCAAATTAAGGAAGATGCAAGACATGTTTACAATGAAAACAGTTTTTTTCTTCTTCTTAAGATACTGTATTATTCTTATAAACCATTAACTAATATGTCCATACTACTTCCTCTCCGTATAATTGTATACCTTCAACTTTTCTGTTATCATTGTTTGCCCTAGCATCTTTCTACTTGTCGTCAGGTAAGGTTATCTTTGCTTTCCAGACAAAGAGAGGCTCACAGCATCCATTTCAACTTCTTCCAAATAAATTTAAAAGCCAGTTTCAACCCTCATAAGGAGGGTTGATAATAAGAGTGGAGTGACTTTATTAAATAGGCTCGGCAGTAGCTCATAGAAACAGTGGGCATTGTATATGATGACTGAAATAGCAATCAAAATACATTTGTTGTTATCCTGTTTACATATAATATAAAAGTATATGTATAATGTGTCTTGTCTGCTTGCAATTTTACTGGCCATATAAGGCCGCCTATATAGGGATTTATACCTTTTTTATCTATTGTATTTTTTTTTTACAAAACAACAACAACAACAACAAAGTCTTCGCCTTTTTTTTTGTTATTATTTCTACCGTCCAAAATGTGATGGTTTTATTCTGTTAGCAGCCTATATATAGGCAATCACTATATACACATACTTGAAAGTGATAGGTTATCTTAAAAAGTTGTGTATCTCTTATATTATGTTAGTTTAGCAGGGTTCAATTTTGCTATTGATCGACCAAAAATATAACAATGTACATGTATAGAAGAAAAAAAAAGAGAAAAGTAGTTGGGTGCCTAACTTAAATCAGATAGCCATTTCTTTTCTAATATAGACATAGACTTTCAGAAGAAAAAAATATCAATATAACAAAAGGAAAAAAATGTAAGGAAATAGTGTGGACATCTACCATCAAGGTAATTTTTTTTTGTAAAAAAAAAAAGAGCAAAAATATATATTTGAACCTATAGATATCTTATTTACGATATTATTTTTTTTCTTAAAAAGAAACCTATAGTTTTTTTTATGAAAAGCTTGCCTCAATCCATAGTTTTTTTTTATATATATAAGGTAAGATATATCTTTGTCTGCATTTGGACACTCTCAGTCGGAAAAGGTTCAAAAGACAAACTCAAGTTACAATATATAAAGTTTATGTATGTGTGGATGATGCGCCATGGGTTTTAGATACATGATGTCGCCTAACATTTTAATAAAATGGGCCACACAAACACCACGTTAGTAACTCATGAGCACTTGAAAATGACCACATAACAACAGTTTTGAGAACCCCCAAGTTAAGACTGTTCACAATTTTTTTTTCTTCAGATTTTTCTTGTATAAAAAAAGTATTTTCCATACTTATAAATCGGATTTTCTGTTTTTTAGAGGCGGCTGGTGGGGGTTGCAACTAGTTGTATTCGATTGCATCTAAATTCGGTCCTATACCAATGATAAACAGTGACAAACAAGAATTTCGGAGATGGTACCCTAAACCTACCATCGTCCCATGACCCAAAAGAAAATGAACCAAGTTAGTATTATAGGCAAATATTTTTGCAAGCTCACAAGCACTGATATATAAACTGATATATATAAAAAAAACTAAACTCCCCCCCAAAAAAGTGAATTTGTTTTCAATGTGATTGAACAAAACTACTTCCATGAACAATCAATTTCAGTATTTCTCCAAACGTGAATGCAGTACAGATTTAAAGAGAAAGGGAAACTGGAGAAGAGTTTTTTTCCCTCCTCTCCTGAAGTACTTTTTCCACAGGAGAAAGCCAATTACAGTTTTTGGCATAGGATTTGTCATATGACTTTCTCAGTTTAGATACATAAGGGGGTTCCTTCCTTCACTGGCAATAAAAAAGAACTATGCAATATATATCTATAGAAGATATAGTTTGCTAACACAGAAAATAAAAGAGAAAGAGAAATAAGAATGGCCATCTTATGAAGGCCCTACAAACCCTAATGAGATGGCTGCAGAATGCAAATGAGCTACACTTAAACCAATCCGCATCCTATAAATAGTTCACTCAAGAGTTACGAATCAGAATTATTCCAATTAAGTTAGCCTATACATACCTATATAGTATCTATATTGCTATAAATGGGGCAGAGAAATGTGCAATAGAAATGAATGAAAATCTTTTCTTACATACAATCATACACAGAAAGCAACATACATTTAGAACAAAAAAACACATAAAAAAGTAATTCAAAGTAACTATAGATGGATGGATTTTCTATGCCTTTGGCAGTGTGACAACATACCTTCATTAAATTAGCTTAGATGAATTAAGAAAATCAATGGCTGTTTTTGCAATCAATTACATGGAATGAATACTAAAAACATAGTTTAGTTAGTTTTCAACATTTTGTTCTAATTTTTAATTAAAAAAAATTAGCTTAATTGGACTAATTATTTGAGGTTAAATTCCGATTTCTAAGTCTGAGAAAGTAAAAAAAAAAAAAGAATATTCATAAAAAATGATGTCCTATTTTAAACTTAAGATAAGATCTTACAATATGAACTGAAATTTTACTACAGTGTCCTATAATTTATCCAACTCATGTTACCCTTCATCTTAGAGAAATAAAAAATTACTTGAGAAATTTCAGCTTGGATTTTAAAATATCATGAAAGATGCCATTCTTATTGCATTTCTAATAAAACGTTTAATTGCATATTTAGCTTTGAAATGAGCAGACACGCTAATGTGTAATTCCATAGAGAAACATTAACTAAACTAATGCTTTTTTTTCTATCTGAATTTATCTTTTAAATTTTTTTCTTCTTTATCTTAAAGTAAGGGCGCTGTATTTTTTTTTTTTTGGAAGAATATTTTTTTCTTTTAGATAAAAGTAGAAATTCCACTAAAATAAACATGGTGAAATAAAAATATCACTATTTATTCAAAACACTTTCACAGTGTCATATATATAGCGCCACATTATTATACTGAAATGACTCAAGTGTATGTCTCTTTAGTTAAATAAACGCTAAAGACTAGTCTTTGGCAAAGTAGACCTACACATAGTGACGACAATGGGTCTTTTTCTAAGGAAAAAAAAACTCCTTTAAAAATATATATATAGTATAAAGGACTATTACATGTAGACCTTCTTTAGCACTCAATAGAAATCCCCTGGTAAACATAAAGACTTGATTTGTGATGCATCATGGCAGGCTAGAGCTCTAGCACTGTTTAAAAAATACACACACACACATGCATTTCATTCACTTATATTAGAAGAAGCCTCAAAGAACAAAATCATCAAACAAAAATCTACAGTTACCCATGTACTGTATGTATCTCATCATTTTGCAAAAGAATTAACACATAATCAGCAACCATAATATACATTATATCTAATATGAATGTCTATACAAGTATATAGTTGGTGTTCACCATTAAAAAAGTCTATATGTGGATGAGTAAAGTCTTGCAAAAATAAACGGTGGTGGCAGACCACTCATTTTCAAACCATTCTACACCACATTTTGCAAAACTGCTGGTGTCTTCTTACATGACAAAATTCAAGAAAAAACCAGGAAAAAAAAACGAGAACATAATTGCCATCTGCGTTGCGTCATTAATCAAAGAGATACTCTTTTGATCTAAAACAACTTTAATGAAACTGGCTTCATAGAGTAAACTATATAATAAATAACCACGTCTTCTATAATTTATGCTACTGTTAAATATAATATATACCTTTACATGTCACTGTTTGACAAACAAAGAAGAGGTAAAAAACATAGAAAGGAAAAATATAAATCATTACTTCATGCTGTAAAAAATCTTAGAAGGATGATTTTGCTCAACCCATTAGATTATTCTTTGAGAGAGAAAAAAAAAAGAATTTCCGGATCTGCTTCATTCAGAAAGATATCATACAGTCATTAACTACATATTGCTGTAAATATAACCAGTGGTACATGTATCTCCACTTCACAATAAAAATCACTACTAGGCAGCGATCACACTGGATAGTTTTTTCGCAAGACATATGGAATCTTGCGAGAAAACTATCCAGTGTGATACTTACAGCAATATATAGTTAATGACAGTATATCTTTCTGAATGAAGCAGATCCGGAAATTCTTTTTTTTTCTCTCTCAAAGAATAATCTAGTGGGTGGAGCAACCATCCTTCTAAGACTTTTTACAGCATAAAGTAATTGATTTATATTTTTCCTTTCTAGATATAATGCTATAATTCTTGCAAATCTTGCAAGAGTGTTGTCATATTGGCAATTGCAAATAGTTTAAAGACACATTGTGGCAAATCTTGATTTATAATTTTTGCCAATGTGATCGCCACTTTGTGCTTAGGTTTTAAAATAAATGCAAGACTTTAGAAATTAGAAAAAAAGAGTAAAAAAAAATCACGTAAAAGAAATTACACGAAAATAACTTCTAGAATATTATGTGGTTTAAGACTGTATGGAGAAGAAAAAAACAATACACACATTTAGCACCAAGTATAAAATAATTAACGAAGTATTCTAGTTTGTTCATAAAAATTTGAATTTCTTTCTAAAACATTAATCTGATGCGCTAGATAGAAATTTCAAGGCCGAAATTATTTGTAAGTATCTTTGCAGAGTTTTATTCTGTATATTTCGATGTGTGTTATGATATTTGTGTCACTCTCTCTCATTGGTTGAAAAAAGATTTAGTCTCACGTGAATGTAAACACAGCAGATATAGCCCTAAGCTTGAATTTGGAACTTCACAGCCAATATGAAAACCTACCCTCAATCTAGAACTTGAATCCTACAAGAGTACAAAACAGAACTTGAAAAAAGCATATAATTTTGTCCATAATCTACTTTAATGTAGTTTACCTCGCCTAAACGAATAGACATAACATATGCAAACAATTTTCCACAGCACACAAAGCTAAATAATGCAAAGTTATGTTTTTTTAATCATCAACCTTATATTATGTCTCCAATGTCTAATTTAGAAACACTGAAATCATGAACATTGATTAGGAGGACTGCTCAAGTGTTAAATTTTTAAATGTGTAATTAAAATTTTATTCGTTTTAACAAATTATTCAGGAATAAAAACGGTAAGGTAATTAATAATAATAATAAGAATTTTTTCATGAATGATTTGTAGTAAGAGTTTTCATCTTTTGTGTGCATCTGTTTCATACTAATAAAAACAATACACAACATTCATTACTGTATTTGGATGCAAGTTCCACTTTATATGTAAATTTAGTTAATTTAATTAATCAAAATTAACTTAGATTTTTTTGTAGCAGTGTTCATTATGGTAATTTCATTTAGAAGAAAAGAAAAAGAAAGAAAGAAATGCTTGCATATGCCATTGAAATGTATAACACTTTTTTTAAAAAAAAGAAGAAAAAAAAACCTGAATTGATTCATTGGTTGATATTCAAGACTTACCTAAATGATAAAAAATATGTAAAATTTCATGTAAACGCAGCATCTCATATAGAAAAAGAACAACCGTTCAACTAAAAATCTACATTAATGTCTACAACAATGTATGTGGTTATTATTTAATGACCAACTTCCACAAAGACAAAAAAACCTCTACAAGAATCCTATTGTCTAGACACGTGTTTTATTGAAGAAAAAACGAATAAAGCTATTACTTCAAAATGAGTGCGAAGAGAAGAACAGAATAAAAGAAAAAATATATATAAACATCAACACAAACATTGTTATAAAAACAGGTGTTTATGTAAGAAACAAAACATTGAAGAATGAGGAGGGTATTTTTTTTTTTCTTCTTATTCTTCTTCTTTCAACTTTATGAAGCGTAATGATTTTATTGCTTATATATGTCGTGAAATTCTACCCTTTTATATGAATAAATACAGTAACACCATAAAACGTGTAAAAGCTCCACCTCAAAAAGAAATGAATCATAGAATAATGTGTACGGGGAGGAAGAGGAGTTAATGTTTGTATATAAAAACCCTCTCTATCCTCTATTATCACCATTTTTACCATCAAAAATAAACTCAAGGTCTAATTTAGACACACAAACATATACAACAAAACAAGACTATTAATAGAATGTTAAAAAAAACTTCAATATTTTTCTCTTGATGTTTATCAATATTTTCAAATATATGAATAAATTATAGATGCTTCATGTAGTAAATTTTCTTCGAAACTGCAAAAAAAAAATTTTTTCTTTTGTCAAATAGCAATTAAGTAAACTGACAGTTAAGTAAACCTTGAAGCAAATATAAAACATAAAACCAACAAACAGTAAACCCTTTAAACCTTATCTATATTTCTACAAGGTCCCATTTTTTTCTTTTCCCTACAAGTAACCAATTTGAAGAGAGAAAAAAACTGTCATATTTAAGCGATTATTATTCTTTTCATATATAATATAATCCATACTTCAAACTATATAAAATAAAAGAAAAACTTTATTTCTTGAATGGCCAAAGTTGTACAAAAAACTAGAAAAAAACAACTTACCATCTCCCCTCTGCAATGTTAAAATCGACTTCAAAAGAGAAATAAAGTACACTAAATCCCCAGGTATTATATGCTAGAAAGCAAAAATATTTAGTCAGCTGTACAAAATCGGATTTTTCTCTTTCTCTCTCTCTATCTATCTCTCCAATAAGTTTATATTTTTTTTATCTAAGTCGTCTGAAAATATTTAAGTGCAACTCTTACAGAAAAGCTAAATCCTTCATGATTCCGTTACTCTTTCATTGTCTTGTTAAGTTCTTCTTCCTCTTCTCCCCTTTTATTACTAAAAATTCAATGTTTGAATCAGTCTTCAGTCAAATATTACCATGGCAACATATCAAAAACCTTTTTTCTACAAAATGTGTGTGTATGCCTGTGTTGCAAGTGCTATTAACAATAGATAAATTGGAATAGCGACGTTCATTGTCCAAAATGGTAGTTCAAAAAACTAAAAAAAAGCCTCAATGCGATAATTGTTGTCTGGGGAGGTAACATGTATAATACAACGCATACAGCATATACACTGTATATACGTAAAACTATTGGAAGCTTAATACAAACATCAACTTGAAAAGATGGCATGAAAGAAGAAATCATTCATTATTAGAAAAACCACAATTGAAAATTATGTCTAAAATTTTGTTGGTTTTGTAAAGGTAACTAATAATCAAAAGCCCCTTTGATAATGAATCATTGACAGAATAAAGTAGAGCAGAGACTATTCAATAGATAGACAATTGCACCGTAGCCCACTCAATAGACTTTCACGTTTTCTCATTTAGAAATAGGAACTACTTTTGACAGTTATAAAAAAATGTTAACACAACAAATGTTACCTAGATATATGATAAATTACTGACAAAAAATGAATCAAATTATATATTTTTAATATCATATTAATGATGACAATGTCAGTAATCTGTCAAATTTTCGCATTCAAACAAAAACTGACAAAAAAATGAACCCTTGAAATAGGCAATCACTGCTAGCATAAAGAAAAATGACTCTTGATTATTTTTTATCTTTCAGACGCAAAATTAAGAGAAACTAAAAAGTGTTTTAGAAACTAGAAGGGTAGTTCAACCATTGAAATGTATCTTCAACGTTGATATCTGTCTAAGTAAACTTTGTATAGACTAACTCATATAACAAGGTTATTTTGAAAGATGTTATCATAAAAAATACCCTTAAGTGATGGAACAACTTTTCTAGTTTCTAAAATATGTTCAAATCTTTCTTCATTTTGCACCTGAAAGACAAAATAATCAAGAGTTTCAGAGGTGTTTACACTTTTAAATCGCCTTAACTTCTTCACATGTAACTTTCACAGCAAATAACCACTGATACTCTACGAAAAAAAACAATGTTATTTATAAACTAGAATAGTAAATAAAACGTTTAAATTTATTTTCATGTTGATATTTTCCACATATACACTATTTTGACAGTTTGAAATGAATTAATTATTTCATTAAACTTAAAATAAAAGCCAAAAATGAAAACTAACATTGCAATAAGTTTGTTTCGAAATGCATCAACAAGAAAATTACGTCATTCATTTGCTCTTCTAGTTTCTACAACCTACTTTTTATTCAAAGTTCCATTTTAAATGCACAATAACCAGAGTTCAATTATATTATTCTCCTTAATTTGCATATTTTGAAAAAAAAAACTACACTTAAAAGTGATAAAGAAATTCCAACTTACTAGTAATCAACTTCTTTTATTTTTAATTTGCTTTTCTACTCCACAAGTTTGTTCTGAAAAGAAAAATAATGCATTTTTTTAAGTTTTTCTAACGTAATTTACTCAACCCAAGTCTAACATAATGTTAATTATGAACTAGCAAAAAAAAAAATTTTATCATGCAAATTAATTCATTTCATTTCCTTATTATTTCTGAATGCCATTAAATTTTTAATTTCATTTCTGAAAGTTTACCTCCACAACATACCAAAAAAAATCTATGCTAACAAAAATTAGCATTCTAATATAAAGAAAAAAAGCTCATAAATGAAACTGATTCAATTCTTTTTCTCGTATTTGCCAAGTTGATAGAAAAAAAATAATAATAAAGAAACTGACACAAGTAGGCCTATTTGTATGTCCCTTCAAACATCTTACTAACAGAGAATCATAATTTAAGCCTCATTTAGAAGAGATTTAATTGGATATCAATAAAAATAAAGAAGAAAATTGATATTTAACAGTTATTACGTATTTGCAAGAAGTTAATTATTATTACTAAAACTGATAATTACTTTGCAGTTAAGGAAATGAAAAGGATATATCATTAAAAACTGACTAAACTAAACTTTATTGTATTAAATGATTCAATATAATTAGGGCCCGAATTCAAGAAGGAATACTTGGCACTTGAACTGCAACTTGAACACGTCTTGAACAGGGTTCAAACATAAAAACCCTGTTTCATTAAGTATTCTTTTCAAGTGGTTTTTTTCTTTCTGTTTAAGAATGTTAGGACCCTGGCTCAGAGGCTTCAAGATAAAGTTCACGTTTCAAGTCACCTTAAATTTCAAGATAAGCATTAAATTTAAACACAGGTTTCATTCTAGAAATACTCTTTAGAAGAGTTTTCTACAAAATAAGCAAGCACCAGCCAGCACACATTTGTATTCCATTTAAATATTCAAGTGAGTGTAAACAATGAGCTTGCTTAGTTGTTACAAAAGATGAAAATAACTACTTTATTAAGATATGCAAACATAAGCCTGTTTTAACAAGCTTTTCAAACAATCTCATCCATTTTGTTTATTTCTTTTTTCAATAGATCACCCCCCCCCCCTTCTTAGTCTTCAATAACAAGAAACTATATGGTATTAATACATGAGATGTCATACAACGTATACAGTATATATATATAGCTATTATAAGCGCACGCTTAGACAGAAGAAGCGGAAAATTATTTAATCAGTTCTCCTTTATGCTGTGTTGATCCATGACAAATACAATTATTGAATGTGCATCCAAGCGATAAAATGAGGATGTTTAATATCCTACACACAATGGAAGTGTATATTCTTACAAATAACATACAAGTAAAATGCATCTAAAAGTCTGCCTTTAACAGGAACATTTGAAATTTATAATTTACTAAAGAGGATATTAAACAAATATGACATTTTTCTATTAAATTAAATTTTAAATATTGTTCATGCTGAAAATGTTCTTGTGCCTGTTTCACACGATGCATGCACATGTTACATAGAAAACCCTCATTCAAGGAGCAATTTTGAATGGAGTTTTTCTATGTGACAAATGCACAGGCATCGTGTGGAAATCGCCTCAAAATAGTAAAATTTGTTAGAAAACATTTATGAGACTCAAGAATTCCATCATGATGTATGGCGCTTATATGTATCTATATATCTTGTTAAAAATGCCTTCTGTCTGTCACAAAATGGTAGCTATGTACAATGAGTGAGCGACAATGAGACTTTAAAGTTTGAAAATTTTCAAAAAATGGCCAAAAATGAAAGTCTTCTAGATGCCCTGAAAAGCACTGAAATGAACTCAGGAGGGCGCAACAGACTTCCAACGACCATAAAATCTGTGTTTCAATCCAACTCGAAGGTCGCTAATTTTTTTTTTTTTTGCTAATGGCACAGTATATTTTTTTTTGACTTGAGAAATCGCGGCACAACTAATAAAATTCAAGGCACACCCTGTGTATTTCCGGTGTTTACCTATCTGAGTTTATCCCTTGCTCAGAAGGTTAAAGTTGTAATTCACTCTACGAAGTGCCCTTCTTAAATGTGGGCCTTATCTTTCCTCATTGACTAACATCGTCGCTGTACTATACAATGGTATTGCCACCATCTTTTTGGAGACAGTAGAATCTTTACTAAGACAAGACATATTTTTCCGGTCAAAAACTTAGAATTTAATAAATAAAAAAGTAGTTTTCTTCATCTTAAAAATTGAATGATGTGCTTAAATGTATTTAATTTTGAATTTTCCAGTAGCAATTCATTTAGTATATACACTGTATATAAGAAAAAAAAAATGACCTCCCATCACCAATGTGAAGAGAAAAAAATAATAATAAGCTTGCAAAAGCATTATAAAGAATTATTATTATAATCACGGATTGTTCGTTAAAATCAAATAAGATTCTGCCAGTAATTGTGCTTCATTAACATGAATAAACATCTATTAATCCCAAAAGAATTTCTTCACGAAATAACTTCTTCAGTCTTATAAATAGCTAATTATTTAAATAAGAAGAAGAAGAAGAAGAAGAAGAAAAAAAGGTAACTTCTTTGCTCGTACCAATATATATACTGTATATATTGAAACATTCCTCATCTAAAACATTCTACCGGCATTGCTGACAAATCATTCCCTTGCTGATCGAATACATGTCTCAAGATGTAAACTCATTTCATTATATAGACTTTAGTCATCCATCAAAACTGAATACAATTTCGGTACTTTTCTTTAATCCAATAATTATGGTGCAGACCAAATAAAAAAAACGTTTAATCAGTTTCAAATTTAGATACAAAAGTACTTCATTTATTAAACATAACATAATTTATTAAACGTAATATTCATAATAAACTTCACTTAAAGGTTCTTCGATTTTCATGAATTAAAAGTCAAGTAAAACAAAATTGACAAAGTAAAGACACTAATAATAAAAAAACAGAGCAGATATTAAACAGATGTCATTTGTGTAAGTTATCCCAGTTATGTCCGCAATAGAAAATGCGTTAACATAACCACAATACGAATTTATAAAGTGATGACAGCTGGAAATGTGCATATCATATGCTCAGTTTGTGATACTTTTTGTAATTGTTGCTTATTAACGTACATAGTATTTATAATGAAATTCAAAAAAAAATTTGCATTTGAACTTCATATCAACTCTATATAATAGAAAAAAAAACAACAACATTGTTTTGTTGCATACCCTATTGAAATTGTGGTCGTTTTTCGATAATAGGCAAAGCCGATATAATAGACCTGATATTTTGATATTTTTTCTCTCAAAATTTCACCTTAGTTTAATTTATGAAATTGGTTTTAAGCTTTTCGGATACAGTTGAGCTGCTCATGAGGCATTGCATTTAAACACTTTTCGTTTTATGGCTTGATAAATACCTCAACAACAAACACATAATACGTTAACAGCATTTAAATATTACCTTGTACACAAATACACATTTAAACATATTTAAAAACTAAACATTAAATTACTTTATGTGTGTGTAACACTGCGTGGTATTAAACACATTATCATGTAATGTGTATTACGAGTAATAAATTGCATGTTAAGTTATATAATGTACAGTACATGTATGTGTATCGAACTCAAAGTAGGCCTACTCGGGCAAAACCTAAAAAACTACAAGTTTGTGACGTCAGAGAGGTTGCCCAAAAATCTATTAAGCTTTAATCATTTTGTCTGATAAAAAAGACGATAGCGAAAGTTTTCGAAAGTTTAAAACAAACTTTTGATCACTTTTGTTATTATTCCTTTTTTGCCAGACAAAATGACACAAGCCAAACTTTTTGGTTTACTAATCTGACGTCACAAGCTCAAGTTACAGTGCAGCGAGTCAACTGTAGACCACCACAACTAGATTAGCAGAAAATGTACACAGCATGAATGAACCATACATCGAGTCAAGATCCTTCTGACCTGAGATTTATTGCACACTGTAGCCTCTCACATACTTACAGTTACCATTCCAAGTGTCCAACATCCAGTGTCATTGTGAATGTTGAATACTCGGATATGGGCCAATTGGACCTCTTGCCTAGAACCTAAACTCAACTCATTTGAGGAACCACCGCTATGAAGAGGAGACAATCCACACCACTGACCAACCCCAACGTCACCCTCTCTGACACAAATTATCACATAGGAACGAGGTATATATGAACTAGCAATGTGTAGTTGGAGCGATATACGAGAGAGAGCACTCCCAACACATGCTAGAACACAGAGCACACAAATGAGCTACAGCTGTGTAATTTACTGATGTACCTACATCAGTATTTATACTATCACTTTAGAAAGTACACAAAGCATGTGGTGAATGCAACACCAAGAGGTTGCATTAAGGGTAGTAGTACACACCGAGATGCTTTGTTGCAATACATTGTTTCGGGGCTGCATCGCGTCAGCTCAGATTCATGTTTTTTGAGTCCCATCGAAATGGGAAACATTTCAACACTAGTGGGGCAACTCGTCATAAATGACGTGAGCCAAATTCACAGGCAATTGTGCGCATGCGCGTCGTTTTTTTCTTTTTTTACTCTTTTCATTTCAATTTCAGTCACCCCTTCCACTTTTCTCTCTCTCTCTCCCCCTTCTACACTTTCCAAAGGAAGAGTTCAACATATAGTTGACCTTGAGAAAAAAAACAGTTCATTTATTCAAATTTATATAAATTCCGACGTGCTTCAAGGGTTTTGTACAGTGTTACTCCACCCACCCACACACACACATACACATACAAAGACCTGGGATATTATATATATAATAATTGAGTTAATATCCACTGTATTAATAGGCGTAAAGGGATTTCATTTGCGCCTATACAAAAACAAACTTCGACACAACATAGATACCAAATTAAAAGTTTTCTACCTGATCTACCTGAAAACACTTAAGAGAAAAGTCCTGGAAAAATCGCAAAAGTCATAAATAACGTAAAAAAACCCGCCTGCATACGTATTCATTACAAAAATTAACATACCTCATATTTAAAGAAAAAATAAAGAAGCACGGGTTGGTGGGTTTCTTTGTATTATATAGGTGAATCATAATGACATCTAAACACTATATATTCTAGTGATAGACGCCATGTATGTATACTTCAATGCTTCAAAACATTACATTTCCCCACATTGTATGTATAGCAAGAAATACTATATATTCGCTATAATAGTCCTTGCACATAGCCAAGTATACTGTACAACACTTTGCGTGAGTTATAGTCACTTTCCTTTTGTGCAAGTTGCACGACGGGTTAACTAGTTTAATTATATTGCTTTGCATCTAAATATAATGATTCAAAATATGAAACAAAATATTGACTTATTTTTCTTTTCTCTTTAATATGTGCAGATATCAATTAATGAAGTTAATTGTATTTTTTATTTCATTAACTTTTACCTAATTTCCTAATAAGTAATTGTGAGTTGACAACGAGTAGGTCTATAATAGCGCCTTCATTTTGGTTAATTTCTAGAAATGTAAAATTTACTTTGCATTTTTTTTTATCAGATTATTTCTTTACAACATGTTTCTAGTGAGAAAAGAACAACAATTCATTGAAATTTTATTATTCATATTTGGCGACAAAGTTGTAGTGTGTCTCCATTTATATGCAAACAACACACCGACAGAAACAAAACCAATGTTTTACAATTGTAATAGTTCTATATAGAATAAGATAAAAATATTTCCATGCTAATTAAGATTGAGCAAAGTGCAGAAGAAGGGCGGAGAGAAAGAAAAGGAAGAGTGAGGGGCGAGAATGAATATAATGTATATATAAAAAAAAAACGACCAAAAAGTATGTCGCCGTCGTTAATTTCTTGCACATAGAGTAATTAACTATTATTATTCTGCTATATAGACACCCATTTTTCTGCAAGTGTTAAAGTAATAATCATTTCGCATTATTGGGCCGCTTGGGGGTTACATTTTAAAGCTCTGAACACTGTCATGATTAATTTAACATGTTCGCGGCATGAACCTAAGCATGCGTGAAGGGAATATATGAAGTAGGGGGGGGAAGTTTAATATTATATCATTGGCTTGGGTTATGTTATGTGTGTATGTATGTTATGTTCTTATTTGAGGGCCTCATAATGATGTTGCCAGTGAATCTATCTGTGAGGATGATAGTTGTTGGCATGGAATAATTCATGGCCAACAGAGAGAAAAAGTCTTCCTTGTTTGGTTTTTTTTTCCCTCTCTTTTTCTTCCTTCTTCATGGTGTTGAAATGAAGAAGGTGTGGAAAAAAATGGAGAAATGAAGAAAAGGTAACGAGAGATGAGTTTTTTTTTCCTGGGTACTAAAACATTTCTTCCAACAAAAACTGGTCATCATTTAAGATTCACGCCTTTTTTATTATCATCACCGATAGTTTTGGCACAAAATATAATGTGAGCAATGGGTCAAATGAGAGAACTTTTATGAAAATACATTATAGTGCAAATAGTTTATAATATAAGAACTAAGATAAAATTCAACTATACAATGTCACACGGGTGGATTTTTAGAAATGTAAAAGTTTAAATATAAAATAATTAATATGAGAAAAAATTCAGTTAGATAGAAAACTAGCATAGTAACAAGCCCGGGATGGACTTGTAGATGTCACCGGGAAAAAAGAGGCTGGCACCTGCCCTCTGTACCACTGCCATTGTAGGCCACCTGTGCCACTGCCTCTCGCAATATATGCATATTAGTAATCGCAAATATCACCAGACAAGCACTCACATTAATCTATGAAAGGGTCATATTTAGAGTTACGAATGAAAACAAAACAAAAAAGGTCTAAAAAGTAAAACAGAATGTAATTCTGTCTTGTCTTATTGGTGTACAGGTAAGTGTCTCAGACTTACAGTTCTTGGTAATGTTGGTTATGGGTTCAATCCCATGCAGTGTGAATTATATTTTCAAATATTTCAGAAGATGGTGGAGAAACAAATTGTGAAGTTAAATAAAACTCGCTTTTATTATAATAAAAAAAAGTTTAAACCAGGCTAGTGCAACTTCATTAGCGAAATTTAAATATATCCGTGGGCCATACCATATGATCAGCACCGCTGCATGGGTATAAGGCACCAGTGTGCAAACTCTCATAAAGGCGCCCTCAACAAAAAAACGGGGACTTCTGGGGCCAGAGGCATTTTTAGAGCTTTTAGAGCATTTAAATATGTTTCGACTTTTGGCCGTTTTTTGAAAAAAGTCAGACTTATAGTCTTGGCTTTTGACCCATTTTTTCGAATTTTGAATATTATTGAATCCTTGTGGTTTATAAGATTTTTTAGATTTATTTATCTGACCAGTTGAGTGCTCCAGCGGCATTTTAGAGCTTTAGAGGAGGCATGTGAAACTTTATTAAGAGTGTCGGGCCAGATAGCGAATTTTAAATATATCCGCAGGCCATACCAT
Organism: Brachycybe producta; assembly: GCA_036925085.1. Lineage (NCBI taxonomy): Eukaryota > Metazoa > Arthropoda > Diplopoda > Playtdesmida > Andrognathidae > Brachycybe > Brachycybe producta. Next base: position 3,860,923 of record JAUPFP010000004.1, read on the forward strand.
ATGATGTTTAGTGTAACGAATATACTTTTTTAAAGTTTGATTTACGAAAAGTTAAGCTGATATAGGATAGGTTCTGGAAACATGCTTGCCGGCCAGACTCAATGAAATTTAGAGAACTCCTCATGAGCCTCATTTTGACATCACTCATTTTCTGTAACGTTTGCCTCACGATGAGACACATCGACATAACCAGAGCATACGCTCGTACATAGCAACCAATAGTTTAAAAAAGTTCGGTTGTACATACCCCATTGATAAGTTCGGTTGTACATACCCCATTGATTACTTCATAATCAAATAGAATTGTTATGAAAGTTTTCAATTTTCATGAATGTCTTTTTTTTTACAAACACACGAGTGCTTATCTTAAACTACATACAATATACAGTATTATCTATTTGTATATCAAACAATATGTGGTCCTTATCAATTGGCCCTAGATGTACTTCTTTTGACTACTAAAAAAACCCCCAACTTTCCAAAATATTGTTTCTTCTCGAGAGTGTTTTGTTGTGCATGTAAACAACTAGGTTTCCATTTGGAAAATGACTTTGTAATGCAATGAATGTATGAATGAAAGTAAACTACTTAACCAAAGTGCTGCCAAATAATGGTGCTTGATTGTATAATGTATAAAAGCAATTTTTTATGTCTTTTTCGTAGAAACATATGTTGTTGATGATGAACACAGGAATTGTTGTTACTTTTCTCATCATCTTTCAAAATTTTAGACAGCTCAAAAAAACAAAACAAAAAAATTCAGCTTAAAGCACAAAATTATGTTTCAAACCATATTTGAGACATTTTATGAATAATAAATTTAATAAAACAATATGCTGTTATTATGAGGTAAAATTTCTTAAGAAAAAAAAAATGAACTAACGATTAATTTACGAATACGTTAATTGTGTTTGTAACATGTAGGAAATTTGTCAACGCAATTCAGAAAAGAAACCGTAAGAAGAAATTCAAAAATTTGCTAGAGGCTAGAATAGTAGTTAAATACATTAAACATACTTTCATAACGTACGGGATAGATCACACATGCAGGAGAAAAAAATTACACTGATAAACTAATTTGTCTAATTGGAATAATTATATTTTACGCGTTTTTATTTGGCTAAATGTCGGCAAATAAAAGAACAGTGGCTTTGTTCTTTCTTGCTACACGGAATCACGCGTCCAGCTAATCGTCTGTACAATGATACTGAATAGTCTATATCATCGTAGAAACTACGATAATAAATAGAATCCCCATGCCGTTACAGAGTCGACTTTGTATAGGACGTGGTTTTCCCTCTCCCCGCGTTTTTTTTAGACAGTCATAAGTATGATGATACTGACTACTCTATCACCGTAGAAACTGATCGTACAGATTAATAATAATTAATCTTTCTTTTCTCTCCTCATTTATCGTCTATTCGATTGTATCTTAATACAGACGTTATCTTCATAAAGACTGCGCCAATTGTGGATGTTTCATGCCGATACAGAGTCCACTCTGCAACGGCATAAAAACTTCTCAATTGGCGCAGTTTAACAGAAACGACTGAGAGACGTTATTTCTATAGAAACTGCCTCATTACAAAAAAGACATAAAATTGTGACAATAATATCATATTATGTCACTGCTTATGCACTTTTATTTTATGATTATCATATTATGCTATACATCAGTCAATGACAATTGGCAATATTTGTTGTAATAATATTTTTGAAATTTAGCTTTTGTGACTTTTACAAGGATATGCGCTAGATATGACAATTTACTGTGATATTGTATATCAGTCTTATGTTTCTGCAATTGCCTCCATCTTACTAATAGTTGCAGATAGAAGATAGTATATTATGAAAAATATTTCACATGGCAGTAAATTTCTATAAAAATGTACAGCAAATTAGTCTTACTTAGAATGTGGATGCGCGAATTGGAATAAGTTCAAAAAATTGTAGTCGCAATAAACTTTTATAGCACTTTATTGCTACTCAATGGGTTTGCTTTGTTACAAAAAAATCTAAAAAGAGTAGAGCTGTATTTTTGGAAACAAGTTTAAATATGTTTTAAGATGGGTTCTACAGATTTAATCATTAACATTACCTAGCAAAATCAATTCACTTCCTGACTACCTATAAACGTATTCAGCAATCTCCTTATATAAAAAGTTAGTCGATAAAAAAAAAAATTCAAAAATTTACAAAACATGGGATAAAATTACGACTAAAAAGATGATAAGAAAAGTAGAGAGAGAGAGAGGGAAAAAAAACCATTGGCAACAAATTTCATTTGCATGTTTTCTCGTCAATCATGCACTCTGTACAACCAAGTGTATATAAGCTATTCTAATTTGGAAAATGTCTCCTCCACTTTTTTGTTTTTTTGAAAATTTTCTTATTTTTTTGTTTAGTGTTCATGCAAAATTGATGTGTTTTTTTAATTCTATAAAAAACTTCAAGTATCTTTCACGATTGGAGTTCAAAGGGAAAAAAAACACATACACATACTAGAAAGGTTAGAATAGTAGGAAGGAGAAGCTATAGAAGAGAAATAGAACCAATTTGATCATACCTAAAAACTTGTGTGTAAAAAGCAGATCGTAATATTGATTTAAAGAGGTTTTTGGGTGGATGGGTGGGTGAAATGAAAAAAAAAGACCACTTCTTAGTAACTATTTGTCTCAGTAACCCAAAAAAAAAAGATAGCGAAAACATTAGAGAGATAGGAGAGGTTATATAAGGCAATACTTTCTTTTCTTCTTTTTTTATTTTATTTTACTTTGTTGAGCCTCTTCTCAACGACAACTAATGGTAAAGGATTATGGATGAACCCCTGCCATAAACATAAAATTACTAGTAGTACAGTGGGTACTTTTATATATAAAAACCCTTTTGTATGCGCTTACATTATAGTATAGTATAAGAATATAAAACAATAGGAGCCATATGTGCTAACCCCTACTAACAATTTTTTTTTGTTAATTTGCTTTTTGTGTGTATGTTTCCAAATGAAAATTAAAGCTGACACACATAGTTTATTCTAGCCAAACTATAACAGTCAGGAGAAAGAAGAAAAAACCACAAAGAGACACAAAGAAAATAATGTGCAAGATAACGATATTTTTTTATATATATAAAAAAAGCTATTCTCAAAGTTTTGTAAAAATGGAAGTTATTTTTTTTATTATTTGAAATTACTTGTAAGCCTACCATATACATTTATGTATCAACTCAAGATTACTGGTTGAGTTATTTAAATGAGAAACATCACTATCTTTTCCCAATAGTCATTGTCACGCCTGTCCTTTCAAATACCTATTCACGATGGGCTGAAAAAAACTGATATATATCCAGAATGACAGATCAAATCCATCGTTTATCTCTATTCATACATTGGGTTCGAGAAATCAGATCTTTCAGTCCAGATCTGATGATCTAGTTCTAGTGGTCGCCAAACTTTTTTTGATCATGCACCCCTACTTACCACAAAACGGAGCACACACCCCCCCCCCCCCCCCCCCGGAATAAATAACCAGTTACTTGTCAGCCACAAGTTTCCTGTTTAGTGCACTCTCTAGTAGAAACGAGAATTTATCATAGTACTTTTATGTAAAATGTGACGAGGCTGGCCCTTTGGCAACACCACTATGTGATGGTGCTGGCTCTGAACCAGCCCCTGGTTTAACCACACGCGACATTCTGATAGTTCAGGCACTTTACCGAGCACACAGTCTCTCACGTATAGTCATTTTAAAGGCCCACAAAAAGACCTTACTGTTTTAGCCGGGGCCGAACATGGCCCTCCTCACTCCTCCAGTAGAAACACACTCAGTCTTGACTCGGAAATCTTTGGTATAGATGCATAACAAACTTAGATGATAATGGTCTTCTTTAGCCTGGTCTGAAGGTGCCAACCAGAGGGACTCAGAAGGTTTTCTGAGTGCCTCTGTTGGTGCTGAAAGTTTAGGCTAAAGTCTCTGCCTTCGTTATTTTCCCTGTCGGAAAATGAACTAACACAACACTTTTATGAGGTATAAAAGGTTTCTTTATATATAACAACTTTGTATGATTACATGGTTATATTCCTTTAAATTGACGATACAATTTTATACTAAATACTTGAACATGATATTCACTCTAAGTTTCAGAGTTACTTTCTGAAACTTCACACTTTGTTTACTCTAGAACAGAATATTCATACTCTAAAACTCGTACTGTCCTCTTCGAATCTATTCGGAACTGTCCTCAAACATAAGTGGCACGGCACTTTCATTTTTCTCAAGGGAGGCGCAACTGTCACCTAAGGGCTCAATGACAGGCCAACTGGGCCAATCATTGCCCTAGGCTGGGGATATTACCTTTTCAGGAAAGGCATTTTTGGAAAGGCATTTTTGGAAAGGCATTTTCCCAATTTCTCGCAGTTCATCTTGGTTCCTTGAATTGCTAAGAATTCGGGCCACCCAAGTTTGGACATCTGTGCTCAATCGAGTGCCATTCTGAAATAAGGGAACTTCTATGGGGTGTTCCACAAGTATGCAGATACAGGGTGTCACAATAAGATGCAGGGTCATTAAGTTATTTTGCTGTTTTTCATTTTGTAAATTACTCACAAAATGATCCCTGATCAGTAAGACTGAATAAATACATAGGTTGCAGATCTCCCACTTTGGAGATCACTGATCTAGTCGATCTGCCAAATTAAGGGATCCATCCGATCTGATTAGTAAGAAAAGGCCACATTTGCTTTTCTGGCGCATTGTCAATAATAATTTTTGTCAGCATTTGGTGTATTTGAGAATGCCTGGATGAACACATCCAGGCTGTAAGCTTCCAGCAACGTCAGCAATACTTACAGAACACAAATAACAGTTAACCAATCTTTATAAACTTCCTATGTTTATAATACAAATAAAATCTAAGTATCCCAATTAATACTGCTGTAGCAGTTGCCTGCTGCTCCTATTCGTCTAAAGTTTACACCCCAAACTCATCATACGAGGAGCATAAAATTACTTTTTTTAAAAGTACTTTAAAACATTTAAAATAATTTAGTGGCTCAACTGTAACTTATCGATGTATAAAGTGGGCAATCCCAACATAAAAGTTCACTTATTTCTTTTTTAAAAAACACTTTTTGGTCAGAAAACATCGTACAAAGAAAATACTTCTTAAACCAAATCATTTGATTTTCTATTTCCTGTTATTGCTTCTTCTTGTGATTAAAAACATGAAAAAAATTAAAAAAAATGAAAAAACATGAAAAAAATAAAAAAAATGAAAAAACATGAAAAAAAAAAATGAAAAAGATGAAGAAAGAAAATGAAAAAACATGAGAAAAAAAATGATGAAATGGAAAAAATGAAAGAATTAAGAAAGCCTTTCAGGGGAGGGGAAAGGGAAAACAAAGTCTTCCCTCCCTCTCCTCCAGTCCACCCGAAAATACATTCCGTAAGTCAAATATTGTTGTGAGTCTTGCACCGTTTCTGGAAAAGAAAAAAACCAGAAGATAATTGTTTTCTGCAAGCCGGTGTTCAAAAAAAATCGCTACAAGTCTTGCAATAGTATTATCATCGCAGTTTAAGGGTCCATTTATACAGGTAGTTATCTAAAGTGTGGGTCACTGAGTGACCCGCAATTCTTGTCTGAATAACTATCTAAAGTGTAGGTCACTGAGTGACCCACAGTTCTTGTGTGAGTAGCTATCGAAAGTGTGGGTCACTGAGTGACCTACATTTCTAAAGTGTAGGTCACTGAGTGACCTACGATTAGTCTGTCCCGTATTTACACGCATTCAGAGCTCCTCATCTGAATAACCCAACCCGCAATCTTGATTTGACAAATACTATAATTGCAACTTTTTCTTCCCATTTTTCTCTCTTCTATTCGATTGTATCACCGCCATCTTGTTATAGACAATAGATTTTTTTTATTAAGAAAGATTCGTAGGGGAAAAAGTGTAGTCCATGCGCTTAAAATTGTATTAGAAGTTAGAACAAGACAACAATGAAATTGGTGAACCCAGACCCAACCTTTCATATATAAAAACTGAATAAAACCTTTGAACATAAAAATCTTCACTTAAATTTATTCGTTCGAAGAAGAAAAAGAAGAAGTAGGGGTGGTTTTTAAAAGAAATGATATTTTTTTATATATATCATAGCATTTTTATTCCTATATAAAATCTATATGGGCTTATATATATATTGATGAAAATTCGGATGCAGTGCCCCATTGAAAATGAATGTCTTTAACGTGTTACAACTTACAACAGTATTGATCGTTACCAGAAGCAACAAAACATCATTTTTCTAGTGACAAATTTAGTTGAAACGGAATATGTTTTGTATTATTATGTGGAGCACGGTATAGTACGGAAGGAAACAAAAAAGGAAGAAGAGAATGACTTTAAAAAAAATAAGAAGAATAGGCGGTTAAATAGGCTACTTAGCCTGGGTGTGTCTCTGAATCCAGAGGTCGCAATTTATAACTAAAGATGTCAATAGCAAAAAGGAGAAGAAAAAAAACAGAATTCAAAGAAATAAGAGAACGAATCCAGCATAAACAAAAAAGTAGAAATTGTTATTTGCTACATAATAATATAATAGATAAAGACATAAAAATGAAATTCTGTAGAATTGTGTATCAAATAAAAGTTACTTGAAAATGGAAGACATGATTTTTTTTTTCCTTCAGAAATTTTCTTAATCAGTGCAATGCAAATAAAATATCAGCTTGAAAAGCAAAATATTAATATGATAATGCGATGTTATTAGATTTTATTTAAAATTTAACATATATTATAAGCTTGTATTTCAAAATATGCAAATGGAACAGAACAATGAATTAGAACTTTGATTATTCTGTAATTCACAAGCAACTCTTGTAAAAAATTCAAGTGTTTTAGAAATTAGAAGAGTAAATTTATCATTTAAGGACTTTGCGAATACAAAAAAATTTTTGTTTTTCATGCTAATTAGAGCTGCTGAAATGGCGAAAATTCTCTGCTGATGGTAAATAAAAAACGTAGTTTGGTCATTTTCAAAATTCCATAAAAATTTTTGCTTTAAATGATATTAACGTGTAATTCAGTTGCTCTTCTAGTTTTCATACTACTTTCAAGTTTTTAAACTTGTTTTCAAAACGCGTTGTTTTAAAGTGAAATTAGTTTAAATCTTTTCAAATGCAATTAGTTTTAATCAAGATATTTTTCAATAAATAAATTCTAAATGTAAATTCATTTTAAGGGTGTATCGAGATTACTTTCAATTTTTATCAATTTTGCCCATTTTTCGAGTAAAGTTTACATTTTTTCACCAAAAATATTCAATAACATTGAGTGTTGAGAAATAAAAGTTTTTATAGCAGTTCGAAAATGGCCTACCCTTAAGTTAACATTCTACACATGGGTAATCGTTAAAAGTCTATTCAATTTTAGTTTTTTTTCTTCTTTCAAACAGCCATAAACGTTTATTTTCAAAGATATCATCATGAAAACACTCAAATCGAATTTTTTCCTGTTATATCTTGAAACCAATTATGATTTTTTTTAATAAACTGCTTACTAGGACATCTACAGTAATAGTTTTTTTTTTCTAAATATTTTTCTGCACTGTTTTTTTAACTTTTAAGTTAACTACATTACTAATACTTCGTCTCCACAAAAGAGTAATTTAAAAAAGACACACGCACACATCTAATAAGTACTTTTCTTTTAAAATTAGCTCTACATCCTAATTTCAGTTTGCATTTATTACTGATAAAATCACGATTCAATGTGTTTTTCAAATGCATTTTCAGACAATGCCTTTTGCCAGACATTTTCATTGTGCATTAAGAAAAGTGCATCAGGAGTAATTAACTTCTTTTGAAACTTAAAAAACGTTGAAAAAAAATCAAGATTTGTCTGTGGTAGACAGTATATATACGCTTGCTTGCCTCCACTCATTAATGAATGCAAAGCATTAATTGCAAACGGTACGATTTTTTTTCCATCAGAACTTGTTTATTGGAAATTGTCTACCTAAACCTTTCCTTTTCTTAACTTGCATATATACCGTAAGCCCAGCTGTAGCGCCATCTAAAGGTTGCAGAAACCACACTGTATATGCATACAGGTATATTAACTACGAGCCATAAATGTGTGTGTGGCCAATGGATGACGCCAACTCCACTCAGAGCTAAATTCCTTCTCAATTGCATGATGATTCAATGATGCAATATGAAGCAAATGTTTGTGGTCCAAGTGAAGTAAAATCCCAGTTTAGATCAACCAAGAATTATGATTTTTTTAAATCAAGAACACTGGTTAGAAACAAGAACTCTAGTTGACACCCGATAGCAACTAGGCATGTAGCCTCAAACAAGCCTTTTTGATTAGTAAAAAAACAATTGCATTTGCTCTAATGATCAGTATTTCTTTACAATTGGTACTCGAATCACAAATTGAGAAACATTTCGTTGAAATTGCATAAAAATCCGAGCCCGAAGTGATTAAACAAAAAGTGCATGGCTTAGGAAACATAGATTCAAGTTCTCTTTATGAAGAGAAATAGCAAGGTAATGGGAGGTAAAAGTAAGAAAGAGACCATCCATTAAGACCTTTTTAGAGACTATACAATTTAAAGCTAAATCACCCATCCACAGCATTTTTTTGTTAACATAAGAGTTGAGCTACCTCTGTGTAGACCTCTATTTCTTGATATCAACCAATAACATTCAATACTATGCATGCTATATAGAATGTTACAGATTCTACTGTACCTTCTAAGCAATCATTCTGAAACTTATTAAATTATTAACATGTAATGACAAAAGGACAGTAATTACTTTTATTAATAAAACACTGACTTGATCCACATATTGACATACAGAACTAGAGACCTAAGAAAATGTAGAACAAGCTAAGTCAATCCTATTACAGGCTTTAGAAACCAAACGAATTCCTATACATCTTCAATGAATCTTTAAACAGAAGAAACGGAAGACAGAAAAAAAACCCAGCTTGCAGTGATTGCCAACTTACAGGGTATATATATATATAGTCTTCGTTTTTGATTTGTAATCTTATAAATAATTCTATGAGAGAAACGTCATTCAAAAGCATGAGAAAACAAATAAGAAACAACAGACATCACAGAGATATATATTTCCCATGTAGTTCATTACCACAAAATTTAGAATTAGATTTCATAGATATTCTAGAATTTATAACAAAGTATATTTTATTTATGTTGATAAAAACTACCAATATTTTTCATTTGACAATTGGGAGTTTGTGTTTCTCTCAACTCTATCTCTCTGTATTTGCGCTTCTAATTCTGTGTTCGTACTTTTGAGTGTGTGTGTGTGTCTTTCTACGTGTGTCTGTGTGTGCGCGCGCTTTTGTTGTATGTTTTGTGTGGCTTCTTCTGTCCTTATGTTGTGTTTGTTTTGTGTTTTGCTGCCTTTTTGTTGTATGCTTTTGTGCGTGTCATTCACTATGTGTGTGCTTTTTTATGGGTGTTGTGCGGGTTTCTATTTTTGTGTATGCCTCTCTCTCTCTCCTTCTCTATGTGTTTTTGTACGTTTCATTCCGTGTTTCACTCTCCTTGCGAGGTTTTTTTAACTTGGTTCTTCCTTTATGTGTGAGCGTATTTTTCTTTCTGTGTGTGCCGTGCGTGATTGTGTGTGTTTCAATTCAATATCCTTGTATATTGAAAGTTTATAAACATTGTAGCAACCTCTTAGTTGATGTTTTGCAAGCACGTATTTTCTTTAAACCTTTATTTTTTGTCACCATCTACGCGAATCAAATCAGTTGATGAGGTGTCTCTGCATATATATATATATATATATATATATATATATATATATATATATATATATATTCGTTTTCCTCAACCTTCAAATACAAAAACTTGGTTGTTATTGTATGTGTGTATGTTATTTAAGTTTCCATCGCTCAATATATCGTGAGATACACAATTGTGTGTTCGATGCTAACAATAAAGTCGGAGAATTGCATTCTACAATCAAGATTCACTGAATGTAGCATGTTATTCGAGTATATGTGTGTACATACATCTTTTTTTCAATTCCTCTCTCTCTTTTTTCTTCTTTTTGATTGTTAGCTTACAACTGCTGGAATAGGAAAAAAAAAGTACATATTACCATCAAAATCAGTCATTCTGTAATTTCACCAGTCAGGTTACAAAATCACCAATAAGGTAGTAAAATTGTACACTGAGCATAATCGTGTAATTCACTAGTGATTTTGCAAAATGTCTGATTTTCCACATTAATAACATACAGTAAATAAAATGTAGGTTGGCCTCTCTACCTTTTTTGTTTTGTTTCAATCCACATCTTACATAGATTCTATTTGAAATTCGAATACTATAGTCTTTCTTTTGCGATACAAGATCAATAAAATTGGAGGGTAAAAGAAAAACAGAAAAAAAGGAGATTGTTTGAAAGACTAAAGGGAATTGCATGATTAGGAGGAATATGGTAAAGGTATATATATATATATAATATAAGCTAGCGTGTCCAAGTACAAACACAACCGGATAAAAGTCAGGCTAATTTTGACAAGGGAACCCTCTTCTTTTTTTGGCTTATAATAATATAATATTCCTGCGTGAGTTTTCTTTTCTTCAACGCTAAAATAAATATTGATAGATCATTTTCCGTCCGAATATCATGCAATGTATTACGTATTGAAAAAGCAAGTATTTCTCTCTCTTTCGCTCTCTCTCTCTCTCTCTCTCTCTCCCCACCCTCTTGTTCTTTTCATATTTTGAAGGAAAAACAAGCCTTCTAGTCTTTTTCTTTGTGTGTCTTCATATCAACATTGGTGACAACCTATCCAATTTTTTTTTTCACTCTCCAAAACTTTAATACTCCTGTTGCTAAGTCAGCATGATTTTGCATATAACCTATGCATAATCACTATTTTGCATACAATGTTTTAAACATTTGTTTTTCTCATCATAAAACAAAAAAAAATAAACTTCCAACTTAGAAAATGCATGTATATCAAACATGCATATTCGAAAATTTTGCTTAAAATAAAACTAATCTTAAAACAAGACCTTAACAAGACCTTTTCTGAAAAGTCTAGAAAAAAAATTCTAAGCTTAAACAGTTTAAGCTTTACTTTGTAGTACACAAATGTATAGAATAGAGACATAAAAAGCAAAAACACATCTACAAAATCTCAGAATTTAATATAGAAAATGGAAAACCTATTTAAGATATAACAATCACTAGCTTTTTTTAAAAGTGTATCATTTATGTAAGCACATTGGAGGGCGTTCATTAATGACGTCACAGAATATATCTGGCTGTATCCTATAGAAAGACAGGAGCCAATGAGGCAGCAATTGAAGGTGTAACTTTTATTTTGACGTCACAGCTTAGCATGCTGCTTAATAAAATAGGAGCAAATGAAGCAGCATATTTTGCATATGACCAAGAAACAATTTCGTTTGTTTTTGTTGTTTCAACACGCTGAATGGATCGATCTCACATCGATACAAGCAATGAAGCGTTTGTTACCAGAAAGTGGTTGCTTTCAACCACTGCACACATATACTGCAAGCAACTTCTGCCTCATTCGCTACCAGCATACCGTGCGCCACTCTAGGCAATCAATGTGGCGTTAGCTACGTGTGTTGAGCACATCATTCAGATTATATGAAAACAACAGTTTCACTAAAACATCAAATGCAAACAGGTCTTCATGCATTTGTTTTTAAATGCTCTGAAAATTCCTCAGGAAATGCATCTTTATGACATTAATTCACCGTTGAGCATAGTGTTCTTTAAAAAAGTAGAGCCTGATTTGAGATTAATTTTACTGGAAAAAATTAATCAATTCATTTAAATTTAAACAGATTATTAAGTCAATGGCTAGCATCAATCAACACATAGAAAAGCACAAAATAATAAGATTTTTAAAGGAAACAGACTGAAAGTTTTGCACAAAAAAACTGGTAAAGATCATAAGGCTAGACATACTGTACATCGAGTCCCAAATTTTGGACAAGAGTTATTATTACATTTTCTCAATATTAACAAAGTTTGCTTTTGAGACTCAAAAATATGATGAATAAAGAATGAGGTGTCATGATGATGGATGGTAGCAATATTTTTTAACAGGATGATCGTACACAAGTTAAAATGATTACAAGATATGATCACTTTCAAGTGACTCTGGTGACTCATGCCGGAAATAATCTAAAACACCAAAGTTTCCATCAATTTTTTTTAAGGAAAAAAAAAATAGAAGAAAAAAAATATACTTATAAACAGAATCCAACAATGACACTTCAATTACTAACTTGATCAAATGGCCACTGCAATGGCAGTAGGTAAAAGGACGACATACTAATATATGTTTTCAAAGAAGAAGAAGAAAACAAAGAGAGAAACAAGAAAGAAAAAAATGCCAAGTGATTACCTCTGTTACAATGCGGCCCATACGAGACTGACCAAAGGAATTTGTTCCAAAACAAACATAACTCACACAGTTGCCTGTAATAGTAAAGATCCCATTAGTCTTTTGTACAACAAAAATACTACTCCACAATGGAACAACAACTAAATACAGGATTAGATTTTGTATTGTTCTTTTTTTTAAATTTACCAACAACAAAAAAGATTTCTATCCTAGATCTACGCAATGCCATTTAATTTATGTCTCAGGATAAAAAAAAAAATAGTATGCAGCACATCCAATTGGCGGCCATTTTTGTAACATTTGTACATAGTGCTCACTACATGAATTAATTTACTGATCATGGCAGGTTAATTTTTTAACAATTTCACCTAAGATGATAATAAACTAATTAGGAACCAATATTCAACATCCATTTGCATGAAAATTAATACTCTTTTGCTTACTTTCCCTTCTCCCTTTTATATTTCTCTCCATCTTCTATTCGAATGTATCGCCGCCATCTTGTAACAGACACTAGCCTTTTAATAAGATGTAAGATACAAGCTTTAACAGCATTAACTTGTCTTCTAACCATGATAAATACTGTCCCATATTTTGTAATAAAGTCAAATATAAAAGTTCAAAGTTAATGTCAATTCAATATGAAAGTTGAAATTCAATCTTGAAATTAAAACATCAAGATTGTCTATCAGAAAGTTATCAGATTAGTCTAGATTGATGTTGACTAGTTGATGTTGGTTACGTTAGTTTTCATTGTCACATCTACATTTATACAGTTAAACAGTGACCATGCAATAACGCTAACACTAGTGACAGATTAAAAAGCGTTCAGTAACAAATGAAACAGCTTGTCTTGACAGCATTTTCGGACAATTATTCCCTCATGAGTGAACATCATAGAACAATATAACCTGAAAAGTGCAGAGAGCTGCATTCTTTCCATTCTTTTCAGCAACTCAAAAATGTGTACCAGTGATATCAAATAACCCCTTGTGTCTTGTGATGCACGGTTGAGAGAGAGAGAGAGAGAGAGAGAGATGACGATTTTTTTTTGTTTTCCCAAATGACGCATAAATTCAACATAAATGCCAAAAAATAAAGGTTTCTCAATGCCTATATTATAATGTAAAAAAGGATATAGCACCTTATTGAAGATCATATTATATTGATCGTGCAGACATTTTTCAAATTCAACCACAAACAAGAAAAAAGTTCAACATCTTTCTTTTGGTCTTCTCGTCTAGATTTGTATTTATGTAGGTGTCAGAGACACATGTTGTAATTTGTCATTTCATAGAATGTTTAGACAGGTCATGAACATAGAACAGAACAGAACATTGTTCAGTCAAGTTGCTTGCTCATCGTCACCTAAAATTCCACTCTTTAAACGGTCTCTCCGTGTGACTCTGAAACATACAAGTCTATTATTTATTTATCCATTTACGGCCAAAAGTTCCAACAAAGTTCAGACAACAACAATTTACATTTAGGCTAAAATTCAAGAACGAATTGGCACTTTGAACAAAACTATATTGCACGACGTATTTCTATCTTGGAAACCTGTTTAAAAAACATAAATTTTAATTCAATGTCCTTAATTGCATCACTTTGAAGCAACTTTGAAAATATACAGTGTAATATTCAACCTGTATTTTTAATGACTGATGAGTCAATGATAGCGCTTAGCAGATGCTAAAAGCGACATTAGCAGGTGCTAAAACTAAATAACAAAAATTCACGCGTTAGACATGAAGATTGACATTTGTTTTGTAATGTTTCAAAGTATGAAATGTGAAGTGAGCCACTTCTAAGAGTAAAGTGAGTCAGTGCACATCTCTAAGCAACAATTAAGACTACCACCCCTACTAGCGGGCTAAAAGAGTTCGTCGCAATAACCTTTACCAAAATCAATTAAAAACATTAAATTTCTTTATTTTAAACCGACATAAAAAATTTATTTTTAAAGATAGCAATTTCTATAAATAAAAATTAACTTCACTTTATAAATCTGGAAATCACTCCTGAGCCAATCTACATGTCTACAAGAAGAAGCCATAAAACAGCTAAAGCCTAAAATTGATTTCTAAAACAAAAGTGTTTCATGAAAATCAGGTTATTTGCATATTAAAAATGATAATATGTAATACGATCCTATCATTGCCTAATGGCTAATGCTTAAAATAATGTAAATCAATAAAAATCTTATTTAATTAAATGCAGCCATACAAATGCCTTGAAAAGAATACGAAAGGCAAAAAACGTATTTACCTCTTCTGTAAACGCTTGTATTTTCCATTTTTCTTTACATTTACAGACTTTTAAATATCAAAAACCCCAAACAGTCTAAATTCTAAAGTGACATTTTTTTCTTTTAAAAAAATAGTCATTGTTTTTATATTGAAAAAAAATTTACTTTTTCCAACAAGAACATAAAAATATGTAAGAACTCAAGTTATGAGGAAACCAAACTTATTCTAATTGGCTAGACCATTATGTAAACAAAAGAAACAATCAAAACAAAACAAAAAAAGAGTGATAATATTGCTAGCTTAATTAACATGTTTATTTTTTTATCTTACTTTGAGAATATTTCAACACTTAAGTTCTAGCTGTAACAGGCACTCTTATTGTCATAAAATAAAACAAAATCAATGTTAAAAGCATTGTCATAAATATTTCAAACACTTCAAACACCCATGTTACAAGAGGAGGTGTGGAAGAAAAAAAAACCCAAAGTGATAAAAAAAACTTTTGTTGTTACTTAATTTAATTGGTGTCAATTTGCTTTCATAATTAACTACTTGCCAAACTCAGAAGCAACATAAATGTGTAACAAAAAAAAACTATTGTTAAAAACCAGGCAATGTCTGTATAATTAATGAACATGCATTACATGGTGACTCAAAAGTAATGTTAATAACTTGAAACATTGTGATTATGTTAGAAAAACCATTCAGGAGGCCGCAAAAGTTTCAAAAAAATAAGAAACAAATTCCATTATTTAGAAAAAAAAATGTCGGACAAATCCAAAAAAGTCTAAAAACGTGAAAAAAAAAACAAATTAAAAATTCCCAAAAATGCCTGACAAACGCAGAAAAAAAAACATAATATAAACAGATAAATGCATAGATGTAATATACTGTACTTATTGACTCATTCCTTAATTATAAATAAAATGTCAGTGATGTGTATCAAAATTCATTAAAACCATGTCTTGTCAAAAATTTATACATCTCAGTAGGTTTATAACAATGTTGTAAATGTATTTTCACTGAAAAACCAAATGAACTATGAACAACCTTAATTATCTCAAACAAAAATAAAATTTTAATTTCAAAATTCCACAGTGTTAACGACAACCTTGTTGGCTTTTTCATTATTTTGATTTTCATTCAATTTTAATAAATACTAATTACTTACAATTAATAATTAATTAAAAATTATTAAAATTGTATAAATAAACTTTTCCAAACGGAAAAATAAAGTTTTTATTAATTAATATCTAATTAAACACTTTTTTTTTCATCATGTTTACTATTTCATGTTTTTTTTTATAAAAAAATGAAAATTTTCTCAAAATATCTAATTGAATTTGACAGATTATATTAATTATAAACATGTAGGATGATAAATCTTAAAAGTTTCAAGCCTACTCATATGTCCGTGTAATATAATAAGAAGTGGTTTCAGAAAAAAAAAATGTAGAATTCAAAAGAGCAATTACAAATTATGAAATTCAATATCTAACATCAGAAACCCTCATAGGTATCTAGAGATGATATTTAGAAAAAAAAAATGAAAATAACCTGAGTAGATTAATATATTAGACGAAAATCATATCCTTGAAAAGCTAATCCCTTTATACTTGATAGTGTTGTGTATTTTGAAGACGAATTTCAATAGAAAAGACAAGTCTTTTCTTAGTGTATGTACATAATACATGTAAAATATACACAAGTCAAAAAAAAAGATGACTCCCTTTTAAAAAAGAAAGCTTAATTATTATCCAAACTTGCCAAAGGGAATATATACCTCTACCCATACAAGTTAGATATACATGTACTTTAGTAATTAACCTAAAAAGACAATAGTAATTAAGAATCATAGACAAAAAGTAAGAAAGAAAGGAGGAAAAACAAAAACAAACTAAAGAATCACAGTGGATTTATATTGAAGAAATATATATATGAATACATAGACAGATTAAAGATTAAAATTCAGGTCAAACTCATTAAAAATTGATAACAGACTGTATCTAAATTTAAAATGCATCATCTCTCAAACCCTGTACATGTAACAAAAAATTATGCTACTTATGTTATATAAATAAAAGATTTGATATAAAAAAGACAGAAAAAAAAGAAAAAAATCAATGAATGATAAAACACAATGCGAGAACCAAAAAAAAAAAAAGAAATAGAATGCATCATACAAGTAAATGATACCATTTGGCTTTTGGGCACCAAACCCTGTAAGCAGGCAATCACTGCACGCTCACGTACAGTATTATTATTATCCTCCATTAAATAACAAAAAAGCATATCTAATTTCATTGATATATGATATTATTTGGAATCGAGAAAACCAATAGATCGGATTTACAATCAACAATTTCGGCATGTTTTTTTCAAGACTAAATGTTTTTTTTTTTAAAGATAGAAAAGCCGTTGACCGAAATGTCTATATATTTATAAATAGAAGACTAGTATAATACAAAAGTTGCGCTGTAGTTTTATATATATTTTTTTACTTCATTCCATTAATGTAATGTGACAGCGGCACACCACATTAAAGGGAAAGAAGGGAGTCCGTTTAAATATTTAGGTAGCTGTGAAAACACATGTGGGAATTGAAGGTTTGCGTTTGTAAAAAAAAATAGGTAGTAGGTACATACACCGCATATATGTGTATATGTGTGGCTTCATTCAAAAGCTCCAAAATGTGAGTGAGTGAGTCAAATGGAATTGTAGGTTACTGTTGGTACATTGTATAAGGTTGGTTGGTCTCGTCTTAAAAGTTTCTTTTCTTTGGTTATCTTGTTGAGAAAAAAAAGGGCCAGCAATCTACAATAATAGCGTTCTGTCTATGAAAATAAACTTCAACAGTTATATTAAGAGAAATATATGGGCTATGGCCATACATCGCTATATCAATTGTAGAAAAACTAGCTCTCCATACAGTACAACTAGATCTGCTTAGATTTCTAGAGGAATTATACTCGCGTCGCCCTGAGATGAAACTTGTGACGTCAGAGATTAGGATTAGTATTTAGTATTAACAAATGTTTTCAACAATTTAAACAAAAAAGTTGTTGCATTTTTTGTTATTTCCACTCTTTTTTACCAGACAGAAATGACAAAATTCTAAATACAAATTTTTGTCAATCTTTCTGTGACGTTCTAAGGGCAACACAAGTATAGCTGGTAGCTTTGATCCTAGGGTCTTGAGAGCAAGAACCTTTTATGGTTTAACTATACAAATGCCATAATATGCCACTGATATTTTTTTATCTGGTGATCTTAATATTTCATCTCTGGCAAGCAAAACGAGTTGGCACCACCATAGTTGATGCAAACATCAACTGATCCTTAACACCAACCATGATTTAAAAATTAAAGACAAACTTCTCGCTGAAAACGCGTGGTTATATATAGGCTGCAGCTACTGTATATTTCTCTAGAGATACGAACGAATCTAACTGTAATGTTTTGAAAGCTATATTTTCTACCACCCACACACAAATATATGTATGTTCTTATCAAAAGAGCAGGTTTATTTTTCGTGCCCCAGACTCTTTCTCTCTCTATATATAACAAGATTAGACCAATTTCATTTGTCGACTCCTTTCTTTCTCTCTTTTTCACCGTGCCATGAAAAGTGAAACACGGCTAAACAAATATTTATACGCATATAACATACAAGACAGTTGAAAAATTATATATATATGTATTATATATATATATATATATATATATATATATATATATATATATATATATGTATAATTATATATATATATATATATATATATATATATATATATATATATATATATATATATATATGTATAATAAAAGGTATAAAGGTATATATATAATAAAAGGTCATTCTAAATAGGAAGCGGCTGTAATTGTCTTTTGTATAATCAATGTATAATCAAAATTCTACATGCTGATATTTGCTGCTGCTGCTCTTGATGATGATGATGATAAAAAGTGGTTTTAAGTCACATAATGACTTTGATAAATGTTAGTTATGGAGAAACCATAACAGTTCGCTAATATTCACCTACATTTATAAATATATACATACTTGTATACAGCATAGTATGTGGTTATATTATGTACATTATAGGTTGCAAGAAATATTCGAAATTTGTAGAAACCTCTAGTTTTTCTAATTTAGGATAGAACTTATAATTTATCTAATTAATGTCTTAAACAATTTTATCGAAGAATGACGACTGGTTTTAACTTTTAACTAGTTTTCACTTATTCGAACTAGTTTTTCTTGATTGTTGTTTTTACTGTAACATACATTTTTTTTAAGCTGAATATAAAGAAACTAACAAACGACTTGAACAAAAATGTTTGCATATCGATATCTTTTAAAATAAATAATTTATTAATTTATTAAAACTTTAAAAACTAATTTTCGAATTGTGAGAAAAAAATAATAACTTTAAATATATATAAACATAAAAATAATTTTATCTTAAACATTTTACTATTCGAAATTCTCAAATATTTCCATTTTATTTCAATAAAAATGCTTTTAATATGTGGATTGAACAATTATAAACGTTTACTCCACTTTGCCACTATACAAAAAAGACATAGTTTGGAATAGAATTATGAAATTCGTTTATATCAAGTGGAGTCCCTCCACTTGATATAACCAAATTTCAAGCACCTACCCATCCACACCTATTTGTATATCTACCATATACAAACATACTGTATATAGCTGTAAATATCTTACAATATAATCATGTATGTCAAGATTATAAACTACATAACATAATGTCTAAATAGCGTGACAATGTGATATTTAAAAACCATATGTATATAAAAAAAAATATATATATGAGACTGAATTATAAAAGCGAGAAAAAAAAGGAAGTATCTTAAATGGATTAGATCATTAGGCTTATATTCTTTATGCAATTATATGCAAAATGTAATCAACTTATCATTTGCGGTTTACTAATTTAAGATCAAATCATCCAGCAGCAACAACAACAAAAAAAATAGTAGTAGCAAAGAAGGGGTTAAAAACTTCAATTAACATAGAAGGCGAATTTTTCTCTATTATGATTCTTATTCATGTCTATATAGTATGGCTGTAAGCAACTGATATCTTAAGAATAAGTACCTTTTTAAAATGACCTATTGAGATTAATGGGCGGTTTCACAGAAAAAGCCTTCGAAAAAAAGATCATTCACATATATATTATCAAGTGCATGTGTGTGCGCGCGCGTGTATGATTCTCCAAATATATATACATGTATATATTCATAATATAAATCACAACCACATAAAGATATATATATATATATATATATATATATATATATATATAGAAAGTACAAATCTAAGATGAATGGTGCACCATGGTGTACTAATGTCGAATATATCATGGAAATATTACCAAGCAATCTTGGGAGTAAAAACCCAAGGGAAAGAAGAAGGGTCGAAAACGACAGAACAAGAAGAAGAAAAGCTTCTTTTTATATGTGTAGTATTACTTAGAGAGGAAAACGAAAGAAAGAAAACGATAGATAGATAGATAGATGGGGAAAAAATCAAATCAGTTTCCAACCAAACCCTTTTCAGGTTGGTGGCAGTATTACAGTCAAATCATTTGACTATACGGCCTACTATCTTTTTTTTAAAAAAAAAAAAGAAAGAGAAATCACAACACAAAGAGACACTGATAAAAAGAAAGCGAGTCTGTGTTCGGAAACCACCAAATCACCATATATACATAGAGAGCTAGCTCAACTTCAAGCTCTGTTTAAAGTTGCAACTACATAATATAATATATTGTATTATAGCTTCTCCAATAGGGAGTATCAAATAGTAAGTAGTGATACGCATGCACATCCAACACATTGAATTTAATAGCTAATGTACAGAGGTTATAATCGAACCCCTTTTTCCCTTATGATTTTGAAATAGTTAATAAATTAGTAATGTCTTATGATTGGCTTAATACAAGGCGACTGGCGACTGCCGCCTGAAGTATCTGCTAGAGAAAAAGTTGATCAGGTCGCAGTTGCAATGCTAATCGCTTCACGTATTAATGTAGCAGAAAGAAGCTTGAGGTAGCAGACAATCGCTTCACTTTGCACGCTTAAGAAACACTATATGTAGTTCACCTTCAGAAAGCCGAGAAAGCTTGAGAAAGCTAATAATTATGTTGTTCCAACATGAGAAAGCGCATTATGTAGTTCCATCTTCAAAAAACGTATATGTAGTTCCAGCTTGAGAAAGCGTACATGTATGTAGTTCCACTTTCAGAAAGCACATATGTAGTTGTACCTTGTGAAAGCTTGTAGTACCACGTTGAGAAAACGTACATGTATATGTAGTTTAACCTTTACAAAGCAATTCGGGTCATCTCTTGAGTGTTCCCAACAGCAAAATCTGTAACTTAAGATCTAAACATTTTTTTCAGTAACACCACAATTAAATTATTACACAAGCTTTGAAAAAAAAAATTCAAATTTCTCATTACGTAGAGAAAACCGCGAGGTAAAAAAAAAACAGTAAAGCGCTCTTACCCGCAACGTGTTTCTCTAACACGAAGTTGAGCTACCTCTCTGTACATCGCGCCTAAACTATTCTCATTATGATTTAAATAAACAAGTAGAGTATTATTACTCGGGCTTCTAGACATTCTTTAAGAAAAGGAATTTGCGGATGTGCTTGATTTTCCCCTCGAATAAGATGCTATACAAAGCATTCCCTTTTCTAAAAAAATTGCAAGCATGTGTACCAAATAATTAATTTCCGGAGAAATGAAAGCAGAGATGGCACATTTCCCGATCACTCTGGCCATTATTAACGATAAAAATCCCTACTTTAAGCTTTAGATAGTGTCATCCTAAGGTGCTATTAACTATGAGCTCACTCCAGTTATATACTTGATTACTAGTGATGTCAAAAGACCCAAAATGGCCGCATTTTAATTTTTCATTATTAATATACATGTATGTGTATTTTTTTTTAAACATGCGGATCTCGCATATTGTTGTCTAATGCTGCTTTTCTGTTTTCTTTACAGAAAAGTCACTTTTTCTTTTGTTACTGAACACAGCCAGAGACTTTTAACATTCTTAGCTTGTAAAAATGCAACTCATCAATTTTGAAGACCAAAAAAGCATTTGTATAAAGATTTTCACAAACTGCCAACAAACACAAATGCAAAATAGCAGCACTATACTATATACATGTACGAGGCTCGTATCTATAAGTAATTAGCCATATAAGAGTACATATGCATATTACATTGTATATTAGGACTAATGCAATGTAGCATCATTAAAAATGAATACGAGCATGTGCAATGTATACGAAAAATGCAAATGAATCTTATTTGCAACTTCTCAAAAGAGAAGTTAATGTCATCAGAAACGTGAAACAGGGCAAATTAAAAAAAATGGCCTCCAAATATTCATTTATATGCGTATGTAGAAAAGATAATTAAGAATGTTCAGTAAAGATTGGCATCATTTTCATATTAACAACATTTGCTCAGGACTTATTTCCATCATCTATTAACTATTTCATTAAAGACCACCCCACACCAAAAAAAAAAGTTTTCAAAACTCTAAAGTGATTCAAAAATCTTGAACGCCTTCTATAACGTGGAATTGATTTTAAATTAAATTATAAAATAATTCAATTAAATACACATATAGTTGCATCAACTTAAGAACAACACAAATCCTATTATGTTTAATCATCTTCAATGAAAGAAAGGCAAAATAAATTGGGCAATTGATGTATGCAAGTTACTATAGTTGAAATCGTTTAGAAATAGAAATGAAGAAATAACTGAACAAAAAAAAAGTTGTTCATGTTCTATTTTTTTTTTTAAAAAGTCATTTATATCTTTTTAACTCAGTAAATAAGCCCACTGTTTGCCTTATGAGGCTTGCATTTATTACAATGCCATAAACGAGAAATTTAAATATCACAAGAAGCACCTCCCCCCCCTCTAATAATAACAATGGGCAACATAAAAAGCCCCAAAATATATTTTACAAAGTTGCTATTATAGGTAGCTTTACATGTAAGGCCTAACATGCTTCAAAATTAATTGGCAACATAAGAAAGTCATGTTTTATTTGAATTTTGCAATCTCGCATAGTATGCATATTGGCCATTAAAACATACAGAAATATCAGTTATTTTTATAACAATAAAAACATGATTCAATTATGTTTTTATATAACTGATTTCGTCCTAAAAAAAGCCTACTATGTATCAACTTAAAATAACTGTTTTCGCAAATCAGTAACATCAGGAGATTCAGACTCGCCATTTGGAACGCTCTAAGGCCTGAGGCATTCTTAAGAGCTTTTAGAGCATTTAAATATTTTTTTGATTTTTGGCCATTCTTTGAAAAAAGCCAAAGACTATAGTCTTGTCTTTTGACCCATGTTTTCGAATTTTAAAAATTCTTGAATCCTTGTGCATTCCCAAGCTTTTTGGAACTTCTGGGGCCAGTTTGAGTACTCCTGATGCATTTTTAGAGCGTTAAGAGCATTTAAATATTTTTCGTCTTTTGGCCGTTTTTGGAAAAAAAGTCAAAGACTATAGTCATGTCGTTGCAATTTATTTTTCTATGGAAAGGCACCAACCTTGGCGCACAGGCGACTTTTAACTGCGTGCCAAGTTTGGCATCTTTCTACAGAAAATACATTGAAACTACAGGCAAACGACGTTCGATTTCAGCAAGAACAGGGCCTCGTTTAAATAACAAAACCAGCAATCTTGATTTTACATAAAGCAATATAATAAAACGACAACATGTAAAGCAGACTTTTTACTATATTGTATATTTAAATGCGTTTAACATTTAATAAAACGTTAAAATCTTGTCGAGCCTCACTTTAGATGGATAACGCGCAATATCCAAAGATTATAAACGCATGACCAAATTGTACAACTTTATCCAGTTGTTGTTTTAACCCATCCATCATTCATTCATTCTACAGAAACCTCTTTGTCTTTAACCTGAAAAACACTTGTACTATACAAACAAGAGACATGACACATTTGTTCAATAAGAATGGGCTTGTGTTTTTTTTTTGGTACAATATTATCCGAACCATCAAGCGGAAGTCATAATTTTTATCCAGTTACATTGTCTAAAACTGAGAAAACAAAACCTATATTGGTTACCATTGGATTACATATTTTATTTCCAGCTTTCCATCATACATATGAGTTATTGAGTTATGCACCTACTGTATATACAACAAGCATACGGTATATGAGAATAGAAATGTAATATATTCGTTTTCTCCACTAACATTTGTAATGCATGCCATGACATCTTCAATGTTTGATAAATTTTGTTAAAGCTATAAAGTAATACACATTGGCCATTTTCATACATAACATAATATGCAATAGAATAGAATGAATGAAAAAAAAAAAGAATAGTGACAAGAAATCTTCATTTCTTTCTGTCTATTCTTATTTTTTTTTATATTCAAACATAAAAATTGTTCAAGATTGTATAAAAGAGAAAAATCTTCATGGTGTTCTAGACAATTTCAATGAAGAAAACCAGTAAAGCAAGTGAGCAATTGTCAGTCATGCTGTGATGTGGCATCATCCCACGCATGAAAAGGATTAGATTTCAGCATTTCTCCTTTTTTTATATGCATCAAAAAAATATTTTCAGTATTTTTAGAAGAAGAAGAAGGAAGAAAAAAAAAGGCGTTTAAGCAATATTCCTGTTTCTTTCTCTTTTTTTTGTGCGTGTGTGTTTGAAAACAACGCGGAAGAAAGCTAAAGAAAAGAGTGGTGTAGTAAAACTCGTTTTACAAAATCGGAAAAGTTGTACCCCATTTGTCTAGTCTTGTGCACATTTTGTAATTCCTCTTCACAACTTTTAGCATCACATACTATAGATATCATTTTGTTATACTCGTTGTCAAAAGCACAGGGCCCCAGAAAATGCTTCTCATAAATCTAACCGTCGCTTTCACATTCTTTAGTTCCATATAAACTTATAGAAAGCCTATGTATAAAGTTATAAGAAGTGGAAAAAAGGAAGATGAGTTGGAGGAAGAGACAGAAACAGAGTAGAAGTGGAACATGAAAATTGTAGGATATATCAGAAACCTTCTTACTATAGGCCTATATACAGTATATATAGTTCTTTTTTATGATATTTTGGAATGGGTCACCTCAAAGCTGACAAAAGGAAAGAAAATCATTATACTCAAGTGAAAAACTAGAAGAAGGCGTGTGTGTCATATATTCTATAACGGCAATATCATAGAATCCTGGTTGAGTGTTCAAGAAGAGCCCCACCTCCTCCTCATATGATATTTAATGTCACATAGGCCACCACCATCAAAACCTGAAGCAGCTTTGCAAGAAAAATAAGACAAGACCAAAAAATATATACACAAAAAAAGTATCAAAGAACCAACTAAATGCCCACAAAATATAATTGGGTTCTACTTATCCTGATAATAACCCTAATAAAGTGTTCTTTTAGCAAAACTCTTAGTATATACTGTATAGCCTCCCTCCGAGAAATCTGATTTTAGTTTGTTTCTGCACTGTACTGCTTGTATGTGTGGTGTGGCACCTCGTGTGGCACCCCAAAAAAAAAAAACAGCAGCCCTAAAACTGGCATGTGAAATAATCTGAAGCTGATAACTGACATCCAAATAAGACAGTTTAGTTCAGTGCTTTTTTTCAAAAAATAGCTGATATTCTGCTCGTAAACGTGGTGGCTTCCAGAGCAAATAACAATGAGATGCTCATCAAAACTCGCTACAAGCACAACCATGTTTCAGACTTTAGTCCTGCTCTACTGCAAGCTGTCCAGGAGTAATTGCTTTGTGAAAACTGGACATAGATTTAATTGAATTCCTAACCTCATCTAAAAACGCAATGCCATAAATCTAAATGAAACAAAAAAAATGGTGCGCCAGCTCCAATTTATCCACCATTCGAACGTCTCTACAAATAGAACTCCTGCTAGTGAGGCCGTTTGCAGCTATCTCAAACACTCAAACATTGGCCACTTTAGTTAAATCATAAGTAGGAAAATAACGTTTCAATTGAAAACATCAAATACTGTATGTCTTACTAAACTTCATCACCACAAAGTAGGATGTGGTGTGGGTGTTTCCAAAAAAAAATTTCGTTCACAAAGTTAAGAGAAAAAGAAAAACAAAATGTATTTCCAAAATATTGTGTTGTTGAGCAATTTGTACAAACAGCATATTTGCAAATCAAATGTTCCGTTTGATTCTCAAAATCAAGAAAACTGCAATCATAAAAGGAAAAAATATATATGCACGCATAAATGGGCAATTGCACAGTTGCTAGTAGCTAGCTTGTCTGTATCTTTGGGTAGATGTATAGTCATCCACAACATTATTGACTATGAAGCTGAATATCAGTAAAAAGAAATATGAGTATTTGGATAAGATATCATTGTAGATATATTATTTTGTCTTCATTCCTTTTTCATACTCTTAACGTCTCAGATACACATACAGTATACACACATAAACAGAAAGAGGCCAGAGATTCCTCAATGTCTTTATATATATATATATATATATGTATATGTTCAGCCCCTTTCTCCACCTCCTCCTCCTCCTCCTCCTCCTCTTTCCCAATTCCCCCATTTCCCATTTACCCTATACTTTCACATATGTTGACAAGTAAGGCGTAAGTAAAATCAGACATCAAATTTCAGTCTCTTGTCATCGATAACAACAGATTTCACAATAACTGAAATCTGACACAGCATAACACATAACATTCCTTTATGAAATCATTTTTTTTTGTGTGCCTTTTTTATATATAATATTATATATTGAAGACGCATTGTAGTAGAAGTACACATGCAGCTAAGTACAGTACATCCCCTATTGTTATTCAAGATTTTGAAATTGCAAAATAAAGAGGAAATTTATTTCATTCTGTGGCGATTGTTGAAAAAAAAAACTACTAATAAATATATTAACTTGAGGTATGTTAGTTTATGGGTAAGTTATAAAATATTACATCAATTATACTTCAGTTGGTAAAATTATCAAAAGAGATGACACCGTGGCAAACTGTACACAATTTTCGTCATTTGCGAAGTACATTGTGTTAACACAATTTGCACCATGTGATACACTATGCACAATAATAATTACAATTTCAAACAACCACGGTGAAGTTGATGATGCTAAATTAAAACCTGTACAACAACTTCAAGAGTTGTTTCATAGATGTTAAAATGTATTTTTTTTTGTTGGTTGAAAAAATTTCAACTGTCAAAAAGACAAATCCTATAAGCTATTAGTACATCTTTGTTCACATTAAAACGAATTCAGAAAGAAAAAAACTAGTTGAATACAAAGGTTCTAATAAATATTTTGATATTTCTGATTTTCTACGTTTTTCTACTATTTTGTAATCAGGGCGTTTCAGATGAAACAACAAAAAAGATACTATTATAAATACATACAACTGATTAAAGAGCCAAATCGAACAAACACAAAACCGAAGAAACGTTAAACTGAAAAATCGCCAATTTTTTTTTAAGGTTATTCATTTGGCATTTTTGTACATTTTATTCAGTTTTCGAGATGTATGTTTGAAAAGATTTTCGCTTCGTTTTAGTCATCATGTACATCCTTTCTCATTGGCACCAAAACTATACAACTCCACAGTTAATTTAAAAGCTTGGACCATAAATGTTTGCTATATTCGGTAGTTTTAGAGAAGCTCAATACGAGAATATGGTTATTCAATTCGGCGTTTGTTCAGTTTTGGAACTCGTTCAATTTGGCGCTTCTTCAAGTTGGTGCTACATCACTGTAACATCAGTACCACCAGCATGATACTATTTGCTTAAAATTAATAAAATGTTTTAAAATACACGAACGTAGTTGTGTCATTATGAAATTTATTGAATCTAAACTATAAAATAAACCTAAAATACCTATTCTTTCTTCTATTTAGTAGGCAAGAGATATAAAGTAAAATTATTTAATAGAAGTAGGCAAGATATAAAGTAAAATTATTTACAAGAAAGATAAACTACAACTCAAGCCCATTCTCTCTATGTTTCATAAAGATATTCCAAATTTGCAATCATTTAATCTTTTTCCATGTTCTTTAACTAGAGACATTAAAAAAATGTGCTTGTTAAGTTGGAACAAGACCAACAACTAACCCCTGTTCAGAAATGAGAAAGAAAAAAAATTACTAGTTACAACGTCAACCATATAAGAAGACTATAATCGAGATTCAACAAAAAAAGGCTTTTTTTTACAAAGTACCACGATCTATTTTAAACATTTCCGTTTCAATGTCCTGTGATTGAGTGTTGGACTTGAGATTTAGTGTGGGGTTTACTGTATGAACCATTACTTGAGTGAGCTGTGTATGTGTTGACTGTATGTGTAAAAAAAAATACCAAAGAAATGTCTCTTTTGGTCGTTTCATTTCAGACATTGTAGAAAGCCTCTTTTCTAAAAGTCTAAACTTTTTTTTTCCAAAGACATCCTAATATCTTCTTTGAAAGCCGAATGTTAAACTGAGAAATTGCTACTTGCTCATCCACACAAGTTTCTTTCATAGAAATAATGCCACATTATTCCTAGTCATCATGTAATAAAATGTTCGCATACCAGCGACATTGTGTCCATTAACAGATGTGATTTATGATTTTGTCGACTTTTTTTCCCATTAAAAATGTCTTTTAGAAATTCTATATTACTGTTAGGTGTTCAAAATGGACTATAAATGCACCTAAACACCTAACATGAAATCATACATAAACAAAAATAAACAAAACAAAAAACTAAATAGAGACCAAAAAGGAAAAGCAACAATAAGAATTGTAATAATAATAATAGTAATAATAATGGTAATAATGATGATAATAATAATAATAATAATAATAATGTTTAAAAGAACTTGTGAATGAAAACAGGTGTTTAACTAGAAAGGTGTAATGTGACACCTGAAAAAGAATAGACGATAGAAAAGAAGAAAGTTTAAAATGTAAACAAGTGTCATAACAGGTGTGTCGTATGTAAAAGCTAAAAGGTGTAATATAACACCTTAAGTGAATAGAAAGAAAAGTTAAAAGGTGTAATTTAACACCTTAAGTGAAACAATGATAACAGAAAGAAGAAACAATTAACTACAATAGGCATACACATCACACATTAACAAAATATCATACGGTGACTAGGCTGGGGGTGTGAAAATAATAAGATCACATAAATAATTTATGAGATTTGCTGTCATAATAAGAGGAAATGTTAAAATGGCCTGTCAATCATAATAAGATATAATATTATTCTATCGTTACTTTTAAAGCAAACTAACACTTAAAATTAACCTTTTCTAAGAAAGGTCACACCTGTGTTTACATTTAATGTAACTTTTGTCAACACCTGATATCATGTTAGTCCTTCATGTCAATCACAATACTTTCACTTTTCAATCATAAGGTTGACCAATTAAATGATTGAATAATCAACCCAAGTTAACCAATGAGAGACTAGAATGGACTAAAATCTTCAATTTTAGTCAGTTCATTTTAGATTTTAGACCAGAGTGTGGCAGACTCTCAAAGAGAGTGTGAGGCTCTCAATGAGGTTTCGCAGAGTGTCTACAGCCAGAGAGAGAGAGAGAGAGATAAAAGTATACCAGCGGTTTGTAAAGGGATCAGAAGTACTTAGTTTTCTTTACAAGAAAAAATACAACAATATACTAGTTTCCTGTAGGAACCTAGTGTATTGTTTGATTAACTTGGAAAATATTTTGGTTATACTTTCAGAACTCTAAAATATTTTGAGATTACACTTTCAGAACTCTAAAATATTTTGAGATTACACATTCAGAACTCTAAAATATTTTGAGATTACACTTTCAGAACTCTAAAATATTTTGAGATTACACATTCAGAACTCTAAAATATTTTGAGATTATACTTTCAGAACTCTAAAATATTTTGAGATTACACTTTCAGAACTCTAAAATATTTTGAGATTACACTTTCAGAACTCTAAAATATTTTGATTACACTTTCAGAACTCTAAAATATTTTGATTACACTTTCAGAACTCTAAAATATTTTCATTACACTTTCAGAACTCTAAAATATTTTGGTTATACTTTCAGAACTCTAAAATATTTTGAGATTATACTTTCAGAACTCTAAAATATTTTGAGATTACACTTTCAGAACTCTAAAATATTTTAATTACACTTTCAGAACTCTAAAATATTTTGGGATTACACATTCAGAACTCTGAAATATTTTGAGATTACACATTCAGAACTCTAAAATATTTTGGTTGCATATTCAGAACTCTTAGATCATTTTTGTTGCTTTCACAAATAGAACTTTAAAATATTTTGGTTTACACATACAGAATTATAATTAATTGTGGTTGGTTTACAAATTAAAACAATAAATTGTGTGCAAACTTCATAGTGTTTTGTGATCATCATTTGAGTTGGTGTTTAATTTAAGTGTGTGCCAGTTCAGCAATCAACTCCACAACCCCAAATCAACTGGACATCTGAACGAGCATCAAGAAAAGGTAGGAAACTAATAATTTACTTTTTAAACAAGGCCAATAACATAAAAATACACCAAGAAACATAGGGGGGCACAACTTGATCAAAACAGGGATACTGGTTCCCCAAATAGACCATTGTCTGGAACCTGAACCAAGCTGTACACTTTCACTTGTTCCCCTTTTCCAAAATTTTGAATTTTGACTTTCAGGGCTATAGAGTGGAGGTAAAAATAACAAGTGGCGCAGTCGACAGGATTTTATCCTTGTTGAGTTCAGTGTTCCCCTTTTTGATTTAAAGCTGAAGTTTGAATTCCTGGGTTCTAATTTTTGTTATAATTTTCTGAATGTTTTCCCTATTAAAATACATATTAATGTTAATTAATAGTGAAACCTTTGAAATTTTTTTTTCCCTTCTCAATGTTTTTCATACCTTTTAGATTGATGTTTTCAAATGGCCGAATAAGTAGTTTTAAGTAGTGTAACATCCCCGTTTCCGTCGGGTTAGTAGAGTGATCTCTGCTAGCCATCTAGAAGTGTCGAGTGGATGTTGATGATTAAGTCTTTCGGTCTATTGGCTCCTGTGTTGCTACTTAACCACCAGGGACACAAGGGTCGGTACCTCAGGAGACCTGTGGTAGAGAATATTGTAGAGATGTCGTCTTACACTCGGCTGCTGGAGACTTCGTTGTCCGGTGGAAACATCGGCTACGTGGCGGCTATAATTCTAAGTCCCACTCCCATAAAATGACTGAGTCCACACATTGAATTCGTATGATGAAAATGCTCTTTTATTCAATAAACAGAGAGTCCTGTAGATTGAGAGATATCGCATCGGTCTTAAGCATAAAGACGGTCTGTCCGATCTGCCTGATCTATCCGATCTGTCCTCTCAATCTACAACCTCTTGTATTTATAC
Source organism: Brachycybe producta (assembly GCA_036925085.1). Lineage (NCBI taxonomy): Eukaryota > Metazoa > Arthropoda > Diplopoda > Playtdesmida > Andrognathidae > Brachycybe > Brachycybe producta. Next base: position 3,892,079 of record JAUPFP010000004.1, read on the forward strand.
TCAAAATACAATACAAACATCTGATTATGATAACAAAGGCTCCAGGTGTGTCCAAGTCTCTTGGACACACTCGGACCTAGAAGTGAACTATCACTTGACAAGAAAACGAAAACATCTATAAGATGTATAAATTATAACAATACAGAAGGATGTACGATCATCCTCCTATTAACAATTTGTAAAGATTCTCACGTCCAAAAGTTCTGCATCGATGGTTCTTCTAGGATCTATCCTATTAACCATCGATGTAGTACTTTTGGGCTATTCTTCTCATCTTGGAGGGCAGGGAGTCATCGTCGTAATGACCTCCCGGCCACCCCCAAGCATGAGGTGAGAACCTTTCATCGATACAACTTGATTACAGGGTGTTTACAAAAACGGACGAATTCCAAACGGTGAATTCGTTACACCCCCCAACTAGTTTAAGAGTACGTCCCTGTACTCTCAAAAAGCTAACTATTAAAAATACCCGTTGGTATAAAAATCTATACGATAAAAATTATAAATCCCGTTGGATAATAAAATTTAAAAATCACAACTCGTGATATTAATAGCATCTCGCTATTTTAAAAATTCCCGCTTGGAATTAAAACAATTCTAAAAATTGACAAATAGGCGAAAACCTATCAAATTACAAAAGGGACAATCCCCTAATATAAAAACTTCTATAACAACGCAGGCAACTGCCTTAAAAACTACGAAAAATTCTAGACAACGGTCTATAAAAATAAATGCGAACGTGCATTAAAAATACAAAATACAAAAGTATAAAACACAATACTTAAAATACTAAAACAAACGAACGAACAAGTATACAGGCGATACTTGTGAAGAATCGGTTCACTTTCCGTAACCTAATATTCCGCTTCAGCCCATCCGTTGGCAGGACTCTCGGGACTTCTTCGGAGGGCTCCTTCTAAGATGATGGCAGCGTCCGATGACCCTCTGCACTGTCGGTAGCTCCTGCGACCCTCCGCATAGCTAGTGGCAGCGTCAAATAATAGGTGGGGTCGATCATCATGAAAATGCGGACAGCGTACGGGACGTCCTGTCAGGCGAATGCTGGCCTGCGGACTCCACTGTAGAAAAGTGCGTGTCCACTTCATGATTCCGTCTTCGACCTCCCGGATTCTGATGTCTTCTTCGTAATGAAAGACCATGATGTCTCGGTGCTCTACAGCGATGACGAGGATGGTGGGCCGGCTGCAGACAACCAGTCCGATGAGAAAGGTCTTCGGACCTTTCGGGATACGGTTTCTTGGCGGTGTCTCATCCCATTCGAAGAGCCCCAAGTAAAGCTGATGTCTCGGCGTCCTTTTTCGCTGCCAGTGTACACAGAGATTGTTCAGCGTGGTCTCATCTCCTCTGGTACTCCGGTGTGGATGCGCGATGTTCCTGGGGCCTGAAGTCTCCATGGAGTCCGCTGGAGTCTTTACTACAGACCCCAGGCGCTCCTTTACTGGTCTCTTCGGTATGGCCCCTGTCGCTTGACTTGGTTCTATCTTGGGCTCGTCGGTCGTCTTCATTTTGGTTCCTGATCCAGCTTCGATAGTCACAGGAGACGTTATGGAAGCCCTAGGACTCCCAGGAGCTTCCTTATCGCTCCTGACGGTAGTCTTTGGCTCCATCATCGTGATGTCATCTCGGTATAGCCCTGACTCACGAGGGCGGACATCTCTCAATACGACGGTATTCTTCGGCGCTTGATGAAAGAAGCTTTTTACTTCCGATCTCAATTGGGTTCGCAGGCCCCTGCTGGGCCGGTTTCGCTCGACGAGAGGCCTTGGCTGCCTCCAGCGCCGAACTCCGCGGACCAACAGGTCTTCTGTGGGGCCCGAGTTGCCAATTTCGATTGGAAGGGCGGTCCCCTTACAATCCATAATGCGGCCGTCGTATAATACGATACGCTCCCCATCAAAGGTTTCGTAGACCTGATCCACCAATGCCAACCCTCGGAGGTGGTACTCGACCGCGATGTCGACCAATAACCTCAGTTGCGCATGGTAGTTGTCTCTTGGATCCTCCATGACGGTAATTTCTTTATGTTCTGAAGTCGCGAGTTTAGCATATATCTTGGGAGGAGGAGGAACAGCGGTTTCAACTCCTCTGGCCTCTTCTTCAGGCCTGGCCCCTGGGAGCTCCTCATCATCGGTGTCGATATACAGGACATCGTTGTCCTCGTCATGGGTATTTCGAATGGTGATGACGGGTCCCTGCGTCAGACTCTCGACGACTCTTTTTGGAGGGAGGTGGGCATCGCAGGACTCCGCGAGCCCTGCCTCTCGACGCTTCTTTGCCTCCCTGTGTCGCTTGCTCAGCTTATTTTTCTTGCGCTGACTTGGTTCGGTGACAGTAGCAGCTGCAGGACATTCTACTGGAGCAGGTCTTTTTAGAGTATGGAGGCGGTCCTTCGTTTTGACTGCTTCCGGCTCTACCAACTCCTGATATGCCTTCTCTGCATCTTTCAGTGCTTGACTTCTGGGCACATACCGCCCTTTACTGTCCCAAATCTCATTTAGGCTTCTGTGTGGGACTGGTGGTCGATTCCGGCGACTATGGCGTTCCCAATCGGCAGGGGTCCATTCCTCCGTCCCTTCTGGCTCTCTGGTCTTGCCCCAATGGCGTGGTTCAGCTCCTCCAGGAGCAAACTCTCCGGGCTTGATGGATTTGTAAAAGTTGGGCTGTCCAGCCCCGACAAATCCTGGCAGAATCTTCCTGGCCTGACGTTTCTTGGCCGCCTTGGAGATGTTTGGGACAATTGCATAGTCCCAAAGACCATCGGCTATCTCTTTCTCCAGTCCGACTGCAGCAGTCTCAAATATCAACTTTGACCCTCCTTCTATCGGAACAATAGAGCTGGATTCGGTTCGATCTCTCTTGAATCCCCTCTCTTCGTGGCCACGGCCTGACAAGGCGGGTCCACGGACACCGTGACCCCCACCTTGCCTGGTAGCGGCCACATCCCGATATAAATTCTCCAAAGGAGACGCCATCTTAAAACTAGGAGAAAAAGGATTAAAATTTCGGAGACCGAAATAATTCCGTTTATTTCGCTCCTTTTCTACCTTTCTCTGCCCAAATTTCCGTTGGATGAGAATTCCGATCTCTCTCTGTCGATGTACTCCGTCCGTTGGCCCGAATAAACCGAAACTTTCCACGACAAAACAAGACTTTTCCAAGATGTTTCCAATAAAACTTCCAAAATCTTTAGTGGTAACGGTAAAACTTTTCCAAAGATGGCCGATAACGGTACAAAAAGTGGTGATATGAAGGAGATGCCATAAAATAGTGCCGGTACATGTGTATAGCACATGGGCACAACTGTCAGTTGTGAAGAAGATAAACAATAGGACCCGGATCCATAGTGGTGCGAGGCTAGTTGACATTTCACTTAATGTATCCCTCCGCCCACGTGTTTCTTCCATGCTAGGTAGCGTCATTGACCGCTCCCTGTTTACTTCCTCATTTGGGACGTCATCTCCCTTTGTGGCGTCACTAGCATCGATATCATTGTCCATTTTTGTTGTTTCATCGATAACTTCCGCGTTTTTCACCTCCATTTGAAATTCCATCGGCGAATTTACATCTTTTTCGTCGATTTTCATCGTTTCTTCAGGAATTTCGCTGATTTCTTCAACAAATCCAATGGTTTCCATGGTAAAATTCGTCTTGTTACCATATTCTCTGGTGAATTTCATCGCATCTTCGCCAGGTAAGTATGAGAATTGCTGCTGGTTATCGTCTGCTGCCATTTTTCTTCTAATTTCGACGTTACGGTCAGAATGCTTTCGGATTGCTTTCGTAATTATCTCAATTTCTTCTTCATCCTCAGAAGATTCGATCCAAGCATTTTGGCATCTGCAGTGTCCACAACATCTCTTCTTACGCGAAGGTAAGTTTTTCTTCTTGACAAACGCTGTCATTTCTTTTTCTTTTACAGGTTCCGATTCGGATTCTTCTGGCGATGAGTTACCCATGGACTCCAGGGTGTCTCCAGTCGTTGGAACATTGGGTCCGTCCTTTTGGTAAGTCTCATATAGTGGTCTCAGGTTTGCAACGTTTACAGAGTCCTCCACTAATCTTCCAGCTCGATTCTCGTAACTCAATCGGTATACGGTGTCCGATACTTTCGACACAATCGTATATCCCTGTCTCCATTTCGTTAAGAACTTCTTGTTCTGTCCAGGCCTGATTCGCATGTCTCGTACAAGTACTTTCTGTCCGATTTGGTACTCGTAAGGCTTCTTATGCCTTTGGTCGTAGTACTTCTTTCGACGATCATGTGCTGCTTTCAGGTTCGCCCTGGCTGTTCTTAGTTCTTCTTCTTGGCGTTCTTCCGCCTGTTGTCGAACGTCCACGAGGTTTCCTGCCTCGTTATCCACGATAACTGGTCGTTCTGGAACTAAGGTGTCTACTTTAGTTCTGGGCTCCCTCCCAAACATGAGTCTGTACGGCGTAAACTTTGTGGATGAATGTACAGATGAGTTGTACGATTCCAAAACTTCATCCAGTTTTGTAGCCCAATCAGTCTGGTTCTTCGCAGGAGTTAGATACTTTTTCATAGTCTGAATAATGCTTTTATTCGTCCTTTCGGCGAGACCATTACTTTGCGGATGGTATGCAGTTGTTGTTTCGTGCTCTATCTTGTTTATTTCCAAGAATTCTTGAGTGTTCTTCGCAACAAACGGCGTCCCTCGATCCGAAATGAGTTTCTCTGGTATCCCGAAGATTCTCTTTACATCTTTTGCTAGGAAGTTCATTACGATTAGTGCGGTTGTGCTTTTCACTGCTTTAGCAACGCAATATCGAGTGGCGTAATCGACTGCCAACAAGATGTGCTTGTTTCCTCCAACCGACGGTACTAATGGTCCAATGAAATCCATTCCCCAGCAATCACAAGGCTTTCCAATGGGCATTTCTTGAAGGAACCCTTCAGGTTTCTCCGTACCCAGCTTGTGTAATTGACAAATCTCACATGAGCGCACATATTCGAATATGTCGTGCTTCATGTTATTCCAATAAAATCTTTGCCTGGCTCGATTCCAGGTCTTAGTTTGTCCTTCATGACCAGCATCTGGCTCGTCATGGCATAATCTCATTACTTCAGGGATGAGATGTTTTGGCACCACATTCACGAGTGTGGGTACGGAACTTCCGTGAAACACACAAGCGAACAACTTGTTGTCGTAATCGCAAAACAACTTATGAAGAGGTGACTCTGGTTGGTTACGCAACTCCTCACGAATCTTCAAAATCTCTGGGTCCAATTTTTGCTCCACCTTCCAATCCCATTGTAAGGTCACATTAAAGATCACACTGTCATCTAGGTCTTCCGCTTCTGGGATGGCCTTCCAGTTAACAGGCACTCCTGCTGGATATCTCGAGAGGCAATCGGCTTCGACGTGAAGTTTCCCCTCCTTGTAGATGATTTTGTAGTCGTACTCCTGCATTAGCAGCTGCCAGCGACCAAGTCTTCCTTCTAGACGTGCTGCAGTTTTCATGTAGCATAATGCGTGGTGATCCGTCACAATTGTAAAGGGCTTCTGGAACAGGTACGGCCGGAACTTGGTGACTCCATAGATTACTGCTAGGCACTCCTTATCCGTCGTACTGTAGTTCTTTTCCGCGTCCCTTAGAACTCTGGAGACACTTCCAATGATCTCCTTTCTTCGTTTATCCTCTGACTTCTGGTAAAGCATCGCTCCAATTCCGTATCCACAGGCATCAGTATGCATAAATATTGCAGCCTTCGGATCATATACGGCAACCAATGGAGATTTCGACAACATATTCTTTAGCGTGCGGAATGCATTCTCGCAGTCAACTGACCATTCGAACGGTATATCTTTACCCGTCAGGTCTGACATGGGCTTCGCTATGTTGGCAAATCCAGGTACATGCTTTCGATAATAACCCGCCAATCCAAGGAAACTTCTGATTGCGGTTACATTGTCAGGAACTGGGAAGTTCTTTATGGCGACAACCTTATCTGGATCTGGCCGAATTCCATCAGGCGAGATCAGGTGTCCCAAATACTTCACTTCTTGGAATCCAAAGAAGCATTTCATTGGATGCAACTTCAGGTTTGCTGTCCTCAGCAGGTCCAAGATAGTTCTCAGTCTTTCCAAAAATTCTTCGAACGTTCTTCCAAACACTACGATGTCGTCAAGGTAGACAAGGCACGTTTCCCATTTGTGCCCGGCGAGTAGGATGTCTAATGCACGTTGCATTGTGGCAGGAGCGTTTCGGAGTCCGAAAGGCATTCTTACGAACTCGAACAATCCTCGATGAGATGTAAATGCGGTCTTCTCGATGTCGCTTTCTTCCATCTCGAACTGCCAGTATCCACTCTTCATATCCAGCGTTGCGAAGTAGCATGCTCCTCTCATGGAGTCTAATGCATCATCAATCCTCGGTAATGGATAAGTGTCTGCCTTTGTAATCGCGTTCAACTTCCGATAATCTACACAGAAACGGTAGGAGCCGTCCTTCTTCTTTACAAGGACGATGGGCGATGCATACGGCGATTTCGATGGCCTTACAACCCCAGATTTCTTCATCTCCTCTAGCGTCTCATCAATTACGATGCGTTCCCCAGGCCCGCATCTTCGTAACGTGTCTCGAACAGGTAGATTATCTCCAGTTTCGATCTTGTGTTTGGTCAGATTCGTAGCTCCCAGGTCCTTAGATGAAAAGGCGAAGATCGGTTGGAACTCCTTCAGTAGGATCGTCAACTCTTCTCTTTGATCATCTGTCAGTTCAGGACCAAGTTGAATTTCTCTTTCAAAATCAACGGGTGCTTCTCCGATGTCTCTAAAGTTTTCCTCTTCGGAAACTTTGCAGGCTTGCTCTTCTTCTAGTTCTTCTAGAAGTTCGAAGTGTCCAATAGTCTCGCGGTCTCCAATCCCCACGGACTCCAGTGTGGTATTCAGGAGTTGGACTTCCAGTTGTGATGTCCCATTCCCTTGTAGCACACTGCTGGCCACAACGATGCCTTTTCTATTAAAGAGACTATCGTTCGTTTCAATCATGAGTACTTCGTTTTCCTCAATGATTCGCCCTGCAGCTACTTTGAGGTTCAAAGCCTGGCCCGGATTTAACGTAATCCTTCCTTGGGCTTTTACGCAGCTTTCCTCTCTAGCTTTTATGGCATAGGAGTTATCCAGATGGCTATTCTGAGCACATCCCTCCTCTTTTAACTCTTTGAAGAAATTCCAGGGAAGGCTACTACGCGCACTTCCTTTCTTCAACAATTCTCGTGTTCCTTCGTAGAACATCTCATTAGCAAAGTAGATCTTGGAGGTCTTCATGGAAATGATGAGATCAAACGCAGCTCCCAGGTCTCTCCCCAGCAGTGCTTCTCGTTTTCCATCTATGATGAGCATCCTTGCCGTTACTTGCTTTCCGTTCAACTCGAACGTTGGCCACAACTGACCCAGTACCTTAATCGGTACCCCTCCTACTGCGCCTAATGCAGGTGCGTTCCGGATTGGTCCATATCGAAGTCCGTACTCTTTGGCCATTGTGCCTGACAAGATAGTGAACCCAGTTCCGCTATCCGCCAAAAATCGAACTGGTGTGCCGTCAACCTGAATGGTAATCTTGGCAACATTCTCATCGGGCGTAGTATCTCCTACCTCGATGAGTTCGCATGAGGTGAGTAGGCTGTCTACAGTGATTTCGACACTCTTTCGACAACAAGCCCTACTCCTCAATAAATCTCCAACTTCAACGGATTCAATAACCTCGCTGTTCGCAGGGATCCTGCTGGTATCATCTCTTCTACCGATAGCTGCATTTACAATAGCCTTCTTGGATTTCTTAGCATCAGTTTCGGCCTTGCCCGAGGCAATAACATTGGATGTTACATCTTGAGGGATTTCCTGAGCATCATTGCTTATCCCCGGTATACACGCCGCAGAATTCTGTTGGGTTCTTCCCTCAATTCCGACTGGCACCGCAGAATTCTGTTGGGTCTCTCCCTCAATTCTGTCTTGATTAACTCCAGTTTCCATGGCTTCCACAATTCTCTTTGCTTCCTCCAAGCTATTCGCGTAAACTACCATAGCTTTCGTAGGTGACCAGATGATGGGTTCCGGAAATATCTCCTCGATGATTTCTCCCCTTCGACCAGTATCCTTTCGCAGCTTCTTATATTTTCGTGAATTCCGTTGTCGTTTTCCATTCGTAATGCCGACTAACAACTCCGACGATTGCTCAGGGAGTCCTTGAGTGTCCAAATCACATGGTCTCTTCGGTGCTCCAGCCTTTGGTCTAGTTGTGGCGACATTCGAAATGCCGACTAACAACTCCGACGATTGCTCCGGGAGTCCTTGAGTGTCCAAATCGCATGGTCTCTTCGGTGCTCCAGCATTCCGTCTAGTTTTAGTGACATTGGTAGCTTCGCTCACGCCCCTATTCCCCCCCAACAAAGCTTTGTCCACAATGTTTTGGGAATTGGCGATCGCTGTTTCGTTTCGATTTTGTCGTTTTCCAGAGGGTTTTCCGTTCTTAAAGGGCGGTAGGCCCCTCTTTACTGCCACCCTTTCTAGTTTAAATCAGCCGGGTTTTCCTCTCGCAGGAACTTCTTCTGCCCGTTCTCGCTGACGACAAAATACTGCTGGCCATTTCTTCCAGTGGCCATTCCATGTTGAACAAGTCCAACGGTTCCATCCGCAACTACTTTCTTTGGGCAGTTTCTTGAAAAGTGACCCTTCTCGTGACAGTGATAACACTCTACTGTGCTGAGATCTTTCGGGGTTTTACTTCCATCTTGCGTTTGCTGACCATTGTAGTTCTTCTTCTGCGGATATCTCTGGTTCCATTTACGACCTTGTTGCTGATTCGAGTTCTGGTTGGTCTTCTGTTGCGCTTGGTTATTTGAATTTGATGGAGTCGAGTTGTTCGTTGGGTCCGCTTGATCTTGAGTAACAACCGCGTAAGAACGTCCTCCGTCCATTACTGCTTGTGTCTGTTTGGCATTTTGGCGTTGGTTATTCTTCTGTGGACCCTTGGAGACCTGGGTCGTCGTTTGTTGACCCATCGTTCCTTCCGGTATCCATAACCCATCAGCCATCAAAACTTCCTCGGTATCCTTGATATATGTCGTGTACAGCTTCAGATTGCTATTCGGCGCATTCTGTGTAGCATTACGTATAATCGGATGAAGTTTCTGCCGAAATTCCACAATCCGGTATTTGTCGGTTACCCCAGGTAACACTTTCCTACTCAAGTCAAGGTAGCGACCCAAAAACTGATTGGTGTCCTCTCCTTTCCTTTGGAGCATGGTATCCAACCTCAGCTTCAGTTGCACTAACTCGTCTCGACGTCCAAATCTTTCAATTAACTCGCTTCGTATGAAGTCCCACGTGGTCTTTCCTCGATTTTCTTTGTAGAAATTGGATAACCAACGTACTACGTCCCCTTCTACCGCCTTACGTAGGTAGTAGGTCTTGTGGACGTTGCTCCAGTCCTCCAGATCTGCGATACTCTCGTAGTCCTCCAGAAAGGTGTATACAGACGTCAATCCTTTGAAGGTCTCCAGATTCCGGAGTGGGTGAAGACTCTTGTACTTCCCATCCAGCTCCTCACAGGTCCGATGACGATTGCAAATTGGATTTCCTTCCAGCTCTTCTACGCTGGGATCCTCACTTGTTAGGCTTTCATCCTCTAGCTGGTCCGGGTTCTCCCTCCGTAGAATAGGAGTCTCAGGTAGGCGACCTCTCTGGGTCCCTCCACTCTTCTTCAGCATGAGCGGCGTCTGGAATACATTAACCTGTCTTAGGTTTTCAGCGTGGGCCGACGAGGGCTCCCCTTCAGTGTCCAATCCAGGAATCACTGTATGACGCTGAGATTCAGCGTGGGCCGACGAGGGCTCCACTCCGGTATCCACTTCTCGGACTACCGTATGACGCTGAACTGTACTTACACCACGCCCGCTCCGGAGTAACATCGATCCTGATGGTTGCTGGGCTTCGAACCAGGCCATCAGTCTCTCCCGTCTTTCAGCACTTAGATTTTGAAGGATACCTTCAAGTGGATCTTCTCCATCCATTTGGTTTGTATCGTCCTTCTCCCGTGTCTTCGACTTCGATTTCGGTCTGCCTTTCTTTCCTTTACCACCTGGTGTAACTCCGACATCATTGGTATTCTCTACTGGATCTGTAGTGAGGTACCCCGCACCTCCACCATTTTGTAACATCCCCGTTTCCGTCGGGTTAGTAGAGTGATCTCTGCTAGCCATCTAGAAGTGTCGAGTGGATGTTGATGATTAAGTCTTTCGGTCTATTGGCTCCTGTGTTGCTACTTAACCACCAGGGACACAAGGGTCGGTACCTCAGGAGACCTGTGGTAGAGAATATTGTAGAGATGTCGTCTTACACTCGGCTGCTGGAGACTTCGTTGTCCGGTGGAAACATCGGCTACGTGGCGGCTATAATTCTAAGTCCCACTCCCATAAAATGACTGAGTCCACACATTGAATTCGTATGATGAAAATGCTCTTTTATTCAATAAACAGAGAGTCCTGTAGATTGAGAGATATCGCATCGGTCTTAAGCATAAAGACGGTCTGTCCGATCTGCCTGATCTATCCGATCTGTCCTCTCAATCTACAACCTCTTGTATTTATACTCAAAATACAATACAAACATCTGATTATGATAACAAAGGCTCCAGGTGTGTCCAAGTCTCTTGGACACACTCGGACCTAGAAGTGAACTATCACTTGACAAGAAAACGAAAACATCTATAAGATGTATAAATTATAACAATACAGAAGGATGTACGATCATCCTCCTATTAACAATTTGTAAAGATTCTCACGTCCAAAAGTTCTGCATCGATGGTTCTTCTAGGATCTATCCTATTAACCATCGATGTAGTACTTTTGGGCTATTCTTCTCATCTTGGAGGGCAGGGAGTCATCGTCGTAATGACCTCCCGGCCACCCCCAAGCATGAGGTGAGAACCTTTCATCGATACAACTTGATTACAGGGTGTTTACAAAAACGGACGAATTCCAAACGGTGAATTCGTTACAGTAGATATAAGTACATATGCGATATTTTTGTGGTTTCTGCTCGCTCCCACACATGCACGCACGCGCTCCCATACAAAAAGTCCCAGAAAAGCGGACTATATACAAAATTTGGGTGAGGTTCTTTAAAATTTTGTGGGGTTTGTAAGGGAACAATTTACAAGGAAAACCAAATAAACCAAATAACATGGATCATCAAGGAGACAACGAAGCTACCACTTCAGGTGTGGGGCACAATCAAAATGTGAATCAGCCTGTACATAGTAGCTTAATCCCATATTTTTCAGGGGATGGAAAAGGTCCATCTGCCAAAGAATTGTTTGAGCAGATTGAAGGTATCACTAGGCTAGCAAATTGGACAGAGGAATTTCAGATAATCTTAATCAAAGCTAAATGTAAAGGTCCTGCAGCAGAATTCCTAAGAGATCACCCAGAGATAAGACAGATAACAAGACTAGAAGAGCTAAAAGCATTAATGATTCAGCGTTTTGAACCAATAGAACCCAAATTAGTGTCAATGCAGAAATTTTTAGAAGAAAAGCAAAGTAGCACCGAGAGTGCAATAGAGTACATTTTGAGGGTAAAAACTCGAGGTAGAACTTTCACCGATGAAAATCCTACTCCAGATCAAATAGCCATGCGGGATGGTATGATCCAAAACCAAATTATAAAAGGATTGAATTCCCGAATTAAAAGGTTTGTGTTGTCCCGGAATCCTGCTAATTTACAAGAGACAATCGCAATTATTTTAGCCGAAGAAGAAAATGAGAAATTAGTACAAGGGAAAAATGGGGTAAATTAAATTGAGGCTAGAGACCCAAATTTAGCAGTTAGACATAAAGGTGCAAGGATGCCATAAAACAGTTACAGAAAATGAAGTTAAGAAAAACAAGAGTAAAATAGACAAATGAATAAAAAGGAAAGTGATTTAAAACATTACTGCTGGACAGTGGATTGTCCGGAATAAAATAAGAAATGAAACAGGGAGTTAAAAGCAGTAATGTTGGACAACAGATTGTCCGTGTAATTGAGAAAAATAAGTTTAAAAGAGCAAGAAGAAAACAGTAAAACAGAAAGTGAATGAAAACAAATAGTGGTTTAAACCATTAGTGTTGGACGACGGACTGTCCGGAATTAGGTAAGAATATGGTTAGATAATTAAAACACTAATGTTGGATGATGGACCATCCGTATAATTAAGAAATGATAGGTTCTAATAGGGGGAACAATGAATATATAAGTTGAATAAAGATAAGAATTTAAAGGTAAAAATTAGACAAGTGGAAAAGAATTATGAAACAGCCTAGGGGGTAGGTACCCCTATGACATAAAACCAAACTCAATTGAAAACAGAATGGGAGGCTATATGGTATTACAGGATAACATGAAAAAATAATTCATACCTAAAACCATGGATGTGAGTACTATAATAACGGGATACTTTATGGAAGAAAATTTCATGCCCACAATTAATGTGCTATTAGTCCTAGCCAAACAGGAAATACATTGGAGCTAGCACCCATACCCAAAAAAGCTATTCAGGAGTCAATAATTGAGTAAAAAAGTGATGAAGAAAAATAATGTCAAGAAATATAGTAATTAGAAAATTTGATGAACATGAAAATAGAGAAAAATTGAAGTTAAGGGTAAAATGGAAAACAAAAGGGGAGTTTAAAAAACATCTCAGTGAATGAGATGAAATGAATAGAATAATTTTATTCTTATAATAATGGAACATTTTGGCAAGTAGAAAAGCTGAAATGGGAAATGGTAGTATATTGCCTCTACAATTATTAAATGGGGGATCAACATAAAAAAAATATATATTGGGAAAAAATTTAATGGATATATAATACAAGTAAAATAATTTAAAAAAAAAAAAAAAAAAAATAAATGAAAAATTACATAATCTAAATAAATAACAAGGTACAATCATAAGTTTGAAATAATATAGAGAATTATTATTTCAATGTGTCTGAATCAGCCACAAAACAAAACAAATGTTATGGGCAAAATTTACTGGGAATGGATGCATTCAAAATTGAGGATGGGGTGAACTTCATCAAACTTAATGATCCCGTTATAATGGTTAGTGCAGAAGGCACTGTAATAATTAGAAAAGATGGAATAGAAAGAAGTTCACATGTGGGAAAAAACAGGTAGTTATAAATCCTGAATTTGGAATGGAATCTGGCTCCCTTCACATTATCTTTATCTAAAAAAGGTAATATGATGAAAAGGCAAATTCCATGTTGAAGGTAAACAATATTTGCTAAAGAATAACATGTTTAATTTTATGATTTTTATATAATCTACAATTTATATAATTTTTATGTAACCCATGCAATTATTATACTATTAACCAGAATTGTATTTTTATGTGTTGAAAAAGTAGTTAAGTGTTTCAAATTTATTATGTACATCTGTAATTTGTATTGTGTGTTTAGGGCTTGTAGACCAACAAAGAATTGTCCTGCTATTTTAGAAATGTGTTAGGAAGGATAGAGTATGATAAGAAAATTGTTAGGATAGTTACAGGCTAGAAAAACAAACAAACTAGGTAAAAAAAAAATGACTATTCATTTGTTGTAAGCATTAGATCTCTCACTCTTATAACAAGTACTAAAAGTGTCAATTGAAATGTATTGTTTGTTCACGAAATCAGAACATTGTATCCACATTCAAGTTGGAGCTTTGTACTTTCATCAAAAAATTGGAACATCAACGAAAACCTCTACAGATGCTAGGTTAGCAAGTCGACAATTTCTTCAGAAAAGCAGACTAATACCAGATGTTATAACAGTTAATCAAAAAAAAATCTCTTCAGAAAAGCAGACTAATACTTTGAAGACTTAGACCTTGGTTTGCCAATTTGGGAGAACTTCAACCTTTCATCAGACTGAATATTGACATTGTAGCCTGAGTGATGTCTAAAGGACAATTTCAACAGAAACTGATTTACAGATCAGCAATCAACAGATGACAACCTAGTAACCATCTGATGACATCTATACAAAACCATCATGAGGACTACATCAAAACAATGAACTAATAGAATTTGTGAGCAATTCCTAAAATGTGCTGCAATTTGTCTATTTATAAAATTATCCAAGAGTGAAGAGATATAGAAGTGCTAAAATGGGGTAAATGATAACATGAAAAAAAAAGTAGAAAATTAGGACTATTGTAAGTGAAGGTTCATGACAATTAGGGTAAATTACACAGATTAAATGTGGGAAGTGAAATTTAGGGGGTAGGGATGTTAGGTGTTCAAAATGGACTATAAATGCACCTAAACACCTAACATGAAATCATACATAAACAAAAATAAACAAAACAAAAAACTAAATAGAGACCAAAAAGGAAAAGCAACAATAAGAATTGTAATAATAATAATAGTAATAATAATGGTAATAATGATGATAATAATAATAATAATAATAATAATGTTTAAAAGAACTTGTGAATGAAAACAGGTGTTTAACTAGAAAGGTGTAATGTGACACCTGAAAAAGAATAGACGATAGAAAAGAAGAAAGTTTAAAATGTAAACAAGTGTCATAACAGGTGTGTCGTATGTAAAAGCTAAAAGGTGTAATATAACACCTTAAGTGAATAGAAAGAAAAGTTAAAAGGTGTAATTTAACACCTTAAGTGAAACAATGATAACAGAAAGAAGAAACAATTAACTACAATAGGCATACACATCACACATTAACAAAATATCATACGGTGACTAGGCTGGGGGTGTGAAAATAATAAGATCACATAAATAATTTATGAGATTTGCTGTCATAATAAGAGGAAATGTTAAAATGGCCTGTCAATCATAATAAGATATAATATTATTCTATCGTTACTTTTAAAGCAAACTAACACTTAAAATTAACCTTTTCTAAGAAAGGTCACACCTGTGTTTACATTTAATGTAACTTTTGTCAACACCTGATATCATGTTAGTCCTTCATGTCAATCACAATACTTTCACTTTTCAATCATAAGGTTGACCAATTAAATGATTGAATAATCAACCCAAGTTAACCAATGAGAGACTAGAATGGACTAAAATCTTCAATTTTAGTCAGTTCATTTTAGATTTTAGACCAGAGTGTGGCAGACTCTCAAAGAGAGTGTGAGGCTCTCAATGAGGTTTCGCAGAGTGTCTACAGCCAGAGAGAGAGAGAGAGAGATAAAAGTATACCAGCGGTTTGTAAAGGGATCAGAAGTACTTAGTTTTCTTTACAAGAAAAAATACAACAATATACTAGTTTCCTGTAGGAACCTAGTGTATTGTTTGATTAACTTGGAAAATATTTTGGTTATACTTTCAGAACTCTAAAATATTTTGAGATTACACTTTCAGAACTCTAAAATATTTTGAGATTACACATTCAGAACTCTAAAATATTTTGAGATTACACTTTCAGAACTCTAAAATATTTTGAGATTACACATTCAGAACTCTAAAATATTTTGAGATTATACTTTCAGAACTCTAAAATATTTTGAGATTACACTTTCAGAACTCTAAAATATTTTGAGATTACACTTTCAGAACTCTAAAATATTTTGATTACACTTTCAGAACTCTAAAATATTTTGATTACACTTTCAGAACTCTAAAATATTTTCATTACACTTTCAGAACTCTAAAATATTTTGGTTATACTTTCAGAACTCTAAAATATTTTGAGATTATACTTTCAGAACTCTAAAATATTTTGAGATTACACTTTCAGAACTCTAAAATATTTTAATTACACTTTCAGAACTCTAAAATATTTTGGGATTACACATTCAGAACTCTGAAATATTTTGAGATTACACATTCAGAACTCTAAAATATTTTGGTTGCATATTCAGAACTCTTAGATCATTTTTGTTGCTTTCACAAATAGAACTTTAAAATATTTTGGTTTACACATACAGAATTATAATTAATTGTGGTTGGTTTACAAATTAAAACAATAAATTGTGTGCAAACTTCATAGTGTTTTGTGATCATCATTTGAGTTGGTGTTTAATTTAAGTGTGTGCCAGTTCAGCAATCAACTCCACAACCCCAAATCAACTGGACATCTGAACGAGCATCAAGAAAAGGTAGGAAACTAATAATTTACTTTTTAAACAAGGCCAATAACATAAAAATACACCAAGAAACATAGGGGGGCACAACTTGATCAAAACAGGGATACTGGTTCCCCAAATAGACCATTGTCTGGAACCTGAACCAAGCTGTACACTTTCACTTGTTCCCCTTTTCCAAAATTTTGAATTTTGACTTTCAGGGCTATAGAGTGGAGGTAAAAATAACATTACCGTGTAATAGAGCGATTGTTTTTTTTTTCTTGCTGGAGATTGAAGTAAGCAAGACAAGAAAAACTATCCACAGTTGTTAAATAAATCCAGACATAGGACCTATTGAATTCATTATTTATCAGTCTTATGACACAGACCAACTTAAATTGCCTGAACTACGACAGTTTTGAACTACAGTCATTTCTAACCTAAATAATTATTTAAGTATTACAAACATTTTTTATCAATATTTGTGCAAGAATCTGACCTTTTATCTTTTACATAAAAGTACATTGGAAATTTTTTTTTTACATTTTCTGGTTTTTACAAAGCATTTTTGCATGCTCCACGCCTAGGATTGACAAGCTAGAATTGACCACCTTTACTCAGCTTAACTACAAAAGTTAAGTAATACGTGTGCAATGTCATTTCGTGAGCAATGCGCTGACTAGAAGGCAGCCCTGGTTAATAACAGGGAAGTGTTTCCACCTGTCTTCACAGTGTATCGCATAGGACAGAGTTCGTTGTACTGAAAAACGGTTATTTATTGCTATTCCAAGTATTATCACAGTTGCAGGTTTCTGAAAAACAAAACAAAAATCAAGTGTTTTACTAAGAAAGAAAGCATTGCGAGTGTGCCGTTTAAAAAAAGAGAATCAATATGCCAATTGCAAACTTTTTTTTTTTTTTAAAAAAAAAAAGTATATTCCACTTTAGTGAAACAATTCCAATACTTTATTTTTACTTTACTTTTCATATAATGACACAGCCTGCATTGCAATGTGGGTTTCTTTCTGACCAAAACTTAGAAAAATACTTGCAGAAATAACGAATTGAAGTGAATTGAACTCGAAATCATGATCCTGAGTACTGTATAGTAGAAAACCCTTACACTACGCGATCAACATTAGATAAAAAAAATTCTTTGTGTGCTTGTGCTTTCTTTGGAATTTCAATCTGTAGCAAAGTAATTTTTTTAGTTTAAAAAAATTCTTCTTTTGGTTGAAACAGCTCTTATATATCTATAAGATATAAATTCTTCAAACGTGCACACCACCTATGCTCGATAGCACCATTATAATATGATAGTATAGCACTTGACATAACATCGAATCTCAATCTCATGGGTATATCAGGCATATAGTAAAAAAACATGAGGAAGAGTCAAGAAAAAAAATATATAAGGAAGGACACAGACACACACAGAGGAAGGAAACTCAAATACTTTTTTGCTTCTTTCCTAAAATGGCATATTGCACCTTAATTTTCTCTCTCTCTCTCTCTCTCTCTCTCTCTCTCTCTCTCTCTCTCTCTCTCTCTCTCTTTATATATATATATATATATATATAGATCTATAGAAAATATTTTGTTGGCCTTTGTTTGGCATACAATCAGGTTAGCAACAGTCAGATAAATGTTTAGTACTGGTTGTATACTTGTGTGTATAAGGTGTAATATAACCCATGAGGTAATAATATCTATATAGAGAGAGAGAGAGAGAGAGAATGAAAAAAAGGGTGGTTCGCCAAAACGTCGACCGTCCATGCAATTGCTTTACTTGGATCGTTTTTTTTAGCAAAAAAAAATGTAGAGATGGGGTGTGGGGTGTGGGGAGATGGAGGGTGAAGTTGAGGTAAAGATGGGATAGAAAAATTCAGTGAAGCATCTTTGTGCAAGAAAGTTCATGATGTGAATGTGTAAATGAGATCGATCCTGACCATGCATTGAAACGTTCTTACGCATGAAAGCCACTTAATGCTAATTTTTTTCTACTGAAAAAAAAAGTTTTTTTTTTTTGCTAAAAAAAGGACAATGCTTATGTATGGTGCGCAGTAAAGTATAAAAAACGATTCCTACACGTCATTCGTCCAGTAGGTCTATATAGAAAGAGAGGCTAATAAAGCCTACATAGAATGAAAAAAAAAAATTGTTGGGTGTAATAGTAGGTGTATGCAATGTGCTTGATATATACAAAAGTGAGGTTTTTCCCCCCATTCTTATAAAAGAAAAAGACTATATACAGCAAAATGTTTCTACACCAATGCACAAGTCTTTTCTCTCTCCAACCAGATCACTCGCTTTGAATCAAGAAGAAATACTTTTTCGAACATTTACAAAAAAAATATTCACCATAAACAGATCCTACATAGAGAGAGGAAAAAGAGAGAGAGAGAGATAGAGAGAGAGAGAGAAAGAGAGAGGGAAAGACCTACTCATAAGTCAGAGGAAACCCATATCATGATATAAAATTCCATTTTTCCATCAAAAATGAATATTATAATCAAGAGTTATGTTTTTCTAAAGGAATAAAAAAAACTTTTCAAAGTGTCACTAACATTTAAGTTTCCAAGTTTTATCTCAGTTTTATCTCTGAGTTGTCACTCTTGACAAAAAAAAAGTGTCAATAGAACTAATAGCATGATATTGCTTCAATATCTTTTGTCAACTCAAAATTACTCGGTGGGTTATTTAAATGAGGAACATGTTTTCTGCAAAGGTGGTGGACACAGACGATCAATTCTGGTTTGTCAACCTTTTCAATCTAGAAAGTGATCGTGTATGTTTTGGATTTTGTTAATCCAGCACAACTTTTATTGTTTTTTTAACCTTTAATTCAAGAATCATCTCGGCCAGATTGGACGCTGTGTTTCTTACGTTCAATTGTGGGTGCAATTGTCCACATCATTATGCTTTGAAATGATGACAACATTATCAGTTAGTTAAAAACAGACAAAAATGTGCTCCGTCTAGGTATAGTAGGTGATAGAAGTTTATTTTGACAAAGCCTTTTTATGCTGCTTTTGGACTACATAGTCCTCTTGCCACAGGCCCTCTGAGCTGCTTCTACAGTAAATTATTCAAATTCGAAATTTCAATCTTTTTCTTAAAGTTGTGTTTCAAAATGCAGCACACTGTATACCCACAATAAAACAGTCCAACAAGTAATAATCATTGTGACAAACAAGAAATCCTAAAAATCAATTTACAGTGACAAAAGTTAGGCATCTCTGACAAACTTTGTAGAAAAAGTTCAAACTTTTAACATCATGATGCTAATTCCATTCAGTTTCCCTACCAATTATTCTAATATTCTTTGCAAACCATGTCAATTTGAAAGGAGAAAAAAAAATAACTTCCAAATATGAATGAACTCCTTTTCGCTCTCCCACGTGGCCATTTCAGGGTACACGCATGTGTCAATTCATTTCTCAGTAAGAATATCATACATCCCGTGAGAGCCATACTGAATATACGGAGGAAGAGGGGGAGGGAGGGAGATTTACCATAATTTTCCCGTTACTATGCCAACTACTCTGTACATATATTTCTAACTAAATATATACATATATTGAGTAATAGGTCTATCATAACCATTGTCTTGAGTTCAAAATGATCACGCAATCTTTGTGTATTCAATTCCTATAATTTTCGGACTAATGTACATTAATCTTCCATTTGCTTATATCAACAACAACAATAAAAAAACTAACAACTATATATGTAAAAACTCAGTGTAGAAATCTAAAAAAGAAGTGGCCACATTCGTTTTTTTAATATTAAACCCAATCTTCCAAAAAGAAAGTCATTTCTAACAATTAATTACAAGAGAACACACTAAACATTAATAAATTATGATGTTACAACATCATAAACGTTTTCATATTAACATAAATTGCTTATATTCTTCCATAGAACAAGTGTTATTTTGTGACACACCCTGTCCATTTCATTAGCTATTGTAATAATTATATTTAGAATATTTGCTTTCACACATGATGAGTCTGTGAGTAAAAACTTCTTACATCGAAATAAACCTCAAGTCCAATAAAGAAATACCACATGTTGCAAGATGACACACATACACACCATAGCTAATAGTGGCAATTACATTTTATCATGTGTTTTTGTGACTGTGTTAAAATGAAGGCAAAATAAAAATTATAAACACCATGTCATCAATGCAGAATGGAAAGAAAAAAATGATGATGATGAGTTTCTGTTTCTAACAAACTATAACATTGATTGGAAAAGACATTTTGTTTATTATATAACTTCCTAAATATAAACACTGACCTATATATTATGTGTGGTTCATATAAGTTTAGGAAGAGAGAGAGAGAGAGAGAAAGAAAAAGAGAGAGAGAGAGAGAGAAAGAGATAGATAAAGAGATAGATAAAGAAAGAGAGAGATAGATAAAGAGAAAGAGATATAAAGAGAGAGAGAGAGAGAGAGAGAGAGAGAGAAAGAGAGAGAAAGATAGAGATAGAGAGATATAGATATAGATAGAGATAAAGATAAAGAAAAAAAGATAGAGAGAGAGAGAGAGAGAGAGCAATTGTGTTTAGGTTTGTGGTGGTTAGCCACAAAAGAAAATGACCTGAAAACTGTAGCATTGCATTACTTAAGTAAATATGAAGAGGAACCTAATGCATATTGACAAGAGCCTAATCAAGACCTTATGACCATATGCAAAATAACCTTCAATTAAAGCAGCGTCGAAATTATGCTAATGATTACACGGTGTGAAATATAATAAAGGCAATGGAGTAAACTAAATATTTTTACAGGAGAATTTTAGATGTGTGGCAAGACTGTGAATAATTTGAAGTTTGTTCCTTATTTTGTATCATCTAAGCGGAATTCTAAAATGATTATTCTATTTTTTAAGAGCTCAAATTAAGATAAACTTGAAAGTGTTTTAGAAACTAGAAATATAGGTCCAAATACTTAAGGGTATTTTTAATTTTGATATCTTTTAAAACAAGCATTTTTAAGGCAGTTTGAAAATGAAACAATTTTGAGCAGATGATTTTTTTTAATTTGTGTCTATACAAAATGTACATGAAAATGCCATTAAGTGATTCAGCTGCCATTCTAGTTTTTTAACACACTCAATTTCTCATCTGTGCTGCTTTTGAAACATTGAATAATTAGTCTGAAAATTAGCTGTTCGGTAACATTTAAAGACAAAATTAAAAGTATGATAATACTTACAGTATAAACAATTTCAACCCACAGTTAAAATAAATTAAAAGTTTATTTAGAAACTAGTGGGCTAACCCGTCATAAATGACGGGAGCAAAATTCACAGGCAATTGTGCCCCAGCATTAGTTTCTTTTCCTTCGCCCTTTTATGACGTCAGACCAAGTAACAAACTAGTTAGAAATTGATGACATTCATAAAAGGGCGGAGCAAACGAATTTCTAATGCTGGGCACCATTGCCTGTGATAAATTTTAGTTTAATTTTGCTACTATTATCCCCTCCCCTTTTTATATTTGAAAGAGAAAATGAGTTTTTCATTTTCTCTGGTGTGCGCATGCGTGTCGTTTGTTCCTTTTTTACTCTTTTCATTTCAATTTCAGTCACCCCTCCCACTTTTTCCCCTTCCACGTTTCTCCCTCTCCCCTCTACACTTTCCAACCTTTTCCCCTTTCCAATTTAATATCATGGGGTTCTTGGATGGGGAGTGTGCAACATATAGTTGACCTTGAGAAAAAAAAGCGGTTCATTTATTCATTTAAATTTATATAAAATTCCGACGTGCTTCAAGGTTTTTTTCCTTGTTTGTACAGTGTTAATTACACACACAGACCTGGCTTAATATATACAATTCATCTTCAAATGCAATGAAAAAAGGAAATAAAATAAATTTTGTTTGGCCAACCCTTTTACATTTCAGAACATAGAAACATTGCAGTTATTAGTTATTACGCAAAATAAAAGTGCGTGGCATCAACCCTTTAACATTTTAGGTATTTTTCATAATGAAAAATAAACTTTATGAAAATTTGTTTTAGTTTTCATTTTTTTTTAGTTCTTAACTTAGCCTAAAAGCATCAACTTTTGAACTTTTCTTAATTATCATAGTTTCTAAAATAATTTTCATTTTTTTTCTTTAAAGTTTTTTTTTTCTTTCTGAAATGCAAGATAATTAAAAAGTCAGTAAACAAATTTCAAAAGTTTTAAAACTATACCTGGGGCCCATTTCACAAAACTACAAGTCTTGACAGTAACAACTGTAGGTTACAAGTCATTGTAATCACAACTTGTTGGTTACAGGTATTTCACGAATATTTGTACACAAAACTACACGTTTTGTGAGTAACAATTGTAGCTTACAACTGTAGGTAACAAGTGAAATTTGACTTGTTTGTAACAGGTGTAGTTTGTCCTTATTCATTAAAGACGCGTTTTTTTTTCTTCTTCTTTGTGTGCAATTCCATAGTGCCGGCCATAAGTTGTGTATTTTAAAAGACATTCGAGATAATCAGGACATTCTGTTTAATTTCAAAACACTTGTAAAACAATCTACATGTACCTACTTTTTCAGTTAAGTAGAACATTTTTGGTTGGCAACAATTGTCATAAATAAGCTTGTCCACTACACTTGTTAGCTACAAGTGTAAAATAAAACAAAGCTAAAATTGTAAAAATTCACTTGTAATTACAAGTGTACACTTGTACTTTTGTAAAACACTAATAAATAGATATTTTACAAACTTGTAAGACTTTTACTTGTTACTAACAAGACTTGTAGTTTTGTGAAAAGGGGCCCCCTGCTTGTTTGTGCCATCCTGAATTTATTATATTTATTTCACAATAATTACCTTAAAACAGCAAAGTATAACATGCCTTAAATGTAATACATATACAAACGACAAACTAATTTAAAGTAGTTGTTGTAAAACGAAGTTCTCAGACGGCGCGAAAACCCTAATAGTGTATACTTGAAAATATTCACAACGAAAATGCATTTATTGAAATTACTTATTACTACTCAATCATTCAAACAAACGTTGAATTTCATCTACAAATTTATAAATAAAACTCTTGAAATTGTAAACCTACATCAAATAAATCCCGACGTTCAGTTGTGGTTTGGCTAAATCAAATTTAAACCTCTTATGTACATTAGTCGGTTTAGTCCAAATTCCCTAGTTGATTTGGAAATATAACACCCCCACTGGACTCTCTCTTATTGAGACTAGTATATACTGTATGTCGTAGAGAATATAACATGTCTATGTATATAAATAGATATATTTAAAAATCCGAGGTCATTATTTGCGTTATATACAAAGTAGGCTGCGAGACTTTATTATTTGCTTAGTTTCACGAATTCTAAATAAAGCTCTTTGTAAATATGTACATTATGTTATTAGATGTCTACTTAAAAATAAATCCATTATGATTAACTACAAACAAAGAAAACAGCCTCCTCTGCTGAAAATGAAGCAACATAATGAGATAAATCATTTTATTTCTCTTTAATACTTGTATATAAACTCTCTAGGAGAAATCTACTTGCGAAGATGCAAAACAAACCATGCGAAACATGTAACCCCTTAAAGAGCGGCAATCACTGATAACTTGCATGAATTCGCACAAAACATTTGAATTCGACGATACCTTTAAAGTTCCGATCAGTTATATGAATTACAATTTAAGGGTTTTTAGATAATAATAAAAAAAATTATACCAATGATATCATCAATTTCATTAATATCCTAATACCTTGTACAATAAAAAAAAAGTTCTAAAGTGTAGATCACTGAATGACCTATGGTTCTTAAGTGTAGGTCACCTAGTGACCTACGATTAGTCTGTTCCGTCCAATAATGTCTAAAAATTTAAATATGTTCTCTATTTTAAACTTCTAAAAACGATTATTTTTATAGACATCAACATGAAAATCCATTTAAATTGATCTTCTAGTTTGTAAACAGCTTTTAATTTCTTCTTTGTTGTTGTTTCGACTGAAAAGCAGTTAACTTTCAATTCAGCACACTCATAAATAATTAATGATGTTTAAAATGGTGAGAACAAGAATATTTGTTTTTTACTCAAATGTCAATTAACATAATTGTCATCTGGGCTTATAATTTCTTTCTGATTCGTTTTTCTTTAATTATTAAATTGAATATTAAATTTTCTGTTTTTTTTAAATCTAATTTTATAATTTGTTAAAAATACGGGTTTTTATTTACTGCAATTATATAGTATTTTCTGTAACTTTTCTTTCAAATAAAAGACACCATCAGGTGTACATCTAACACAATAATTTATCAGTTCAGTTGTTATGTGTTTTAAGTGTTGACATAAACGTTTCATCCACTTTGAATGGAGTTTTTTTTTCTCTTCTTCTTTTTTTTTGGCTCAAGGCTTAAGTCTAACTTACAAGTGTGATATATACAATGTGCATACTCTGTACATATATAAATTTAATATATTCTGTTATCATGAATCTAAATAATTGATTAACAGCGTATATAAATGCGATCCTTGATAACAGTAGCTTTAGTTTAGTTGTGAATTTGAATTTCTACACACACACACACACAAAAAAAAACCGAAAAAAAAGAAAAATCCCTCCAATATGTACATATTGTTAAATAGAAATCGATCAACAAAAAAAAGTAAAAACCTTTTTTTTTTTTCATTTCTTTTTACTTTTTTTTTCGACGAACAAACTACAGTATGTTTTTTTTTCTTCCTCTCACTGAGTCAACACAAGTTGAACGTGCACTAAACACGCCCATCCACATATACAGTGACAAGGATCGAAACTTTGAAGTAAGGCACGTTACCGGAAATTAAAACGAAGAGGTACACTCCATATATATATACAGTGGATACTGTATATAAAAAAGCATATGTCTTTTTCTATGAAGTTTTTATCCGGAAATAATTTGCTATCAACAAGAATGTTCAGCTAAATCGTAAATAAGAAGAAAGAAAAAAAAAATACAGATTTCAAAAACTTAGCATTATAGCAAAAAAAAAAATTGCTGTACGCGTGCTTAGTGTTTTTAAACCTAAATCAAATTTTTTTTTTATATAGTAGAAAGATCATTTCTTATATTTTTTTCATTATAAAACTTTTTTTTAAGTAGGGATTTTCAAAAACGGCGTTTATTATTACCTGTTAAAATTTAATATGAACAATTGTGTCTCTCTCTTTCTCTTTCTCTATTTTGTGGTTCAAATCACGTTCACTTTGATCATGAAGAAGAAAAAAGATGAAACATATCTTCAAAACTAAAACTCATTGTTTTATTATAAAATAAAAACTACTCAAATTCAAGAAGGATCCTTAAAACATCAATTTCCATTGTGAACCAACCGTCTGAATAAGGTACCAACATAAGAAAAATTTTCATATATTGAATAAATTCCAATTCTTATTGTCAGAACCCTGATAAAAAAAATTGAAATTCCGAAAGCGAGCCTTAAATAGTTGACTTGAAAATTATACAATGCAAAATTAAAACAAATTCACTGCTAAAATTTGAACTTTTAGTTTAAACAATTTAGATAGAAGCAGTTTCAAAAGGTGTTTTACAACAAGGTGAATTGATTTAAATCAAATGATAATTTTCTAATAAATCGGAACTATGCATGGTCGATATTAGTTCCGATAATCGACGTTATACTGTATATATTTTACATTTATATTTTTTATTGTAAAGTACTTTTTTTTCTGAATCGTGATTTAAATTTAAAAAAAAAATCCGATTTTATTTATGTTTTTTATAAATGAATTCACAGTCACTTTATACACTTTAAAATTAAGCCATGTTTAAAAAATGAAAATTTTATTGGAAACTAGAATATAAATTGCTGCGCCAACAGTATTTCCGAGATATAAATATCTTTAAAAAAACTTTTTATAAAAACATAAAGTCAATTTACGTTTTCACTTTTAAGCCAATTCTAAAACCTGCCACAAAATGTCAAAATATTATATTTTTTCAAATTGTAATAAAAAAGTTCAGTCTTTAAGATACATGCTCATACATTCACTCCTTGAGTCTTCTAGTTTATAATAAACTTTGAAGTTTTTTTTTTTTGCTTTACTCTTTTTTTAAAAATAGTTCGACTGAGTAATAATGCATAGTATAACATAACATGTGGCTTAGTTCAATTACTTTTAATAAAATGCCTGACATTTCAAACAAAAAAAGTATATGAAAAAACTGCATTAAAAAAGTATCAAATACCAAGATCTCATTACTCAAAAGAATTCAGAGACTATTTTATTAGTTGACACACAACACGTACACACACAATATATGAATACATGCACACAGAACGCACGCACACAAGAGTGACAGCACCAGAAAAAAAAAATACTTAAGTGTGGGAGTACACTGACTGCACTTATATTGCAGACATTTTTTTTTCTACTTTTCAATTACCAAGAGAATATTATAAAAACATAGCACGTACGTGCGTGACAAGTTTCTCCGATATACAACTACTTTCCCTTTGGAGGGTAAAGTCAACACATACTGGCAAAACCCCCTTGCGAATACAAGTACCAAAGCTTCGGGATAGAAGAAAGAAGAAAAAAATATTCATCACGCTACCTAACTTCCCTCTTCCCCCCCACCTTTTTCCCCCATCCCTCAGAAAAATGCTCCGAAAAATAAAAATTTCTAAGCCATCTGTTGCATGTGTTACACATATTGTCCTCAAGAGTTTCTAAAATGACTGATGAAACCAACCCCCTCCTCCATTCTCGAAACCACATAAAAAACGCAAGTGTTTATTACTTTGGTGGTGTATATCTTTCCCTCTCTCTCCACCTCTATATATCTTTATACATTTAACATCAACACCTATTTTTCTCACTTTTCTCTTTGTCTTTTTATCAGAAAAATTTTGTTTTTTTTCTTAATAGCACACATCTAAGGTAATAGCACCAACAATAACTGTGCAGCACTTGGGTTCAACCTGCATATAAATTGCATCATCATAATATAGGCCAACATATTGACAGAAAAAAAAAAGAGAGACTGATGTTCATTGCTTTAAGACTGGTCAACATTTGAAGTTGGCACCCACCACACACAAATGTTGAACTTAACAAACAACACACACCAGCCTCGAACATAAACTAGCATCGATTAGTCAATACAAGAACAACACTCGTCATTATAGATATATAACCAAGAAAAAGACGAAGAAAAAAAGTACATAGTGACTGACAATCGATTTTCAAGAAGAAGAAGATGAAAAAAAAAAAAACTCAAATGTTACGGATGGTCAGTCATGTGTAGGCCTACAACGCTAATGAGGTCTAAGTAACATATGCCTAGACCAATATAAATGTAACATGCGTCTTTTCTATTTGGAAGATGAAGAAAAAAAAGAAGACAATCAAAATAATAGCACACATGAAACAATTGAAAAAAAGATACTGAACTGAATGGGCATAACATAAGTAAAAACATATGCTGCAAATGAAAAAGTCACGAGTGACTAATCTACTACATAAAAGCCAGGTTCCAATTAATGGACAAGTCACTGCAAAATCATCACGAGTCGCCTGTCGTATCCTAACTACCATATAAAAGGTCGGGTCGATCTCAATACTGAAACTAGAAATGGAAAATAGTCACGAGTGACCAGTCACATCCTCTCAACCTTTGAAATTAAATAACTGCCACAATGAGAATAATATCAAGTGAAGACCTTTGCAATTAAATTTGTACATTCACATTGATTTAATTCTTTGTGATTTATATTTGGTTTTTTTCTCATCCATTTAGCCACATTGGGGAGGGGGTATCAAATTAAATACTTGTCAATTTCGCATAAACGTATCACATTTTGATTTTTGAGTAAATTTTACATGATGACATGTAACATAAATTACAATGTAAGTTATAGCTTTTTGTTGAAATATAAGTATAGTCAAACTGAGAATTAAAAAAACAAGGGGCATTTTTAATTAAACAATCAATTTAACCATAAACATGTTATTTGTGATACTTTTTAAAAACGGTCTAAAAAATATAAATAAGTTTTTCAGAAGATTCTTAACAATGTCCACAACATTCAACTCAATTTATGTTGCATAAAATAAATAATGATTTAAAAATGGAATTGTAACTTAAGAGGCGCACAGCCTCTTAAGTACATACACACAGACAATATACAAACCCAGTCACATTCACTGCCTTTACTTTTGTAGAATATGAACATTTCAGGCCACTCATCTTTATCCTGTGTAACATAGGATCCCGTTATACAACACTACAGTCTCGATAGGTCTATATGTCTTCCTACCCAGGCTCCCCTCTCTCCATTTCTCCACTCTTCTTGAACGAGGTTGTTAAGGGTGCAGTCTGCCTAGGAAAACATAATACATCGATACTTCTAGGTTCTCTAGCCGTGATATGTAAGTGATGTGTAACCACCCTCATAGTTGCGCCATGGTAATGTTGGTCATAGGTTCAATCCCTTGCAGTGTGAATTATTTTCAAATATTTCAGAAGGTGGAGGACAAACAAACAAATTATCAAGTTAAATAAAAGCGAGTAAAAAAAAAGTAAAGTAATGCAAACCTTGCATTATTGTGGCAAAAGGGTACAACCTTTCTAAATACATTCTCATTCAGAGGTATTTAAAAGTCACAAATTGCTCTTAACCCTCCTTTTCATATATCCAGATTATAAGTATGAGAGAGCATTATCAAAAAAGAAAAAAATCAGATAGCCTACTGATGACTTGTATTGCAGTGACTAGTCACACATTAGGAACAGCCTTTAGAAATTGTATCATTTTTTTGAAACTGCATAACAAGAAAGCTTATATTTTATAATAAAAAAACACAATTTTTATCCCTTTTTTTATGTAAGATGCAGCAGCAAGCAGCATGTAAAAAATGAAGAGTAAACAAATCCTCAGGACTGCTATTCACCATCTTATTAACATATGTGAATAAACTTTAATCCATTTGCCCTTTTGCAATCCATGTCTGTGTGTCTAGTGACACATATGCAGACAAGCCTACTACCATCGTACATAATACAGTATATAAAAGAACGGCCTAACTTTGTTCTCATTCTGTGAAAAATAAGTCCTCGTGTCTCTTATAAACTGTTATACATAATCTAATAGGAAAAAAGAGCTTTTTGCCTCATATCAAGAAATCCTCTTAATATTTATGTATACGTGTATGAATTGGTTGTAGAGCTTTTACAGTGTGTTTAAACATCTTTTCTATATTATACAAACTTCATAATCTCAAATGTTGTAACTTACATTGTACACTACTAACACATGCACTGCAAATGTAATTACACTGATGTTTGTGTTTGTTTAAGTAATTCTTAGACTTCATATTAATAAATGTGTCATATTATCATACATGCCACATGGAAACATCTAGAGCAAAAAGGGTTTGCAAACTTTTTAAGTTAGGGCCGCCCACACCTAAGAAAATTACGTGTAAAGAAAACACACAATTGCCTCACGTTTTATTGAAAAAAAATTCTAGTTATAACTAAACGCTTGCATACACGACGACACCTAGAGGCGATACTTGTGTCTAGAGCAGTGTCTTTACTGTCTACACATACTGCAATTTTGAGGCTAGAGCAGTATCATACACCTGTGTCCGCATAGATCAAGTGTCAACAAAAAGTGTCGCATCTGCCTACATGTCTCTAGACTTTCAGCTAGAGTGCAGCAGCTAGATTGCGGGTGTGAATCAGTCAATATGGACGAAGGTACAAGTCCTTCCCCCCCCCACTATTCTAGCGGCCATTGTACCTGCTTGTGTAATAATAAAAAGAAAATGTTCAAAACGAAATATAGAATAAACTTTCACTGTATAAATTCTAATTTCAAATAGTTTCTGTGGGGTATTTTTGAATTTGAGTAAAGTAATTTTCGTTAATAAAATTATGATACTTTATGAAGATACTTTTGCTGAGATTCAGAAACGTCCATTTTTTGTTTACTTGTCATTGTAAATATTCATTTGGTCTTTTATGTTGCTTCTGGTGGTTATAATTGTATGGTGGTGATGGCTACTGAACGTCGGCACTGGCAAAAAAAAAAATTTCCAGAAAACTGGAAACTAGCTAGAGTGGTCTACGGTCGGTCGATGCAAATATTTCTAAAAAAAATTGCTAAAAGAAGTACAGCTACCATGAACAACGTAATGAAAAATGTAGTGTTTTTAAATGTGTAGGGCCTAGTTTCTTTTTGAAAATAAATTCCGGATTCAATTTCTCGTATAAATTTGCCACATCTAATTGAATGAAAAAATCTCATGTTCAATTCACTAATGGTAACGAAATTTAATAACATTTTATTAAATACAAGGAACCCTAAATACCTTTTAGATGATTAAAAACAGTTTCCATAATACACAAATTCTGAAAATCAAATAGGTAGCATCCTTGGAATGTGAAGAATCTTTTAGAAGTTCGTTGATGTTTATGGGTGGTGACATTCAAAGATTTTATTGCCCAGACTCAAAATTTGATTGAAATCAATTAGAATTAATTAATCAGTCAATGAATTGAGTTGATTCTTACAAAATTGCATATCACAATTATGCTAAACAAGGTTTTTGTTCAGAAATTTAGCTTTTCCGTTCCAGAAAAATAAAGATCAGAACTTTTTGCATTCATGAACACATCCATCCGGGTTTTGCCCGTTTTCCAGAATTATAAGACGCTTTGCTGCTGTAAAGAGCAACAAAGGTCTCATAAAACTAAGTCAATTCAAATATCTGACCAATGTTCACAGTGGGTAAATTTGTTTGCAAGCAAAATGCTGAAAACATCCTCTTGTCTTTCGTTCTCCAGACAATATTTACGACCAAAACACCAGTACCACTGTCAACAGATTTTAGAAATTCAGTTTAATAAATACAGAGTTTCAGTTAGTACGGACATGTACCATCCAGAATCTATACTTGGCATGCCTTTAGAAGAAGCTTGAGACATCAGAGAGATTGACACACAATTTAATATTGTGTCATTTTTGTCCAATAAAAAAGAGGTAATAACAAAAACAATAAATGAAACCTTTTATTTAAATTGTTGAAAATATTTATTATCCAACTTTTTTATCTAACAAAATAACAGAATCCTAAATTTTTAGTTAATTCTTCTGAATCACAAGCTTCATCTAAGGGGCGCCGCAAGTATACGTGAATATTACGAATAAGGTAGAAACAGAAAAATGGATCAGCTACAAATAAAAGTGGTAACGGTAATATCTCTTGAGAAATAAGGCAAGAAGAAAAAAAACATAGCGCAAAAAAAAAATTAGTTGAGAGATTTCTGACAAAAAAAAATATATTGTATTACAGTTAGTATGCTAGACTGCAATAAACCATCACCACAACCAGCACCATGAGAACATTATGTATAACTAGAATATAACTGGAAAGATGATTGCAATTAGAGCTGAATATAAGGTAGAAAAAAAAACAGGATAAAATGGAAGAAGGGGGGAGTAGGGGGATTTGGTAAAGAAACACGAGTTTGGCAAATGAAAAAAAAAGAAGAGTGAGGAGTAAGATGATAATATAAGTCTCTGTACTTCTCAGAATTTTATGACTGAGGAGATATGCACTTCATAGTCTTTATATATATGTGTAATAATAATAATATAAGCCTACATATACATTGTACATTGCTATCTTGCAGCCTCTTTCTGCACTTTGAAAATTTCCACTTCATTGCGTTCGTAAAGATCGATACTGTGTCCGGGCAACCTTTTTTTTTTCTCTCTCTTATAGTTCTTATTCTTGTCTTATATACCTCCACCCCAACCCACTCAAGAGCTCTCTTAAGAGTGCTTTCTCCATTAAATAGAAGCCTTTTCAATGACCCATGAATATAACGATATACATCTTACTCTAAACGCTACCAGGTACTCTCTTTTAGAGAAACTTTTTTCTTGTGCTTCATTCTGTCTGAAGCAAACACGAAGAAGAAGAAGAAGAAGAAATAACATTCTTTCTAAGACATAAGGTATATATGGTATGTGTGGCACACCACCATATAGATAGATACACTGTGTAAACAACAAAGTCCAAATAAAATTTCACTGACTTCGTTGATGAAAACACGTTAAAGCCATCACTGTTGAACACACACACACTGAAGAAGAAGAAAAGAAAGAAAAAAAACACAATTCCCGTTATACTGAAACAACTCTTTAACAAAAGGAAGTTTCCCATAATTGCAAAGTGGAATATATCTAACCACTGAAGCTATTTATGGATGGAATATAGGTTTCTAATGATTTGTCTCCGTTGAGTCGAACAAAAGACTCAAAATTACACAAAAAAAAAGATCATTTCACATCAAAAACAAATTGCATATGCACGAAGTATGAATAAACTATTCCACCTATTCTATTAAATGTGCTCCATCTGTGGTTAACAATAAATAGTAAAGAATGAATTACAAGTTTAGAAATCATACAGTATGTTGAAGACTCAACTGTAGTAAAGACATAATATAAAGATCAAGGGTCAGTGAGCTTTTGAAAAATCCCAGTTAATGGCAACTGTAGGCCTCGTGGGCCTGGTGGGCTGGGCTAACTATAAAGTTTTGAGAGCGGGAATTCAATTTTTTTTTTACAAAATGATGGTCTCGAACCTGTAGTACAACACACCACAAACAAGTGGTGTGCACACTAAATTGTATTTAACAATTTGATGTGCCTGTCATTCATTAATCAATAATCATCACTAATTTGTATACTAGTTACCACGATCACTGACATTGTTCATAAGCACAACCCAGCCTTAATGAATGTCTTTCTATTGATTGCAATAATTTCTGCTTGAGAAGAATATAAATCTTTTTTTCTATTCTTGAGACTTCACAACACTGAGAAATACTGTATGTCACAAGTGGTGTTGTGTGGCATTGCACAACACTTTACAACAAATCACTTCCGTAATGTTACTCCATCTTATGAGTGCATTTGAGAACGCCTGGATGAACACATCCAGGCTGTAAGCTTCCAGCAACATCAGCAATACATACAGAACACAAATACAAATAAAATCTAAGTATGAAATCCTAATTAATACTACTGTAGCAGTTGCCTGCTGCTCCTATTCGTCTAAAGTTTACACACCAAACTCATCCTACGAGGAGCGTAAACTTACTTTTTTTTAAAGTACTTTAAAATATTTAAAAGAATTTAGTGGCTCAACTGTAATTTATCGATGTATAAAGTGGGCAATCCCAACATAAAAGTTCACTTATTTTTTTTTTTTAAAAACACTTATTGGTCAAAAAACATCATACAAAGAAAATACTTCTTAAACCAAATAATCTGATTTTCTATTCCCTGTTATTGTTTCTTCTTGTGATTAAAAACATGAAAAAAATGGAAAAACATGAAATGGAAAAAATGAAAAATTTAAGCATGCCCTCCAGCCCCCTCCTCCGCCTCCCCCAAACCCCCTTTTTTCAAGAATAATATCATGAAAATACTTTTAGCTTACTGGTATTCAACTAACTGCTCTACAGTAGTTTCTAGCAAACTTTGAAATATTTTTTCTTCGAGTTACATTTTTTTAATAAAAAAAATTGGACGTCCAACTACGTAAATATTTGCTTCAGCAAACGTACTTTCCTTAAAAGAAAAGAAAAACCTCGTTACAAAAAAGTTAAGTGTGTTTAGTTTGTGTTTTGGTGCCTTTAGTTATATGTGTAACTAAAGACAAAAGATACATTTTGTTGTCCATATTAGACCTTTAAAAAAAAAGCTTCCCGTTAGACGTAGAATAGAAAACAACAGCAATTCCTCTCAAGAGAGTACCCAGAATTGTGATTGCGACCATTCGGTATTTACGTAATGGATGTAATTTTGAAGGCTGTAAATGTATAAACGACACAAAAGCAGAGGGAAACCTCAAGAAGCTAATCTAAAAAAAGTGTCTTACTTGTGCGCACATACTTCACGGACAAACAATGTTGCCATTGTATAATAAATGGACCATTTAAAACATTTTGACCAATAATAATAAAGCACAGACTTCCTAAGCATGTACATTTGTTACTATGAGTTTTGGTCAGTTCCTTTTAGTCTCTCCTTTTTTTTCTTCAAGTATGTATGGGAATTAAGATTGATCCCTTAATTTATGAGACCAACAACAACAACAGAGATTAGATGATGGTATATTATACATTACATAAAGGAAGACATTATTAAAGAAAATCGTAACCTGTGAGGTGAACTTAATGGGTTATAATTTTTCTTAAATGAGCTTTATAGCTTCCTTTCTTCGTATCCATAGTAAGATCCTAAAAGAAACTTGTTTTTTTTTTTCTTTTCATAAACGAATATATACATGAATATAAGAAGAACTTGCCAAAAGGCTTTTTAAAAAAGTCATTCATGCAATATTGTGTTGATGCTCGATTAGCATAAATTTGGAGAAGAAAAAAAAAGCTAAAAAAGGATTAGGGGTAAAAGTCATTGACATGCTTTCATATAAAACTATATCCACAGTGATGTGAATCTGATACATCTCTCTCAAATATGACAAGATATGCTAAAAATGAAAAGATCTATTTGAAACAAAGCTGATGTGAGAAGAAAACTCAAAACCTAGCATAATGAATACTGACTGACAAAGTCTCAGTAGTAATCTCCATAGATGGGTAATATGATTGGTCGCACGCATAAAAGGTTAGCCTCCAAACTCTCCCCCCTCCCTCCTCCTTCATCATCATCTTCTCTCAGGAAGATTTTCTTCCCGAGTTGTCCGACTTAAATAATTTAAATCGCGATTTAAATCCCATAATTTAAAAAAAACCAACCTTCTTTTTTATAAAAAAAAATGTCAAAATAATGCAAATAATCTAATGTGATTACTATAGTTCTCATTAAATGCATTGCATTTCATCTGAACATTTGCATCAGCTTTATTTCAATATTTTGTAATTTTCTAAATTACAAAATAAAAAATGAAAACTATAAATAGCGCATGCATGGTTCATATAATAAACGGCTTTCCCAAATCTACTATATGGTTGCCATCTTGTTACTTAGTCACAATAATTTTCTTAAGAGAACGTTACCTCCAGAAATTTTAAATTTGCCTTACTTTTATGGATGCTGTTAAGGTGGAAACTCCATTGCTGGTCCATCACATATCCACATTTGCATCTTTTTATATTATTGCAGTATCTTTCCTTACTCATTCGTGTATATGTTGGGCATAAGTTTTTTTTTCCAGCATGTGTCGTAAACCTGAAAGTAAAGGTTCATCAAAGTCATTACCAAAGTTTAGACTTATTACAAATGCAGTGTTTATTGGCAATTTTTAAAAGATCATTAGCACCAATTGTAAAACTTTATTAGAAACTTTTTTGTTTCATGGCGACAGCTTGAATAATTCTTGCTAGAGTATTAAAAGTGATGCACAAAAGGAAACACATTGTCCATTTTGTGCCTCAAAACTATTATAGAACACCCCTCTCATTTTATAACTTAACTACATTACCAATCTTGCTTGAACAACCAACCTGTGTATAGAAAAAGGGGGGATCTTTAATGTCAAAAATGTGCTTACATCACACGTTTATTCTTCTTCATGCTGTTTCGATACACATACAAACATATGGAGCAGAGACACAACTGTAAATTTTTATTTACAGTTTGGTCATTGCTTTGGTTGGCTTGATTTATAACGTGAAAGACTCTTTTTGATCATTCGTTTTCTTTCGAGTAGCATCAATTCAATTTGACCACTCGTGGGCTAACAACATTATCTAAGTTACAGTCAAACATAGAAGAGAGAAGAAAAAAAAACTATAGAAACAAATACACTCTGATATAAGCCTGTTGACGCTCAAGGTGTTATGTTAGCAAGTGTGTTTTAGGTGCTTATTTCGAAAAAAAAAGGGAGGTGGTGGTGGTGGTGGTTGTCTATCTTCATACAAATTCCCTTTGCTTTTTTTTTCTGCTTGACAGCATCCAAACATACTTGTTAAAGGATGGTATGCCGTTACAAAATAGAAACTAGCTCCAGCAGCAAGCAAGCCAGCAAGCAACACACTATAGCAATACAACTTAAGTCACTTGGTTTTTATCCGTAATGGGTGTTTCTTCCATCGCATTGCCTTACAACATTTCGATTGCACATGATATAAGCAAAGCTATAACATTAAATACAAATGTCTATAGCCTCCCCTCCCCTCCCTTCCCACCCTATGGAAACACCCCTAAAAACAGACAACATAAACATACATACAATCAAAATCCCTCTCTTTTGCTCAAGCTATCAAATAAAACACAAGAATACAAAAACCTCGGAAAAAGTTTGTCGAAACAACAACTAGCTGTTATATACAAAAGCTTGATAAAAAAACGAACAACCAAGAACTCATTATATCGTTAAAAAGCTACGTGAAAGATTCTGCGCTTGGCACTTATGATTTTTAATTACACGCATTAGTAATTGCAAATTTAGCAGTCGTCTGCAAAACGATTAAAAATGGTTGCACTTATGTTTATATATGTATATCTAGCCTAATTTAGATTTCACAGTTATATGCGTGTTTACAATCGTTGAAATTAGCTACTATTTGCCTACATACATACCTACAACAACAACAAATAAATGCAGTCGAATTCTTAACAAATCCGTTGAAATTGCGCATGTGTATAGAACCTGAAAATCTCTATGATGTAAGCAAATATAGAGAAGAAACATTTAGCAAAAAAAAAAATACTTACAAAGTACAGCAAAATGTGTACACATAATTTTTTTTTCTTTCTTCATAAAGCTCTGAATCCATTTTACAAGCAGTTCATTAAAGAATATTACACAAAAATATATGATTCTAAATTAAGGAAATTTTAGAAATGTTAAAAGATACTTAAAAACCTTCTTAGTAAATTTGTTAAATTTGCTGCTTCTGTTCTCCTTGACAATATAAAAAAAACAACCTTGAACTAATTTAGTGCAAATTTTAAAAGTGCATTTATTCTTTAACAACATTAATATCTAATTGGCAAATTAGGTGCTTTCTTCATATTTCAAGGTTGTTTACATATTACGTAAATGTAAAAAAAACTTGAAATATCTAAGGTTGTGTTGTTACTTCGAAATGTTTTTACCTTTGGCACACAAGCCATTTCAGGCACTCAAAAGAATTTTTACACCAACACCATTATGTCATGAATTTTGTATTGCTAACATTTCAAAATATGCACAAAAAAAATTTCTTTACAAATTCAAACAGGACAATTTAATGATTATTTGGTGTTGAAACGGAATTATAATTTTTTTTATTTCTCCCATTGTTATTTCTATTATGTACTGTATGTATAAACAACATGCAGAAATGACAAATGAAATGATATGTACTGTATATAAAAAAGTAGGCTTGAACCCCTCTCTTTTCAATTGTAAAGAACTTTTTAATTAATTTGTTCTGTACATTACATTGTTTAGCATAGTTTGCAATAACAAAATAGTAGTAGTGATTTTCTTATTATTTCAATTTTACCCTTGAGAGGCCATTTATCATGCAAATGAACGATCCCGAAACAACTTCTAGTTTTATTCAATACATGGAGGTAGCTCAACTACATGTTAAAGAAAAACGTTGTCGGTGATAGCTCTTTTTATTGTATATAGCCTCTCTTCAAGGTTCTTGTTATTCATCTTACTTTCCATTATCTTTATAGTTCGCTTTATAAAAAAAACCTCGTATATTTTTACACTGCTTGTGTAACATTTGAATCATACTGTCACTTAAGAAATTTAGCTCTAAGGTTATTCTTTCTAAACGTTATGTAAAGCAAGTGAACAGGTAAAGCACGTGCCAGCTAATACCATGGTAGCCTATGAGAATATGAGTGTGATGTTAAACATATGGTACTTTTTGTATGTTAATTTGCATAGCCTACACACGTGTGTAACAAGGTATAACGTGACCAACGAACATGACCACTTTACCTAACTTTTAGAAAACCTTATTTAGGTAAAAGTGGCAGTTGTGCTGTCTAATGGCTACACTCAGCCAGTGCGCCACATTTTTGAATATGTACCAGGGTTGTTTGGTTTAAATCATGTTTTAAATCTAAATCATGATTTAAATTACTTGTATGACATATCTTGACTTTTTTTTTAAAATCACGATTTTAATAACCCTATTTTTCCAAGCTTTTTGGAATTTCTGGGGCCAGTTGAGTGCTTTTGAGGTAAAGCCAAGTCTATAGAATTGGTTTTTGGCCCATTTTTTCGAATTTTAAAATTTCTTTAAGCCCTGTGCTTTTCCATTATATACATACATTTTCTTTAGAAAAAAAAATATATTTACACAGAACATAAGAACTGCTATTTTTCAACTTAATACATTACTCTTACTTAATAGCTGAACAATGTAAATAATATGTCTCTGCTAGAAGTTTCCTAGCTAACTAGAAGTTAAAAGTCCTTTCCTAAGTTGAGGGCAACGCATACATGTATATATTCGCTCCGTGCATTTATTTTTGAATTTTCAAGTTTGCCGAGTTACCACTAAATGTCAGTCAGTGCCCAGGCCCCCATTGTAAACAGAATACAGTATACAGTACCCATGGGTGGGGGTGCCAAAATATCATTTGCCCAGAGCGCCAAATAGTCTACGGCCGGCCCTGCACTCAGCTATGTTGCAGAATGTTCCATAAGTATAATCTTGTAAATGTCGTTCTTAAACAGGGCTCAATATATCACCAAATTGTTGTACACTGTTATGCAACTAAAATATTTACACAAACCTGTAATCAACAATTTGACGTGTCATTACTGATGAGTAAGGCAAAAAGAATTATGCTTTTTTGCAATCAAAAAGTCTGATTAGAGGCTAGAGTTAACATACAACTATAATTCTTTAGTATTTCAATTCTAGAACAACTCTAATCTCTAACCAGCTTCTTTGGCTGCAAAAACCATAATTCCTTTTGCCTTACTGATGACTCGATGAGACTTAGGGTCTTATTCTTAATGACTACTTCGTGCTAAACTCACCAGGTTTACATGAACTTTTCTATCTAAAGTTCGTGAGTTTGGCACTACCTTTAGCTTAGCACTACCTTTAGCTTAGCAATCATTAAGAATTTGACTCTCATAACTATTAACTAATTTGCAACATGTTGCAAGTGGTGTTGTGTGGCATTACACAACACAAAATAATTTGTTGAGAAATGTGACAGCACCTTTACACATCTGACAATGTGAATAACACGATTTTTTTTTTCATTATCAACAGTTGTTGCTTTCATATATTGTTGATAATAATACTTGTGAGATCCAAAAGTGGTATTAATAATTAACAGTTTGTTAGGCTTGTATTCTTTTATATTTCCTTCTCTACAGTAGTCTTGAGATTCCAATTAGTTCCGTTATAAGTCAACAAAAGTGTTGTGTGTGTGTCTTAATGTGCACAAAAACCATACAGGCAATGTATGGTGCAAACTAAAAATATTAGAAACAACATTTCACCAAACAACAACATATTTGTCTCGAAAAATCGAGAAATTACTTAACGTTTCTGTTGTCACCGAAGCATGGTTGCTGTCAACAACTTTTTTTTTTCGGTGCCAACTACTAATGTTCCCATGGTTTTAAGCTGACATATGTCTTCAGTATTTCCTATTTTTATATATAAAATAAGGTCTCTCTCTCTTTAAATGTTCTCAACCAACAAGGCAGCTGAATACGAAAGGTTTTTTTTTTTATTTTTCTTCATCTTTTTAGAAATGTGACACTCACGCCGCCACACCTTATATACACGCCATCATCCATGAGGCAATTATTTTGTCAGGGAGCATGCCTACTTGCAATCACGCAGTTTTGACTCAGTTCTTCAAAAAAACATTTCTATAGCATCCTCAATAGAGCATAACCCTCAAAATAGAAAGATCTTGTTTTCTTCTTTCTATATAGAGATTCTGGTCATATCAAAAGAAATTGTCTAAAGAAAAACTGAAAATTGTTTGTCAAACTTGTTTTTTTCATTGATTAGGTCACACTAAATTGAAAGTTACCGAAAAAAAAAAAATTATAATTCTCAACATACATCATTGTGTTGTCCACAAAATGTTTTTTTCTTGTGTGGCTTAAGCCTAGTATGTTAGATTTAATTGCAATTGAGTGCTCATAATTTTTTTCTACATTGCCATTCTTGAAATCTCACATTTTAGCTCTCAATGTCGTATTCTTAATGATTAGTAAAGTTAAAAGTTTGCTTAAAATGCACAAAACTATATCAGGGTTCCAACTCTTGTGCAATAAAATGTAATCAATCAAATTCAATCTGTAATAAAAAAAAATGCATAAATTGCATAATTTTTTTGTAAATTTGTAAAAATTTGCATAATTACACATTAC
Source organism: Brachycybe producta (assembly GCA_036925085.1). Classification (NCBI taxonomy): domain Eukaryota; kingdom Metazoa; phylum Arthropoda; class Diplopoda; order Playtdesmida; family Andrognathidae; genus Brachycybe; species Brachycybe producta. The sequence continues at coordinate 3,932,582 of JAUPFP010000004.1, forward strand.
TTTATAATCAGAAAAAAATCTACAAAGGGATACTTAAAACAAATCAGTTTTATTTTGCAAATTCTTTTTGTTGCTTCCAATGATTTTGCTAATTAATCGCTTCAGACTTTTATATAATAGTGCTTTTGCTATATAATGTACATTTTTTATTTGCATAAAATGAACAATTTTCTAGCATTTCTTGCACATTTTTGAATTTTTATTTGCATAAAAGTTTCGTCCATAACGATAACTAACAATTATATAACTTAGTTATTAATTATGTTAGTAGATTCTTAACAGTTATTAAGAATATGAACCTCAAATTTATGTAATTTTAGGAAACTATAATTTTTTCAGTCAGCTGTAGCAAAATTGCAGTTTGTTTAAGAATTTCCCATTTTGTTGACAGTTTTTAAATTTTATTTCTTTGTATTGCCTAATATTTTTAACACTGAGTATTGCTCCATGTATAACATATTATTACTACAGCCTGAACTTAAGCGCAGATTCAAGAATTACACTCGGTACTTTAACTTCAGTGGTTACAAGAACTCAGTAAAACAGCTTTTTTCAATGCATTAACACTGTTCACATGGTCTACGTTGACATTCAGATACCAAGCCTAATGGAGCAACCCAGCGTCATCTTCTTTTAGTAGCCCTACCCTAAAACAAGTTTGCAATGATTTTCAAACCTTATGTGCTTTTTTATGCAAATAGATTTCTCCAGTCTTGCTAGTGTGTATCTCAACACATGTTTCTCAATTTGGAATATAACCACATTATTGAAACATTTATAATAAATTGTAACTTGGTTACAAATACCTATCATTAGAATATCAAAAAAACTTCGGATACACTTACTGCAGCATACCCTAGATAAATAAATTACTCTAATTCATAACTAACTGACTTTCATGACAACAATGTCTGGGTTTCATTCTTTTATATATTATACAAAAAACCACATTGTGAACACTAATGAATACATTGAATATAACGTAATAACACGAAGAGTGTATATAGTACTTATAGAAAGAAAAAAATAATCATGGCACATTTTTAAAAAAGGGAAAACTAATTTATGCACAAAGAAAATATGAAAAAAAAAAATTATATAGGCCTACCAAAGGTTTTTTTGTTGTTGTTATTGTTTATTTTGTGCTTAGCACACGTAGGTCACAATAAGTGAAATATGAAAAAATGTTCTTAAAAATGACTTAATCAATATTAAAATAAGCAAATCAAGGGAACTGAGCAATTGCTATAGAAAAAGCATTCATTTACAATTGTGTGTGTGTTGTTATTGTGACATTTTGTGGCAGCGATAGCTAGTGTTAGGTAGAAAGCTCCTGTTAACCAAAAGCGGCGGAGGCAGCAATCTAAGTAGTGCATAATTACCTTTTTCGTTCTTACATATAGGCCTCCTCTAGTATAGGTTCTATACATACACATAAAGTATGGAAAAATAGTGTGCACTTTGAAAAGGATTAATAACATGTGGCACACATTGCAGCAGAGAACATTTGCGAGAGCTGTTGTGAAATACAAGAATGGCATATAAATGTGCTTTCTCTCTCTCTCTTTCTCTCTAGCATAAGATAGAATATACATAGACTCCATAATATATGCTCACACATACATACACACATATACATCTTAAGCACAATGCACACACACATAGGGCCAATTTTATAAGCTACATGCCTACCCATAAACCACTGGATATGTTAGGATTTGTACGCGACCGACGACGTCACTTAAGAACTGTTGACGTAGATCATTTTTCATACGATTCAGAAAAAAGAGAGGAAAAGAGTTTTTTGTCGTATAATAGAAGCAAAGGGGGGGGGGGGGGGGCTCACACATATATTCTAGCATGATTCTCATGAGCTCGGCAGAATTGTTTTCTATAATCCGCCTTTTAAATTTTCTTTCCAAACATATGCTTATAGTTGCAATATAGATCTATACAGGCAACTATAAAGTAACAAATCCGTTATTCTACAATTCCTCAGTCAATGTATGAATGTCTTCCAAGTCACATGCTCAATTTTATAGCAAAAACAGCAATCACACTGACAATATTTACTCACAGCAAGAGTCACTGTTATGTGTTTTAGTAAGTTGCAATTGCCAACGTGATTATAAATTTGCGACACTCGTAGTGGTTTATTGTACACTGACTTGGTTTGCAAGAAGTTGTGTAAGATTTAAGCGGTGATCATACTGGCTATTTTTCTCGCAAGATTTCGTGCAAGAAATAAGTCAAATATTGCCGTGAATCTCCTGTACAGTTTCTTGCAAAAAAAGAAAGCAAAGATTAGCGTTTTCTGCAAGTCGGTGAGCTAGAAACAACCTTAAGTCTTGCAAGAGTATTATCACATTTGCAACTGCAATTAATTCAAGATCACATTGCAGTGAATTTTGCTTTAAATATTATCAATGTGAACCTATTACTTGCATATTTAAGAGAAAACGAAAAGCCATTGTGACCGCCGCTTAAAAATACACCAACTACATTTAACAAGAATGTTTTTTTTTGCAAGATTTTAGACGATTATTACTGTGAATCTTGCCGCAACATCTTACCAAAATAAAAACATTTCTTGCAAGACAGACGTGTAAAACTTTCTTGCAAGGTGCGCAAGAATAAAATGATACTGCTAATAAGTACTAATTACAATCAACATTGTAGGAAAGTTGGCAGTGATCCTTGTTGTAAATGCAGTATAAACAACGTCGTTAAATCTTCAAGCCACAGGCAAAAATGCTTTCATAAACAAACAAATTTACATGTATATTATATTTGTTTTAGGCATTTTTCACATTTCTTAAAACATTAGTCATTGTGAAAAATTACTCTAAAAATAATGCTAGTTTTTACATTTACTAGTGACTCTATACAGTAACTTGTTTCTCACTTATGACGGGTAACAATAGATGTATAATGTAAGCAACTATAAAACACAATTCCGTCCAGATTAAAGCACCATAAAGTAAAATTGAAGAATAAATCTGTAACGTATATGTATACTGAAAAGAAAATTACAAAGACTTCAACAGTCAAATTTTGTGCAAACGATTAACCCCATGCATGGTATGTCTTTTCATATACTTTTTGTTCCTTCTTGTTCTTCTAAACTTTATCCAAGTCAGCACCACATTTATTTGCTGTAAACGCTAACAAAATAATCTTATAAGAATAGCATTAAAACAACACATAAAACACGTATTTCACCTTGTAACACATGAGGTCTATATGATTCCTTACTACCATCAATAAAAAATCTCTAGCACTAAAGGTGAAAAAGTTAAAACCTAAGTAGGTGTGTTCCATGAATACCTAAGATGATTAGGATTAAAACAATAGGAATCCATTCAACAACTTCACCATGTCAAAGACCATAGATAAATCCTACAAGTATAATACTAAAAGAAAGATTCGTGGCGGCCCATAGGTAAACTTTTGGTTGAACACCTATGGTTAAGATAGTATAAACTAGAAAACACTACACACTCAGAAATGAAACTCATCTATTATCTAATATGAGTCAATAGTGTACTTAAAGCGGCATCCCCTTGAAGAAGATTTTGTGAGAAATAAGAAAACATAATGCTGTAAAGACCTACTGTAGTGTTTCAAAAGCAGTCAAGGCCTCATATACTGTATATAAACCCACTGATACATTTCCAGATGTATGTGTGTGTGTGTGTGTTGAACAACAGTATATGGATCTAAAACTTATTTCCGAAATCAATTCTTTTTTTACAGCTGTAATGAAAGGTATAACAATTTAATCGGATGTTATAAAACAATAATGTGGTTCTTTCAAGACCGATAGTTTAAAGTAAGCTTGGAGTTTAATACAGAAGAAATTCCTTCTGTGTTTCCAATATACTTATCACAAGTCACAACCCATATGTAGTTCCAGATATAATCAAACATATGAGCTAAACATTTGGTCATTTTGTCACAACAATTCTTCTTATAGACCACTGAACAAAATATTGTGGCTCAAATTCAAGAAAGAAACTTGACACTTCGACATAAATCCTGTGGAGCGAGGTTCCAAAATACAAAAAAAAACATGTTCAAGTGGTATTTAATAAACGGTGTGTTAACTAGCTAATTTTGCAACCGAAGAGGGACAGACTAATTGTAGGTCACTAGGTGATAACTATCCCGATAACTATTTGGATAACTGTGGGTCACTCAGTTACCTACACTTTTAGATATGAACTTTGGGTCACTCAGTTACCTACACTTTTGTACATGATGGGGCCTGTGCCCCCCCAGACCCCCTGCAACAAGCTTAAATTAATGTAATCCTACCTAATCACCTATATACAAAAAAGTCTTAAAATGTAGGTCACTGAGTGACTTACAGTTCTGAAGTGTAGGTCACCTGGTGAAATACGATTAGTCTGTTCCAGCCGAGGCAACCCCTTACTATTATCATTCTATAGTTATTTTGGAATCCCTTCAGTTACTAGTTAGTATTACCATTCGGTCCATTCCAGTTACTTTGTGCGCCTGAGCTTTGCGCCCGAGGCAGATGCTTCACTTGCCTTGCCCTAGTTACGACTCAGTTAATAAAATAAGGTTGTTCTGTGTGGAAATACTATTCTGAGGATTCTAATTTAATTCAAAGTGCTAAGTTTACTTTGCTTGAATGGGAATTTAAAATTATCTATTTATCAATTCTAGATAACTGGTTGGCTTATTTAAATAAGGAGCCTATTTGACAAATGGTACAACTAATACATTATGAAGAAAAAAACAGTGATGTGGCGCACTGAAATAACCGAAACAGTAGGCCTAACCTAAAAATTGACAAATAAGAGTATGCCAAATAATTTATCTTCCTTCTGTAAAATAGCCTAAATTTTAAGTGATTTATATAATTATATGTAAAAAAAAAGAACCTTTTGAAGAAATTTCTGGAAGATAAACCTATTACTTTCTCCAATTTTTAAATGTCTAAAGATTCGTTTATATTTTGCTGTTGCCTTATAAAAACTCCTTGACAACGAATATAGATCAAGGTATAATAAAAAGCTTGCAGTCTAAGCAGGGTTTCCAATCAATGATCAAAGAATAATAACGGCCTCAAGGGAGAAATCATATATATGTGAACCGAATTTGTTCATCTCTAGCTCAATTTATATATCATTTTTGGTCATAGATTGAGGACTCGCATTTTATTGGCTGCACTGTAAGTTGCATTTTCCACGGATGGACAATCCATAACATTTACTATTTTCGCTTCATTTTTATACTTCAATTGGTTGTGCTGGAGCAAGCATTCAGAGAGAGTTATGACTATATTTAAAATTTTATTAGAGGAGATACATATATAGGGTCGTCTTTAATTATGTTTACAACTTCTAAAAATTAATAGAAAAACAATAAAATAATTGAGATACAGCGATTATGTGGTTTGCTTTATGTTCACATCTGTGAACATTTTTCTCCATTTTTTGTAGTCACTTTTCGCGTTTATGGACTTTAAAAGCGAATCAAGTGATCTCTGGTTTATTTTCAGCATTTTAAAACTTGTTTGCAAATTTTTCAAACGCAACTTTTCACATTTTCTCGAATTTTCCTTTTTGAAATTTTTTTTGGGACTTTTGGAGGCAAATGAACTTTTTCTAAGGCGCTTAAAAACGTTTAAGATTATTGAAAACTGCGTTTAAGTTGTTTTCTACTCGTTTTAGTATACGTGGCAATCAAAATACTCTAATACCTTATACCTTGTACACACATGAGTTAAATGAATTCAAATTAAATGTGTTTAGGTGAATTATACCGAATCCAGTTAAGGACATGAACACCAAATAAAAATTGACTATATTAATAATATTTAAAATTGAAATACTAAATCAATATTTTATCAATAGTTTATATATTATATTTAAGTATTAACTCAATATTTTCAGATTATTAACTGAATAAATTGAATTCGACATATTGTTTGTTTGTCCTTCACAGGGCTCTGTAGAACACTTTTGTTAGTTAAATGCATTTAAATTACCAGGTGTGTACTAGGTATTAGGTAATGACACAATGAAAAACAAGAATGGCTTATGTTTCACTTTGTGTACTCATTTTATTTACAATGTAAAATGTTAACTACTCCATACAAAATAGTTACCTACGTTGCATGGTTGAGTTTTAATAAAATGTAGAAATTAGTCGTTACAATTTACAATAACAAGACCTTAAAAATATAAAAAACGCCTTTTACACAAAACTAACCACATTATTGTTATAGTGTCTTATTTTTCTTAATTTTTTAAAAGTTCTAAAAATAACGTACAGCCACGCTGTATTTCAAATCTTTCAACTTGTAAAATTATGACTGTGATTGCCATTTTTTGGTGGCACAATTTGTCACTTTGGACCGCTTTGAAGATTTTTTTAATGGGCGCAATACACACAAATATTTGAAAATGCTTTTATGTGTTACCAACTACACCAAAAGGCCCGCGCCTTTTCATCAGCCCATTTAACTCAGGCGAAAGAATAAAATGAACGTAACTTGTCAAATGTTTATAACACACTCTCATTATTGCATTTTTGTGGATGAATCTTTTACTTTTTTTTTTGTTGCTACAGGTTCTTTTCCTCCATATGTAGAACCGGCACGTTTGCATCTTAATCCATTTATGGGCAAGATGATGCATGGTGCTTAAAAGAGAAGTTCATTCCTTTATGACTCATAAAGTTGTCACAACCCAAAAAAATATGAAAAATCCGTTGTCTTGAGATTGAGATTCTTTACTAAGTGCACAAAAAACAGTGCCTATGCATATACAATGAAGAAATTAAGGGTGGAATGGGGAGGGGAAAAAAAGAGAGTTATGCAATATAAAACGACTTAACAGCACCATGGTTTTTTAATTATAGAAAGAAAACAGCTTCTTCTTCTTCTTTTGTTCTTCGGTGACTTCATAGTACTTTAACTTAGTACATGACTTTTTTTGTTAATTTTTTTTTCTTTCTACATGGGGTGTGTGTGATCTTTTGAGGTCGCAAATCTGCACAAATTATGGACTGGTAACAAAGACTAATCATTTTGCTTCAAAAGTTGTTTTATGATGAGTTTTATCTGCTCAAGACAACGTGTGTTTGTTCTCGAAATGATGGTTCCAAATCTTGATTGAAAAGTTCCATAGCTATAGTAGGGTCCTACATAGTAAAACTATAGAACTCAAACCTAGACTTAACGAAAAAAAAGAGAAAAAAAAATAGAAAGAAAGAAAGAAAAATAGACAATTGAGAGAATTCCTTGATTTCAAACACGTTCACGTAGGCCATCGGCAATTTCAAAATTGATTGGACTTAAGATATAACAAAAAAAAAGTTAAATTGACGTCTGTCAAGAAATAGAATGTATCAAATGTTTTAAAATAGGATGAACTCCACCTCACCTTCAACTGAATTAGGATTAGATTTAAAAAGATGGCCGTCTTTAGTCACGTTTCAGCAATTCAAGACAATAGGCCCTATTTTCTTTTTTGGATGATGATTTTCAAGAAACATTTTTGGTGATTGTTTCACCTTCTAGACGATTCTCACAGCTGATTAAATTTTTTTTGAAGACAAAAATCAATTGAGAATCACCTATAATTTATACATTATCAATTAATATTCGACTTTTGATAGAATTGGCACATAATAAATAAGGCAAAGCACAAATTTAATAAAGCGGAAATTCAATTTTTGTTGATTTGTGTATAACGCCTCACTATTTAAAAAATATGGCTGTCATACAATAGGGTCAATTATGACCCAATCCTAAAATGCAGTCAAAAATGTTAACAACTTTCCATTATCATTACCGTCTATGGAAATTTGACTAAGTCAGAATTGATAATGGCCATGACACACGCACGCATAGACACCCAAGTTCGCAAACATGTGTTTGTGTGCGTGTGTCACATACATCCTTAATTATAACTTCCTCTAATGAAAATCTACTTAAAATTGCTGCATAAAGTCAAGACAAACACTTGCAAAACCATCCAAACACAACTTTCATTCATTTTGAAAAATCTTTTCATCATTTGCCCATCTTCATCTCAGAACTATGGTAGAATTTATATGTTGCCCTTGCAAAACACAGTATGTTGTTTGCATGAACTTTCAATGACATCTGGCACTCGAAACACACTTCTGCCTAGTTATTACAAGATATTCAACAAAAAAAAAGAAATACTAGTATATACCAAAAGTGTAATATACAAGAGTTGTTGTGCCATCTCTTGAAGAAACTGAAGCCATATTGCAATAGCAAAAGAGGGTGCACAAGCGTGACATGACTACCAAAATGTACTCCTTAAAGTAGGAGGGTCTCCACCCACATCCCTTCTTCAATCTTCTTTCTAGCCCTAGTTGCTTGCTCTTTGTCACGAAAGATGGCACAAGAGCGTTCAAATGCTTCATTACTTTTAGTTTTACTACCTTCAAAGCTTTAGAGATTGAATGCAGACTGCCATTTTATCGATTACATTGTGCTACTATTGCACCATATCCAATACTTGGCTATATATTGTATATTCTCAACGATATATCTAATGTGATCCAACCAGTACATTCATCCTCACTTACATTTTTTTTCTCCTTTTTATATCTTCCCAGTTCCTCTCTTTATTTTTGACTTCCATCTTCCTGCATGACTGATCCCCCCTTCAGTCCAAATCAAAATATAGAATGTCCATTGCAACACCTCTCTCAATGACCTTTCTGAAGTCAATAAAAACATACATTTTGATTAAGAAGAACGCTTCTATAAACATTTGCAACACTAAAGCTCATAGAGAATGTACATTATTGCATACATATACATGCATGTTTATGCATACAAGTGTAAACCTAATGTTAAAATAAAATCTATTGTTATCTTCCAAATTGAATTTAATCTAAAATTTACAATGTATGCATGTATGGAAGGATGAGGTATATGCCTGACAGCACACACATATAGACATACACATTACACAACAGTGCATACAATATACATTTTTGCATGGCTTCCAATTCTAAATTTGGAGTCATCATGTCTAAAAGTGCTTTACTAGTGCAACAAGCATCTCTTTTGATCTCAGTACTTTTCAGTGAAATTGTGGTTTATATTGAGACTCTATAAGCATATATGATTGTATATCATGTCCAATATATTTGCTCCACCGCATTTATATACTGTGTGTGTGTATGTATATATATATATATATATATATATATATATATATATATATATATATATATATATATAGAAAAAAAAGAGTGGAAAAAATTTACAATGGAAAACACTCAAGTATTTCCATAGTAATTCAACTTCCCACAAATTCAAATAGACATTCCACGCAGGTCTCTATGTCTATATGTTGCAAAGTTTGTTTACAACATCTAGACATGCAACAGAGAGAAGAAAAAATAACATGAATGTATATATCGGCCTATAGACCTACTACATATTTGTATATTCTCAAATGGCATGCTTTCAATTCTGATGTAACCTATTTTTATCTGATTTTCATATATGTCAATGCAAAACTATTATTGATTATGGACTAAAACGAATTAGATTGAACAAGATTAAAGTTGAAAAAAATATTCTATAGACCACATTATAACAATAGGAACATGATTTTAAAGACTCGTGTTCATAATGTTGTAATATTACATAATAACGACACTAGAGTTTTACAAAATGACCAATTATTATTTGTAGCCACACAAATGTGTTTCTTTTCCTAGAAAGACTATAGGTTACTCTAATAGTATGCCGTCTGTGTGAATGGGTTTTGTGACACGCACACACACACACACAGTGAAAGTTGTGCAACACACGCACATACACACACATATATAGTCACCATATTCGCTCCGTGTACGTTTCGTGTCTGTGAATTCCAAATCGTCTTTGCGTAATTCAATTTAAGTCGGTGAATAAATTGAGCCTGTGAACATTACATCTGTTGAAGCAATGAATGATATTTGCATACATATTATGTATACATATAAGCATCAAAATAGAGCCCTGCTTATTTTTACTACAGTTTTCGGCTATTTACAAGATTGCTTTGTTTGTCTGTAAAAATCGAAAAAAAAAAGAAGAAAATAAAAACTAGAAAAGTTGAAAGGAGAAATTTGAAAACCAATGAAAATATGCAACCCATGCAATTTCTTCTTTAACAGGTTTTTTTTTTACAAATTGCAACATGCTTAAAAAATACCAAGAAAAAAAAGAAGTGCTAAGCCAAAACTTTTAATTTTGTTGTAGGACCTACTGTACATGCTACCATATTACTCGTAGAAAGACGCCAAGCACAAAAAAAATCTTATTCTCTAGAGCTAAATAAATCAAATGTAAAATCAACAATTGCTAACAAAACTCTACTCATTAGAATAAAACATACAATTGGCAGCACAAAGTGAATTTATTATAGAGATGAATGTCTTCTTCATTTGTAATTTCTGGCCAAATAAAAAATAACCTACACTTACTATGTTGGTAGATGACATGAATAAATTTCACATTAACTATATAAACATACATGAAGATTAAACTGTTGCTGCTAATCAAAATCAATCATTTCAACAATTTATCTAAGTTAAATAGCATTTTTAATGAGAAAAAATGCACACACCAAACACACAGGTTTATATATTTCATATATTTCAATACTAAAAGCTCAATACTCTTAGAGCTATCACAAACACACACAAAAAAAACCACCCATGGCATTAGAAATCTTTAGAGGCAAAACGTATAATTTCAGCATTAAAAAAGTGAACCATTGCAAACATTGAAGAATAAAAAAAGTTTCAGCATCATTACTTTTTGAGTTATTATAGCCATTTCAAAAGTTAGCACAGAAGATTTTTTATAGGTACGAGAGAGAGAGAGAGAGAGGTCTTTATGTTAAAACTCAAAGCAGTATACGGTTCCATATACATAATCTAAAATCTGCCCAGAAGGATAATTGCAATGGACCTACACCTCAAAGTGCCCTTTAAAAGTGTATGTGTTTGTATATACTATATACAGTATGTGTGTGTCACAGTGTGTGAGGTGGGAATCTCAACATATAACTTGTCAACTGAACTCCACCTCCAATTTGTTACATTCTTCCATTATTCTTTTCAGGCAGATAAAATGTATTTCTATTTATTTTTTCTTCTTCTTCTTCTTCTTCTTACACAGTTACCAGCCAAGAACCCGAATTTGCCGAACCTATTTCTAACATTACGGTGGTAGCCGGCAGGGATGCGTCATTGGCCTGCGTAGTGAGCAACCTCGGCACGTACAAGGTAGGCATACTTACAACCTTACCCACCCCTTATATAATATTTCTATATGTAGTTATAATACAAAATATAAAGAAAAAAAATCTGTGTCCAGAGATTTCAGACATGGACAAAAACATCAAGATGTAATCTAATCTTTTCTTCTATACGTTTTTTATACATTTTTTTTACATGTTGAGATCATTTGAATTGCCAACTCTTGATGCAATAACACCAATATACAGTATATATATATACATATACATGTACAGTGTACATACAATATGTGGTCATATCATGGCATGCATGCAAAACATTGATCTTCATAAAAGTGCATGATGATAAGACATAAAAAAAACATACTCGATTCTTTCTATTCTGTTGAGAAGCTCTTATTTTTTTCTTTCAAAAGAGCCCAGAAGCTAGTATTTTGCTTATACACATTATTTTGAATGATAGGAATAATAAATCTAAAAGCTATAATATTATCCCTTTTTTCTACACAAAAAAACACAAAGAAAAAAAGATGGAAAAGAACAAAAAAAAATCAAGGTGTGAGTCCCAACTATGACTTTAAGATATGCTAATCGAGCACAGGAGTTTGTGGAATTGGCAATGCAATTTTTTTTGTTTCTTCCTTTTGTCTTTATGAGAGTCAGATGTTGGATTGAATACAGAATTGTATACCAAAAGCTCGTGTATACAAAACAAAATAACCTAATTCCAATTCATAGTGTACATGAAACTCCCAAATCGAATACACAACAGAAAAAAAAATATCGGTTAAAAAATCCAAAAAACAACGAATTTTTTTGTTTGTTTGTTTGTATGACAAAAGAACCTTCCACTTTGTCAGGTTAAACACCACCTATTGGCCTCACATTCAAAAAACTACAAACTTATGCAATAAATAGCATTTCGGAGCTTTTGTTTACTTCTATTTGTAGTTACGTGAATCCCAACACTTGACCCCATTCTCATTTATTCAAAACATGTTCTTTATCAAGATTTTCTTAAATTTGGTAAACATTCTACAAGTTTCTAAAATTTGACTATGTTGGATATTCTGCATATAATGCTATTTGTCAACTCAAGATTGCTAATTAAGTGATTTAAATGAGCCACGTCTTTATTATACTGTAATTTCCCATTGTATTGGCTGGAAATTGTAGGCGTGAACATCCAGGCACGAGTTTTCTAGTCAGTCCTAATTCCCCCCCCCCCCCCCTATATCGTTGTTGAATTGTTCACGTGCTGTATGCGTGCGCGTTAATCACGCTTCGAAAAAGAAATTTCTTCATTAAAATAATCCATACAGCAATCTTGAGGTGACAAATAGTATAGGATGATATTTCCAGCATACAGTACTCATAAATCTGATAAAATAATGTTTATGAGAACATACCGCACCTCGGATGTAAGAGTGGCACAAAACAAAAAAAAACTTTTGGGGGAAAATGAGTTTATAGTTAAAAGCAGATTTATGGCTTACTTCGCTGAGTTTCTTAAGTGCAAAAACCGTTTTAACTATTCACAATATGTGTTTATTTGGCTCCTCATTTTCTCAAAAATCGTTTTTTTTAGTTGTGCCACTCTTCCAGCCGAGGTGCGATATATAGAAAAATTTAAATACATATTAAAATTAGCTAACGAATATGTTTTTTTTTAATTTAAGATTAAACATGAGCAACACATATGGAGAGAATTATGAAACTATCGCTGAAATTCAAGAAAAGCACCTGACATTTAAGACATCAGATTAGATTCACTGAGCAGGATAAAAACAAAGAAAAATCCTGTTTCATAAAACAATATTTTTCAATGTAGGAGGAGGAACCTTGTTTAAGAGGGTTCAAAAGTTGATGTTCAAAATGCTAAGTTTCTTTCTCAAAATTGAGCCCACATTTTTAAATATATTTTTGCTATTTTGTTCTTCTTCCATTACTGATGTACAGTTTTAATTAGTGTTTGAACAGCTTGAGAATCTTCATCTAGTAATTCCCACGCATACAAAATAGTGAGTCCTTTGTGACTTCTGATTCTATTAGACATCATTTGCTGCTACTTTGATTGGCTCTCAATTAAAAAAAAAAATCTCACACAAGAAAAAAAAATCAGTTCATCAGATATAAAACCGTATTAAACTTTTTCTTTACACACCTGAAATGAATTTAAGAGCACAAATGAAAATTTTGACTAAAAAGAAATATGAACTATTTTTATACTGTATTTACATGCAATCATATGATGTTCGGAAATCTTTTTTCTTCTTCTTACTAAAACTAGCTGCTAGATATTTAAAGAATAAAAGCAAACAACAAAAAAGGAAATACTAGCAAAAGGATGAAAATCTTTCCATTAAAAATGTTGCGAATATCGAAGTAAATCATTCATGTGATTCAGTCAAACTAGTATAAAACAAAGATGAAATCTAACATTCTATTTGTCATATACAGTATATAGAACAATATATATATATACAAAAAAACTTCATTTAAACCAAGTATTCTCTTGCATATAGAATGGAATCCATCTCACTGTTAAAACCCTATGGAAACAGAAAGAGAAGAAAGGCTGAGGGGGTGGGAGTGACTGGCTTGTCTTTTAATTTCCGCACGCCTTTTTCTCTCAAAATGGTATACTGTACCATTAATCACTGCTTACGTCTTCAAAGAATTAAAAGCCTTCGATTAACTTTATATAAAAGGCAACAAGAAAACCCCCATGCTGTTTTTCAGTACACTGAATAACCCATATATGACGAGGTTGTGTATCATGCATAATATACATGTACATACTGTATAATGTATATGCATATTATGTATATCTTATAATATAGTAATACAACATCATTCAAGTAGAGTTATGTGCTTTCCCCACCTCCCCCACTAGAAAAATAATCTGGTTATTAAATATTTAACAATTCACCTACGTCATTGTTTTAAAACTGAAAGCGGATTCAAAACAACAGGAACACATAATATGTGGAGATGAGAATACGGAAAGAAAAACAATAGAGATGTCAGATTCCTCTTGTTAACTGTATGTGTTGTGTTCATTAAACATACAAAAGTAAAGTAAAGTAAAAAAAAATTCTATCAGTCTTAGAATTAAAGCCACTGATGAATCGGATGATGAGTTTTGAAAAAAAATTACCTCAACTAATACAGTATGCTCCAGAATTACATTCAAATGAATTGGCAAAGTATAAAGAGTGGCCCTGAATGGGAGCAACTAAATCGTTTAAAATGAAATAACTAAGTAATTATAAATCCCTACACATTTAAAAGCTCGATTTATTGTTATTAACATGTCAAAATAAAGTTGTACAGTAAAAAAAATAAAGAAATTAGTTAAAAATTTAAAAAGTTCTTTTAATGGAAGTTTAAAACCCGAGGCTTAAAATGTAAATCTTTTTTTCTAAGCTAAAACAAATGTTTAAACCTTATTCAATAAAGTTTTTTAATTCTTTAAAAATTAATTTCATTTTTTTTTGCATAACTACATTTTAATATGTTGTTAATAAACTACCTTAAATTTCAAATATGTAACTTTTATGGCTTCAGAGATATTTCATTTTAAACAAAAAACTGAATATAATACAAGGTGTCTCAGAAGTCAGGCATCCTAGAGGATAATAAATAATCCATATGATATTATGTCGAGGGTCTGTGAAATGGCCTGCAAGAAGCCCGGATCTCACACCACTAGATTTTCATATCTAGAGTATTTCGTCTAGATTTTTGTATCAGTGTGTCACTGAGCCCGTTTCGTGAATAATGACATTTTGATGAGATTTTTTTTTCAAGACTCAATAATTATGTCTATATTTTGGAAAAAAAAACTATTTTATTGCAGTTTTGTAAACAGTCTTCATAGCTGAATCGATATCTGTAATCTTTTTTTTTTCAAAGTAGAAAAAACCCAAGTAAAAGCAAATCCAAATTCAGATTTTTTTATCTCTTTAAACGTAAAATTATTTGGTTGTTTGCGTTTCCTGAACAATTTGAGTAACTGAACTTCTTTAGTTTTGAAAAAAAAAAGCTCCTCGTGTGTATTGCCATTTTTATTATTTTTCTGATTCCAGACGTAAGGTACACTTTGTAGATAAGGGCGTTTGTTCTGGTTCGGTTCAAGTTCATTTTCACGACAAAAAAGTTAATCATTTATTATGAAGTGATTTAAATTTAGAGTAAGAAAATTTAAAACTGTGTTACAAATTACAACATTTTGTATGAGGTTCTTTAAAGCCCTATTTTCGTTAACACATAAGAGTTTACCGGTGAAATTAACACGAAGAAAGCAGTAAGAACAAGGCTTTTAAAATATCCATACAAGTAATTGTATATTGTAATTTCTTGAGATGTTTTTTTTTGCAACATTTACAAATCTTAGAAAATTTTATTAATGTATTAATATGTGCATAAAAAAAATTCACAAACAAGAGACACACATTCATTGTGTCGTTATCTCTACGTTGCTAAAGGGCTTCGTTTTCTTCTTATTTTGTAGACCTGTAACTTAGTTTATACATAATGAAAGAAACAGTGAAACAAAACTAAATACAAAAAAAAAAATAGATAAAACACTTTGTACAAAAGTCACACTCGATTATATACTGTATATAAATATAGAGGAAAAAAGAGAGAAAGTTATTATTAAGTCTTATATGTGGTTCCACCCGATTTAAGAAAACCTTTTCAAGAAAAAGAAAAGAAAAACGCAGAAAAGTAAAATTAAAAGAGTCTCGCATCCATGATTTTATACATTTCTTTTAAATGAAGTACAAATATTAAGAGTCAACCTTACAAAGGTTAATCTTTGTAAATTGAAACAATAAAACGAACAAATACTTCATAAGTTAAAAATAAATCTTTAAAAAAAGATGATTTTTCTTAAAAATTACTACACACCCGAAAAAAATAATAAAAATGGTCATGCTCTGCATCACTCGAACTACTCGGTACCTAAAAATGGTAATTTTCTTCAGTTACAAACTTATATTTCCATTCTAAAAAAAAAAACATAATACAGTCTAGCTTTAGGGACCTTCATTTGTTGGCCTACTTTTCTAACAAACAAGTATTTAAATGGTTGCTCTACGTGCAATTAAACATCTAGCTCATGTTTAATACACAGTAACACAGTGAACTTAGTCATTAAAAAAACTATTTCTGAATAATACAGCAACACACCTACTGTAATACACACGTTTATGCTGGTGTTCCTGTAAATAGGCAATCACTGCTAGCACACAAAAAAGTAAATTATGCGATTACGTACTGCTTTAAAAATCTAGGATTAGTACTATTTCGCTTATCAGAAATAATTTTTTTAAGAAAAAAAAAAAACTCATTTACACATTTCAAGTGTATAAAACAGCCTAAAAGTCATTCCATGAAGACATCTTTCAAAATAAACATTTTATGTCAATTTGAAAAATGTATCACAGCAGTAATTTTTGGGTTTTTTTAATTTTGAATTTGATGAAAAACAATAAATTTGATGTTTCTCAAAATACGATAAAAAAATATTAGAAAAAAATGATGTCGCGAGACTACTTTTAGGTGACTTTATTTTCTAGTTATTATTATATATATTATATATATAATATCCCAGGTCTGTGTGTGTGTGTGTGTGTGTGTGTGTGTGTGTGTGTGTGTGTGTGGTGTAACAAAATCCATTGAAGCACGTCGGAATTTATATAAATTTGAATAAATGAACCGGTTTTTTTTTCTCAAGGTCAACTATATGTTGCACCCTTCCCATCCAAGAACCCCATGATATTAAATTGGAAAGGGTAAAAGGCTGGAAAGTGTAGAGGGGGGAGAAAGAAAAGTGGGAGGGGGTGATGGAAATTGAAATGAAAGGAGTAAAAAAAGAAAAAAACGACGCGCATGCGCACACCAGAGAAAATGATACGCTCATTTTCTCTTTCAAATATAAAAAAGGAGAGGGGATAATAGTAGCAAAATTAAACTAGAATTTTTTTTGCTCCGCCCTTTTATGAATTGGGTTGTTGGGTTTGTTACTTGGTCTGATGGCATAAAAGGGCGGAGGAAAAGAAATTCTAATGCTGGGCACAATTGCCTGTGAATTTTGCTCCCGTCATTTATGACGGGTTACCCCACTAGTTTGTAATATTATTTCTTTTTTTTTTAAAAAGTTTCTACAATTCGGGTAAAAACCTAATAATGAATATTAATGCTTGCAATGTCACAAACTCATAAGAGACTCAAATACAAAATTTCGTCATTTGAAAATAAGTACTAAACTTTAATGTCTAAGGCTCAGGACAGACCAATCATAGGTCACTAGGTGACCTACACTTTCAGATAGATAGCTATTTGGAGAAGAGCTGTGGGTCATTCAGTGACCTACATTTTTTACATTCTAGGGGGTATAGGCCCGCAAACCCCCTGCAACAAGCTTAATTTAATGTAACTCCACCTATAATTACCAATATAAAAAGTTCTAAATTGTACGTCACTGAGTAACTCACAGTTCTGAATTGTAGATCACCTAGTGACCTACGATTAGTCTGTTCTCTAAGGCTCGAAATTAAGAAAGAATCTTATATGCATATTTCGACTTCAAAAAAGAGTTGTTTTAGAATGTTTAAAATCCTGCTCAGAAGTTTTTAAGGGCCAAGCTTCCTTCTTGAATCTGGGCCTTAGTTTATTTTGTGAGAAAAACATCTTAACTCATGAGTTCAATAAAAACTGAAGAAAAAGAAACTTAAAAAAAAAACCTGATCAATTATATTTTTTTTTATTTTTTAATTTACTCTTCATATAATAAACTGCCACCCCATTGTGCCCAATAACCTAAAACTCCTAAAAAATATACGACATTGTCGTTCCAATTTTTAATAATAATAATAACAATAAGGGAATAGGGGAACATGCATTGACATATTGTCTAGAAACGGATGTAAGCCTAGGAGATGACATAAATAAACCTCTCATAATACTCAGGTTTGAAGTTAAACTCGAATGCTGTAAATGACAGAAAATATATATAGATATAAATATAGGCCTACACACACAAACGAACGCCATACAATGCTCATGTATACTATAATATACAGACAAGACATATGCCATTATAATTCTCACTTGCTTCTTCAAAATTTATTCGACACAAGACAAGAACAGACTTATCAAATGAGAAAGTTTCCAAAAGACTAGCATATATATAAATATATATATATATATATATATATATATATATATATATATATATATATATATATATATATATATATATATATGATACATATACGGATGCGGTGTATATATTTATATATATATAGGCCCAAAGGCTGTCTCTTATAGTAAGATCCTACTTGTTCACCATCCAATAATAAATCTAAAGCTACAGGAGGTCGAATCGAGTATTCTACTCAGGTTCTTCTAGTTCTGATTAAATCCCGAGCGGACGGTGACCCTTTTCAGAAAACTAATCATATGACTCTTGATATCTATATATATATATATATATATATATATATATATATATATATATATATATATATATATATATATATATATAAATATAAACGTGAATATATATATATATATATATATATATATATAAGTAAGGGTACAACGGTACCAATACACGTAAGCAACAAACTCTTGCCACTTTCACTATTTTGTAGAATCTAAGAAGTTGTCCATCTGGCGGCACTTTTTAAGCCAAAAAGAATGTCATCATCATCATTGAGTTCCGCACCACCAATCACGTTTCGAGCTCATCAAACAAGTGGACAGCGCTTGTCAAACCAAGCGAAATGCGATAATCGTCAAGAGTTCGGCTTTTAACCTTATAGGCATCCTACTACTACTCTGTCTTGTTAGAGAGGCATATTTTTTTTCTCCCCAAAAGCCAATTATTTTATTTTATTTTTTTCTAAAAAAAAAATAACTCCTGTTGGTTTAGAAAGGCCTATATATACAGTATATAAGCCTACACACAAACAACAATGCATTTATCTGTCACATGACAGATACAAGCTAGCAAGTAGCAACAATAACTGAGTATTAAATTTGCAGCATCTTTTTTTCTTTTTCTTTTGAAGCTGTTAAGTAAAGTTAGCGACATACTTGCAGTTCTACAAAAATTTAATGATTCTAATTGATGTTGTCTAATATTAAATTTACAATTAAAGTATACTGTATAACAATGATTATCCCACACAATAGCTTAACATCCACATTTTGTTCTTGAAGTCTGTTAGATTTCGTCATTAAAAATTTTTATTTTTAAACTCATACTAAGAACAAAATGAGTAAACAATAATGTACAATTCCTGATACCGAATCAATAAACTTTCATTTTCTTGAGTATTGTTTTACTGAGGCCCAAATTCAAGTAGGAAAACTCGGCACAAGCAGGGCCGCCTCAACACGGTAAGCAAAGGATGCGGCGCATCAGGGCGCCTCCAATGGGGGTGCCGGGCGTCGCCCGTGTTTTGGTCATATCTTATATCAATTCAACCCAGTAAAAATCTACACAGATATAACGGTAAAACGTATGTGCTGCCTGGCGCGTTTATCAGACAATAAAAAGAAAATTAATTTGACGTTTTTTGTGCGCCTCTTGGCGCACCTATTTAAGTCTCCCACAACAAAAAGACATCAACATACCCAACCGTAACCGGTTGCATCGAATCGCGTGGGCGTCTAGAGCCGGAGCTTTAACTTGAATAGTCTGAGAATAGTTCTAACTGAAAAAAAAATATGTTAAAGAATACTCAATAATGCAATAGTTTTTCTATGTCAGAATCCTGTTCAGAAGGTTCAATTTGAAGTTCAAGTGCTAAGTTATCTTCTTAACTTTTAAATCTTTAACTTTTACCTTGTTTTCACTACAAAAATTAACTGCAACTACATAACCACGTTTATATTTAACTACAGGTGTTTTCATTTTAAAATATTTACCTGTGGTTAAACTTCCTGTTTAAACAGTTCTGCATTTTGTGAAATTTTCACATCATACAAGACTGCTGAAAACAGAAATGAAATCGTTTTCTATTTTATGTTGCTATTACACTTTCTGTGAAGTACAACTGAACCCACTTGCACAAAAAAACCTGAACATAAAACATAAAAAAGCTCCATCTTATTGGTACGAATGGACAAGAATATACACATGAGCATATTAAAAAAGTTGCATGCATGTGAGACCCTAGCTTAAGTCTTTATTGAATAGTTTATACAGAAATTTTACAAAAACAGAAAGAAAAAAAAATAATTCCATTATAGATTAGTCTATTAAAATTATAAACTACAAGAAACGTAACAAGTTGAAGAAACATTTTCCAAACTGAAGGATTACACTCACCTTCCTCCGCACAAAGTTTAATTACAATTTTTTTTTCTAAGATCTTTATATGAAATTTACTAAATTAAGCTGATGATTACATTCAATATGTAAGCATATGCTCATTATAACATGAAATACAAAAATACAACAGTAATGCAGACCTTTTGTATTATATAGTGTACCACTATATTGGCAATGGCAAAGTTTTCATTATTTTCAACAAAAATGATTATGAAAAACTTAATACCCAGTTACCCTACACAACTTTCAAATGGTGTTACCATTACATGGAAACGTAAATCTTAGTCAAACCTGATAAATAAATACAGATGTCATCATGCCAATGGCTTCCTAATTCCATCTCAACCCATTCCATTTCATAGAATAACGAGGGTCGACGATAAAGACTATCTATTATGAGATTTTCATAGTTCAACCCCATTCGCTTGAAGCATTCAACCCTCGTTCTAGTAAGAATAGGGTATAGGTTGAGATGACATTGAATCGGATACAACACATCTTTGAATGTATTTTCATAACCTTGACCGGTACACAAAAAGTAAACAGGTGCACCAAGTTATTACGGTTGTAAACAAGTGCACCAAGTTATTACAGTGGTAAACATGGCTGCATCATAATATTTTTATGTTACTATCACAAATAATGAAACCAATCAAGCATCATTAGAAATTTTGATAATAATTAGCTATAGTCCTATTTGCAGATATCTTACAAGTGTGAATTTCGTATTTGGTTTCTCCTGTACAATCACAATAAATATGCCTAATAACAAAAACTATTACTATAAATTCACAAATAGGAAAATATTCTGAGAAAAAAAGAAGCAAATAAACATGTGACACCTAATAAATAGCATGTACCATTAACACTTTTGTGATGTCATAGTATTTGTTTGAACAACCTAAACCTATAGACATACTACGCATACTGCAGCATGCTTGCTACTAAGTATATATTTACAATACAAATTGTATAAAATATGCTGTCATTCCAAGTTTGAAATCAATCTTCGAATTAACAAGAATTTCATCACGATGAATATGTTTCAAGGTATTTTGTTTGTGGCAATTGCCGTTCATTTTTGTTTCTGCTGTCAATGCAATAACAGATTAGGAGAATGTGCAGTAACTTCTCAGATGTACGAAAGTGTGGTATGTTTATTAGTTAAAAAAATCACGAAACTTTTTAACTCAATTCAACTTTCATAACAATATTGCACTTTTTTTCGTTATTTTTTTATATGGTTTCATTATTAAAGTTTCCTGGAATATTTCAAGTTCTTTATGAATTATATGCAGATACAGATGTTCCTGCTGAGGGTAAGACCAATTAAAGGAGCGTCAATATAATTGAACTCCAAAACTATGATATTTTAAGTACGTTCCTTAAAGCTGACAAACATTTTCAGAAATAACTTTTAAGCAGAAATTGAAATTTTTATTAAACAATAGATTAGTTAGTGAAATCAGCAAAAATAATTTTATGATAATATTTATTTAAAATAAACCTTTTTATGACAATTTGCAAATATAATTTAACGTTTTTTTAAGGAAAAAACATTATGAATAAAAGAATTTGTAATCTAAGGAATTTTTTCCCTTATAAAAATTCAGAAAGAAAACTTGGCATTTGAATCCACTTGAGCAGAATTCCAACATTAATGATTATGAAGCCCCCGTTTTATTGAATACGCTTTTAATATGTGTTTCATGTTGGAAAATTGCACAAAGGGTTCAGTTTCAAGCATAAGTTCAAATGCCAAGTAAGTGTCTTTCTTAAAATTCACTTTGAATCTTAATTATTTTTTCGCATTTGTTCTATCTGTTTATTATTAATAAGTAACTATTTTTTTATTCCAAATGTTTCAGCATGTTTTTATATGTTTTTTGGATACTTGGATTCCTTTGGTATAAGTGCTGATTTTGGTACTAACTTCTTTGTGTAAGTGTGAATAATAATCCCTGGCTGTGTTCGGAAACTAAAGAAAAGCATTAACAGTATGTAAACGAAGAAACAACAATAGGGTCTTTTCAAGAAAAAAAAAAAAGTTCGGAAGTGTGTGCTAGCTTCGTATGATCTTCTCAAGAAAGCAATCATGTAACTTACATATTTGCTTTCTTGAAAAGATTAAAGTGAAGATGAGTATCTTTCATGTGAAAAACAAAAAAATAAAAAATGTGACTATACAGACGTCATTGGCGAAATGAAGAACTTTCTAAAACAGTGGTTTCCAAAGGGTTTTTTTTTTCCTCACAGGATAGTATATTTTTGCCTGGAGAAGTCGCGGTACATCTTGCAAATCTCACGGCACACTATTATGAAGTAGCACATCTATTGAAAACCACTAGCTTAGTTCATAGGCATATATAGTAATTGAAAGGTTTTTTTTATTTCACTATATTTTTATACGAAAATACTAAATCAAATTAATAAATTCAATATAAGATGCAAAATTACGCACCATACTTAGTAAACACACAGCACGCTAGTGGCCATATGACACATCCTTTGAAAACCACTTGTCTAATATATGGAGCAATTATTCCCCCTAAATTATTTACAGCCTAAAGAAATTAAGTTTCCGAATACAGCCTATATTTTACACATGTTCCAAAAAAAAAAACTGAAGAGATTCTGAATATATATACTTTTTGTTATTTATTGTTTCAATTTATAAGTGATGAAGGCAAGTACTATAAATCAAACAATCAAACACTGCACCTCACTGTAAATGGGTTAGTCATCGAAAATGTCAATCACATTTTTACTGGAACTATTACCAACAGTGGCGTTTTTATTCTTCGTGATTGCCGAAACACATGTAAAGAGCAAACACAACTAATTTTATTTCTTAAAAAAACGACTCATGTTTTTGTTATTTTCCATATTAGTTGTTATGATCGGATGTAAACACGACCATTGCGGTAGTGGAGTTAAGTCAAGTGCAGTAAGTGAAGCGAGAGGTTTGGCCCAATCGCTAGACTTATTGGTCCATTCCATCAATTATACAGATTGCAATAATGAGCCGAGAGATTTTTAATTATTGTTGAATGTTTGATTTAAGTCGAACTGTTTATCATTTGAATTAAAAAAACATAATTCCTCTATTGTGATTGACTGTTGATGCAATTATTCGTTAATGGAATAAATGATCTTATAAGTGATAACTCATTCATTAATAATTTTATGTGTGAAACATTTAAGCGAACACATCAGAATAATAAAGTGCTCATTTAAATAACACAATATTTAGAAACAGATAACTTTAAAATTAAACATTAGGGTGGCCCTTGTTATATGAGAAAAAATTAAAACATGCTAATTTAACCATCTGACCCCATCAAATTATTCCAATTATGATAAAAAACATTGTGCAAATTTTTTTTAAATTATAATATTTAGGGGTGGCCGCCGGACCCCTAAGGTTTCACATATATCATACCTATTATACCATTATTCTAGGAAAACTAAAAAGTAATTTAATATTTTTCAAAAACCTTTCATTAACAAACCAAAATTGTTTTTGTTTTTAAAGATATAACATTTCAAATCATGCACGTCCATTTTTACACAACTTCTGACTAATTTTTAGCATGATTTTTGAAGAGAGTTGTTTGAACAGTCCCGAAACTTTTGCCTATGATCAGACACGACTTGCAGCAGGAACTGCAACTGCTCCTCCGCTTTCATTAACTTTTTGTTAAAATCGTGGATGAGTGCCACACCACGCTCAGCCCTGTCATTGATGACAGCCAGCCCTCTGAGAATAGCCACAGATGCCTTGTATGACTCATCATCTTCCCACTGAGAAGGATCTTTTGATAGGAATGCATTATGCAATCCCAATTGTTGGAACAGTCTCTTAGAGTTGGTTGTGCAGAACTGTTCCAGACCCCTGCTTCCGAGAAATGCATCTGGTTAAACTCTAGGGCACTTCGGTGGATTGTTCGGAGCTTCAATGTCCATGGCTGTAAGCATAAGTTTCTTACACTCTGGAGGAACTCTAGAATCAAATAGAGCCAATCCAACCAGTTCCTCAGACAGATACCATAGGTGGAGTCCGAGTTTTTTGCACGTCTCTTTGGAAACATCTGTTTGAGGGTACCTGATAAGTTGTTCCATCAGGTTGAAGTCATTCAAAGGCACCTCCACAGCTAGTGGTGCGGCCATTCATACCTTGAGATGAACCAAGACAGAGAAGACAGCTAGGTCACGGATTCCTCTTTGCTCCGAAGCAGTAACGTACCGTAAACGAAACTCTCGATTTCCCTATCGCACTCACTCGCTTCTGGTTATTACTAGGAGAAAAACAGAAACTCACAATTTTAGGGAATTCCCCTTGAGCAATACAATGGCAGCATACAGTAACAGTACGGTGTGTTACAAGAATTGCCGAAATTTACTCAGCTGAATGAAAAGGCAGCCTCAGCAAGTGCGACTAACCTAATACTAAGTGTAAATACAGTACGATAGCATTGCGTTACCATTGCAATTAATGGGATATTTTCAATATTTGGGGGCCACCCCTAAATATGCTCCGATCATGCTAATTTTTTTACACAGATTAATTTATTTGTATATAGAACAGATTGAGGGGGCCAGACAAAATGATTTTAAAATTTAATTTTTAAGGGCCACCCCTAATAAACATGTTATTTTGGTTTTAAATTTAGTTATTTTTGTTTACCAAAAATCATAAAAAACTATCAAAATAATATTTTCAAACTGACATAAAAAGCTTAATTTAAACACAATAACAGGAAAATATCATTATGTGATTCAATTAACTCATCTAGTTTCTAAAACTTATTTCAAAATGCATAGAGTATCTCTATCTACTACGTTAACTTTGAGGTCAATAATTATTATTAATCCAAAAACTTCAAATTTGCAACTTTTTCAAGCTGTCATAAAATTATTTTTAAAATTATTTGTCTTCGTTTACTCGTCTTCTTTCGAATAAATCTTGGAATTCTTTCATCCTTTCTTCAGTTTCGAAGCAGATCAAGTAGCTCAAAGTTTGATTCAATTTTTATCATCAAATAAAATCATGGCGTGAAGGGCGCTTCATATATGACAAGCCCCCTTAAACCCCCTTCAAAAAGGCAAAATTGCAACCGCGAAAGTCATAATTTATGATATGACTCCTTGTGCACTATTATTTTATAACTGTCATATTATGCTGTAGCCTACACTAGTCAATGACAGTCGTATCACATTATTGGTAATAATAATTGGCTTTTTCGACTGTTATACTGCCTCATCCTGAGAAGAAGCTTGTGGCGTCATGAAAGTGACGAAAAATTTAAGATAGTGGCATTTAGTATAATAAAAAAAAGAAACGATATCAACCGTTTTCAACAGTTTAAACAAAAGGATTTTCGAATTATTTTGTTATTACCCCTTTTTTATGCAACAAAATGACAATCCTAAATTGTTCCTAGGATACAAGATTATGATCTAGATATGACAACTTACTGCTATGTGATACTTTTAATATATTTGTCTCTAATGGCTAATACCTAAATATTTTTTACAAAAGGTTATCTTCCATAGATTGAGAAAAAAAATGATCTATTTCACAGAACAATATACCAAAAACAATAGACAATTTTTTTGTGATAAACATACTTCAGACTTAAGTTTTTTAAAAAAAAATCGAAAGTGACCGTATGACACATCTGACAAGTCACGCACACCATAAAAGTATATGTCCTAGGCCTGTCACATATATGTCTAGTATTTCTGTCAAAAAAGTGCTCATAAAGAGAAACTTGTCTCTTTTTTTTTTTTGCACATTTTTATTCATTCAATATGTCTGCTCCAAACACATCAGACTGGAAAATTAAATAAGAGCTTTACGCTAGAAGCTTCCATTTTTTTTAATATCTAATGCAGACCATACTTCAATGAGAAATATATTTTTTGTTCATATTTGTCCCATTTTTTTTAAAAAAAAATATGGTATTCATAAATACAAAAGATTAATTTCAACTAAGATAACAATTCATATCGAGAAACTTGATGAAACATAAACATTAATTACAAATTCTAAGCTGGTAGGCTTAAACGTTACTGAGCAAAACAGCTTGCAAATATGGATAAAAAAAAATTACAAGTAAAGTCTTTGCAATTCAGAAATGTAAAGCCATTTTGATTGACAACATGTGGTTTACACATTACATACGCTGCAGGCACAATTCATTCAATTAAGCTTCATCTCTCCTTTTGACAACGAGAGAATATTAAAAGTTTAGGTAACATTTTGAGTGCGTTGTGTGTGTTTGTGACGTCACTTCCACATCACTGAACTTATCCGTCAGCTAAGATTTTCCTTTCTTTCTTTTTTTTTTTAAATGCAAAAAAAAATAGAAGCAAGTTTCTTAATAGTTTGTTGGTATTTATCTCATAAACTGCTTGAGAAAATTGTAATTGAGTAATTACATATAAGTAAGATAGAGCCTAGACTATAAGCTACTTAACTAAGTTGAAAACGTTTGCTTTTTAAGTGTGATAATAGTTTGCATATCTAACATTTAAATTGAGAAAAGTAGAGTGATTTAGCAAGTTTTGGGTTTGAAAATAAAATAAAAAATTCTCAAATTTAGATGTTGTCTAATAAATATTTGTAACCAACAATTATATATATAATATCCCAGGTCTGTGTATGTGTTTGTGTGTGTGGAATAACACTGTACAAAAACCCTTGAAGCACGTCGGAATTTATATAAATTTGAATAAATGAACTGTTTTTTTCTCAAGGTCAACTATATGTTGAACTCTTCCTTTGGAAAGTGTAGAAGAGGGGGGGGAGAGAGAGAGAGAGAGAAAAGTGGGGGGGGGGGTGAGGGGAAAAGGTTGGAAAGTGTAGAAGGGGAGAGAGAGAGAAGTGGGAGGGGGTGACTAAAATTGAAATAAAAGGAGTAAAAAAAAGGAAAAAACGATGCGCATGCACACAATTGCCTGTGAATTTTGCTCCCGTCATTTATGACGGGTTACCCCACTAGTGTCATAATATTATTTGGAAGTCAGTACAATTTTCTATTTCTTTCTTTGTTTAAAAACCTCATTCTGCTGAGCCATAGCATCCTTTATACTAATTTAGAATGTAGTAAGGATGCTATTGGCTGAGTAAATTGTTTTGCAAAGATCGAACTAAGAGCTGAGCAAAAAAGCAAAATTTTCAAAAGTGTTTACATGTAGAAAACAGTTTCCTAAGTGCTAAACTAAGAAATAGGGAAATTGCTGTTTGATCACATGTTTTCTCGAAAACATTTTTAGGGTTGTAATCTTAATGATTGCTAAGTCAAAGATAGTGCTAAACTCATGAACTTTTAGTAGGCGATTTCATGTAAAAGTTGATGACTCTTAAAACGCAATTCACAAAAGAAAATTATGCATCTGAATGTCAACTTGAATCCTCTGAAAAAGTTTCCAAAATAGAAAAACCCTGTTCAACTCATCAAATAAGGTTTTTAAATAATGAAATTCAACAGAGACATTTCGAGTTTGAATTTAAAAGTCAAATTTCCATTTTGATCTTGGACTGTAAAATATTAAACACGGGAAAAATAGCTTTTACTCCATGTATTAAACGTAATATTAAAAAAATTGAAAGTGTTTTAAAAACTTAACAAATCAAGTAAGAAAGATCATCATATGTTGATACTTTTACAAATAACCGTTATTGCTGAAGTAAGAACTTCAAAAATCGTTAAATTTGGAGGTTTTTTTTAAAATTGAAATAATTAAATTATTTGTTATTATTATAATTTCTTGTTACTATTTTAATATCTAGAACTTTTCAATTTTTTCCTTAACTGTTTTAAAACACAACATAACCAGAGTTCTACTTGTATTTTCCTATTTAGTTCAAAGTAGAAAATGTATAAGTGTGACAACAAATAAAACTAAATTGCATTGTGACGTTTATTTGCTGCCTTTCAGTTTTATTTCTTGACAATCATACTTGTGTAAACATTAGAGTTAATTAACATGCATTGTAAAAGTGTGGTACTCAATTCAACATACTCCACACATATGTATACACATCTCAGTAAATTAACAGTACTAATTCAAAGTCTTAAGACTAATTTCTTATCATTGTTGTCGACAACACTGTCCCAAACACTTTTCCACAAGAAATATTGTCAGCATCTTTCAACATTAACAGTTATTATTTGCTTGCAAGCAAAGCGGATTTATTTTAATTGAACATTTCTCTTTGCTATATAGTCTTATATATGCAGCACTTATAATATGTATGTGAAGATGAAACTTTGTCCTAAATGCAATTGGCCATAAACTGATTATGTGAACATCTTCAGTGCATGTAATTTACTAATATGAACGCGCACTTCGCGGGCATAAAAATGAAACTAAAATATTATTCTACACTTGAGCTTTTGTTAAATCAATAGTGAACTTTTTTTGTCAAGACTAGATGGGACAGAGAAAAACGAGGAAGTCTTACATTTTGAGATACATTGGTGTATTTTTTCCATCTTCCACTTTTGTTTCATATGCATAGACCGTCACCTCTCTCCGTGTCTCTTTCTCTAGACATACAGTTGAATTGTTATTCACATTTTAAAAATATGTCCATTCATGTGAAAGGGCAATATCCATCCAAGCACAAATTTACTTAAAACAAATGCCAGTTAGCATAATGAGACATTTGTTTATGTAGGTCTTGCATTTTAACCATTGAAACAACCACTTTCTTATTGTGAGTTTACAAACAAACAACTTGAAAGTACCACATTACAAGAAGTACATTTAATATAGCCACACAGTAGGACAATGTTATAAAACCACTTCTACACAATGAACTTTCCAGAAGACAGTAGACAAAAAAATGCCTTTGGACACAAATGTACCGTATTTGAATAGCACAAATATGAACTATTTTATATTCTATTACATGTAGAATAAGTTATTTTGGACACCTACTCACGCGCATGTTAGATGAGTGATTTACAAACATACTACCCCAGTTCAAGGCTAGGTTATGTGAAGAAGTAATGGGATTTGTGCAGTAGAGAAGCAAAGATCGTTTATTTGTGGTAAACTGTTATTTATCTTGAATGTGGTTACCATTTTACAAATGGTAAAAACTATTTACTGCTAAACAATTCAGCCTACTTGGCAGTTGAACTAGGTAAAATGGTTTTTATTGTCAATTTTTGCATTTCGCAATGGGAATGTTTCACAAGGTGGAATTCGTCACGTTCGTGGTTTGCTTAGTGAAAATAGACTCAATTAAACTTCTTTGCCAGTGCCTTCTTCTCAAATGCCATTTTGGAACCAAAATATGCACTTAGAATGTGAAAACACTACATGTATTGAATTCTACGAAGAAAGCCAAAGGTTATTTAGATTGGCCTAGATCATCATGTTGTTTTAGAACCAAGTGGTTACTGGATTTTTCTGGGGTTACGAAGGCATATATAAAGTGTTGGGCCTACAAACATGAATTGTTGGCTTCCTTTAATAACCAATGTCCTAAAGCACCTTAAGAACTTTTTCTCTGTTTGCAACACTGTAGCTTTGTCATGCTGCATTTGTTCTTGGTTGTTCATGTGCTTTGATGTTCATACAGTGTATTTTTTTTGTATGCAACATTTCTTCTGAGATTCTTCTTCTTCATTTGAACTCTTGTTCTTGTGGGTTGCTTGCAAATATTTTCTTAATTTTAAAACCAAAAATATTTCTTATCAATTGCAATGAATGTACAAAATTCTATTCTACTGAAAGTTTATATGTTTAAGTAAGTTTCTATGCTATAAGCAGGTAGAACATCTTTCAAATTTTCTACCAAGTATGCACACATTCCTCTGACTGTAGGAAGAACGAACGCCTTTGTAGCCACAATTGTGGTCAACTTGTTCTTGTCTAATTTGGCGTTGGTATTTAATTGTTTTTTCGTGTATAGGAACGTTCATCAAGCTAAGTTATTCGAAATTTGCTAGGAAATAGGGGGAAAGTAAGAAAATTGCAAGTATTTACTGGACTAATATGCCTCCCTAGTTGCAAAAGGGATTTGATCATTTGTTGCTTTTTATGAGACATTGTCCTTTTTTAGAATGGTGCTAGCTAGCAACATCATCTATGACTCTTCCACTCCCCACTCCACCACCACCCTTTTCTTCTTCTTCAACCAAGACCCATCTAGTATAGTAGTAAACGACACACATTGTTTGCGCTCTTGTTAAGACGAATATTCTTCGATTCAATGCCTCTAATCATACATAGAATGGTATTGCATGCCACACACCATACTACTAGGCCCATCACATCCACAATTGCTCCCCTGCTAAACATTACTCTATTCCTTTAACGACTCTCGCTTATGTGAAGGCACTTTTATCGCATCTCTTCCTCAATCAAAAGTGAAGCCTATCCACTTCAAATTGAACCTCACCACACACACACACACACACACACACACATATCACATATAAGTGCACATATTCAAATTGAAGGGCAACCTCTCTTGATTGCGAATTGCGTGCGTTGGTGTGATTGGATCCCCTAGAGTCATGCAGACAGCTAATTCCTGTATGTTTAGGTTTACCAGTTAAATCTGCACACACATACATGTACACACAGCATATAGTTGAAGCAAATTAGCTAAAGGCCACATACTCATCACAAGCAAAAACTTACAACTCGTCATCTTTCATTTGAAATGATATTGATAAAATAGTTGAAATTCTCAGTTAAACAGAGTTGAAATCAATTTGGTCTACTTGAAATTTAATTTCATATATATTAAATAGGCCCACAGAGTGCAATATCTAAAAGTAAAACTGTTTACAGTTGTAAGGGACCTGTATATGCAGGTCACATTTGTTGCACTACTTTTAACCTCTACAAGGGTGGTTTATCAGAAAATTTTCTAATTGTAAAATTCTTCGTGACTACGAATGACAACCATAGCTACAACATATAGTGTTAGAAAACATTGCTCCCGTTTCATTCCTATTTTGCACAATGTAATCTATGGCAATGTGCAAAAGTAATCATTACAAAGCCATGTTAAGACAAGCCAAACTATATAAATCCTAAAGATGGAAACTACATCCATTATGTAGTGCTTCTCACCTTTTTTGGGTTTGTAAGTAGTATTTTGATGTATTTTATTGTTATAAAATTTATCCCAAAATTGTAATTTTATATTTTTTAGTTATTTTACCTGAAGATGATAGTACATAACTTTCGAAACGTCATACAAAAAACATATTAAACATTTTATTGCTTTATAGCATTTTATAATGTTGTTTACCATTGCAAACAACTACATTCATCAATTTTACTTAACAATATCATATAGAATGGTTTATTGAAAACTGCAGTTATTTTGCACATAACCTAAAATATTAATATTTAGGTAGATTTACTTCCAAATTGACAATTTCTTGTAATGTCTAGTAATTCTACAGAATAACTCATTTTTCACTTTGGAATCACCATGGATACAACCCAATATATAGAATATTTCTGTCTAATGATCTTCAGAAAAGCAGAACTTATTTTGTATCAAATGAAATAGTACAGTATATAAAA
This sequence comes from Brachycybe producta, assembly GCA_036925085.1. Classification (NCBI taxonomy): domain Eukaryota; kingdom Metazoa; phylum Arthropoda; class Diplopoda; order Playtdesmida; family Andrognathidae; genus Brachycybe; species Brachycybe producta. Next base: position 3,964,781 of record JAUPFP010000004.1, read on the forward strand.
ATCGACAACGAGCATCCTTGTGTCTACCTCATGCTGTGATTATGCACATCCAACAACTAGGGACTATCATATTATTTTGCATATAGAACCAAAGTAGGTATGGATATTAGTATGTATGGATATATTACATCAAAGACTATTCTTCAACTTTCTACTGATCCGTATGTATTATTTATTTTCTTGTGTACATTGTACATGAAACTTTGGCTACAACCAACATTGTAGCATCCATAAATATTAGTTCGTGCCAGGATTGCGATTATTCGTACGGCTGTGTCACCATCTAACATTAGTATAGTTTCTCTCCAAATCCCTTTTGACAACATATATATTGATTAATAGTATCCAGTTACAACATCAAGAGTAAAGACGAACAAAACCTTATAAGATGAACAAACAACAACAAGGCTCATTCATGTCCATCACAAGAGGTCAGTAAATATTTGAAGATGCACAAACTTGGTCCAGTTAAATAACATTTACACAACTAGTTAGATATATATTTACAGAATAGACGAGGTTATTTAACAAAGAAAAGAAAAAAAACCATATAAAATTTGATTGCATGCAATTAAACAATTGCTAGTTAGTGCACAAGTATTTAGAAGGTCTGGATTAAGTGTAGAAATGTGCATATTAGTTTATACACTAATAAACTTAAGTTTGTTAATTAAATGCCATAGGTTAATAAGACTGTCCAAGAAGAGCTATAATCTACTATGATGTAATTGTGTTTGATTTCTTTGCAGAGTAAACATACACTGAGAATAAACATGTTCTTACAACCATTCATTTATCACCACAGCCTGATTAGTAATCTAATAAATCAAATTACAGCAAAAGGTGTGAAACAAACTTGTAGATCTTAATTCTTTATAAATACATTGTACACTGTATAACGTATACTTTATGCGATAGAGTAATGTGTACAATGTATGACAAGTGAAATGGACACTTACTTCATCACCAATTTTCTTCATCTGACACTTTCTGAGTTTATAAGATAAAAAAATTTGTTATGCCTGAGTTCATGTAATGCAAGAAACAGCAGGCTTGGAAACCAGCTTGCGCCCTTGTCAGAAACAGCGATTCAAAATGCAAATTCTACTTTTAATTTTAGTTAACAATTATGTGACGAGGCTGGCCCTTTTGCACCACCACCATGTGATAGTGCTGGCTCTGAACCAGCTCCTTGTTTAACTGCACGTAACATTCCGATAGTCCAGGTGACTTACACCGATCACACAGTCTCTTGACGTACAGTTAATTCTCAAAAGCCCACAAAAAGACTTTACTATTTTAGGCGGGGCCGACTGTGGCCCTCCTCACTCCTTGAGCTGGAACACACTCAGTCTCGATTCGGGAATAATCGGTATAGACGCATAACAAACTTTGATGATCCTGGTCCTCTTTAGCCTGGTCTGAAGGTGCCAATCAGAGGGACTCAGAGGGTTTCTTAGTGCCTCTGTTGGTGCTGAAGAAATAGGCTAAAATCTCTTCCTTTGTTATTTTCACTGTTAGAAAATAATAACTCACAACACTTTTATAAGGTATATAAGGTTTCTTTATATATATAACAACTTTGTACGATTACATAGTTATATCCTTTAAATTGACAATACAATTTTATACTAAAAACTTGAATATGACAATCAGGAAAGGCATTTTTGGGACTCTTTTCTAAATTTTTCATGGTTCATCTTGGTTCCTAGAATTGCTAGAAATTCGGGCCACCCAAGTCTGGACATCTGTGCTCAATGGGGTGCCATTCTGAAATAAGGGAAATTCTACAGGGTGTTCCACAAGTCTGCAGATACAGGGTGTCACAATTACAAAAAAATTTTTTTGTATTGCTATATAGTGAGTTTTTCTCATATTTCTAATTTGCAGAGTTGTCAAAAAAAGCAACTGATGGGTTACGTTTTTATTAAACACACTTGAAAATAATAAAATATCCGGTATTCTGTTTATTTTTATTGGTATTAAGCGTATTACAGAATCCATCAATGCGAAAACTGTAAAATACAACAGAAAAAACTAAAAAAAAACATCATTATTATTGTAAAGTAGAGATTTGCTTTCAGGACACATGCCCTAAAGACAGTAGTGATGCAGTGAAGCATTTCACAATCTACAAAAAATTCCAAAATGTGAAAAACAGCAAACTGAAAAATAGTAATAAAAAATGTAAAAATCCGATGAAAACATTATTTTTCGAGAATATCGAGATTTTAATTTTGAGCGCAATTAACTTAATTAAATATAAATATTCTAATGCACTTTAATAACTGTCATTCTGAAACTTTTGTTGGAGGAAGTTCTCTTAGTTTTCCAGGCCTACATATGACAACAGTAATCAGAACTTGTATTACACATAGCACTGAGCACATGTGATAGCAGTGAATTTTGCTTGTACATATGATAGCCAGTGTAAACTAAGCTTTACAAGGATTCCATTATCCCATTATCCATATATGATACTTTTCTTAAACTGGTGATCTAACTAATGTTTAAAAATATATAGGCCACTGATAAAGAGGATTATAAAACGGGTTATAATCTCACAAATTTTGCATACTTTTGTAACTTTGCAGCATATAGTCCGCCCTTAAATATATAACCGTACAATTGTTGACCTATATATTTAGATGGCTTACTGAATAGTTACGATCACGTCTTCCATTACCCTACACTTTGAAACATCTCACAGATTCAATTACGACAACCTCGAAAAAGCCAACTTTTGAACACATACAGAAACTCTCTCTCTCTCTCTCTCTCTCTCTCTCTCTCTCTCTCTCTCTCTCTCTCTCTCTCTCTCTCTCTCTCTCTCTCTCTCTCTCTCCCCCCCCCCCTCTGTAATACATATACACACAGACGTGCTGACAAATGAAAATAAACTGAAGCCAAAAGGAAAATAGAAAAAAAAAGAGTGGTGGAAATATGGTGGCAACGGAAAGGCACCTGCTGTCTTTTCAAATGCAATACCACCCAAATCAAATATTAGAAAAGAGCATTATATATATATAGATCTCTAGAATGTAGGGTGCGGTTGGTTGTGTTGGTGTTTTTTTTTTCTTCTTCTTCTTTCTCTCTGTGTGTCTGTGACCGACTCACCACTAAAGTAAAAGTGATGACAGAAAGAACCACAGTCGGGGAATTGAGACAGAAAAGAGAGAGCGAGAGAGCAATGACTGTTCAAAAGGCAAATCGAAATAAATCGGTGGCTATGTTTTTTTCTTCTTCCTTTTCTATATGGGCATATTATCCGTCGCAATGTTTCTAGTCATTTCATACCTATAAGTCAATTACCAGTCACATAAATAACACACACACATACAAAAAAAAAGAAAAGCTCCAAAAGCTAAAATGCCCTTTTTTCGAATGGCTGTAACATATAGAAAGATGCATCATCAAACCTCAAATAATACATTTGGGTGTATTCGATTGGATTATGATGATGACTGCAAGAAACCATTGGGACCATTTCTACTCAAAAGTCAGATATCATCATTAGAACAGTAACAAAAAAAAAGTCTATGACCAAATGTTTAACCGAAAAGAAGTTCATGATATCATTTCTCAATTCAAGACTACTGAATTCGTCATTTAAATGAAGATTTTTTTCTCTCTGGTGGATGTTGTATTGAATGTGCACATGTGCAAGACTGAAATTATATACTTTTCTTTTTAAAAAAAATATGGGTAATATTCAAAAAAGTATTTAAATGTTCTGAAAATGTCACAGGAGGACTTTTGATTGGCATCACATAAGCCCCAAGAAACTTTAATGAAGATCAAAAGCTGAAGAATTTTTAAAATTCGAAAAGATAGGCGAAAACACAATCTAGTCTACTAGTATATAATAGGTGGTTATTTTTTAAAGAAATGGCCAAAATTTAAACACTACTTAAATAAACCCCCAAAAAAGTCTTTTGAGGGTTGCAATGGATCCAGACCCAAAAAGCATTAAAAAATGCTTATTGGGTCTGGATCCATTGCAACCCTGAAAAGACTTTTTTCATCTATGTCTGTACTTTTTCATTTGTGTCTGTACTGTGTCTGTACTTAAAAGTACAGAATCACAGATGATGTACAGACACAGATGAATTCACGTTGATATGCATGTAATCATATGGGGTGACCAGAAAAAAAAACGCACATGAAAAAGCCCACACGAAAATTGCGCACAGAAAAACAAACCCACTGTCATAAATGTGCACAAGAAAAATACGCACACAGAAAAATGCCCACACGGAAAAATGCCCACACAAAAAATAGGCACATGTTGTAATTTTCGTTTAAAGGTAAAGATGTATGCGCAATTCCTAGTAACATACAGTAGATATTTATAATTAATTGAATATACCAAACGTTCAATTTATTATAGTTTCTTTTAGAAACAAACATAATTTATGTCAATAAGAATACTGCATGCATTTTTGAACTTCAAACTCTAGCATGTACATAATTTAGTTTACTGCTTTATAATATTGCACGAATACGAGAATTTTATTATGTGCTCGTATTTTTCTGTGTTGGCATTTTTCGGTGTGGGCAATTTTCCGTCTACGCATTTTTCTGGTGCACATTTATGATGGGATGTGGGATGTTTTTTCTGTGCGCAATTTTGGTGGGCGGTTTTTTTTTCACCGAACCCTCATACAGTATAGGCTACGTTATGTTATGTCTCTTGGCTCGAAAAAAAAATCTTCTCAACTTTTTAAGTCAACTTGACAACGTGAAATATAATCTTAAAATTGTTATAAAACGTTTATTTGTAAAGAGACTATGAAGAAGATAAATTTATTCTTCATGTCTATTCTATTTTCTAATAAACTTCACAAGTTGTCTGTTTATATACATACTGTAGCCCCCCCCCCTATATCAGAACTCTAAAAATCGCTTCGCCGAAAAGTTTAACAACAAAAACAAGCAAAGAGAAGAATCTCTTAACTAACTTAAATTTAAAAACATGCTTCCACTTCCGATAAGTGTTCATCAACGTTAGGTCAATCGCCTCCTCTCTTTCATTATCAAGATACTTTCATCAGCATTCCCAATTTTTAAAGCTCTTAAAATTTGATAGCCCACAATTCTTTCTAGTAAAATAAAAAAAAGAGAGAAAATCACAGATGCTGCTTAGTAGATCATTGCTCCAAATTAATCTGAGCCCTTTTTCTTCTATTACAGCTTCAAATGCTTGCAAAGCTTTAAAATTGTAGATATTAGGCAATTGGGCAAGATAAAGAGATAGAAATGAACCTCTTTTTTTTTGCTGATACGTTAAATTTTAACTATCATGGTTTTTTTTTTGTATGTGTGTGTGTGTGCTTTCAGAGAAAGAGGCTATCGGCTTTCATCTTTTTTATTCTACAAGATTTAATTTTATCGTAGTGCTTTAGCCATTGAATATCAAATGCTTTCCGATTGCAATTGTAATTTCACTGGGTGCTGACAGGCTTAAAAAATTGTTAGGGGCCATGTTCTCTATCTTTCTATACATATATATAAATGTATAGAAATGTTCGTGTATCGGGTAGTGCAAGTAAAACGAGTCCTCTGTTTAAAGATGAATATTTTTTAAGAAAATAAATAGGCCTAGCCAACAATATTTAATTTTTAGAGAATTTTAAATATGGTGTTTTAAAGAAAGTAGTTTTCCTGAATTGTCAATTTTTTTAAAAAAAGGCATTTTTATTTAAACGTGTCGATGTCATAATTAACACTAGATTCTAACCTGAGCCTAGCGCACACCATAAACTAAATCCAGCAGCTATTCAAAGTTGCTCTCTACTACACAATGTATGCATTGTTCAAATGTACCAACCGGTGTAGATAATAATAAAGTGACAACATTCCGATTGAATCGATAGTTGCCTCACCATAAGATGATGCTTGTGACATCATCTCTGATGTCACAAGCATCATCTTATTGACAAAAAATAGGCTTGTTTCATTGGTCTAATAAATAAGGAATAAATAAGAAAAAAACACAAGAACCGTTTTGTTTAAACTGTTGAAAACGCATGCTATCGTCCCTTTTATATAAGACTAAATGCCACAATCCTAAATTTTTATTCTACCCTTCTGACGTTACAAGCTTCATCTTAGAGCAAGGCAACTATAACAGATATAGATCTATTTTAAACGAAATTCTAGAATTGTCTTATCTAAGTGAGTTTAATGCGGTCTATGTAATGATGACTTTTTTTCTGAAGACTCAAAAACACCCTATTTTTAAACGACATTTTCAAAATTAAATAACAGTTATATTAATCATTAATGTTTCAGTTTTTGAACAAATCAATTTTGTAATATTGTCAACAACTGCCTACAATTTCAAATTGTGAATCATCCTTAAATAAAACGTGGTTTACCTGCGCCACTCGATATAAATCTAATTCACTTTTATAAAGTTCGTCTTTCTCTCTCTCTCTCTCTCTCTCTCTCTCTCTCTCCTAACAGCCAAAAGAACCACCTCAAAGTATTTTTTTCTCTTTCTCTCCTCCTTTTCTATGAATTACCAACAATATACATCGAACAGTTCTAATTAACTTGTTCAACTAAGTTAGATGAATGTTCTGATATCAAAAGATAATCAAACCCACCATACGTACACCCAACCCATATATTATATATAGGAGCCATCAGATCTTCAATTATTGATAGTTACTTTAACATAGATCTTTATATATATACATAGAGAGATGTGATTAGAAGTTCGAAGAGTAAAAAAAGAAGACAGAGAAATAAAGAAAGAAATAGAATGAGAAGTGTCAAATAAAATGCTACTACAGTATATAAGATAAAAAAAACTCAGGCTTTCAAATATATCTAACAAATGTGTATATATATATATATATATATATATATATATATATATATATATATATATATATATATATATAGAACTAACATCCATACAAACTATCACACACCTTACATTTTTTTTCTATAGGATTGAGATTTCTAAAGTTGTTCTTTTTATATAAGAATTGGTTACATCTTCAATTTTATCATGAAGAGCAGCAGAGTTGAGGGAGGTAGATGAGGAGGAGGAGGAGGAGGAGGAGATACATTAAGAAAACACATACAATGAAATTAGAACACAATACAGCACACATGACAGCGCACATCTTTTTAATCAAGTGGGTCTTATATTATTAAATCAATCGATACTCAAAAGTAGGCTATGATTAAGTGAACACATTTTATCAAACATTTTTTTTCTCATGAAAAGAAAAATCAAGACAAAATTGAAACACAATCCTCTAAAAAAAATTCCTTATTATGAAAAGACTCTACAACATCACAAACCATACTTTAAAATTACAAATATTCAGGCCGCATTACAGAAAAAGTAATAAAAATGTGATTATAACTTTTGATGCCACTGCTTGTTTGGATATTATTTTAAGTGTGTAACTGTCATAATTATTACTATGTAAATCAGTCAATGGCAGTCATATGATAATATTTGCCATATTATTATTTTGTGATTTACTTTTGTGACTGTTATGAGGTAGCTAGGACAATTTACTGTCATATGACATGTCTTTTTTTTATTACTTTTCTTCAATGACACAAATGGTCAATCTAAAACTGTATTAATATACGACTCGTATCCGTATTTGCAACCTATTTGTAAAAAAAATCTACATTGATTGTTATGTATACTGTTGTTTGTTACTACAGTATAATTACAACAACCCTCCAAACAATCCTACCAATCATACTTATTTTTGGACATTGTAAACAAACAGTCTATCAATTACTGAATGCATAATGAAAATAATGTTGGTCAGCAATTCTTATCCATTAATTATTCATAATTAATCATGAATTATATCAAATAACATTTAAAGAAAAGATCAGACCATGTAACATAAACACAACAATTGAGACCTTGTTGGCTGTTTAAATTGGACTCAATTGTGTGTGAATAAATTCATAGAAAAACAATTCTCTTCAATTCATGCATAAACAGGGAGACTTTCTAGAATATTACGCTACTTATCCTAGTATACAGGGTGACCTTTAAGTTGTGCAAAATGAGAAAACGTTAATCAACTAATTTGTTTCTTACAGAATAGTTGCAACGACTTTAGGGCTCGACCGATACTATAATTTTGCTGATTGTTCAGAAAAAAATAATCTGCCGAGGTCAATATTATGCCAATATTTTAGATTTTTCCTCAAAATGTATTATTTATTTACTTTTAGCAAGTACTATGGTGCACTGCAACACTCATCAGTCTTACATCTACCTTTATTTTTAATTTAAAGCAAAAAAAATTGTAGAAAAATGAAAATTACTAATTGAAATACTTCAAAAACCGCCCCATAAAATTAGAAAAAGGCGTGGAACCCAGTCGGACCGTAAGAATTGGGAATAGTCCCAGAAATACCTTTCCTTTTAAGGTAGTATCCCCAGCACAGGGCAATGATTGGCCCAGTAGGTCAATCATTAAGCCCTGAGGTGACAGTTGCCCCTCCCAGGAGACCGAACAAGTGTGCTATGAAACTTGTGTGTGAGGACAGTTAGTTGGAGATTTGAAGAGTGTTCAGTCCTGATTAAATGAAGAGTTCGATAATGATGTAACCAAGTGTATACAACAATGTAAAGCATACGAAGTAAAACAAAAAGAGTTTGATATTTTATTTACGTAAACTTGTGTAAGTGTTGTGTTCGCTAAGGAGTTCCAAACCCCAAAAATCAAGGGACTACCAACAGAGGTACTCGGACACCATCTGAGTCCCTCTGCTTGGATCCTCCAAGGAACTGAAGAGGACAGTAGTAGCACCATCGGTATCGTCACGCCCCATACCGAAGATTCCCGAGAGTGTAAAGTCTTTTTTGTGGACTTACAAGAGCGATTGGATCGGTCATACAATAGTTGTTGCGAGCGGTAAAATCGACAACCCCGGCTGGCCCGCCGACAACAGAGTCAGCACCGGCACCCCCGGTCCAGCAAAGAAGCTGAAACAAGGGCACCATTGGTCGACTTCTAATCAACTTCAAATAAAGCACAACATAAAAATAAATGCAATAAGTTTTTTTTAAGTTTCACATTACAACTATTCTTGTGAAAACAAGTTAATGAGTAAGGTAAACACATTGCAACAGATTCAGGCTTGGTTTACACCATAAAGTATTGCATAAACAATGCAAGGTGGCTATCTACATTGCATGACAATGCATGTGCATTGTTCAAATGAACCAACTAAAGCGAGGTGGAAGTTAGGCAATTTGGTTGGAGTATGCTGGCAGCGGATGTCAATTTCGTCTTCGGAACAAAGTGTCATAACCTTCGGTACACTCATGTATAAATATAATAGCTAGCATCCACCTCCACCCCCTCCTACGACAGTACCTTGCCGCATTGAGGACACAGTTGAATTTAAGACAATTTTATTATATGATCACTTTGTTAATGCATAAAAATGAAAGAACACACTGTACAAAAACTGTGCTTGCAGTGAATGCCGTTAACAAGGGGTAACAGCCATAAACAAATCAAGTTGGTTATTGAGTTCTAATAGTTTTAACAAAAAAAAAAATAGATATCGAATGAATGAAATGTAGGCCACTAATTACGAATGGGAACATTGTAAAGCTATTAGAAAAAAAGTACAATTTATTCATTTTCACTGTTTAGTTGGCGAACACTTTGAAGTGATGATAGGCATCAGCAGTGCAAAAAAAAAACATTAAGTGCTCTGAGAAAAGAACAAAAGGCAGGTGTGATGTATATATACACATATAAAGCCCTGTTAAAAAAGAGTGATCCAATATATAAGAGAGCTGTTACCCACATAATTGCCATAATTATGAACATTTTTTCACACATCATTGTCGTCAATTGCACGCAATTTTAAACATTAAAACAACCCACCCTCTCTCCCTCCCCATTGATAAAATTTTTTTTTTACCTGTTACACTTTTTCAATTAATAATAACTGATATCAATTTTTTTAAAAAAATCATAAATAAAGGTAAAGAAATGCCTTGTTGTTGATGATGATGATGTTGTTTTTGTTTAGACAGTGTCACGAAATATCCCTACAGCTGTGTATAATATTATACATATAACTAACTACCTTTCAAAAAAACAACAAACAGAAAAAGCTAATAAGAAAACCAAACAAAAGCAATGAATAAAAGAAAACTGAGCAGAAATTGCATTTTAAAAAGATGAAGAAAAACTACGAACAAAAAAAAAAGAAGAAGATAAAAGAATGAATTTATAATGCAAACAAAAGATGTTTTTCGTGAAAGACTTTTTTGGTTTTTTTAGTTAAAAAAAACTACATTCTCAATTCAAATCTGAAATTGAATGGACTTAGTATTTAAATTCCAGTGTTGCTACGAGTTATGGTTTCGTCTCTTATTTCTTTTCTTTTACTTTTTTTTTCTAAGATTTTTAAAATCCCTTGGATAATTTTCCACTTCAACAGACACAAACTACTATGTGCACCCTTTTCTTTACCTATTCCCCTGTTTTTTTTTTCTTATTATTTTTCCATCCTTTACTCTCTTCTTTCCACAATTTTACTTCATTTTTTTTCTCTATTTCTCTCTCTCTCTGTTTGTCGATATGTGAACTTCTTCAAAATGTCAACTTGAAGCAAGAAATTGATTCACGTATATTGGGGAGGTACCATAATAAAGAAGATGTATTCGACAGATGTAAGGGACAAGACCTCAAATAACTAATACACTTCACAATAAATACAGAAAGAAAAAAAAACTCTTTAAACCCATTTAACCTGATGTAAATTCAAACCATATGTAAATATAAAAGCCCCCCAAAAAGAATATTGGATAACAAGAAGGAAGAAAAGAAGAACAAAAATTGTTTTGAAATAAAAAAAAAAATAAAATTAAGAAGAATAAGAAGAAAAAAAATGCTATCACATAAAGGTCAGGTATATACTAGAGACCTACAGTATGTTGTTCCAAGAAATGGATAGTAAACAAACCGCTTAAAATACAAAAGAGACTCCATCTGCACAATTGTGCACATGACTGAACGAATTTTATACAGAATGTAGAAAAATAAAAGAAAACACAGTTTGTGTCTCAAAATAAAATCAACTGCCATAAAAAGGTAGCCTCTAATACACTAAATATATACATGTATATGGCGAAAAAGCGCCCCCAAAAAAAGACCAAACCAAAAAAAAAAAATAATTGAGAAAAACTTTGTGATTAAAGTGGAACCCAATCAAGTGTAGATAGTGCAAAAGTCGTTCATCCAAACATAAAACCTTATATTGCATATATGTAGATTAAAATCTGAGATTCTTTCTCTGTTTTTTCAGGACTTTGTAGGTCTTTTAATATAACCCTCCTCCTCCCTTATCCATACCTTGTTTTGATCAGTATTTTACACGCCTACTAATGCTATAGTGTCTACTTTATACTATGGTAGAGTAGGATATGTATCTAGCTTATGTGTACTTGTGACATCGACTAAAAGCAGTTTCTAATTAACGCTAACAGCTTAATATCCTGTGTCGATTGAAAAGACACAAAATCCACATATACGTAAAAGTCGAAGACACATTATATTACTTTTAACATAAGGTACAAAGATAGCTGTTATCTAGTGACACTCCAAGCGAACGAATAAAACCAATTCAAATCTTGTGGTTTTCAACTTTTCGAGGACAGTTGGTTTATTTACAATAATGCACCAAAACGCTATGTAAAATATATCAAACGATAAAGTCTATTGAAATAGATAAATTAGGCAAAATATGTCTTATTTTTTTTAGTGATGCCTCGGATAGTGAATTTTCCTATCTGTGGATAACCGGATATCCGATTATTTTTTTCTATCGGATAACGAGTATAAGTTCAGACATAAATTTAAAATCGACTCAATGGAGTCTCAAGACATACTTGTTAAATGAAGAAATACTAACAAATGACTTACCGGTACCTAATTTAGTAATGTGTGGTATTTATTACAATTTAACCTAACAAGTTAACCTTTCAAGTTTTACCAAGGTGAACGATTTGACAGGTAAAAATCAATTTATTCCATTTAACGTTGGAAAGTGAATTTCCAAAAGTAATGAAGTTATCACAATGCAACTTCAAAAAGTCCGTGGCAAGGGAACCGGATGACTGGATGTTGGGTGCAATACACTCCCGGCAAAGTTTGCAAGACACGAGTTTCTTCATTCTGTGGGTACAATGAACAATTAAAAAGTTGGGCCAATTCAGACTGGGTGTTTTTGAGGTGGACGCTTCTATCGATGCTCATGACAATGCAGCTTCAAAAATTCATTGCATGCATGTCAGCCGGAAAAGTGATAGTGGACTTGTTCTATGCAAAACATTCCAAGTGAAGTCATCAAGACACGATTTTCTTCATTTCCCGTATGCAATACAGGACGGAAATTAACACAAATTGCCTTAAAAAGCTAATCTTAGATAAATTATCCAACATCACAAAAATACTCTTTAGTTCACTTATTGTTTAAGTCAAATAAACTTTGAAAAGCTTATTAAAATTTGCTTCTAAAACGTTGAAAGTTAATTCTATTGTCGTCGTTTTTCTTGCACGTATTTTGCTAAAAAAAATAACTAGATCTTTTTTTCATAAATATATTTGTAGAGTTTTTTTTTTCAGATTTGAATATAAATATCTTTAGTCAAGAAAACTCAAGTTGACAACAACATTTTTTCCAATGCTATAAAACCTCTAATAAACCCACATATAGAAAGAAAATCTTAACATAATACACTTAGTACACCTTCAATTGGCATAAAATTAAGGATTGCATTAATTAATGAACTACTCATATTTATTCCAAATGAGAGGACTGCCAAAAGTCTCACTTTTTCTCTACCATGAATATAGTCATGTACTTAAAATGGACAGACCAGAGTAGAAAACACTCATCATTTTAAAAGAAAAACAACAATAGAAAGAGAGAGAGATGCATATATAAACAGTTATGTTAATTGAGCAAACATTCTAGAGATAAAGAGAAAACCTTTTTTATCGTCCAAAGTATGTCATTCCCATTCTCAGAAGTTACACTTTAATGCACTCAACTAAATCAAGCTAAGAAATTAATGTTCAAAGCTGTATGTATATATGTTTGTTTGTTTGTTTGTGTGTTTCAGCCAGTACCGTATATAATAAGTGTCCAAAAACACAACAACATGACAAGAGAATAAGGTTTTGAAATAAATATCAGCTGTTGTGCATAATATAGCAGCTGTATCCATTTGCATGATATAATGTTAAGCTATAGCTTCTTTTTTTTTTCTTCTTTCCAGCGTATCTCCAATGTATATATATAGGAAAACTTGACCATGAAATAGCCCATTCACAATTTTTATCTATATGCAGTTTGCATATATTCAGTTTGGTCGTTCTCAACTTTTTTTTAAGAAAAGACAAGTGGCTTCAAGTTAGTTGGCGTTGATTTTCTGACACTTCAACGTCAAATAAACGTGGTGTGTGGTTTTCTTCCAGAGAAAATGAAACCTTCACTTAAAGCCACTTTTCAGAGTGAACAACAGAAAGAAACAACCACCCCTCCCCCCCCCCCCCTTTTTCTCTCCTTTCTCCTGTTCTAAAAATTGGGTTATTTATTCAATTGTATAGGCCCCCCCCTCATCTTTCTCGCCATAAACAGCAAAGGCAGTTGTCTACTATACAGTTTGGGCTTATTTATTGTATAGCAAAACACCATCCCGGACTAAGTATAGAATGTTGTTGGGTTGTCTTTTAAGTGTGTTAAAAAGCAAAGAGAGAATGAAAAAGGATCCATGAAAAGTGGGAGGGAATAAAAGTCTAAGCAAGACATAACAGCATAGCATAATTGCTCACTTAATATACGATGGTCAAATATTCATGAGGATTTACGTCCAATTAAGTCCACTATATGAGCGCATTTAAAACGTCCACATTAAACTGTGCTTATTTTTGTGAGCATACATGCATGCATATACTGTATATATACTTTTGGCTGTGCTGGTAATGCTCTAACTTTTGCATAAAACAGATTAAAGTAGAATGTAACCTAAATTAAGGAATTTAAAAGTCTGACTCGAAAAACCAATTCTACACTCTTAAATACAATATAATGTTTCACATAGATATTGTCATTTTTCACTACATAAAAATACCGATTCGAAACAAATGCCAATACAGCGAGTAAACTTTCTACTAAAATGGGAAGTCGTGCATAATGTTCACAACATTTTAAATGGGTAGACATGGGGTGAGTGTAATTGTGTACACACTAGTGTACGATCACTCGATGAAATTGTTCAGAAGGTGTTTGAAAACACCAAAGTTAAGGGTGTATATGCTTTATTTTTGAGCAGATGACAAAATAGTTCCCGTCCGTAGGCCCTATATGTTAGGAGAGCAAATTTCAAACCTAAAACATCATGTCAGTTTTTAAAATTATAACATAGTTCAAAGTGTAATATACACTTTATACTATAGGTTATCAGGTCATTTTGTTTTAATTGTAATTAGTAGTGGTCTTCTACTTTTAAAAATGTGTTAAAAACTATCGTTTTTAATCTCTATGTTAAATTCCATAGATAATTGAACACAGTCACTAAAAATAAAATCTCCTCCTTGATTAGTGATTTAGGTGATTCAAAGAAGATTTGTACGTCTTCAGTAACATATTAGCTTTAAAAATTATTATTTGCTTTTTCTTAATTATGTATGATTATTTATTGATTGATTTTTGTAGATAAATGTACATTTTTATAAGAAAAATGCAATAGCCCCATCTGGCTTAGATTTTCGTAAACATAACTCGGGATATACGTCACCCTTAAACTGTATATTCACTTTTTGTTGCTTAAAAACTAAGCTTTGCATTGCTTGTGTAGCTTTTCAACTTGCCGCATATTTATCTTTAATATGAGCAAACTGATGCAGCTGCTGCTAGCTTTCCATAGACCTCTTTCCATTCAGGTTTAGAAGTTAAATTTTCATGCAAATAATGCAGTAATGAGTTCGCTGTCTGAAATTGTAAAGCAACGTGCGAATATGCAGTTTAACCCCTACTGGCATCCACAGTTTGTAACTGAAAGTTAACGACGAAATGTCACATGTGTGTAAGGCTGGCTTCACGAGGAACACCTTATGTTGCCACACAAATTGTTCGTTCCTAACAGACTACTGATTACTACAAGGATGTTCACACAAGACACTGCCACGAGCCACGAGTGGCGAACACCCCGTTTGGCAATGGTAATAAAGGTCATTCCAGTGGAATGAACAGACGTCTTTCCATTGATTCCACTGCATTCTGACAACAGTGTCTCGTGTGAAGCGGCACTAAGAACGAGCGACTTTCGCGAGCTAGTAGCCACATCTGGCAAAAATTATGGCGCTACAAAAAGTCGCATGCGTGCAAATAGCCTATTGGAATTGAGCACTTAGTTAATGTGCACGTTGGGATTCATAAGTAATTACTTCTAATTGACTCACAAATGGTTGCATGCATTCTGTAAGTGATGCTGCTGTTAGAAGCGACCCTACAATGCTCTTTATCGTTTTATGTTGACTGCATATAATATGTGTACCGATTTCATAATGTCACTCAAAAATCTAACTTGATACGCGCGTAGACTAGAGTCAACTTTCTTTTCTGGTGTACGCAGTGTAAATGACATTCCCTGTTGTCATATGTATTCAGTATTACATGACACACACACTTCTTTATTGGATAACATTGACTACGTTGGTCAATATTGAGTGTCGTTGACACGTTTTATACATCTTTAAATGGGTTCAATTGCATTTCCGACATTTGAAGGGTCAGAGATCCCATAGAAAATCCCATAAAGTATGCAATTCTTTTTTTCAAAATATACAAATAGATCATAAGATTCAAATACAAATGACTGGCAGATCTGAAGAAAAAAAAATCCCACAACATTATGACCAACAACTACAGAAAAGTTTACGATTTCACCTACACTATATCGTATCATCCTGCACAATGAAATAAATCCTTGTGCAATACAGATAAAACGGTCATTTTTATAGAATTAGATGTGCAGTATAGCCCATTCAAGAATTTGTTGACAACCATGAATACAAACACAGCAAATGGCTATAGATGCACATTACATTAACAGGAACAATTAATTCCACGCTTTTGAAATGAAAATTGGCAAATTCTTTCACGACCATACTATACATAGAATTCGTATGACAAATTCGTTTTAAATTTCGATAAGACAAACTCGTTCAATGACTATAATGGGGGGAAAAAGCGTTTTTTTTTTGGCATTTACTGTTCATGAGATTGTCCCAGGATTTAACTTCCAATTTTCAAATAATTTCTATAAAAAACCATTAACATTCCTAATATAGAATTAGTGTTTTAAAATCAAAATGAACACTTTAATTGTGTAAAATTAAAATTTTTTATGAAAACATGAATACAAGATTATACGTGTAACAACAATGTTAGATGGTTCCTGTAGAAATTTCCAATTGGACAACAGATCGCCAAATTTTTAGCAACCCTTGGGTTTAATTAAAAAAATATTAAGGAAAATGGGTGAAATGGGAAATATTTTGTTTAAGAAAAACAAGAGGTATACAATTAATTCTCTTCCATTGTGTAGTGTGAATTATAAAAAGTGGTATTTGGAAGAAGAAAAAAAAAACACAAAACTTATTAAACATCAAAATGAATAAGCGCCAAATTGAACAAACGTCAAACTAAACAAAATCCAAACTGAATAAAAGCTAAAAATTTGGCTGTAATTAAGTTTGGCTTTCGTTCAATTTGGTGCTTTTATTCAGGTTAGCATTTGTTCAATTTGGCGTTTATTCAGTCGCCTCTTTATAGGAGCCAAAACGACACAATCCTATTACTTTTTGAAAACCCAACTGACATAACGAGACGCCTTAACCAGTAATAACCAGTGAAAAATGTAACCAATGTCAAATAGAAGACCATCATCATAGTGAACCAAATGGAATAAGAAGATCTATCAAATTTATAAATACATTACATACAGGGAGGAAACAATTCACTAATGATTTCTTTCCAATAATTGTTCTGGTCATAAAAAAGCCCACAATATAACATTGTTTAATATGTTTACAAAGTTGAGGTAATAATGTCTTTCACGCCATTACTAATAATGATAATAATAATAATATTGTGTTGTTGTATTTGTTTTCTAGGTTGCGTGGATTCACTACGATAGATCAGTTATCCTCACCGTCCACCATCATGTCATCACACGCAACCCTCGCATTAGTGTTACGTTTAACAATCATCGAGGTTGGATTTTACATATTAAAAACATACGAGAGTCCGACAGTGGGAGTTACATGTGCCAGATTAACACCGAACCAGTAATAACACAAATTGGTTCCATCTCAGTTGTAGGTAGGTTTTTTTTTAAACAACAGAACAAAAATGGACAACTAACTTCATTCAATTTCCTTGGTGATATTTTTTTTTGTTGCACTTTGACATTATCTAAGCTTCCATTAATAGCAAAAGTGTGTAACTTGACTGCAACATTTAACTTAATTCTCATCATAACTCACAAAACACTCCACAAGGGAGCCTTTTTCTACTGAGGTACTTCTCGTAGAAATAGAAGAGGGACTTTGAAAATTGCTATCTGAAAATCTCGTGATTCTATTTTGTAGGCCTACTGTCAAAAAACATTTCCTTAGCCCTCCATCTACTATACAACTACCCACGCACAATCCCACATTTAGGTCTATTGTTTTAATGAAAAGTGTAAATTACCAGGAAAAAAAAATATATATATATATATATATATATATATATATATATATATATATATATATATATATATATATATATATATATATATAATACTGTTTGTTGTTACAATATATTCAGACCAAAAAGTATAAAAAGGTAAACCAAGATATTTCAAATAATATTAGGCCTACTTTTTGATAAGGTGAGAAGGTTGCTTATAAGCAAGTTAGTAAACCAGTTCAGTAATAATTCAGTCAACACTTCTGGTCACACGGTCACCTAAACCTTTTTTTCCAGAGCAACATAAAGAAACAAATGTTAAAATTAATACATTAACTTCATAAAATTCTTGAAGATGATTTTCGAACTCTTATTATTCTGTTTTGCATGTCAAAATTTAAAAAGAAAGGCTAAAACGAATGAAGTTCTAGTTTAAAAAAAAAAAAACAGAATACGCGCCAAGCTGTTTAAACGCCAATTGGAATAAGCGCAAAATTGAACAAACAAATTTTGGCGTTTATTCAGTTTGACATTTGCTAAATTTGCCATTTAGATGCTTCATGAACAGCTGAGTTTCGAACTCTGATTATTCTATTTTATTTTTTGAAGCAAAATAAAGAGAAACTAGAATGTGTTTTAGAAATTATAAAGGTAACTTCAAACACGTAAGGATATTTTTAATGAGGATATATTTTAAAATAAACGTTTTATAGACGAAAATTAAAAAAAATATCGTCCGCTTAAACTTGGGTCATTTTCAAACACACATGAAAAGCTTATTTTGAAATATATCAACATGACAATACCTTTGTGATTGAGCTACCTCTCTAGTTTCTAAAACAATTTCAAGTTTCTCTTCATTTTGCACCTCAAATGACAAGAATAATCAGAGTTCGAGAGGCGTTTACACTTTAAAACCACCTTAAGAAAAAGAAAAAAAATCAATAAAATTAATATCTTTGAACAATAAACTTTTCACGGCAATTTGAAAACGTTTATTTACTTTCATTTCAAACTAAAAAAACTACTATAAAAGTTAATTTTAATCAAGAATTATTAAATCATCGTCAAAAAAAAAAACAATTTTCAGCATGGTACATTCAATTCACTTACTACTTTAAAATTTAAATTTTTGTTATGAGTTACTTTGTATATGGGGAAAATTACACCTTGCAGGATCATTAGAATGTAGTTCAAACAAGGCAAATCATATGATGCATTTCAATTTGGGTTGTATGTAAGCATGGGGAAATGGGTATTTTATAGTTTACTTGGTTTCTTTGACAATGCATTGCTTATGTTGCTTTTGGACAACATTGTCTCTTTGCCATAGGTGGCCGTTTGGACTGCTTGCAGAGTAATGTGACACCCTGTATTCACAGAGTTGTGGAATAACCTGTCGAAATTCCTTTCTGACAGTATGGCACCCCTTGGTGCACATATGTCCAGACTTGGGTGGCCCGAATTCTGTGTGAATTCGTAGAACCCAGTCAGACCATGAGAATTGGGAAAGGAATCCCAGAAATACCTTTCCTTTTAAGGTAGTGTTCTCAGCCCAGGGCAATGATTAGCCCTGTTCGTCAATCATTAAGCCCTGAGGTGACAGTCGCCCTCCCAGGAGAGTGAACAAGAGTGCCCTGTGGCCTATGTGTGAGGGCAGTTAGTCAGAGATTTCAAGAGTGTTCAGACCAAAACAGTCCTGACTAAAGTAAGAGTTTTGAATAATGTAAAACAGTGTAGACAGAACAATGTAAAGTATAGCGCAGTAAAGATTATTTTATTTTACCTAAACTTGTGTAAGTGGTGTGTGTACACTAGGAGTTCCTAATCCCAATAAATCCAGGGACTACCGACAGGGGTGCTCGGACACTGAGTCCCTCAGCTTGGAGCCTCCAAGGAACCGAAAAAGAACGATAGTAGTGCCACCGGTATCGTCACGCCCTATATCAAAGATTCCCGAGAAGAGAAAGTCTTTTTGTGGACTTGAGAGCAGATGAACCCACTCGTGAAAGGACTCTAAAGTTTGAAATGTCGCGAGCGGTAAAAACATCCCTGGCTGGCCCGCCAACAGAGTCGGTGGCACCACCGGTTCAGAGTCGAAACGGTGGCGTCAAAGGAGCCAGCCACGTCACACTAATTATTCAAATTACTTCTATAAAAATCTAATTCACACTTCATTTTATGAATCAAACTGTTTTTGATTAAATTAAATGAAATCATCTTAGCCAATTAAAATTACATTCTTCTCAGAAAGATTTAAAAAAATCTGTCCTGAAATTTAGTTCAAACTTATTAAAGTTCAATTTTCTATTAACATTTTTTTCTCCTCTCTCTCTCTCTCTCTGTTTCTCTCTATCTCCCTCTCTGGTTAATCAAATTATAATTAAAATCACATTGAGATTTTTTAAAACATACCCAAAAAAAAGCTTAAACTTTTCTATCATATCCAAAAGCAATCTTTTGCAATATGACGTGCCCACCACACCATTAATAAGGATAATCTTTTTTTTTTCTCGGAAAAATGATATGACACCATCAATGCAAACGCAAATGACAGACATTTTCAAATAAAGAAGAAGCAAAAGCAACACACATCCAAAAAAAAATTGCCCCCATAGTTCATTATTCATTTCAAGACATCGATTTAGAAAAGATATTTGTCTACGCATATGTGTATCTTCCAATATACACACAAACACATAAAAAATTACTTAAGTGTGAAATGTGTTGGTGGTGTTTGGTGGCAAGCTGCCGATATATGATGCCGAGCTTTGCATCTACTCTCTAAAAAACCCTCTAAAGTAATGAGAAAGGCCAACACAAAACGTAATCATCTCTTCTTATATAGAAAAACTTGTAATTGAGTTAAATAAGGCAACATCAGTGTGGCGTCAAGATTGACAGCTTTTGCATGTCATCCACAATTTTTCTCCATCAAATGGTAATTGATCATAATCGTAAGATCATGATCAATGTATATGAATGTGGCGCCAAAAACATATTACGCATCCATATGTTCCATATCATCATCTGCTGATTATTAAAAAGTAGCTAGAAGAAGTTAGTATGCAATGTACTTTAAGTATAATAAAAATGCGAAATCTAAATATCGACAGAAAAACACACATCCAATTAAATTGGAGACTCTCATAATTTAATATGTAAAAATTAAATGAGAAAAGAAAACAAAAGAAAAACCTTTTCAAGTAAGTAGCAAAGAAAATATCTAACAAGTAACTTTTGAAACTTAAAAGAAGTTCTTTGTAAACATTGACTTTACACATTGACTTGATGTCATCGATTTATCAATCGACTTCTTTGTATTGTTCTATTCGAAAACCTAAATACAAGGCTTATTTATATGAAGGTAGGTTTCATTGGATAAAAGCCAACCGACTAATATTGCAAGTCTACCGGGACATATTCCACTTAGCTCAAAATGTTTAACTATTAAAAAGAAAAGCGACATGTCGCCGAAGAGCAAGAAAACGTAGCTACAAAACTGTAGAATCATGCAGATGATGATGTAAAAAGGTTTTCTCAAGAGCATGGTGCGGAGAAATAGCATAATTGTGTCTCAACACTGCCACTTAGTATTTAAAAATATTCAAACTAAAAACCAAAGGGTCTTGGTTTTTATCCATTTTTTCGAATTTTAAAAATTCTCAAATCCTTGTGGTTTTCCAAGCTTTTTGGGACTTCTGGGGACAGTGTAGCACTCCTGAGGCATTTTTTAGAGCTTTTAGAGCAATTAAATATTTTTCGACTTTCGGCCGTATTTTGAAAAAAAAAGCCAAAGTTTTGGTTTCCACCCATTTTTTGAATTTTAAAAATTCTTAAATCCTTGTGGTTTTCCAAGCTTTTTGGGACTTCTGGGACCAGTTGAGTGCTCCTGAGGAGAATAAGAGTAAAGATATAAAGTACATTTTTGTTTTTGAGAAAATTGCTAATTATTCAAATAATAAACTTAGCGAAGAATAACACATGCTGAAAAACCACCAGAAAATAGAAATAGAAATACACAAATTCCGTGTTCCTTTGCACTCAAAGATATATGGACCTTCTGTTAAATGACTTAAAGTGAAATTCAGTGACATTTTATTCATTATGTGTGATTCTTCCCTTAAAGTTGCCAAATGCAGCCAGAATATCTGTCCTTCCTTTTCCTTTTTTTTTTTTAGAGATGTGATTATATAGAAATCTGAATTTGAAAAATTACTCTGCAAGCAGCCAATAGACCTGTGGCAGAAGAAAAATTGTCAAATTAAATGCAACATGAAAAAATGCATTGTTAAAATAAGGAAATACACAAAAACAATCCCAAAACGTTCTGATGCAACTGATAAGATGACTTGTTAGAAAAATATGAATCTCATAAAAGTATGTTTTTCATGCATAAAATCCCCGCAATTAAGTTTCACTGTCAAGTTAACACCCTAAATGACCAGAGATATGAATATGTTCTTGCAAAAGCCTAATTTTATTAAGAAATATCACTCATACATTTGTTTAAGACAATAGCCGTTTAGCATTTGCTTACAAATTTTAAGAAGAATTCTCAAGAACTAAAAAATTGTTCCAAACAAGCTCTGAAAGCATTTTATTTTACTCTCAGTGTATTTACCACAAACAAACCTAGCAGCTCTTCTTTGAATCACTTCAATGATATAAAATCGATTGAAAAAAGCTTGAAACGAAAAGGTTTTATTAAAAGTTTATATTTAAAAGTAAAATTGTCATGTTATTTCATCAAATTTAAATGCGAGCATATGACCAATTACAAACCGTCATGAAACGTTTATTTTCAAAAATATGAGCATATATATCTGCAGTCTTTTAAAAAGTTTCTAACAAACTTTTGAATTCTTTCTTAAAGCTGCTAAAATCGAAAAAAAAAAATACTTTTATACTGAAAATTTCATTTTAGATTTTTGATTTAAAGTGTTGCCTTCACCTTCATTAATAAATGAAAAAATTCGTTTAGAATAACATTCTTTTAAAAATCAATAAAAATGACAACATGCAGACTTTTTTTTCCATTTTCCATTTAGTCTTTTTGACCATAATGTCCACTATATTTCCTTTATAGATTTTCTACAACAATTGAAAGCTAAAAAAAAGCTATATTTCAAAAAATAATGATGGGAAAAGTGTGTTTATTTATTTGTGTTCTGCCATCAAATGATGCTCAAACTAGTTATGTTTTCTTTTTTCAGTAAAAAAAGGATTACAATATTAGGGTCCTAATGTAAACAATGAGATACTAGAATATCTTTATAGTACCACAGACACACACAAAAAAAAAGAATATTTGGCACACCGATAACCTATCTAGTGTAGCCTATTCTACTGTATATATGTTTTGTTTGTGACAAAAAATTAGTCCATCTTGGCGTCAAACAATGAAAAGAAAGTATGTTCATAATAGCGACTGACAAGATGCCGAGTTTAGAGAATGAATTATGACTTGTGTCTGACTGAGTGGCAGGCATTTTATCTCTCTCTCCACACACACACACACACACACACACAGATATATACACATACATACAAATAACATACTAGAAAAAGAACAATGGTCATGAACAAATCGATTGTTCTACAATACAACAATATTAGAGTTCTAGTAGCTGGCTACACGAGAAAACTGCGCTCGCAAAAGGGGGACAGAGAGAGAGAGAGAGAGAGAGAGAGAGAAAAAAAGAACATCCACTTCAACCCATATATGATATAATATACATATACATGTAATATGTATGTGTCACACATCCATTTCGGACAAATAAATTGTGGTTTCACTTTTTTTTTAACTTCATGGAATAAATAAGGCATAAATCCAACCAGATCTAGCCATCTCTCTCTCTCATACATACAATCATGTGTCATAATCTCACTCATACATTTATTATTAAACAGCCAACTGTGGCTAGTTTTTAAGCCTTTCCATATACAACCAGGATGACGTTTGTCAATAGCTTGCAATGTAATCATTCGCATCAAATTCTTAAAGTCACTGATTGTGGGGCTGTTTTTTTCTTGTTTTTTTATTGATTTCATAAACAATAGATAAAAATTCAAGAAGAAAACTTGGCACTTGAACTTCAAGTTGAATATTCCGAACATGGTTCAAACCTTGTTTTACTGAATATCTTCTTTAACACGATTTTTCTATATTGGAACCTTTTTTTAGATGGTTCAACTTGAAGTACAATATTGCAAAGTTTTTTCTATTTTGTGTATTTTGGACCTAAAAGTATGAAACTTTCATAATCATTATGTATTAAAATGCATAAAATACTAGCAACTATCATCGAGATTCGCAACCAATTATAAACAAACATATACATGGTTATATATATACATAACCACTTAATTACTCTGACAGTAAAGGGTAAAAATATGAAACATGTCAAGTTCATAATTTTGTGATTGACTATATTTTGATGAGATCACAATCACACGCAGATCTTTCAAGTTGACTCTTTTGATTCATAAACTAGAAGACTCCTCTTCATAATCATGGGCTTAATTCAGTTATTAAACATCAATTTGGTCAATTATTTGCTTACAAATGAGTAAAACTCGAGCAAATATAATTGTGTAAATGATGAACAGAAATACTCAAGAGAATACAAGAAAGAAAAAAAAACTATAAAAATGAGAAAACCTCCCGCTCACACCCCCTTGAGATTAGGCAATCACGCAAAACAAACACCAGTAAAAATAATTTCGCTACTATTTTTAGTTTGTAAACAAGATTAAAACTATATTAAATAGAATCATGACAATTTTTGTAAGCTATATTTTGAGTAAATTAATTACATGTGACCATCACTGATGTTTGCATATTATAAAAGCTGCAAATAACCCCATTAATATAATTCAGTGCGCAGATTTAAGCGATTTGCATTCGCCTCCTTACAAAACTTGACAAACAAAAGTGAACTTATACATGTACAATGGACACATACACACATTGTGCCATTCTACCATAAGTTGCCAGAACGCAGTTATTGACTTCTTGTAACCTTTATGCATTGATGGCAATTAATCATTTGTTGTCAAGAGGTATAGCATCCGCCATAGAGCTGCCCCCCTCCACACTTTAAGTTTATGTTTAGCTATAAACAAGATCAAATTCAATCATAGACCACATATTTATCAATAAGGACAGTTGCGTAGAACCCAACTAAATTCAGTTAACATTTGACTGCTCTCTCTCTTCCTCTCTTTTTCTTCCTCAAACTTATGTGGACCATTAATTTCAAAAGTTGTTCCACGATATTCGTTTTAAGCTCGTATACAAGCGATCTGACAAAATGGGACAGACATCCAAGCTATAATGAAAATGGACTTGATTATAGCTAGTGAATAGGTACTTTTTGTCAACTCAAAAATACTGGTCAGATTATTTAAATTAGCTGAATCACTAACGCTCAAATTCAAAGATCATGAACTTCTGTATTCTTAATGGGATTAGCAGATGCTAAAAGAGGCATTAGCATGTGCTAAACATAATTACCAAAACTCATGGTATACCTTGTACACACATGAGTTAAATGAATTCAAATTAAATGTGTTTAGCTGAATTATACGGAATCCAGTTAAGGACATGAACCAAATAAAAAATCGACTTTATTAATATTTTAAATTGAAATAATAAATCAATATTTTGTCAATAGTTTATATATTATATTTAAGTATTAACTCATGGGCTGAGACACACTAACCACTACACCAACAAGACAAGAGGGAATCAGATCTTGTTATTTCTTACTTTTTAGGCCTTTTTTTTAATAAAAGTGAGTATCACAAAACGTGTTTTTGTTTAGTTCCTTGTCATTTTGTCATAGTAGTAAATGTGCGTACTGCTTTTTACAAAAAGCACCTTATTTAAATAACCTAAGCAGTAATCTTGAGTTAATGAATAGCATAAAAGTTAATATTAGAGGCACTTTCGTGGAATGACATATTTTCACTAATATTGCTCTATATGTTTTGTTATTGTTAATTATTTATTGCTATAATAACTCAATTTTATCCAGTTTAATTGCTCTTAAGAACTTTACTATATACTCTCGCATTTTAAAGGTTATGCATAATCAGTATTAATCACGCCTAAGAATTTTTTAACAAAAAAAATTGTTTTCATGAAGCAAAAATAAAGATAAAATATGACAAATAAATTCCGAAAATGAAATAAACTTAAAAAAGTTGACTGTATTGACAGTATTAAACGCTGACTATTATATTTAATAAATTTACATTTAAGAAAAAAATTCGAAGTTTGTTACAAATCATAAAAATATATTTTTAAAGAATCTTCGTGCAAATTAAGATTACCTGCTAGTAATGGCTACTCAAATAAAGTATTGTCTATATATAAATTACTTCAGGATAAAACAAAACGTTTTTTTTAGGAAACTAGAATAGTAAATGACTGGGTGCGAAAATTCATCATCAAATTTCAATTTTTTTCACCACCAATATTAAGTGAAAACTTTATTTTTAAAGATATCAAAATTCATAAATATAATTTTAAAACATTCGGCTACTAATCAACATCTAGTTTCTAGAAGTGACTAAATACAAAATTAAACAAAAATGAAAAACTGAATGAAGCGCCAGAAATTTGACATTTATTCATCTCGGCGTTTGCTTAATTTTAAGCTTATTCCAATTGGCGCTTAAGTTAGCCTCTTTTTTCAGTTTTAAGCGCCAACATTCTCTAACAAAGTTTGATTTCTTTTGCTTAAACGTTACGTCAAAACCGTGTTAACAAATTTACTGACACGATCATTTTTTAAAGAACTAAAAAATTTAGAAATTAACAAACAAATACAAGATGAATTTCTTATGTCACGTTGCAAAACCACCAAATAACGAGAGAGAAGAAAAAAAAATGCATTATAAGATCTCAAGTTATTTCTTAAATAACGTTATGACGCCTACAATCAACCGTAACACATTCTCGTGCTCATTCATATATGTTTTATATGCATAACACGAAATTCTTCAAGCCCATTAATATCAATGATGACGTAAGAGTGTCATACGTTCAACTTTACAGTAAAATATGCAATGCATTTATTATTTGAAGCCTCTTTTAAAAACATGACAACAATCGTCGCTTTAATTAGTTGCAGTTACATTGCCATGAAAAAAAAAGAACGGAAGATCCATACAAAACGACAGCTGAAAATGTCATTTGTACGTGTTTTTTTTTTTTCTTCTTCTTTTTCGACATGTTTCCGATTACAACCTTCCATCAAACACAAATGGGCCTACATTATTATGAATGCAAGGAATTTGCACGATTAAAAATTGCTCTCGAGCCATAAATAGCTGATGTATTCAAAAACATCAGTGTCAATGACAAGTATATTTTTTGAGTAACTTGAAAAATAAAAATTCCCCACATTTAACAAAATATGTATGTTTAAATTATGTACTTGAATGTTGTTTAGCTGTTATTCTATTTTCACCATTCACAGAATTTAGTTGCTATGAGTACATTTGGAATTTTTGATTCTGAAACTTCACACACACACACACACAACACCAAAAAAAAAAACAGTAAAACACACATAAAATTTGGCATACCGCCTTATACAATCAACACCTACGATTTTTTTCTGCTTACATTTTCATACAATGGAAAACATGCTTTCTAGCTATTTTCAAATTCAAGTAAAGTAAACTTCAGCTCACACCTGTAAGTTGTAAGCTGATGCAGGTAAAAAAAACATCTATGTTTATATCACATCACACAAATTACAGGGTTTTTGAAAAATATATCTAGTTTTAAAATGGCGAGAAAAATAGGGTGGATTGGATTAAATCAATGGTTCCTTTTCATTAAAATGAAAGTGATTTAAATCATGAAATTAAATTACTTTTTTTAAGTAATTAGCAATTAGCAACAAAAAATATAAAAAAGTTACACGAAATATTAGTTTCATCAAATTACATTACACCCTAAATTTCCTAAAATGACTGTCATTGTATTACTCGAATTTCTCATTTCATTGTCCACCAAAAAAATAAAAAAACATCCGAAATCACGAATAACCGTCGGTTATCTATGTCATCTCTAGAAAATTGTTCGTTTTATGCAAATAAATATGTATGATATAACAAAAGCCCATTTAATTATTTTTTTTTCTGCAGCAATTAATAAATCTAATCTTCAAAAGCAATAACAAAAATGCATAATCAAAGCAGCTGTACGAACTCTTAGAAATCCTTCTCAGAGATGGATTTCTAAGAAATCTTTTTTTTTTAAACAAGTATGCAACTTTATGCAAATTTAAAAAAAGTCACGCGATTTGTGTATTTTTATTTAGTGTTAATACTAGACGACTTCTGACACCTTTGACTTTTAAAATTACTAACTTTTGATATAAAGTTTCATCTCGAGTAAATGCATTTACTTCTAAAAAGATAACAATTTTCTAGATTCCTTTTAGCTCATCCACGCATCAATTCCACACCACGGCCAACTATTGTGGCCGAAATACTAGCAAAAAACAATGCACCTCTTGAACTTGAATTAATTATAGTATTGCCCTGATGTCATGCAAACTATACCAACAGAGCTGAGATCTAATTGTAATACCTAGTACACGCCTGATAATTTAAATGCATTTAAATAATAAACGTGTTATACTGATCCCTGTGAAGGGCAAACAAACAACATTTCGAATTCAATTTATTCAGTAAATAATCTGAAAATATTGAGTTAATACTTAAATATAAAATATAAACTATTGACAAAATATTGATTTAGTATTTTAATTTAAAATATTAATAATAAAGTCAATTTTTATTTGGTGTTCATGCCCTTAACTGGATTCCGCATAATTCACCTAAACAGATTTAATTTGAATTCATTTAACTTATGTGTACAAGGTATAAAGGACCTACTAAACATTAATGAAACTCAAATGTGACCATCGGATCTGATGGTGACTTGAAAAGGTACCAAACATTCAGCAAGTTGGAACATCCTGTATATTCAATAGTAGGCCTATACAATATCTAATGGCATCATCTACTGCGCATGCGAGATGAACATACTGGCGGCATTTTCTGATTTAAAATGCATTCATTCAGCCTGAAAGGATTCATTGAAGCAAAAATGAGTCGTTTTATTCAAGTGAAATACTCCAAGAGTGGGAGAAAGAAGAAAACAGAAAGAGAAAGAGAGACTCCAGTTTGTAAACATTATTTCAATGTCCTCCCCGTCATCATCATCCATATATAGTTAATAATAATGCAAACATGTCTGCACTACAGTAAATAAAACTTGTCAAACAATCTATACAAAGCTAGTAAAAAAGATACATACTTCCAAAACATTGACATATCCGCCAAAAATGTGTAGTAATCAGACAATTTGGACAATCTTATTTTATCCTATTCGCTTTTGTACATTTATGCATAGATGCCCATTTACAACCAAAACTAGGCAATGTGTAAAATCAATATAATTAACTGGTAGCCAGCCAATAATAATGAAATGGGTATGCAATTATGTAAACCTTCTAAAACATTATTTCAGAACATACTGTACATGTGTATGATATCATACACTCTAATTAAATGATCTTTTATTCCATTTTAATATAAACTTTATACATATCTAATTACATTATAATGGTTGACTAAATATGCCACCCACACAGTTTAGGCTAAGATTTAAAATTAGTTCACTTTTATCTGTAGAAAAATGTATTAAAAAATTTAAAGTTATATGAAACAATAATAAACTTTTTAAGGCAATTTGAAAATATAAGTTCAAGGAACGTTGAAGCAAAAAAAAAAACTCACACAAGATCAGTTTTAAACCTGTCCTAAAAGTTTATATTTAAAGATGAAAATGTTTTAGCATAACCCTCTAGCATTCTAGCCTTGGGAGAGTTTCTAAAAAGTTTACTGTAAGTTTTCATGATGATTTCAAACCATTGGGATTAGAGTTCTGCTCCAACATTGTAAAAACATGCTTGGAAAAGAAATACAGAAAAAGATACATCCTATTAAGGAAGAAAACCCACAAGAACACATAAATCCTAAAAACTCAGTGATCCTTTAAAACTGATTGTACATTATTATTACAAACTATTAAAACTTATGCTTTGATCCTTTTCTATATCTTACAGTACCACCGAATATAATCGACTCTGAAACGAGTTCAGAAGTGATTGTTCGTGAGGACTCCAATGTTGTCCTCAAGTGTAGAGCACATGGGAAACCTCCTCCAAATATAACATGGGCCAGAGAGGACAAGAAGACCATTCGACTCACCAAACTCAAGGAAGGTATGTACAGAAAAACAACAATACATAATGTAGTATAGTATATTTTACATATTTTATGCTCTGGTTATGTCAATATGTCTTATGGTACTGCGCAAACATAAAAGAATGTAAAATGGCTTGAATAGATAAATTTCGAATAGTCTAACAGTTATCCCATCACGTTCCTCCTTTTCTGTAACTTATAACCAGATCATTAAGAGTGAGAGCAAAATTTTAAGCAATATTTAATAAATTTCAAGATTTACTTGAAAATAGAATAAACAAAGGTGCATAAATAATTTTCACAATTATCAATCAAAATATACATTTATATTTTATATATTTTAACAAAGAAAATATATAAAATGGTGAAGAAAAAAAACAGTTTGTAACTAATATAATAAAAAAACAGTTCATTACTGAAGACAGGCTTTTCATCATAAAAAAATATCCTATGCACTTTCATGCTAGGTTTAAATGAAATCTTCAAATCCTTTTTTCGATTTAAAAAAAGCGCTTTCTTGGTTATTTTTTGCAACATATCCAAAAATGAAAAAAAAAACGATTTTCCCTAGAAAGTTTAAACCTAGCATGTGCTGTATAATGTACTATGCGCCCATAATGTATTTCACTTACAAGTCGATACAACTATTCTATAAAAGAAAAAAAAAGGTTAAGCACAAAATTCAACCAAAGAACTAGGCACTTTAACTTCAACTTGAACCCTCTGAGCAGGGTTATAACATAAATAAGTTCAACAAAGAGCAATGTTGAAATAATGTTGAAACCATATTTTGAATTGTAATCAGAAAAATTAACTTCAGGCAATGCCAAGCTAGCAGCCAAGAAAGTCCGTGGCTGAGGGACAAAAAAGTCCAATTGTGGGTGAGGGACAAAAAAGTCCAATTGTGGCTGAGGGACAAAAAAGTCCAATTGTGGCTGAGGGACAAAAAAGTCCAATTGTGGCTGAGGGACAAAAAAGTCCAATTGCAGCATACGAAACGCATTGTCAAAACCAGAATATATATAATTCTAACAATAATTACAATGTGTTTTTGTTGCAGCTGAAATAATATATTGAGGGTTTTTACACGGCACTACTTATACCGATAGACGTGTCGACACTTCTATCGGGATAAGTCGTGCAATGTAATACGCCTCAGTGTCAAAAAGTTTGCAGAATTCAAATTAAAGTTATCTTGTTGAACTTGAATCTCAATAACTTTTGTAACACACATGTATAGTAACTGAGTACAGCCACTCCGTAGAAAAAAAAATGTAAACTCTTCTGAAAAAAACAACAACATAACTTTTTTTTGCCACTTTGAAAAAAAAACTATTTGTTTTTATTACATAGAAGAATAAAATGAGTGTTATTCTTGTGTTCTCTATTTCTTACAGCTCTAAGGGTTAATGGCGAAATATTGGAAATCACTCGAGTTAGTCGACTTCACATGGGAGCCTACCTGTGCGTCGCCTCTAATGGAGTTCCACCCGCAATAAGTAAAAGGATCGTCCTCAAAGTGGACTGTAAGTGTGCTCTGCATATTGATCTACTTTAAAACATGACGGTTCTAGTTTTCTTTAAAAAAACAGAATAGAAACAAATAGTGTCTTTTTCTTACATTCCCAAATGTAATGCACAATTTTATTGTGGCTTATACACTTTATAGAGATGCATGTGTAATCTAGGCACTAGCAATCCTGAACACAGTAGTTACATTTACTCTTTTTGTCACAAATACGAGGTAGATGCATTACTTATATTTGTTTTTTGCATGTTTCTCAGTAATTTCTACCATTTCCAGACACTAGGCAGTTTTCTGCCTAGGCGTGTGCCCAGGGCCCCAAATGTCAGGGGCTCCAAAAAGTCAAAACTTCAGTTGAATGTTTAGTAATTTAATATAAAATAAAAAATTGTCCAACACCAGGGGCCCAGAAATTCCGCTGCGCCTTGGGGCCTCAACAGATAAAAACGCACCACTGGCAGTATTTCTTGAAGTATCAAAAAATGTATGTATGTAAAAAAATGTATCCTTGCAGTCTTGCATTGTTGTAATCACAGTGATTGCTAATTATGAGATAGTCAAAGCTAAACATAAAGATTTTTGATAGAATTTTTAATGTAAAATCCAATCCCAATCATAAGAAGATCTAATTATAATTTAGACAGGGTTTAAATATCATCATGAAATTGAATTCATCCTAACAAAGAACTATTCACAGGAAGAGAATTCCATAGTCTAATAATATTAGGAAGAAAAGACCAAAAATATGCATCAGTCCTAGCCATTAATTCTTTGAAAGTCTTTGAATGCCCAAATCTACCTTTACGAGGATTATTAGTTAGTAAACCATTAAGCAGGGTAATGTTATCACAAGACAGCAAACGTCCCAGAAGAGCGAGGCTTTGCTCATTTCTTCGGCCTGCTAATGATTCCCATTCTAGCTCTTGGAGCATAGACGATACGCTGTCAGTATATGCATACCGTCCCTTTGGAAAGATAATTCCACAGTCTAAATCAGTCCCTGAGAGGTAAACTGTGCTAAGTCACCAAACCTAAATTTTACAGGGCAGTCGGTCATTCTAAAGTTTTTTTCTCCATTGAAGGAATAGGACTCAACGTGGTATACCACCATCTAGCAGCAGATGTGTAAAACAGCGAACTTAACACTGTTTACCACTTATAGAACTTGACAAGCTGATTCATAAAATGTAAACATCTTTCATTTTAAAAAATGTAACTTAACACAGTTTACCTATGAGGCACTAAAATACATTTGCAAAGAAAGTCCATGAATATGCATCAGTTCTAGCTTTTATTTCTCTAATAAGCATTGGATGGCCATGTCTACTTATACAGGGGTTTCTAGTAAGAATTACATCTAACAATGCTCTGTTCTTTGGAGCTAGCAAGCATTGAAGCATTCAAGTAGGGCAAGGCTAATAACGAGTTTAGAACCAGCTTAGACTAAGCATTTATTAAGTGTGCGACCCCAAGACTGAAATCCATTTATTATTTAAAAAAATCCCACTGAAAAATAAAAATTGGAATATTTCCAGAGAATATTCCTGAAAAATAAATTTTAGGGAATTTTACAACACTCATTTGCAACATAATTTTGCCGCGTTTCAACAAACTATGAACGCATGTTTTTACAACCCAATATTTCTTACTCTAGTTATTACCATTGTTGCCCTCATTCAACAAAAAATGTTCCAAAATGATTCAAATGTCACATGAAACGTCAGACTATTAGTTCTGTTCTTAAAAGCTTTCAGACATTTTCACAAACTTTTACTATTTACGCCCTAACTGAACCCAGATTTAATGTTTAGATACATGTTGCCTAAGGTCAGAAAATTGTTTTCTGAGAGTTAAAAAATCTTTACAACAAGTCTCTCAGCATTTCAAGACATTTTTCTATTCACTGCCACTTATCATATCTAATGTCTTCAAAAGTATTCCGTAAAATGACTCAAAGAGTTATTTTACCTGCAGAGAATGATAGCAAGTTTTATTCCCTGGTTAACTTTAAGAAAAAAAAATGTTAAAAGATCATCAGTTATGCTAAATTATTTTTATGATGATCTTTCAAAATAAGCTTTTTATGACAGTGTGTTAGATTGATGATTATGGTTCAAATTCAAACAGGAAACTTAAAACGTGAACTTCAACTTAACCTTCTGCGCAGAGTCACAACATACTCAAAAGATAATCAGTAAAACAAAAATTTGATTTCTAATAGAACCTTGCTCAGATGGTTCGGCGTTGGAGCTCAAGTTTTAAGTTTAAAATTTTTTTCTTGAATTTGGACCTGAATATCATAAGTGTTTGTTTTTTTTTTGTTTTTTTGCATCAATTTTCAAATGGACATTATCATAAAAAAATTAATTTTGAAAGTTATCATCGCTTGCAATTCTCGTTTTCAGCAAATTTTGAAATTTTTCTTAAAAGTGACTTCTTACTACTTTTTTTACTGCTATAATACTGTGTGTTTTAACTGTGATAAAAAATGGTCGTCATAACTCAACGAATGTACATTATAATGTATTTAAGTGAAGATGACCATTACTACAACAATCAAAAAATGTTCTCCCCTCCATTTTCAAATCACTAAATTAGAAAAGCTTTCTAAAAATCCCATCAGCAAATGCTTTAATAATAATAATAATAATAATAATAATAATAATAATAATAACCAAAATTAAATTATAAATGATCTCTTAAAACCGCACTAACTATTAATGTCAATTCTTTCATTTGCTAGACATGGAGAAAAAAAAAGTTCTAATTGGTAGTGAGATTTCATTATTATTTATTTTTATATATATATGTATGAGACAATAATATTTCTTCTTTCATCATCTAAACACATATACAGTACATAAGAGATGCACTTATATGGATAAAAGTGGAAATGTGGACGAAAATGTAACAACGGTAAAAGCTTTTCTAATCGATGATTATGGCTTACAACAATTAGATGTCCAACAAAAGCTACATGTGTTGTAGTTTAAGCCTTGAGAAGATTCTCAGGAGTCTGGACTCGTTTTTCTCATCCTTTTGCTACATATAATTGACATGAGGCTTACTAAGAACTGGAACTAGAAACCAATTAAATACACGTACAATACATATATATTATATATAGAGTGAACTGTCTCGGTTGAAAGCATCTTGACCAAGAGCGGATTAAAACATATATAAACGGATCACTTTGCTTAACTTTCACATATCTATAATCTAAAGGAATGAAAGGAGGTGATGAAATCAAAAAGCCAAAAAAAAAGAAGACTGACAAAATCGATCACATCAAAAAGTCAATTAAAACAGATGCTGTAAAAGTTACAAACATAACAGCAATTATATTAATATTAAAGATTTTTTTACAATCATGTGATTTATTGATTGTTGCCAGACAATGTCATTTCAAAATAAAAAAATTGTTATCAACTTTTCACAATAGTTTTGTGACAAGGCTGGCCCTTTAACACCATCTGTTTGGGGTGGTGCTGGCTGCGGACCAGCCCCTATTTTAACCGCACGCGACATTCTGATAGTTCAGGTGACTTACACCAAGCGCACAGTTAATCCTCAAAAATCCCACAAAAAGACTTATCTAGTTTGGCTAGGGCCAACCGTGGCCCTCCTCTCTACTGAAGGTTTAGAACACTCTCAGCCCTGTCCTGGGAATCTTTTGTATAGTTGCATAACCACTCCGATGGTCCTGGTCCTCTTTAGCCGGTTTGAAGGCACCAAACAGAGGGACTCCGAATGTTTCTGAGGGCCTCTGATGGTGATGAGAACTGTTGGCTAAAGTTCCTCTCTTGGTTATTCCCCCTGTCGGGGAATAAAACTCACACAATACTTTATGTATAAAAGTTCTCTTTATAACATTATTTTCACTCATACATAGTTGTGTGTATATTATTAAATTGATGATACAATTTTATGCTAAAATACTTGAATATGACATTCACTCTTAAGTTCAGAATTACTTACTTGAACTCTCTATTCGAAAATCTCTATTTCAATCTTTATATTCGAACTGTTCTCAAACATAAGTGGCACGGCACTTTCGTTCTCTCTCAAGGGAGGGGCAGCTGTCACCTAAGGCCTCAATGACACGCCAACTGGGCCAACCCTTGCCCTAGGCTGAGAATATTACCTTACTTTTCCCAATTTTCTCACGGTTCATCTTGGTTCCTCGAATTGATAAGAGTTTGGGCCACCAAAGCTTCTGAACATCTGTGCTCAATGGGGTGCCATTCTGGCAAGAGGGTTTCATTTTATTTATAAGTTACACTTTTGTTACCAGATTCAATGAAAATTTTAATGTCAAGAGATATAAGCAGGAATCACATTGGCAATATTTACAGCAGGATTCACTGCAATGTGCCCTTAAATTAATTGCAATTACCAATCTGACAAATACTCTTGCAAGACTTGCAGTGGTTTCTTGAACAATCAATTTAAACAAATTATATATCTTTGTTTTGTTTTTTGCATGAAATTGTGCAATCTTTTAAGGCAGTATTTAGCTTATTTCTTGCACTACATCTTGCGAGAAAAACAGCCAGTGTGATTGCCGCTTAATCCTTGACAAAACTTTTGATCGAATCGACTGTTAGGTTTGATTCAGACCACGGAACTAAGTTAAGGTCGATCTCTACTGTGCATAATACAGTTACTGAAATATAATTACTTTGGTTAATGCATTTGAACAATGCACAATACAAAGTAGAGAGAGGCTTTACCTTAACATACTTTAACCTCGTGATCTGCACCAACTCTTTAATTACTGCAAAGTAAAATTTAAAACCAAATAAAACTTTTTCGTAGAATGTATAATTATTAGTGTAATTTGAAGAAAAAAATAATCTGCAAGTAGTTATGAAGACCTGTGTTAGAAGAACAAAAGTCTACGGGCCTGGGCACACCAACCACTTGTTAATGTTCCAGTGTAGCCAGCGTGTCGCTCTTATTCAAAGGTCCGGCGTCTTTTCAAAGCAATACAATGTCAACCACAGCTCAACCACCTGCGACAATGTTTACAGTCGAACTCGACCACTCAAAAACGGCTCCTGTGACATGGTTCTAAATGCCACATGCAAGATGTAGTTTTAAAACATCCATGAACTCTTAACCCCCAATGAACAGGTTGATTTCCATCTAAACATTTAACAAATACAATATGTTTATTACATTTTTTTTTCTTGGCATCCATGACCTATAGATGTTATTATTTGTTAAGTCAATGTCTGGGAAACGATTTCGTATATAGTACGATATGCTTTCTATTGTATAAGACCTAAGATGTTATTTCCTTTAATTGAACCTATGGCAACACCAAAGTGACAATAAACCTATATACCTCTTATAGTGTACCATATACCACTGTTTGGCATGACAACTTCATCAACTGCGAATAATACCTTCGTGTTTGTGTTTAGGAGAGACGTTGTCACACACAACTTCCTCCTCCTTCCAAAAAAAAAAAATACTATAAAAATAGGCTTATATTTTGAGTTCACATAAATTGAAGTTATTGAAAAATACCTGAAGATATTTTGAGAACATATATATTTATTTGTTCGACAAAAGTCAAGTATGTTAGAGTCATGAGGTGCACGCCTCTCTTGAAAATACTTGACTGATTCTCTCTCTCTCTCTCTCTCTCTCTCTCTCTCTCTCTCTCTCTCTCTCCCTCCAATTTCAATGTATAAAGAACACCAGTTATAGATATTTTATCATATTTATATTTAACAGGGGGGGGGGAGATAATTTGGGGCTCCATCATTACTTTTTTTCTTTTTCCGTGTCCATGGTTATTAAACAATACAACAATTTCTACTAGCAATCTTGTTGTATGTTGTGTGCACGCCAAAAGTTTAAATAATGCCATTCGAAAAACGCAGATCCTTTTCAAAATAAAATAAAAAAAGAAATGCTAACAAGAAACGGTTTCAACTCCACCTCACTTTGAATAGCAAAAAAAGTGTTTGGCCTTTCAGAATGGGCAAAGTGCTTCTACACTATCGATTCCTCGTTATGTAATTCTAGTGAGCTATAAATTTACTTGCCAGATTCTCTCTCTATACACAAGACCCTATACGAAGGTCTTCTCTTTTGATAAGTTCTTTCTACCTTTTAAGCTATATATCTCACTTTTAAGTTCATTCATTTCTTCCCCCCCCCCTCCTTTTTCTTTCCGAAGAGAAATTGGTACTGGCAAAATGGCACTTTAAATATAAACGTAGAGTTATCTTGTTCTTTATAAGTGATTTTTTACAATAAATTCAGTTTGTTATAAACTAGAAGGGTAAAGGAATTACAAAAAAAGTAATTCGGTAATGACATCTTTCAAAATGTACGTTAATGGTCGAAGTTTGAATTTACTTTATTCATTCTTCGAGGCGTTTTTTTTTTACTTCAAAGTTGATGAAAAGTGTGAAATTTGGTCCTATTTTAAACTGAGCACTGTCAAAGCATTTCACTCGAAACCGATATGGAGCTATTAAATAACTCTTCTAGTTTACACAACCTTATTAAAAATAAATTCTAGAGTTTGCTAGTGCCACAGTCGCACAGTTTCTTAATATGTTTGATAGCCATTTCAGGTTCTTAAATATTTTTAAGCTTAATATAGTCTTAAGAATAATCTAAAAGACTAATTTATTAACAGCAGATCAACTGATTTCCAACCCCAATATATGACTTGTATTTTATTCTGTAAGAAAATTAAGAATTTCACAACAAATTCAATCAAAAAATTAAGTCGCAAAATATTTAAAGTTTACAATGTATAAGTTATTGGAAAATCTCAGTTGATCTTCGGTTTAAAGTTGATTGATTTCAGCCATATAAGAGCATTTGTACATTGGTATCTTTTTATAAATTTCCAAAAATAATATAAAAACATGGGCCTAAGGGTTTTTCACCACCTCATAACAACTGCTGTTAAAACAACTATTTCTTTCATTATTTTGTCATTTTTATGCGATAAAGAAGTTATAGTAGCTTTTATTTTCGGCCAACGTATTACAACAATTGTTTTCTACTTTCTGAATAATTGGACACTTCCAGATAAATTGATAAAAAAAAGAATGTGCGGTTTGTACAGCTGATGCACCCCAATACACATTGTTGCATAAATCTACACGACTACTATTTATTTAACTGTAGTTTGTTAAAGAATTATTCCTCCTATCATCACACTAGCAACTTTTCATTAAACTTTCATGCAATAAAACTGATAATGAGAAATGCTAATCGAGAGATTGTAGTGTGATGTGACATGCAACTTGATGAAACTTTCTTTTAAACTAGCTTGCGACACAGTTGCACCAAGTTGAATGAGTTCAGCTTTTCTGAAACTTTTCTTACAACTCGCAAGTAAAACACCCAATCACGAATGAACTGGAAATATTTAACAAATTTTAAGAAAAGTTGCAATGGAATGTTGCTTGCTAGTGTGATAGAGGCTTTAAAGGTATTGCAACAAATTTCGGGTGGCGCAAAATCTTTGTTTTGATATTCTTTTACCCTCCAACTCAAACGTGAAAAAACTCAAATTTACACTAAGAATTGATTAAAAAATTTCTGAACAATCTTTTGTTTTCTTTTTCAAATTTAGTTCATCCACATTTGATGATATCACATCAGTTAGTAGGAGCCCCAGTGAGTTACGACGCAGTCCTCGAGTGTCACATAGAGGCACATCCTCGTCCCATCAGTTACTGGGTTGGAGAAGACGGTCTCATGATTGCCGACAATGAAAAGTACGACATTTATCACACAGAGAAAGGTTACAGTGTCGATATGCACCTTCGCATCAAAAACCTCAACAAACAAGACTATGGAAGTTACAGGTGTATTGTCAAAAATCCACTTGGTGAAACAGATGGTCAGATCATGCTTTATGGTAAGATGATAACACATTTCAAGTTATTCTTCTATTCATTTCTTTCATTTCAAATAATGTGAATATCTTATCAAAATTGAAAGGTAAAATATAATAACACAAAAGAGTTTTAAACTAAGTTGCAAAATTGTCAAAAAAGCGTTTTCTAGGAAATGGCCACACAATCACTAACTCCGCTGTAAATCTACACACTTCATTCATAACCCATTTAAAGCCTACATTCCAGCATGCACGTGATGTGTGACGCCACATACGCAAATGGTACATTTTGCAAGCTAGGTTTTGTTTTTCAAGAACATCTTTCAGCTTTAAGAAAAATTGTTTGTAGAACTTAATATGTTCTTCAGGTAACAAGATATTTTCATCACGTGTCAAATTGGCGTTTGTTTGCTAGAGCCATTATGAGTACCTTTGGAACCACCAAACGTCTCATGGCACATGCCATTCTGGCGTTTCTAGGCTACGAAGACAATGTGCAGAAGAAAGTCATATTGTCTAAAAAGCTATTAATTCAGATAAATTTACTATCAAATTGGGTGCTTTGCACATTGCCTATTTATTGTGTGAAATAACTGATTGTTACACTTTGGTGGTGGTAAAAATCGAAAAATTATGATATGAAGCGCAACAACAAAAAAACATCATATATCAAAAACATTAGAAAAAAAAAACATCTTAAATGAATTGTTTTGTTTTTTTCTTGATGCAACTTCCGTTGCATGAAGAGAATTACTTCCTGTCTCGCATCCGTTCCATTTAAATCGAAGCATTCGTGTCACCAGAATCATCTTATAAATGCACTCTTTTTTTTCTGCTCACACACATTGGTAAAATCTACTCTACTAACTATAAATAACAGTCTCATCTTTAAACACAACCGCCCCCCCCCCCAGTTTTCACACCAATATTTAAACCCTTGTCACGTTTACTAAGGAGATGACCCCCTCCCCACCTAGTTGCCTCCACATTCTACTCCATCTACTCCTACTCTTCAACTGCCACCCCACTACCTAATCTCAGAAGGGATTTGTAGATAGAACCTAAATTAACCCATCAGCGTTAGCTTGATGTATATCGATTGGAAATAGTCGTCTTTTTTTCGGGTACCGTAATTGGACGACAGATTACAACAGTATAAAACCTCCACCTCAATAAGACCCCTGCGGTTGCACCATTCTACTTGTATTCTTCACCAATGTTTCTTCTATACTACTTCAAGTTAGCTTCACAGAGAAATAGTAACAAGAAAGAAACCAGCATAAAAATATATATATATATATATCTACCATTGTATGCATCACCACCTCTCATTCATGTGTATGTGTGACCATCTAATCATCACATACTGACCATCACC
Organism: Brachycybe producta; assembly: GCA_036925085.1. Classification (NCBI taxonomy): domain Eukaryota; kingdom Metazoa; phylum Arthropoda; class Diplopoda; order Playtdesmida; family Andrognathidae; genus Brachycybe; species Brachycybe producta. The sequence continues at coordinate 4,005,629 of JAUPFP010000004.1, forward strand.
CATTGAAAGGAAACAAAACTTGAACATGTGTGTGACTCGATCTGAAATAAAAAAAGACACAAAAAGACAAATGACTTTTCAAGAATGAGACCAAATTAAGAAGAGAGAAAGAAAGAGAGAGAATTACTTTTAAGGTCTTTTTTTTTCCTTTTGAAGTTCATATAAAACAAGTAAATGACGTTATTAAAAAGCTGTGTGTGTTGCTATTTGTGGGGGGTTTTTATTTAATGTTTTCAGCTAGAAAGAATACAGAAGAAAAAAGAGAGACACCCTCTTCTAAACTTCAGAAATTGTTGGGGGAAAAAAAAAGTCTTAATTGTTATTTGGATGTGGCTGGTTGGTGCTTTCAGTGTTTTAAGAACATCCGGAGTATTACACCTTAATGCAACTGCACTACACTCTCTTGAATTTATCGAAGAAATTGTAAATGAAATCTTGTTGTTGTTGTTTTAGACTTTAGATTTCTACGAGTTCGAAAAAGAAGAAGAAAATAAAAAGTGTAACCCGATCTCGATACACTCCATTTGCACTGTTAAATGTTAAACAATGATTTAACTTTTTTTTTTCATCTTTGTAACACAATACAGCTATACCTGTAATCCAGATAAAAGTTGACATAAACTGGATTAAACTAACCTTATTTTGACACAAGGTGAATCAAAAACATTTAGAACCTAGACACATTCCAGAGTGCCTGACGTCATAGACGCAATATTAAGTGAAATTTGACGTTTTCAAAAAAATAAACATGGTCTCGTTTATAGCAGAACACTTTTCTTTAAAAAAATTTTTTGACAATAATTAAAGTTGCAATTGTTTCTTCAATATTGTGGACAGGTATTAAAGTCCTTTGTGGTTGCAATTATTAAGAGTGGTTTTTATTTTATATCTTTCTGAATTATGCAAATTTGCTCGACCTTGGTTAAAAATCATTGACCTCAAAAAGGCACGTTTTGTAAACAGGATGATTAGGTAATTAGGATAATTAGGTATTGAGACATTTTTATGACACTTCAAAATGCTGTTTGGTCGCTAGATGCATTTGAGCAACTTTCGAAGCGCCAAATGGGTCCGGTATTATGGCACGATGCATCTCTGGAGTGTATAGACTCTTAAAACAGAGAATTTATAAAAGACATGTTTCACATTCCGTGTAAACATGAAATCTAACAACATGCTACAAAACTAAAATGTGGCTTCTTCTAATGCTTTCGTTACGATCACGCAGCTAATCCACTGCAATAAATGCATACATCATTTCAGAAAAACGACGTACCACATTGCATTGTGGTAACAAATGCCTTGTTACCACAATGCAATGTGGTATGTCGTTTGACGTCATTTTTTTTGTAACGCTGTATGCAGTGCATTAGCTGCATAATAGTAACGAGAGCATTACAATAAATATTTTGTTCAACTAAAAACAAATTCTCAGCATTGTTGCTAAACTCCAAAAGAAAAATCAACAGTTAAACAATTACATCAACAGTGACGTCATAATTGTCTTGCTTATATCATCAGTTCACCTTATTCTTTTAAGGCAGGTTTACATTAAACATAAATATTGTAATAAGTTGTATTGTAGTGTACAACGCTTAAGTGTTTACATTGTGATCATAGGCGTAAATTACGGGGCGCTAAATTAATTTAATTAATTTTTTTTAATTAATTATTGTTTTAATTATTTCTAGTTTTTTGTAATAAAAACAGGATACGAGTTCACACATTTGTCACCATTTTTTATGTTCCTGTTCATGCTGCATGGCCAGCATGAAGCATTTTTAATGCCCTAACACTTCAATCCTTCCAAAAATGCAATGCAATACTAGGTATTTTTTGTTCTTGGTCTCCCAACTCTTGCCACCCCACTTTTCCTTACAAATTTGCACATATGATTGTGATACACTATTGCAACAAGTAGTACCTTGTTCATTTCAGCAAGTGGCCATTTTCTGTGAAACAAAAAGTTGAACAGAACTCTACTTTCTTCAACACTACCATAAAATGTGGTGCAGTGTTGTGTGTTTCGGTATACCAGATTTAACTACACACTGCAACACTGCTTGTTACCTAATGTAAACCTGTCTTTAGTATATTAGGAAATTCTCATTGCACGTTAAAAGATGCAACTCAACAGTTCTAGCATCACTTCAGAACTTTTCATCCATTACAGTAGCCTAGCGTGATGTTGAGTTGTTGTTTTAACTGTTGATTTTAGCAACATACTTAAAAAAGATAAAGCCCTTTTTTTCTCTCAGAAATTCAAAAAAGTTGCGTTGTTTAGGCTTACTTGAAATAAATAAATGTAGTGATAAAAAGAAGAAAACATTGATAGCCAGTAACAGACCTAAAATCATGACCTAATAAAAAAAACTTCATGTTATGATGCAACACTTAACAAGATTGAATCGTGTGTGTTTCTATCTTCCACATACATGTATATATACACATGTATATACCATATCTAAAGCTCCCTATTATCAGTGTAAGTGTATAGGTGAAATTGTATGGCTTAAAGAGTTTCATACACGTTTGATCTGCAGGGGATCGAGAGGTAATGGCCCATAAATAATTCGTTTGTCTTGGACAAACGCAACACTTGCCACACGTCGGTGGTCATTTGTAGAAGCATAACATATATAAGTTGATATAACACATGTATACACGGTACCGTTGGCCACAAACAACCCAACAAACATACTGTAGGGATATATATATATATATATATATATATATATATATATATATATATATATATATATATATATATGAAAGGGTATAATATTATACAACTATGCATGCACTACATATATAAACATGGTTATACATTACATGGACCTCATCTAATGTGGACTCACTGATTTGTGAATGCATCAATAACCACCAAATCTCAACAGTCTCCCTCCTCATTTAGGCATAGATAGATAGACATGAAACTAAAACATTGATGCCACTCATCCACACTAAATTGTAGCTCTTTTATATAAAACCAATTAATTAATTGCATATAGAGACAGCCTCTTTGACATTTTTTGTATAATAAATAGAAGAAATATGTTTATATTCTCATTACGTAAACAGCTCTATAGATGTATGACTGGCGTCAAAAAAGAGGAAATTTTATATATGCAAATAAATATACATGTATTTCAGAAAATAAGCTAAGTACATTACATTTACTTAAAATGAAAAAAAAGTATTCATCTCAAAAATACATTTTTATAAATCATTTTTCTCTCCAAATTCACTTCTCGTTTTCTCTCTCTCTCGCTCTCTTTCAAAATTGAGGAATTTGTCTAAAGTCGCTCTTATAAAAATGTTCATGAAGAATGTAATTCAAATCAATATCACATATAATATATACTAGGCCTATATTAGAATAAAGCTTGAATTTCCTTTTTTCATTTCTGTTCTTTAACATAAGAAAACGGTGTGACGAATTTAACCATCTTTAAGATTTTTGGCTCTTTTTTCTATCGTTTTTTATCATAACTAAACTTCAATTCTATTTTTTTTATTAAAGTTTTCTGACAAAGAACTGAATTTGTCCCAGTTTTTTTCTAATAACTTTAAAATATATATTGAAAATGCATGCTAAACTATCAAAGGAAAGAAATTCATTAAGGGATGGATAACACATACAGAAATTAAAATTCAACTGAAAAAATAATTAATTATCTAATTAAAAAAAAACTTTTATATTTATCTGGCTGAATATATGCAGAAAAAACAAAAAAACAAGTGAAATTATTTCTAACAAGTGGGGTAACTCGTAATAAATGACGAGAGCAAAATTCACAGGCAATTGTGCCCAGCATTAGAATTTCTTTTCCTCCGCCCTTTTATGACGTCACACCAAGTAACAAACCAATTAGAAATTGATGACGTTCATAAAAGGGCGGAGGAAAAGAAATTCTAATGCTGGGCACAATTGCCTGTGATAAACTATAGTTTAATTTTTCTACTATTATCCCCTCCCCTTTTTATATTTGAAAGAGAAAATTAGTTTTTCATTTTTTTTTCTGGTGTGCGCATGCGCGTCGTTTGTTCTTTACTCCTTTCATTTCAATTTCAGTCACCCCTCCCACTTTTTCCCCCCTCCACGTTTCTCTCTCTCTCCACCTTCTACACTTTCCAACCTTTTCCCCTCTCCAATTTAATATCATGGGGTTCTTGGATGGGGAGTGTGCAACATATAGTTGACCTTGAGAAAAAAAGCGGTTCATTTATTCATTTAAATTTATATAAATTCCGACGTGCTTCAAGGTTTATGTCCTCGTTTGTACAGCTTTAATCACACACACACACACACACACACACAGCAACACAGAATTAAATGTTATCAACCTATCATCCGATAAGAAGGCATTCTTGAGACGTTTTCTTCTTTATGACTTCTCCTCCAATTCTTTCTTCTATAAACTCAACAATGTGATTTAACATGATTTCTATTGCAATATGCAAGAACCCTAGAACGTCAAGGAAAACAGAAGTTTTTTTTAAAAACGTTGGGTGAATGAGACTCATGATGTCATAAGCATTAATATATCACAATTTAAGCAATACACCGATACTAATAAGAAAAGCGTTTAAAGAGAGAAGAAAAGATAAATCACCATTTAAAAAAAACAATTGAAGGGGAAAACGCTCTTGCTTAAAACCTAAAGGTGGATTTACATTAGGCAACATAAATATTGTAGCGTTGCAAAGTGTGGTGTACCACACTGTTCCAGCAAGTTGGGACACAATTTATTCTGCCCAGTGGTCATTAACATACACCCATTTTGTAACTTTGAAGTGCAATGATGGATTGTGGCTTCCCCATTGGCTACAACATTTTCTCGGCCGCAAAAAGTTGAACAGAGCTTTATTTTCTACAACAATCACAAAAAATGTAGTATAGTGTCAGTGTGGTGGGTTGTAGTGTACCACAGTTTACACTAGTGTTAGATCCCTTCGAACCATCTCTGACATGCGCATTGCAAGCTATTGTAGTACAAGTATACATTTGAACTCTAAACAATAGTTAGCAAGTTAGCAGTGCCATTTATTGTTAATGTACGCAGTTTACTTTAAAGTCTAGCAGACACCTAAAGTATCCTTATAGAATACTATACAACATTTTGCGATGCAGTGCGCATGTCAGAGATGGTTCAAAGTGCTCTAGCACTACCCATTTTAACACTTTGTTGCATAATGTAAAGCCACGTAAAGATAGATAGAGGAACACGGATTTTATATTCAGAAAGCACACACAAAAATTTCGTTTGAATTGTTGTTACATTTGTTGTGCCGTTTTTAGCAGCGATAAAAAAGATGAATAGTACGGAGCCTGTTATCGATTTAAATAGTTGGATCAATCATATATCAATTAGTATCGCACCAGTATTGCACATTTCAGATACTAGGTTCGCCGGAAAATGTTATTAAGCTTTATGTTATTAAGCTTATTAAGCTTTAATTTTCACTAAACAGTGCCATTTAGGGTGGTCCACATCCCAGGGCTACAAACTAAAAAAAAATGTCTACGAAGTTAATTTTAGTGTAATGTACCAGAACCATTGAACGTGAATAAAAAAAAACATAAATGTAGAGAAAACATTTTTCTGATTTAACAGTGTTATCACTTTTATATTTATTTTCTGCTTTTCCATGCATCATCCAGATTTTGCACAATTCCAATTTTTTTTTCTTGGAGCTGCTTTTAAAAAGTTGGAACAAAGGCATTTTTTGACTGTATTCAGTCAAAAAAAAAGAACATAAACAAGAGTTAGAATGACCATCTACTGTATATGGAAGACAATGATATTGTCACGTTCAAACGAAGAGAAGAAAAAAAAATGAAATCTTGTTTCATTCCAATAATATTAAAATTCCCTCTCCTACCCCCCCCCCCCCCCCCCCCAAAAAAAAAAACAAGGTTCAACCTTTTTATTTACGCTCATACATAAAGAAGACCCTTATAAAAATACATGTTTATAGGCCACAATTTTAAAATGCATCTTCAAGACGAATAACAATTCACTCAATATATACAAGTAGCCTTTATACACAAGTCATCTAAAATCTGATTCTATAGTCACGTACTAAGTATATGTACAAATGTATACAATAACACATACATACTATTATTAGATTCTTCTCTCTCTCTCTCTCTCTCTCTCTCTCTCTCTCTCTCTCTCTCTCTCTCTCTCTCTTTTCCTCCTGTTTTTTTTTCAACTTACCCTTGAGAACAGTTAACAGGTAGATTTACATACACGTGAAAAACAAAAAAAAATAGGAGGAAAGTGGAGCTGAGGGGGCAAGTAAGGTGGTGTCTGATAGATTGCAACTCTCTTGTCTTCATAAGCCTCCCCTATGAATGGTTATACCACAGAAATACATGAGTACACCTAGTCAGAGTATGCCATTCACCTTTTTCTATGTCTATCTTGTAGTTGCATTGTAGAGTTAGTAGAATGGTGTGCATAATGCATGGAGTATAAAACATTTGACTGTTTAAAGAGGACCCAGTGTATCGTTTTGCCTCCACAATACAACACTTTTCTCTCTCTCTCTCTCTCTCTCCCTTTCTTGTTATCACTGCCTTTTTAAGCTTTTTGTTTGAGAAAAACAGTTGGATAATATAAAGCCAGGTGTTAAAGAATCCATGGGATCAGTGTCAAAAACTATAGCCTCCCCCCCCCACATAGATAGTGATAAACTACTAAAGTGCCAAGTCGAGAACAAAAATGTATACACAGGCATTCTTCTTCTTGTTCACGACTTACCGCTTTAGAAGAAAAAACTGTGGTATAAAACACCAGGTTTTTTTTTTTTGCTTTTCCATATTTTCTACTTTTCAACTTTTCTGTTTCTTGCTCAAAATTCAACCAAGTTCTTCTTCTGTGTTTCCATCTCCTCCCCTTCGCTTTTTTATCCTCAAAGAACAAGATTTGTATAGAAATGGATCGGAATTTCGATGCATTTTATTTAAAGCACATGTACTAAAAAAACAGGCCAGATTTTTTTTTTATCTTATTTCTTTTTTGTTTTTGTTTTTGTTTTCTTATTTATGGTAAACCAGCAAACGCATTTTGTTATATAAACCGTTTTTTTGCTTTTTTTCTCTTTCTTTAACAGAAACAGAAGCTCCCACGACAGTGCCAGTGGCATTGGGAACCCAACTTAATGGCAAAATAGAAGGTCGGTTTACTATATTATTTTCTTATATATATACCATATACTGTATGTATCATGTGTGTAACTTGCATGATAAGTAATGATAATGTATGAAGTGATTTTCTGTGTGGTGGTTGTGGTGGTGGTGGGTGAGGGGTGAAAAAAGGAGGAGGAGGAGACGAAAACCTTTGCTTTCTTTTCTTATGTATTATATAAATCTGCATGTTGTTGTTATTATTGTGTGTAGCCTACAAGAATTATTACTTAAGTCATAAAGATACACTAAAAAAATGAATTGTGGTTTTCATTCAACAAGGACCTGCACTTAAACGTATATCATAAGAAATAAGAAATTCTATTAATAGTGCATTCAAATATATATAAAATGTCAAGTTTTTTTTTTAGTTTTCTTTTCTTCTGATAAATTACAATGGATGAATTCCTTCAAGACATTGAAACTAAATAGAAATGCAATCATAATGGGTAGTAGACTTTTAGTATTACGTCAAATTATTGTACTTATTTTTTCTAAAAAAAAGAAAAGAAAAAAGAAAAAAAAAGCTCAGACAAATAGATGGTGGTTTATGTTGTTTAGTATATAAGTATATGAATAAACAACATACACACAAATATTATATTGTAGTAGTTCAAAACTACCATACAGCCACCAAGTTCAAAAACACAAACAAATATTTGCTGACCCTCAGTAATTGTTTACTTAATCTGCAACTAAACAATGAGCTCTAAACAAATAACACAACTAATGTTATTATAAATTTTTATCAACAGATAAAATGGGTAAAACAACAATCCATTCAGTTTTAATGAGACTACCATTATTATTTATTCACTATTCAAATGTCATCAATACTAAACCAAATAACATGAGTGGATTTCAAAGGATCGATTTTTTGCTCTCTCTTTCTCTCTCTCTCTCTCTCTATCTATCTATTTTTCTCTTCGAGGTAGTATTCTATGTAATAATGAATTTAATGATGAATATTTCGGTACTTGCATACATTGAACTAAATGCATCATTTTAACATGACATTATTTTAATGAGAGCAATGTAAGAAGATATAAATACCACTAGGAGGCGTATTTATCGTTCAGAACCTTTTAGAACTCAATAAAATTATTCACACATACACAGCCACATACAAAGGATGTGTTCAGTTTCTTAGCGCTTTTGAAGCTGCTTGAAATGCTCATTATATACAACATAAGGAGCCACTTCGTGTTAAAAATAATTTTTATTTCATAGCAGATAATTTAGCTTTTGATCAATTCATAAAGTGGCAAGGATTGTTTCCAGGAAATAATGATTCCTATGAAAGTGTGACTACAATTATTCTATCAAAACTCGCTTGGGCGATGTTAGCAATTCAAAGGAAGGACTGTCACATAAACATTCTTAAGAAAATGTTAGTGAACTCTGGTCCCAAGTGAACCCTAGTACGCTATGTAAATCTGTATCACTCTGTATATGGAACAGACTCATACTTTTGGTCATTTGTACCTAGGGTCACTCGACAACGGAATTTACTTTCAGAGGATGTTATGCATTGGAAACATTATGATTTGGGGAGTTTCTATGGGTGTTGTGCTGCCATTCAACGCATAAACATTGCATAGGAGAATTGTTATAATTGGGGACAATGCATTTTAAACTGCTTTTGGACTAAGTATAGTCCCTATGTCACAGGCTCTCTGTGCTACTCGTATAGTAATTATTCAAATTCAAATTCAATGGCATTTCATACGTAACAAAATCTTCAATTTCTTCAAACGGACTTGTTAATTCAATGCACCATAATACTACTTAATATAATATTTAATAAAATAAAACTGCAGCTAACCATCAAAATATTAATTCTGTCGAAAGCAAGTCATATAATTAGGTACGTTTAATTAAGATCATTAGGCAAAAATTTTTTGTTGCATATTTTAAAAATTGACAATCATAACAAACAACAAAAAACACAGACATGTTCCCAGTGGTTGTATAGCTGACGTCACTTGTGACGTCAGAGGAGTTGCCGAAAAAATTAGAATTGTGTCATTTTGCCGGAATTAAAAAGGACGATAGCAAAAGTTCCCAGTTTAAAACAGAAAGTTTACCGAATCCTTTTGTTATTACCCGTTTTCTGTTAGACAAGCTTTTTGGACAACCCTTCTGACATCACAAGCTTCAAGTTAACAGTGTGGCGACTATACATGTGCACGTGTGTTTGTTCCCGGTTCCAGACGATGTGTGCATATGTCACATTTTCACTTTGAATCGTTTTTTTTGCATGAGAAAGGGCGTTTTTTTTGTTTCAGTGTATGTATGCATTTCCAGTCCACATGCACGTGTTTTGCGCATAACTGTATACGCTTGCGTTTTAATTTGTTGAATCATACGACAAATTTAAGTCAGTTATTATTTCTAGGCAGCCCCTACAGCTTTATTCTAAATACTTATTTTTTGTTAGTACCTAAGAAACTTTAAAACCCACACAGTCACATACATATACACACAGTATCTACAAAAGCATTTAGGTTAAGCAATGTCTAAAATGTTCCTCAAATGTAAAAATCGATAATTGCAAAGGCATTTGGAAACTGCAATTTGAGAGAAAGAGAAACTGAGAAAGAGAGAAAAAAAAAGTATAGTAATTTACCAAACTATGTAGAAATATACATACATATAAAGACGCTTATATACCATTATATGTATACAAGAAAAAAAGGTACAACTTAAAATGTTGGGTGACATTGTCATGATTCAAATTGAAGTTATAACCTACTTCTGTCTTTTGAACACTATGAAAACTTTTTTTTTGTTGTGATTGTGCGCGTTTTTGAACGTCAAATACAAAACCAAAATGTCTGCTGTTTACATTTATACTAAATTTTAAGAGCCTCAGCTGCAATATGAGAAAAGCAATAAACAGACAGTTTTACTGGATTTCACCATTATCGTTCATTTATGTCCTTACATGCAAACATTTTGCACTTGCAATACATTCTTTTTTGTTGTTGTTGTTACATTTTCTATGTATGTTATTACACAAACACTAAATATAATGTAGTATATAGGCCAAGAATAAGGATGTAATTTGAAACACAAAATGTACCAATATTTAATAAAAAAAATGAAACAAATGTACCTAATCTATGGTTAAAATTAATTTAAACAGAACTAGTGTCACGTGTTGTAGCCACATTGCTATGATGTTTAATAAAAATCAAACAACGGACTAAATTAACTTAAGTTAGAGATAATTTATGCATCGACTAATACATACACACGTTGTAACTTTCAAATTTCAACAAATAATCAGCTTAAAGTTTGTAACTTTGTTTTAGTGTATTTTCTACAAATAATTAGGCTACTCTTTTATTATGAAAGAAATGCGCTCATAAGTCATAAGATTCAACTTCGACTCATAAGTCTGCAACATGATATTAACAAAATACTTTGTTTACAGATCTTGAAAATTGTTGCAAAAGCAAGAGGTAAGGGTCGTATTTTTAATGATTGCTAATTAATTTTAAAGGTAGTGAGTGCGAAACTCATCAAGTTTTACAATAAAACTTCCTGTCTAAAGTTCATAACGAATCATAAGGTTAGCACTACCTTTAACTTAGCAATCCTTAAGAATACCACCTAAATGGCCTGCTCTGAACCTGATATGGATCTGCTCTCTGATGTGATGTAATGTAATTACATGAATAATGGATAGGTCAATAGACCATCGCCGCCCCTCCCACCATGAATAGCTCACAGCAGCACGAAAATAGCAAACAACCATTTGTACAAACACCACATGGACAGTAACTAACTATTCAGCTCTGTACAAATATGGAGGACACCAATGTAGCGACACCCTATAAATGATTATTAAGAATGTTATGCACCAAAATTAGCTTACTTAATGAGGTGCTTTTGGGGTGCCACCAGCTTTGAGAGCAAGTTCAGCTCTCTTTGCTCTTGCCTTTGAAAAAGAGCAGCTTCAAAATATTTCAAAGCAATTTGCTCGAGCTACCGAATGGACACAGAACCAGAGCTACTCTCATCCATACGGACTACTTTTCTCTGCTTTTATTATCAGAGCAGGCCAATCGGACAGCACTGAATATTTTGTTACACTAACCCATTTATATTGAAATACATATTTAAATATTAACTAATATATAAAGAGATTTTAATTGAATAAATTGAATTAGACATATTGTATTTTTGTCTTTAACAGAGCTCAGTAGAACATGTTTAATATTTAAATGCATTTAACTTGTTAGGTGTAGACAAGATACGCTCATATAAGTTTGCCTTGTTTTTTGTGCCCTGTTGGCTGACAAAAGGAAAACTTTTAGTTAAGAGAATATCTTATGTGAAGTGTTTCCCTATTTGGATGCAATAATGGCATTTACTTTCACCTACGCTTACTGTCTGTCACAAGAACATCTTTTAAGCTAAGAGCATATACAACTATTTGTATACTTGAAACACTTATGCATTGTGTAAACGTATATTTAGTTAGTTAATTTGCTAAGTGAAACAAGTTAAAAGAAAAGTAAAAAGAGAAAGCAGAAGAAGAAGAAGAAAAAAAAACGCAGATTTCAACAACCTGAATTCGTATTTTTTTGCGTGTATGTGTGTGTGTGTGTGTTACTGTTGTTGTCGTTGCTGCTTGTTGATGGTTGTGTGTCTTTTCGAGTGCACGCAAATCATTCATCGCAAGCGACATCAACTCAAGCAAATCACAAACAGCACATGAAAGAATTTTATCCTAACTCCTGTATATTTTTTTTCCTTTCTTATTCTTCTACTTTGTATTTTTTATTTGTAGAAGAAGATGCACAAGACACACACGTATTACAACAAAACAGACACACGCATATACACAGCAAGCAAAAAACCCGAGTGAAAAAAAGATGAAATCTTGCATACAACCTAGAAGAAGAAAAAATACCTATTTTAACTCACACACTGTGGGTATAAAATTGTGAATATTTTCAAAAAAAAAAAAAAAAAAAGGAAAAAAACGCTCCGAAAAAAAAAGGAATGCATTGTGTCACCACGTTCACATAAGCATATACCGCAGTACCCATAGTTTTTTCTATCCTCTATTGGGACACATTGAACAAAAAAAAAAGCAAGCGCGCGCAATAACCTGTTCAGTTCAGTGCTGTTATTTCGCATAAATTAAATAAAAAAATAACTCAACGTACATCTCACGTGTTATCAAATTTACACAGAGAAAACAGAAAAGAGGAGAGAGAGAAAGAGAGAGAGAGAGACAGAGAGAGAGAGAGAAAAGAATTTAGGGATTTCAGAATGAGAGAAAAAGAATGAAGGTGGGTTTCTCTTTTTCTTCTTTCTTCTGATATAGAAATTTGTGGAGGGAGGGGAATGCTGCTGCTGCTGTTGCTGACTTTACGAAAATTCGATTTCTTGCACCAACGAACTCGTTTCTCATTGTCTGCATTGCATTGGCCTATTGGGTCCACAAAAATCTTTTCTCTCTCTTTTTTTTCATTCCCATCGTTGCTTTTTAAACGTAATTCGTCAATTTTGAATCGAAATCACAAACGTTTGCATATGCAGGTTTTTTTCTCTCTCTTTTTTTTTGTGTATGTGCAACATTGGTAATGTAACACAAAACGAAAGATTTCAAAGATTTTTCTATTTTTTTCTTCTTCTTCTATTTGGTTTATTTGACCCGAGTTAACTGGCATGTATATTGTATATTCATATAATAGAAAGATGGATGACAAAAACATTGAATAGGAAGGTCTCTGTATAAAGACAAAACAATCTTTACTATTGATACTTTTTTATGAGCAACATTTTCTATAAAAATATTTTTCATTCATGCTCTAACTACTATCCAACTCAACAGTAATTTCTATGTACATACTCTGCAGAATAGGCACAAACTTTAACGCAGATGCTATACTTTAAAGAGACCATTTACCTCCAGAAATATATTTTCAAAATATTGTCAAGACTTTTATTCAAAGATTGTCAAAACGATTTTTAAAATTTAAAATAAGTCATTAAAACCATAAGAAAAACTTCAAAATGAAGGGACTTTTTCTGAGTCACCAAACGACGCCAATTCTAATTTCCAAAAACGAAAATCTTCGCCCCCCATTTTTGTGGCAAAGGTTGTCACCTCACATTTAGAGAAAATTCCTTAATGAAATATAGGTATTTTCCCTATTCATATTCAACTCAATACAACCTTCCATGTGGAATAATTCAAATATTAAATCCATAGTGCTTTGAAATGAAAGTAATGTGAGCTCGTGATCGCAACACATCAGAATTCGAGTAGAGGAGTAAACTTTTGGGGGGTTTTGTTGTCAATGTCTGTTGTTTGGTGACGATAAAGTTCATTTACATGAAGTCAACTAATTTTTATTTTTTTAAATTATATTAATCACTTATTTTAAATTTTAAAAATCGTTTTGGTAATCATTGAATAATTTTTGACAGTATTTTGACAAGAAATTTCTCGAGGATATTAATGGTCTCTTTAATAAAATACTTTAACTCTCCCACGTTGTCCATCTCATTTGCCAAACTTGGACACTGACCATTTGTACTTATTAGTCAAAAAGTGCTTGAAATTGCTCTTTGAGATGCTATCTTTGTAAAATCATTTTCATACACAAAAAAACACTTAAATCACAGGTTAAATTTTCCGAATTCACTTAGTGCTGCATCCTGCTTAACCTACATATGCACTATAAAAAATTAATGATTTTTCTAAAAAATATTTCGGCTCAAAATGTCAATTTTTGTTTCTTTATTGTTGTTTTCATCCTTAACACGGAAAAATAATCGGGTCCTTCCATTTCTTGTTAAACCGTTTCCACTGTGTACGAACGTATTCTTATGTTGAGATCTTTAAAATTTATTTTTACAATATGCAAGTTTTAAAAAAAAATAACTAAATTTCATTTTCAAGTTTTACTAATTTTGGACTGAAACTTGACATTTTCAAATTACAATAAAGAATTTATTTCTTTTAAGAAAATTCACACACTATTTCTATAGTTTGCAACACGATTTTGCCATTTTTTTTTTGTTATCTTGAATTTACTTTTAAATAAAAAGTGAAGGTAAATTTCGTAAAATCATTGCTTAAATTGTTGGACTACTAAAGAACTTACACTTTTAATAGTTTTCAAATTATTTTCTTTAACTATGTTGACCTAATAAACTAATCTCAATAACTACAACTAAAATCTCAAACTAGATGCCTTTTAAGTATTACTTATCACATTGTATTTAAACTTACACTCTCTAATTATTATAACAAACTACTTAATGATATAGGAGGAAGCATAATACTTAGATGATCAAATAAAGATTTTTTGAAACAGATGTTTATTCAAGAGGGCATCGTATAATTTAGGCAAATTCAAATCAGGTCTCAAGACTTTTAGAAATCGATTTACATCGCATTCAGCTCCACCCTTTCTCCACCTTTCATAAAAGCAAAAAAAAAAAAAAAGATCAAAAAACCATACATAGATTTTTACTGAAAACACGGTAAGTAGTTAACATTAAAGCTGAAAAAAAAGAACTCCACTTGAAACTTAGTGATATAAACAAGATGCTTTTACTCAAATTGGGCAATTGGCTAATTGCTTCACGCTTTTTAATTAGCCAATAATTGTATTAAGTTTCCGGCCTCCTAATGTTAGTTAGCATCGCCGCCGCCGCCGCCAATGCCGCCGCTTCTAAAAGGTTTATTACAGATATACACTTTTGACCTATAGTAATAGATTTAAAAGAAAATTACTTTCATCCTGAATGAATCAACTCTAAACTATTTTAGTAGTCAAAAACTTAAATGGCAATTAATGATCAATTTGTAACATAATTTATGTAATGATTTCTAAAACTTTGAAACTTCAACAGTAAGCGAATATTAAAGAAATGTGGCAGAAGTTTGGGACAGACTAATCGTAGGTCACTAAGTGACCTACACTTTCAGATAGCTATTTGGAAAAGAACTGTGGGTCACTCATTGACCTACACTTTTTACATTCTGGGAGCTGCATTCCCCCAAACCCCCTGCAACAAGCTTAATTTAACCTAACTCCACCTACTCACATATGTATATATATAGAAAGTTTGAAGTGTAGGTCACCTAGTAACCTACAATTAGTCTGTTTCCAGAAGTTTACTATGAATGACCACAAGAAACATTCACAATACTAAGTGTCCACATTTTTTAATATAACTCCCAATAATTTGTAAAAAAAAAATATTGCAACCGGTGGCGCTGATCAAGCGCCAAATTGAACAAGCGCCAAATTGAACAAACGCCAATCTGAACTAACGCCAAACTGAATAAACGCCAAATGGAACAAACGCCAAACTGAATAAAAGCCAAATGGAACAAACGGCAAACTGAATAAAAGCCAAATGGAACAAACGGCAAACTGAATAAGCGCCAAATGGAACAAACGGCAAACTGAATAAGCGCCAAATGGAACAAACGCCAAACTGAACAAGCGCCAAACTGAATAAGCGCCAAATGGAACAAACGCCAAACTGAACAAGCGCCAAACTGAATAACCGCCAAAATGTGATAAACACATGGTTAGGTTAGGTTAGGATTGGTTAGGTTAGGTTAGCATGTTCAGTTTGTAAATCTGCACAGTCTGACGTCTATAAAAGCTCACAATATTTGGACCATCAGAATTTACAAAAAACCTGAATAACCGCCAAACTGAATAAACGCCAAATGGAACAAACGCCAAACTGAATAAGCGCCAAATGGAACAAACGCCAAACTGAATAAGCGCCAAATGGAACAAACGTCAAACTGAATAAGCGCCAAATGGAAGAAACGCCAAACTGAATAAAAGCCAAAAATTTGGCGGTTATTCAATTTGGCGTTTGTTCAATTTGGCGCTTATTCAGTCGCCCCCTTGCAACCATCTTCATTTGAAAAAGTTAAGTTAGTTTGCACTAGAAATGATGCGGATATCCGACAGTTTTTCATGATATGCCATCCGATCGGATACACGGCACTATCTGAACGGATATTTTCCGAAATTTTTTCTTCCTTTTTTAGTAAACAATAAATGATAAATTTGTGTAATACAATAACATACATTTCCAGGTGTGGATGATATAAATAACTTCAATTTCATGTCATATTTTTACACATTAAACACGCAGAAGTAATTTAATTATAATAATTCACTACTCGTGAGCATCTATTGAAAAAGTATCATAAACATATCTCAACCACGCGTCCACTATGAATTGGCCTAACTTTTGAATCGTACATTGCACACAGGAAATGAAGACATCCTTGTCTTGCAGACCTCACCGGGAATGTATCCTATTCAACCTTTCCGTTGCACGCAAACCGCGTGCAAAACATTTTTTCCAAGTTGAAGTGTCAAAACTTCATTAATTTCGGCAATTAACTTAAGAACGCAAAATGAAATAAAAAGATTTTTTACCCATTGTCTTTTTCAATACTTGTTAGGTTAAATTGTAATAAACACAATATTGAAAAACTCAACATCACCATAAAAATACACAATTTGTTTTTTTATAAATTATCAATTAATAAATCTTAGTTTTTTCCTTTGTTTCATACAATTCCGGATCAACGCTTGGAATTTGAAATACTTTTAATTTGTCCATCATAACCATAACTAATACTATTGCATATACGCATATACTACTGCAATACGTTTCTTAACAGAGGAAAACAATAGTTAATATTTCATCAATTAAATAAGCTGAAAAGCTACGTTAGTTACTAATTAAAACACAATTTCAGATTTTAAATTAAAAATCCAAGATTGTATCAGTAGATGAGAATTATTTCACACAGAAGAAATTTATTACGTGTTTTATTAAAGCTTAATTTTTTTTTTTGCAAACTCAATTAACTTTCTAATGCAATTTATCCAATTAAGGCACCTATTAAAATTAGCATAGTTCTCAAAATAATATGCTTCAATACACAAATGCTATACACGTAATGTTTATTATACACTAACAAATGTCTCGTCGTTTTTTTTTTCTTTGATCGAATTTTCTTGTGAAAATGGCAGTCTATTTATTTAGATTGAGATTTGTCTCCATAGGGCTTGAGTCTTTCTCTCTCTCTCTCTCTCTCTCTCTCTCTTTCTTTCTAGTCTATACATATCTAAAATTCAAATTTAGAATCGAATTAATTGAATGTAAAAAAAAAAAACAGAAATTGCTCTGGGACTGAAAAGAACGTCACAGCGTTTTTTTTTTGGATCAAAGTGGTACCTGCCGCATTCATTTCACTGTTTGGCATGTCTGATAAAATAAACAAGTTGTTGCTAGCTTAAAACTCCTATAAAACATGCAATATTTCATTAAACTTCAGTGCGATAAAACTTGCAATTCAATTCATTTCAATCAAGTACACCTGCAATCAGCTTGAGAGCCATGTGGCGGGTTGGGGGGACAAGTTCCAATTACAAATGGTTGTTACTGAGACGAGGCATAGACATCGTCAAATTGAACTCGTCCTAAAATATAACTATGTGCTGGAAGAGTATTCCATAGTCTAAATACATTTGGAAACATGCAACTCAAGAGTTTGTAGTGTGATATGACATTCAACTTCATGAAACTTTCTTTGAAACTTGTATGAAAAAAAAAACATCCACAATTTTTAACTAGTTAATAAACCTTTTGAGATTTGAAATAAAACTATTTATCAAGTCGTTTGATTTGTAAGAAAAATATAAGATGAGATAGAAATAGTATTTGAAAAGAAAGTAATTTCTTTCATATTATGTTTTCTTCCATTTTAAATGGTTATTAACACCTGAAAAAAATGGATTGTCAGCACAAGAAAATTGTAAGCATTTTTATTTTATGCAAGGTGAGATTGAGGAGGAGGAGGGGGGAGGAGTTATATTCATTGCTTTAGTTGTTGATGAAGATACATTGAGGTGGTTGTTTCAAAAGAAGAGAGAAAAAAAACCCGAGATAGAAAAGAAAACTGGAGTTATTCCGCTGCACTGATTTCTCGAGAGATTACAGAAGAATGAAAGAAAGTTGCTTATTATTTACAGCATCTGTCAGGGTCTTTCCCTCCAGGGGGGCTAAAAAATCTTGCAGCACAGGGAATTAATATACGTCATTTCTTTCTCTCTCTCACTCACTTTCCATACTAAGACCCTCCATCTCTTTTTGGTGGTCTATGTGTTATTTCACTGCAAAATGAAAATGAAGTCACGTTATTATAAGTAACTTTCTCAGCTTAAAAATGAAGAAAAGAATAATATCATTAGGCCCTATACCTTCCAAAAAAAATCTCATGACACATGTATTAAAAAAATCTTATAAACGTATTTTCCACACATTTTGCTCAATCTACATTTTCCCCCTTCAAAACTGACGTTTCTTGTCTAAAATACGAATGAAATTACTTTATAATGAAATATTTTTATAATTGTTTTCTTATTATGCGTATCAGAATGAGCCAGATCGAGACTAGCACTGCCAGAGCAACAGAAAATATGTATTAAATCTGGAAGTTGTTAAACTTTGTTTCCACAGAGGTTAAAATTTGAACTTTTTGAAAATTTCAAATAGTGAAAAATAGAACAAATGTGCTCCCCACCTAATCATTATCATAAGCGGGAGGGGGACCAAGTTTGTTCAATTTTTCACCAGTTGAGATTTTCAAAAAGTTCAAATTTTCGCCCCAGTGGAAACAAGGCCTATGTGTTAAAAAGTTTAAAAAATAAATATCTAAAAAATATATAATAAATAACCAAGTATCAACTGTATAATAAATATTGTAAGGTACATTTTTGGCAACACCAACTTTTAAAAATTAAAATTGGAGAGGCTAATAAGAACGTTTACTTTCAAGAAATACAACAAAAACACATTCAATCATTCTTCGAGTTTAAATTAATTTAATAAAAATTGAAAAAAAAATTCAATTTACTTTAAAAAAAATGTGACAGTTGAAAATCTAATAAAAAAATGTTTTGCACAGAGAAACAAGCAACAAAATTGTGTACTAAACACGGATACACGTTTTTCCAGTACTATTAGAAGGTGGGGTGGGAATCACACACGCATAAAAATAATAAACATCCCACGGAATTTCACTTTGTTCGAAATTTAACACAAGAGTCCTATATATCTTTCAGTGCAAAAGATTGGTCCTAGAAATATTCTGATTTTTAATTTCCATTTCAAATTTCTGCTGTTATTTCAGCATGCGTGATTCTTCTCTTATACTTTTTTTTTCTATAAAAAATATTTGCATATTTTTATTATTTATGTATTTGTTTTGAGAAATCAAAGCTTCAATAACCAATAAAAACAAAACTGTTGACTAAAATGATAAACTTTAGGAATTAGCCATTAGAACTAACAGAAAGAAAAAAAAGTGATTAACAGTTTTTTTTTTCTTCTTCTAGAAATGGAAATAAATAGTTGAAGGGTAATAAAAATAAGCGTTTGTGAATTTTCTGCAATGATTGAATGAAAGAGATAAGTCATTTTCTCATATTCACGTCCTATGTAGAATGCAATTCCTTTCTTTTGCTTCGATTGAGTGCAATTTCTTCTGCAATGCAATTATTGTGTGTGTATTGCACTACCACCACCACCACCACCACCACCATATACCATCATCATCATTTATTCAACTAGATCCTCCATATGATAGGATACAATCCATCAAAGTAGAAGGGTTATTTGTTTAAAACAAACACAACATAATGTGTGTGAGCTTTAAAAAAATCAAAATAAAAGAAAAATTGTTTATTTACTTTTTTTTTTCTTTTTCTCCTTCAGTAAATAATTGTAAAGATAAATGCAGTTCATTATGAGATTTAAGCAGGATTTACTTTTAAATCCACACATCAGTCGAATAAGATTAAGTGTTTAAGAACACACTCGAGTTCAAACAAAGAAAGTGTTAACTAATGCTATTTTTTATATTCTAAAATCGATTACCAATCTATTTCTTCTTCTTCTTCTTTTTTAGATTTCACACGAAATAAGAACGACAATTTCTCAAGCTACAGAAATCCAAGTTCTTTAATAGTCCAAGAAAATGATCAAGGTAAGAAGGAGGAGGAAGACATTAGATTTATGTTTTTCATTTGCAAAAGCTTTGGACTTTGGTGTATTTTTTATTTAAAGAAACTGCCTGGTCCTAGCTTTTGTGAAATAATTTCAAAAAAAAAAATTTGAAAGTATGTTAGAGACTAGAAGAGCGAATAATATATATATTTGTATGCTAATTTTAGAAATTTTGTTTATTATACAAAAAACAAAGTTTTCAAACTAAGGCCTAAATTTAAGAAGTAAACTTAGTATTTTAACTTCAATAACCTCTGAGCAAGAATAACTTCAAAATACTAAATTCAGAAATGATTTTTATACGTTGAAACTCTGTTTAGAGGGTTCAAAAGTTCTGGTTCAAGTGCTAAGTTTCTATCTTGAATTTGGGCCTATTTTAACTAAAAACTACTTCGAACGGGTTAAATTACTCTTAAGGTTGATTTAGTAGTGCGCTAAAGAGTAATAATATTTTGAAGCTGAAGATGTGAATGTAGTGTTATAGTAGCCATAGGTGGCCATGGCAGTTATGAGACTAACAGCCGGTTTCACATGAACCACTTTGTAGCGTAAAGTGGTTAGTTTTCAGAAAACCATAGATTACACAAGAAGTGTCCCCACAAGCCACCGCTAACGTTTTTACACCACAATGACGATCAGTGGCCTTCCAGAGTCCTGCCAAAAATGGTAAACACCACAAGTTAGGCAGTGATAATCAAGCTCATAGGAGTGGTTCGCATTGATGCCAGCAGACCATTGTTTTCAATGGTGGTCTGTGTGAAGCAAGCCGGGTCAACCATTTTGCGGCACCATAAAGTGGTCCGTGTGAAGTTACCGCCGCCCTACACGTCAGTTTCTCAGCTGTAAAATATCCTCTTTAGCGCACTATTAAAATCAGCCCTCATACTTTCTGATAACACTTTCCATTTCTTTCAGTTCATATCTAAAACCACAGTTAGTAACAAATATTTATATTTAATTGATGCTGTTGCTGCTCCCCTTACATTGTCATTCAACATTACTAACCTACATTATGAAACAATCGCAACCCTGAATTGTGGCAATCACTGCTTGCACATTTATCACCACGCGAAATAATTTCTCATTTTATGCTTTTTTTATATTTCTAAAGAACGAAATTTGATATGAATCGCAATTGTCGTCTAGATTCTTTCTTAGATGTAATATATACTATTTATTTTTACAACATTTCTACAAACGTTAATTCAAAATAGATTCTCGCTACACACTACAGTATGAGTGGCTCAAGTAAAACTATCTTCCCGTTTAAAGATGAAATATCTCAGAAAGAATGAAAGCCACACATTTAAACCTGTCCATATTATTACGAGACACGGTCTGCAGACATAGTCTTTCAAAGAGCAAAAATCTCACGTTTGTTTCATGGTGTATAGGTGCTGCAGACAAAGTCTGTGAGACAAAAGAAGCACAGTTCACAGTCTATTGGAAAAAGAATGCATAACTTGTGACCCGCGTCTCATAATGCATGGCTAGCTTAAAACTTATGCGTGGTTCCACACATCGCACCTCGGCTAGAAACGTGGCACAACTCACAAACCCACTTTTTGGGAAAATCAGTTTAAAGTTAAGAGAAGATTAATGGCTTTATTTTGCTGAACTTTTCAAGAGCAAAAATCGTTTTAAATATTCACAATATCGGTTTATTTGGCTCCAATACAATAGATTGAGATAGAAAAAATGCAACTTTAAACTCATTTTCCCCTGGCAATCACGTGTTTTTTAGTTGTGCCACTCTTCCAGCCGAGGTGCGGCATGTGCGAAAATAACAAAATAAAATTCCAAGTTACATTTCTGCTTTAATTCGCGTTCAATAATTCTCACATTAATCTTTAAAAATATTTATTGGAGTTTATAGAAAAAAGTGAAAACCAGGATTTGAAACCAATAAAGATGTATGCATCAGAAAGGCGACTTTCTATTGGATGGTAACAAGTAATTCCAAGTGTCAGAAACATACAATTCCACCTGTTTTCTACCTATTTTCTGCTACATAAATAGAACAGAATTATTAAAATTCTATTCTCAGTCACTGTTTTCAGTTTTCTTTTTTTTTTTTACTTGTGTGTGACTTCAGACCTTAAAATGTTTTGTCATAATTTATAACAAATTTGTATAAAAAATACAGATTTGTAAGTAATGAATCGTTGTTGAATTTACAAAACATCTAAAAGTGCATCAGCTGTCCTTTGGTAGATTTCAGAGAGATATTCATGTTTTAAATGAAAGACGTTTTACTTGAACCATTCAAGATACATATAATATTTATATATTTAGTAGTCATAAACATGGAGGTTTTAATTAAAATCGCAACATAGCAAAAGCTGAAAAGAATACGGTTTTTATGCATTTGTTTATTGACGATATTAAGGTTTATTTGAATCCCTCAATAGTCGTTTAACGTTTCAAACGCAAGTGTTTGACCAGAGAAATAAAAATACTCTTGGAGGTTTGGTATTAGTGGTATGTATCCAATATAATACATACAACAAACACACACAGAAAGAGAAAAGTAACACACAGACAGACAGACAGACACTTTTTTCTTCTTCTTCTTCTTCACTAAAACATGATGTAAAAGTATTTATTGGAGATGATGGGAGATTGAGGGGTGAAGATGAGAATAAAGGAGATGAGGTGGTAGGAGGAGTAGTAGTAGTAGTGGTACTAGTAGTAGTAATAGAGAAACGTCGAGTAACAATATTCGCGTACCAAAACCTAATTCCCAAGTACAAGGTAATCAAAGATAATTACGATGAGGCAATAGGACACCTCCATTTAGTGTTATAACTAAGCCAATTTCCCATGGGTGTGCGTAATTACCAAAGACGGAGGAGAAATGGTGTATGTGTGGATGTGTGCCTTTGCTAACATTAATGACTTAGAATGTTTATGAACAAACCTAAGGTGGGCTAGCTTCTAGCTTCAACGTCTTAGCCTTGACATCAACAGACTCCCAGATGAGAAACGTGATCATTGAGAAAGTAGAAAAGCAAAAAAAAAAACAGCTAAGCTAAAATAAAAGGCTGTTTCAGATGAATGCTAAGGTATCCAAACACACTGCCATAGAGTTTTTTTTTTTAGAAATGCATGTTGTGAGCAAGGGTGGAGGAGAGTAGACGCGAATTGCTACACACCACAAAACAAATGTGGACCATACCAACAACTAATACTCCCCCCCCCCAAAAAACCATCAACGATGACAACTTCAAAATAAATCCACTTTGATGCAATCTATATGAAAGTGGTGGCCACATTTTTTTTTATAAATAAAGAAATATGAATTCATCTTCGCTATTTGATGTTTGGTTGTTTTTTATCAATACGAGAAAAAGAAATTAAATAAAGTTTCAACTTTATAGTTCGTATTTATTGTTTTGTGAAAAGCTTCCAAACAATTTTATTTTATCAATTAAAACTGTCAGAAGTGTCAGAAGTTTTAATTTAGCTGTGTAAACTTCACAACTTTTATCAGATTAGATTGATTTCAATCAAAATCATTTTTAAATCAATTGAATTCTTTTCCATCAAAATCAACGACTTTAATCATAGATTTATAGTTTATATCACAATATAATTAAAAAAAAATTGAGCAACACTATAAAAATAGTGATTTAAAACACATTTTGAAATTTGTTTTCTTAATTTTTTTTTAATAGAAGTTTCTCTTATATATATTGAATTATAATATTGTGCTCAATTGTGTGATATAAACAGATTGAGCTTTTTCGGCATACATATAATTTCAGTTTTTTAAAAAATTTATTAAATTTATAAATATAAATTTAACAGAAAATCTCAAGTAAAATCTAGTTTTTAAATAAAAACAAGAAAATTAAACAAAAACCATGTTTTAAAAAGGTCTAAAAAGTAAAAACAAAACTGAGTACAATCCCCTCTTGTCTTGTTGGTGTAGTAGTTAGTGTCTCAGCCTGTGGTAATGTTGGTCATGGGTTCAATCTCTTGCTGTGTGAATTATATTTTCAAATATTTCAGAAGGTGGCATTGGACAAACAAACAAATTATGAATAGAACAAGTAATAATAAAAAAAGCAATTAAAAAAGGTTTCCGTAGTCAAATAAAATTGGGAAACACTCGAGTAGGTCATTTTCAAATTCCCACAAAAAAAGTTCAATTACAAAGGGTATCTTCATGATAATACTTTTAGCTTAATTCTCCACTAGTCTACTTTCTAACAAACTAAAAATTTATTTTTACAATTGCTTCTTATGATAACTGGATTACTTAAAACCACCACAAAAAAAAGCAATGAATGAAAAGGTTTAAGTTTCAACTTCTTATTCGTAAGATGCGCTTCTTGAAAAGCTTAATAATATATAAACTTATAAACTTTGCAAAACGAAATAAAATGCTAAACTACTACTGTATACATATATATTTATATGCAAGGGAACTTAAAAAAGTTGTGAGGCCTAACAAGTTAACAATTGTCACGTAGTCCATTAAAAGACATTTCAAATCAAATCGATAGATTTTTTTTTTCTTCTTTCTTTCAAAAAAGCTTTTCTCAGTTGATAATCCATCCAAGGTCTACTGCACTTTTCAGTTAACGCAAAAAAAAAGAATGAAAAAAACTCTTCGTTCGCAACAACCTTCGCCAGTGATGGTTCTTTATTGGAGGTCCATAGCACATTGTACAAATTCCATAGGGGGACCTCGTTAACGGCGAACTTGTCAGAGTATTTTCGTAATGAAGAGAAATAAATTTGAGACTCCACCCATCCACCCATCCTTCTTCTCCTCCTCCTAACTCCACACAACAACAACACAACAATCTCCACATACACCCCCCACAAATCTTCCTCTCCCATCCCCACCTCCCTCAAAAAAAAATAGTTGCATACTTTGAGGCTGTTGACAGCCCAATAAACCTCGTTATTTGGACGTGAGAAGACTGTCTTAAATACAGAAAATACGAAGAAGAAGAAGAAAAAAAAAAGAGCAAACCCAACAAACATATACAGAAAAAGAAATGATATTGGTTTAGTGTTAGCGCGCATCTAGATTGTAGACCAAGTGGTTTTGAGCCCAACTTGAAGAAATAACTCCAAGATCAGTTTCTCCAAATTGAAAATCTTCAGAAGCTATATCTATATATTTGTAACAAGAAGTTTTACTGTATAGGCCTACCAGTAGTAGTAGTAGGAAGTACAATTGAACCACACAAGACTTGTACTACTGAATTATATAGAACGAATTGAAACTTTATGAGAATACCATAAATAATACAACATGTAGCACCAATTTGTTCGCCACATTTCCAATTACTTTACGTGTTATGTTCATAGGATTTTATGAAAACCAGGAAAAACCTTTAAGATAATAATGAGTTGCTTGTTACACGCTTTAGCTATTCCATACTTAACTTCATTTTAACAACCACCACCATCATCAATAAGAAGGAAAATCAAATCTTTGTTTAGAGCTTGGGGAAGAACCATTTTTTTTTTAGCCAAAAAAAAAAAGAATTGCTAGTATCACATACGGGGCGCAATCGGAAACTAAAGAGTATTTATTTGTACTGCAAAAAAAAAATCTAGAAGGGCGATTGCTCCATTTTATAGACAATTTCCGGATTGCGTGGATTGTGCAATTTTCTTCTAAAATATGAGCCTCATCTGAGCAGGTTATGGAGTGCAAATCGTGATGTCTACAGATGTGTACACATTTTTTACTTTCGGTTTCGGACCTTCACAATTTTATCTTCTTAAGAAAACAAGTATGCGGCTTTGATGCTTTCTTTCTTGAGAAGAATAGGTGGAGCTAGCATGGTTCCCAAACACGTTGCCAAAATATTGTTTCTGGATGGTACTTCTCAGCTTTCTTTGCAGATAACTACTTTTGAACTAGTTTCCGAATGTGCCCACTGCTACCAACCATAATAAATTCCAAGATGGTTTACTGCTCAAATAATATCTACTGAACTATAACATGTTATTTTTTTATAAGAAACTAAATAATCAAATTTTTTTTATTTAAATCCATTTTTTAAAATTTAAATCTCTTTTTAACTTTTAACATTTTCAATTAGCTTGATTAAAACTTTCCAATTTAAATCAAAACGATTTGGTTTAAGAAAACCTTTTGTAAAATGTTTTTCCAACTTTTTAATGAAATAATTTTACGCGAATTTATGCACATATTTTAAAGATTATGCAATTTGTGCATTTTTTGCAAGGAGTTGGAAACGTTATTATGCATTTTGCGCAATTTATGCAAGCCGAGAGCCATTAGCTACGTTGATCTGACCAGAGCATTCAATTGGTCAATGCCTGTTGAACTAACAATTTTGTGTGCAAGGTCGAAATCTGGGCTTCAAATGAGAATGTGCAAATCGAAAGCAGAGCTAACATGGGAATGATGGGACACACAAGTAAAATGCACATGTGACTTAGATGTTAGTGTTATTGTTATGTACACATACTGTACAATGTACAATACTATTAAAAAGAGGTTCAGTTGAAAATTAAACTGTATGTTGCAGAAACTCGTTGAAGAGGTCCATAATAATGCATAATATTGGCATATATTGCATTATATTATTAGAAATATCCTACAATACTAGAAAAGCTCAGAAAACAACTACACACACAGAAAATAAATTGCGTTCCGCTAACAAATTATTTCATTATTTTTGCAACTTGTCACACACACACTCACACACTCTCACTCCCATTTCTCTCTTCTAATTCTCAAAACGTAGTGTTTACATTAAATACATCATGTTAAATCCCTGTTATTTCTTAGGAAAAATGATTCCCCCTATATAACTTGTTAGGTTTCTTCTTTTAGGATTGTATGCATATTATCCATTGAAGAAGAGCATTGGTGAGCTCAGCAATGCGTTATTATTGCATCTTTATTTCCGACACGAAACCCCACCTTCT
The DNA here is from genome assembly GCA_036925085.1 of Brachycybe producta. Taxonomy (NCBI): domain Eukaryota; kingdom Metazoa; phylum Arthropoda; class Diplopoda; order Playtdesmida; family Andrognathidae; genus Brachycybe; species Brachycybe producta. Next base: position 4,032,840 of record JAUPFP010000004.1, read on the forward strand.
TCTTCTATTCTCTCTTTCATTTATTTTTCTAACTTATGAGTAATGTGACTGAAAAGCAAAAGCTCCTTTTTTCTCGACCAGGAAGGAGGAGGATTTTGTCTTTGGCAACAATCAACGACGGCATACGAGAGAGACTAGAAACCACCATGTACTAATATGAATAGTGGATCTCTCGGGCCCGTCATCCATGAAAATCTTCCACAGTCTCAAAATTCTAAGCACTTATCTTATTTTTTTTTTCTCTCTCTCTTTCTCTCTGAGAAAAAGCACGAAATTCCTGAAGCTTCCAAAATAAAACACCCTCTATACATCCTCCTCCCCTTACCACCTTAATCTTACTATATACCAATCCAAGTGTAGCAATTTTTGTCTTTTCGCTCATGTTGCCTTCTCAAACTGATATATTATATTATATATATATATATACGACCACAACAAATTGCATAACTATATTTGGTAATAATTTATATCATGTATAACACTCCTCCCTTTTTTTCTTTAAACGTCTTCTCTTTCTTCTTATTTCCTTCTCTTCTTTTTTGAAAAAAGAAAAAGACGAAAAAAATGGGTTGTATATCTATGTCTGATATTCTAAAACTGTGAAAACCAGACATTAACTCTTTTCATAAATGCACATTTAAATGAAATATCCACACACACAAAAAAGAGGAATAAATCGCATTGGAAAAAAATAAGACTGATAAGCAGGAAGAGAAGAAGCAAAAGAAATAGGAAGATTGAAAAAAAAAAAAAAAAGCTATGCTTCTTGGCATTCTTCTTTACTTTCTTCGATTATGAGATTTTCGTTTCTCGTTTTTTTTATATAATGTATATAAAAGTTGGATCACACATACGTTAAACATACAGGAAAATAGAAACGTAATTTTTTTTAAAAAAAAAATCAGGTTTCAGCTATATTTCTGCTTTCCGTCACATTCAACGCTTGTCATACATTATGTAAAACAGAAAACGCTTCAATAAGATGTCTACATCTAGAAAAAAAAAAAAAGAAGTGTCTCAATAACGCAAGCAGAAAAATTGAAATAAACAAATGAAAACCATGTTTCAACTACATTTCGGTTTTCTGTCGCGTTCGGCGCTTCTCACACAACACATTAATTACAATACAAAACACTTCAAGAACGTTATTTACATTTATAGAAGATTAGAGACCAAATAGAAGGAAAAGAAAGTGTCTCAAGAACGCTTTATTGTGCTGATAAAATGATATTTTCCGGGGTAGAAAAAAAAAAATTTCACCCGTTTTTTCTGCATACTTTCAGTAGAAGAAACAGAATAGAATTACAGTGCAACCGCGGCAATCCGAACTTAATTAATGCAACGAGTGTTCGGATTAATTATGTGTTCGAATTAACAAGACTGAATAAAATTAAATTAAATGTTATTTAAAAATAATTACAGTAAATTTTGATTACCATTACAGATTACTATTATATGAGGTCAGGCACATTAAGTCTTCTAAGCTTATACGAAGTATCGTTGATTTAGAATTACATTCTTTCGTTTTTTTTGTGCGTGATTTTGCCTATGCAGTAAATTTTTGATGGCGGATTGTTTTCGCCATGACTTTCTTTCAGCCAAAACTTTCTTAATTAGCAATATTTTTTAAAAATCTTTATTTTATTTGAAAGAGGAGACTGAGAATTTTTTAAATGAAGTCAACTCATGAAGGGCATCATTGTAAATTATTTGAAAACATTAAAAGGGCTCTAACAGAAGTATTGAAAGGGGTTGAAGAAGAGGACTTCTGTGGATGTTTTCAAGCCCTGAAGTGAAAAGGAATGAGGGCTTCATTTTGTTTAGATTCAAATAAATTGAAAAAATTTAAGTATTTTTCCCGAAATTCTTGTTACTTTATTACCACACCTCTTATACGTAATCATACATAACAATGTAGGTGCGATGTACTTAAACATCGCTAATTTTAGTTTGTTTCGCTTTTTTTTAGTCATGTTCTGATTACTGGAAGTTCGGACTATCGTTGGTACGGACTACCGTAATCACACTGTATTCGTTCGAATTAATTCAAATTCAGTCTAATTTTTTTCTGCATGTGTGAGCTTGGCTTTAAGCTTTGATATTTAAAAAAAAAAAGAAAGAAAGAAAGAAAACCGAAATCTTCGTTTTTTTTCTTGTCTTTTCTCTTCAGAAGCACAAACACACATTAAATACAGAACTCACGGTAGACTGAATTCAGGTTATCCCCCTTCCCCCTCTTACTCTCTCGTCACCCACCCTCCACCCACCTCTTTTTGCTTCATTCCAATAACAACAAAATAAAAGAAAAAAAGAAATCTGGGCTGAATACACACACAGAGAGAGAAAACTTTAAAGCAAAAAAAAATAATAATAAAATAAACAGAAAAAAAACAGAAAGGAAATCGCTTCAAAAGATAAATTGTAAACATCTAATTAAGTAAGAAATATCTATTGTAATTGCTTCCTATATAACTCTACTTGTTTACTTAAAACTTTTCTTCTCCTCCGCCCCCTCTCCTCTCCCCCCCTAAAAAAACAATACACTGTATTTTACATCATCCATGGTGTAATTATCTAGATTTAAGAGTAACAGTAATCTTTTCAATAAGCTAATATTGTTTGTTAAGTAATTAAAAGTAATTTCTTATTGTAAGCTTTAAAAAAAAAAGAAAACGACATGAAATGTCCATCAGTTTTATTATATCACTAAAGCATTCATAATTATGTTTGTTTTTGTATTTTTCTAATACAAAAAAAGACTGGTTAGAGAGACTACAGTTATGGCGCATTCACACTAGGCTGGTTTCCCAGCTGCTGGTTATTGCTGGCTGGTTGTAGCCCTCTAGCAGCATAGTGTGAACTGCTACCAGCAGCTGCTTTCTCCAGCAGGCTAGTGATTTTAACAGCGGCTGGTGAAGTTGAACATGTCCAACTTTAGCAGCTACCAGCTGGTCATGTGACTCCCTTCCTGCTGCTTCCAGCCAGTATCGCTGGTAGTGGAACTAGTGGGTAGTTGAACTCCACTGCTTGGTTTGGTTGTTGTTAGAGTTTGTGTTTTTGCAAGACAGTGATTGGATGACTTGCACTGCTAATACCAGCAGTGACTGGACAAGTGTGAACCCAAAGCAGCCGCTGCTTACTGTTGCTGCTAATAGCCAGCAGCAACTAGCGGCTTGTAAACCAGCCTAGTGTGAATGTGCCTTTAATCTTAGAAACTACAGTTAATCTAGTTATTAGCAAAACACTAGCATCTGTTGTGTGTGATTGCCCGCTAACAAGGGGCAGTGCATTGCGCATAACGTGTACAAATTAAGCAAACACAGACTCATCGTGACGTCACCTGCCTTTTTTGTTGCTTAGTTTGCTTTACAAAAAACGACATGCTTGCATTATGCAATCACAGGTCAAACCTTTTAACATGAAATCTATTTTCAGTTTAGTCGCTTAGAACAGTGGTCTTCAAAGTGGGCTGTGCGAGATGGTCTATGAGGGGTGCGCGAGAGAGCCACAAAATTATTGATAAATTATTGACAAATTTATTGATAATTGTGCGAGTAATTTACGAGAAAAACCGCAAATCCAGCAGATTTTCCATATACTTTATGTTAAAATCTTGTGAAGAGCGCGTTTGAGAAACACTACTGCATTAGGCCAATATTAAAATATCTACCCTAATCTACTCAGAAAACTGAAACACAGTTCAGATTTCGATTTATTATGGTGAAGAAGAAAAAAAAAAAACCTCCTACATCTTGATTCAATACGTAATAGCCTTAATTTGGATCCATATGAGACTAGTAACATATAAACGCTCAAAGAAATAAGAACTTTAAAAGGATTAGCCAATTGTAACAATGATTAGAAGTTGAAAAGATTTTAAAGCCTGCGGATTCTAGACTTTTAGAATGAAAGAAGAAGGGTTAAAAGAAATTGATGACGTGAGATGTTTAGCGAAATTTCAACTACAAAAAGACTTTTTTTATAAGGTTAAAAGAAAAAAAAAACCTAACATCCAATTTTTAAATTCTACTTTTTAACCCTTTGTGGCTCTATGTGTATATATATATACATTTCATGCCTAGAATGTACGAAATTGCATCTCTCAATTACTTTAAATTAATAAATACACACATTTACATTTAAGCAACAAGGAATTTATACAAAATGAATAATATTCTTCACTAAATAAACGTTATATAGGTATTTACATTTGTATATATATAGAAAGAGAAATGTAATTTCATTTTTCGAATGGAATAAATTAGAATGTATTTGACATTCCCTGTTTTCTGTCAAACGTCTTTATGCAAATGACCAAGACTTTCAAATTAAATTATTTAATATAACATGAACCTTCAAAAAACCAAATGAAGTTTCTTGTCATAAGTTTGCTTTTTTTCTATCTCTCTCTCTCTCTCTCTCTTTCGACATAAATGTTAAACATCACTTTGTATGTATATACAAAATGATACAGAAAGAGAGTCTGTCTGGTATTACATTAGCGTAAAATGTAACTCGTTAGGTTAAAAGTCAAGAAACGTTATCAAATTTTAATAAAACAAGCGGCTTTTCATGTATTTCATACAAAGTGAAAAAGATTGTCAGAAGGGAATTTCTACGACGGTCAAATTGTAGAGAAACGACGCAAACACTATTTATACCTTGTACATACAGTATGTTGTTTTAATTCTGTCAAACTAAAAATTAGTCATTCTATACATTCACTAGTGAATAAGTTGAAATAGCAATTTGTTCAATTACAAAAGTTTTATACGAACTGCACAAAATGCCAATCCTTCACAACAACAACAACAACAACAACAAATTTGGAATGTTATAAACGCAGCAACATTAAGAAACAATTAAATATTTTAAAAACTAGAAAAAGTAACTGAATCCTATACGATTATTATATAAACTTTTTTTTTCGAGCGCACGATTTAAATTTTGGTGTTGGCAGACAATTTTTTTTTTCGCATTTTTAATTCAACTTGTGAATTAAAAAATTGAAAATCAAGATATTAAGAATATGAAAAATGAACAATTTATTTTGCGAACTCTTAAGAAGCAAAATTAATAGAAACTAGAAAGTGTTTTAGATACTGTACCTAAACAGGGTAGCTCAATCACTTAAGGTTTTTTTCGTGTCTTTCGCGTCGTATCTTTCAAAATAAACCTTTTATAGACAAAAATTTAAAAAAAAAAATATCTTTTAAAGTTGAGTCATCTTAAAACTCATAAAAAAAGCTTATTTTGAAAAATATCATTATGAAAATACCCTTAAGAGGCTATTGGCCCAAGATTCTTTCGAAAAATCTCCTGGAGGACCACTAGCATAGTTTTTTTTTATATATTGCTGTGATTTTGACATTTTATTGTCCTGTTTTCTTCCTAATAGCAATAAGAAAGAAATTTTCCCCACTTCCTCTTTCAATTCTTTATTTTTTATACTTCATGTATTAATTTATATTAAATTAAATATAAAATTAAATGTTAATGATAAGGTAATATATGTAAATCACAGTGAAACCAACACATTGGCAAACGTGCTGATTAATTTTTCTATTTTTTAAACCTTGTTTTAGACACATTTATGAATATTTTAATGGATGCGTTTATCTTACTCTCTTCCATTTTTTAAAAATGGAAGCACACGGTCAAATTTAATAAAAAGCGATCATTCGGTGGTAATATATTTAAAGTTCACATTGCACTTTGAACCATCTAAATTGGACAACTGTAACAAAAAATTTGAACCAAAAATGGACACAACATTTTAAAAACAATTTTTTTTCCTTTAACATTGGGTCTATGAGCTCAACATAAAAACGATGCTAGTGCACTTTGTAGAGATTTTTTGAAGTATTTTTGGACTATAGCCTCTTAAGTGATTGCCCTACCCTTCTAGTTTCTAATGCACGTTCAAATTTCTCTTCAATTTGCACATGAAATACAGAATAATCAGAAGTTCTAGAGGCATTAAGACACTTTAAAATCGCCTTAAGTTAAAAAAAACTTCGAATTTCTTCATATTCTTGCTTCTGAAATTCAAAGATTATAACAATTAATTATTACTCCTTCATTTGCATATTTTGTAAATAGCTCTTTATATAATGTTATCATCTACATCAGCTTGCTATTTTAGGTATTCCGCACATTAACTTAAACGTAACGTTAGTAATTGTGCAGATTTACTACCTAAAATTGTTATGCACAATGTCTAGCAATTGTGTGAAATAACCGATTTGCCACTTTGTCAAGTACCATAAAAACACATAGAGAGAATTACACTGGTCAAGTATTTTTTAGTGTTATAGTAAAGAGAGAGAGAGAGAGAGAAAGAAAAGAAAAGCAAGAGAAAGATGCAATTCACATTCCTTTGCAGACCACGTCTTGATTGAGGTTCCCAAAAAACGAAATGTGGCAACAACTGCAATCAACAATCATCAAAAGTCTAATTTCATCACATAAATAGAGAGAAAGCATTAGGATTGCAATAGTTACATACACATACACAAAACAAAGACTGACAAAAATTAAACGAATGTAGACAAGAAGAAGAAAAGAAAAGAAAAAAGCTTTTGTTTTACGTAAAGAGACATTGGTCAATGGTCACGAATAAAAATGAAACAAGAGAGAAAAGAGACTTAAAATAGCCATCGTGTGTCTCTTTCTTTCTTTCATTCATTCATTCCGACATATATATATAGGCAACATATTTGACCTAAAAGTATTAAAACCTCCTTCTTCCGCTCTTTCTATATATATATATATATATATATATATATATATATATATATATATATATACTGTATAGTGTATATACAAATAATAACAACAACAACAGAAACGACATTTCAGTGATTTCATTATGAGATATTTGATCGATCAAAACATCACAAAATGAAAAAAAGAACAACGACAACAAAATAGAAATCCTCTCTTTTAGTATTTCATTTCTTAGTCGATTCCATTTAAAACAATTCCAATGTTCTTATTTCTCTTCTTCTTCTATTTCCAACAATGGGTCAAGCATAAAAAGAAATAACCACATGTTATTTATTGTCAATTTTGCTTTTAATAAAATGATGATCGAGAACGTCATCATAATAAAAAAAAAATCGTTTTGAGATTTGAAAAAAATAAAATGGATGAAAAAACTTCATTTATATAATTGTGCGGTTTATAGGAATACTTTTCACACGTAACAAACTTTGCTAGCAATTTTTAAGAGCAACTGTTGCTCTTCAAACCTTAGGCCGAGCGCAAATTAGGGAACCAAATGAGCAAACAACCAGCAACACCCTCTAGAGACTCTTGCTTGGAGACACTACACTATCGCCACCGCTTCAACCTTGTAAACCGAAATGGTTGCATTCTACTATAGTTGAACTACGTTGCCTCTGTTCACAATAGTGACCATAGGGAACAAGCTACTATTGTGTGCCAGCAACCACTTTCTTGTCACGGTGGTCGTGATTTGGTTGCTGGTTACTCGCTCATTTGGTTCCCTAATTTGCGTCCGGCCTAAGGCCGAGTGCAAATTAGGCAACAATGCAAGCTTGCAACCAGAAATAGTCTCCTGCAACTGTTGCTGGTGACACTAGTGCCACCACTGCATTTGCAGACACCACATTAGTAGTTGGATAGAGTGGAAAAAACAGAGAAGAACTAGCAACCATTGTGTGCAAGCAACCACTTTCTGGTCACGTGATCATGATTTGGTTGCTGGTTGTTCGATCATTTGGTTCCCTATTTGGTTGCCCATGTGTATTAACGTTGCATCCAATATTAGCCAACGAAAAACTCCCTTAAAATGACATAAATCTGTGATTCCATTTATGAATTTTCTATGAAAAACTGTCATAAAGTGCTAAAGATATCATCTTCACAACTTCTGAGAAAAAAAGTTTTCATTTTCTTAATATTTTATGGTTTATTGAATAAGAAGAAATTCAAAGATATTTTTCCTTTTTTTATCTCAAGAATACATATTTGAATATACAATGCAAAGTGTCTGGGGAAATTCCTTTATCTATACAGTGAATAATAATACACTGACTGAAACATTAACATTTCATTGAATTTTTTTAGTTTTCGTATTTTTCTTTTTACATTTCGTAGTGTCCATATCGGATATTTAATTGAATGTAATATCGTTAGAGACTGTGATTCTCATGAGGTCGAGATATCAGTTTAAAGTATATATTTATTAAAATAAAACCCATAAAAATAACGTTTGCAATGTTTTATTATATAAAAAATAGAGCCATAAGGTTCACTATTTTTGGATATGTTCCATCTCAAACGACAAGGGTTGGCGGAAGAGGCTAGCAGTGTTTCTAGGTAATATTACTGGAGAATGCTTGCGGCGGAAGACGTTAATTTAAACTACAGCATGAAGAACAGCAGGCTAGGCTTTCATCAGTTCCCTATAGTAAAACTAGAAATGGAGGATGTTAATTTTGTCTTCCAAGCAAATCGCCGTTACACTCGGAACTCTACGAAAATCCTCTAATAGCTATCCTCCAGAGGCATTTTTAGAGCTATAAGAACAACGGTCGCCAACCGGTGGTCCGAAAGATAATTTTGGTTGAATCCTTGTGCTTTTCCAACCTTTTTGGGACTTCTGGTGCCAGTTGAGCACTCTGGAGGCATTTTTAGAGCTTTTCGAAAAAAGCCAAGTCTATAGAGTAATAGTTCATGTGTGTGTGTCTATGTGCAAATATAACTAATGATTACCTAGCCATAGGCTTTATACGACTCGCACCATAATATGCACAACTGTCTAACATAATAATCCGAGGGACAGACAAAAGGCTAATAGGTTTAGGATCCAAAGGAAACGTAGTATTACAGGGCTTGTATTAAAGAATAGAGGCACATATAATGTCTCTGTCAGTTTGTCTCGTCTGTGATATCAGAGTTTCACAGCATTTGCCTGTTGCAAATTACTACCACGGCCCACCCACCAATAGGCTTTAGGCCACTCATGCCCAAGGGCATACAACAGTCTGTTACAGGCACAATGGGAAAACAATACACACTGGGGTGCCCGAGGGCCAGTGTCAGACTAAGTGTAAATTGTAGATCGCTGAAGAGTTCATTGGCAGTCCGGTTGGTGGACACTAGCCATCTGTACCAGGTCCGATACTGGTGCTGTTGTTGCTCCTGTCTGTGCTGTCAGAACTGTCACCATCTGTAGTGGTGTAAGGGAAAACAGCCTCATTTGCGAAGGTATGCAGGGCTGCCATATGGTGTGCATCTGTTATGATTTTTTGTATGTGATGTCACTGTGTGTCTGCTATCATCTTGTGTATGTTGTCATCTTTGCTAATGTGTGTGCGTGTCCGTTGCAATCTTTGCGTATACGTGTGTTTATAGTATGTCCTTTGTGTGTTGGTTTGTACAATAATATCTATTGGCAAGCTTACTCTTTAAAAGAAAAAAAAAACCAAGCTTTAACAGCATTATTGTTGCTTAATGGTATTTATGCCTCTTTGTGGTGATGTTTGTTGGTTGTGGTGATTCTCTCACAGAGTGGGGTGGATGAATGGATGGTCTAGCTACTCTTCTATAACTGCTCTATACTCTATAACCGCACCCATACATAGCCACACTTCAAGAATCTGAGGACGGACAAAAAAAAGTAAAGGAATTCACCATTTATTGCTGTTACAGGACCATGGCTTCAATTCATGCCAAAGGATGTACCATTACATGTATACTGTATATATATATATATATATGTATATATATATATATATATATATATATATATATATATATATATATATATATATATATATATATATATATATGTATATATATATATATATATATATATATATATGTGTGTGTGTGTGTGGATATACATGTATGTGTGGGTATGTTGAGCCACTACCCATAGGCTACTTACTATGGGGTTCTTTCAACGAAAACCGAAAGAATGAAAAAGAAACGCAAAAAAAAAAAGAATTTTATGGCCTGCATTCAAGCTCCCCATTCTCTAACATCTTATAAAGAGATGTCTATGGGATCGATAGATGGATAATAAAAAGTAGTCTTACTATTCACTAGCATTTATTTTATGTGTTGGGAGATCCCCTTGGTCCCTTCTCCTCCCGCGACCTCCTTCCTATATATGAGTATCAACAGAATACATTTGGGGAGGTTTTTTTTTCCTATTATTTTTCCAAATATCGACATCTTTCTGGAGTCTTAAGGGGAGGATGGGGGAGGGGCGTTTAACAAATCTCGTATTTTTTTTTCTTCTTTTTCACATAGAACGTGAATGAATCTCTCCTCTTTAAGCCCAATAGACCCTAATGTATATTCAAAAATGCATTTGTCTTTTGTCACTAATTCGCAATATAAAAAATCTACTGTAATGCACTGTATAAGGCCATAGAGAGAAAGTGTGCTACGCTAGAGAGTCACGCGTTTTTAGCTTTTTAGTAGCGAGTGTTTATATATTTTAGAGAGAGAAATCTTTCCCAGATTTTCATGACAGCAACAACAACAACTGTTTTCTTTCTCCCTTTTTTTTAAACAGTTTGTTTCTCTCTTGGTTATAAGTTATAACTGTGGAGGGGGAAAAAGTGCTGAGAATATGAAGTAAAGGTCAAAATAAAACAATAACAATTAGAGACCTAACCATAAGTGGAAAAAACAAGTTGTGTTTTCAAAATACAACACAGAAAGAATAAAACTGTCGATTCAAACTATTTTTTTCTATTTCTTGTTTCCGTTTAAAGAAGAGATTTCATTTATCTCCATCTATGTGTTGCAGATGCGGGCTGGCCAAAGGGCAGCTCAGGCAAATGCCAGAAGGGCCGGTATTCAATTGGGCCTGTCGTTCGTTTTTTTTTCAAATAAATATAGCCAATCCTGGCAATCTAGTATGAAATGCCAGGGCCAAATTATTTTCTCAGATGTGTTGCGTGTGTGGGGTGTACATGGTTGATGTTCGTGTGAATTATACAGTATTTTTTAAGAAGGATTGTAGTTTTTTTTAAACAATTAATTCTGGCACTCAATGAACTCTCTGAACTTTTTATTTTGATGAATAATTGAAAAAGATTATTTTTTATTAATTTGTGAAAATTTATAATTTGACATATTCAAAAATAGTGAATTGAAGAATTTGTACAAAGTTCCAATTTCAAGTAACAATTAAATTGCAATTAAATAATTTACAAAATTTATGCATGTATTTAAATTATGATTTACCATTTTAAAATAAAGCATTAATTTAAATATTTATTTTAAAAGTTTAAAATGTATAATAATCCCATTTAACTCGAACAAACATGATTGTTTATTATTTATTTTTACATTTTTTTTTAATTTATATTTTATATGTTCAAAATAGTAAATCAAAAATTTAAATAAAGTTACAATTTTAAATAGTTAAATTGTAATTAACTAATTAAATCATTTATAAAATTTATATCTATATTTTAGAAAGTTTTAATTCATCAGTTTAAAATAAAGGAATAATTTTTAGCATTCAAAATACATTATTTCATTTAAAATTTATAATTTCAAATTTTCAATTTATGTTCAACTTATATGCATTCATCATTATATATATATATAATATCCCAGGTCTGTGTGTGTGTGGAGTAACGCTGTACAAAAACCTTGAAGCACGTCGGAATTTATACAAATTTAAATAAATGAAGAAATGAACAGTTTTTTTTCTCAAGGTCAACTATATGTTGCACCCTTCTCATCCAAGAACCCCATGATATTAAATTGGAGAGGGGGAAAAGGTTGGAAAGTGTAGAGGGGGAGAGAGAGAGAAACGTGGAGGGGGGAAAGGTGGGAGGGGGTGACTGAAATTGAAATGAAAAGAGTAAAAAAGGAACAAATGACGCGCATGCGCACAACTGCCTGTGAATTTTGCTCCCGTCATTTACGATGGGTTACCCCACTAGTTTTAAAATAAAAAATTAATTGAATTATTTATTTTAAAAGTTTAAAATGTATAATGTGACACCACCCACGCCTGTGCATCAGATGTATGTGTGTATGTGTGGGGGGCGCATTCCAAAACCCTTTGCCCGATGGCACACCATGGTGCCTGAAAGTTGAAACTGCCCTGTTGACAAAAGTATCGAATTCGATGAGAATTCTTTCTGAATTCTCACGAATTGTGACACTTTTTGATTTATTTTAGAAAAGGAATTTCTAAAATTAGAAACTTTAGGCACAAAACGATTGGTGACAGCTAATAATTTCAGAGCTAATTCTCTTAAATATTCCAAGAAATTAGTTCCTAAAAAGGAAATGTTTTGGGAACAGGGTAAGCCATTGGTCGGTTTGACCTGTGGGTGAACCCTGGTTGACAGTGGCCCCTCCCAAGAACCAAAAGAATAAAAGTACATGCACAGGGCAGGCTCAACAGTGTTAAGTAGATTATGTGTCACGATTGAAAAGAAGTCTAAAAAGAAGTCCAGCTCGTCTGGTTCACTTGCAATGAATTTTCGTAGTTACAAATCCACGAGCAAGCATAGACACTTCAATGACGCCCACTTCGAACTGGTGTAACGTTTGAAGCGTGCATTGCACACTGGAATTGAAGACATCTCTGCATTCCAGACTTTTCTGGGAATGCATGGAATTGAAAATTTCCATTCCCGCTCGTCTGGTTCACTTGCAATGAATTTTCGAAGTTACAAATCCATGAGCAAGCATAGACACTTTAATGACGCCCACTTCGAACTGGTGTAACGTTTGAAGCGTGCATTGCACACTGGAATTGAAGACATCTCTTCATTTCAGACTTTTCTGGGAATGCATGAAATTGAACATTTCCATTCCCGCTCGTCTGGTTCACTTGCAATGAATTTTCGAAGTTACAAGTCCATGAGCAAGCATAGACACTTCAATGACGCCCACTTCGAACTGGTGTAATGTTTGAAGCGTGCATTGCACACTGGAATTGAAGACATCTCTGCATTCCAGACTTTTCTGGGAATGCATGGAATCGAACATTTCCACTCCCACTCATCTGGTTCACTTGCAATGAATTTTCGAAGTTACAAATCCATGAGCAAGCATAGACACTTCAATGACGCCCACTTCGAACTGGTGTAACGTTTGAAGCGTGCATTGCCCACTGGAATTGAAGACATCTCTGCATTCCAGACTTTTCTGGGAATGCATGGAATTGAACATTTCCATTCCCGCTCGTCTGGTTCACTTGCAATGAATTTTCGAAGTTACAAGTCCATGAGCAAGCATAGACACTTCAATGACGCCCACTTCGAACTGGTGTAACGTTTGAAGCGTGCATTGCACACTGGAATTGAAGACATCTCTGCATTCCAGACTTTTCTGGGAATGCATGAAATTGAACATTTCCATTCCCGCTCATCTGGTTCACTTGCAATGAATTTTCGAAGTTACAATTCCATGAGCAAGCATAGACACTTCAATGACGCCCACTTCAAACTGGTGTAACGTTTGAAGCGTGCATTGCACACTGGAATTGAAGACATCTCTGCATTCCAGACTTTTCTGGGAATGCATTGAATCGAACATTTCCACTCCCACTCATCTGGTTCACTTGCAATGAATTTTCGAAGTTACAAATCCATGAGCAAGCATAGACACTTCAATGACGCCCACTTCAAACTGGTGTAACGTTTGAAGCGTGCATTGCACACTGGAATTGAAGACATCTCTGCATTCCAGACTTTTCTGGGAATGCATGGAATCGAACATTTCCACTCCCACTCATCTGGTTCACTTGCAATGAATTTTCGAAGTTACAAATCCATGAGCAAGCATAGACACTTCAATGACGCCCACTTCGAACTGGTGTAACGTTTGAAGCGTGCATTGCCCACTGGAATTGAAGACATCTCTGCATTCCAGACTTTTCTGGGAATGCATGGAATTGAACATTTCCATTCCCGCTCGTCTGGTTCACTTGCAATGAATTTTCGAAGTTACAAGTCCATGAGCAAGCATAGACACTTCAATGACGCCCACTTCGAACTGGTGTAACGTTTGAAGCGTGCATTGCACACTGGAATTGAAGACATCTCTGCATTCCAGACTTTTCTGGGAATGCATGAAATTGAACATTTCCATTCCCGCTCATCTGGTTCACTTGCAATGAATTTTCGAAGTTACAATTCCATGAGCAAGCATAGACACTTCAATGACGCCCACTTCAAACTGGTGTAACGTTTGAAGCGTGCATTGCACACTGGAATTGAAGACATCTCTGCATTCCAGACTTTTCTGGGAATGCATGGAATCGAACATTTCCACTCCCACTCATCTGGTTCACTTGCAATGAATTTTCGAAGTTACAAATCCATGAGCAAGCATAGACACTTCAATGACGCCCACTTCAAACTGGTGTAACGTTTGAAGCGTGCATTGCACACTGGAATTGAAGACATCTCTGCATTCCAGACTTTTCTGGGAATGCATGGAATCGAACATTTCCATTCCCACTCATCTGGTTCACTTGCAATGAATTTTCGAAGTTACAATTCCATGAGCAAGCATAGACACTTCAATGACGCCCACTTCGAACTGGTGTAATGTTTGAAGCGTGCATTGCACACTGGAATTGAAGACATCCCTGCATTCCAGACTTTTCTGGGAATGCATAAAATCGAACATTTCCATTCCCGCTCGTCTGGTTCACTTGCAATGAATTTTCGAAGTTACAAATCCATGAGCAAGCATAGACACTTCAATGACGCCCACTTCGAACTGGTGTAACGTTTGAAGCGTGCATTGCACACTGGAATTGAAGACATCTCTGCATTCCAGACTTTTCTGGGAATGCATGGAATCGAACATTTCCACTCCCACTCATCTGGTTCACTTGCAATGAATTTTCGAAGTTACAAATCCATGAGCAAGCATAGACACTTCAATGACGCCCACTTCAAACTGGTGTAACGTTTGAAGCGTGCATTGCACACTGGAATTGAAGACATCTCTGCATTCCAGACTTTTCTGGGAATGCATGGAATCGAACATTTCCACTCCCACTCATCTGGTTCACTTGCAATGAATTTTCGAAGTTACAAATCCATGAGCAAGCATAGACACTTCAATGACGCCCACTTCGAACTGGTGTAACGTTTGAAGCGTGCATTGCCCACTGGAATTGAAGACATCTCTGCATTCCAGACTTTTCTGGGAATGCATGGAATTGAACATTTCCATTCCCGCTCGTCTGGTTCACTTGCAATGAATTTTCGAAGTTACAAGTCCATGAGCAAGCATAGACACTTCAATGACGCCCACTTCGAACTGGTGTAACGTTTGAAGCGTGCATTGCACACTGGAATTGAAGACATCTCTGCATTCCAGACTTTTCTGGGAATGCATGAAATTGAACATTTCCATTCCCGCTCATCTGGTTCACTTGCAATGAATTTTCGAAGTTACAATTCCATGAGCAAGCATAGACACTTCAATGACGCCCACTTCAAACTGGTGTAACGTTTGAAGCGTGCATTGCACACTGGAATTGAAGACATCTCTGCATTCCAGACTTTTCTGGGAATGCATGGAATCGAACATTTCCACTCCCACTCATCTGGTTCACTTGCAATGAATTTTCGAAGTTACAAATCCATGAGCAAGCATAGACACTTCAATGACGCCCACTTCAAACTGGTGTAACGTTTGAAGCGTGCATTGCACACTGGAATTGAAGACATCTCTGCATTCCAGACTTTTCTGGGAATGCATGGAATCGAACATTTCCATTCCCACTCATCTGGTTCACTTGCAATGAATTTTCGAAGTTACAATTCCATGAGCAAGCATAGACACTTCAATGACGCCCACTTCGAACTGGTGTAATGTTTGAAGCGTGCATTGCACACTGGAATTGAAGACATCTCTGCATTCCAGACTTTTCTGGGAATGCATGGAATCGAACATTTCCATTCCCGCTCGTCTGGTTCACTTGCAATGAATTTTCGAAGTTACAAATCCATGAGCAAGCATAGACACTTCAATGACGCCCACTTCGAACTGGTGTAACGTTTGAAGCGTGCATTGCCCACTGGAATTGAAGACATCTCTGCATTCCAGACTTTTCTGGGAATGCATGGAATTGAACATTTCCATTCCCGCTCGTCTGGTTCACTTGCAATGAATTTTCGAAGTTACAAGTCCATGAGCAAGCATAGACACTTCAATGACGCCCACTTCGAACTGGTGTAACGTTTGAAGCGTGCATTGCACACTGGAATTGAAGACATCTCTGCATTCCAGACTTTTCTGGGAATGCATGAAATTGAACATTTCCATTCCCGCTCATCTGGTTCACTTGCAATGAATTTTCGAAGTTACAATTCCATGAGCAAGCATAGACACTTCAATGACGCCCACTTCAAACTGGTGTAACGTTTGAAGCGTGCATTGCACACTGGAATTGAAGACATCTCTGCATTCCAGACTTTTCTGGGAATGCATGGAATCGAACATTTCCACTCCCACTCATCTGGTTCACTTGCAATGAATTTTCGAAGTTACAAATCCATGAGCAAGCATAGACACTTCAATGACGCCCACTTCAAACTGGTGTAACGTTTGAAGCGTGCATTGCACACTGGAATTGAAGACATCTCTGCATTCCAGACTTTTCTGGGAATGCATGGAATCGAACATTTCCATTCCCACTCATCTGGTTCACTTGCAATGAATTTTCGAAGTTACAATTCCATGAGCAAGCATAGACACTTCAATGACGCCCACTTCGAACTGGTGTAATGTTTGAAGCGTGCATTGCACACTGGAATTGAAGACATCCCTGCATTCCAGACTTTTCTGGGAATGCATAAAATCGAACATTTCCATTCCCGCTCGTCTGGTTCACTTGCAATGAATTTTCGAAGTTACAAATCCATGAGCAAGCATAGACACTTCAATGACGCCCACTTCGAACTGGTGTAACATTTGAAGCGTGCATTGCACACTGGAATTGAAGACATCTCTGGATTCCAGAATTTTCTGGGAATGCATGGAATTGAACATTTCCATTCCCGTTCGTCTGGTTCACTTGCAATGAATTTTCGAAGTTACAAATCCATGAGCAAGCATAGACACTTCAATGACGCCCACTTCGAACTGGTGTAACGTTTGAAGCGTGCATTGCACACTGGAATTGAAGAAATCTCTGCATTTCAGACTTTTCTGGGAATGCATGAAATCGAACATTTCCATTCCCGCTCGTCTGGTTCACTTGCAATGAATTTTCGAAGTTACAAGTCCATGAGCAAGCATAGACACTTCAATGACGCCCACTTCGAACTGGTGTAACGTTTGAAGCGTGCATTGCACACTGGAATTGAAGACATCTCTGCATTCCAGACTTTTCTGGGAATGCATGGAATCGAACATTTCCACTCCCACTCATCTGGTTCACTTGCAATGAATTTTCGAAGTTACAAATCCATGAGCAAGCATAGACACTTCAATGACGCCCACTTCGAACTGGTGTAATGTTTGAAGCGTGCATTGCACACTGGAATTGAAGACATCCCTGCATTCCAGACTTTTCTGGGAATGCATAAAATCGAACATTTCCATTCCCGCTCGTCTGGTTCACTTGCAATGAATTTTCGAAGTTACAAATCCATGAGCAAGCATAGACACTTCAATGACGCCCACTTCGAACTGGTGTAACATTTGAAGCGTGCATTGCACACTGGAATTGAAGACATCTCTGGATTCCAGAATTTTCTGGGAATGCATGGAATTGAACATTTCCATTCCCGCTCGTCTGGTTCACTTGCAATGAATTTTCGAAGTTACAAATCCATGAGCAAGCATAGACACTTCAATGACGCCCACTTCGAACTGGTGTAACGTTTGAAGCGTGCATTGCACACTGGAATTGAAGAAATCTCTGCATTTCAGACTTTTCTGGGAATGGATGAAATCGAACATTTCCATTCCCGCTCGTCTGGTTCACTTGCAATGAATTTTCGAAGTTACAAGTCCATGAGCAAGCATAGACACTTCAATGACGCCCACTTCGAACTGGTGTAACGTTTGAAGCGTGCATTGCACACTGGAATTGAAGACATCTCTGCATTCCAGACTTTTCTGGGAATGCATAAAATCGAACAATTCCATTCCCGCTCGTCTGGTTCACTTGCAATGAATTTTCGAAGTTACAAATCCATGAGCAAGCATAGACACTTTAATGACGCCCACTTCGAACTGGTGTAACGTTTGAAGCGTGCATTGCACACTGGAATTGAAGACATCTCTTCATTTCAGACTTTTCTGGGAATGCATGAAATCGAACATTTCCATTCCCGCTCGTCTGGTTCACTTGCAATGAATTTTCGAAGTTACAAATCCATGAGCAAGCATAGACACTTCAATGACGCCCACTTCGAACTGGTGTAACGTTTGAAGCGTGCATTGCACACTGGAATTGAAGAAATCTCTGCATTTCAGACTTTTCTGGGAATGGATGAAATCGAACATTTCCATTCCCGCTCGTCTGGTTCACTTGCAATGAATTTTCGAAGTTACAAGTCCATGAGCAAGCATAGACACTTCAATGACGCCCACTTCGAACTGGTGTAACGTTTGAAGCGTGCATTGTACACTGGAATTGAAGACATCTCTGCATTCCAGACTTTTCTGGGAATGCATGGAATTGAACATTTCCATTCTCGCTCGTCCCTGTCACTTGCAATGAATTTTCGAAGTTACAAATCCATGAGCAAGCATAGACACTTCAATGACGCCCACTTCGAACTGGTGTAACGTTTGAAGCGTGCATTGCACACTGGAATTGAAGACATCTCTGGATTCCAGAATTTTCTGGGAATGCATGGAATCGAACATTTCCATTCCCGCTCGTCTGGTTCACTTGCAATGAATTTTCGAAGTTACAATTCCATGAGCAAGCATAGACACTTCAATGACGCCCAATTCAAACTGGTGTAACGTTTGAAGCGTGCATTGCACACTGGAATTGAAGAAATCTCTGCATTTCAGACTTTTCTGGGAATGCATGAAATCGAACATTTCCATTCCCGCTCGTCTGGTTCACTTGCAATGAATTTTCGAAGTTACAAGTCCATGAGCAAGCATAGACACTTCAATGACGCCCACTTCGAACTGGTGTAACGTTTGAAGCGTGCATTGCACACTGGAATTGAAGACATCTCTGCATTCCAGACTTTTCTGGGAATGCATGGAATCGAACATTTCCACTCCCACTCATCTGGTTCACTTGCAATGAATTTTCGAAGTTACAAATCCATGAGCAAGCATAGACACTTCAATGACGCCCACTTCGAACTGGTGTAACGTTTGAAGCGTGCATTGCACACTGGAATTGAAGACATCTCTGCATTCCAGACTTTTCTGGGAATGGATGAAATCGAACATTTCCATTCCCGCTCGTCTGGTTCACTTGCAATGAATTTTCGAAGTTACAAGTCCATGAGCAAGCATAGACACTTCAATGACGCCCACTTCGAACTGGTGTAACGTTTGAAGCGTGCATTGCATACTGGAATTGAAGACATCTCTGCATTCCAGACTTTTCTGGGAATGCATAAAATCGAACAATTCCATTCCCGCTCGTCTGGTTCACTTGCAATGAATTTTCGAAGTTACAAATCCATGAGCAAGCATAGACACTTTAATGACGCCCACTTCGAACTGGTGTAACGTTTGAAGCGTGCATTGCACACTGGAATTGAAGACATCTCTTCATTTCAGACTTTTCTGGGAATGCATGAAATCGAACATTTCCATTCCCGCTCGTCTGGTTCACTTGCAATGAATTTTCGAAGTTACAAATCCATGAGCAAGCATAGACACTTCAATGACGCCCACTTCGAACTGGTGTAACGTTTGAAGCGTGCATTGCACACTGGAATTGAAGAAATCTCTGCATTTCAGACTTTTCTGGGAATGGATGAAATCGAACATTTCCATTCCCGCTCGTCTGGTTCACTTGCAATGAATTTTCGAAGTTACAAGTCCATGAGCAAGCATAGACACTTCAATGACGCCCACTTCGAACTGGTGTAACGTTTGAAGCGTGCATTGTACACTGGAATTGAAGACATCTCTGCATTCCAGACTTTTCTGGGAATGCATGGAATTGAACATTTCCATTCTCGCTCGTCCCTGTCACTTGCAATGAATTTTCGAAGTTACAAATCCATGAGCAAGCATAGACACTTCAATGACGCCCACTTCGAACTGGTGTAACGTTTGAAGCGTGCATTGCACACTGGAATTGAAGACATCTCTGGATTCCAGAATTTTCTGGGAATGCATGGAATCGAACATTTCCATTCCCGCTCGTCTGGTTCACTTGCAATGAATTTTCGAAGTTACAATTCCATGAGCAAGCATAGACACTTCAATGACGCCCAATTCAAACTGGTGTAACGTTTGAAGCGTGCATTGCACACTGGAATTGAAGAAATCTCTGCATTTCAGACTTTTCTGGGAATGCATGAAATCGAACATTTCCATTCCCGCTCGTCTGGTTCACTTGCAATGAATTTTCGAAGTTACAAGTCCATGAGCAAGCATAGACACTTCAATGACGCCCACTTCGAACTGGTGTAACGTTTGAAGCGTGCATTGCACACTGGAATTGAAGACATCTCTGCATTCCAGACTTTTCTGGGAATGCATGGAATCGAACATTTCCACTCCCACTCATCTGGTTCACTTGCAATGAATTTTCGAAGTTACAAATCCATGAGCAAGCATAGACACTTCAATGACGCCCACTTCGAACTGGTGTAACGTTTGAAGCGTGCATTGCACACTGGAATTGAAGACATCTCTGCATTCCAGACTTTTCTGGGAATGGATGAAATCGAACATTTCCATTCCCGCTCGTCTGGTTCACTTGCAATGAATTTTCGAAGTTACAAGTCCATGAGCAAGCATAGACACTTCAATGACGCCCACTTCGAACTGGTGTAACGTTTGAAGCGTGCATTGCATACTGGAATTGAAGACATCTCTGCATTCCAGACTTTTCTGGGAATGCATAAAATCGAACAATTCCATTCCCGCTCGTCTGGTTCACTTGCAATGAATTTTCGAAGTTACAAATCCATGAGCAAGCATAGACACTTTAATGACGCCCACTTCGAACTGGTGTAACGTTTGAAGCGTGCATTGCACACTGGAATTGAAGACATCTCTTCATTTCAGACTTTTCTGGGAATGCATGAAATCGAACATTTCCATTCCCGCTCGTCTGGTTCACTTGCAATGAATTTTCGAAGTTACAAATCCATGAGCAAGCATAGACACTTCAATGACGCCCACTTCGAACTGGTGTAACGTTTGAAGCGTGCATTGCACACTGGAATTGAAGAAATCTCTGCATTTCAGACTTTTCTGGGAATGGATGAAATCGAACATTTCCATTCCCGCTCGTCTGGTTCACTTGCAATGAATTTTCGAAGTTACAAGTCCATGAGCAAGCATAGACACTTCAATGACGCCCACTTCGAACTGGTGTAACGTTTGAAGCGTGCATTGCACACTGGAATTGAAGACATCTCTGCATTCCAGACTTTTCTGGGAATGCATAAAATCGAACAATTCCATTCCCGCTCGTCTGGTTCACTTGCAATGAATTTTCGAAGTTACAAATCCATGAGCAAGCATAGACACTTTAATGACGCCCACTTCGAACTGGTGTAACGTTTGAAGCGTGCATTGCACACTGGAATTGAAGACATCTCTTCATTTCAGACTTTTCTGGGAATGCATGAAATCGAACATTTCCATTCCCGCTCGTCTGGTTCACTTGCAATGAATTTTCGAAGTTACAAATCCATGAGCAAGCATAGACACTTCAATGACGCCCACTTCGAACTGGTGTAACGTTTGAAGCGTGCATTGCACACTGGAATTGAAGAAATCTCTGCATTTCAGACTTTTCTGGGAATGGATGAAATCGAACATTTCCATTCCCGCTCGTCTGGTTCACTTGCAATGAATTTTCGAAGTTACAAGTCCATGAGCAAGCATAGACACTTCAATGACGCCCACTTCGAACTGGTGTAACGTTTGAAGCGTGCATTGCACACTGGAATTGAAGACATCTCTGCATTCCAGACTTTTCTGGGAATGCATGGAATCGAACATTTCCATTCTCGCTCGTCCCTGTCACTTGCAATGAATTTTCGAAGTTACAAATCCATGAGCAAGCATAGACACTTCAATGACGCCCACTTCGAACTGGTGTAACGTTTGAAGCGTGCATTGCACACTGGAATTGAAGACATCTCTGGATTCCAGAATTTTCTGGGAATGCATGGAATCGAACATTTCCATTCCCGCTCGTCTGGTTCACTTGCAATGAATTTTCGAAGTTACAATTCCATGAGCAAGCATAGACACTTCAATGACGCCCAATTCAAACTGGTGTAACGTTTGAAGCGTGCATTGCACACTGGAATTGAAGAAATCTCTGCATTTCAGACTTTTCTGGGAATGCATGAAATCGAACATTTCCATTCCCGCTCGTCTGGTTCACTTGCAATGAATTTTCGAAGTTACAAGTCCATGAGCAAGCATAGACACTTCAATGACGCCCACTTCGAACTGGTGTAACGTTTGAAGCGTGCATTGCACACTGGAATTGAAGACATCTCTGCATTCCAGACTTTTCTGGGAATGCTTGGAATCGAACATTTCCACTCCCACTCATCTGGTTCACTTGCAATGAATTTTCGAAGTTACAAATCCATGAGCAAGCATAGACACTTCAATGACGCCCACTTCGAACTGGTGTAATGTTTGAAGCGTGCATTGCACACTGGAATTGAAGACATCCCTGCATTCCAGACTTTTCTGGGAATGCATAAAATCGAACATTTCCATTCCCGCTCGTCTGGTTCACTTGCAATGAATTTTCGAAGTTACAAATCCATGAGCAAGCATAGACACTTCAATGACGCCCACTTCGAACTGGTGTAACATTTGAAGCGTGCATTGCACACTGGAATTGAAGACATCTCTGGATTCCAGAATTTTCTGGGAATGCATGGAATTGAACATTTCCATTCCCGCTCGTCTGGTTCACTTGCAATGAATTTTCGAAGTTACAAATCCATGAGCAAGCATAGACACTTCAATGACGCCCACTTCGAACTGGTGTAACGTTTGAAGCGTGCATTGCACACTGGAATTGAAGACATCTCTGCATTCCAGACTTTTCTGGGAATGGATGAAATCGAACATTTCCATTCCCGCTCGTCTGGTTCACTTGCAATGAATTTTCGAAGTTACAAGTCCATGAGCAAGCATAGACACTTCAATGACGCCCACTTCGAACTGGTGTAACGTTTGAAGCGTGCATTGCACACTGGAATTGAAGACATCTCTGCATTCCAGACTTTTCTGGGAATGCATAAAATCGAACAATTCCATTCCCGCTCGTCTGGTTCACTTGCAATGAATTTTCGAAGTTACAAATCCATGAGCAAGCATAGACACTTTAATGACGCCCACTTCGAACTGGTGTAACGTTTGAAGCGTGCATTGCACACTGGAATTGAAGACATCTCTTCATTTCAGACTTTTCTGGGAATGCATGAAATCGAACATTTCCATTCCCGCTCGTCTGGTTCACTTGCAATGAATTTTCGAAGTTACAAATCCATGAGCAAGCATAGACACTTCAATGACGCCCACTTCGAACTGGTGTAACGTTTGAAGCGTGCATTGCACACTGGAATTGAAGAAATCTCTGCATTTCAGACTTTTCTGGGAATGGATGAAATCGAACATTTCCATTCCCGCTCGTCTGGTTCACTTGCAATGAATTTTCGAAGTTACAAGTCCATGAGCAAGCATAGACACTTCAATGACGCCCACTTCGAACTGGTGTAACGTTTGAAGCGTGCATTGCACACTGGAATTGAAGACATCTCTGCATTCCAGACTTTTCTGGGAATGCATGGAATCGAACATTTCCATTCTCGCTCGTCCCTGTCACTTGCAATGAATTTTCGAAGTTACAAATCCATGAGCAAGCATAGACACTTCAATGACGCCCACTTCGAACTGGTGTAACGTTTGAAGCGTGCATTGCACACTGGAATTGAAGACATCTCTGGATTCCAGAATTTTCTGGGAATGCATGGAATCGAACATTTCCATTCCCGCTCGTCTGGTTCACTTGCAATGAATTTTCGAAGTTACAATTCCATGAGCAAGCATAGACACTTCAATGACGCCCAATTCAAACTGGTGTAACGTTTGAAGCGTGCATTGCACACTGGAATTGAAGAAATCTCTGCATTTCAGACTTTTCTGGGAATGCATGAAATCGAACATTTCCATTCCCGCTCGTCTGGTTCACTTGCAATGAATTTTCGAAGTTACAAGTCCATGAGCAAGCATAGACACTTCAATGACGCCCACTTCGAACTGGTGTAACGTTTGAAGCGTGCATTGCACACTGGAATTGAAGACATCTCTGCATTCCAGACTTTTCTGGGAATGCTTGGAATCGAACATTTCCACTCCCACTCATCTGGTTCACTTGCAATGAATTTTCGAAGTTACAAATCCATGAGCAAGCATAGACACTTCAATGACGCCCACTTCGAACTGGTGTAATGTTTGAAGCGTGCATTGCACACTGGAATTGAAGACATCCCTGCATTCCAGACTTTTCTGGGAATGCATAAAATCGAACATTTCCATTCCCGCTCGTCTGGTTCACTTGCAATGAATTTTCGAAGTTACAAATCCATGAGCAAGCATAGACACTTCAATGACGCCCACTTCGAACTGGTGTAACATTTGAAGCGTGCATTGCACACTGGAATTGAAGACATCTCTGGATTCCAGAATTTTCTGGGAATGCATGGAATTGAACATTTCCATTCCCGCTCGTCTGGTTCACTTGCAATGAATTTTCGAAGTTACAAATCCATGAGCAAGCATAGACACTTCAATGACGCCCACTTCGAACTGGTGTAACGTTTGAAGCGTGCATTGCACACTGGAATTGAAGACATCTCTGCATTCCAGACTTTTCTGGGAATGGATGAAATCGAACATTTCCATTCCCGCTCGTCTGGTTCACTTGCAATGAATTTTCGAAGTTACAAGTCCATGAGCAAGCATAGACACTTCAATGACGCCCACTTCGAACTGGTGTAACGTTTGAAGCGTGCATTGCACACTGGAATTGAAGACATCTCTGCATTCCAGACTTTTCTGGGAATGCATAAAATCGAACAATTCCATTCCCGCTCGTCTGGTTCACTTGCAATGAATTTTCGAAGTTACAAATCCATGAGCAAGCATAGACACTTTAATGACGCCCACTTCGAACTGGTGTAACGTTTGAAGCGTGCATTGCACACTGGAATTGAAGACATCTCTTCATTTCAGACTTTTCTGGGAATGCATGAAATCGAACATTTCCATTCCCGCTCGTCTGGTTCACTTGCAATGAATTTTCGAAGTTACAAATCCATGAGCAAGCATAGACACTTCAATGACGCCCACTTCGAACTGGTGTAACGTTTGAAGCGTGCATTGCACACTGGAATTGAAGAAATCTCTGCATTTCAGACTTTTCTGGGAATGGATGAAATCGAACATTTCCATTCCCGCTCGTCTGGTTCACTTGCAATGAATTTTCGAAGTTACAAGTCCATGAGCAAGCATAGACACTTCAATGACGCCCACTTCGAACTGGTGTAACGTTTGAAGCGTGCATTGCACACTGGAATTGAAGACATCTCTGCATTCCAGACTTTTCTGGGAATGCATGGAATCGAACATTTCCATTCTCGCTCGTCCCTGTCACTTGCAATGAATTTTCGAAGTTACAAATCCATGAGCAAGCATAGACACTTCAATGACGCCCACTTCGAACTGGTGTAACGTTTGAAGCGTGCATTGCACACTGGAATTGAAGACATCTCTGGATTCCAGAATTTTCTGGGAATGCATGGAATCGAACATTTCCATTCCCGCTCGTCTGGTTCACTTGCAATGAATTTTCGAAGTTACAATTCCATGAGCAAGCATAGACACTTCAATGACGCCCACTTCAAACTGGTGTAACGTTTGAAGCATGCATTGCACACTGGAATTGAAGACATCTCTGCATTCCAGACTTTTCTGGGAATGCATGGAATCGAACATTTCCATTCCCGCTCGTCTGGTTCACTTGCAATGAATTTTCGAAGTTACAAATCCATGAGCAAGCATAGACACTTCAATGACGCCCACTTCGAACTGGTGTAACGTTTGAAGCGTGCATTGCACACTGGAATTGAAGACATCTCTGGATTCCAGAATTTTCTGGGAATGCATGGAATCGAACATTTCCATTCTCGCTCGTCCCTGTCACTTGCAATGAATTTTCGAAGTTACAAATCCATGAGCAAGCATAGACACTTCAATGACGCCCACTTCGAACTGGTGTAACGTTTGAAGCGTGCATTGCACACTGGAATTGAAGACATCTCTGGATTCCAGAATTTTCTGGGAATGCATGGAATCGAACATTTCCATTCCCGCTCATCTGGTTCACTTGCAATGAATTTTCGAAGTTACAATTCCATGAGCAAGCATAGACGCTTCAATGACGCCCACTTCATACTGGTGTAACGTTTGAAGCATGCATTGCACACTGGAATTGAAGACATCTCTGGATTCCAGACTTTTCTGGGAATGCATGGAATCGAACATTTCCATTCTCGCTCGTCCCTGTCACTTGCAATGAATTTTCGAAGTTACAAATCCATGAGCAAGCATAGACACTTCAATGACGCCCACTTCGAACTGGTGTAACGTTTGAAGCGTGCATTGCACACTGGAATTGAAGACATGTCTGGATTCCAGAATTTTCTGGGAATGCATGGAATCGAACATTTCCATTCCCGCTCGTCTGGTTCACTTGCAATGAATTTTCGAAGTTACAAATCCATGAGCATGCATAGACACTTCAATGACGCCCACTTCGAACTGGTGTAACGTTTGAAGCGTGCATTGCACACTGGAATTGAAGACATCTCTGCATTCCAGACTTTTCTGGGAATGTATGGAATCGAACATTTCCATTCCCGCTCATCTGGTTCACTTGCAATGAATTTTCGAAGTTACAATTCCATGAGCAAGCATAGACGCTTCAATGACGCCCACTTCAAACTGGTGTAACGTTTGAAGCACGCATTGCACACTGGAATTGAAGACATCTCTGGATTCCAGACTTTTCTGGGAATGCATGGAATCGAACATTTCCATTCTCGCTCGTCCCTGTCACTTGCAATGAATTTTCGAAGTTACAAATCCATGAGCAAGCATAGACACTTCAATGACGCCCACTTCGAACTGGTGTAACGTTTGAAGCGTGCATTGCACACTGGAATTGAAGACATCTCTGGATTCCAGAATTTTCTGGGAATGCATGGAATTGAATATTTCCATTCCCGCTCGTCTGGTTCACTTGCAATGAATTTTCGAAGTTACAATTCCATGAGCAAGCATAGACACTTCAATGACGCCCACTTCAAACTGGTGTAACGTTTGAAGCATGCATTGCACACTGGAATTGAAGACATCTCTGCATTCCAGACTTTTCTGGGAATGCATGGAATCGAACGTTTCCATTCTCGCTCGTCCCGGTCACTTGCAATGAATTTTCGAAGTTACAATTCCATGAGCAAGCATAGACACTTCAATGACGCCCACTTCAAACTGGTGTAACATTTGAAGCGTGCATTGCACACTGGAATTGAAGACATCTCTGCATTCCAGACTTTTCTGGGAATGCATGGAATCGAACATTTCCATTCTCGCTCGTCCCGGTCACTTGCAATGAATTTTCGAAGTTACAATTCCATGAGCAAGCATAGACACTTCAATGACGCCCACTTCAAACTGGTGTAACGTTTGAAGCTTGCATTACACACTGGAATTGAAGACATCTCTGGATTCCAGACTTTTCTGGGAATGCATGGAATCGAACATTTCCATTCCCGCTCGTCTGGTTCACTTGCAATGAATTTTCGAAGTTACAAATCCATGAGCAAGCATAGACACTTCAATGACGCCCACTTCAAACTGGTGTAACGTTTGAAGCATGCATTGCACACTGGAATTGAAGACATCTCTGCATTCCAGACTTTTCTGGGAATGCATGGAATCGAACGTTTCCATTCTCGCTCGTCCCGGTCACTTGCAATGAATTTTCGAAGTTACAATTCCATGAGCAAGCATAGACACTTCAATGACGCCCACTTCAAACTGGTGTAACGTTTGAAGCGTGCATTGCACACTGGAATTGAAGACATCTCTGCATTCCAGACTTTTCTGGGAATGCATGGAATCGAACATTTCCATTCCCACTCATCTGGTTCATTTGCAATGAATTTTCGAAGTTACAAATCCATGAGCAAGCATAGACACTTCAATGACGCCCACTTCGAACTGGTGTAACGTTTGAAGCGTGCATTGCACACTGGAATTGAAGACATCTCTGCATTCCAGACTTTTCTGGGAATGCATGGAATCGAACATTTCCACTCCCGCTCATCTGGTTCACTTGCAATGAATTTTCGAAGTTACAAATCCATGAGCAAGCATAGACACTTCAATGACGCCCACTTCAAACTGGTGTAACGTTTGAAGCGTGCATTGCACACTGGAATTGAAGAGATCTCTGCATTCCAGACTTTTCTGGGAATGCATGGAATCGAACATTTCCATTCTCGCTCGTCCCGGTCACTTGCAATGAATTTTCGAAGTTACAATTCCATGAGCAAGCATAGACACTTCAATGACGCCCACTTCAAACTGGTGTAACGTTTGAAGCGTGCATTGCACACTGGAATTGAAGACATCTCTGCATTCCAGACTTTTCTGGGAATGCATGGAATCGAACATTTCCATTCTCGCTCGTCCCGGTCACTTGCAATGAATTTTCGAAGTTACAAATCCATGAGCAAGCATAGACACTTCAATGACGCCCACTTCAAACTGGTGTAACGTTTGAAGCGTGCATTGCACACTGGAATTGAAGACATCTCTGCATTCCAGACTTTTCTGGGAATGCATGGAATCGAACATTTCCATTCCCACTCATCTGGTTCACTTGCAATGAATTTTCGAAGTTACAAATCCATGAGCAAGCATAGACACTTCAATGACGCCCACTTCGAACTGGTGTAACGTTTGAAGCGTGCATTGCACACTGGAATTGAAGACATCTCTGCATTCCAGACTTTTCTGGGAATGCATGGAATCGAACATTTCCACTCCCGCTCATCTGGTTCACTTGCAATGAATTTTCGAAGTTACAAATCCATGAGCAAGCATAGACACTTCAATGACGCAAACTTCAAACTGGTGTAACGTTTGAAGCGTGCATTGCACACTGGAATTGAAGAGATCTCTGCATTCCAGACTTTTCTGGGAATGCATGGAATCGAACATTTCCATTCTCGCTTGTCCCGGTCACTTGCAATGAATTTTCGAAGTTACAAATCCATGAGCAAGCATAGACACTTCAATGACGCCCACTTCAAACTGGTGTAACGTTTGAAGCGTGCATTGCACACTGGAATTGAAGACATCTCTGCATTCCAGACTTTTCTGGGAATGCATGGAATCGAACATTTCCATTCCCACTCATCTGGTTCACTTGCAATGAATTTTCGAAGTTACAAATCCATGAGCAAGCATAGACACTTCAATGACGCCCACTTCGAACTGGTGTAACGTTTGAAGCGTGCATTGCACACTGGAATTGAAGACATCTCTGCATTCCAGACTTTTCTGGGAATGCATGGAATCGAACATTTCCACTCCCGCTCATCTGGTTCACTTGCAATGAATTTTCGAAGTTACAAATCCATGAGCAAGCATAGACACTTCAATGACGCCCACTTCAAACTGGTGTAACGTTTGAAGCGTGCATTGCACACTGGAATTGAAGACATCTCTGCATTCCAGACTTTTCTGGGAATGCATGGAATCGAACATTTCCATTCCCGCTCGTCTGGTTCACTTGCAATGAATTTTCGAAGTTACAAATCCATGAGCAAGCATAGACACTTCAATGACGCCCACTTCGAACTGGTGTAACGTTTGAAGCGTGCATTGCCCACTGGAATTGAAGACATCTCTGCATTCCAGACTTTTCTGGGAATGCATGGAATTGAATATTTCCATTCCCGCTCGTCTGGTTCACTTGCAATGAATTTTCGAAGTTACAATTCCATGAGCAAGCATAGACACTTCAATGACGCCCACTTCAAACTGGTGTAACGTTTGAAGCATGCATTGCACACTGGAATTGAAGACATCTCTGCATTCCAGACTTTTCTGGGAATGCATGGAATCGAACGTTTCCATTCTCGCTCGTCCCGGTCACTTGCAATGAATTTTCGAAGTTACAATTCCATGAGCAAGCATAGACACTTCAATGACGCCCACTTCAAACTGGTGTAACATTTGAAGCGTGCATTGCACACTGGAATTGAAGACATCTCTGGATTCCAGAATTTTCTGGGAATGCATGGAATTGAATATTTCCATTCCCGCTCGTCTGGTTCACTTGCAATGAATTTTCGAAGTTACAATTCCATGAGCAAGCATAGACACTTCAATGACGCCCACTTCAAACTGGTGTAACGTTTGAAGCATGCATTGCACACTGGAATTGAAGACATCTCTGCATTCCAGACTTTTCTGGGAATGCATGGAATCGAACGTTTCCATTCTCGCTCGTCCCGGTCACTTGCAATGAATTTTCGAAGTTACAATTCCATGAGCAAGCATAGACACTTCAATGACGCCCACTTCAAACTGGTGTAACATTTGAAGCGTGCATTGCACACTGGAATTGAAGACATCTCTGCATTCCAGACTTTTCTGGGAATGCATGGAATCGAACATTTCCATTCTCGCTCGTCCCGGTCACTTGCAATGAATTTTCGAAGTTACAATTCCATGAGCAAGCATAGACACTTCAATGACGCCCACTTCAAACTGGTGTAACGTTTGAAGCTTGCATTACACACTGGAATTGAAGACATCTCTGGATTCCAGACTTTTCTGGGAATGCATGGAATCGAACATTTCCATTCCCGCTCGTCTGGTTCACTTGCAATGAATTTTCGAAGTTACAAATCCATGAGCAAGCATAGACACTTCAATGACGCCCACTTCAAACTGGTGTAACGTTTGAAGCATGCATTGCACACTGGAATTGAAGACATCTCTGCATTCCAGACTTTTCTGGGAATGCATGGAATCGAACGTTTCCATTCTCGCTCGTCCCGGTCACTTGCAATGAATTTTCGAAGTTACAATTCCATGAGCAAGCATAGACACTTCAATGACGCCCACTTCAAACTGGTGTAACGTTTGAAGCGTGCATTGCACACTGGAATTGAAGACATCTCTGCATTCCAGACTTTTCTGGGAATGCATGGAATCGAACATTTCCATTCCCACTCATCTGGTTCATTTGCAATGAATTTTCGAAGTTACAAATCCATGAGCAAGCATAGACACTTCAATGACGCCCACTTCGAACTGGTGTAACGTTTGAAGCGTGCATTGCACACTGGAATTGAAGACATCTCTGCATTCCAGACTTTTCTGGGAATGCATGGAATCGAACATTTCCACTCCCGCTCATCTGGTTCACTTGCAATGAATTTTCGAAGTTACAAATCCATGAGCAAGCATAGACACTTCAATGACGCCCACTTCAAACTGGTGTAACGTTTGAAGCGTGCATTGCACACTGGAATTGAAGAGATCTCTGCATTCCAGACTTTTCTGGGAATGCATGGAATCGAACATTTCCATTCTCGCTCGTCCCGGTCACTTGCAATGAATTTTCGAAGTTACAATTCCATGAGCAAGCATAGACACTTCAATGACGCCCACTTCAAACTGGTGTAACGTTTGAAGCGTGCATTGCACACTGGAATTGAAGACATCTCTGCATTCCAGACTTTTCTGGGAATGCATGGAATCGAACATTTCCATTCTCGCTCGTCCCGGTCACTTGCAATGAATTTTCGAAGTTACAAATCCATGAGCAAGCATAGACACTTCAATGACGCCCACTTCAAACTGGTGTAACGTTTGAAGCGTGCATTGCACACTGGAATTGAAGACATCTCTGCATTCCAGACTTTTCTGGGAATGCATGGAATCGAACATTTCCATTCCCACTCATCTGGTTCACTTGCAATGAATTTTCGAAGTTACAAATCCATGAGCAAGCATAGACACTTCAATGACGCCCACTTCGAACTGGTGTAACGTTTGAAGCGTGCATTGCACACTGGAATTGAAGACATCTCTGCATTCCAGACTTTTCTGGGAATGCATGGAATCGAACATTTCCACTCCCGCTCATCTGGTTCACTTGCAATGAATTTTCGAAGTTACAAATCCATGAGCAAGCATAGACACTTCAATGACGCCCACTTCGAACTGGTGTAACGTTTGAAGCGTGCATTGCACACTGGAATTGAAGACATCTCTGCATTCCAGACTTTTCTGGGAATGCATGGAATCGAACATTTCCACTCCCGCTCATCTGGTTCACTTGCAATGAATTTTCGAAGTTACAAATCCATGAGCAAGCATAGACACTTCAATGACGCCCACTTCAAACTGGTGTAACGTTTGAAGCGTGCATTGCACACTGG
This sequence comes from Brachycybe producta, assembly GCA_036925085.1. NCBI lineage: Eukaryota > Metazoa > Arthropoda > Diplopoda > Playtdesmida > Andrognathidae > Brachycybe > Brachycybe producta. The sequence goes on from JAUPFP010000004.1 coordinate 4,065,551, forward strand.
AATTGAAGAGATCTCTGCATTCCAGACTTTTCTGGGAATGCATGGAATCGAACATTTCCATTCTCGCTCGTCCCGGTCACTTGCAATGAATTTTCGAAGTTACAATTCCATGAGCAAGCATAGACACTTCAATGACGCCCACTTCGAACTGGTGTAACGTTTGAAGCGTGCATTGCACACTGGAATTGAAGAGATCTCTGCATTCCAGACTTTTCTGGGAATGCATGGAATCGAACATTTCCATTCTCGCTTGTCCCGGTCACTTGCAATGAATTTTCGAAGTTACAAATCCATGAGCAAGCATAGACACTTCAATGACGCCCACTTCAAACTGGTGTAACGTTTGAAGCGTGCATTGCACACTGGAATTGAAGACATCTCTGCATTCCAGACTTTTCTGGGAATGCATGGAATCGAACATTTCCATTCCCACTCATCTGGTTCACTTGCAATGAATTTTCGAAGTTACAAATCCATGAGCAAGCATAGACACTTCAATGACGCCCACTTCGAACTGGTGTAACGTTTGAAGCGTGCATTGCACACTGGAATTGAAGACATCTCTGCATTCCAGACTTTTCTGGGAATGCATGGAATCGAACATTTCCACTCCCGCTCATCTGGTTCACTTGCAATGAATTTTCGAAGTTACAAATCCATGAGCAAGCATAGACACTTCAATGACGCCCACTTCAAACTGGTGTAACGTTTGAAGCGTGCATTGCACACTGGAATTGAAGAGATCTCTGCATTCCAGACTTTTCTGGGAATGCATGGAATCGAACATTTCCATTCTCGCTCGTCCCGGTCACTTGCAATGAATTTTCGAAGTTACAATTCCATGAGCAAGCATAGACACTTCAATGACGCCCACTTCAAACTGGTGTAACGTTTGAAGCTTGCATTACACACTGGAATTGAAGACATCTCTGGATTCCAGACTTTTCTGGGAATGCATGGAATCGAACATTTCCATTCCCGCTCGTCTGGTTCACTTGCAATGAATTTTCGAAGTTACAAATCCATGAGCAAGCATAGACACTTCAATGACGCCCACTTCAAACTGGTGTAACGTTTGAAGCATGCATTGCACACTGGAATTGAAGACATCTCTGCATTCCAGACTTTTCTGGGAATGTATGGAATCGAACGTTTCCATTCTCGCTCGTCCCGGTCACTTGCAATGAATTTTCGAAGTTACAATTCCATGAGCAAGCATAGACACTTCAATGACGCCCACTTCAAACTGGTGTAACATTTGAAGCGTGCATTGCACACTGGAATTGAAGACATCTCTGCATTCCAGACTTTTCTGGGAATGCATGGAATCGAACATTTCCACTCCCGCTCATCTGGTTCACTTGCAATGAATTTTCGAAGTTACAAATCCATGAGCAAGCATAGACACTTCAATGACGCAAACTTCAAACTGGTGTAACGTTTGAAGCGTGCATTGCACACTGGAATTGAAGAGATCTCTGCATTCCAGACTTTTCTGGGAATGCATGGAATCGAACATTTCCATTCTCGCTTGTCCCGGTCACTTGCAATGAATTTTCGAAGTTACAAATCCATGAGCAAGCATAGACACTTCAATGACGCCCACTTCGAACTGGTGTAACGTTTGAAGCGTGCATTGCACACTGGAATTGAAGACATCTCTGCATTCCAGACTTTTCTGGGAATGCATGGAATCGAACATTTCCACTCCCGCTCATCTGGTTCACTTGCAATGAATTTTCGAAGTTACAAATCCATGAGCAAGCATAGACACTTCAATGACGCAAACTTCAAACTGGTGTAACGTTTGAAGCGTGCATTGCACACTGGAATTGAAGAGATCTCTGCATTCCAGACTTTTCTGGGAATGCATGGAATCGAACATTTCCATTCTCGCTTGTCCCGGTCACTTGCAATGAATTTTCGAAGTTACAAATCCATGAGCAAGCATAGACACTTCAATGACGCCCACTTCGAACTGGTGTAACGTTTGAAGCGTGCATTGCACACTGGAATTGAAGACATCTCTGCATTCCAGACTTTTCTGGGAATGCATGGAATCGAACATTTCCACTCCCGCTCATCTGGTTCACTTGCAATGAATTTTCGAAGTTACAAATCCATGAGCAAGCATAGACACTTCAATGACGCAAACTTCAAACTGGTGTAACGTTTGAAGCGTGCATTGCACACTGGAATTGAAGAGATCTCTGCATTCCAGACTTTTCTGGGAATGCATGGAATCGAACATTTCCATTCTCGCTTGTCCCGGTCACTTGCAATGAATTTTTGAAGTTACAATTCCATGAGCAAGCATAGACACTTCAATGACGCCCACTTCAAACTGGTGTAACGTTTGAAGCGTGCATTGCACACTGGAATTGAAGACTTCTCTGGATTCCAGACTTTTCTGGGAATGCAAGGAATCGAACATTTCCATTCCCGCTCGTCTGGTTCACTTGCAATGAATTTTCGAAGTTACAAATCCATGAGCAAGCATAGACACTTCAATGACGCCCACTTCGAACTGGTGTAACATTTGAAGCGTGCATTGCACACTCGAATTGAAGACATCTCTGGATTCCAGAATTTTCTGGGAATGCATGGAATCGAACATTTCCATTCCCGCTCGTCTGGTTCACTTGCAATGAATTTTCGAAGTTACAATTCCATGAGCAAGCATAGACACTTCAATGACGCCCACTTCAAACTGGTGTAACGTTAGAAGCGTGCATTGCACACTGGAATTGAAGACATCTCTGGATTCCAGACTTTTCTGGGAATGCATGGAATCGAACATTTCCATTCTCGCTCGTCCCGGTCACTTGCAATGAATTTTCGAAGTTACAAATCCATGAGCAAGCATAGACACTTCAATGACACCCACTTCAAACTGGTGTAACATTTGAAGCGTGCATTGCACACTGGAATTGAAGACATCTCTGCATTCCAGACTTTTCTGGGAATGCATGGAATCGAACATTTCCACTCCCGCTCATCTGGTTCACTTGCAATGAATTTTCGAAGTTACAAATCCATGAGCAAGCATAGACACTTCAATGACGCCCACTTCGAACTGGTGTAACGTTTGAAGCGTGCATTGCACACTGGAATTGAAGACTTCTCTGGATTCCAGACTTTTCTGGGAATGCAAGGAATCGAACATTTCCATTCCCGCTCGTCTGGTTCACTTGCAATGAATTTTCGAAGTTACAAATCCATGAGCAAGCATAGACACTTCAATGACGCCCACTTCGAACTGGTGTAACATTTGAAGCGTGCATTGCACACTCGAATTGAAGACATCTCTGGATTCCAGAATTTTCTGGGAATGCATGGAATCGAACATTTCCATTCCCGCTCGTCTGGTTCACTTGCAATGAATTTTCGAAGTTACAATTCCATGAGCAAGCATAGACACTTCAATGACGCCCACTTCAAACTGGTGTAACGTTAGAAGCGTGCATTGCACACTGGAATTGAAGACATCTCTGGATTCCAGACTTTTCTGGGAATGCATGGAATCGAACATTTCCATTCTCGCTCGTCCCGGTCACTTGCAATGAATTTTCGAAGTTACAAATCCATGAGCAAGCATAGACACTTCAATGACACCCACTTCAAACTGGTGTAACATTTGAAGCGTGCATTGCACACTGGAATTGAAGACATCTCTGGATTCCAGAATTTTCTGGGAATGCATGGAATCGAACATTTCCATTCCCGCTCGTCTGGTTCACTTGCAATGAATTTTCGAAGTTACAATTCCATGAGCAAGCATAGACACTTCAATGACGCCCACTTCAAACTGGTGTAACGTTTGAAGCGTGCATTGCACACTGGAATTGAAGACATCTCTGGATTCCAGACTTTTCTGGGAATGCATGGAATCGAACATTTCCACTCTCGCTCGTCCCGGTCACTTGCAATGAATTTTCGAAGTTACAAATCCATGAGCAAGCATAGACACTTCAATGACGCCCACTTCAAACTGGTGTAACGTTTGAAGCGTGCATTGCACACTGGAATTGAAGACATCTCTGCATTCCAGAGATTGTGAGAAATATTTTCATCTTACTTTCATGTATCCTCCTTTGGAGTTGAATATTAATTGTAAAGTCGGTCTTTGTAGTAGATGCTACAAGTGTGTAATCACCAGTAGTAATAAAAAGCTACTTATTCAACTGGTGTCGTGTCATTTTTGTGTCCCCTTTCAGAAGTGTAGAGGAGCTAATTATTACTATCCCTTTAAATAGGAATAGAGACCCCGTAAGAACAGAAAACAGTAGTTCTCGCTTGGCAGACCACAAGCCATGTTACAAAGTGGTGGAGGTACGGCCTCAAGCCATACACCCAGGTTAAAAAGCCGACCTGGGTCTCCAGGCATGTCACAATAATGATCCCATTTAAATCAAACAAATCTTATTTTTGTAAAGTTTATTTTTTTAACAAAAATAAGGATCGTTTTATTGCAACATTGTAGTTTGTACTAAACTGTGTACGCGTTTGTGAGTTTGTTGTGTTTGTTATTTGGATGTCACACATAGAAGTGAACGTTCGCTATAAAAACATTCCCATTAAACAATTGAAAACAATAAAGTTATATATGCCAATAGTAAGCACTTAATTGGATTATATTATATTACAAAAAGTCTCTCTGTATTTTCAATAAACCTCACTTACATACACACAAACAAATGAATTTGCTTCATATCAACATTCTCTGTTTTATTGAAAGAAAAAAAGAAAAAAAAAAGCTGCACACTTTCACAAATTACCTTCCTCCTCAAAATAATGCAATAATATTATAGAATTTAGAACCCACCCTCTTAACCCCGTTTTTTCTACCTAACCGACCCCTCCATCCATATACCCAGTTTTAACCACTCACTTCTAACCACCCCAAAACCAATATTATGAACACAAGCTCAACTTTCATTAGGAAGATATTTCCTTCCAAAAGAGGTCCAAATATAATTAATTTATTCCTTATTTCAACAATAAAAAAGGTTTCTCAATTTTAATTTAACACAACAATGGAGAGAAGAAAAAAAAACCCTCTTCCTAGGAAATAGTTTAATATTAAACATGTTATTGAAAAGAATGAAAACTTGACATCAACAGCAGGATTATGACGTCATCTCAAGTAGGAAAATAAATTCGTTGGAAAAAACTCCAACATTTAGCTAACCCCATCAGTTAAGACGACTTCATAGAAAAATACTTGTGTAAATAAATGCAAGGTAGATGTGGCGGCTGCCACCTCCACAGGTGGCAAACTACACTCGTCGCCAATTAGTTGAAATAGAATGCAACCCTTTTAGCTAATAAAAGCGTCCAAAACAACCCTATTTATCAGCATGTGGACAAACAAACTCAGACAACATATAAGTGACAAGAGCACGTGTAGAAATAGTGACGCAATTAAAAGTTTGCCACGTGAAAAAAGGAAGAAGGTGAATCAGAGTTGAAAAGAATCAGTACATTTCTATGGGACGAAGGCTAGTGGCGCCATCTAACGCTACATGCACAAAATAAATGATCTACTTTCATTTTAAACTCGCTTTTTAGACCCAGCTGTGGGCTGTGGCGCCACATAAAGTGGTTATTTTAGCTAACCAATGATAACATACGAGTTCAAGCCACCTTTTTTTTTCTGCCACAGTGGTTGATTCCTGCCACAAGTAGCGACCACCACCTGTTTGTCATTGCACTCATTGGCGATCAATGTTCATTGATCATTCTCATAGGGTCATTACCACTGAAGTAAAAGCCAAGCAAGCAACGTTAACCATTACGTGGCGGTACTCTGAGGCGACAGAAAATTAGCCCGCGTGAAACGCGGGTCTTATAGAGTAGTGGCCCGTTTTAAGTCAGCCTTACCATTTACGTTGCAAACTTACCAAAACATTTGATGAGCCCGTAACCGAAACTTCACACAAAACTTATTACTTTTTTACAAAAAATAATCGCTGTACAAAGGTAACTTTTTCCGCGATAAAAATACTACGCGAAAAAAAAACTATGGACTGAAACACAGATGGACAACGATACCCGCTTAAATTATGTTAAATTCCGATCGGCGGCGGCGGCGGCAGAGGTTAGCCGTCGCCACCGTCCGAATTAAATAATATATTTTATATGGTACAAACTGTACTTATATATATATGTACTTTAAATATATATGCTGATCGAGTGTGTCTTTCTCATTTTAAAATATATTTCAAAATCGCAAATTTCTAACTCTTTATGTTAAACACTATTGAGTACGCCCAAATAAGAAAAAACATCCATTAAAATGTTGGTAAAAAATACCTAAAAATAATTAAAAAAAAAAAAACAGAAAAAATCAGCACATGCGCCAATGTGTTGGCTTCACTGTGGTTTATTTGTGGTTTTTTAAAATTATTTTTAGGCATTTTTACCTTTTAAAATACTCAATGGAGTTTAACATAAGAGTTAATACCTTGCACACACACATACACAGCTAAATGCATTTAAATATTAAACACGTTCTACAGAGCCCTGTGAAGGGCAAATGAACAATATGTCGAATTCAATTTATTCAGTTAATAATCTCAAAATATTGAGTTAATACTTAAATATAATTTATATTATAAAAAACTATTGCTAAAATATTGATTTAGTAGTTCAATTTAAAATATTAATAATTAAAGTCCATTTTTATTTGGGTTTATGTCCTTAACTGGATTCCGTATAATTCCCCAGAACACATTTAACTTGAATTCATTTAGCTCATGTGTGTACAAGGTATTAGAAATTCGCGATTTTGAAATATATTTTAAAAATGGAAGAACACTTACCAATTTTTTGTCATTCTATCACTCAATCAGCATTTATTTAAAATGCACATTGCACTTTGAAAAATTAAAATTAGACAACTTTAAATATGAAAAATAAACATTTTGCCGCGACTGTGTATTTTAAAAACTAACGTCTTGTCTTGCTTTCGAGGCAAATCAACATAAAGAAAAATTTAAATTGTTTTTTTTAGAAACTAGAAGAGTAAGAGTAGTTTCACATTGGTATTTTTAAAAGTAAACATTTTATGGATAAATTTGAAAAATAAATTATCTATTAATGCTCTAAAAAGTTTACTTTTTAAATTATTTTTCATAATATTTCTTTAAAACAAAGATCTTATTATCTCCACCTTATAGGAAATAAATACATCATTTTAAACGCTTCTCAAACTCTTGATAGTTTTTTTTTTTATTTATTTCAGGTGTAAAATAAAGAAAATTTCAATGTGTTTTTTTAAACTAGAAGGGTAGCTTAATCACATAAGGATATTTTATCATGATGATATCTTTAGAAGTAAGTTTTTTATGCAAGTTTGAAAAATGATCCAACTTTAAGCAGACGATGCTTAGTAGACGAATTTTTTAAAAAAATTTTTTATTAAAAGTTTGAGTGATTGAACTACCCTTCTAGTTTCTAGAACACTTTGTTGTTCGTCTTTATTTTGCTCTTGGAAGACTAAACTAATCATAGTTCGAAAACCAGCTGTTCATAAACCCCATCTTAAGTAAATTTAAGCTGTTTTGTTCAGCGAATTAAGGCACTGATATAATACAGTACATCAGCTTTCTTACTGAAAGCTATTTGATTACATTTCAATGAAAAGTAATCAATATACTTAACCCTGTTTTTTTTAAAATAAATGTTATATACTCTAGAAATTAACTATAATAATAAAAAAGAGATAAGAAACCAACCAACACACTAAAATGTCTCATTTTCAAATTTGTTTTCTACATGTTGCTTTTCTTGTATTTTTTTTCTTTCTTAAATATATAACCAGTAAAACGTTGGTTAAAATTTTATTTTCCAATTAAAGAGACCAATCCATATAAAAAAAATTTATTAATGGAATTATTTTTTACTGTTTTTGCAGCTTTGCGGTATAAACAGTCCAAAATAAAGACAAATAAAACTGAAGAATCATTAGCCATTAATCCACCTAGGGATTGGTCACGTTCTTGGTCAGGTAAGAATTAACCAACGTTTTATCATTACAAAAAAAAATTATTAAATGTGGTGACAATTTCTCATTTGACACAAAATAATAATTAGTTAGTCAAAAAGGAATAAAGAAAAATTATAGTTGACGCGTGCCTTATCAAAATTTAATTTTTTTTTTCAGGAGATAGAAAAAGGCATACAATTATGTATTATAATTGAATGTTGTTTTTAAATGAAGCTAAAAATTCTCATTAGTTCTCAGAACAAGAAAAATTACTTGTATAAAATACTCATTCAAACGTTAAAGTCTGAATACTCGTAGAAATGATATGACTACAATTTCCCAATTTCTATTTGCATTTTTTCATATCTACAAAGAAATTTTGGTCAAAACTATTTTATTAAATGATTTAATTAAAATAATTATGTATTTTTTTTTTATCTTTTTATAGTACACAGCGACTCAAGCAGTATCAACCGACAATGGTTTGTGGCAACTGTGGTGGTGATGATCACATACTTGGCTACTTTCTATGCTTCTTGAAGTATCTTCGGGAACAATTGTCCATTCAGTGAAGAGGTTCATCTTTCAACCCCTTCCATTGCTACCTAAAATGCAACTATAAAATAGGATTGACTACAACAACAAAAACAACAAAAAAAGATATCAGAATGTTCTTGCCACCGTCATCTTCGGGAAAATAATAAAAAAATCTTAATTTGCATAAAGAACTAAACAAAAAATTGATGCATTTTTTTTTGGTTTGCGACTTTTAAAATACGAAAATACACCAATAAAAAAGACACTGAGTGACTTTGTGAGTGACAGTTATTGTGACATAACGTAAATAATAAAAAAAAACTATGAATATGAGAGAGATCATCCATCTTGCTTTTTCCTTTAGGCTAAATATTATGTTTTCTTCCTTAAAAAAATGAATTATACATGAATAGGATTTTGTTTCTACATTAGGCCAATGCAGATATTTTGAGTAAGAAAAAGAAGAAAGAAAAAAAAAACGAAATCTTAAGTCTCACGAAAAAAATCGATTTGTGTCTCCTGAACTGAAAGAAGCTATTAAGTTATAGATAATTTTATCATTTTTAAATTAGACAGGTGAAATAACCAAAATTGGATTAATTCGAATTTTGAAAAGGACATCATCCATTGCCAACGTTATTACTTAAAAATAAAAACAAAATAAAATCTAATTTATATTCTGTGGCCACAATCCCCCCCCCCCCCCCGCTCAAAAATCAGTCAAGAGTTCAATTTTATCTGTGTATAACATAATAATAGGCTCAACATTCAAAATGATGATTCATAATTATGTATTGGATTAAAGTTCCAAAAACATTTTCAATTAAATCTTTAGTATTAATTTTTATAAGTATTTTCAGTTGTTGCATATTCAGATGAATGAATACATTAAAAGTGACGTCAGCCACCAAATTGCGCTTCCTGTTTTTAGTATTTTTTTAAAAAAACAAAACTAAACTAAACTTTACCTAAAATGTTTTTAAATGTTTATAGGAAGGTATAATGACGTGATGAGGAATAAATAGTATTCCACCACAATATAACAAATATTTTAGTTTTAAATAAGGTTAAAGTTTGATATAATCTTATACCTTGTACACACATGAGTTAAATGAATTCAAATTAAATGTGTTTAGGTGAATTATACAGAATCTTGTTAAGGACATGAACACCAAATAAAAATTGACTTTATTATTAATATTTTAAATTGAAATACTAAATCAATATTTTGTCAATAGTTTATATATTATATTTAAGTTAATTAACTCAATATTTTTAGATTATGAACTGAATAAATTGAATTGCACATATTGTTGTTTGCCCTTCACAGGGCTCTGTAGAACACATTTATTATTTAAATGCATTTAAATTATCAGGTGTGTACTAGGTATTAGTATAGGTGTGCTCCTAGATTATTTAAATAAACTATAAGCTTGTTTGGAAAGCACAAGCACCAAAAACGCGTAGAAAAGTTAGCATTTATAATTGCCTCAGTGTAAAATAAAGCTTGTGACGTCAGAGGGGTTAACGTAAAATTTAAATTTGTGTCATTTAATTTTACAATAAAAGAGATGATATCAAACTCTTTGTCTTCAATTTAAACAAAGGAGTTCTTGAATTCTTTTGTCATTACCCCTTTTAATCAGGCAAAATGACACAACCTTAATTTTTTTTTGGAAACCTCTCTGATGTCATAAGCTTTATTTTACATACTGTAGAGTTCCACAGCTTTTTAAAACGTTCTAAAGCCTCTATTGGTGAGGGTGGGTTAGGTTAAACTATATTAGGTTATAATTGTTTCAAGGTGCCTGTGGGTGCAGCCCCCAGTTAGTCAAAAAAGTTTAATTTGATTTAAAAGACGATTAGGTTAGGCCACAAGCATGTTAATATACAATGTATAGCCCCAAAAATGCCATACAACTCCATTTCAATTCTAATTTTCACACGCTTGTTTTTTAACGTGTTTTTGATGTTTCTGCGCCGAAATAAATTTGCATATTTATACTGAGCTCGTCAAGACTTTTCTAATGAGCAATAGTTTATTTAAATAGAAGAGAGACACATATACTAGGATTGCGCCTAAAGTTTCTATAGGCACAATAAAAAGATGCCAGAAACGTATTCAAAAATGGAATTATATCAGGGGAACACTCCTAAATGTTAAATTTAGATAATTAACTTTTAGAAACAACTTTTTAAAAGAAATTCAAAGTTTGCATTTTAATCATGTCACCTTTGAAATTAAATTTAGGGTTGTATTTTATTGATTCTTAAGTCAACGGTGAAACTAAACTAAATAACTTTTACATTAAAACTTGCTATCATATGTTCATGAGTTTAGCACTACCATTGACTTAGCAGTCATTAAGAATATGAACTTTTGTATAGATGCACCACTGTAAGATGAAGCTTGTGACGTCAAAGGAACTGACAAAAAAATTTAGGCTTGTTTTATTTTGTCTGATAAAAAGTGGTAATAAAAGACTAAATGATACAAACCTAATTTGTCAACCCCTCTGACGTCATAAGCTTCACTTTATGTAGAGGCAACTATAGTGTTTTAAAAGACAAAAAGACGTTTACATTTTCAGTTCACGAAATTTCAAATGGTCACAAAAGTTCATTTTTTTTTAAATTATTATCATCATAAAAAATGAAAACACCACCAGTACAGAAATTTCTTTACTGTTATAATTCAAAATAAATTTTGAATTTTTCTAAAAAGTTTCTTCTAAAAGGCTAAGGACCTCTCTCAATCTTTTGCTCCAACATCTACGTTAAATTTCTACAGTTAGGTCTACTTCATACAGAAAATTGGCTATTTTATAAATAAAAAGTATCACAAAATTGTGACACTTTCTTAATATTATAAAAAAAAACTAATCGCTCATTCTTAATGGTAAAAGTTCAGCTTTTGGCTATTGACTTACAAGTAAATTATTGCTTGCAGGTAAAATTATTTCTTAAAAGCGAAATTATGATTCTGAATTTAAAATACCACATAAAAGTACCGGTAACAATATTTTTTTTCTGACTGGCCATCAGTACAATGCCATTATACTGATTGCTATGTTTATTGTGTAGAGGAATACTATTAAAACAACAAACAAACCTTTTGTTTATATAAAACTAACTCCGTGTATCCTCTCTCTTTTTCTCAGAAAAAAATGGATTTTCGTACTCTGTAATTATAAGTGTGTGTCCGTCGTACCTATATATAGCCTATTTGTATGTGCTATATCACTGTACCGACATGTACATACACCCAAATGCATTTGTGTTTTGTCATATTGTGTTCAGATTAAGATAACATCTGGACATCATCAAAATCATCAAAAAAAATATATAATAAAAACTATGTATGAAAAAAAATATATATTACGAAATGTAATCATGTAAAAGTGTAAAATATAATGTACAATTATACACTTCTAGTCTAATGTGGACTTGTATTTGGACTTGTAGTGTCTTGAAGTTGAAGCAAGAGAAGTTATCATTTTTTTGTAAGAAAAAAAATTTGGTTGTTGTTGCTCTTAAAAAATAACAACTTCCATTAATATACATCATATCGTATAGCCCTAACATTTGTAAGTTATATTTCAAGACTTTTCAAAATTGTATAAGCTGTGTGTAATTGATAATAGTATTTACATGCTCATAAACAAATTAAATTTCTAAAAAAATGTCAAAGACAGCTTTACACAGCGGAAACCTTTTTTTCTTTTTGCAAAACTTGAGTATTTCAAAAGAAAATATGAATAAATAAAAATATTATTATTGTTTTTTTAATTATAAGATTAGTTTTTTAAGTAATGAAATAGGTAAGTATATTTTTTAAAATATTTGAGTTTAGAAAGAAGAAGATATTTGCAAAATTGGAAAGTATTTAGAAATAAATGTGGATAAATAAAGTACTAGTATTTTTTTTAATTTTAAGTTAATTACTTTAAGCATTCAAAGGTAAGTAAAATATATTTATCCTTGCAGTATTTTATGAGGTCAAAGAGTTTTGCAAAATGGATGAATTTGAAGTATTGACAATAAATATAATTAATGTGAATATTGCTTTCATTTTTACATATCGTATTTTATTAATTATTATTTATATTTATTTTTTTTATCAAAGGTAAGTAAAATATTTTTTTACCTTACATTATTTTATATGTTAAAGTTTTGCAAAACTGGAATATTTAGGAAAAAAAAAATCGTGGTAAATTAAGGTTATAAATATTGTTTTAATCATAACGTGACGATTTCATGTAATTAAAGGAAATTAAAATGTATTTAAATGTACCTTATTTTATTCATTTTTTGTTGTCCCATTTGTATCCACGAAGTGAATCAACTCATTAAGGTAGAAAGAACATTGTAGATATTAAACCTACATTTTGAGAAAAAAAAATATGATAATAGTTGATTAAAACACAAAGTTATACTCTTTTTGTTTATTTATAAACAAGTGTTTTTTTATATGTATGTATATGCATATATACAAACAAAAATGCCATTTATAGATACATACATAGGACAACATTGTTTTTTCGATGATTGCTCAGGAAGAAAGAAAAACATAAACGAAAATTAAAAATTTCAGAATGAAAATTAATAGCCCAGACAATTATAATAGTTAAAAACCTAAAAAAAAAGACTTTCAAAAGTTTAAAATATTTACAGCAATACCATTAGAAGCAGGGTAAAAAGTCCAGAAATCGAGAGATATCGAGAAGAATAGAAGAAAAAAAGCCTTGATGAACAGTAGTAACACACACACCTATGCGAAAATCCATTTAATGTAACTGCCCGCAACAACAACAACAAAAACCACCACCACCATCAGTTACAGGTGAACAATCTTTATCGCATATATTCCACCCATCAAATAAAATTTTTAAAGATTTCAAAAGGTTTTTTTTTTCTCTCACTATATATCGACTTGAGAAGCATTTTTGTTTTCTTCAATTGCAGAATTGCACATATTGCAGTAAAATACACACCTGATTTTTTTTGCTAAGCTTTTTTTAGAGAGCATATTTTGGTATTTGGAAGGGCAGTAAGTAAAAAGATGAACAAAACAAAGATTCAACATTTAAATTTCCATTTCAATGATGATATCAATAATTTGTGGCATAAAGCAAATGAAAAAAAAAGAATATTAATATTATTACATGTTACAATGCCATTAGTGATCATACTTGCCAATAAAAATAAACAAATGAAAAAATTCTATACAATTTACCTGGCAAGAATATTCTCACATCCAGATGATAAGATTGTATTTTTTTCGTTTCTCTTTTAAAAATAAAAAATGTGATAACATTGTTTTTGAGGGGCCATGTGCATTATGATTGGAAGTATAGGATGGAGAATGGCTACAAAGCATTTTTGGCTAAACATTACACCATTATGATGGGCCAAAAATTGGCCATAATTAAAGAGGAAGAAAGAGAGAGAGAGAGGCATTGGGCTTTTGTAGTCATTATACAAGGCCTTCTGGTTCTAATATTGCCCTAATGAGTTTAATGTTTTTTTTTCTTCTTCATGAAGTCCCCTTTCATTCACTTTCAGTTTCACATTCATACTCTCTAAATTCCATACTATTGCTCAGAAGAAGAAGAAGAAATCAAAATAGAAATGTGGCAAGAATAAACATAAATTTACTAATTTCATAAAAAGAAACAAAAGACAATCATCCTAGATAATCGATGATTTTAAAAAAAATTAGTATATATGCTTTTTCTTGATGTTTGCTCAATGTTCAGGTTGTTGCCATCGACTTTTATTTAGTAGAAGAGTAAGTGGCGTTGAGCATATATCGAAGACGACACCGTTCCTGACCGTTGAGCACGTCAAGCAAAAAAAAGAACAAAAATAAAAGTTAATTTGAAGAGAGAGAGAGAGAGAGAGAGAGAGAGAGAGAAAAAAAAATAATGAAAAATAACAAAATATTAGATGTTAGTAGGTGAAGAAGAAGATAACTTCTACACACAAACACAATGTCATCAATGTCTTTTTTTTACTTCCAACATATCTTAGTGCATCTGTGTCACTCAGAAAAAAAGGAGAGTAGCACACATAACTGTGGATAAATTCACAAAAGTTTGGCCAGTTCCACGTTTTCGAAGAATGTATCTCACCATTTTTTTATTTTGAAATTTGATCAAACCGTTGTCGGATTCCATTTTATGTAGAAAAACGTCTTTATCGAAGAAACAGACACTTCACTTCAACACAGCACTCCCATTATTAAGGGTAAAAACACAAAGCAAAGCATGTGTTCAATTCCTTTAGGTGAAAAGATGATAGACCAGCTTCCTAATAAATAAAGCAAAACAAAAATCAACAATCAAAAACTTACTTAAAATTAAGTAATTACAGTCACTCAAACCACAATTAAAAAGTTCCAATAAAAAAACACTTGTTTAGAGGATAGATTTCTCTAGTTGAAAAAATTCTTATGACAAGAAACACCTTTTAACTAGTTTTCTTGATTTAAAAAAAAGTAAAATTGTGGTTGCTCTATTAATTAGCCTCCTAAAGCAATATGTGTTCTATCTAATAAACAATAAATAGGCCTATTTTATAATTGTAGGATTATAGTGTAAATGTTATTTGCAATATGTTTTCCAGTTAGATAAAGACTAGAAACTAGAATATGTAGAATTTCATTACAATAACTTTCATAATGATATTTTAAAATTGATCTTCAAAATTAAAGGTTTATCTGAGTGTTTACAAATTAACACCTTTAATATTTTTCAAAATATTTTAAAATTGTCAATTCAATCTTTATTTTACCACAAAGTTTTCAAAATTTGTCAATTAAAATTTCAAGGATACAATATAGACAAAAAAACAAGCAATTCTCATCAATCAATGCACAAATACCATTATCAGGTGTCAATTTGGAAATGGAACTTTCATACTGTACATATAATAAGACTGCTAATAGCCTATTCTTTTTTTTATAGATTCTATCCAGTAATGCAAAGTAACAGTTCTGGATGAATCGATGAATAACAGAATATGCAGCACATAGATCATACATGTTTTTTTTTAGAAAATACTATTTTTCCCAAAAGTGGTACATGTTTGCAAAAATATAGAACATTGCATTTCATTCCAAACGCAAAGTGTAAAAACATTTTCGCGCAATGCGGTTGTTATATTGCATATTATGAAATGAAAATGTGGTATGAAGAGAATATATATATATATATATATATATATATATATATATATATATATATATATATATATATATATATATATATATATATATATATATATTCTCCAAGGTAATAAGCAACTGCTAGACGCAGGGTACAAAAAATGTACTATACCTGAATCGGATTGTGGTTTGTGCTTTGGAGGAATAACAAATGCATTATCCCTTTCAATTCCAACTGCATCCTTGTTGCCAGTAAGATATTTCTTATCTAGTTGACAATACAAAGTACATATAGCAAAAAAAAACAGTATTTATTATATAAATAGTAATTATGGGTAAAAGGGAAAGGGAAAAAATATGAGTACTATTCTACTTGCCTTTGTCAGACATAGAAATATCTTCAAACAAAGCATTCTGTCTTGTGCCAGTGCTTTTACTTCGAGATGACGTTCCATTCTTTGCATTGGAAAAATTCGAGAAGACTGCAATAAGAATAGAAAATTAAAAATAAAGACTGTATTGCATTATTAAAATTGTTTTTATGCCAATTATTTATTTATAAAGCTAAGAAAAATGCATATTTTAAGACTTCATGTAACATACATGTATGCACTGTACAGTATATGTTCTAGAATATTTGAAGAATATAACAGTAAAGTTATCTAATTAGCAGTAAATAAAAACATTTATTTTCTCTCTAATGTAAATAAAATCATGCTAAAATAACTTAATTAAATTAACTTAGTGGTGTATTCTATCAATCAGCAACTGTTTACATGTATAGACACGGGATTATACAGGGGGGGACTCATGGTCTTTGCCTCAATATGTGTGCCCTCAAGCAGGCCCCTACAGCTAAATCTACACTTACACAGACGAGTGGCATCTTTAAGCATATAAATTGCATTCTAAATATTAATCTTTCATTTTTTTTATTTTTATAAATAAAAAAAGGGTCTGTTGAGTTTTTCAATTATTTTAAAATCTTTTATATATAGTAGCAGAATGGGCTCCGTCGTCTTTGCTATATTATATTTGCCCCAAGTGGCGCCCTACGGCCAAATCGCCACTTACACAGTGAGTGGCACCACATGCATATTAAAGTAAATATTAAAGAATAATTCTAAAATTTTGTAATTATTAGAGTACCCTTATGAGCCTTTTATTTATTTTAAAATATACTACTTTCAAATTGCACAGTACTAATGTATAATGTGTCTCATCGGTTTTTTTCTTCTTTTCTCCAATATGGCCACAAGCAGGCTCCTACAGCTAAATCTGCACTTAAACTGTGACATTGCATGCATTACATCACATGCAACTAGACTAGAAATTTTAATCCTTGTTTTTTTTATATATACATGTATATTTTTAGAGATTTGTTTTTTTTTTTAGTCTTTCATTTATTTTTAAATTTTCTTAGGTATTTATTTAAAAGAGAAAAAAAACTTCTTTGAGTATTTCGAGGAGAAAAAAATACAAAATAGAACCATTTCTATTCATTACTTATGCACATTGCGTACATTCTCTTTTTATTCTTCAAAAGAAGAGAAGCAAACACTCAAAGACATGTTTTGTTTTTTGTCTTTTTTTCTTTATATATATGATTTCTTTTCTTGACTTATACAAGCGAAAAGCGTTTGGGGAATACAGAGGATTTGTTCGAATTATCAGGACGTCCCCGTTTTTTTTTCTCAAGGTGGTTTTAGTGTTCAGGGCACGTCCTGACGGTAATTGGATTTCGTTGTTTGTTTTCATATTCTCTCGTGGCTAAATTAAGGCGACTGACTAAACAACAGAAAATATATATATATATATATATATATATATATATATATATATATATATTTTCAGGTCTTTTTGTCTGGTTTTTTGAGAGAACCTGTCCACCATTTCGTAAAGTAAAAAGCTTAACAAAGCACATCAAAATGTGTCCATATAGACATTTAGATTTCCACACTAGAGACTATACATAAATATACATAGGCCCTAAACCCAATCTTCAAACAAGATTCAGTTACTGAAAGTATAAATTAATTAAAACAGTAAGATTGCTTCTAATGTTAGTCAATACATTTAGGTTGTTATATTGGGTCTAGATACTTTTTTGTATGTGTTGCTGATTAAAAGACAATCATGTAATTAGAGTGGCATCAACAAATTAAGATTAACGCCCTGAGAGTAGAAAATGTCTACATTTATTAATGTAATTTGTCATAGACAAAAATCTTTTACACATAGGTGCACATTTGCCTACAAATTGTTGTTGTTATTGTAGATGATATAATTGTGTTTTGCTTCCCCTTTCAAACAAACACTTTTACAATAACTACATTAAGGTGGATTCGCATTACTCAACTATTTGTTATAAAATGTAGTGCAATGCCAGAAAACAAAATCTGCAACTTATGGTAGGAGGGGGGGGTGTTGTGAAGAATAGAACAATTATAATTTTGTCAAACAGTTGTTTTACAAATAATAGAAATACATGCTCTGTACATAATAAATCAAGGCTAAGATCTTGTTAAAATTATGATAAAATGGCATTGATCAAAATGACTAACATGTAAATTAATGATGAGTCTCATTCTTCATTTAGGCAAAAAAATGCTTTTTTTTCAATAAAAACAAATTAGAGGCTAGAACTGTCTCAAAGGTAATCATCACTTGACCAAGACTTCTCCTAGATTTTAGCCTCTAAAAACATCGTTTTTGATTTAACAAAGTGTGACTTTTTTCACATTATTTCATCAGTAATAATTCAGTAATGAATGATACATAAATATTGTACAACAATTTGTTGAGTCAATGTGAATCTACCTTTAGACTTTATATAACTTGGAATAAAAACCTACAAACCAAGCTTATGATAACTGTGTTGCATTGTTGCTGTAGCTTTTTTTTGTCAACTAAAAGCTGTTTTAACAAAATAAGAATGGTGCATTCCCTATTAATAAATTGCAAATAGACTCAACACTATGACTGTGTTTGAACATAGGAATAATTAATAAATACAAATATAATGAGTGTGCTTTACTAAAAATATCACAAACGTCAGTGATGGTCCCACTTTTATAAAAATAAAAAGACACAAACCATGTTCTCACACACAAATACTGTACTATTAAAAATGAAAACAAAACGATTTTTAGTAAAAATAAAAGCATAATGGTGCATTCACACTTGTATTGACATTTTGTATACCGGTAATACATGAATGTTAGATAAACACAGAAAGTGTTTGGTAGGCTTTTTTTTTTTCCTATACATACTGTACATATATATTAATGATTTTATCTTATGTTTTTGTTTACTTTTAAACGAGTTCCACATATTATACAGGTCCACATATTTTTTTTAACAATTGTCAAAGTCTTTAGCATAAAATATAAACTAAAATGTTGTTGCAAAGAAAATATAATTACGACGCGAAACTTGTGTAATCTTTTTTATGAATGTGTAAACTGTATCATAACATGCTTGAGTTGAATGACTTAATATAAAATTACTAAAATTGTATGTTAATAAAAATAATAAATAAGGCAATAAAAAAATGAAAAATATATTTAGATTTATATAATTTGGTAAAAATAAGTCATTTTATATTTAACGTTAAAAAATAACAATTTTTGAAGTAATTTGTGGACATAATTAAAATTACAATTAAAAAGCATTGAAATGTTGAAAAGAAAAAAATGCCTTTTAACTTCCAAGTATGTAAACTCATTATACGAAATAAAAGTCTAGTGTAAATGCACCTATTAATCAAAGTATTTTAAAAGATACAAGATTTTTTTACATTTCTATTCCCGTTCATAATAAAATATATTAAGGCAATTTTGATTGCTATGTGTTAAATTCAGACTTAACACTTTCAAATATATTTTTATAAAAAAAAACTTTTTGATTTAGGCCAAAAGAAATTCGTCATGTCAGCAAAAAATGCTGATAAAAGTAACAATTAATTGGAAATTACTATGGAAACCAACATAAAAACCCAAATATTTATAACCTATAACTGTTTGTTTTATATAGTATTTATCATCACGCCATAAACTTTGTTAGCCACTGCGGGTTTTTTTTTGTTTTTCATCTACAGAAAAAAAAATACTATTTGTTGTTGATAAAATCATTCATAGATAAAAATCTAATATATTGCTTGTGTTTGCCCGCAACACTAACCAAACACTTGTCTACATAAAATACATACAATATATTTCATGTAGAAACAAAGTTATTACTCAAAATCATTACATATGATAAATAAATTCACTTAAGAAAATTAGATGAAAAAAATAATATGAAAGGGGGAGAGAGAGAAAGAAAGAGAGAGAGAGAGAGAGAGAGAGAGAGAGAGAGAGAGAGAGAGAGAGAGAGAGAGAGAGAGAGAGAGAGAGACTGGACTCTTTATTACTTCACAAAGATACAGATCAATTCCAACTATATTGTGTTCTTGTATATTTATCTAGTGACCTCAACCTATTCGTCAGTTTAATATAAATATGATTAGTGGAGTCCAGTGACAGTAACAATCTCATTTGAAATTGCCTTTATAGTAAAAAAACAAATGAGTTAGAGATGTGTGTGTGTGTTATACTTTTTGACAGTGAACAAACGCGTTCATCAAAGTAAAATTGAATGTAGAAAAGTTTGCCAACATGCCCATTGGCCACCACCAACCACCCTTAAAGCTCAAATCCATTCCATGCACTTCTATTTCACCCTCAATTCAAAATGCTTTTAATTAGATTATGTCAATATTTTCTGAGCAAACTGCTCTTGGTATGTTCAGAGGGAAGGAGGGGAGGGGGGAACAACATTGGAGATCATGAGAGGAAAAATAGTACAAGTTTGGATGGAGGCAACATCACATCATGTTCTCTATTTAGAAAAGACAACTTTATTGATTTTTTCTTTAGGTTTTTTTTTCTTCTTCTTCTTCTTCTTCTTCTTCTTCAAAATAATGAATAGGAACCTTACGTCATTGTTTAGACAGTGAACGCATGCGCACATTCTAACTAAAGGAAACGAGAAATTCGAAAATAAATTTGTCATTCCCTCATTTCAGATGCAAATTGAGAAAAATAATTTTTTTTTTAAAAAAGACATTTAAATTTAAACTCAATTAATAAACCACCAAATATGTAAAATATGAAACTGGTCTACGCAGTGTAGCCTAAGCAATAAAGTGAATAGTTTAGAAGACAAGAGGGATAAGTGACATTTTAATATAAAAATGAAGATAAAAGTACCACTTTTGTGGCTGAAATAATAAAGAATTTGATGGACAAAAAAAATAAATGAAAAAGCTACTCAATTGTTGTTAAGTTTCAAAACGTAGAACTATAACAATGATATCTATGGAGGTCTCTTTGCTTTATACTCAATTTACTCAGAACATTATTTTCGTCACTTATTCATCTTGGCTTCAAAGCCTCTCTTTTGCAATATTATAATAATCGCTGAGTTCAGTATCTAAGCGCTTTTCAAGTGGGTCGAGGTGCATGTTATGTTTGAGGGACACTTTTCATGACAAACGTTACGTTGATAAACTGTTGAATGTTTGCCATGCACGGCGCCTCATGCATATCACAATCATCAAGTCGATTAAAAAGTGCTAAGAAACTGAACGCACTCGGAAGTGTAGACTGCCCATATCTCCAAATTTGCCATCTCTTAATTTAAGGTCTTACGTTGTTACTTCAAAGTCAATAGGATTGGCGGCGAAATGGGAAAACTGTGAAATAAAATTCGGTAACCTGCGTTCACACCACACCACATCACATCAGGCAAAATATAATAATTAAATTCAGTCATGCAAACAAATATTCAATTACAAAATTAATTGAAACTGCTTTTTAAGAAATGAATAAATATATGAAGTAAGAAAGAGAAAGAGAGTGAGAGAGAGAGAGAGAATAGATGAAATGTTGAAAACAGATGATTTAAGAAGAAAAATATTGCATGCATTGTTTTAGATCAATATTGGAATTCGAATTAAAATGAAGAGCAAATTTGAAAAAAAAAAAGAGTAAAGTACTTGAGCATATATAAGTTATATGCAGAAAAAAAAACCATTAAAATATAATTTTGCAAACAGGTGACGTCACCTTCGGGGCGGAGACCAATCCTATCTTCAGGTGAATGTGGAGACCGTGTTGGCGGCTGGATCTCTGCAGCAAAGGAAATTCATTAAATATTAATAATTAAATTAATTCAAACAAAAATGTCTCTTTTGCATAAATAAATATGTTGAATCCCACCCACCGTCCTTACTTTCTTGCCTTTCCTTGATTTCTCTTTAATTTAGCAATAAATTTATAAAGCGTATACAAAACTAATTTGCAAATAACTCAATTTCTTTTGATGTTTTAAAATTAAAGCTTACTTTAAACGTACGCATACAAAAAAAAAGCCAAAGCAAACTACATATGCTGACATTTAGATTTTAACTTTGCCTTTCCTATACAACTTCAAAGGATTTTTATACTGTATGAAATGTAACAAGTTTGTTTCATTTGGTCAATTTGATAAGAGTAACTAGACTGGACTTGAATGAGGTTTTTTTATCCATCCATACTGCTAGAGGGCCTTAAGTCTCAAATATAACCAGACATTGTTGTTACAACTGGCCCAGACGTCTGACCCCTTAAGATGCAATGGCTAACAACATAATTATGATCCAAAGTTTGATAAGTAGATTTATAAATAAATTAATATCAATTTAAATCCAAATCTGTCATAATTAAGCACCATATGTTCAAATCTTTATTTGCTACTATTTTAAAGTTAATTAATAATTTTAAATCTAATAATTATTCAAATTATTCTCAAAACTTTTCCAAAGTTAGAATTATTTTGGATTACTCTATATACAGTATTATATGAAGCTCTTTGTGCATTGATCACATCACTTTTGAAGTTGTAAAAGATTTCTACTTTGTACGAATACACATATAGAAAATATTTTATGCTCAATTCGAGAATGTTCAACAATGCGTGAAATAAGAGAAATGAATATGTGTGTAGCTGGTGTCATGGGTCAGTGGCCACTTTAAAAGTAACAATACATAAAACAATCATAATAGATACAGTAAAACGTCAATGTGTTTTTTTTTTGTATTACACGTAGACCTCCTACCCATCTCGACCTAAACCTACAGTGAATTCAAGCATGTTGTAATTTAGGCCATATTCTCCACATTTCTCTTCTAAAAAAAACGAACTGCAATCCAGACAAAAATTTAGAAAGTTAATGTCAAATAGGTGAATATATTAAAGTTTAGAATCATGATTAAAGGTCGGAATTATTAGGTCTATGAGTAAAAAAAACATTTGAAGTTCAAGTGCCACCTTATGTCAATCAAAATTTTGGCTTTGAAAAAAAAGTTTAATAATATTTTAGGATCGGCTTTACCATTATTTGCATTTGAGTCCCTTCAGCTCCCCTGGTGTTTGGCAATTTTTTCCCACATTAAATTAGAAAGAAATTAAAAATAATTGTCATTTTTTTTACTTATTCATTAAAGAAAATAACAAATAAATTAGTCATTGTAGAAAATTGCGGCCCCTAAAAATTGGGGCTCTAGGCCAAAAATCGATACTACCATGTTGAGAAACATTCGCTGAATTTTACTATACGTTTATCTTATGAATAAAACCGTTGTTAAAGAATTTCAAATGTTTTAGATTTGGCATTTTCACACTTTTAATAAATGAAAAAAAAACTAAGTTAAACATACATTTCATTCAATCTTTCATTTATCATCTCAGTAAGAGTTATTTTTAAAATGATAATTTTTTCTTCAATGATAGTTCATATTTAATAAGTTAATCAACTCTCCACTCTTGGAGGATTCATTTAATGAGAAAAAGGGTAAGCCGTGCAAATAATCATTAAGGCAAGTACTAATTCAGATAATGTGATCATCACTGTCCGTGGCACTTGCAAGTCATCCTAATCTAATAATAACTGAATCATAACTCAGAATCTAATCGTAAAAATGATACATGACAAAAACTGAAATGATTGGTCAGTGACGCGAATAGGATCAACAGTGCATATTACAACTTAGAACACATTATTGTTGGTAACTACTATTGCAATTGTAGCATGTCTTCAATTAGGCTTCTAAAAAGCCACTGAAGATATCATTGGAAAGAAAGAAGAAAAAAAAGTGTCTCTAGAGTAGATGTGTAACTAAACGGAAATTACACTGACTATACTGACATTACAGGTAGAAAAAAGCTATAATAAAATAAGTTTAAGAGTGACCATAAAAGGCAAGAATGGCATTAATTCTACCATCTATCAAGAACTTTAGTAAGGATGCTTTTTAGAAGACAACAACAACAACAACAAAAAGAACTTAATATGGTTTATGAACTTATGATTTTCAGGAGTAACACAAAGAAGAAACGAAAAAAAAACATGTAACAGTATTTTCATGTTGATATTTTTCAAAATAAACTTTTCATATAAAAAATAAATGCTATTTTCAAACTCAGATAAAAGATTTATTTTGAAAGATATCCATATAAAAATACAATTCTGTAATTGAACTAGTTTCTAAAACACTTTCTAGTTTCACTTAATTTTACTTATGAAAGACAGAATAATACAATCAAGAGTTCAAAGGGGGTTTACACTTTAATACCATTTTTTTTTAAAAAAACCTCAAAAATATAGAAGATTTTTTTTTAAAGTGTAAACAAATGATTTAAAAAAAATTCAGCTTTTTTTCAAAAAAAAATTTTTTTTTGCCATTTTTAAAAACTTATAAATCATTTTTCACTTTAAACTACCGTGAAAGATTTATTTTTAAATATATTAACACGAGATAGACAACCAATTCCTATGTTCCAAATGCATCTAGAAGAAAACTTGGCCCTAGCACTCAAACTTGAATCCTCTGAGCAGGATTAGAACATATTTAAACACATTTTTTTTCAGGAGTACCTAATAAAACAAGATTGTTTTGTCTTTGTAGGTACTATGTTCACGTGTTAAGTTTATGATTAAATTAAAGTCAATTACTGTACATTTTCAAATGAAGAACAAGAAAATTAAACAAAAAAACATGTTTTTTGTGATACTCGCTTTTATAAAAACGTAGCAAAAACACAAAACCTAATCTGTTCTTGTCTTGTTGGTGTAGTGGTTAGTGTCTCAACCCGTAGTAATGTTGGTCATGGGTTCATTCCCTTGCAGTCTGGATTATTTTCAAATATTTCAGAAGGTGGTGGACAAAGAAACAAACAAATTACGAAGTTAAATAAAAGCGAGTAAAAAGAAGAAAATCTCAAACCTTAACATTATGAAACAAAAGAATAACTATACCAAATAATAATCTTGAATTTACACATAAAATAGTGCAGCTTTAAAGCCAGGAATAGTGTTTATGTTATTTTGAACTTAAAAAAAATAAATAAGTTGTACAGTATTTGTTAAAATTTATTTTACAGTTATATATAAAAAAATTGATATTGTGACAAAATACAAAAATAAACACATGAGGATGTGGTAATATATGGTGAAAATAATGTAGTGTATTATTTTGTATTCATAGTTCAGCCTTTCACAGCCAGATGGCGTTCAATGTCTAGCAGAATTTAGACATTATCGATCCGTTTCAAAAATGTTGTGTTTGTATATTGTTAGGAGAGTAGAAAAAAAAGCACTACAGATATAAATAAAAATAAAAATATCACACACTAGACTACTACTACCATTGTAAAGTTTTGCAATAACAAAAAAATCTTCAAATTTAAAATTGGTTTTACCACTGAATTTCTTTTTTTTTTTAAACATGTGGTGTAATCGATTTTAAAAGTGCTGCTGTTTTTTTCTTCTTCAAGTAGCCATTGCTTTTACAATAACTTCACAGCAGTCATTTCTTTTTTTTCTTCTTCATGCTTCCAATTTTTTTGTGCGTATACAACAATATAAATGAAACAAACCAATATGCCTGAACCAAATATGGGCATATTTTTTAACAATAGATGCACAACAAATTATTTACTAGGTGTTATGCCTTTTGTTGTAGTATTGATTTATAATTAAAGCTATGTCTAAAATAGCTACTTTTATTGACCCCCTTTCCGAGTGAACGAATTAGACCTAATTTTACTATAAATATATTATCATTAATACAGTATATGCTATATAGATGTTTATGTAGAACAGGAGGAATATTACATTTGAAGTAATTAGAGTAGACACGATCAACAATGATTGTATAAACCTCATTAGGATAACAAACTTAATCATAAATTAATGAGTAAATTTTCAACAAAAAAAATGTTTCTTGAAAGAAAACTTTACTAAGGGATATTTATCTTAATTGTTTGTTAGTGTGAAAATAATTAAAAATAAAAGATAATTAGAAAAGGTTGTTTTCTCTCTCTCTCACTCTCTCTCTCTCTCTCAGCACTCCCAACGAATGTGTTTCACATACTAGAATAGCTTAAATAATTTTAACAATACCTAAGATTACTTCAATAAAGATTTAACATCCTTCATGAATTAAGATTAAATAATCGCCCATCTTGAATCTTCATTAACTTAGTTGCATATTTGAAATCAGCTTCATTGTACTCGCGCCTATTTAAAAAGACAGAAGATTCAAGATGGCCGTCAGAGCAACAGAACATTGCTTTATACTGTTATACAATTTATACATTTGTATTATGGCTTCAGACAGTTTCAGTAGCAGATTTTTTTTTTTTTCAGATTGCATCCTTTGCACAGAATACAAAAATATAAAAAAATCCTATTCTTGGATTGCAATTTTAATATGACTATTCTATGTTGGAACCCTGGGTAAAGAGTTTAGGTTGAAATGTAGGTACATGGCTGTGTTATTTCTGTAGATTATTTTAAATGAATGTTTACATTTCATGTGTTTTAAGTCAAAATTATTTGTTGAGCAAAAATCTTTACTAATAGCATCAAAATGCACTTCACATATAAGCTAAGCTTAATG
Source organism: Brachycybe producta (assembly GCA_036925085.1). Lineage (NCBI taxonomy): Eukaryota > Metazoa > Arthropoda > Diplopoda > Playtdesmida > Andrognathidae > Brachycybe > Brachycybe producta. Next base: position 4,092,231 of record JAUPFP010000004.1, read on the forward strand.
AATCTGATGAAAAGCTATTGTTAAATACAACAATGAACTTGGTATAGCCTCTATTTATCGATCAACCACAAATATTGCAGTACCAGTAGGTGGCGACAACTAGCGTATAAAACCTAGACTAATGCTATGTTCAAAAAAAGTTTCATGAACTTTCTAAGAAACCAAGTTAACAGTTTTAATTTAATATACAAATACGTTAAACAAATAAATGCTAGTGATGCAACCCATCAGCAGATTAATTTCCTGAAAGCAGGCAATCACTGCAAGCACCTACAATATAGCATATTTTTCAATTATCTGGTTAATCTAACCGTCAAAATGAATCTTACGATTGATTAATCAGTAAATTAAGAAACTTGCTGATTAGTGTATGTGCTTGCAGTGATTGCCTCCTTTAAGGCTGGTCATCTACATGTTGTAGTATTTTACTCGCATTTACATGAATTTTAACATTTTAACATTAGACTAGATTTTGTTGAATTAAACAAAAAAATTAATCAACATGTGGGTTCGCTTTGCCTAATATTAAACATTATTTTGTAATTTAAAAAAAAAATTGCAAAACATATTTCAAAACTTGTTTTGCAAAAGAACATTAACAATCTTGAGATGGTTTATGAACAGCTGATTTTCAAACTCTGATTATTATTGTATTTCAAGAGCAAAATTAAGATAAACTAGAAAGTGTTTTAGAAACTAGAAAAATAGCCCAATCACTTAAAGTTATTTTTCAAAATACACAACAATTAAAAAGACAACAATTAAAAAATATCGTGTGCCAAAAGTCGTCTGCTTAAGGTTAGGTCATTTTAAAACTTACATAAAAAGCTTATTTCGAAATATTTTATTATGAAAATATCCTTAAGTGATTTAGCTACCCTTCTAGTGAAGTTTATATTCTATTTGGCCACATGGAAGACAAGAATAATAAAAAATGCAGAGGTGATTACACTTAAAAACCACATTAAAGTGTAGAAAATGTATTGTTGACTAGAAAACAACCATTGCGTCCAACAATCAATAATAAGTTTTGAAAGTCATTTCGCCACGTCTAAATTTTTGTTTCAAAGAACAAAAACTTAATGTATTATTAATATGTACACTCTTTTGTTCAAACAAATATTAACCACACAACAAAAGTAGTTCCACTTAGAAAATATGGGGTTTGTGGTCAAGACTCAAAACTTCATAATTTATTAATAATTTAGTTTTATGTGCTTTTGTGCATTTTTCTTTTGTCATATATAAAGCAAATGCATCATCATATAGAACTATATAAAAATGTATCTATTGATTAGTTTCTATGCATGTTGCCCTCATAATTTATTCTTTTTGGCGAACTTGCGACAAACTTCTTTCCATACTCCACCTTGAATTTACGGCAATAGATGCCGCCAGTGTTGCTATCTATTGAACAAAGTTTCCTTATAGATAATACTATTTTATATAAAAATTGTTGAATACTAGAAAATGAGCGGCCATCTTTGTTTGTTAGATGTACATGAAAGTCTGTGAGTAATTTAGGTAGCAAACGTATTCAGCAAAGAAAGCAACTTAAAGATGAAATGAGAAATCTGTTAAAAACTAGAAAAGTAAGGCGATCACGTGAAAGTATTAGCATTTTTGATATCTTTAAAAATAAAAATGTTATGAATGTTTGAAAATGACAAAAACTTTAAGTTTTCAGACATTAGCAGGCGATTTTTAATGATTTTTGGTGGCCCAAATTGAAGAGTAAAACAGAAAGAAGTTGATAAATTAAAAATTAAAATAGCAATACATTCTATTTTTTAAAAATTACACATAAAATATGGTAAAAAAATCATATATTTAATTAAAAAAAATCTTAAAAAAAATTTTGAAAATAGCAGAAAAAAATCAACTACAGTAGACTAGATAATTACTAATTAAAAACAAAATACTACTAAATATTGCACATACCTAAAGGTCTGAGTGTCCATGTATTCAATGCTAAATTAGATTAAGTTCAATTTAACTTCATATGAAGATAGTATGAAAACATTTTTTTTAAACAACTTTGGATTTGCAAACAAAATCGAACGGGGATTTTTTGTGTGAACAAAGTCAAACTAAAACTTGTCTTGATAAACTAATTTTAAACCTAAGTTGATAGTAGCAAAATAAACAAAATATTGTGCCAAAAGCAGAAACTTAATTTAAGACACAAAGTCCTAATTTAAAACTACAAACACAAATGTTCATTACAGTTTACAGGTAAAAAAGCTACAGTAGATATAACTCTAAGATAAATTTTAGCAGAGAAAAAAAAATCATGCATAAATTAGTTTCTTAAATATACATGTACCTTGTATATGGCACATGCAATAGAGAAAGAAAAAAGTAGTAGGTAAATTTTAATTTTTTCTTCTTCAAAAGGATCAATGTAATTCACAACTCATCAAGCTATGAACACACCAACAGAATTAAGAAAGGAAGAAGAAAAAAAAAATCCAATAAAACTAAGAATGTATATGGATTAAGACAAAGAAAAGTAGCAGTTGGCAATTATAAAGTAATTGTATGATCATACAAAAAAAAATTTCAGATATTCTTCTATTATAACTTTCTTGAAGCCTTAAGAATAAACCTGAGTTACTTTTTCCTCCAACTCTCACACGTTTTTTTTTTCTTTCTATCTTGCCTTCAACAACACATAGTATAGATTTTAACCCAACCAATCTTTGGATCTAAAGCGTAATTACAAATGAATAAAACATGAAGATTCAAAGTCTTGGGTGCATAAAATATTTAACAAACCGATCATTTTTGCATATATAGTTTAGGTCTTGATAATAGGCCTAACATGTAAACCTTCTCAATATATATAAGTTGTGTGTGGACTAACGCAAGACTTCAGAAAATGTAAAAAAAAAATTTTTGCTGTTAATTTAAGACTTGATACATAGTTATATCATTTTGAAGAAAAAAAAGCTATAAACTTCTTGAGTATTTCTTCAACTTTTAAATACAAATCTAAAATTGCTTGCTAAAAATTAATAGAAATTTCTCAATACATTTTTTTTTTCTTGAACTAAAAAATTTTTTTCTTCTTAAAGACATCATCACTAAAACGCAAAAACAAACAACTAATATACACATCTTAAAATCTTATTCAATAACGAATGGATATGAAATTAATTAAATTATGCTTATTTGTATTAAGCAACAAAAAAAGCATATGGAATATTAATGAAAAATTACTCCTTTTTTTTTTGCAACAAAAAAATGCAATAATAATTAAACTAATTTCTGAGCAAATATTTTCAACGAATCTAATTGTTTTTTAATCAGACAAATTATAAATAAATGTATTTTACTACCATATAGTAATATAATGTAATGTTCTAACCTCCCCCACCCACCCAATAAAAAAACAATAAGATTTCCCAGGACAATTAGAATAATCCCTGGTACACACCATGAATTAATTCGCCTGTATAGTAAGGTCAAGTTACTGAGCATGCGCGCAATGCAGTTAATGTGCATACTTGTTTGCACATGCGCATTAGAGAAACTTTGTTTTGCGATTGCATTACAGGGTGCATAAGGTTTAAATTCTGAATCCCTATTAAACCCTTTGTTGTCCTTATAATAGTATAGAGGATGCATACATGTACTCACTTGAGTACAAACTGTGAAAAAAATGAAAATTTTAATATTTCAAAACACAGCCTTCATCTAGCAGACACATAAAACAAAATGGCTACACAAAGTCCACCACACCCATATGTGATTCAAAAAAAAAAGCTGAATGCTATTTGAAAGGGTGTGTTCGATGAGTTAATACCATTTTAGAAGAGAATATATAAGTAAAAACAAATAAGCTAATGTTATATTACTGCAAGTGATAACAATAAGATATTTATTTATGAGTAGAGATAGTACAGAGTAGAACTCAGAATCCAGTTTAGTGAATAAAGCCTATTATATACACCTTAAAACATGAAAAATCATTCTTTCTAAATTCCACCCACAATAACCAAAAAATATTCAAAGTCACGGTACTGAAAATCTACAAAATAAACATCACATGGTCCTAAACACAATTAGGCAATGTACACTGTACATCGTACTTTTATAGAAATTTTATTCCACCCACCTTCCACCCATTTCAGTTGCACTTAACCCGAATACTTTTCATTCGTCTCCGTGCATAAGGACTTACTAATTAGTAATTAGTCTCAGAAAAAAGTAAAAGACAGAATTTCACTCTAATTATAATTAATCTTCCCATTGTTTATATCCTGAATAAATACATGTATATATAGAGAGGCCTATATACATATATATTTTATAAAGACAACATTTTGAGAAAAAAAAAAGAATTTAGAATATAATTTAAGTGACGTTATAAGAGTGCTATTTGATCTCCCTAATTTACAATAAACAACCTTTTATATAAAGAGGAGGAGGACACTTTGAATGAATTTAAAACGTTCCTTTGAACACAATATGTATTATAGGTTCTTTGTACATACACAGATATATATAGTAATCCAACTATGCACAGTTAAAATCCATTTTAATTAACTGGTCCAATAAACGTGTTTATTCAAACTGTCATCAAAAGTAACCATGGGTCTCAATTCAATTTCACATAGGCTTAAAATATACACTAAGCCTAATCTTTCTATTCACTACCGGTAATATAGGTCTATAGATCTATATTTAGGCCTGAATCGTCAAGTCATTAGTTGGCACGTCCTTTAAGAATCATTACCACATTTGAATGATGCATAGATATATTATGCTCATCATCAATATAAAACTACTTATAGGCCTATATGTGTGTGTATATGTATATATACATACTGTATATCTGTGTATATCTGTGTATATCTGTGTATATCTGTGTATATATGTATATATATATATATATATATATATATATATATATAGATATATATATATATATATATAGATATATATATATATATATAGAGATATATATATATATAGAGATATATATATATAGAGATATATATATATATATATATATATGTATATATATATTTATGGTAACAATGATCATTGATCAGTTTTAACAAAAAAAAGCTAGTTTGAAATAAAATAATACTTTATAGACCCACTATAAGTAGAGAGAATGGAGCCTGCAAAAGTATTAAAAATTTCCATTGAAATATGATTTGATATATCAGCACTTGTAATAAAACAAGTCAAGTGACACAAGCAGATGACCTATTTGTCGCCCTATCTCATACACACATACGTATAAGCAATGTACACATAAACCAAGAGGGTAGAGTTATACTGAGGTTATATCTTTCATATAATATAAAGCACCATATTGCACATTCCAACATAGTACTTCCATCTCACATAAAATGAAAATCCATCTGCACCCCCAGATGCATTTCAGAAGAAGAAGAAGAAGAAGAAAAAAAAACATTCTAAAAAAAAGATAATTTTGTTTCTAAATAAATTTGAAATACGGAAATGCCTAAAAGAAAGAAGTCGATTTAAAATTCCAAGCATCATTAGATTTTCAGTAGCAATTCTCTGAGACGTTTCTTTAATAAATTAACTAACATTATAAAATATTCAGTTTGCTTCAGTGTGTGTATGTGTATGTTGTGTGTGTACATGTGTGTCTGTGTGCGACTGATCGATTTTTACTGCACACAGTTTCATTTTAGAGTTCCTTCAGAATTTTTCTCTATATTGGCCTACTCTATAATGGCCTGCACTACATTGTAGTGGATAAGGTTTGGGGTGGATGGTATATGTGTAAGTTGTATATAAAAGCAATTAATATGAGAAATGCTTTTTGACTTACAGTTGCTAAAAAAGAACAAGAAAGATTCAAGATGGCTGTGAACAACTTTTAAGATAGAAAATTTGTTTGCATTGGAGAGAATCGCTTGTCAATTCCAGCTGTCTCTCCTCCAAACTTTGAAGTACCTAGATCCTGTGGCTAATCCAAAATGTGCAACTATAAGTTAGGTTCAAACGACAACAATTTTCTCAACAAGAGACTCATAAGGCGTTTATTATACATGAAAGTATATATATATATATATATATATATATAACTTAGTGAAATTATTTGTGTGGTTAATGGACATCCATCATGCACACGACGTGTCTCATCAAACTGGCATGTGACCTAAAACTTCGTTTAAATGTGAAGTTCAATCTGTCACTTGAGATATTCGTGAAAAAAGCCACTGTTTTAAACTGCAGAGATTGGTCTAATATTACCCATTGTTCTTCGCTTAGAAAATGTTTTCCTCAAAATAAAATTAAAAACAAAATAGCTAGCAGCAAAAATAACTGAAATCTAGGTTTTACTTGAAGGCTAGTCATTGCAAACGGCATTAATGACAAGTCACTGCAAATTAGTTTTAATGACTACTTTAATTCAAGTCACTGTGGCTATGATGTGATTGTTTGGTGATATACATGTAAGAGTAAATTCTTTTAGTAATTCCTCGTAAGGGAAGACACGGGCATTCAAAAACTTTAAAAGAATCAATGGCTAGAACTGTTGCATAATTCCCCCCCAACTATTGACTATGGAATTCTCTTCCAGTTGATAGTTATTTCCTTCAATTTAACAATGATGTCTTGTTTTTCTTGAATGACAATCATTTGTGATCCGGAGCAATGCCAGCCCACCCTGCAACATGGCTTTAAGCTGATTGCAGGTGTACTGAGTTGAATTGAATTGAATGAATCCTATTATATGAGGAAATAATAACGCAAGCATAATAAAATCCCACTGATATTCACTTTGTTAGTAATTAAACAGAAGCGCCATACTGTATATCTTTCAGTGCAAAAGACCATAAAAATATTCTGATTTTTTATTTCTATTTTTTATTTCTGTTGGATTTTCAGCATTTGCCATTTTTCCCGAAATGACAAGTTTGCAGTGTTCAGTCTCCTAATAAAAGATCATGGGATCAGCATCAGTACAGAGATAGCAAGCTGTACACAAATTGGGCTTATTAATAGACTGAAACAATAATTATTTTATTTTTGATTCATGTTAACATGCATTTTAAATTGTAGTGTTGCAAATATTTTATTAAAAACTAATCTGCAACATGTGTGTCACGTTATAGATATAGAGTTCAGAAATATTCGAAACCTGACAACAATTATGAACCCTAAAACATATTTAGAAATATACAGCACTTTCGTTGCTTTAGTGAATTTGAGTCTGTTAATTTGTCTCTGTAATTGTTAATAATTGTCTAGATTTATCCGTAGCATCTTATAAGGCTTGTTAAAAGTGCATCATAAAAATCTGTTGCAGGTTGCTACCAGTCACTAAAATGACTTTTCATTCTGGAGTCATGAATTATATACAGTCACGATTCATAAGCATTGTGAAATGACTATTCTCCAAATGTAACAATGGGGTAAAAATATATATATGTATATAACGTATTTTGAATATTAAAAAAACAGCCAATTTTATCAAATGTTGAAGATTAGTTGAAGATTTTTAGGTGGGCTCCACAGTTGATCTACGACTTCGACTTAAAAGTTGATAAAATCGACTATCATTCACATGATTCATGATTTTTTATGATTCTTTTTTGTTGGAATATGTCAAATTAAAAAAAAATATTAAGAGAGCCTGGTTCTACATATTGACATTTTGTAACCGTCTATACTGCATGCAATACAAAACTGCAACCTCACTTTGAAGCAATTTTATAAGTGTAGCACTGCAGAAATATAGACAAGCAAACAATGTCGCCACGGATTAAAACAATTCTTAACAGCAAATTTAATGTAAAGCTAAATAAAACAACACAAAACAAAACTTCTACAAAACTTCAGTAAAAAAATGGTATAAAATTATATTACTGAAACTAGATGGAGCATGCAAGCCATAAATCAATAGTATGTTGGAATTATAATTGTTTGTTGGTGGCGCTGAATAAGCGCTAAATTGAATTAGCGACATATGGAACAAGTGCCAAATTAAACAAACGCCAAACTGAACAAACGCCACACTAAACGCAAAAAATGTGGCGGTTATTCAGTTTGGTATTCAATTTGGGCGCTTAACACTCAGTACAACTGATGCGACAAGTCACTTGGCAAGCAAACAATAAATAAACCTATTTCGCAAGCTTTTAAAAAATCCTTAAAAGCAAATTATTTGTATCAATTTTGAAATATTCTTACGCTATCTACAAATTAAGTGGTCTGTATTTCAGGAAATATAAGAGTTACAGACATTTGAAATTGAATAAAAACTACTGTACTTTATACTTCAAAGGAAGGCTACCTTTGCTAAAAACGTGACTATTCTATAAATGATCCCGTAACAAGCTAATGGATACAGGAACAAATAGCAAAAAATAAATTAAACAGGAAATAATTCACAAATAGAACTCTCAACTAATGGCTTGTAAAATGTATTGTCATTTGTGAAAGCACTATCCAAAGAATTACAAAGTTTCTGCCATAAGAAAGAAAGATTTTACTGAAGAAACTTCCGAGTTAAAATACTAGGTTAAATAAAAACACTATTGCAAATAACACAGCAATATCAAACCACTTAACAAGAATCGACAATTTCCATTTTGTCATGTATTGAAAGTAAATTACAGTACATGTAGGAAAAAAGTTTCATACCAATATTCAAAATACTGTGTCTTGCGGTGACTAAATAAGCTTGCAAGCTGCTAACAGGAAACTTAGTTATCAGGTCGACAATGAAATCAGTTATACTGCAAATACTGCATTAAAACCTAAATGCATCACTCTATTAATAAAAAAAATACATAAACTGTTACACAGTCCTTACAATAACTTAGTTTTTATTATTAACCTAACATGCATGTCATCAGTTGGTCAATGTGCAGGGTAATCAATTGGTTGACTGAGTTGTATCACAATATCCACAACTAATCAGCTTATTTGCACCTGCTGAAATTATGAATAATAATAAAAAAGTTAGCCATCAAATCTGCGTTATTTATTTTGAGATATGTTTAAGGCTATATAAAACTTACAAGAATACAGTAAATGATGAGGGTGAAATTTAGTACATAGAGAATATAAACAGCAGCAGTTGGCAATTTCTTTATGAAAAACTAAAGTAATGTTATTCACCAATAGAAAGCAGCATGAAATATCTGTCTAAGCTATATAGGTGACATGAATGACACTGTCCATGAAAACGCCTTCAACAAACAGCAGGGCAACGAATTATGAATTCAGATTCAAGCAAAACTCGGCTTTAAAATACGCCATATAACCTAAATACATTTGCATGGTTTTTCACACACACACAAAAAAAACATGGTTATATGTGACTAATGCATATGGAATATAAAATAATGTGCACTTTCTTCAAATCCCTTTACATAGCTATTGCCAAGACTACAACAAACCCTATCTACTCAATATTCTCTTCATGCTATAAAAATAATCTATCAAGTCTGGTATTATTTGAAAATCTGTCACAAAACATGACAACAATAAGCAATGTTTTAATTAAAAATTGATATTTCCACTACTAATCAATTTAAATGAGCATTTTTGTTATTACGCCAATAAGAAAGCTAACACTTTTACATCCAAACCAATAAAATAGCCAACATGTCTCCACTATATATCTTATATTAAGTCATAAAACCATAGCAAAAACACATTGCTGTTTGCAGTCACAGTCAATTTACGATCATAGCTACAAAGAGACCCTCTTTTCTCTAGAAACCAAAAACAAGGAAATTAAACCTGTAATCTGAAGTGTGTGTATCTGAAGAAAAAAAAACAAGGAGAAAACATGAGAGCAAGCAACAATCTCAGAAAAATAAAGAAAGAACAAAAAGAAATCCAACTCTTCTTTTTTGTACCATAGACTTCTTATATGAGATCAGTTATCAGTAAACAAATACATTAGAACAACTACATTACATGTTGTATTTTTTTCTGAAAGCTCTTCAGAAACAATCTACTGTTAAACAATAAATTTCGTTACTATTTCCCATTTCTGAAACAAGTCAAGTTACAAAACTAGTGCTCAATTTTGTCCAAGTAGCCATAGACTTATTTCAGGTTTGCAAACTACAAATCATTAAAAGAAAAGATGAGTCTAGCAAAGAAGCCTAATTTTTTTTGTTTGCTCTTGTATCTGGATATACAATTTGTTTCAAAACAAACGCCACCATACTGTTATAAAAGTATACATGGGTGGCACAGTTAGTAGTTTAATATTGATTAACTCAACAACAATAAAAACATACATTTGAAACAATGTGTTTGTTAGAAACTTGTCAAAGTATAGTTATACAAAAAATGAAAAAATGGTATTTAGAATTAAAAAAGTTATTAATTTTTTTTAAAATTACAATTTTAAAACATTGTTTTCCTTAAAAAAAGTTAAAGTTAAACTTCAGATTTTATTCACCAATTTCCTTACCTTTTGTACAACTAAATTATAATTAACAACCAACCAAAGTTTTAAAAGCGTAGGTTAAAAATATAACTTCTGAGATTTATTTAATTTTAAGCTATTTAGCTGTAACTTTATACGTTGCTAATAGATTGGGGCTTTCGTTATGGGTCACACTGTATTTGGCTTGCTGTTAAATTACAAAACGGTAAAAAAAAAGCACAGGAAACAAGAGAAATTAGTTGCTACTAAATAAATGAAGTTTTTTTTGTCCTATTGAGTCAAAATGCGAGTTGTTAACATATGTCTCTCTAATGAATATTAACTCTAGGAAGTCCGTGATTTAAATTGACAAATGGCATGGCACTTTGTACATTATTTCTACTACTGGGAATTATACTTATAGGTTAATTGTCAGCACGCTATTCTATATACATGTACTGTATATGTAAACTATATCCCTTTATTGCCTAGAGGCTATACGTCATATGAACATGACAAACAAACGAGAAAAATAGCTGAAGTTTCAGACATAGTATGTCGTGACCAGTAATCATTTATGAATATTAAATGTTTAACAAAACTCAAAGGCCTTGGGACAGTGGCAGTTCACTGATACAGTAGGACTTCAATAAATAGTAATATAACCAGTCCCATATTTGAAGAAAAATGTGATTTCAAATGTACAAACAAATGGAATTAACAGGGTGTCTAATGCTTATAATGATATTAAAATAAAGAAAGTTTCAATACATAGTTTGGGATTTGCAGCTCACAACAACAACTCCATCTAAAACAACTACTTTTAATTATTTTTTTTATGAAAAACAAGTTATTGTAGTTTCCATTGTGTGCCAACAATTATACATATACATCAACTACTTTAAAGTATTATGCAACCAGAATTTTTCACCAATAAGCCAACCATATGACAACTTTTGCATTTTTTTACTGTAGTTGTTGTAAAATAAAAGTTATTGTTATAAATTTAATCCAGGATAAACAGTTTAGCAATTAAATTACGTTAAAAATCAACACTGTTGTCACCATCTAGTAAACTTTAAATATGATTGGTTGCATAATTATATATACTGTATATTAAGCCAGGTCTGTCCTTTTCATGTGAGTAACGTTTTAACCCTTGAACCACGTCGGAATTTATATAAATATAAATGAATAAATGAACCGTTTTTTTTCTCAAGGTCAACTATATGTTGCACCCTTCCCATCCAAGAACCCCATGATATTAAATTGTAAAAGGGAAAAGGTTGGAAAGTGTAGAGGGGGAGAGAGAAAAGTGGAAGGGGTGACGGAAATTGAAATGAAAGGAGTAAAAAAAGAAAAAAACGACGCGCATGCGCACACCAGAGAAAAAGAAACGCTCATTTTCTCTTTCAAATATAAAAAAGGGGAGGGGATAATAGTAGCAAAATTAAACTAGAATTTTTTTTTTTGCTCCGCCCTTTTATGAATTGGGTTGTTGGGTTTGTTACTTGGTCTGATGGCATAAAAGGGTGGAGGAAAAGAAATTCTAATGCTGGGCGCAATTGCCTGTGAATTTTGCTCCCATCATTTATGACAAGTTACCCCACTAGTTAAATAATATTTGGCTTGATGTCAATTATCACATGAGGGGCTTGAAAGTCAATGGGGTTTAAAAGTAATGGTTTTGAGTAATGAAATAATAGTAAGAGACTAATACCTTGTACACACATGAGTGAAATTAATTCAAATTAAATGTTTATGTGAATTATACGGAATCCAGTTAAGGACATGAACCAAATAAATATTGACTTTATTATTAATATTTTAAACTGAAATACTAAATCAATATTGTCAATAGTTTATATATTATATTTAAGTATTAACTCAATATTTTGAGATTATTAACTGAATAAATTGAATTCGACATATTGTTTGTTTGCCCTTCACAGGGCTCTGTAGAACACATTTATTATTTAAACGCAATTAAACTATCAGGTGTGTACTAGGTATAAGCATAGATATCCATGTTATGGTTCTAAGCTTTAATAATTCATTATCATTTCATTGACAAACTGTGGTAATTATTTCCATTTTTATAAAAAAAAATGTCTCTTGTCACCCCTTGCCTTCTAAGCCCTCGCATTAAACTAATGTGTAAAATTAAAAAAGTAACTTGGTGGTTTTCAAGTGTAAACGCTCCTCTAACTACTGTATGATTAACTGAGAAACTTGAATGTGTTTTACAAACTAGAAGGGTAGTTGAATAATGTATTTTTAGAGTTTAAAAAATCATCTGTTCATAAATTACTGTATCTTAAATAGACTTTCAGGTAGAAATGAAGTATGCAAAAGATTTTTTATTCAGAATAAAAGTTTGCACAGAGCTACTCAATCGGGGCTCAATTTGTTTTCAGTGAGCTGCAAAGAGTTTTCTAATTATGAAAATATAACCTAATAAAACAATAAAAAAAATTCTAAAATTTAATATTGAAATATTTAGACACGTAAAAATATATATTCTTTTCAAAGTAATCTTCATAAAATATGACCACTGTGGCCCAACTTGTTAACTACGTTGTACAACACTGAACTAAGAAAAATTGTTTTCCATTTAACATTTATAGACATATAAAGAAGAGAAAATAGACTTTACGTTGAAGAGTTTGTCAATTGGTAGATATAAAAATTCAAACGTGAATAATCGAGACAAGAAAATTTGTCTGACGTCTTTATAGTCCAATATAGCAAACACCCAATTTATCTTGTTTGTTGTATTTGTAATAAAATACAGTATTATAATAGAAATACATAAAACTGAAAATAATTATTATATAGCCCTACCGCAAATAAAATGAGAAACTTTGAAAATGGATCTTAATTAAATTGCTTAATGATGTTTCCTAAGTTGTAACAGTATGTATTATGACAAATTTGCATAATGTGCAATGTAAAAAATATATATAACAAATTAGCATATTATCAAATAAACATATAATATAGTCTATACCTCCACATTAGCCTACATGAATTGAATATAAAGTAGGTTAATTATCCTTCAGTTCCAACTACTTTTTTCTTCCTCTGTTCTAATGAATAAGAATAAATATTTTCTATGTAACTTTTAACGTGATCTTCACATAGAAACCTAAGAGTAGTTGCATACAACTCTTACAAGATATGAAAAATAAAAAAGCAACATGAAAACGACATAATTTGCAAAAATTTCTATTTGTATAACAAACTAAGCGTAACAACCTAGCTGCAGTAACAATCATATCAAGCATACAACTGATTAGTTGTTATCTTTTACATCTCTATGCTGCTTCACTATATGAACAATAACAATAATATCACTAACAACACTTGCAACAATAATAATAATAATAATAAACGTAGACTAACACATAATACATGCAACGTGTTGCAAACACTGACATACAGATTTTGGGCTTTCAGCCAAACTAATAGTAGAACTTTTGATATACAGATACAGTATGTCTCCAATGTCTTAGTCTATTTATCCAAGTAAACATAATTCTCGAGTTTCACAGTCTGTTGTTTAAAATAGAATATCTAGGAAACTATAAAACCTACACATTTGTAAGTCAAAGTAGTTATTAACGACAAATCAAAATGTACATATACAAAAAAATCAAATAAATTCTTAAAAAACTAAAAAAGTTATTAAATTTCAAATCCTCAGATTTTAAATTTCAATTCCTTAAGTTTTTCCAATAACATTTTAATTCATATTTTTTTTGTACAATTACAGTTTGATATGTTGTTAACAATCAAATTAAAAGTTCTTAAGGTCATATTCTAAATGACTGCTTAGTCAAAGCTACTACTAAGTATTAAGTTTCATAACTTCATAAGTTTAACAGTAACTTTGACTTAGCAACCATTAAGAATACGACCCTAAATGTGTAGCACTTATATAGTTTCTGAAATGTTTAATTTTAAACGATTTAGCTGCAAAATTCTATACTTTGATAATGATAGACTGTGGTGTTGGTTCAGTGACATAGAGAAAAAAAAAAGACTAGAGAGTTGCAAAATCAATAGTTGAAAAACCTATTTTTTGTTTTTATTCATACGCAACGTGGTAACCTGCGAGACTAACAATGAAACTAAACGTAGACATATAAAAAAAACATATGCAAAAAAAAACAGAAAAGGCTTTTGTAATAACAAAAAATAAAAAAAGAGAAAAAATAATCTACAGTGTAATATATTAGAACAGGAAGGAAGCACAATTTCACTATCACCTCCCTCCCCCTTTTCCTCCCTTTCCTTCTTCACCCTCAAAATATTTCCTTCGAACCTTTCCTCACTTTTATCCAAGAAATTTTTTATGCAAACATCATAAGTAATATACTTAATTGCTTGAGAGCTCCAATTCAAAACATGTATTTTTTTTTTGGTAGCTGTTGATATGTTTACTTACCATACAGTTCCACGGATCCTTCAGTTTCACCCAGATAATTCTTGGCGATGCATTTATACGTGCCAAAATCACGCAAGTTCAGATTCTTAATTTTTAACTTCATATTGATCCTGTATAGACTTTCCATTGCAATAGTCTCATATTTGTTGTTAGGCATTATCATACCAGAACCACGAGCCCAATAGTAAATGGGTTTGGGAAATGCTTCAGTTATACATTCCAACAGCACATCACTTCCTGATGGAGTTCCAACCAATTGATTTGGAATTGTGATTATGGGCGAAACTAAAATTTCATAAAAAAAAACATTTATTTAATTAAAAATCTATATTTTATGTTTCAAATAATAATATATTTTATTTTTACATTCAACGTCCAACATGATACGTTTGCTGATAGATGGTGGAACTCCATTGGATGCAATACACAAATAGGCGCCCATATGATTTCTGGAAACCTTTGAAATATTCAACACTTCTCCAGCCAGAGTCATTACTGAAAATGACAAAATGCCATTATCACTGTATGAAATAAAGAACATCTTCGAGATACAAGTCATTATGTCTGACAACACATTTTGGCACCATTCACATAATCTAATAACAAACTCAATCCATCAAGGTTTCATGCACTGTGAGAAAGTAAAAAAAAAAGGTTGTTAATAATACCGTAGTATATTATATATTTTACCTTGTTCTCTGGCAACAATAAGAGGTTCATTGTCTTCGCGCCTCCACATCATTGTAGGTTCGGGAAAACCTGAGGCTTTGCATGATAGGCTCACATTAGAACCTTCTCGCACTTTAACCGTTGATGGTGAACTTTCGTGATCCAGAATATCTGGAGGTACTACAGTGAAAATAAATTATAAAGACAAAAAATAGAATTAAAAGTTGCTCGTTATAATGTACACAGTATAACATAATAAAATAATTAAAAAATCGCAAACACAATTTGCCTTAATGAAGTGATCACGACGTGACTATATTTACAGCCAGCGTTTCTACTATATTTCCTGCTAGAATTTATTATTGCCCGTATCTTTAATGACTTAAAACTGTTTTCTGCAATTGACTATGCATAATTTCTTTTTTTAGCAACATTTGCCTTTTTTCTTGCAGTAAATCTCGACGTAAATATTTTCAATGTCATCGCTACTTTACATTACATTTTTACTAAAAATGTATTTCCTGAATTGCTCGGAATATTTGAAATATAAACTTGTTTTCATTTGTATTTTAAATTTATATTTTAACTCGCAACTGCAATTTCGAGCGGCGACCACAAGTTTGAATGAACGCATATTGTGAAAGTTGCAATTTAGCTATTCTAATAATTATTAATAATTAATAATTAATAATTTTATTTGGTATTCCTTCATCTTCGAAAATGATTCTAAAAAAACTCAATCTGTTTGCGCTAATTGAACAAGGGTCATTGATCTCTACCATTTCTTTATTTCAAACAATCATTTGTTTTATTGTATAGTATAGACGAAAAATTCCCAAAATAGTTGCCAACAAAAACAACAACGTGTGCTAAGCTGCTTTTTGTATGGATTTTTTTTCCGAAGACCTAACATTCTATTACAACGGGAAAATCTCTATAAAAAAGTTGAAAATGAAACAATCCGCTTAGCACCAATATATGCTTCAAGGAAAATATAATTATAAACACAATCAACGCTTTGATATTACATCGATTTGCCATTTGTTTGTTCCTCTTTCTCCTATCTCTAAAATTGTTTATATAAAATATTATCTGAGAACTGATTGGAAATACTAGATGAAAAAAAAGTAAATTACAATGAGTCAGGAAAGAATCACACACGCTGAAAAAAATCCCACTGAATTTCTCTTTGTACGAAATTTACTGTACATTTTTGAGCGCAATGAACTGAAAAGTATATTTCTAACGTTGTTTTCTGGTGGGTTTTAAGTCAGAAGAAAACGTTTTAAATGAAAAACTTCAAGTTTTCTTTTCAATCAGAATTTTTAACATGTTCTTTTAGAAGATTCAACAATTTGTGAAACATTTTTTCCTAAAAAAAATATGTTTTTAAATATCTTAATAACATATGACTGTTGTGAATTATTATTAGTATATTTAAACTGAGTTGCGATTTTCAAATTGCACATACAAAGTCATAATCAAAATACATTTGATATATTATGGGGACAATACTCAATAGCTGTTGTACTGTAACTTACTATTGATTTTGAATAAAATCACATCACAGTTATGTGTCTGATTATCAACCAAATGACAAAGCTTTTTAGCTTTGTCAATTGAATTTCGCTTTTAACAATATCACTTTTTATATATACTGTATGAATTTGTTAAAAGATAAATCATTTAGCTAAATTCAGCTGAAACTACACTAAAAGTTGGATTCATTTAATTTGACTATTCAATATACTAAGTCTACAGTCAATTAATTATACTTCTAATGAAAATTATTTTTGAAATGAGCACATTGAAAAGCAATGTGCAAAAAAGTAGCATGACAAAATTATGTTAAAACTAAAAAGTGTTTTTTTAAAAAAATGTAGCAACAGATACACTATCAGAAATTTTTTTAGATTAGACCATATACATTATGTAAAATGATTGTATCCATGCATAGTACCAACCCATTTACTAGAATTTGAATGCTATTTACGTTTGTTACAAAACTAGTAGTGATTTCCTAACTTTATATCTTTTCAGTTATTTTCACAAACTGGTTAGTATACTTGCAGTATGTCCCAAAACCATCTCCCCAGTCTATTTAGGTGGCAAAGTTTGTTATTCATAGTTGAATATATCATAAATTATAAAGGTGAAACATTTTAAACTTAAGGTAGTTAGTTATTAACAACATTAACAGAAATTAAATAAATTGGTCGAAAATTACAAAATTACTGAATTAAAAAACAATGTTTATAAAACAGTTTCCACAGTAAAAAAAAATACAAATTAAATCTCAGTTTTTGAATTAGAAAAACTTTAAATTTTTTACAAAAATTGTTTTATTTTACATGTATAACCTCTTCATATGTTGCAAACAACTAAGGAAAGTTTTAAATTTTTAACATTTATAATAAAGAGGACTTGACCATAAAATTGACATAAATAGTAATTCTGATTCGACAGGCCAAACTACATAATTAAAAAAAGAAAAAAATCAGCTTCTAAAATGGTGTAAAACACAAGCCACCACATTTCGGTCCAATTTTGAGCCATCCTCAGGGCACTATAGTAATTAATTAAATAATATATACAGTATGTGGCATCCATTTGGTGTAATTGCTCATTCCACGAAATGTATGTCCATTTCGCGTTTTGCATGATCAGACCAATTTATGATCATTTCGTGAAATGAACACACATTTCGTGTAATTGACAATTACACCGAATGGATGCGACATATACAATTACAAATAAATTGAATGGGACACAAAAGCATTTTAGGATTTATAGTTTCTAAAACATTTCATTTTAAACAATGTTACTCTAAATTTTGTTTAAAAAAACTGAAGAGTGTTGGTTCTGAGACATACTATACTAAGTATAAACAAAATCTGACAATAAGCAAGCTGTAATACATACTGTATATACATCAGAAGATGAAATTTTTTTGTTCCTACTACTTGCATGAAGAAACAATATGTACTCACTCATTCGAATTTTCATTTTTTTCTTAAAAAAAAACTAAATCAAAAAACATTGCAAAAAAGAAACTTCAGTTAATTCTTGTCAAGCCTACAGAGTTTATATTTTTTTTGCGTGCAACAACTTTCACCATTTAAGAGTATAATCCTTATATTCCCTCATCGTGATTGTGTAACTTGTACACACCACCAACACCACATCGATCATTTACAAGTAGACCAAAAAAAAAATACATATTTATACTTAAGATGTGTGGATCTATATCGTAGTTCGTGATGTTTAATGACCATAAAGAAGAAGAACATTATAAATGAATATTAATAAAAAAAAAATAGTGAGAAGGGCAAAGTCATTTTTAAGAGCTTTCATCATTTTAAATATAAGAAGGTCCTCATTGAATTTTTTTTTAAACTTTTAAAAAGCACACAATTTTTAGGCCTCTGCGGGTTGTATAAAAGTGTGTTAAGTGGAATATATTTACTGAAAAAAAATATGAACAAAAAATATTTTTTTTTGTGTGTTAAGTCGAAATAATTGGACACATCATTTTTGTGCCCGTTTTTCATCTCCACACAAACACAAAAATGCAAGCTGGTGTCTTCCCCTCCCTTTATTTTTTTTACCAATATAATACTTTCCACACTCTTTTTCCACATATATATATATATATATATATATATATATATATATATATATATATATATAAAGCGTCATATTCCTATTATTAATGAAGCAAACTGAAAGATGCAAAGACGCCATCAATCATTTATAACAAAAATGGAATGAAAAAAAAAATTAGAAGATGTAAAGCTAGGCAAAAGACTCTTCTTATTAAATGTGCTGTATACAGATACTATGCACACACACCCCACTACGACTATGTATATTCATGAAATAGATTCTAGTATATACGGGCCTAACGTATTGTATTGTAATCTATTAGATGAATAATATTTTTCTATAAACACTAGTACATAGACCCTTTATAGAAAATAAGCCCATTGCAAAAAAAAAGATGCTTTTCTACAAAAGACTTGCATATATCAGGAAATGTTTTTTGAATACTAAAGGGTCTGAAAATTAAGGATACATTTTCTTAAACATAGTTGGAGAAGAAAAAAAAACCTCTTGAAAGGATCTTATTCAAAAAAAGACTAACTTGTAATTTGAAAAATGTTTCATATATCTTGAAAATAGAAAAGGAAATTGAAACAAATATGAACCTGTAGAATACATGTCATGTGAGTTTTTTTTTCGTAGAAAAATAAGAGAAATGATTATTCTACTAGGTATTTATAACATACTAGAAATAAGTTTCTAAAACAACAACCACTTTTTTTTACAAAAAAAAGTTTGTATAAATAAGAAATTTAATTCATTTATTTTACTATTTAACATGAAATATTATAAAAAATATTGTTATTGTTCATACTTTTCTTTGATGATTTGCCAAACACCTAAATTACTGATTTACAATTACTGTAATAGTGATTTTTTTATAAAATTAAGATGTTTTATGAACAGTTACTTCTGCGTTTTATGGAGTAACAGTATGAAAAACTTGAAATTGTTTTAGAAACTAAAATGTTAACTGAATTACTTAATGGTATTGTCATGTTGATATACATGTATTTTAAAATTAAAATTTTTATGAATAAAAATTATAAACCCTCTTCTGCTCTACTCTATTCTAGTTTTGGCTTTTGACCCATTTTTTCGAATTTTAAAAATTCTTAAATCCTTGCACTTTTGAAAGCTTTTTGAAACTTCTGGGGGCCAGTTGAGTGATCCTGCGGCATTTTTAGAGTTTTTAGAGCATTTAAATATTTTTCGACTTTTGGCCATTTTTAGAAATAAAGCTAAAAACTAATAGTCTTGGCTTTTGACCCATTTTTTCGAATTTTAAAAATTATTGAATTCTTGCATTTTTCCAAGCTTTTTGGGATTTCTGGGGCCAGTTGAGTGATCCAGCGGCATTTTTATAGTTTTTAGAGCATTTAAATATTTTTCGACTTTTGGCCATTTTTAGAAAAAAAGCTAAAAACTATAGTCTTGGCTTTTGACCCATTTTTCGATTTTTAAAAATTCTTAAATCATTGCACTTTTCCCAGCATTTTGGGATATTTGGGGCCAGTTGAGTGATCATGACGCATTTTTAGAGCTTTTAGAGTATTTAAATATTTTTCAACTTGGCAACACGAATGCAAAGAGGTTTATATTCCGAAAAAAATGTATTGATCAGTGGTTCCTAAACTGGAGCCCACAGGAGATTATGTCGGAGCTCCGGAGATGCAGTTCTGGCTTCAAAGAACTGAATAAATTAATCTTTTTTTTATGAATGTGTCATTTTTCTTAAAATAAGTTATGTTCACAATTCATAGAAGAGGTGGGTCATAACTTTTATTTTTCAATGAAATGGTGGTCACAGACTACTAAAATTTAAGAATTGTTGTTTCAGGTGTTTTGAAAATGCTTGACTCAATGCATATAGAATATAGTACATAAACACGGCAACACAACATAACAAAAAGCACTCACAATACATGCAGAGATGTAAAATGTTTTTACCATAAACTTCCAAATAGCCAACTTGGCTCTTCATCGGTGTTGTGTTAATTTGGCACATGTAATATCCACTGTCTTGTTCTTGAACATTGCGTATATGAAGCAACCAATTCTTGTGATTATTGTGAAGAATACTGAAGCGGTGATCCCTTGTGATAACGTGATTGTGGATTGTCAAAATCATCTGCTTGTCAATGTGAAACCAGGCGACCTGTATGTCAAAAGACAAAAAAAAAATTGTTATCAGAAACGATAAATGACGTTTCAAAAAAATATTGCACCAAATGAAAAAAAAAAACTACTAAAATAAACACCAAAAAAATACAATGAAAAAACCCTTCCCTTCACTTTTTTTTGATAAATTACTAAAACTTAATGGTTACATATTGTTTTCTTGCCTCAAACCAACATTTAAAATTCTGCACCAATAAAGAAAAAAAATTGCGACATTCAAAGTTTATGAGCAAAAAGTATGACAACATTAAAGTATATAAAATATCAAAACCTCGAGCACATCAAAAATAGTAATTTAAGTCATTGGACTAACAAATACTAGCTTTAATAAATATCCAGAAATGCATATAAAAAATGTCTCATTATTGAAGTTATCATGTCAAAACATTATGTATATACTTTCAGAATGACATCATCAATCTCTTTAATATGAAATATGGTACTTGTCAAATTGGCAGCTAACTATAATGGTTTTCCGTCAACTAACTTCAATTGTAGCAATAAAATTCACCCGTTTTTAAGGGTAAATTTTAACAACATCAATATAATATATTGTAGGTCCTCGTGAGAATCAGTACAGTCACATTAGAACCAATGTTATATCACATATGTCGCCAAACCTTTTTTTAAAGAAAAGGGCCTTCATTTAAAATTTTTGGCAAGATAAGAGAAAAAGTCAAAAAGAAAAAAAGGAAATCAATAATTACAGCCCAAGTATTTTAAAAGTAACTTTTAAGAAATAAAAACGAAAGTGTTAGTAAACTACATTAGCTACTTTAGAGTAACATTCTAATTTCTTCTTGAGATAGCTCGTAGGTAGTTTTTCTAAGTATAATGAAGAAAATGCCAATATTTCAAATAATTCAAGGTAGTATTATGAGGAATATACTAAAAGTATTTTTCATGATGATATTCTTCAAAAAACTTTTTGAACTTTTCGAAACAAATAAATATCACGTAATAGAGATAAAATGAAAGCTAATATTTTCATATTGGCAAATGATTTTTTTAAATATCTACATGGACAAACTTCATCAACTAGTCAAGCTGTTAAGGTTCAAATTAAAGATGATAACTTAACATCTAAATTTGAACACTCTTAAGAGCCTACAGTGAAAAAAAACTTACAAAAATCTTCGCATGTAGGCGCTTCTGTAGCTGTGACGTCAACATGTGGCAAATAAAATCAATTTTGATACACTTTTGTCCGCCATTTTCTCTCTTATCGATGGATAAAAGTGGGTATATTTTAATAACAACTCTTTTTTGGGTAAATATGCACTACTGAAAAAAGGAAGAGCAACTTTTGATCTACAATGGTGAGTCATTTGAGTCGTATACAATTAGTGGTCAAATTTTAGGGTATCATGAAACTTATGGTTAGTGGGAAATTTAGATCCTATAAAATGTATAAACGGAGGAGCGTTTGTCGCCTATGGGATTTAACATGAGCTAAAAAGATTTGAGATTTTAAAATGAAATTAAAAATAGAGAAACTAATTATAAATTTGTACCAATGTATCACTAGATGAGCAATATTGTTATGTACATATTGCAATTTGAATTTTGAAAATCACAATTTTTGTTGCAGAAAACAAAACATTTGTGTGAACCATGTATTTTTAAATAGGAATTTAACATGGGCTAAAAATACGAGATTTTAAGCGAAATTAAAAATAGAAAAACTAATTATAAATTTCTACCAACGTATCACTAGATGAGCAATATTGTTATGTACATATTGCAATTTGAATTTTGAAAATAACAATTTTCGTTGCAGAAAACAAAACATTTGCCTGAACCATGTATTTTTAAAATAGGAATTTCTCTTTCTCATTGGTTTCAATGGCTTAGCTGTGGGGCGCCACTAAACGGCGAAAAGTGGAACTATAATTGTCATCTGCTAATATTCAAAATGGCGTCACACATATAGGCTCTTAAGCAGCATTTCAACTTTCAACACAAAAACTCTGTAAAAGTAGTAGTTTGCAACTGGATTTTTCAATGTTAAAACCCTTCACTGGACGTTCAACTTGAAGTGCCAAACTTCCACTTTGAATGCCCGTCTAATAAACGTTTTAAAGTTTGTTCTAAATATAATTAATTATTATTGTACAAAAAAGGTCAAAGTTGCATACTGTAGGGAAAAATAAAACAACAATATAACAATGCATTAAAATAATTTAATAGTTACTGATGAATCCAATGTTTCGACATCGTCAATAATTTTTGTTTAATTAAATACCTTTTAATAAAGTATCACCCACCAAAGCTTACACTTGCGACCGTGGCGGATTTTTTAAGGTAATATGAGGTGCTCCCTCAATTGAGGTGTACATACCTGTTAAAAATAAAAGCTGAGATAACCGCTTCCTATACATTATGTTTGCATATTTGATAAAACTTCATGACTGACAAACTAAATAAAAACATTCTGAAGTCAACTGAAGACCTTCATATGTGCCATGGATTGTGGACCCGATATTATACCAAATAAAACCTACATCTATGTTGCAAAGAAGATGAATTACAGCCTTCTTTTTTTACATAATAGATGAAAACTGTATAACAAAAAGAGATGATAGAAGTTGTGTACACAATTTTTTAATGTGTGCAAATTTACCTTAGTTTTACCAGTGCTACAAAAAAATCCTCTTTCATACTTATAGTAAATATATATATGAGAATTTCATACATATATTTCAACCTAAAATTTATGCAAAATAGATATTCTTATATATAGCATTTATACCTATATGTATATATTAAATGTAAACATGACTTTCATGAGAACACACACACACTCACAAAGTAGAGATGAATAGTCAGTAACTTTAACGTTATGTCATAGTAAATCACATTTGGAAACCTATGGAGAATTAAGAATACTAAATGTATTGCTACATATATCTATACCTATATACAGACTTTTTAATAAATTACATTCACATGAATACAAGCAAATAAAATTCTAACGTTAACATACATTATTTAAGACATAAAACATAAGCAAATTTTTATCCGAATATAATTTTATAAGAAACATTACAAATCTTGATCGAGCTCATAATTTATTATAGGCCCTATGTATACACAATTACACATCCCTCTAATGATTCTAATTTTCTGTCTACATTTCAATAGATACAAGAGTTAAAAAGAAAAGAAAAGGAAACGAATGTTTAATTTGCTGTAAGAAAAGTACCAAATGAGAATCAGTATTCATTTGATGATTTTTTACAACTGTGGCACTAAAGAATCACTGCGATTGAGTGGTAAATAGTTTGAAAAGAGTATTTTCATGAAGAGAGCATACTTAAGATGATAGTCAAACCCTTTAAGAAACAGGAAGAAAAAAAAAAGTAGAAAGGTCTACTTAAGAGTATTCATTTCAAACAACGACAAAAAAGTCTAATCACACAAAGGCTTAAATCAGTGGAAGAAATTGCAATCCAACTATTAGCCTACATTCCATAAAAAAAGACTCCATATAAACGAAAAGAATCATTACAAAAATTTTACAATCCCTTTTAAATGAGGTCTTGAAAGTCGAAATGGAATTTTTTTTTTGTTCTTTCCTACAAGGTCTACTAAGTTCTAATAAAATTGAGCATATCATCAGATGGTCGGAATCATGAGGTTGTTAACGAAAGCTTAGTTATAAGGAGAGAAAAAAATCTGATGGGCAAAAAAACAAAACTCAGGATTCCATGTCTTAAAATCAAAGACTATAAAACCTTTTGTGGTAATAATTGTATATTTCTTGAATGCAATACATTTTTAGCATTCATAATGTATTTTTTTTTATTTTATCTTGAATAATTACTCCGCAAGCAGTGCAGAAGGCCTGTGGTAGAAAAACTATTCAGCCCAAAAGCAGCATAGGAATGCATTGTCAAAATAAGTGACCCACTATAACAATTCCCCATGCAAAGTAGGTTAAAAGTCAATGGTTCATTTCTTGAACAACATATCTAGTTTTTGTGGCCAACACTGTAAAAAACGGATTACCAATTGGTCCTTTTTATGGCTACAAACCACCTAATACAAAGGTGGGCAAAACTGACACCAATTGCCACATGTGGCGAATTGGCCATAGAAGTGTGGCGAATTTCATTTTGCAATATTTCTCATCCAACAATAAAATTTGACAACATTTTTTGTTCTTATTAGCGTGACATTTTCTGCCTAGCTGAATTGAGATGTGCATTGCGTTTAGAAATTCGGGTTAAATGACTGTAGCTCGAGGCCTTAAATTTATATTTTTTTCAATAATTATATTTAAACAACTTGTTTCATTTTTTGCAATTGTCTTAGTTGTAACTGAGATATCAAATAATGAGTGTATTGAATAAATTGTTCAAACAATTTTTTTTTTAATTTTCAAATTCCTCAAAAATGTGTACATAAGAGTGGTGAATTTCACTAATCATTCGCACATACCTGTTGCTACAATGAAACATAGTTTGCCCACTCTTAATCAAATATACTGTATATGGCACAGGTTACAGTGAAATTGGCACTATATAATGTTTTGCCTTTCGGCAACTTGAAGTTGTGGGTGACTTACATTACAGCACCACAGACGTGCCACTTGGCCATGTAGCCACATTTCATAATTTGCAGCAGTCATTTATAACCTGATGACGCTATTAAGTCACATTTCATAATGGGTGGTCCCATTTTCTTCTAATATCTAACATTTAGCAATATTTGATGGCGAGTTAGTAGCCAATGGTCTATAAAATGATAATTTCAGCGGCACTGAACTCAAGATTCAGTGGGCAGAATTTACTAAATAGACTAAACCGACCTAAATTGACTTAAACCGATTAAATCGACCTAACTTCATTGCTGAGATCCAACTTAAAGAAAGAACCTGGTTATTTGAACTTCAACTTATAACCAAAGAACAAAACAGACTAATTGTAGGTCACTAGGTGACCTACACTTTCAGATAGCTATTTGGATAAGAAATGAGGGTCATTCAGTGACCTACACTTTTTTACATTCTGGGCCTGCAACAAGCTTAATCACCGATATAAAAAGTTCTAAAGTGTAGGTCACTCTGTGACCTACAGTTCTGAAGTGTAGGTCAGCTAATGACCTACAGTTCTGAAGTGTAGGTCAGCTAATGACCTACGGTTATTCTGTCCTCCTTAGAACAGAGTTCCAAAATAGAAAAATTTTGTTCACTGGTACTCCATTAATATGTTTTTTTAATGTTGGAACTATCTACAAAGGCTATAAAACTGATGTTCCAAGGTTTTTTTTCTGGAATTCCGGCCTGAGTAACACACCCAACTTCTACATCAGATGCTCAAAAACTTGTTATTCAGCAGGGCAAGTAATGTTTTGTTAAAGTTTTGAAAACATTTTCCGAAGATATACAAATACAATATGTATGCTTTTAGGGTGGTCTTATGCATAATGTATTTCTTGTATTTCTTACTAATATAGGCGTAGGACCACATACATGCACTTACCAGTAGGCCTAGGCCTCCTAAAAACACCACAAACACAAAAGAAAAAAAACGTATACATATGCCTACTCATTTTATGCAATTGTACAGAGTGTTTGTAACTTTGCATGTGTGTAACCTATACATACTCTTACTTTTGCAACAACAAAAAAAAAAGAAAAACTTGAGTAAATTTGAAGCCCAAAACACGTACAGGCGCTCCTTCATACAGAAACGTCTGTTCTGATACATTGGTTTGCTATTCCCGCTGCGAATATCTCATAAAAGTGAATGAACATCTTTCAACGTTTGATGTATTTTTTTTTCTCTTTTCCTTCTTAATCAAATGAAGAAAAAAAAAACCACCCACCCCCTTAGACACACACATATATATAAAACACATAGACACACCTTTTTGTAAAGAATGCTTACCGTGTGGCACATCTAAAACGCCCATGTGTAAAGCTGAATATCTCAGAAAGTATAATACTTCCTCTATTTCACTACAAATATTAACTGCAGTTATACATAACCAAGGTTAGGTTTAAATGCAGGCAAGCTAAAAGTGGTACTGCTGTGTGTTACCATTTAAAAAAACATCTGTGGATGATGATTTTGTGCCACTTTCTGTTAAACAGTTCCGAATTTTTGTGAAATTTTCACTCCTCATTCAATCAATTTTCTGATTCAATCAAAATTCTGCCACGTTGTTTGTAGTCTAAATAGGTTCAAGCACTGTGCAGGCACGTACTGGCTACAAAATCCTAGGTCGGTAATACAATTCCAGCTACATGCCACACATGTTTGTTTATTTTTAATAAATTACTCGTTATTGAATATATACAAATGACGATTGGACTTAAACTTAGGTGATTAACCATCACCAACGAACTTAAAAACAAAACTTTTCGGATGATAAGCAAGAAGATGATATTGCAAGAAATTGGCAACCTCTGACCGAAGGTTGGAAAACTCCCTGTACTCAATGTTGCGTCTTCTCCTGCCGTATCTTCTGGACACTTTCAATCAACTTTTATGGGCGGCGCAGCCTTAAAGGTCTCGCTCGTACCGTGAGGTTGGATCCACAACCTGCACATGACCATGTACTGCAGTACATCCAACATAGAAGAATTGAGTTGCAGAATGACAAGGAGAGCAAGTGGGATTCGAACTCTCTGAAACCTAGGTTCAGGGTTAGAGGCTTTAACCATTACGATATGCTGCCACAGACAGCATCTGCCACCTTGGCGTCCGAGCCAGTATGTGCCTGTGAACACAGGAAGTGACGTATTTAACCATTCGATAATGTGGATAACCACACTGTGCCAATGTGGTCGAGTTAACTTAATAGGTCAGAAATTTAACCATGGTTGATGTAATCAAATTTGTTTCCACTAAAGAACTAAGTGTGGTTAACTTTTTAACGGCAGTTCATTTTTGTAGTGAAAACGAGGTATTGCCGGTCGAATATTTAATGAGCTTATAATAGACTATTTCACGTGACGTTTAGCGCTAACTTTAATTTACCAATCATTAAGGACCTTCGCACACAAAATACATTTGGTGTTCGATTTCGACCGCAAAATATGTTGTCACCAATGGCTGGGCTGTGGTTGCAATGTACTGCCATAAAAAGAAGCCGGACGTTGGCACATAAGCAACAACTCGATTTTATTTTGCAGTTGAAATCGACCACCAAAATTAGTTTGTGTGCCAAGGCCCAAAAAATACAATCACATATGCGATAGCGATTTCAAATGTTTACAATTGTTTAGAGAATACAATTTATTTGTTAAACAAAACAAAAATATTAATAAAGTGTTAATGACATTATTTGAATTAGGAAAAGTGTTTTCAAAATTCGATAACTTTGTAATTTCAGATTTTATTTAAGTGCTTATGTTCTTAACCGCAATATAGAATTTCATATGAGTAGCTGTCCTGGTTTCAGAAATATTATTCCATTTTTAAACAAGATACGTTTTACCTGCACCAAACGATATATAATAAAAGATGAGAAATAAATTGATTTAACCCACCTTGTAGGTACCCAGATGTTCCACAACGCATGATAATACTGCATCTCTGCCCACAGCCACTGTTACATTGGGAATCGGTTCCGAAAACTCTGGTTCTTGCGCCAATGCTAAAATAAATAATAAAAGAAACGTTAGACACATGCAAAAAGTCAATCTCACTTGATTTGAAAATCGAAATTGTTTACTGGCAATAATAAATCTCTAGATATAGGATCTAGTCGATAAGAAAGAATCCATCAAAAACCTCTTCAATTTTCTACTTAGTACGAGCTTAGAGACGTCAATGAATAAAACTAGTGATCAACCATAATTGAAAACTAAAGTGAAAAAAGTAATAAATGGATGTTGCCAGCTGCTCAAAATCAGCAGCCATAACGGCAACCACAATTATGGCTTTTCCAATAAAAAAGGCAGACTGGTTAAAGGCTAGAGTTGGCAGGTGCACCGTGCACATCTGGTCAGTGAATAGAACACTCTAGCCTCGAATGCCTGCCTACTTAAGACAATCTACAATGAACATATTGCAACGAATTGCGGTGGCCGGGAGGTCGTCAAGACTACACCTACCTGCCTACCAAGATAATTAAGAAGGTGACCAAGGGGTCTACATCTTCGATCCAAACAGGATATATCCTGGTTGGATTGGTGATGTGGAACCCCTGATCAAGAGAGGACCCATAGAGCGTGACTAAAAGTAACTCAAGTGAATTTACTTATTTATAGTTTACTGTTGAAATGTTATATATTGTTATGTAGGTCCTAGTGTGTCCAAGACTTTTGGACACACCTGGCGCCTTTGTGTATAGAAACATGTAACCTATTGTATATTTTAGTACAAATGGTGATACGATCGTGGATTTTAGACAGTTAGACCGTCTCTCAATCCAGCGAGTCGCTATGGTTGATACAGAATAAACGAATTTATATATTATAAATCAAATGTGTGGTCTTAGATTATTTCTAGGAAGCGGGACTTTGCTTTTGAGCCACCACCAATCCTATGTGAACTAAACGAAAGATATTGGAAGACGACCACCTGTAAGTTTGTACACCAGCTTCACTTTCTACCTCGGGACTCCGTAGGTACCAATTCTAGTGTCCCCGATACTTGAGTAAGCAACACAGCCTTTTACAAAGTGAAAGACTCAAGATCAACATTTCTGTCTGACACATTCACATTCACGTTCACGCTTTCTGCGGATGATGGAATGTTCCAATATTGTTGTCCTAACATTATCTCTAACTATTCCAGTTTTTAAAACACTGAGCAACTCATGGCAAACATCTCAACTCGAAGTCTTTCTGCGGATGACGGAATTTTCCAATATTCCTGTCCTAACATTATCTCTAACTATTCCAGTTTTTAAAACACTGAATTTTTTTCCTCATTTTCTTGAAAAACGTTGCTTGAAAAATATGGAGAGGGTGAGGAAAGAGACCTCATATAGAACATAACAACCACACAGGCCCGTCATCTGGGGGACGAAAATAAAACAAATATTTATAAAGCCACCTTAATTTCTAGTAAAAGTTGCTTCCGAAATCATCAAATGACAAATTATATTTTGTTTATATTGTATTGCATATTGACTGTTATTGCTAAAATTATGGGAAGAGTGTTAGTCTGCTGAGAACTATGATGTCCTATGATGTCCATCCTGAGGCACTTTTAGCGTTTTTCAAGGCATTCAAACATCTTCCTATTTTTTGGCTAGTTTTTTTGAAGAAGAAAAAAAAGCAAATTTTTTTCTTAAGTTTTCAACTTTGTTGAATTTATGAACTTTTTAAAGCTTTTTTTCAGAATTACCTCAGTTAGTTGAGCTCTCTTGAAGCATTTTCAGTGCTTTTCAAAACATTAAAATACTTTTCAATTTTTTCACTTGTTTTTGACTTCAAGTGTTTCGCTTAGTCAACTTAAAAGCAAGAAACATAAACGTTTACTACATAAACCATAACTTCATTTGTAATCTCATTCAAAATAAATTTAATCCTGACATTCTAGAACCTATTTTATATTATGTCTATGTCATAAGTTTACCTAAGAGTCATAAACATACATGTATATTATTTTAAATGAACATTAATAAAAATGCATATGACATACAGTATAATACAAAGACATCTATACAAGATAATCTATCTTTTGAATTTCTGATCATAAATCCCAAAAGATGTTGAAGAAAACTTAGATACTATCTTTGAATAAGTTCCATGTGATCATTTCGCTCAGATCATTTCCATGTTATAAGAGCGAAGTGCCCGCTTATTGAAATTGGTAAATTGGATGGTTGCAAATGTGAATGAAAACAGAACCATTTGAATGATTGAAGAAGAAAATAATGCGAGATAGAATTTAAAATACCACAGTGGTCACATAAACTGTTGGCTATACATGTATATAATATATGTACAGGTTTGCCTTTATCCAAACATACAAAAAGTTGAAAAAACATAATCGAAAAATAAAAAAACAGTTTATCTGAAGATTTCCCAAGATTGATTACAGATTCAATATACATTCATGAATTTTTCCAACCTTAAAGCTCATTCCAATTCAACTGATAACCAAATGTAAATGGAATTAGAATATCTGTTGCATACCAACAGTTGTATTTTAGCAGTTAAATAGTATTTTCCTTTTCTTTATGTGTGCTATATTAACCTTTTTTTGTATACATTTTTTTCAATGCATGTGAGCTAGCTGCCAAGTGGTTTTTTTTCTTCAAATGTTGGATCAAATAAAAAAAAACATCAGGTCTTCAAAATCTGTGGACACTGACAAAAATTCATAGGAGACTATGACACTCTACTTATATTATTTAAAGAGGGATTTATATAAGATGACAATCATGCAGTTGACACATACAAAGCATGCAATGGAATTGCAAGAAGATATACACACAAAAAATAGGAAACATAAACGCAAAATCCCAACTTTTTTTTAACATAAAAATTTATTGCAAAGATCTTTCGATTAAGTTCAGATCAATGCTGTAATATGATAGAGAAAGCTTATATTTTTTTCTTTTTTCTCTATTGTAGGGCATACAAATTCATCATTTATACACACAAAACACAAATAGAAAACTAACAGTCCACGCAAACACTGAACAGACCAACAAACACATAGAGAAACTGTGAACCACAAACAGACAGTGAAGCACTAACACACAAGAAACAGTGAACCACTAACAAACACACAAGAAACAGTGAACCACTAACAAACACACAAGAAACAGTGAACCACTAACACACAGAAACTGTGAACCCCTAACAAACACACAAGAGACACTTAACCACCAACAAACACAGACACGTTACAACCAGCATGCAGAAATACCGCGAACCACTAACAGGCACACAGAGACACCGCGTTAACCACCAACAAGCACACAAGAGACACAGTGAATCACCAACATATAAATCATGAATCACCAACACACAGATAAGATACTGTGAAACTACAAACATACAGGAAGGTTTCCAGCGACAGCAGTTTTTGAAGACCACCCATTTGGTGCATGGACTTTTAACTATAGACGAAATCTTCACTGTGTGCATGCAAAGCTTGGTCACCAATGATGAATGGGTAGCTTTAATGACTGAGAAACGTTTTGATCAGAGGCCTAAATCATTTCAGCAGGTGGGTCAACCAAAACACGGACACAGCAAATAAAAACACAGAGATACACAGTGGCCGATAAACAAATACATACACACAATTATCCCATTTCAATGGCATATTTTTGACAGTGTCAGTGGTTAGCAATTCAGATGGCATGTCAGCACATGTGGAACATAGTGGCTCAGGGAATCCAACTGTACAGTTTCTTGCCAGAGGTTCCCCGTCAAGCAGGCCTACTGACGGGGTTATGACAAGAAGTGCACTGGCCAGGTTCATCACAAGTAGTGGATACTAATGGCAATTGGAAAAAAGATGTTCTACGAGAACAGCACCTCAAAGAAGCCCTTGCGCGTTTTGCAGTTTTGGCGGTTTTGGGAAGTAACCCATTTGGTGTTCGGACCTACACAGTGTGCATGCGATGCCTGGTCATCTATGGTGACCGAGTAGTTTGAAAACTGATACAACTTTTCATGTGGGGCCTAAAGCCTATCGGCAGGTGGGCCAGAAATCTTTAACACAAAAAAACATGCACACAACGAAATATGTTTAAAACATGTGCACAATACAACACAAAACACTTCAAAATACACACACATATTCTTACAATAATATACACTATACAAATATACAGTATAAAAGAGACATATTAAGTCTACTTTATTTTTTTATCTTCTACTGAACTGAATCCATTTCCTACTTTTTTTTAAAGAAAAAAAAAACTGATAACCAATATGAGAAGAAAAAAACTTATTAAGTCTTATGTGTCGGAAAAAGAATATATCACTCGCACTTATAATGTTGAGAAGAGGTGCATTTTTAATCTGACTCAAGAATCGTACAGGAAGCGAAAAAAAAAGAAGACTTACTTTAACATAGAGCCCTGGTTCACTGCTTCGCGATCAATATGAACACAAAGTGAATCCAACTTCATGATTTTAAGTTTGAATAGATAGAAATCATTGCGATGAAACAGAAAGAAAGTAAAGAGATGCACTTAAATGGCTTAATGCACAATGTTCCATTAAATTTTAAGTTACTTTTTACTTGGTAAATTTACTATTGTATATCATAACTGAGTCACAATAAATTTTTCAATTTATAGATATGTTTCTTGTGTAAAACTAAATATTGGAACAGCACATTGAATACTAAAGAATAGCAAAAAATAAATAACTTTTCATCAAATTTTACTGTGACTGGAAAGTTTCTGTCATTTTTTGTTCGAATTTCTATTAATGAACATTTTTGAACTTGTTAAACTGATTTTCCAAAAGTGTAAAAAATACAGCATTTATTAACAGTGTTAATTTTATATACCTAACTAAAATAGCAAAGAAAAAACTTGTGAACACAAAAAAGTTGGCCACATTGCCACAGTAGTAAACGTGTTATCAAATAATTGCCTAAAAATACGGTTCAAATTTAAAGCCGGAGAACACTACTCAACAAATTGGGGTACAATGTTCTACAATTTGCGATATTCACTTTAATTCCAACTCAACAACAACATTGTTGCACATCCCAACGTTCAGAGTTATTTCCCTATTGGTTGCAACTAAATCTGCACAAAGTTAAGGTGGACATACACGTCCGATAATCTGATTTATTGGAATCAACAGTGTTGAAACCAACAAACCACGACGTTCAATATGTCTGTTGATTATTATTTGTAAAGTCGGTTTTTGTAGTAAAAACTGCAAGTGTGTATTCACCAGTTGTAATAAAAAGCATCTTATTCAATTGGTGGCGTGTGTCATTTTTGTGTCATCTTTTGGAGGTGTAGTTGAGCATCACTATCTCTTTACATGTAAATAGGAATAGAGACCCGTGATAGAGACCATGATATAAAGTGGCGGAGGTACAGCTTCGAGTCGTACACCCAGGTCAAAAAGTAGACCTGGGTCTCTAGGCATGTTACATGATAGTTGCTCCTGATCGGCTATAAGCCTTCCAAAACAGGTTTATTCGGACAAACACAATCCAGTTTGTTTATTTCAACACTGTTGATTCCAATAAACCAGATTTTGTATGTCCACTTTCAGGTAGAAAACGATATTGTCTGTGAAATTCCGTACTTTACATTCGTTGAGTAGTATGACCTCAGCTTTAACATTAATAAGCTATAACGTTGCACGCCAGTGCAGTTTTATTGGAAGCAGGTTTTTTTTTCTTCTTCTTTTTGCTTAACTTTAAAGATGCCACAAAAAACTGCTGAAGGCAACATTTAAACCCACAAAAAAAAGTTTAACCTCGAAATACACCCTGCAGTAAAGTTGGCACTCACAATTAATACTTAAACGGATGACGACACAATGATTTAAAATGAACAAACTGAAGAAAACTCGATTGACTGCATCCATCATTAATTATTTAAAGCTTTTCTATGTTGATTAGACTTCCACAAAACTTTTTTTTTCTAAAGAAACTATAGTTCTTTTAAAGCAGCTATCTCTTTTATTTAATTAAAACACCAATCCACCTTCATCACACATTGCTTAGTTTTTCAAAGCAATACTCTACTGGTATATAAAAAAATAATTCACAAATAATGCGAGTATGTTTATACACAGGGCATTGATTCTTTTCATTGAATACAAGATAAAGTCCAGAACTAGAGATTAAAACAAATTCAATTAGACATTTATCGATCACATGCAAGAAGCGTTCCCATTTGAAAATTCACTCTTTATTTAAGTTCAGATTAGAAAATTACTCTTTTTATGTAAAATAAATAAAGTCTAGACTGGCACATAACACTTTTATATGCAAGATAGTCAAAATATCGTAAAACCCACAAAAAAAAAACTAAAAGTTTATATAAACATATCCTTATATGTGTCTCTAGTGAATAAGATATCTATTGCACAACTTGCATGTATTTTATTTTATATTGCATAACATAAGACTGTAACTTAAGGTTAGTTTAAAAAACAAGAAAATTAAACAAAAAAAAAACATGTTTTTTGTTTATAAAAAAGGCCTAAAAAATAAAAAAAAATCTAATCTTTTCTTGTCATGTTGGTGTAGTGGTTAGTGGTTAGTGTCTCAGGCTCTCAGCCTATGGTAATATGTCGGTCATGGGTTCAATCCCTTGCAGTGTGAATTATATTTTCAAATATTTCAGAAGGTGGTGGACAAACAAACAAACAAATTATGAAGTTAAATAAAAGCGAGTAAAAATTATGACGTTAAATAAAAGCGAGTAAGAACACCTGAGTCTTCAGAAAGCAATTACATTGA
The DNA here is from genome assembly GCA_036925085.1 of Brachycybe producta. NCBI lineage: Eukaryota > Metazoa > Arthropoda > Diplopoda > Playtdesmida > Andrognathidae > Brachycybe > Brachycybe producta. The sequence continues at coordinate 4,127,887 of JAUPFP010000004.1, forward strand.
TACTAGTAAACATGTCGTGCAAGTTGAACAAAACGAAAATGACTATAAGGGATGCTAACAGATAGTGGTATCTAGCAGTGGCCACTTTTTCGCAAGTGCTCCACAGTATAAGTATGCAAGTTTGGTTCTGTAAAAAGAGGCGCTTCTTTGCATATTAAAATCTTAAGTTTTCAGTATTTGTGTTGTCCATGTATGGATGTATGTGTTTGTTTCAAATTATGCTGTCACTCATGTAAATTTCATTTAGGCAATGATGCAGAGATTAGAAACAACTTTTTTTAAAAAAAAAAGTTACTTGAAACGAAAATAAATATGAAATGAAATAAAAAAATAGATGTATTTTCCTTATTATATATTTGAGAATAAACCTTATGACAAGGTGAAAAACATAAATCGACATTTACACACTGGCAGAAAAAGTTTATTTTTAAAGCTGACACAATAAAATAATACCCTTATTTCATTTGTTTACTCTTCAAGTTTCAAATAAATTTTGAAACCTCTTTTAAAAGTGTGCGTCTATACAAAGAGATGTTCATTTTTTTACTTCTTAGGGCCAAATTCAAGTTTCAAGTGAACTTAGCATCTGAACGCACTGAAAAAAGCTTCAATGTAGAAAACCCTGTTTTTATTAAGCAGAGCTTGTATACATTAGAGGTTTGTTCAAAGACTACACAAGTTAATGCTCAAGTGCCATTTGTCTTGAATTTGGGCCTTAAAATACAAAACCTTGTTTCGTGAATATTGTAAAAAAAAAACATGCCTACAGAAATGATGAAATTTATTTTTGTTTATTTTATTTGCAATTTTTCTTTTTGTTTATTTTTCGTCAACATTCACTTCTCATTGAGTCACTTCTCAAATAATAATCTTGAGATGCAATACCTTCCTCTTATTTCTTTTATTTGCTGCAAGTGTTAGCAACAACAAAAAAAAATTGCTATGTGCTGTGTGTCTATGCGCCTTTATTGTGAATTTATATATGCCCAAAATAGAAGACAAGTGTTGGTAACATAGATTCACAAGGTACTACACTCAAAAGAGCCCGAAAAAGAAAAGAGAGAAAAAGGCAACACCAACACTACCACCAACAACAAAAAAAGCTTATCAAAGTGTACACAGCACCAATTGAATGATAACTTAGCGTTTGTTGGTGACCAAGTCTTCCGCCTGACATGTTTTTTTTCTTCAGTAATAGCTTTCACTTGGATGTGGTTGGCTACATATAAGTTTAAACCATGTTAAACTCTCTAGTGTACTGACAAGCAACACCCAGTTGCTATGGTAACATTAACTCACACAAACCCATCTCTATCCCACCGTTTTTTTTCCATTTTCCATTTGATGTAAATCACAATTGTGGCAAACACAAAGAATGTGAACTTTAAGAAATAAGGAGGAAGGGGGGACGGAGGATGGACCACCAAACACTCTTGAGCAAAAAAAAATCCTCCTCTTTTTCTCCGCCACTTACACAACTTTTGTTTTCGATTTATTGCTTAGAACTGAATCCTTATACCTTAGCATTTGTAAAAGAACGTGACATGCTTTTGCAAACATTAAGAAAACTTGTTTCGTTCGTGAAATAGATCCCAATTCACATTGTTAAGAGGCACTGAGGGCTCACCAACTTTGAAGTACATGGTATTATAATACAACAAGGAACATCCAAAGAAGATTGAGTTGCACAACAATTTCTTCACATTGAACCATGAAAAACAATTGTACAACTTAAATCTTCTCTAGAAGTGTCAAAATATACAACACAAAAATGTCTATGAAGCCATGTTTCAATCCCAACGCCCCAATCGATTAACAAATTATAATAAAAAGAGCGGCGCGACTAAATCGTTTAAAATTAAAGAACTAAAAATTATACAAGTAAATTATAAATTATTTCAGATGATTGTTAAGAACATACCAAAAATTTGGTTATACAAATAATTTAACAAACTTATAAAAAATTAATTGTTATTGAATATCAAAAACTTTAATTTGTTGTTGATCAAATAAAACAATGTACAGCAATATTGGATTTCGTAGTTATTTGGCAATAATAGCTAAAAGAAGTATAATTCTAATTAAAAATGGTCTATGAACACTGAACAGCTTCAGTCTTTTAGGAGCAAAATAAAAAAAAACCGGAATGTGGTTTTAGAAATTAGAAGGCTAGCTCAATCATTTCCGGGTATTTTCGTGTTTATATCTGTTAAAATTAATCCTTTTATAGACATTTTTTTTAAAAAATATAGTGTGTTTAAATTTGGGTTACTTTAGGTAAAACTCAACAGTGTAGATATTATACCATATACATTTCCATATCACAGTTCGTCCAATCAGAGTGAACTCAATATTTACCTATCATGCTAGTGTAGAATTGATTAAAAGTTTAAATATAAATATACAAAATAGCATATAATGTATAATTTATAACTCAATTAAAGTATTTTCTAACAATTCAACGTGTCTTTTAGTAGTTTTTTTTTTTTACTTTGTTGTTTATTTATTGTTTACAGAAGTTGAAACAAACTACAAATTGTCACAGACTTTAGCCGATTGTCTTGTTTCGTTATTCAATTTGTTTCAATAATTTTGAAGATTACTACTGCTGCTGTACAATTGCTGTTAAATACATGCATCTAAGCCTTTAGCAAATAATGCATTTGCTAGTGTTCCACTTGTGTTTTTTTATTTATACTGAACATTGTATTAACCTGTCCACCTGTTTGAATGAATATTTCCTGTTAATTTCATTCTTTATTCACATATAGGAGCGAACACTTTATTTCACACATGAACATACTGTAACATATGTATTGTGTCATTTAATTTGGAAAAAAAGAGTCCATCAAACGTGTAGATTTTAAAAAAAGGATTAGAACTGCATTGCAAATATTAAAGCAGTAATTGGCACACGCTATGTACTGATATCACTTAAAAATACATCATTAGTTGTGTTTTTGAATTTTAATTGATTACAATAAACAATTTACTTGAAGTTTTTGCTTATTAAAATTAAGATATAATTCCAAATCTCATGTAAAGACTTCGGACTCTACGTATACTAGTACATAAATCCCACATTTAATAATGAAACTTAAAATATCAACTTAAACATGAATCCTCCAAATAGGATTTCAACCACGCGGTTTCAATATTTTTTAAAAAAAAAAACCTTTTTATTGATAATTGTTAATTACCCCTTTTAAATAGAGTTTTTCTATGTTATAACTCTGCTAAGAGGTATCAAGTTAGATTTTACGTGCCAAGTTTCTTCTTAAAGGTGAGCCATAGTTTTACTGACCGCATCTATTTAAATGTTTAATTTAACTTTAAAATACTAATATGCAGCAAAAAACTTAATCACTAAATATTCATAATTACACATTTTTTAAAAAAAAAACTATTACAAATTTAATGTTTTCATAACAAACTTGAATTTCAAATTGTGTTAAAAACGTTTATTTTAAAATACATTATAATACATTTATTTATTCTTGTAGTTTCTAACAAACCTTCTATTTCTTTTTCACGGGTTTTCATCTAATTAAATAAACTGGATACCAGATTCACGATTTTCGCCTGCACTTGCTTTAGTGTTAATTAACATTTCATAAATTCCCATTTAACACACACACACACACAAGAAAATATCATGATAATTTTTAAGTATCTGCTGATGCTGCCTAACAAAAAAAAATTCAATTAGGCAAAATAACAATTTTGATTCATTTCCATATGTTACTAGTAAACTCCACACGGACACACATTTGCTTCAATTGTTTTACTTTCCTTTTTTTGAAATAGTTAACTCTATATAGAGTTTGTATCTTTTTATTACATGTCCCTTTCGCAAATTAAAAATTACATTTATGACTGTGAATAACTAGTAAACAAAAGCTTTTGTTTGTGTCCAGTTATTTTTGTGTCACAATTGTTTGCGCGCCATTCTATTTACAAATTTATAACTAACTCATCCTTCAATACCATGCATTCTCCCTACCACCTTTTCGCCCATATGATATTATCCATATATCACGGGTTAACCAAGGAGAAAATTAATTTGGACTAATTTTCAACAAAAATGAATGACAATAGCCTGATCAAAAGCCGTGCACATGTGTGTTTGTGTGCTACAATCTTCATCATTGTATAGGTCTAGTGTTGTGACATTCATTCTTCATCAAGTTGAATTCATACATTCTAAACAAATGCAATATGTTGTGACAACTACTGTAGGATTTTTTTTTTTACAATACAATGTAATTTTAATGATCAGTCATCCTTCTTGCGCAGAACATTTTGTGTGTTGTGTATGGAATATGGCTTTGTTGGACTATTTATAGAAGCCAATAATAGGCAAAAATAGTCACACTTCAGGCCTATAAAGATAAAGATTGGCTAAAAAAATAGACAATATATTGGTGGTTTATATTGACCTGAAAACCTTAATATAAAATCATTTCATTGACACTTTGCAATATTGTAAAAGATGTTTTAAGGAAATAGCTGATATGAATGGCGATAGGGTTAGACAGACATGCTAAAAGGAAGTTTATTTTCAAAAACAAAAAAGTTTGAGTGAGAGAATTTTAAAACTCATGTGACCTCCTTCGCCCACCCCACCCCCCTTCCTCTTCCTCTTCAACCTACCTCCCTTAATATAAATTCTTTGGTTTCCATAGAAAACTTCAAAGATCGATGCCACCAACAACACACTGTGACACAAACAACAATAACAGGCGTGGTTTTTTCATTAGGTCTACATGTGTGTAGATTAGAAACACAATGGATGCAGAAAAATCTTTCTTGGATTTCTGTCTGTCGAACTCATCATTTCGATTACAACTACTCTCTAATAACACAAAGTCGCAAATAGGCCTAATATACAAGCATATATCATACAAACAAACGCAGGGTGATTCATACAGAATAAAATTAATAAATTTGGAGCAATAGATAACATTCAAGATGAAGGAAGTGACGCCACATCATGCGCTGGAAGTGACCAATAAATTGTGCAATAATGCAAGTAACAAATTAAGCAAAAAAGAGTAATTGCTCAATTTCCAATTAAGCAATGATGGGCAGTAGGTTAAACTACTTTGTTAAATTACTTTTCAGATAGTTTAATTATTGTATTTAGTATACTCTAAAAGTGTAGTTGAGAGTAGCCAAACTAACATTCTAGTAGTTAATTATTGTAGTTGTTCAATCTATCATTAACTACAAAAACAAATTAAAATTTATAAATTGGTAATTTACTTTAAAAAACCCAACTATTAAGCCATTAAACGAAACTAAATTCAGTAAAATGATACGCAACTTATTCAGTGATTATAGATAAACCCTATAATGTCTATATGCCTACTCCAGAATAGTAGTATTATTTAAAAGATGTAAATTTGCGACAAAGATATTAAAAGATAAACTACGCACAAAGTAATTTTAATGTAATTTCTACAACTTTTCAAACTTAAGTAGTTAACAAGTAGCTAAATTTACTTTTATGTGTTTGTACCTATTTATAAGCATTTTTTTGCATTTTTATAAATATAAAGAATGTTCATAAACAACCTCCCAATTTATAAATTCAGAATTACTAAACAAATAAAAAGTGAAGCAATATTTTACTTTATTCTATTATTATCTCGACATGTAATTGCTGTAATTGACTATGGAATTGTTATTGCATAAAAAAATCACAAGTTCACAAGGACTCGGAGACATATTTGTCCGTTGCGTTTTTCGTGTGACATCATAAAAAATGCTTTATTTTAGAGCGCTGCCATACACACACCCACACACCTCTTCAGTCTCAGAATGTGAATTTTGACAGTCGACAAGAAAATTCACAGATAAACAGGTACCATACAAAAAATATTTCGAATAACATGCAACAACAACAAAAAAAAACAGAAACATTTGACACAAATGTTATTTTTTTTTTTTGCATGATCTAAGATGTTATTTTTTCAGATATTGTCTATGTATGTCTCAACAAAAAAAAAATAAGACACATCAATATTTTTTTCACGAAAACAAATGACAAAATAAAAGATGAAAACGAAATCCATTTGAAAATAAAAAGGGCATTGGTAATCTTTGTGTTTTCAATATATAAACAGACAGAGAGGTATACAAAAAGTAGCATACACACACACACACACACACACACACACACACACACACACATGTAAAACATTTTCAACACTTCATCATTAAATGCACAAAATGTGTACTCTCTCTCTCTCTCAATATGGTTTGAAGACATTTCATCTTCTCCTTCTCAACACACCCATCAGAAACCGTTTTTCTTTTCATCTTAACTTCTTCCATTGAAAGAAGGATTTCATTTCATTTTGAGGTTAATCCCAACAAAAGCTGCTCAAAAGTCTTCAACTTCATTGTGTTCATGCCTAAATCCAAATAACATTTCAAGGAGTAAAACCCTCCCTTCTGGGTCCTAATAGCATGCTTTATTTTTATCACCAAAGTGAAAAATTGGACATTCTACAAAATCATTAGTCAATGTGCAAGAAAAACCCAACTAAGTTGTATTTAAACGTGGACAATTAAATTTCTTTTAGTGGCAATGTGCATTAGGTCAGGATCATACATACAGAAAAAAATGTTAACTAAAGGTAGAATCTACCTAATTGGAAAATAATCACATTCTACTTAATTGGGAGAAAATAGACAGAAGTTACATAATTTCAAATACAGTTTTATAAATTTTGTATTTTTCTATTTTCAATTTGGCTTTTTCAGCGTTGGGATCATGGTATTATGCCTATCAATTAAATAAACTTTTTATCTATTGCATTCTGCAACGTTATTATGCAAGCAAACTTGTGGTTCTGCATACACTGCCAAGCAATTGTGCAAATTAGCTCATTTTTCACTTTGTCTGTAACATGTGCAACAACAAAAGATTCATCCTTATCAGAAATCTTAAGTCCAGATCGAAACCTTCTCAAATGCATTGTATAAACAACACACTCTTGAGATCCCAATTTATAGAACTATTCTAAATTACTTCTGTATAAACAAAAGGCTGTTTTTATCCATAGAAGTTTTAATTGCTGTTAAAAGATACAAAAAAGAGTACAGATTCGTCTTCGAGGTATGTGCAATGTAGCATACACGCCATTAGACAGTTTATAGACATTAAATAAAATAATAGCTCTTCTTGACAATGGTTTGTCATCATACTCATTGAAAATAATTAGTTAAAAAAAATCCAAGTAGACTCTATATAATATTGTTATGATGAGGCAATATATTGCAAAAGATAATTACAATTAACAACTAAGCAAAGCCTGTCTGAGTTCCTATTGTGATTTCGTTTTTCCTCCACCTTTCATAAAATAATATTACACACTGATTGAAAAAAAAAAATAAAAGTAATTGAGGCACTTGTTTCTATTTTCAGAACCTTCGTTTCCAATATTATTCCATATTTAAACAAATATTTATATACCACGGTATTTCTAAAACATTTTTTGTGTGCTCACAACAGAGTATTTTTTTTTTGCTTTGAGAAATCGCGGCTCACTGCATATTTAAAGCTGGATACAGATTTAAGCATTTCATTGTACCGTAACCACGCGGCGTACAAGATTATGATATGAGTGATATGCTAAAATATTGCTGGACAACGCTTTAACTCCTAGTGAGCAATAGGATCGTGACATAACCGTATTGTTTAGCATTGAAACCGTCAAGTATATATTTCATTGACACACACATAATACGCACTCAGGTGAATGCCTGCCAATTGAATAGAGCTTACATAGTGCAGTTAAGCATGTGGCATAAAAACATGCTACACGTTATATATGACGTGGTTATGTTACGAGAAAATGAATTAGTCTGTACCCGGTTTCAGCATATAAGACTCTACTGAAGTTACGAGCCTCAAATTGGCATAGTTTTATTTTAATAAGAGCTGTCACTTTTGTCAAATTCGTTATCTGACATACTCTGAGTTTAATGCATGCGTGTTCAAATTTATTGAATTATATTAAAATATTCACTATAACATAAGATTTTATGACACACTTAGCAAAAGATATGGCACACCTAGCAAAAGGTGCGGCACACTCGTTGGAAACCATTGATTTAGTAGTGCCAAGTGTTCAACTAAAAAGCAAAACTATTTCTTATCCTAAATATATAATCACAAGCAGCCTCAAGGTTTATTCATTAAACCTTTTTGTATTGGTTGTAGATTTATGCAGTAGAAAGCAGTGCTAAAAACGTGCAACAAAGTGGGATTTGAATTTTTTATTGCACTTTTTAACCATTATTGAAAAAAAAATACTAGAAGCTTTTATTTTCTATTGCAATTTTGTAAACAAATATGTGCTCCTCAATGGAATAAATATTAAAGGCCAAAATGAAAATGGAAAACGAGTAAAAATGATTAAGACACTTGCCCTAAAAATGGTTTAAGTGTAAACACATTAAATCAAGTAATTGATCAATATATTCAAACATGGAGGATGATTACACAGCACTACTTATCCAAAGATTAAGTGACCTCGTTGTGACACTTTTTCTTTACTGCCTCACAGCCAAGATTATTATGAACAAACTAACTACCAGTCCGTAATAGTTAGACGAAAACTGGCACAACACATAAAGATGTTTAATTATGAATGACTCAAGGTTTGATATGCCTGATATCCTTTTCTCTACAACAACTCGTTTGTCTTAATTAAATCTTTCTAACAAAACACTTGCGGCCAATTTCATATTTTTACAATGAATGTAGGTTCCCTTTTACAAAAAAAAAACATACCTATTACTTGAACGTGAATCTTAAAACAACCAAATAAACCCACTTAGGTAATAGCCTCATACCTCATATATTTACTTCAACAAAAGTTTCAAGTATTTTACATAAAATGAACAAAAAACACAAGTATGAAATTAACTTTCGTAGTCTTTTACTACAAATAGCGCCACTTAATAGCCACAAGTAAACAATGGAAATAGAAAGTCGTTTACCGTGTCATTTAAAAAAACAACTTTAAAAACAAATTAGTTAATAGAAACTAGAATGACAAATTAATTAAACTTATTTAAATGTTTACTATATAATTTATATTATTATTATTATTTTAATTTTTTATATTTTGAAATTAAGCTTTGTTTTTCCCTGTAAGTTGGTCCCAACACGTTAATTTCGGCCATTTTTTTCAAAACTTCAGCAAAATGTTTCGTTTCAAAATTGTAATTAAAATATTTTTAATTTGCTAATTTAATATTTTTTAAAAAAAAATTGGAATTGAAGTGTTTCCAAAAAAAACTTCAATTACAAATTTTCTAACTACGTCTCGTTTCGAGTTTGTTTGATTATAAATGCTTTCAGTGATTGCCTACTATCAGGAGTTCAGTGTTAAAAAACGAAATTTAGTGAGCTTATTACTGTAAGTTGTATTTGTAGAAGAACCTATATTAGACCTAAATTTATTATTCCTTGGAAATATTTCCATAACAATAACTGCAGTGACGTCAAAATGACATCATTCCAATTCAGTTGTTTTATAAACAAAAAGTACATTTAGATAAACATTTCGCATAAAGGAAATAAGTGATCACAATTTTAGAAACAACATTATCGTTCTAACACCAAACACGTTTATGGTGCGATTAGACAAGTACCTAGACATGTACGTGTATATATGTATATACTGTATTTACAAACTTTTATGGTTATTTGGACATTGCACGCCACTGAATCAAACGATATTATCAAAATACATAATATACTGTACATGTCACATCCATTTGATGTAATTGTCCATTACACGAAATGTATGTCCATTTTGCGTTTTGCATCAAGCCAACTTATGTTCATTTCGTGAAAATGGACATACATTTCGTGTGATGGACAATTACATCAAATGGATGCAACATATACAATACTACCACAAGCAGTATATAGACAATAGAATGCATGGTGTGAAATTTATCATAACCCTTTTTGGCTCAGAAAACTGAGAAGAAAAAATTTTTTCAACACTTTTGTAGATGTTTTCTTGCTATATTATTGTATATAGTTAGAAACCCAAAGGTTATAATTATATTGATCAGGACCAACACAACATTTCAATCAGTCATTTGCTGTGGCTTGAATCAATGTCAAATCATTCCAATCTATTAGCTAGAAATGAAAACACAACAACATCAACACACCAGGGATTCTATCACTCATACATATAAGCTGTCACAATAGAAAAGTATTTCTATGAGGAACAATGAATAGGTTTTTCTATAGGTTTCTTCTCACTATTAGATCCATGAATCCCAGCTAGAAAACCCTTCACACTATTGATGATAAACATGCTTCTGACATGCCCCCCCCCACTCTCCATCTAATCAGGCCAATTGTGTTACAATTAACATAATGTGCGATTACAGAGTGTTCCAATAATATATTAAAAAGAGAATTCCAAGTATACATATAAAAGTCGTTTCGTATTGGTCAAAAAAACGTTTACCCATCATTTTATAAAACACAAAATTAAAATAATTTCAAACTGATATACTGTATATAAAAAAAAATTAATTAGCAGCTTGAAAAAACTTTTTTAAGTTGAAGTTGAACAAGAAGCTTCATATAAATTGTTTCTTTTTATAGCGTCATAAAGTTTATTAATAATTATTAGGGCTCGGATTTTTATGCAATATTAAGCAAATGTTTCTTAATTTGCGGCCCAAGTGAAAATTGTGAAGAAACTATCATTATTAGAGCAACTACATTTATGCTTTTTCTAATCAAAAAGGCTGGTTAAAGGCTAGACGTATGGTTACTATCAACTCAACTAGTTATAGCCTCTAACCAGTGTTTTAAATTGAAAAAAAAACATTGTTGGTTGATCTAAACGGGATTATTACTTCACAATTAACCTTTCGTATAAAACATTGATCGAAAAATCCAATCCCTAATAAATATAAACCAAAAAGAAAATATTTTTAACTTGTATTTTTACTTTTATAGTTTCTAATACATTCAATTTTTTCTTAAAAGTTATTCAAATAAACCTGGGTTAAAAAAAAGTTTCCAGCTAAGAAAAATCCCCAAAAGCACTTAAAAGACATGCTACAACCACATTTATATGCAAGCATTTACTATTCCAGTATTTATATATGCTCTAAGTATGTTCTGTTTAGCAAATAAAATTCTACTTCACCAGATAAGAAATTTAAGGGGGAATACCCAGTATCAGAATTCCATACAAATGATGAGAAAATTTCGCTGAGTCGCAGGCATGTACTGTTAGAGGCTGTATAATAATGACATGGAATAAAATACACTACTAGTAGTAGGTTCCATATAGTAGCACTAAATTGTCATAGATCACTAGGCCTTTACAGATAGGAAAAATGCATTAATGGGGAGTTTATGTCAGCAGTTGTGAAACCGACAGGGATGGAATGAAAATGTAGAGAGAGGGTTTTTTTTTCTCTCTAGTAATATTCAAAAAACCTTGCATCGAAATAGTGAAAATACTGAGAATATTTCTCTCCCTCGATGTAGAATAGAGTTTAGAAAAAAATATTCTTCCATTCGTTTTTCTTGCTCAGCCTAAAAATGCATATAAAACAGAGATAACAGGAAACGAAAAAAAAATTGCTGAGAGCTAGAGAAAGAGGACATAGACCTAAAAAAAAAAGGAAACATTTTGAAGATGCCATGAGTTAGAAGAAGAAGTAGAAAAAGAAACGCCAGTAGTCCTTCAGGCTTATTTTCACTAATAGAACATTGAAAGAGACTGGCTTACAATGAAGAGGCAAAAGTAAAATCGATTAGCTTTCCATGTTAAGTTTGAATCTTTCAACACTCACTTTCACTTTTAAGTTTATGTAAATATGCTTAAAAAAATAAACCCTTATATAATTCTTTTGTGTGCAATCTTCAAAATAGCCCCCCCCCCAAAAAAAAAAAGTCAGTCAATGTTTGCTGTCTTAACATTCAAAATACAGTCAATAATAAAAGTGGTCTATATTTATGACCCAAACTTAACTTGACAATACGAATCTTAAAAATGTAGACCTACATCCTTGCTAAAATACACATATAAGCCCCAATATATAAATTTCATTTTAACCTTTTTCTTTTCAATGTTTACAACATGCAAGACATAAATAGATCTATATATAACCTTCCACGCCCTAAGGGTCTTCTTCTCGTAGATATATTGAAAGTCGTTTATCGATTTTCATATATGCAATTTTATTTTTATTTTTTTGACCAATTTATTAGCCCTTTATTACACATTGTTGTCGCCTTAAATCTGCATGCTAATTTCATGAATTTTTAAATTGATAGTCAGTCACTGATGAGAATCCCATTGTTCATCAAATGAGAAACAACATTCGAGTTGTTCATATCCTACTTTAGGATTCTCTATTAGATAAAGACATTAATTTGCCATTCTCTTCAGTTTTTATTTCAACATCTGCCTCTAGCTGTCTCCCTCTTGTCATTTTTTGGTTACAATAAAGAGAGAAAAAAAAATCTGTATAATGAATACATGAGGACACGTCCCATGACGTCTATCCGACACAGTGACATTTGAATTTATTTTATGAGACAACAATGACACAAAAAAAAAACAAAGATAAACAATAAAAAATCTGCCACCTCATTATTTAAATAATCTGAACAAAGTCAATTAAGGATTACATATCTATGAAATGCTAATTTTTTATATTACCTGTTCACACAGTCAATAGAAAGTTAAGACGAGTGCAAGAAGGAAACTTTGCAACGTATTCTTAATGATTGCTAAGATTAAGATAATGCTAAACTTAGAAACGTTTGATAGGAAGTTTTATGTAAAAGTTTTATGATTTTAAAAATTTAGCTTTGACTTGAAAATCATTAAGAATACGAACTTTAGCACCTGAACTTCCACTGAGAACCTACTTGAAGGGTTGCATTTGAAACTCAAGTGCCAAGTTTTATTTTTTAAATTTGTCCACAAAGTTGTTCGTATAGTCGTATTTATGAGCAACCTTACAAAATTCAAAGTTTGTTAGAAACTATAATAATTAGATGATTTTATGGTAGTTTTGAAAGTGAACAAAATTAAAATTCAGTCAAAAGCATTCAACTGGATCAAATGACGACAATTTTTTTATTATTAAATATATCGTCCTCAAAATACTTTAAGCATAATCATAAACAATTCAACTTTTTAGTAAAAACTTCCGAGTTTTTTCTTAATTTTACTTGTGAAAAAAGTTCAGGTCAGTGGCGAATTTACCATTTTGCCACCAAGCACTAGTTGTAATTGTAAACCATGGTGTTGCCCTTTTTCCCTTCTCCAATTTCAGTACCCCAATCTACAGTCCCCTCTAATATGTACTTTTGTCCACGTCGCCTACCAAGTTACAGTACATGTAGACAGGTTATTGTTTTACGATAGGTACTACTTGTTATTACTCGCTTTTATTATTACTCGCTTTTATTTAACTTCATAATTTATTTGTCCACTGTCACCTTCTGAAATATTTGAAAATAATTCACACTGCATGGGGATTAAACGCACAGACTGAAAGCCTGAGACACTAACCACTACACCAACAAGACAAAAGGGAATTAGATCTTGTTTTTTTTTACTTTTAGACCTTGTTTTTTATAAAAGCGAGTATCACAAAAAAAACATGTTTTTTGTTTAATTTTCTTGTTTTGTACACAAAACAAATTTACAAAAAAATAATTTTAAAAAATTGAACAAAGAACATTTGTTTTTAAATTTGCCATCTCCAAAAATGTTCAGGCTTAGGCGGCTGCCTACTCTGCCTATTGGTAAATCCAACCCTGTTTTTAAGTACTTGGACAAAATGCAACCTAGTTGTGAATTTCATTTATATTTATAATAAATTTAATTTACCTCGTATATAATATAGTTTATATTGAAAATCCACCTGCTGAGTACATTTCATCTAAAACCAACTAGACCTAATTGTTGGCTGTATTCAACGTTTTGCAAAATTGCCTATTTTGAACAATATTTACTTGCTGTCTAGACTAAAAGTTAATTGTACATACACTTTCAAATAATGAAAAATTTAGCTTCATGTAAGGTTTTCTGTAAATCCCTGCAAAAAAAAAATTAAAACCGTCTCAAGTCTTGGTTTTGATTAATGAAACAATATTATGGTATTGACTCTCCTTTGAGATAATTTGATATAAAGTTAATTACGCTTGTTACAATACTCAATTTCAAATGTTTCATATTTTGTTACTTAATATGGCAACATCTTTGTCTCCATAAAAATATTAGCAAAAATTGATGAAAATTGAAAGAAGGTCCAGATTAGTGTAATTAATCACTAGCTGTTACTTTTTTTGTAGCCTACACAAAATGAATATTGTTTTGCGTTGCTACAACATTTTTAATCAAGTTGTTTTTTCTGTTTTAGGCCTGGTTCACAACATACAAATAATGTATAAATAATATAAGGTTGCGATGTGCTTTGTTCAAATTCACTAGCCGAAGTGATGACACTTGAGTGGCTGCATGCTACACATGCGCCATAAAGACCGACCTTGCATTACTTCATTGTATGAGCTAGGATTTATTTTAAGGTACTGCATGCAGGAAAACAAATCAACTGAATATGCGACCGAAAATGAAATTTATTTAAATTAATTCCATTCTAAGAGCATATTTATTTGGCCGAAATTGTTTTAATTTTTTTCTTTCTATTCTGCCATGTTAAATTACACTATCAAAATTAGGAAGGCATTCTTCAAACACATTCTTCTTCCTACATTAAAAAAAATCTCCTTTCTATTGTAGTTTCTGAACGCTAAGGAAAGCGTAAATATTAAAGAAACTTTTCAATTTGTATTTTCTGAATTTTACGCATGTTGGAATCAATCTTTTAGAAAACCTAATTCTAATTATAAATTAGTTTCATTAAAAGTGAATACAGTAGATCTATGTGGTTTGTGTTATTCCTTGCATTTTTCTATTTTGTAATACAAACACTTAGGGCCGAATCACACATGCTGACAAACCAACAGAAATTAGAAATAGAAATAAAATATCACAATATTTCTACGGACCTAAGGGACCTTTGCATTGAAAGCTATATGGTGCTTTTGCTAAATGCCATAAAAGGTGAAATTCAATGCGATTTTATTGTGTTTGTGATTCTTCCCTTACATTGTTTAGTCTACTTATCAATTTGTTTGTAAATAACAACTAACTTCTTATCAAAGTCGCAGGATAAGTGTGTAATACATAATATTTTTGAAACTTTCAATACATAAATATTTTTCCAGTGCCGCGAGCACAGCGAGCAAAAAAAAATTTCTTATAAATTTCTGCGAGCACAGCGAGACAAGAAAGATAACAGCATTTCAAAATATGAAATAACAGTGGCTCATACACGCATTGTTTCCTTTCAAAATATAAAAAAAAATTATATATTAAATTAAGAAATTTGGCTTTCGAAAGGGGTGGCAAGCGCCATATCTGCGGGCGCCCATGCTTCTTGTCATCACAAGACTACCTCAAAATTGCATCAATTTTCTTGCAAAATTAAATCGCATTTCGAGGAGAAATAAAAAAACATAAAAATAAAACATCAAAAACAATGAAAACTCAGCAATTGTTGAGGAAACTATTCGTCAGGATCTAGATAAACATAAAAGTAGATTTATATAGACATTTAAGAACACAAACCTAGGTTTTCTAGCTGAGACTTGTCAACGAACTCTATCTCGTCCACTAACACTTTTTTTTTACTGTACATAATAGCCTACTGGCGCCTTTTTTATGAAGTTATGTATGACTTGAGATATGTGTAAAAACGTCGAAAAAAAAAAGAATAGATCTATCCACATTAAATAACTCAAAAACTATGCACAATAAAACAAATGCTAAGTCAGCAAAAATTACGTCACAAGTAAAAGAACAAAAAAAAATGAAAACATACAAATGGCTGTTAGTACAAATAAGATATACACTGGCTTCTGTGTGTTTTACAACAGACTATACATGTGTATGTATGATAAAATGCTAGAACCCATTGAAAAGTAGTAGCTTCATCATTTCAACAGTGTTTCTCAAACTTTTCCCAAAGGCCGAACACTAGATACATTGTTGCATTTGCGGACCAACAACCTTAAAAAGACCTACTATGCATAAATACACGGGCACAAGTAGCCTTGCGCCAGTAATGGGGCACACTTTATTCGCCTCATATTAGAGTACAGTGGCGGTTGTTATCAGAGTTACTATAAACTATGCGGACTATAATATGGTTTTTGTACTTTCCGTTCTGACATTTGGAGTGTAAAATATTTTTTTCTTTATGGGCCCATCTGCGGACCACCTGACACTTTACTGAGGACCACCAATGTTGTATGGACCATAGTTTCAGAAACACTGTTTTAACAGACAACTTTTTCCACCATTTGTGGCAAGAGAAGCGTTGAAAAGAGCCTTAACTCTTCTGCACCACAGGAATTTAATCACAAATTTCTCCAAGTAATAATCTCATGTCCAACATGAATGGACAGTAGAAAAGCTATACTATAAGCTTACTTCTTAAATCCAGTCATAAAATACTCTTTGTTGCTTCATTAATTTTATGGTCAGAATTATTCTATATAGGTTTTTATAGAGTCCATGAAAGTTAACGTTGAAACAAAATA
This sequence comes from Brachycybe producta, assembly GCA_036925085.1. Taxonomy (NCBI): domain Eukaryota; kingdom Metazoa; phylum Arthropoda; class Diplopoda; order Playtdesmida; family Andrognathidae; genus Brachycybe; species Brachycybe producta. The sequence continues at coordinate 4,144,577 of JAUPFP010000004.1, forward strand.
TATATTCTTGTTAAAGTACTTTAAAGCTTCCATTTTAGAAGCTCAGTGGTATAAATTCAAAGAAATTTCGATCAAGAAACCGATACCACAAACAATTAACAACTTGTGGCCTGAGCCTGGTTTTATTTGATAAAAAAATAAAATTTATTTTAATAGCATTTAAAGATGTAACTTTAAAATTAAAAGTGAGTTTAGAATTTTAGACACTAGAGTAGTAAAATAGCACGCGAAGATTATTTTCATAATGATATTATTATGATAATGCAAGTTTGAAAATGTCAAATCCTGTTTTTATTTTCAAAATTTGTTTGCACCAAAATGACTTTTTCAAAGTGCAATACAAATGTCAATTTAAAATATATCAACATACGTTTGATCTTTGTCTGTCTCTTTAATTAATCTAGTTTCAATCTTAATTTGAATTTTAGAAATAACTTTGCAAGCAGTCAAGTAGGCCTGAGGACAAAGGACCAAAAAAAATCCAAGTGTAGCATGCAAAATGCATTGCCGAAACAAGTAAATATAAACCCAACAACAATAACAATGTGTTTTTCGTGCAGCTCATAAAATGCATTGTCAAAAAATTATTAATCCCCTAACTAGAACTTTCATTGTCTCAGCTTTTTCATGGTAATTTCTAAAAAAAAAGCAGAGTTCTACAAGAAAAGTTAATTGAGATCAAACACATTTTTAAACACAGTTCGCAAATGTTACTGTAGCCATTATGGTCTAATCTACACACAGCTAGATAAACTAAAGTTCAAGTGTGCTCGTTATTTGTACTTTAAGAGTTTACATTCTTATAAAAATTAATCTCTAAAAACGAATACCGGTAAGTATAAAGATTGGAAACCACCCTAATTATACAAACAAAACAAAAAAACACGCATAAAAACTAGCATTATTAGCTTTTTAAAAAAAAAAAACATTTCTAAATTATATGCATAACTGAAATGAAAATAAACTTTCATTTTGTATTTTTATGCGTCTCTTGTCAACCCTAATGAATCTTTGTTGATAAGGATTTAAGAAAATGTTGTTCTACTTCAAGTTGTCTAAACTGTTCATTTTCAATGCTTTCAGATAATTCCTTTTTTGGAGCATTCAGAATATAAATACATGCATGCAAATGCAACAGTAAGCTTTTTCGTATTAACGTCATTTTCTATGTAGGATGCATATACTTTACTATGTATAAAGTGTAATACAATGAATATGTACCCAAAAGACACAGACACAAGTATACAAATGACAAAGTATTGTGAGGGTTATGAAGATCACAAAAAAAACCACGACGTATATAATTCAAGTTGCACACATAAGACACTTATTTTTGCCTAAAGCACAATTTTTTTTTTGTTTCAAGTGGAAGAATGAATTGTCTGAGTGTCTGACAAATATGCTGAAAAACATTTCTCAAGTTTTCAACAAGAAAATTTGACACTGTCCTTCCTTTGTATTCATGGTAATATTACAATAAAAAAACTACACAAACTCGTAGCAACCACACACACACACACATACAAAAAACAACAAATGAAACAGATGTTTTATACACACAGCAGGCTGACAAAAACATTTCACTATTCAATGAATGCTGTCACATTAAACTACACACTCACTCAAGAAAAGAAATTCTAATTTCCTCTCTTTTTTATTTTCAATGATCAATCAAATGTTGTGTTTTTTGTGGCTAGTAAGCATATATATATATATATATATATATATATATATATATATATATATATATATATATATATATATATATATATATATATATATATGTTTTTTTTTTATATATATATATATATATATATATAACTTTTTGTATTCCCAGGACAGTATCACAGAAAGACACACACAAACAAAAGAAAAGAAAGATGCACACAAAATCAATACCTATACAAATCTAGAAAGCCAATTTCTCAATATAAACCTTGTAATGTGACTAAAAAAATAAGAAACCTAGACACATTATTGGTTAAGTCCATGCAAATGTTAGAGGTCAGTTAATATTTTTATATTATGTTTCTGTTAAAGCAGAAATTCAGTTATTCTAATACATTTGTAACACCACCCACACATGTGCCAGCTACACATGTGTGAGTGAGGCCGCTCACCTTAAGAACTCCTTTCCCCAGATGGCACCCTGTGGTGTCTAAACTGCCTTGTTTTGAAAGAGATCAAATTCGATGAGAATTCAGTCGGAATTCTCACGAACTTGGACACTTTAAACAATTTTAGAAAATAAAGTTTCTAAAAATTGAAACTTCTAAAGAGAAATTTTGAAGTTTCTCATGATGGAAATTAGCCGTTAATTTCAGAATACGTTTTCTGGAATTATTCAAATTTTTCTAAGAATTTGTAGCCAAATAAGGAGATATTTGGGAATCTGAACTCACCATTGGTCAGTCGGATCTGTGGGTGAGTCCTGGGTGACAGTGGCCCCTCCCAAGGGGCCAAATAATAAAAGCACCTGCACAGGGCAGGCTCGTGGCACTCAAATATGATATTTTACAGTGTTAAGTCAATGGAAACATGTAAATTATGTCAAGAGAGTTTTAAAGGTTCAGAAGTAGTCTTCAGGAGGACAGTAGGCAAGAAGTTGTGGGACCAAAATGTTTCTCTCCTCGTTCGAGAGCCAAGAGTAAAAGTGCTCTAAGTTGAAGTCCAATCTTGGACTTAGAATCTTTTCAAAGTTTATATCAGTCGCTTATGTCATTTTATATCACTTACAACATAACACATTCGCTTATAAAATAAAACAGTTAGAATGTTAAAAGAGAAGTCTTTTTTTTTGTTCGCGAGAACACCACTGGGAGGTGTAGTAGCATCACTGTTTCTTTAAATTGTGGGACATAAGAGTCCCGTCTACATAGAACCCCAAAAAGGATCGACATGCCAGGGAGTCTGACTCCAATCCGAAGCAGAGGCGCGACCAAGGGCCGCACATCCAGGTCAACAAGTAGACCTGGATCACCCGACAGGTCAAAAAGCCCAAGCTCAGAGTGTGTGGAGCATCGCAACCCCCGTACTCAACTGGCTGGTCTGGGACCAGCCACACAACAAAGAGACAATCAAGATCTAGAACAGCAGCAACAGCCTGGACAGGGTCCAGGCATGCTACATTTAAAACTAACGGTGCAAGCAGGGTGGAAAAATCCCGACTTTTATTAAAAAATCAGATTTTTTTATTTAGAAAAAACAGTACCCCGAGTGCAAGCTTATAATTTATAATAAAAATGACAAAGGTCACAAAATAAATAATAAGTAAATAAGAAACACAGTAAATTGACAGCAATTTGGTCAGATTATAGCAAGACATTTTGACAAATCAGCATTTTCGTATATGCATTCTACACACAGTGCAAAGTGCTTTGTAATTGAGCAGAACAACAAATTATCCACTTTACTGCTGACATTAAACAACATTTGTAAAACATGCCGAAAATGTTAAGGTCAATTTTCCCACTAACAAATCTGCAGAATACTTTATTGACATTTTTTTGGTTTATCAGTTCAACAAAGCAGAAAAAAGTAACATACCATAATGCACACCACACAATGAAAAGCGACACAATATTCTGTAAACCGTATTTAAGCTTTAAATCGATCTATTATGGTTTACACATCTTCAAAAATTGTTCAGAAAAATACAACACACAGATTTCCGAATTGTGTACACTACACAGTTCTCTTTCAATACTTCGAATTCATCGAATGTAAGATGAACGAGAAAGAAAAAAATAGCAAAAATATTCTAGACATTGTTATTGAGAAGCAAAAACCCTAAAACTTATTTTCAGTACAAAAAGGTCCAATGGCTTATGTGATCCGATTCATCCCTAAATCAATATTCATGTATTCCTCTCGTGTTCATTAAAGATGAGATCAAAATCAAGTTTGCAATCATTTTCGTAAACATTACATCATATAAGTAGACTTTTACTTGGAATTTACCTAATATTAAATTGAATAATAACGTATAATATAAAACTACAGAATTTTTATTTTAATGATGCAAAATTTCACTCTATATAAATGCATTATGGCATGATATCTATTTATTAAATAGAATTTTTTTGCTAACAATAATAAAGCAGATAAATCACATCATTGCGTCTATTGTTGTTTATTGTAGTACCCCCTTTTAGAATTTATAAAGACGTTATAGTTATTATTATAAAAATAAAATGCATTAGGCCTACTAACTCAAGTAAACCATTGTAGTCATTCATTTTTCCAGCTTTATAAAGGTACAATGCATTTTATGGTGCAACGCATGTCAACGTTAGTGGAAAAAACCAGTATGTTATTTTGCAGAATATTGAAAGACATTTACAAATAAAACTAACTAATGCAATAATTGCAACAGTAGCAACATTTAGATGCTAAAATAAAACTAATTGAACAGATTCAAAATGGTCTAAGTTTACATTTTTAGCATCAAAGTTTGTCTGAACGATAATTTTCAAATTGCATAAAAAGTTTATTTTTAAAATTATTATGAAAATACGTTTAGTTTGCCTACTTATTATTTTACTTTCAAACAAACTTTGATTTTTTTTTACAATCAAATTCAAATAAATCAACATTTATTTAAAAGAATGCTGAAATTTTATCCGATATTTTACAAACTAAAACGGTCAACTAAATAATAAGTAAACTAGTTTTCTCTTAAAGTTTTCCGTTTGTTTATAACTTTAATAAACGATAAAATCAAAGCAAATAAAATGACACGTCTGCTCAATGACAATTGCTTATCTATAACTGTGTATTTGTATTGAATGCTGCAATTAAAGATTGTCAATAGTTTTGACTAATAGTTGGAGAAATACGAGTATTTTGCACAATGATATCAATTATATTTATATGAGAGATGAACTAGGAACAATCAGAAAACAAAACCGAATCAAACGTTAGAGAACATCCAATACACATCATTAATACAATAAATAAATTCTATTCATTTTTATAAGCTTTAAACTTAATGTAAATGTCTCATAAAAAAAGTATCTTAGACTTTTTTTTTATTTGCATTCTGATACGAACAGTTTTGAATCTCAGTCTAGAATACATACATGAAAAGTACCGATTCATGTTGGCTTTTTAAAATGCAAATATTTTAGACGTAAAATTAAGTCTCTCTGTGTGTCTCCCCCCCCCCCCCCTTCTATACATTTTGAGTGCTTGGAATTTCTATTTTCCTATATTTACATTTTGAAAGAAGAAAAAAAAAAGAGAGATGCAATGAATTCTTCAAGCGTTTTATTAAAGGCTAGGAATTTTCTAAGAAAAAAATAAAATCTAGACTGTAATGGGAGGGGGAGGGGGCGGATGTTGGTTGAAATAACATGCATACCATTCAAGATCAATTTCAAAAATCTTTCTACTATTGAACAACAACAAATGCAACAAAAACAAATCTTCATGAACAATCACTTGAAGAAAAAAAAATATCAATGTGATAGGCATGCAAGGTATAAATAAAATGCCTAAAATGAAAAAAAATTAGTCATTCTTTGGAATGTCTAGTTCATGTCAAAAAAAATCACCAATTTGTTCGTAAATCTGTACAATTAATAACACTTTAGGCAATGTGAAAGATAATTTACATAAAGCTGACGATAATAATATCACAATAGACAATAGACGTTCGGTTGCGCAGCTCTTTTGAAGCAGCTTGAGCGATTTGTGATGTATGAGGAGCCCACAATTCAAGAAAAAATTTCCATTAAATGCAAAAATTGAAAATCGGATATTACATGAACGGCGCCTCATACATACAGGCATTCAAACTGCTTCAAAAGAGCTCTGCAACTGTATTATTGATAGCTGTTAGGCATGCAGATTTATTGTACAATCAAATCGATTGTTTCACACACTGTCTCGTAATTGTACAGAATAACTGATTTTGTTTTTATTTTAACAATTTAATAAACCATACCATGTCTCAAAGATGCAACATAATTTTTTTTATAAAAAAAAAGAGCAATGCAGCCGTAATATACAATATTGTTACATTGCAACTAAGAAAAAAAAATTAGGCCTACATAGCCAGAATTTATTTTTCTATGATTATTTGTTTAGTCGATTTCTAAGGAAAATAATGCATGATCTTCGATCCGACCCTCATAGAATTTACTTTGTTGATGTCAATATTCAAATATATTTTATGTGGGTTAATGCTTTCAAAAAATCCATTCAAAGATTATTATCTTGGTGGCCATGTGAGCCACCCATTTTCTTCTTTTACACCACCCTTCCTACCTTACTTCATTCGCAGCGCTTTATTTTGTTTTCTCTACCTAAATGCCTGATTCCCATCTTAAAGTTATTGCTGGCAAAAAGTAACAGACAATAGAGAACTCGCAAAAAAAAAAGTTTAATACTCGGTTTCTTTCTTTCTTTAGGGGAAGTGTTTTCAGAAAACAACTTCCCGATCAGACTTCCAAGCATGATAGCAACTTTTGTAAACTCTTTAAGCAGCAATCACGCTGACTGTAAAGGTGCAGTCACACTAGGCTGGTTTACAAGCCGCTGGTTGCTGCTGGCTATTAGCAGCAACAGCGAGCAGCAGCTGCTTTGGGTTCACACTTGTCCAGTCACTGCTGGTATTAGCAGTGCAAGTCATCCAATCACCATCTTGCAAAAACACACTCTAACAACAACCAACCCAAGCAGTGGGGTTTCAACTACCACTAGTGCCACTACTAGCAACAAAAAGTTTACACTAGATGGCAGCAGCAGGAAGGGAGTCACATGACCAGCTGGTAGCTGTTAAAGTCGGACATGTCCAACTTCACCAGCCACTGTTAAAATCACTAGCCTGCTGGAGAAAGCAACTGCTAGTAGCAGTTCAGACTATGCTGCTAGAGCGCTACAACCAGCCAGCAGCAACCAGTGGCTGGGAAACCAGCCTAGTGTGACTGCGCCATAATAATGTTGTTGCACCACTTGTAACAGTTTGCACCAACATTTTCATTTTTCTTTATATTTCTTGCAGTGTGATTGATCGCAGCTTTATATACTCGAAAAAGGTTACAATCATTAAAATTTAATATTGTTCTGAAACTTTTGAGAGTTGACGACGCTGAGTAGAAACTACCAAAATAGTAGTTTTAAGTAAAATTAACAATTACAAATTAAAGTAGCTTTTTATCTACTTATTAACTACTCAGGGTATAGGGTATTCGACACCGTATTAAGTGTCAATCTGAACACAGTGTATGAGACAAACGTCATATATTATTTGGCCTTTGTACATTAAGACTGACACAGTCTTAATGTACAAAGGCTGATTGCTGATTGCGCAAAGGCAGATTGATGCAGAATTAAACGTCTCATGGTGTATGGCTAGCTAGCTTCAACCCTACATGTAGGTCAGGTGATGAGGTACATGTAAGAGGTCTCTATCAGCTGCGGTTGTGCAGAAATGCAGTCATCGAAGTATCATCTATTTCGATTGGTGGTACATCAATGTGGTTAATACAGTATAAAGGTCGCTCTCTGCCGCGCGTGTACATTGTTCAAATGTACACGCGCTGTAGAAAGCGACCTTACTTTAACTCCATTTGTCTGAAAAGTTATGAACGAGGCCTTAAAAAACCTCAACATTGCAGATGTAAACCTACCATTACTAACACATCATAAGTTAAAAATACTCGGTTTAAATGATGGTTTTGGATGAGATAAAAAAAAATAAAACCAAAACTTCATCGATTTCAAAAGGATTTTTTTTTCTCACTTATGATATTCGATTTGGCATGAAGACACTATGCAATACGTTAATGCCAACTTTCATATCTAAAGAAAAAAATATACTGAGAGACAGATAGAGAAAGGAAGAGAGAGAGAAAGAGAGAGAGAGAGAGAGAAACCTTTCCATCTTCATTTTCTGATATAATTTCGGATATATTGTAGACCTATATTGCTTGCTTGTGTTTCTTAAGATACAAAATGCGTGCTAACGTAAAAAAAAGACAATCGCATGAATAAAACATGAACTTGTTTTTTGTTGTTGTTCATATATAGGATGCGCCTGCACACACATACACACACACACAACATCAACAAAAAAAAAAACAAGCATCTGCCGTCCAAAAGAAAAGGGTCACTTATCGACCAAATTCGCTTTTATTTTCTTTCACTCAAGGAATTTGTATCAAAATCTTGATCTAAGATAACGCATCGCGCATATTGAATGGCACCAGATATAGAGATATAGATAATATAAATTAGATGAAACGTTTCAAACCAGTAAAAACCTACGAGCTTGTGTCTGTGCATTTGTATGCAAAAAAGGCGATCGTTGTGTTGCTATATTTACGACGAGATTCACTATAAATATGTTGTGCAACAACTTAAAATTGCAAATATAACATCAATATTCTTGCAATACATGCAGAGGCATCTTGCACACTTTGCTTTTACGAGAATTGCTTGAAAACACAAATCTTTATTGTTGTTTTTTTTTTCTTTGCAAGGCATCGTGCAAGATTTGCAGCTACTCTCATATTTTGTCAAATAATATTCACCCTGATATAAGCAGCGACCACACTGTCTTATTTTCCACAACAGTATTTCGTAAAAGAAATGAGTCTAATATTATTATGAAGAAAACCGTACAATTTCTTGAGAAAAAAAAATGATGAACGTTTTCTATAAGTCAGTATGCAAAAAACCGGTGCAACTCTTGCAAATGTGTTTTCACATCCAAAATTGCAATTTATTCAGAGACAGATAACTGAGATAACAGTCAAGCAACGAAGTCACTACTGTATGTTACGAATGTGATATGTACATGTAGATGATATGTCATAACCAGTTGACCTGCCTTTTCATTTTTCTTGGAATCTTTCTTATTGACTAATTGTTTTAATGCTATGAACTGCTTCAAATATTAAACAAAATGTAAGCGATAGAAAGCTGCTTGCTTTTTAAAAAGATTAATTAAAACACAAATATGCAGTAAGTTGAAACGCTACAAAAAGCAATGCAAAGCTCAGCTTTAGAGTCACAGAAAGCGAATATTCAGTTAAATTTTTAGTTTTGCTTTAAATATGCGATTGCAGCTTCAAATAATCATTTATTGGTTCTGATCAAAAGATTTTAAAATAAAGTCATTTAAAGCTAGTGGATATCAATTAATTCACACGCACATAGAACACACTCAACACATCACACACTCTAAAAGGTAAGATGTGGCAAGTGTAATTTTGTGCAAATGCAGGAATTAGCAATAATTGTCTAAAGCGGCTATCGCACTAACTATTTTTCTCGCAAAATTCCGTGCAAGAAATAAGTAAACTATTATTGTGAATCTTGGACACTTTCTTGCACAAAAACGAAGATCAGCGTTTTCTGTAAACCGGTGTGCAATAAACCTATGTAAGTCTTGCAAGAGTATTACCACATTGGCAAATGCAATTAATTCAAGGGCACATTGTGGTGAATCTTGCTTTAAATATTGCCAACGTGATTGCAGCTTACGTTTTTAGGGTCTACTTGGTACTGTATACACTCTTCTGTTATTGTAAAATATTAATTGTGTAGTTTCAGTTTTGATCCCAAAAGACTAAAAAAACCATATAGGCCTATAAAAAATATATAATCTTTTAACCTTTTGAAATTTTAAAAAGTATAACAGATTGTGTTGCACTAGTCCCAGCTGCTAGTCTATGACAACTGTACACTATGTTCGAACTTGCCCGACACGTACTCTGTAAGCGCGTACTCTCGCCATCTAAAAAAAATAATTATTTGAAGTAACACATTAAAAGTCTGAATAAGAGGCATTGTGTATTCAATTAAGAACATACGAAGGTTCAAAACAAAAACAAAAACATATCCCTAGTTGTATATTTGAGGACTACATGTATAAGGCCCTACAGCATTCCATTACCCCATCTTACCTTACGTGTTTTGTAATGTGCATTTCAAAAACATAATTTTGACTAGTGTCATCTCAACATGCAGAAGTTCAACTAAAGTTCAGCAACCATCGTTTATCTTTCTTTGAAATATGCTCAGTGCAGAAACTGTATTTATCCTTTTACAGACAATGTCAAACGCAGCAATACTAAAACATACTTTAAAGAGTTGACCAATTAAGGTGGTATATTTCTACACAGCCAGTTGACATTTCTATCACCATTGTTTTTATATTCTTATATGCATTCAGTATATTTGCATTCCCATACAAAGAGAAACATGTTTTTCCAATTATTTTCAAGATAATATTGGTACAGGTTTTTTTTTTTACATTTCCTATTAATATTAATAAGCACGTGATAATCTATGAAGTAGAACCCACTTATAGTATATTACAAATGACTAATTGTGCCCAACACTGTCACTTTATACAGTAAAACCATGGCTCACATGTTGAGGAAAACACGATTAAGTGTTGAACACAACTCCCAATTTAGGCCCTATTGTAATCTCTAATTTGTATGCTGATTAGGTCTATATTACATATTGTGGTTCGTTTCTTTAAAGCTTAATTAACCAAGTATGTAATCATAAAGAAATGGTGCTTCAGTTCTAAAATAAATTACGACATGTTTTAGGAAGGTGAAGAAAGCATGCTTAATCAAGAGTATGGGAGAAGGAGGTGGTTGGGGTGGGCAAACATGCCCAATAGAACTCACCCAATTCTTCAAACACATATAACTATAACCCTAAGCCCTCAATTTTCTCTCCATTATAAGCCTAGTTTTCATGGAACAGCCAAATATATACAGTATGTCACAAAACCAACGACACAGTCTATTATCAAAATATAAACACTGGCGTATTCGATGACTTACATAATAAAAATTTAGAAATGATACACATTTAAAGGTAGTATCTTAATGGCAATTAAGTCAAAGCTATTGCAAAACTCAACAACTTATACATAAAATTTCCAATCGAAAGTTCATGAGTTTAGCACTACCTTTGACTTAGCAATAATAAAGAATTAGTAAAAAAAAAATAAAAATTCATTGCTTTTTAATAAACTGATGTTTAAATTGTAATTTGTTTTATGGTGGAAACCATTTTTAAACCTTGTTTTTGTAAATTCAATAACTTTTTTAAATTATCTATTAATTTACTTCATCTTTTTGTAGAATTACATATTTGATATGTTGAGCACGAACAACTACGTTAAGTTTAAAATGTGTAGCTTTCATAATAAATTGAGGCGTTGGTTATGAGACATACTGTAGCTAAATTAATCTATTTCAAGAAAAAGAACCAACAGCTAGCTAGCTTGGAAAAAGTAAATGACAAAACCATAATAATTTTTCCTATAGTAAAACTCATAGATAGAAAGAGAACTAAATATTTAAATCGCAAACATTCAACTACCTACAGATCTCGCCATAAATATACATAGACCGCCTTAAATCTGAAAAGATTAAAACTGCAATTATAAACCAACAAATAATGTTTAAGCCATAAATTAACACACACACACACACACATACACATACAAAATCCAACACGATTTTTTTTTTCATTCTTTATAAACTAAACTCATTTAAGGAGGGTCCATTAATGTCCGTATAAATGAAACTGTTTTTCCTTTTTATGGATAAAACGTATGATAAAAATTATGATAACCACAACAAAAAACTTCGTTCGAATCAATAAATAAGCTATTTCATATTATATTGGTAACTCAGAAAACATAATGGGTACAAACGTTTTTAGAAAAAAAAAACATTAAGAAACTTAAAAAACATTTTTTATAGATGAATGTTATAAAATTATTACTTCATTAAATTTAAAAAACTTACAAAAAAAAAAGTGACGTGGATGAGGGGGGTTCCAATGGGCCATTTGAAGTTCTTTTTGCGTTGACCTGTAACTATAATCAGTCTAGTAGAAGTTATGCGCTATAAGCAAAGTAGATTTGACCAGAGCTTTTGACCACGATTAGTTGACCATGTTTAGAAAACTGTTCAGGAAGTGCATAGAAACATTTTGACCTTTCAACAGATTTCCGAAAGTCTCCAATCGTTGCCAAATGTCTAGATGTTTCTGTTGCTAGTCTCCGAATGTCCCCTCTTGTTGCAATTCGGCAAAGTAAACTGAAAAGGAAAAGTGGCGACATGTGGAACAGTCCCCTAATGTTTCTCTAGTGCAGTATGTATTTTGCCATTGAGCAGATTGAGAAACATTTCTTATCCAATAGGCCATTAGGTTTGAGATACATGCTGCAACTAAATACAAAAGGCTTTGTGACAGCAACATGTTTCTCCTGTGTGGGCAACATGTTTATGTAAATATCTAGTGACATAGGTCAACATAAATGTTTCCACTTGTTGCATCTGCGTGGACATAGCTTTATCCAATGCCACACACCACCATTTGCAACACATTTTTACGTGTTTTTAGACAATACAGACAGAACAAAGTTCTACATTTTTGCAAAGCAGAGATTGTTGCAACCAATAGAAATACGTCTTTCAAGGTTATCATACTAGAATGAGGTTCGATTATATTTATAAAATGTCATTGATCAAGGAGACTAGTAAATAAAATATTAATGAGTCAGAAATTATTTCAATTATAATGTTGCTTAGACTCTTATGCAGGAGATGATACAGCTTTTTAGCTTTATTTCGCGCAACCTATATAACAAGTCCACAGCCTTAGCTTGGAGGCTAGTGGCGCCTAATAGAAAATATACCCAAAAAGTTTTATCAGTATTGTTGAGAACACGTGTACATTTAGAGTGAACATTTTAAGGTTCACACCGAAGGTTATGGCAGTGTGACGTGACTGGCCCACCTCTCGTACCTTTGGCTCCAGTGCCGACGATGCGTGAGGAACTTCGTCCTCGTTGACGACGTTGTTCCCTCTGCTGAGTCGGTGGTGCCGGGGTCGACTCTGTTGTCGACTGCTGCGGACCAGCCTCTATTGTTGTTGAACCTCTGGGGGTTGGGTTCACCGGGCGCGACATTTACTTGCCTTGCCTGGCACGGCCCACAAAAAGACCGTCTTTCCTAGGGATCTTTGGTATAGGCGTGACGATGCCGAAGAAACTCTAGTCCTCTTTGGTTGAGTTGCTGGAGGCTCCAGGCAGAGGGACTCAGGCTGTGTCTGAGTTCCTTCTGCTGGATACTCCTCTATTTTAGGAGTACAGGAACTCAATACAATTCAAAATACACCATTATGACACTGGTTGATGTATTCTGGACAAAACTCTTTACTTGCTCTTGATTACATAGTTATTATTGCTTTTACATAATAATATTCTCTAAGTCAGATCTTCACTCTTTGAACTCTCAAGAATGACTTTCTAGTCCAGAACTTATCTGGTTAAACTCTAGATTCGGACTTTCTCACTCCGTGTCTAAGCTCTGACTGTCCTCACACACAAGTCTCAGGCTCACTTGTCCGGTCTCCTGGGAGGGGCAACTGTCACCTCAGGGCGTAATGATTGACCAACTGGGCCAATCATTGCCCTGGGCCGGGGATATTAAATCATAATCAGAAATATTCTTGGAACTTATTTCCAATTTTCTCACGGTCGGACTTGGTTCCACGAATTCTCTAGAATTCGGGCCACCCATGTCCGAACATCTGTGCACCAAGGGGTGCCTTACTGTCAAGACGGAATTTTGACTTAAGTGTTTCACCTTCTGTTTCTACAGGGTGTCACAGCAGTGTTGTACTGCAAAAAGGCAATTAGAAATCGGGACAAACAGAGGTTGGCTCCGCCTTTTTATGACAACCGGCAACTTCTAATTGGTTGGTTATGTAGTCTGAAGTCACTTCCTGAAGTCCGCCCCTTTTCAACGTCGAACCACACAACAAACCAATTAGAAGTTGCCGGTTGTCATAAAAAAGGCGGAGCCAACTTCTGTTTGTCCCGATTTCTAATTTGCCTGTTACTGCAATGCGTTGTGTAATCATTGTGAATTCATTTTTACAATAAATAGCTCATCATCATCATACTGCATTTACAGTATTATAGTACAAATGTGGTACCTGTATTTACAATGGAAGCGTTACATTATATTATTTCTACACTCTTAACTTCATATATATCAATATCAAACCTTTCAATTATTTTTTTGTTTTCCCACTCGACGACACAAATGAAATCCGTTTCTAGTGACATCTACAATACGAGTCCATTCTCAAAACCTATTTATAGTTGCATCCATGAACAAAATGCAAAAAAGATGCCAAGATAAAAAAAAAGAAGCACCAAAAAAAATCCTCACCTTAAAACAGCTAGGCACGTAAATGTGATTGTATTCGGGTATAACATCCAAATAAAACTGTGGCCAAACTCTTGAATTTTTTTTTAAAAAAAACCTCTCCTCTCACATAGAAGAACTTTGAAGTGTGGAGAAAAATAAGAAAATCTATTCTGATACTCTACTGTCAGAAATGGAGCCCACTTCACCCGGTCTAAGATATAGGCTCACTCCATTTCATTAGTGATTTGAATGCATAGCACAAAGTCTCCAAATCCATTATATGAAAGAGAAACCCTTCAAACAAAAAAACACAGGGATTCTCACATCTATCTGTGTAATGTAATGAATTTCACTTGAATTCTTTTCCACTAACCTCACAGAAATGGAATAGGTTTTTCTCGATCCCATTTATCCCCACAACCCTCCCTCTCTCTCTCTCTCTCTCCTCCCCACGTGTCTTGTGTGTATTGAAAAATATATTCAGATGAACCTCGTAAATTTTCAAATCTACCAATTTCGTTACCTCAGAAAAGAAGGAAAGAATCACTTCTCTATTTTTCTCTATAGGCCGCCACATGCAAACATCGTGTTTTATACAGAAGGTCTCAGAAACATTAATAATACGTTTCTAGGATACAGATAAAATATGTATATTTTGACAAAAAAATGATAAGTATAAGTAATTGTGTTATATTTGTATAATCAAAATTTATATTTTTATTAATAATCTCAATGTCACTTTTTTAAGCTTGGCACGAACGCGAAGAACGATGTGCGAGGATACACGAATGTTTTAGTGTGTGTACGTCGATCCGAGGCAATCTGAACAACATCGAGTCATAAGAATTTCTTGTGAATGCGACAGTGGCGTAGAAAAAAGGGAAAGGGTGGGGGTCCATCCATGGGTCCGGACCCCCCCCCCAAAAAAAAAAATCCTATCTAGATACCAAAAAAAGAGCTGTGTTTACACGTGATAGATTTTTTTCTCTCTCTCTCTCTCTCTCTTTACTTCTCTTATCATAGGTGCTCAACTAAGCGACTTTTAAGGTAGTCACCCACTATGGCGCGCCGTGCTGTGCTGCCCCGAACCGCCATGTGGAACATTTCATCTGAGACCACGACTCCGCCACTTGTTGAAGGCAACATTAATGCTCACACTTCACAATACAAATAAACACGTGTTGTTGTTTATAACGAGGTATACTGGCAAACAAAGACACTTGAGTGGTGCCTGAATGTCATGTGAGCGCGTTTTTCCCCTGGTTCCTTTCATCGTGGTAAAAGGAAAAAGTTCTTGATCCTGCTCCTCGAGACTTCCGGCATGGAAATTCTGCAAGCGAGTTTCGCGCGTCACAGCATGCTACCTCATAGTGGACGTTAATTGTGCCAATTGATTTCATATGATGCGTACAATGAAAAGTTCTTCTAGGCGGCGCGGCGCTGCACTGTGCAGACGGTGCATGCTTCGGCCCGACGCAGTTGGTTCGCTGTATGCAAAGCAGTTACTAGTTTGATTAACTTCAATATATGCAAATGATCAAAGTTTGTAGAATAACGGAGGCAACCTTAACGAATGGATCCGTGCCTCATGCTGCCTTGATCGTTGAATAATTCAGACACTCATATGTGCACTCGCCCTTTTCTTTGATATACAGCCATTCATTCACCCGATCTTTTTTGAACACGAGCTACCGAATGTGTGTTAGCTTGCTCAATCACTAGACGATTATTGAGTGAATATAAATTACCTTCGTTTACTCTTCTAGTCTCTAGAAATTTTGAAAATTCTTTTTGCTTTTTTTTTAAACAAAAAGTTCTACTGATTTTTCTCCACTATTTTAAAAAAAAAATTTCAAGAAAAAGACGAATTCATTTAACCTCTCCACCGAAATTCAGATCAAGATTTCACAACTAAATTAAACTCATTTTATCAGTTATGTTTCACTGTATTTCAAAGAAACGATATATTTATTGTGTCACATATGCCGTCATGATAATTCTATTAAAGCTATAAAACTTTCACATGTAGCACACACAAAAAAATAAGATTCTTCAGATTCAATAGACTTTTCACAAGATGCAAGAAAGTCAATAATCCTTGGACAACAAAACTACAAACTATAAAGTTAGTAGTTACAGTGTATCTCTATTCTCTTGAGGTACTGAAAGAAAGTAAAAAAAGAGCATTTGCAGTGACATTCATGACTGTTTGATCAGTGTGAAAGAGGCCATCAGGTTCACACTTTTTCTATATTCTAAGATAGGATCAACTAAAAAAAAGATACATTCCTATATTGTATTGCCAGCTTACACGCTGTATATACAGTATACTAGGTACTATCTGCCAGCTTTCATTCTCAACTGTCTCTCACATGCAGCAAATCATCACATCTTCAACCATTTCGAATGTCTTTTTTTTTTTTATCTAGAACTTCCATATCCCAACTATGCCATTTTTTGTAGTAACATAGGAAGGTATTACTGACAAATACTGAACACTGACACTATATATCACAAGATTTTATTACCGGGTACTTCATGAGAATCATAGGCAAACACATGGAACATTTTTTTAAGGTAGCAATAGTATTTATATTGTAGATTTTGGATTTGAATTTTTTTAGGGTAATTGTTAGCACAGTCTTGACACAAGAATTTGCAGATAGTAGATGTGCCCTAGTTATTTAGAAGTAACCTTACTCCGAACTTCAATGCATTCACACATTATAATTAGAATAAATATGGTGCAATACACACACATAGTATTATAAATTCATAACACATTGTGACACCTCAGTAGCTACATCAGTAATCATAAAATGCTTAATTAAGACAACAACATTCAATGCACCAAATACACAAATATAACACTTATTACATATTACATTTGTATGCATGTGTGTGTGTGTTTTTACCTTTCTAAGAATAATTGTGATAAAACCTAGTCACAAGTACATCATAGACAGCCAGACAAGTAAGAGTCTGGCTGTCTATGATGTACTTGTGACCGGGTTTTATCACAAACTCTACTTACCAATTATATTTATCTTTATTTTTTATAATTATAATGTTACAAAAAATAACTTAAGAATTAATTGAAATATTCGTTAATGAATCTATCTATATTAGCTGTCTATACATGCTGAAATGTAATTTGTGGCCTCCTGTCATTGTGAAAAGAAGTTCCTAATGAACACCTACAAATTCATTCTATAAATGACCTACACATTTGTTAGGTTTATTATACTGTATAAAAATGTGTATAAAACAAGTGAAGCAGGTGGTCCACAAGAATTCCATAAAAAAATCCCTTTCAAACACACACAAACACAAAAAAGTGCCCACCAACGTTTAGAGGCATAAAGAAGACTAATACCAACACTAAAAAAAACAGAAAGACAAGACAAAAGAAAAAGAATTGTTCTGCAATTTCCAAGTCACTAAACAAGACTTCATCAGTTTGATTTCCATTGGAAACACTGTTTCTTTACTTTTTTATAGTCCTCTTAACATGCGATTAACTGTAGCAAACCAACAGTCACGCATTCAGACCAGTTTTCATTCAGGTTTTTGAGACTTATACATCTTCACATCTACATCTTACTATATCTTTCTTTGATATATTCTTCAAAAAACGTTAATGCCTATACAATTTGAGTTACAAGAAAATATGACAACTGGGAAATGGAATGAATGACATTATAAGAAATTTACATTCAAACAGAAAGATAATTTAATTTAGTTGATATAGAATTTTTGATAGTAACAACCTGTTAAATATACAAATAATGTATACATTATATGCCATTTAATATGCTTGATTTAACTGTATTTGACTCGTAGATAGAAGTAGAATTATTTATGTTACTATTTATATTTCATTCGTTTTAATTAAAAATTCAAAGACTAAACTTAGAAACGAATACGGTTTTTTTTAGCAAAAATATTTCAACATCATACAGTATGTTTAATCTGAAAACAAAATACTACAGTTACAAAGTTGATATTATTTAACCCTTTGATGACTAGGTGGGGGTTTTCAGACCCCCCCCCCATGAAAGTATTTCGGTGAGGAAACATGCTTAACCATTTGTTATTTTTTAAATTATTTTTTTAATCGCTCATAAGATATCAAAAAAACGTTTCTATTAATGAAAATTAATATTTTGTTTATTAGATTTCCAAAAAAAAAAATTTAAAAGTTGAAAAATCCCCAAGAAGTCACTAACGTAAGAAAAAAATTAGCATGCGTTTTTTTATTTCCTGCAGCTTTTGGGTTTCTAATTAGCTCTAATTTGTAAACCACCCCTTATAAATCATCATGGATATCTCAAGTTTCTATAAAACAATGTCAAAAGCATCTCAGAAATTGTATGATGAACATCAAAGTTTCTTAGTTAGAATGTTGGCTTTTTTTTTCAAAATATATCACGGTTTCATTTTGTTTATCAAAATAAATTGTTTTTATATTTTTATATTTTATATAAATTTTTTATAATGGACACAATTCTGATTTTTATTAAGCAAAAAATAGCTTCGTTCTCAAAGACCCCAAAGTAGTTTTTTTAAAGTATACAGTATATCATAGGGTTCATACATAAAAGGCAAAAACTAGTACGGCTTTTGTAATTACTTGCTTTTATTTAACTTGATAGTTTGTTTGTTTGTTTGTCCGTCCATTTGTCACCTTCTGAAATATTTGAAAAAGATTCACACTGCAAGGGATTGAACCCATGACCAACATCACCAATATGCGGAGAGCCTGAGACACTAAGCATTACACCAACAAGACAAGAGCTGATTAGATCTTGTTTTTTCTTACTTTTTAGACCTTTTTTTTTTACAAAAGCGAGTATCACAAAAACGTGTTTTTTTTTTGTTTAACTTGTTTTATGAAGTAAAATTACAATGATACATGTTAAAAACATTTAGAATTTCGTGTTATCAATACAGGGAAAATATTGAAAATGTGAATTCACAACTTTCCATGGGTAAAAAGTACTTCCTTAATGATGATACTATGTGAAAGAATTTATACTAGTATATCAAAACTCATTGAGTTATAATAAAGAACAATCACGTTGGCTATATTTTACAGCAAGAGTCATTGCAATAAATGAAGATTTAAATCTTGCACAACGTCTTAAGGGTTTTCTGCGTGTTACGCTTGCTCCTCTCGCATAAGAAATTCTCTGGGCAAATCATACTTCATAAATACAGATAAAATTAACTGTTACCAGTTTTTTTTTTTTTTGCTTTTTAAGGATTTTTTTGTCATTATTATAACCACGAAATAGTAATTAGTTTTGACTTTAGCTCATGTAAATAGATTTTAATATATAATGTAAGTAAAGTTAGCACAATCGATTTTCAATTTAACTGAACTTCCGAACAATTTCATCAATTTGTTTTAATATTATTTGAGTTGCTTATTAAAAATTATATATAAAAAACAACTATGCTGAATATCGTAAATTATTAATGCTTTATAAAAGCAGCAAAAGTCTATGGGGTTATTTGAATCCCTTGTTGAATTTACATTATTCACATTAATCCATTTGTAAATATTGCATAAACTATGCATAAGAATAACTTTAAAATGAAAACATGTTTTTATATTTCACGAACCCGATGAGGTCATTTGCATTCCAGATAAACTGCGCAGATTGTAGCTCTTCTTGTTCTTTTTTAAATTTACATTGTCGAAAATAACCCCTTCAAAAATATTACGTCCAATGTGAAACAAGTATAGCGTAGAAATCAAGACATTGCTGTCTTCAGAAGACCAATGAGTGCACATTGCATTTTTGTGCCTTGGCACTCGGACCACTTTTGAGTGGTCGAGTTCGACTGCAAAATATTGTCGCAGGTGGCTGAGTTGTGGTTGCAACATACTGCTATGAAGCAGCCACAAGCAGACTTTCTTTTGCAGTCGAACTTGACCAATAAAACGCGGTTCGTTTGCCAAAGCAATGAATTATTTCTTGTCGCTCTTCTTGCAGGGCCTACTTTAATTTCCTTTTGAAAATTTGTATTGTCGTAATCAACCACTTAGGAAATACTGCGTCCAACATGCATAAAAACAATTTTTAATCGAGAATGACAACGTATATGAAGACATTTTTGTCTTCAAAAAAACAAAATAAATGCATTGCATTTCAGGTATGTATTGTCGCTCTTTTGATTCTGGTGCAATTCATTTTTGAATTTATACTGTTAAAATTAAACCATTTTTGTAAATACGGTTTAATAATAATGTATAAGTAACCACAATCGGTTTTCAATTTAATAGAATTTAAACTTCATCATTTTTTTAAAAAAAATATCAATAGTATTGTTCTTTGAAAACTATTAAAATACTTAAGTTGGACATTATAATTTATTCTTGGCAAAAAGCAACAAAGGTCTATATTGTTCTATGAAACTTTTTTTTAAGAAAGTTCTTAAAATAAAGACAATAGATTTTTTTGTATGTGTGTTTCTTGCAATTACAAATAGTGAATGTTTATAATGAAATATATTATGCAGAATTCCTTTTATCGTGTTGTATCGACATAATGAAACAAACGTTGGTAAAAATTAAAGTACATGCATTTATTTGAGCGAGACACTCTCTCTCTCCATTCTCCTATATATGTGATATTATTCCACTCACGTACTATTATATTAAGACAGAGACTGGCAGGCAAATGAGCTGTCTTCACTCACCAAAAGCATGTATAACCATTTTAATGGTATAGGATAATATAGCTTGCATACTATTAAATATACTGCTTGTATTATTATATATATATATATATATATATATATATATATATATATATACATATATACATATGCATGTACATATACATATATACACTAATACATGAAGCCAGTTTGCCAACAGTTGAATTTATGAGGCGCAAAGTGTCTTATTCGAGAGATAACCCGATAGTAGGGGTTTAACTGTACATAATAATAATATATACGATAAGGAAAAGAAAGTAGAATTTTTTGAGGGGAGCAGGAAGAATGGAAACGGGAGAAAAAGAAGAAGAAAAGGGCGTCTGATTTCATTTTTATCACTTGCCCATAGTTACTATACTAGATTCTGGCAATTCATGTATATGGACTGTTCAGCTTTATATATACAGTATATGTAGTATATACACCCATATGCATAATATTATTGGATTACTACACACAAGTCTACTCTACATACAATGACATTTAAGTGTACCATTGCCACTAACTGTGTTACCAGCCATATTTTTTAAGCAAACGCTGTGTTTTTTTAATGCAACTTGTTTTTGTTTTTTCTTCCCCTCTTTCTCTCTCTAACAACTTTTGTCTAATGGTTTAGAAGCAAGCCATTTTATAACGAGCAAAATAACAGCAATTTCTTTTTCTCGCTCCACTTAAACGTCTTTTTTTTGCATTTCAATAAGAACCGCAAAGTAGAGATAAGTGTTAGCTAGAATTCATGAAAAGTTCTCTCGCCGCCAAACTTCAATCTTTATTTTTACAGTAGTTACTGTATATTATTACTCATTAGTTAACTTGCTGATAAAATAAATATCACACACATACATGTATAGTAAGTCACTAGTAAAAACAAGTGTCTGCAGTCACTGACATGTTTAAAACAAAAAGATATTAAATGTTTTTTTATACTTTTTATATCTCTCGTATTGTACAATGATTTCAATCTCTACTTGAAAAACTTCTTGACATTTTTACTTTCCAAGTTTAGGTTTTTATTGTTTTAGATTAGACATTTCTACAGAAACATTCTGAATGTTCATTCATTTCAAATTGTATTTATAAATAAAGAAAGCATCATTTTTTATACTAATTACTATTTATATACAACATGTTGTGCAACTTTTAATGCAATGTGTAAATTGCAAATTCATGACAAGATTTTTTTATGTCATATTAAAGTGGTGTCAATCTCTTCACGGTTTTGAGAAAATTTACGTTTTTCAGGAAAAATATTACAAAAAATTCAATGTAGTTTAGAAATTAGACTGGTTGGTGATATTGCTAAAAGTTTTGTTTTTATAATGATATCTTTAAAAAATAAACTTTTTATGACAGTTTGACAAAAGCGAAAATATTTGTCTGTGAAATGTTGCTGAAACAACCTAACTAAAAACGGCTCATTTTCAAACTACTATAAAATGTTTATTTTTTTTTTTTAAAGATATTGCCATAGAAAACCTTTTAGCATAATCTTCTACTATTTTAGTTTTTAAAACAATTTCTAAAAAAAAGTTTCCGTAGCGTTTATGCAGACACAAACATCTGTGGAGCCACTTTAATCTTAGAATGTTGCTCTGAAGTTAATCGCATGCAACTGTATACAACTATCACATTAGTTGTCACACTAGTTATTGTCTACTTACATGTCATATCACTGACATACACTTATATATACAACGTGTCCTATAAGAACAGCATCATAGGAAGGCAAGAAGGCAAAACAAAAAGCTTTTATTCACAAAACTTGCTGAAGAGGCCATCTGGATCGCCGTAATTTCACCTCAAATATAGAGCATTTTTTTTCTGGTAATTTATTGCAAAATATTTACTAAAACAAATCACTTCAGTTACAACAGTTACACGATAGTGTTATAAAAATATCAGTGGATGCATCACGTCATAAGACGCATCCACTGAATATGTGTAGCTTTATTGGATGGTTTTTGGCAAAAAAAAAGACGACTTTTAGTGATCAATTTTTATTTGTCTATGGAGATCAGCATGTAGGATACTTTCAAAATTATTGTAAAAATAGACGGAATCTTAATTTGTTTATGTTAATTGGTTATATATTACTGTGTAAACAAAAACCGCACACACGACATGTTAAACGGCAATACCAGGTAATACAATTACAATTACAGAAAATACTCTGCACGCAGCCGGTTGAAATATGGCAAAGAGACCTTAAGATCCAAGTGCTGCAAGATGCATTTGTCAATATACAGTATAATAACTACAAAAAAAAATAAGCTGCATTGCAAATATAAAAAAAATATAAATGCAGTCATGAAAATTTAAACCCACAATTTATTAACGACATTATCAATAGCCTTGTTTAGGAAGAACATTCCTTACGGGATACACAAATTCAGAAATGATACAAAGTCAGCAAGCACACGGTGATTCATGGCAGGGAGTAATGATATTACATCCTTCAATAAGGCGCCACCGCAAAAGTTCAATATACCTAATTTTCAGAATATATGAAGTTTTTTTCTCCTATGATGCCAGACTTATGGAACATCCTGCATAATATACATGCTATACGAAGCAATTATTTTTAGAAAATATAACAAAAAAAAAAATTCTATATGAAAAACGCAAAGTGAACCCCTTTAAATAGGCAATCACTGCACACACTACATGTTGCCAAGTGAACAAAACAAAATTGGAATAGAAACAAAACTCTACTTCTCGGTCAAGAAAAACAAAACAAAATCAACAATAACGAAAAACCAAATAACTTTTTAAAGCCTTTCTATATTTAAAGAAGAAATATTTTCTAATATAACAAATTGTTGTTGAGAATCTTCAAAGACAGCTGTCGTCGTCAGCAGAACAAAAATTTTGTTGTTGCCGCCAAACTTGCACCATAAACTCCGCATGATTTGTTTGCTCTCATAGGAGATTTCTACGTTTTTTTTTTTCTCTGTATGTGTGTGTCTCCTTGGATAAATATAAAGGGAGGAAAGAGGTGGAAAAAAATAAGATTTGAAGAAGAAAAAAAAAGATGATAAAAAATATCATTCCCTTTGTGCTAAGGTTCAAGATTAAGGCATGTCATAGACGAACACAAAACAATCTCTCTTTTTTTTCTTCTTCTTCTGTATAACCGTTCAGAGAAACCATACAATAATGACAGTATTGAGAATTGTCCACTAGATATGTAGCCACCATACAAAAAAAAAACACTCTTCAGTGTTTATATTAGGGGGTGCTCTCAAAATAAAACCCATGTCAGACCACAATGTCTCCCTTTCTTCCTTTTCTTTTTTCGATGTTTCTTGTTTCATTTAAAAAAAAACTAGAAAAAAAAAGGCTTCGAACAAATGATATCTATCAGACTGTACTTCATGAACACTATAGCTAAGATATTGTAGAAATACTTCTCAATGTATTAGGATACAAGGTGCTTTTTTGCGAACGCACGCACACACACACACAGGCAGAAATAAGGATACGCACTTCCATACTAACATTCTAGTAGTCAAAATGTGGCGCGAATAAAACGTTCTCTTTTTTTAAAAAAGGTTAAACTGCATATTTGCTTTCTGAAGCTTTAAAGCTAAACTTTGCATTGTTTTTTTGTAGCTTTTCAAGTTACTGCATAGTTGCATTTTAAAGTGTCTTTAAAGCAGGTCATAGCTTTGAAATAGAAACTAACCAATCAGATTCCAATAAAAGTGAAAAGGCAGATTCAGCTGGTTATAATGTAACAGCAACATATACCACCTTTTGAGTCAAGCTAGAGTTTAGATTATGACGCAAATATGAAGTATTGACTTCGATACTTTCAATTTTAAAAGCAAAATTAAACAGCAGCTTTAAAGCTACAGAAAGCGAATATTAAGTTTAATTTTTACACATTTTAACTGAACAGCTGACTTTTGAACTCATTTTATTCCTGCTTAAATTTGGAACATTTTTAAACTAACAAAAATATTATTTTAAAAATATAAACATGAAATAATCTTAAGGGTAAAGTTACCTTCTAGTTTCTAAAACACTTTATAGTTTCTCTTAATTTTGATCCTAAAAGACAGAATAATCAGTGTTTCAATTGGCGTTTCATACTTTAAAACTAACTTAATGAGAAATTAACAACCATATTGAATTTTTAAAAGAGTGATTGAAAAAAAGTCGATTCCTGAGATTTGAAGTAACATTTCACATAAAACAATCGTAATTTAACGAGAATGTTGTTTTTCAAGTTAAAATTCAAAATGGAAACAACACTTTAAATTAAACTTAAAATTGAACCTTCTCTAAACAAGATTCTCATACAGAAAAAAAACCCTATTCTTTTTAATATATGCATATGCTCTTTAACAAAGTTTTTTCTATTAAAGAACTCTGTTCAGAAGGTTCAAATTGACGTTAATGTGTCAAGTTGCCTTCTTAGATTTGGACTTAACATTCTTTTTGATTTCTGTCATAAATCATTACGTTTAAAAACGTTCCATTGCATCATGATTAACTGTTCTTTTAGTCCATCATTTATTGATCAAGAAAAATGACTTTTTCTATTAAAACATGGGTCCACGTTTTTAAAAATCAATAACTTGGCTGTATTTTCTAACAATTTGTTTCAAATTTTTCTAGAAATAAATTTTCCATATATAAATTAATAACTTTTCTTAACTTTCAAATATGAATTTTTTTTAGATAATTATTTTTAAACATAGGCCCGCTTTACGTGAGCCACACAGTAGTAGCTGGACCAATATACGACTATATAACAGTATATAGTGAACAACCAACCCCCAACAATTCTATCCGATTACTCCCTACCAAAATGAAATTCTGCAATGGGTTATTTATTTGCCTGAAGAAAGAGAGGACACTGTTTATACATGTAATTGCTGTCCAGTCTTGATTGCTTTCCAACAAAATACCCTCCTCTTCGTTTTCTGACCTACTATCTCTTCTACTTTTTTGTCCTCCCCACAAAACCGCCTACTTTCAAACAACACCATCAGGACCCCATTTTGGTCAACATATAACCAGAATAAGATGGGAATCACTGGCATAGAAAGAGATGTAGGAAGGGAGGCCATTTGAAATTATAGTAGAACTCTATATATATATATATATATATATATATATATATATATATATATATATATATATATATATATATATATATATCATATATAAAGAAAGAAACTCTCAACTCCACCCCTATCTCCCACCCCCATCATATGCTCTTCACTTATAAATGAGATATACACAGTAACATCAGTATCTCATTTTTCTTGCTTCCACCTCAAATAGTCTTAATACTTCCAAATCATCTCCCCCCGCTTCTTCACTTTCTTTCCGTTTTTCATTCCAAATGCTACACAACATGGAATGTTTCTTCCAAATCAACTAATACTACTAAGTATACTACTGCATTGATCAAACAATAAATTTTGGTGGCAAATCTAACGATCAAATGCCAGAGAAATAGCATGGAACATTTTCTGCCACACGAATTAGACAAAAATAAAAAAAAGTAGTTCAAATACGTTTTCATTACAAGACAGGAAGCTAAATTTCTCATTAAATGAACTAAATATATTTGCCCTCAAGCATCATGAAAAATACACAAGTATATATAATAATATATAGTACATGTTTGTCAACAACGAAGCTTCTATATTTAGGCAATCTGCAAAATACTTATAGCATATGAGGTTCTTTTTTTTAGTTGTGTACCACTAAAACATATTATTGGTTTTCACAAAAAATAGTTGTATTGACTATAAATAAATCATAATAGAATTTTAATATGAGATAAGAAGTAATTATTTTAAGTAAAAAAAATTTCGCGCATTGGTAATTAGTTGTATCTGCTTTAAAATGTTGTTAAAGATAATGCCTAATTAAATAATTTGCCATTTTTGGTGATTATAATACAAATACTGTAATAAAATTTGAAACTAATAAGAAAACTAATTAAAACTACTTCACTAATAAAAAGTCGTTAAACTAATTACATTTACAGAACATTTTCTATAAAATTTAAAGCGGAAGATCAACGGACTTTCAACTAATCTTCGACTTAAAGTTTTGAAAAAAATGACATAGTGAAAAAAAAAGTAGATTGTGTTCATCTCTTAATAAAAAAAAGATAAACTCAACAACCAATCAGATTTTCACCAAACGTTTTGTTAAAAAAACTTATGAATATTTATAAATATTAAAGAGTTATTTTTTTCTCTCTGCACATCTGTATGCCATTACTTATGTTGTAAATGTTGATTTGTGGAAATCAGCTGAGTAATGGCTGAATAACCTTATTGAAAGAAATTAGCTCTTAAGTAAGATTAATTATACACTATGTCATAGAACTAACTCATCAATCTATTACAAAAAATGTATATAATGGGTGCATTAGCTGCACCACTCTATATTTTTATTATTTAAAGTTTGATATTTTAGAAACAATAAACAATATTGTTACTCATTTAAAACTTCAGTTGAATGTTAGCAACATATCAAAATGTAGTTGTAAGTAAATTAAAACAAATTTGCACACAAAAAATTAAATTATTAGAATTTAGCAAATGAGGTTTAAATTGTAATCTTTTTCTGCGGAAAGCGATTCTTTTAAACCTTGTTTAATTTTCAGTTTAATTAACTTTTTTTTAATTAAATACCAATTTATATTTAATTATTTGTACAACTAGATTTTGATCTGTTGTTAACAGCTACTTAAAACGTATAGATTTTATAGATTTTTAACTTTTTATGATATTCAATTTTAAACAACAGACTGTACTTTGAGATAATCAACTGAAACTTTAAAATAAAATGTACTTGTCATTGTAACGGTTTACAACTGAAATGACCACCCTGTATATTTTATAATGTTCTAGACGTGTGTGTGTCTGTGCGTGAGTGCTGTATATTCAGCTATGTGTTGTGGGAGGATTTTTGTGACACTGTGTGTGGCAACTAACTTTAAATGATAAGCCAACCACCACCAAAAGGCAAAAAAAAGAGCATACATAAAGCAGATTATGTGCGCGCATTTTATTTTGGTTAGTGTTCACTTGACGACAACTTCTGTATGTTTGCCGTTTACCTTTTAAATGAAATTGAATGATGCTCTCCACGGGGTTATAAAAGAATACCCTTATCAAGACAACGTGGGAGTGCACACAATCTTTGAGAGGAACCTTTTTTTTCAAAAAAAAAATGGGCCGCAAACACGATTTAACTTAAGATGTGTTTACATTGGCAACATTAATGTACAACATGTGTCGTGACACACAGTGTTTACATTGTTATGCCCTGGTTGGGCCATGTGTCTTACACCTCAAATGTTACCACCACCAATTAGTGATGTCATATAACCTAGAATGAATAAATTTAGAATAGCTCTGTCACGAATTACCACAACAATTCCACTCCTCTCATTACATTACTTAAAAATATGCAAAACCCAGTCAGGTGGATACATGTCTGTATACATAACTAGAGCATAACACACTGTTACAGCAGGTTGTGTCTCTATTTATTTTGACCAGTGGCTATTGGACCAGTGGTGGTCATTTGGACCTTGAAGAGCAATAGTGAATTACAGTTTCTATGCAACAAAAATTAGAACACAGAGCTCCAGTTTCCGCAACATTGTCACAAAATTTGGTAGTCTGTTGTGAGCCATGGAATGCCACGTTGTACAACCCATTACTAAATTATGTTGCCTTATGTAAACCCGCCTTTACACTTTATCTGTACCACAGGCGAATATGAGATATAAAAAAACCAAGTGGCAACAAACGTTGTCAAAATAAACTTAAATGTGTTCAAGTGACAATCCACTTGAATGAAAATTTGGGCAAAGAGAAAATTGCAAGTGCTTTTAGAATGATAGCACTTTTTATTACTTTATACTAAAAAAAATTTCTTGGATTTCTTCAGGCAAATAATATTATAAACTCCTTCTCAAAAGAAGCTATGTTTACACAAGTATGTTTTCTCTGGAATCTTCTGTAGATTGCATATAAATGTAGGCCAACTGTCATGTGAGTTAACAACACTCTAAGCAAGATTAATTATTAAATTCATGTTGCTTATTAACAGAGAAATAATACTTAGGTCAACTAATAGAAATGATTAACCAGCAACTTATATAAATAACATTTATCGAGGTTGTAATTGAACCACTGAAACGTGCAAATGATTGAACAAATGTTTGTTTTCTAAGTGAATGTCTTTAGAAAATTTATAAAATGATAATTAAAAGATGATGAATAAAATCATCTTCATGTCCCAATCTCAAAATGATAAAAATATTTCTGAAGTATACACTGTTTATGTGAATATAAACTATTATGTGTTTGTGTGAGTTTTCGTAGATTTGTACATAGGAGTGTAACGTTTTGCATGTGTTTATAATATGTGAATGGGTGTATGTTTAGCCATCGAGGCCTGTTTCAGAGGGAATCCAAAGTACAGCATAAAAAACGAAGTTTCAAAACCAGAAATATTATTATAAAAATACCAAAGATTCCAATGTGCCCTAGGTGCAGTTGATGGCAAGTGATAAGACGCATTGTCAGAAAAATCTATGAACCTCACAATGCAATATCGGGTGCATGCAGTGTCGTTTACAGCCGTGGCACACAGACCACTTTTTTGGGGCCGAGTTCGACTGCAAAATAAAGTCGGCGTGTGGCTCGTGTGCAAAGATTGGCGCCTTTCTATAGCAAGAAAATGTCAACCACAGACCAGCCATCTGCGAGAACATTTTGCAGTTGAAATCGGCCACTCAAAGTGCACCGCCAAGGCACTAACTCGTAGACCTGTACATAAACATGTGAAAATATAAGCTATTGGATGTGTGTGTTGACCTTTATACAAACATACATATGTGTAGCGTATGTTTGTGTGGTGAGTGCTTAGTGTGACGATCTGTGCACGTGTATAAATGGATGTTTATGTGTGTTTGTGTGACACAAGCATACACATGTGTGTTTCACACAGATATAGTGTGTACATATTTATGTGCGTGTTTTCTTTTGTTTTTTTAATGTGTTTCTGTATTTAGATTGATTGCAATACTACATACATTTCATAAAAAAACCAAATGCAATCATTGCAAACTAAAATGGATAAGCGATTGTGCCAGTGCGTGAATTTTAGCATTCAATCGTATCAAGGGATTTGAAGTTTTTTTCTTGTTGTCGTTATCTGCTGAGATGAAAGTACAAAAAAAAAAATGCTATCATCAATCTCTTGATTTCAGATACAAAATCAAATACAACGAACGGGTTTAAAAATGATTTAAAATAATTGCTTAATATAGATAAATCCTAAGTAATTAATTCCAATAAAACACACGCTTTGAAAATTTGTCGACACAAATGCTAACTATCGCTGGTACTAATTTTAATTACAGTTAATAATTTTTATTTATACATCATTTTCATCATCATCATCATCATCATCATCAGAGAGAAAGATAGAAGGAAATAAAAGAGAAAGAGCAGCTGAATCATAATGACAAATGGGAATAAACATTATGCAAATCAGGAAGCAAAACAAGAACACGATGTAATTAGTCTCTTGCGGCCCAGACACGTAATAGACGCACACTCATCAGAAAGTGGTGACACGTAACAATGTCAAAACACAGCTGTTAATCAACAACAGCTTGTTGTATACATACATACATACACAATAATCTTCATACACATGTATATATATATATATATATATATATATATATATATATATATATATATATATATATATATATATATATAAACATATATATATATAAACATATATATATATATACATATATATATATAAACATATATATATATAAACATATATATATATAAACATACATATATATATATATCATACAAACAAATCTCAGGTTATAATCAAATATTTACCACGTTAAATCAGTAAATGTTGCATTTAAAAAACCATTAACGAGCGTATTAAATAAAAGACAGTATAAATACCAAATATACTACACATGGCCTAATGACGTAAATGTGTGAAACTATTGCTTTTAGTGTTAGCAATTTTTTTTTCTTCTAGAATTTGGTAATTTATCGCTAATTGTCTGCCTCTTTTGTTCTCAGCGCAACGCAGCAATTATCAAGATATCAAGTGCTCCGTGCACATCAACACAAACATTTTTGTAAGCCCTCTTACAAGTTATATTTGCTTAATTATCACAAAAAAAGTACAATTGCATTTAAAGTCAAACTTGCAAGAGTTTTTAAAAAAATACCACCTGCTTCCTATGAAATCTCAATTTCATCACTACAAAAAAAAAACAATAACAGGAAACTATAATAAAAACTTGATTATATTCCTAGCGTGACGTTCTGTTCATTAGAAATATAGTTACTGACTAGTCTGGTAGGGTAAAAACAGCACTTATCTTACCATTATCACGTCTAGCCTTTTGCACTAAAAAGGCATAAACCTAATAAATACTAAAATAGACTAAGAACAATTTTATAATGGCAACAGCAAGAAAAAATAAGTTAAATGAAATGCACTCAAGTGGTCAGCAAGCATAAATTCATTTAATTTACTTAGTTTAATGCATATAGTCAATTATATTACATGATTTCATGTCTTGATTATCTTCTTTTGTTGCATGACAACTAAAACTTGTGTGTGTGTGTGGGCTAACACTTACTGTAATAGAATCCAAAGTGGTGTTCTATGTATAAACGTTACAATAGTTAGGCTAGCAGTGATTGCCTTCTACAAAGGGGTAGCTTTTCAAATTTGCCATTTCCTGCGGTGTGCATTATTATTACGAGTCTCACATAACACAATATAATAGTAAAATGCAATAATTTATACGTGTATGAATGGGCTTATAAAAAATCCCTTTATAACTGAACTAACTCTTGAGTTAGTAGTTATATTTAAATTACTCAAAATAAAAGCCTATAATTTTTTAATTGTATGTTACAAAGTTTGAAGTTTTATTAATTTGCAAGTGTAGTGTAGGTTAGTGTCTGAGATTTTTATGCATTACTTTGCATCGAACATTGCACGTGTTTATGCACTTCAAGGGTTAAGATTTTCTTGTAAATTTACTAATAGTTTTAAAGAAAAATTATAATTTATAACAAAATATACTAATCTCAACCCAAATTAAAAATATTATATTTTTACATTTTTGTGCATCATTGGCAAAGTATGCAGAATAGCAATATGAAACATAAATATGTAAAATACTGAACTAAACTACTATCAAACAAAAAAATATAAATTTCGTGATTGTGATTACTGATTTTCTGTCAAAATATTAAGTAGTTTCCTCCTCCCCATCATTCTTTTTTTTAGAGAAATAAAAAAGTAAATCAAATATGTTAGCTCAATGATAGAGTTCGATCTATTCCAAATAGGGTCCATAAAAAGGGGCAAAGTACAAAAAAAAGAGAGAGGGTAGAATCATATAATGGACAGATCACGTGACTGACATCAATTACCCCCATAGAGAAAATTCTCCCCCATATTGCACCTCACTTTTGGTGGCCACGAATCTCAAAAGAATTCGATTGAAAGATGAATCCTCTCTTCTTTTTTTTTTCTATGTGTAAAATTCCGCCCTAAGAGCGGATATTACAAACACCACTCTTACGTCATAAATGGTCATCGATTGAATTTTTTTTTGCTGGAGGGGAAACTATTAGGAAAGGCTTAATGGAGTATGGTGCGAAGTCAATTGACTGGGCGGAGAATTTGGGTGCTCTAATCTACACACAGTCCACTGAATTAATTTACCTTTCTATAGATAAAAAAAAGAAATAAAACAGCCTTCCTCAACCAGGTTCAAAACCATTTATTAAAAGCAGCCCCATAACCTAATTAGATGAGTTACATTGTAGAAATTGGTAGAAAAAAAAGTTTATAATATATAAAGAAAAGAAACTAAAAAAAAGAGACTCATGCGTGTCAGACCAATTCTCATTTCGAATAATAAACTGCTTTTTCTTAAGAACTAAAAAGGTTTTCTTTTTTGTTCTTTTCCTAATACATATATATTGTATGTACATATATGTAGGGTCCTATGTATGGCTCACATAAAAAAAACGAGTTTTCTATTCCAATTTATGACTCACAATCTCAATGTGTGTCGCGCCATAATTTGTGGAATTTAATTCAGTTGGACTTCTTGTATTAAGTTGAAAAAAACAAAACAAATGGAAATTTGTGATAGACATATAAACTAAAACAAAACAAAAAAGATTAGAACTACAGAAATTCAAATAAAATAGGCAACAAACTTCAATTACACAAGTTTTTGTTCGCATTTTAAATTCTAATATATACTAAAAGTGTCTTGTGTAGGAATCTGAGAATTTGTTAATATAAAAGTGTCTTGACCATCACGTCAACCAACCAGGACCCACTTTAAAAATATTGTTGTATAAACCAACTTAGGAAATTTCATAAAACCTAAAAGTGCCTTTGTCTTGCATCACAAGAGTGCTCGTGGTCAAAACACTTTTATTTGCACTTATATTCAGAAAAGTGTCCAGTTGACCACCATCACCTTCAGAAATAGTCAGTCCAAGACACTTTTTGACATATAAAAGTCTATAGCCCTTGGCACGCAGGTGACTTTTAAAACACTTTCCAACTTCAGTGTTCGGAAGGTGTTCCAATCTCAGCGACCGGCAACATCGTTTTTTTATTGGCACACAGTCGACTTTGAAAACACTTTCAAACGACACGTCGGGTCTCTTTAATGTTGTTCACTTTGTGCAGTACTTTATATGAATTCTTTAGATATGTGTTTCCTCGTCAGAGTCCATTTTCTCTCTCGTCGCCAATTTCGAACACATTCGGAACACTTTTAGACTACTTTGAAAACACGGAAGCGTTTAAAAGTGCTCGGTTTTGGCGAAAACAAACCTTCAGTTTGTCATGAAAAAGTGTTTCAAAAGTCGCCAGTGTGCCCAGGACCTTTAGCTTTTGGTCACTTGACCACCACAACCTAAAATGTAATAGTGTCCAAATTGCAAACATTTCTTATGATATGATTGCCAGTTGGCCTCCATTACTGGCGGCGATGGGCAACTGACCAGGCCAAATAGAAACTCCTCCATCGTCGTCAGTCCAAAACATTACTTTGACATCGAATCTAACTCACAAATACTCTTATCACGTCAAGTTAATTAGGTCTAAAGAAGAAAAAAAAAACCTAATTATGACCGCCTAACATTTTATAGGCCACATACAATTTTATGGTACTCCACCACCTCCATATACCATTTCTATTTGAGAAAAATAGAAAAAAACAAAAATAACTATGTCTAAATATATTAATAATCAAGTTATGACGGTAGACAGACAAATATAGAAGTGGGTAAAAATCGATGAATAACATTCTATTCAATATAAATGTATAGGACTAGAAATAAAGTAACAAAAAAAGAACAGCATTACAGATCAATGAATATTAGGTGGGGAAAATGAAGTGTGAACATGAAACGTCAAAAGGTACCAATCACTTTTTGTGTTCAACAAGAAAAAATATATATAAAAAAGAAACGCAAGCAAATACATCAAATTTTATCTTTTGTCTTTTTTTTTCACAATTACTTAAATAGAAATACATTAAGTGGTTCTCAATTTGTGAGTCACTCGAAGTATTGCGGTTTACAAGTAAAATATATACTTAACACAGGTTCACTGAGTTCAGGCATAGATTTACATAAATGGACGCAAACGCTTTTCAGAACTAATTTTGAGAAGAAAAAAATTTGAAGCTCGTTCGAAAAACTAGAATAGTAGGTGAATATGCTAAAATTATTTTAAGATGTGACATCTTTCAAAATAATTTTTTTTTATTTCAATTTGAAAATAGTATTTTGCATAAACGTTGATGCCAAAAAACACAGTAAAATCTGATCAATTCAAACTCAGTTTTTTAAGTAATCTAAAAAAAGATCCTTCAACTTGAACTCTCAGAGCAAGGGTCCAACTTAGAAAAAAAAACATTTTAAGTGGTACACGAATAAAACAGGAATTTTCTATCTTCGAACCATCTTCAAATGGTTGAAGTTGAAGTGGCAAGTTTCCTTTTTGAATTTGGTTTTTAAGTTTACAAATTTTTACAGTTGCCACACTGTAATTTGAAGCTGGAGACATCAGAGGGGTTGATCAAACATATAGGCTGGTGTCATTTTGTCTAATTGAAAATGGACGAAAACAAACGTTTTCAACATTCTTAAGAGCTTAGACATTTCAAAGTTGCGCATACAATGAGACATGGTCAATTTGGCAGTTCCAAAGTTAATTAAAAGGCTATATAAACCAGTTGGTAATTCGAAACATCACAAAAACTACCTCATTACCTGAAGAACATATTAAAAAATACACAAAAATTTTCTTGAAGTTTAAAGATGTTCCCAAAGAACGAATGGTAGTTAGCTGAATGGACCTTTTTATGGTCTATGATCTTTAACATGGGTAAAGCAAAATTAGCATTATTCAGAAGTGTTTAAAATAAAAATCACTTTGAATATTGCAATAAAAAAACTTTAATGCCTGGCCAGAACATTCAAGAATCAATTGCATCTTCATTTATTGCTCAAAACGACAAAGTTTGAGGAGAGGTTTTATATCAGAAACAAGACCATGTTTTTTGAACACATGAAATTTCACTTTACATAGACCCTATGGCGTTATACAGCATGCGCATGCTGATGTGTCTGGGCTCTTAATTTTACTTTGGAATGAAGACACCTTGTGACATAAAATATTTAATTTTATTAAAAAAAAATATGCAAACAAATAACAGAAAAAAATTGAAAAAAAAAAATCATTTTTATGATCGATTATTTTTATAGATATAAATTTTAAATAAAACTTGACTTTATGTCAAAATAGTTTCATCATCATCATCTTCATTATATAAGTAGGCCGTAAAGCAGAAAAGAACAATTGGTAATCGTGTTCAGTTTTAACCCATTATCTCATTTTTCAGTGCAAGAAAAAAGAATGAAGTTGAGTGAATGAGAGCGCACGCCTTACTTCTTCTTCTTCCTCTCTTGTTCACTCACTGAAAGATTTGTGATGTTTGTTCAACATGTACATGAGAAAATTCAATTATCGACTTAACTTACACATTCTCTTTTTTCTAGTCCATGATAACAACATACGACAATTAGACAGCTCTTAACATGTAACAGTTCTTTTTTCTCGGCGTTTGCAAAACATTCCTACTGACAAAAATCTTACAAAAGCTATCAACTTCATTTGAAAATCCACCCCCCCCCCCCCAACCTTCCAAAAAAAAGTCCACAAACTGCATATCTCCAAACTTGCTTTTCATTAATTACATCCAGATAATTTAGATTTTTGCATCTTAAAAGATATTTTGTCTAACAAACGGATTTCACAATAATTTATGGTAATGTTTTATAGAACCCTTGAAGATACTCAAACAATATACAAGCTGTGACAAATGTGTGCAACCACTTTCTGTCTACCCAGTAATTAAAATTTCATAATAAATAGTGGCAACCACATACATCATATTTTACAAATACTATCAGAAGTTTTCTTGTTTTTTAAGAATTATTTTTAATGGGAATCATCACATGCTTTTTTAATTTTAAAACACGTAAAAAATAAACTAAACAATTAAATAATTTTGATTCATAAATCTTATTTCTTTTTTGCCAGAAACTAATATTATAACAATTTAAACTGACACCCAATTGTAGCAAAGAAAACTCAAAAATTGTGAAAAAAAAAATTAAAAATTGTTTAATTATCTTAATACTCTCGTAATTAAGATTTTCGAGAAAAAAAATGTTTAAAATCTTAATGTTAAGAGCAATATGTACATAAACTGAAAATCGAATTTGTCTAATTTAAATAATTTTATTTTATTTATTTGGCTTGAAAGTAGGCAGAAAAAAAGGAAATTGTTTCTGCCCACCAAGCGGAATCATATATTAAAAGCCAATAAGAAGGTGTCCTTAAGAAGCATTATTCATTATGGCTTTTTCTTCTCACTTCTATAAACTCAAAAGACATCCTTGCGTTTTCTATTGTAACGCACTAAAATTCTTGAATGTGAAGAAAGCAGAAATGCAGCTGAAAAATTTTTCTGATTTTTATTAATATTTCTCTTTTCTGCTTTTTAAAGCATGTGAGATCCTTCCCTTATAATATATTTCATATAAAATAGTCTTGGCTTAATGCATTCGTGCCACTCTGCAATATTAGGCTTCCTTTATAAAGAAACCCAAATGATGTCACTGAATATAAACAAATGCAATGAAACAACATTTATATTGAATTTTAATATGTTTGTCTATGACTAGATGAGATTTATCTCAATGCGTCTCCAACCTCCTCCATGTTCCTTTGATCCCACTAAAAAAAAGAAATTAAGTTGGATAACAAGGAAAGGTTTTAATAGGTCATAAGGACGAGATTACATATTGTAAGTCATAAGCTTTAACGGTTGATATGATAACTGGACATGACCAAAAACAGAATATTATACAGCAACAACAACACATAAGGTAGTTGTTGGCTTTTGTATTTGTACCGGTATAGCCAGCCACAAACATAAAGAGACCTCTATACATATGGTACACAATATATTAAAGGAAAATCACCTTGGCCTATAACCAAAATAATGTTGCTCTTCATTACTAAACTTGCACAAAGAAAAAATTTATATATAAAAATGTGTGTGTGCCAAACAAACAAAATCTCTTGCTACACTTTTTATTTATACGGAGTCGTCATAAAGTTTTTATGAATATCTATGGTGTACAGGTCTAGTACAGTGGTTCCCAAACTTTTTTTTTTGCTCATGACACAGTAGCTTTGCCACCTAGCAAACCTCATAGCACACTAGTGTGCCGCGGCTCACCCTTTGAGAATCACTGCTGAAGTATATTTGGCGCAGAAAAGGTTAACCCTCGCCAATCACAAAACAATGTTATTTTTCAAAAAAGTGCCGCCATTTTGAATTTTTTTTAAGATTTGTAAAATCCAAATACACCTCTGTAAATGCCGTTTAGATGAAAAAAAAATGTGGAGGCAGATTTGAGATGTGCAATAAGTTAGGACATTCAACCGAAATTTCTGAAACTTGTCCAACAACAACAAAATTGTTACAATTTCGCATTAAAACTTTTCACTCCAATTTGAACAAATTATTTTAATAATTAATTTGTGCCTAATTTTACTGCGATTGATTTGCAACTAATTATATAATTTATTATAGTTTGGATTTTAATAAAAAAATTTTGTATGATGCTGCGAATTACGCTTCTCTTTCACCATATCTGTGGCTACATTAAATAATACGGTATGTTGTCCACCTATAACCTAGAGCAGCATTACCCAAATGGCGTTCTGCAGCACCATGGTGTACCGTGAAGCAATACTAAAGAAAAGATTCAAATACAGCTGAGAAAACATCAGAAAATAGAATTTGAACTAAACTTTCTGTGTTTATTTACAATAAAAAATATATATGGCACTTCTTGTAAAACGCGATGTAAAGTACATTTTGATATTCTTGTCTGAGACATACAAGTAGCCGGGATGGGTTTTCAGACACAACTGATACATCTCAGTCATACTGTTGGTTTTTGACCAATTTTTTTTTAATTTGAAAAATTCTTGACTCCTTGTGCTTTTCCAAGCTTTTTTGGACTTCCGGGGGGGGGGCAATTGAGCACTCCTGAGGCATTTTTAGAGCTTCTAACTTTAGAGCATTTGAATATTTTTCGACTTTTGGCTGTTTTTTTGAAAAAATGTCAAGTATACAGGCTTGATTTTTCACCCATTTTTTCGAATTTTAAAAATTCTTGAATTCTTGTGATTTTTGAAGTTTTTTCGGGACTTCTGGGGCCAGTTGAGCATTCCTGAGGCATTTTATTTTTTTAAGTGTTTTAGAGCATTTAAATATTTTACGACATTTAGCTGTTTTTGTCTTGTTTGTCTGACTCAGACCGTTTTAAACGTTTTGCCTTATTCACTGTGTTGTCCGGCCTAAAAGTTCTCCACCAGAAAATTAAAAAATAATAAATTTCACGCTGTAAAAAATAAACAGTGAATTTGAAACCCTGATTATTATTTAATTAAGAGCGAGTACCTTTTAGTTCAGTTCACATGTAATTACTTCCTATGGTATTTTTCTAGCTCTGTACCGATTATTACGTAAAAATACTATTGAGGTTCTGATAAGTTTTAAAGATTATAAAGAAAAAGGTTCCATGGTCAAATTAAAATGGGAAACTCTGATCAGCAAATTCATTTGACGACCGCATTGGACATGGATCTGATCTGATCCGAATGTGGTGGCCTCCTCGATATCCAAACTTAACAATATGTGACAATTCACTTTAGGACATTACAAAAAAAAAATTCCTCAACTCGATCTAACAATAGTTGAAAACATAAAAACAACTGTCAGAGACTACTTTATTGACTTCTAACACATCGAGATGGAAGATGTCCAAGAAGAACATTGGGGGAAAAACTAACCTCTGAGGTTCAAGAATGAAGGGGAGCAGCATACCCTTCTAACTAGCATGCATTGAGACTTTGTGACCTCTCTGTATATTTATATGCAATGTAGATCTTATGTTTAGTCCCTGTGTTTTTTTTTTTCTTCTTCCTAACCTTATCGCGCTTCCTAGACTTTCTTTTGTCCACTTTAACACACAAAGATACTCGGTTTTTGGAAGTTGTGTTCGATCGATACACAAACACACACTGAGTGTAGAAAGCTAACAGGAAGTTTACACGATTTAGTGCATAGATAAATTATGATAGTATGTGTTTTATTTTTTTTTTGTCATAACCGAATATTGTATATATAAAGCGCTACATATGTTATGCTCTTTATTTTTCTTCTCTTACTTTCTCTCTCTCTCTCTCTCTCTCTCTCTCTCTCTCTCTCTCTCTCTCTCTCTCTTTACATAAACAAATAGCTAGACAAGTGAACTAGACATGAAATACAATCTAAGGGCTATAAACAACATACCTTAGCAGCTATAATAGTTGTCTACTAAATTACTCATTAAAACATCATTAGTGCTGAATAAATATAATAATAATAAATAATTTCAGGCGCTTTAGGAAAAAAAGAAAGAAAGAAAGAAAGGAACATGGATTATTAAAAAAATCTATTTCTAAATTTAGAAATTTGTTGTCTCTTTAACCACTTTTGGTCACATTTGGTTCAGTTAAATTTACTTTGCTCCTGAGATTAGTTTCAGATTAGTAAGTAGTTGACTGTTATCATAAATGTTTAAATGTTGGAAGTTATTCTTGGTTCTCATTCTGCGTGGAAAACAACAGCAAATAGAATTAAAAATAACAAAAAAGCAAACAAAAAATTATGTCAGTTACACATTTCTGCTTTTTAGTTTACAGAAAAAAGAACAGAAGAATAAGCCAATAAAAAAAATGTGCGGCTGAAAGGCTCCTTCATATTGGCTGATGAAATGCGATTCTGCGTGGCAGAATATAAAAAGTTGAAACAATTTCAACTTTTCTACTGCCTCTTTCTGTCAATTATAAGAGAAGTATTTAAATTCACCAAATTCTACTTTTCAGTTACGTTTTCAGATGTCTTTTACGCTTAGGGAAGAATCACACATGCTGAAAAACCAACAGAAAACAGAAATAGAAATAAAAAAATCTCAATATTTCTATGGTTCTTAGCATTGAAAGATCTATGGCACTTCTGCTAAATTCTTTACAAAATTTAAGTGGGATTCCCTTAGTTGATAATTTCGTTAAAATTATTCTTTTTTTCTTACAGAGCTTGCTTGTTTTTTTTTTTCAGACAAATTATAAAAGCAACTTTAAAAAAAGAAAGGATAAATATTTTATAATAATTTTAAAAAAGAATCGATTTTCATTTTTCCCCCTCAAGTTAAATCAAAAAGAAGCAATACTGTCATAGAAGTGCTATTTTTTTTCTTCAAGTTGCCCAGTTTCAAGTTTTAATGAACTTTTCTAGTTTATAATAAAATTTTGAACTTTTTCTTTACGTGTTGTCAAATAGTAAAAACAAAAACGGTCAACTGACCAGTGATGACAATAAAAAATAACTTTTATCATTAATCAATATTATTTGTTGACCACAAAATGAGACACAGAAAAAGACAATACAATATGCACAACACAATTACGCCTAACTAGTTACTAAAACTGCTCCTATAGCTGGTCATTATTCCTCGCTAGTATGTTTGTGTTCATCTCCTTTTTTTAGCCACAGATCGCCATAAGAGCAATAAAAGAACCAATAATGTTGCTTGATGTTGCTTTTAAATGATTAATTACGAAGGCAAAGTGCCATTGTTTAATGGTTGAGGCATCTCTCTCTCTCTCTCTTTCTTTTTCTCTTTCCACCCTCAATTGTGTGTCGTTTCAAATTTACTACAACTGTATAGTGGACATCTAACAAAAAGGAAGTGCACATGCACACATGCTACAACTGTGCGCAAATGTTGTCTTGCATGGTTCTGGATCATTTTTATGCACAAAAATCCATATTGAATTTACACATATTGTACATGCCCACTACATGAACACACGCGCATGCTGACCTGGGCAAAATATCTAAAACATCTCAATTATAAAATACCAATTACAAGATACTTTCATTCATTTATCATTGAAGTATCTTACATTTTGTATTTGAGATACAAGCTTTAGTTGAATTTTGTAATTACAAATACGATGCATATTAGATATATTTTGAAAAGCTCTGCATACTCATATGTTATTGTAAAACTGCAAAATCAGTTATTATACGAAATCTCCACAAAATGTACGAGAACCAAAAATATGCACAATTTACAGCGTTTTGAGCAATGTCCAGAATGTCTAAAACAACAAGTTAATCTGTATTTGGAATTAACGATATTATCATGATTCAAACATTCTTCACATTGACCAAAATACTATTAAGTGTCCATTTTTTTTTTACTGCAAAATCTCATGATTCTGAGACATTGTGTAGAATATGGGCAGAAAATCTGGTAGTAAATCTGCACAATTAATAACGTTTCAGGCCGTGTACAGATTATTTAATACAACATGCCATATGTGCATGTAAAACTAACCACATTATCTACTTTGACTTGTTCTTTTAGACATTCTGTATATTACCCTTAAACACCATTAAATGTTATTTTTTGCACATTGTTTAGTAATTGTGCAAAATAAATAATTTTCTGCTTAGATAGCAAGAAAATAATAAAAACAAACCAATGAATGTTGGTTTTATTTATCCTCCTCATCCCTCCCTCCCTCTCTGAAATAATAATTGTGACAAAAGACGTGCAAAGGTTTTATGTGTGCATTTCATTCATTGCCATACCACTACACCACTACATCTACCACCAAAATGCAAAGCCACTAATTTTAGTACAAACAAACCTTCTGAAAAAAAACCATTCGAGCTATATACTTAAATTGACTTCTACCCTATTTATATTAGCTTTTTACGTCATATGATGATGATGATGATGTGCCAATGTTATTAAATAAATTTACAATTTCGTCAAAAGTACACATACACATTGTTTGCTTGTGATTTTTAATGTGGAATAAATACCCATGAGTTCAACCACAAATACCAACATCAATCCACCCCAAACACAATTCATCCCAATTCCATCTCTCTCTCTCTCTCTTTCTCTCTTTATCTCTATCACTTCTTTATCATCATCAAAGCTTCAAATTTCTTTCTCTTTTTTTCTCTTCTTCTTCTTCTTCTTCAACATTCTTTAATGTTTCTACTGTTTAAACTTGAGTTCCCTCTTAATTCTTTCATATAATCATTTCACCATCACTATTCGATCTGTAGCTATAGCTGCTCCTCAATACACACCACATCTAAAAAGTTCAAAAGAATGAAAGATGACACTAACTTTTAACACCTCCCTCATAGACCATACAACCCCCATTTTCAACAAACGCTTTTAGTTCATTATGATTTTTTCTTCTTCTTCTTCTTCCTCCTCCTCTGTACTTCACTCTAACATTTTCTTCTTCCATCTTCTTCTCTTTGGTGAAATTACCCAATTATCTAGTAGGTTTTTCTTTAAAAATAATGTCTTGCCTTATATATACAGTAGTATATATAAGGGTATACCTTTTTTTTTAAAAAAAAAAAAACTTCTCGACAAGCGCAAAATAATAAAATCGAGATCCTAAACCTCACTTTTTCTCTCTTCTGCTTCTTCTCTTTCTCAAATCACCTCCTCCTTCAGTATCCACATGCAAATTTTTTATTTCATCATTCCAAATATATATGACCCTATATAAAGAAAGTCAGATGATGATAAAAAAAATCGAAGATACGGCGAAAAAAACGTACAAAGTGAACCAAAAGTCAGCAATAGCTACCACTACCCCTGTGTCCTCTGAACATCTTTGAAGTCATTTACAACTTCCAGTAAATTACTGACAAAGTAAACTAGTAATTTAACTATTGACCTTTGCTGATGTTAGCATCTATAATATTATTAGTTGTGATTTTTATTATTTGAGAAGTTAGTGAAATTAACATTGTGTTTTGAAATTGGTCATTTCATAGATTTCTCAATGATTCCAAAATCATCGCAATTAAATTTCTTATATCGATTTTTTGTCACCTGATTTCAGAACTCAACAGCTGATATTACCACTAGTGATAATATGCCACTATTATTGCCACTATTACTAATTTGCAAATACAGTAGTTATAAGCGCATTTGTAACTAGTTTAAAATGTGGTTAATAATAGTTCATCAGAACAACAAGTAAAAACTATTGCAGTTAAACCAGAATAAAAACTAAGTTATTCTGGAAATAGTTAAAACTATTACAAAGTTGTTATAAAAATGGTTTCAATTATAACTACATAAATATTATAAGTAAATTAATAATTTGTGCCCATTCTTGCTTATAATATAGTGTTTCATATATCAAGAAAATGAAACTGTCGTCGAGTGTGGTTAAGTGATGACCACCAACAATGATAACTACACGAGATGACCACGTCATTTCACTTAACAGATTCCTATTCAAAATATTCTGAGTTTAAAAAAAGAGCAAAACTTTGGAATCATACAGTATATGCCACATATATAGAGGCTATAAGGCCACAATATAAAAATAGACAGTCATGGTGTCACTATATGTATTTGTGCCAAAAAAAATCTTTTCAGACAAAAAATAAAGATAAGAAACAATCTTTTTTTTTTCTTAAAACTTCCAAACCTATACAATTTTAGACTACTTCATTATCTTAGAAGTAGAACTATGCTATGAATATAGAAGGTGACAATGACATAATCATCATGTAGGTTTATATAAGACAATGCGAGCTCACAAGTGACTTTTTTTTTGAGAATTTCAAAGAGAAACAAAATTCCCTCTATTTAAATAAGAAAGGCCTATATGTATATTGTCGATAGGGATTTATAAGATGTCAAGAGACAACTCCGAGATTGCCTATAAAATCCAATGATAGACACGTTTTTTATCGAATACCCGAGTGAATTAAGTAGAAAAAAAGAAGCATATAAATCCTGTTATCCGTCATCACTCAATTGAACGCTAAGGGCTCAACCAATTGTATAGTGTACCCCACATTATCAATTC
The DNA here is from genome assembly GCA_036925085.1 of Brachycybe producta. NCBI lineage: Eukaryota > Metazoa > Arthropoda > Diplopoda > Playtdesmida > Andrognathidae > Brachycybe > Brachycybe producta. Next base: position 4,189,156 of record JAUPFP010000004.1, read on the forward strand.
TTCAAAAAAAAGGACCAAAACCAAATGCTACCTCACTCTCTCAATACCACATAATATATTAGAATGGTGATCTTTTGAGCATCAATATATATGTATATATGTATAATAAACCAAATGTGGAAAAAGGGGGGGCCGATATGATACATGTATATTTTTTTACAATAAGCAATGTGCATTCTTAAAAGCTTTTTCTGATATCCACGCCATTGTGTCAGTTGCTCTAAAGAAAATGAACAGAAAAGTAGAAAAAATGAACACAACAATTTTTATTGGAAAAAAAATCTTCCATTCACCAAACAATCTAGTCTTTTGATCCACATATATAGATAGATAGATAGATATGTATAAAATATATAATCATACAGAACACGTCATGTTATGTTTGATTTTTAAATTCAGTCTCAACTTCCAATTCAATAACTATTTGCAGATCTATTCACAAGATTCTTAGCTCAATATGTGCAGACTTTCTATCACAAAATTCCATATAATGTATAAAAAGGCTTCTTTATCTTTTGAAATAATTCGATTTTCAGCTTCTCAAGAGATTTTTTTTCTGTCTTGCATCAGTATCATATTGCTATATAATTTATATTAATAAATGTCAGTGCCGTTTCAACAGGAATATAAATAAGTAGTCATTTTTTTAAACATAAAAAGATCTTAACTTATATAAATTTCATATAAGTCTCTGATTTCGAGTTATTTGGTTTTGTAGGCCAACTAATTTAAATGACCATCAGACTTTCATGAAGTTTGCTAAAAGAAAAATGCTGTATTGTCTTCAAATTGATATTCAAATGTGCAAACTCATGGTATACTTACAACGACCTTAGATGAAGCTGGTGATGTCAGAGGATTTTTAGGATTTTGTTATTTTGTCTGACAAAAAAGGGGGTAATAATACTAATAAGTTAATAACAAATGTTTTCAACAACTTAAACAGAAAAGTTTTTGCATTCTTTTGTTATTATCCATTTTTATCACACAAAAATGACACAATTCCTCTGACATCACATGCTTCTTCTAAGGGCGACGCAAGTATAAGCATACACATACAGTATGTTCACCTGGATCACCCATAGAAAAAAAACATGCAGAAAATAGAAATAGAAATAAAGAAATCAGAAAAAAAAGTTTCTTCTACAATTCTGCTTTCTTTCACGTTCAAGGGGGTCACATACATTTCAATAAGAACACTTCAAGAACATTTTTTTCAGTTTACATAATATTATCATGAGATAAAGAGTTCAAATAGAAGCAGCCATGAAGAATGATGAATTTAAAGAATGCTTTCCTATTGGCTGAAAAAAAAAGATTCCATGACGTAAAATAGAAAAATATTTCTACTTTCTGCCAAATAAAATAGAAAATTTATTTAAATTAGACAAATCTTAACTTTCAGTTGGCTTTTTCTGCATGTGAGACCCTGCCTATATATGGATTTAAAACACACACACGCCACCCAGACATAAGACACGTGAAAGATGATACATCCACATAGAAATAAATACACAGGACCACATTTGAGTATATATAGAATAAATTTAGTCTTAAAATACACATACACCCCCACCACCATTACTAACACACAAGAGTACTTATTATGCCATTAATCATTCGAGGTCCTGTCGAATACAGAAGTCATTTGCATCTAAAACGTTTACACTCTACATGTCTTACAAATCGATTGCCAAAATTTATTGCTAATCGCAGCAATTTTTTTTTGTATCATTGAGATCGCAGTCACTCAAAACTTTTGATGATGTTTGCCAAAATATCTCTGCATATATACATGAATGTATATATATATATATATATATATATATATATATATATATATATATATATATATATATATATATATATATATATATATATATATATATATATATATATAAGCAACATACAAACTTTATAGCTTCTGCGATAGCCAATAAAATAATATTATCTTCCATTTTTTAATGAACTCATTCATTGCATATAAAGCTCCTTTGAAAAATAAGATAGCATATATTAACATTTTTTTTAAAAGAAGTAAAACTCATATCTTTAATTAAAGAAACATTCTAGTAAAATTAAATCATGCCAGTAGCTAGAGAAAAAATTTTTTTTTGTTACGTAAACTGTATTTGCATTGCATCACAGTAAAGGGTTTTTTTTCTTCTCTTTGTGTAAATACCCCAGATGTTTATTATTTAGGCCTAAGCTAAGCTCATAGTGCAAACGCTTTAGGCTACAAAAAAAGAAGCTTCAACCAACTTCTGAGTTTTAAACCAACTTCACAAAAGAAACACTATTTTAATTATCTACCTTCAGTCACCTAGAAATAAAGCTACAAACATAAAGCAAGAGACTGATTAGCATTTTTGTAATTTCTTCATCACATGCATTTTTTTTTGTTCTTTTTAAAAATACCAACCGTCATAGTTCTCTCTCTCTCTCTCTCTCTTTATATTCATTTCTGTTAAGCTTTTTATATCACTCCCCCCCCTACAGTAGTATCTCGGAAAAGTATACAAGTGTATGATTAAAATAAATATGTATTATGAGAATAAGAAGAAGCAGAGTCAAAATTATTCATCTGTAGGGGCCTTTTTCAAGATAGATTAAAGTCTATGGGAATGTTGCTCATCCAAGCTAACAAAATGTTTTAAGTGTTAAACTCAACTGGGGTTTATCCATGTATATGTATATAGTTATATACAGTATATGCCAATTGTTATTCTTTTTCTCAGAAACTTTAAGGCTTAAAACATGCATGAAATAAATAACTTGACTGTAGGCCTCATATGCATATACAATTGTATTGTATACACAAAATAGGAAATGGTTTTACTTCTTTAAATGGATTATGACCCTCTAGAGAAAATTCTAAACTCTGAAAAGCTTTGGACAAATCGATTTCCTAAACGAAAATGCAAAACTGGACTTGAACTAACATCACAGATTGTCATTTAAGACTTTTAGTAAACACATTCATTTCTTAATAAATACTTACGATAAACTTTCTTATAATAACTTAAGTTTATATAAAAAAAAATATAATTCACCTTCTCAAAACCAAATAACATTAGAAATTTGTGTCAATGTGTCGTGATTAATGACACTAGTCCTTTGTGCTAACTAATGAATTTAATTTATTTTCGTAATAGTTTATTTTGACAATGCATTTCTAAGTTGCTTTTGAATTAAACAGTCCTCTGCCACAGGCCCTATGGGCTTCTGGCAGAGTAATTAGTCAAAATTATATTCAGAATTCCTTGTGATAAAATAACAATTCAAAATGTTACTTTCTAGTATTTTGAGCACCACAGAAATATGCATTTAAAACATACCCGGTTTTAACAAAAAAAATCATTGATAAGCTTAGGTGAAAATGAAAAATCAATAAAGTAGAACATTTTCAAAATAATATAAACTGTTTATTGAATAATTTCTTTAATTTAAGTTGTTCTATTTTATTATTTTTTTTGCTCCTCTAGTGCCTTCGAAACTTTTCATTTCTTTTAAAAAATCATTTCTAATACTCAAAGAAAACTAGAGAAGGTTTTAACTATGAAAGCGATTTTCATTTATTATTTATTGACTCACCCAAAATATAAAAATGTATTTTAATATTTGAAATATTTTTAAAATGAAAACATTTCCATTTTTTAAGCCACTGTAAAATACTCAAATAAAAGAGAAAAAATAAGATAGTACTTTGGTCCCATTTGCACAACGTTAGAAAGAAATTTCAATTATTTTATAAACTAGAAGAGCTAAAGAATAACTTAAAATTACTTAACCTTTCACTGACCTCCTTAAAATAACATAAACTAGGGTATCGGTAACGGAAATTCTGTCATTATCAACAACAAATACTAGTTAGAGGTAAGAATTGTAACTTTTAACCTTTTTGCCTGTAGAATGTTAGACAGTACAATTTTGCATGCAAGAAGTGGGTCACACATACAGAAAAAAAATTCTACTGCAGAACAAAATTATCTAATTTGAATAAATTCATTATATTTACTTGTCTGAAAGTATGTTACAAATTACGACGTTTTTCTTTATAACTAATACATGCTAAAAACTTTTATTTTTATTTCTATTTTCTGCTTGCTTTTATGCATGTGTGATTCAGCCTTAACGAGTCTTCTTTATTGATAAAAAGAGAATTTTGATTTCCCTAGTAATAACAAACCTAATGTGTTTTTTTTTTCTCTTCTAAAATACAGTATTTTTTTTTTTACATTTTGTAATATACCACATGTACTTTAGAAAATCGTATAGGTCATTCAATTATTCATAGAGGCATCTATGTCATAAGACTTACGAATCAATTGGAAATGACCAGAAGATCTCTAAATGTCAGTCGAAGACAAAGTAAATAGCTTATTTAAAAAGACAACTGACATAGAAAATCATACGAATGAAAGAAAAACATACCATCATATCTATATACATGAATGGAATGTTTTATTGAAGTTATTACATTCCCCTTCTATAGTATTATTGTAAGAGAATAAGAAAAAGAACAATTTCATAAAACCCATTAGCTCACTACTTTCAAATTTCAAAACTTACATGAACATAAATCCTAAAAACTATAGTTATACACAGACAGACACACAAAAAATTCTTTTTTTCTAAAAAAAAAACTGTAAAAACACTGAGTCTAAATTGCTCTTGTCAAAACAAAGAACATTTATGGACTTCAAAAGTTCTTACCCAGGAGCTACTTACTTACTTACATTCTTTTAGTTCTAGATATAAATACAACATGCATAAAATACAAATACACTCCTGTATATTACATTGTAGAAATGTAAGAGTCAAAGTGGGTGAAAAAATGAGGGAAAAAAAGTTAGATCACTTTGAGGCAAATAAAAAAAAGTATTTCCATTCAACGTTTTTTCTTCTTCTTCTCCTCCTCCTCCTCTCCACTCAGTTGAAAATCAATAAATCGTCTAACCCTACGGTCATCTACGGACCAACATTTTTTTATTTCTAAACTGAAAAATTGTAAAGAATTCGACATACTCTTTCTACCCTCTAAATTCCATTAACTTAAACAGCAATATATATATTTTTTTCTTTATCAAAAAAACATGAGTGATTCTAGTGGCTCTATAAAGATAAAAATACCTTCTGACCTTACAAGTTATACATAGACTATGGTACTGTGAAATTTATTTTTCTTATTAAAAAACCAAGTTTTTTGTAACGAGATGGTGGTAGTTAAGAAAAAAAACTGGTAGAGGGGAAGAAAAAGGAGACATTTAGAAAGTAAATTCATTTCGAGCTAAGATATAGTTCAAATAAATGTATAATGCTATTAGTATGTGCTCCTTCACAGTTGTGAATCACTGCTTGCATCACATTTTAGTGAGCAAAAATTGCAATGAATTTGTGTGCAAGCAGTGATTGCCACCCATCAATGAGTACATGCTAATAGTATTGCACATTTATTTAAACTTTAAAACGTAACTTCCCTCTACATTATTATAATGTAAATAGTCAATTTGAAAATATTGAAAACGTTTCGAACAAGAAACTAATAAGAAAAGAGTTATGTGGTCTAATAAACAAAGTGTTTTTTTTTCTTTTTAACAAGATCAATAATGCATGTTAATTAAATATTAAAAACATGCGAGCCAATAAACGTAATCAATTTTAAATAGAAAGGCAATATGTCAACGTTTGCCCTAATTAAGGTCATCCACAGAAAACTAATTAAAAGACTGAAGATTTTAAGTAAAAAAAAATTGACTATGTTAAGAAAGATAAAAAAACTGTTGCTCGCCAATTTATAAAAAAACAAAATTATAAAAAAATAAGCAACAAAAAAACTTCATCAGACTCAACAAATACATTAGAATTTCAACAATAATTACCACTAGGTAATAAACTAATCACTTTGTCAAAATAATAAATAAAAAAATTGGTTTAATACTGTGTTTATTTAGTTGTTTGTCAGTTAGTTATCAGCACTGATTACCCTGAATCACTTATCTTTATTATATATGCATTACGTTACACTTAATCTTGTCAAAACAGTTATTAGAAATATAATAATTTGCAAATTACATTACTTCAGTGCTAAATGCATTAATTTTCAATATCATTAGATTTGAACCCTGATTAAAAAAACTTCGCATGCATGTGAACCCTATGAGCAGGACCTCAAAAGAGAAAATCTCCCTTTTACAAAATAGTCTAAAGGCGAAAATACACCATTGGATTTATTGGAATCAACAGTTTTGAAACCAATATATTCAACGCATACATGGGCATATAAATGTAGGTCCAACATTGCACGTGTCTGTCAATTAGCAGCAGTACAAAATATAAAAAATGTGTCCGGTTTTAAACTTGGCAACTAGCCGTCCATCACTGTATTTTGGCTATGTACGTAGAACCTAGGACCTAACAGGTCCTATTTTCGTTCTCATTGACTTATGTTTTAACCAACAACGTATTATCCGGGCAAACACAGGCCAATTTGTTGATTTCAAACACTGTTGATTCCAAAAAAAAAATTGGACAGTCTATGCCCACTATAAGTTGAACATAGCATTTCTATGTCAAAACCTTTTCACAGAAAGTCCATGTTAAAGTTTGAATGTCAAGTGGCTTTTTTGAATTTGGGCCCTTAGTATTTCAGCTGATTGTCATGTTAATATAAAGAAAACTAAATACAGCATAGAACTGCGTATTAAAGCATGCTATTTTATGAATTTTTAAGAGCCAGGACCCTCTTTTACTTAGACTATTTCTCTTACTCAATTTTACTGTCACCATTTAGTTAGAGATACTAGCTTTTTTTTTTATTAATATAAATAAATGTTCAAAATCTTATCAGCTAAATTCTTAGCACAGAAAAAAAAACAGCAACAGAAAAATAAGACAAACACAAAAAGATTTCTTTTACAAGAAAATAGCTAAAGCACTCAATAAATTATGTCTTGAAATACTTTTTAGTTGCAAAAATGTATGAATATGTTTGTGTGTATTGCTGAGAAAAGTCAGCTGCCAAACAAACAGTAGAATAATTTGTGAAAATATCATGAATTTTTTTTATCAAATACAAGTGCATTTATATTAAAAGTACAGTTTCTCATTTCTCATCAATTTACACTAAAGGCATACTTTCATGCAACTGTCATTTTTAAATATTGACTGTCTTTATATGTATATATATATAGTTCACTTCTATAGTTTAATTAAGTACGAACAATAAAATGTATTTCATGATAAAATGAAACACAATAGCAGAAGTTCAAGTTTCAAATATTTAGAAGAAATGTATGTGTTTCTCAGACATGACTGTCAAAAATCTTATTACTTTCACACGACTCCTCTCCTACTCTCCACCCACTACCCTTATATTTCAAGCCTTATTTTATAAAAAAAAACCCTCATGAAAATTGTAGAAAAAAAGATGAAGAAGCAAGCATTACAATTGGCTTTACTCAAGAATAACAAATAAAATGCATTTTGGTGTGATATGCACAATCATAGACACCCAACACCATCATTTCTAAACAAGTCGAACACATATAAAGAAGAAGAAGAAAAAAAGTGTTTCAAAAAGCCATAGACAGTAAGTAAAAGAGAGAAAGAGAGAGAGAGAGAGAGAGAGAGAGAGAGAGAGAGAGAAAAAAAAGGCACACATCTCTCACCAATGTGAAAAGGATGAAGAGTGGATATAAATAGAGTGGAGGAGCAACAACAAAAAAAATCTTCCAAACATACTTGGAATGAACATACATGTATATATATACTACGTTCATATAAGAAACGACAGGAAGAGGAAGACACACAACAGCAAAAGAAGTTGAATCACAAGAAGAAAAAGAAGAGGAAAAAAAAAAGCTTTCATGTGCATGTTTGAAACATTTTTTAAGTAGACGGAAAGATGTGAAAAAGACGGAGAAAGAGAGGACATTTAAACTGTAAAGAAGAAATAGAAAAGAAAAAAAAATTGCGTGCGAATACAAGAATCAGACTTGATGGATAAATAAATAACAAACACCATCTGAAGCACATGTAGAAAAAAGAAGAAAGAAAAGAAAAAAGAGTTAAAAATCACAGTTAGTTATTGACAAAATGATGATGGTGCTTGTCTGGATAAATCATAAACTTAACTATCAGTCAACAAATCTTCATTTTATTTAATGACATGTCAATTCAGAAATACAAGTTCTACAATGAAATTTCACTCCGGTCATTATTTAACAGACCACCAATACAAAATCACTTGCAACACATAATATCTAATTAATATGTGCTATGAGAAATATTACAAAATTCCAGCATTGAGACATATTACTTTTAAAAGTAGTAAATAACAATTACTAACTTCATTAAAAAAAATCATTAATTTACAATTACAATTAACAGATTTCATAAAGAAATTAATTACTATATTACTCATTTATCTCAAAAAGTAATTTAAATATTTTTTTTTTTCAAATTAATTAAGTTCTTTATCGTTTCATGAGCAATGAATATTTAAAGTTGTATTTTCATAGGCAATAATGTATATAAAAAACAAATCTCAACCATGCCCACTATGAATTGGCCTAATTTTGTAATCACGCTTTGCGCTTAGACAATGAAGACATTCTTGTCATGCAGACATCGCTTGAAATGGGCAGAGAAAACTTTTTTTTTTAACTTCAAAGGAGCCTAAATCATATGTCTTGAGTTATCAAATAATCATTCATTCACCAAAGTCGGCCTAATTGAAAAATAATTAGAAAGTAATTCTAAAGTTATTATAAATGTCTAACAAAATATAATTACAAATTATATGGTTTAAAAAGTCATGCGGTGAATTACTAATTACTGGAAAAAAGTACCGGTAATTAAATTACACTAATTCATTACTTTTGACAAACTCCTTCCCAAAACTGCAAAATTTTGGTTGTGCAGTGTTTACTGCAAATCATAATAAAAACAACCGTTAATATTAGGGTCTGAATTAGACTGAATACGAGGCTCCTATTATTGTGTACATAATGTGATCATCATTAATGATTGAGATAAATAAAATAAAGATTATTGATTATTTTGTTGACATTCATCAAACTGTAGAATAGTATGCACATTTTCAGGTTGCATACCAAAAGTTATACAGCAATTGTACTGCAATTTGTTGAGTTATGTGACTCCCACCTTTATAAAAAAAAAAGTATGAGCCTACTTCACTTTTACCAAGTTGTTACGAATGGATAAGTGTTACTTCAACTCCAACTCTCAATGAGCGTTGCGATTCCAAACTACTTCGGAATTTAACCCACATTAAGATAACCTAACTGATGATACTAGTCATCTCAAGATAATTTGTTGTATTAAGATTTTTCAAATTAGTTAATAAGTAAATGCTTGCTTAGATAGTTCAAACAAAAACAACACATTTTTTTCGAAGCAACTTTTAAAAAAAATTTCTATGTTTGATAAAAGAAGAATAGTACACGGTTATGCTAAAAGTATTTTCATGCTGTTATCTGTAAAAAAAATAACTTTTTTATGGCAATTTGAAAATCAATTTTTTGTCACTAAACGTTGATGCAAAAAAAAATACCATAAAAATCAATCATACTGAAATTGCCATAAAAAAAGTTTATTTTTTAAGATATCATTCATGGTAATACTTTTAGCACATTTACGGCAGTATTCTAAAACGTTTCTTGAGCCAAATTGAAACTTAAAAGTTAAATTTAAAAACTCTTCGAAGCCGCAGTAAGTTTAAAACAAACTTCCAACTTCTTTCTAAACGTTTCTGAAAAAAAGCATACAATCACTTTATTTATACATTGTACACATACAGATATTACTAGACTACAAATTTAAATGAATAGACTGTTTCTCTGAAAATTCTAACAAAAAAGTAAAAATTAAAAGTGCAGGTTCAATAAACTTGTTAACAAACAAAAGAGTCACCACTCGCTCCAAGTGAACAATCACAACAAACACTAAAAGAAAAGTCATGCAGCTCATTTACATAATTCAAGCAGTAATCTTGAGTTGACAAATAAGAAAAAAGACCAAAAGCTGGTGCACACTCTCTAATTTCTTACTGAAAATATTTTATTTTGAAACTACCTTAATTATGTTTTATACTTGTAGCCATAAATAACACATTCTAAATTCTTTTCATATAATTAAAAAACACATTTTCTGCTCTAAAATTATATAACAAAAATAAAGTGGCTACAGATTCATTCAGTTTCACGTTTTTGTTATTCCACATACTAGAGAAAGAAAGAGAGAGAGAGAGAGAGAGAGAGAGAGAGAGAGAGAAAGAGAGAGATACCATTTATGAGAATTGAATGTTTGTGAGGAAAATTGAGGAATCATTTCACCATACTTTTTTTTTGTTGTTGTTGTTCTTTCTTTCTCTTATAATTGCATTGAAACACGCAAACAAATTTCCACCAATAATTCGAAATTGCAACACAAAACCAGAGTAATTCCTTCATAATATAAAAGATTTAGTATTTTTCGATGCCTTTAGGTTATTTTATGATCAAATGTTTGAGACAATCATTTTAGAAACAAGTTTCTCAACAGAATGAAACAAAAGCCATCAGCCAAAATAAAGCAGAAAAAAAAAAATGAAAACAAAGGAAGAGTGAAGAAAAACAACAGAAAAGAAAAAAGCAAAAAAAAAGGGGGAGAGGGAGAATGAAAATAAGCTAATAAGATGGCAACTCTATATAGCACTATTTTTACAGACTACATCATCACTAACTTGACTGGAGCTTACCATAGTACAACATAAGAAGAAGAAAAAAGCTTTTCCAGTAAATTGAAAATATTCTAAACAGTACTTTTTTTCCCCCTTCTTCTTTCACTCCCCCCCCCCATCTCATCTTCCACACCCCTCCTGGTATTTTTTTTTGCTTTTCATGCAATACACATGAAAGACGTTATTCAATTAACAATAGAAACTAGAAGAATCATCAATATTAATAACTCATGATATCCAAGAGCTATCTATTTCTCTCCCGTCTCTCTTATATACATTATATACATGTATAATATACAGTAGAACTACATTAAACCCCCATGATTGAGGAGCAACACAAAAACCAGAAAGCATTAGTAGAGTTTTTGAAAATGACTACCAACGCCCTATAAGCAACAACAATAAAGACATAAACCATAAAGAACCTCGATACTGGATCTTGTCTCTAATTAATCTAATCTATAGTATTAACCAGTACAGCACAATTTAGTTAGAGCCCTTACAGTAAAGTGTGACTTGATAAAAATGAATACCTAATTTTGACACCAAAAATATGGACTTTAAACATAGTGTCAATTCAAGATTAGTTCTTGGGTTATGTAAATGAGCCACACGGTATCTTTTCTTGGTTAAGAGTTATGAGCATCACTAAGTTTTTTTTCTGTTGCCTAGATTCTAAAGCCTAGTACAGACGGGGTGATAATCACCAGACACACGTAGGGCCGCCGAGAGCGGGCCCGGGCCCCAAACCCGGGCCCAGAAACGAAACTGTATGTAATTGTAGGTAGAAATTGTTCTTTATTTATTCTGTAATATACATATATAAATATAATAATATACATAAATTTTAAATTTTAAAATATAAATTAAAATTATCAAAGACATTTTGGGTTTATTTTAGCTGTATTCTGTGATGACAGGTAAAATACATACACAAAATGTGCTTGTTGGGTCATCAAGTTGGGCTTGGGGCCCGGACCTATAAAGACTGTTAATACCGTGCTAGTATTAGGGTTATTAGCCTCACTTCACAATCTTTTCCACTTTTATGGTGAACAATGTGTGAGCCTTAACCTTCTCCAAATGTGCACAACATTAATACAAATTCTAGAATAAAATATCACCTCATTTAAATAATAAAAACAGGAACCTTGAATTGACATGTAGTAATTTTTATTAGAACTACTTAAGTGGTGACAATCAACATAAATTGAGTGTTTTTTTGGCTTTTTTTTTGTCATTAGACGACTAGAAAGTGGCAGTATCATTACAATCAAATAGTTTTAGATCTACAACATAGGAAACTCACAAACACACGTAAAGATACATACATACATGTACATATGCATACATATAGGCACAATCTACAAATGTAAAGCTAAATACACCTGCCCTTTGCGTGCTACGTTATATTCAATGCTTTTACTTCTAGAATGTAATGTTTTCCCCAATGGAATATTAAAGAGAGGAAAAAAAGAACATTCTTTTTTTTTTTTGCTATATAGATTTTCGTTGCCCTTCCCTCTCTCTCGTCATACTTCTACTGGAACCTAGATAACACCAAAAAAAAATTCCACCTTCCTTTAAGAAGAAGAAGAGAAAAAAAATAGATATGCACATATAGTTGTAATTTCCTCTTCAGAAAAAATTGTAGGGAACTTTTAACTTTTTTTATTCTAGATATGTTCTTCTATTATGCATTAGAAAAAATATTATAAATATATAGGAATAAGCAAGCAGCCTCAATTTCCTAAGGTCTTAGCCAAACTATAAATGATTTGTTGTTAAATTTGGTCATATTTTTTGTGTTGTTGTGGTTTTTTTTGGTAGGAGGAGTAGGACAGATATCAAATGAAGAAAAGAAAAAAAAAACGAGACATATAGATATAGAAAGAAAATGAAGATAATACGTTGCTCAGCAATCCTAATTGTCTCTTTCCATTTGGCTGGATTGAAACTCAGCCAAAACAAGCGACTCTCTATATTTTTCTAGCTATTATATCTCACTCTTTTCTTCTTCATATGTGGTATGTGTGTATGTGTGCTTTTAATTATTTCATACTTGGCTAAGCAGAGTGAGAGTGAAAGAGAGAGAGAGATGAAAGTTCTTTTCATATAGCTTGCCCATTCGAGTCTATAGAGAATCTGCTAATTATTATCATTGCCCATATCTATTCACTTTATATATATATGGCTTTTTATATATATAAAAGTCATTTTTGCTTTTTCTCTTCTTCGTCATCTTTCTCTATACTGGCTGCTTCTTTTTTTTCAAATTTTGGCACAAATAACTGCGCAAAACTAGGGTTTTTAAAAAGTGTTTTCAAAAGCATCCCAAAATAAGATCACTAATTTTATCATGTGAATATATTATACATTGAATCCCATATATTTGTAGATATTCCCTAATGTTAGGCTTTAGGCTATCTGCAACTTTTACTCATCCATCTTCGCCTATATTTAAAAAAATAACTCAAAATACAAGTCCCATAGTCATTTTGGCACGCAATTCACGCATTTTCGACATACAAATTGCAGGTTGCATTGTAGTCGACAACTCTAAACAAAGAACCAAAAGTCCCACTTACACAAGTTGGCGGCACCCTTGTTTAATAGCAGAGTTACAGAGAAGAGAGAGAGGAAGTTGTTCGTTCCCTCTCCTTTTTCAGCAAGTAATCAAATTATTTCTTCAATAAAAAAAATCTAAATTTTTTATGCCACCTACAACCTGATGTAAAGTGACCTCAAAAGTCCTAAAAAGTCTATAATTTCCTAACTGTCTGAAAATTTCGGAAAGTCCAAAGACAATCTAAGCTTTGTATTCATTGGTCCTTAGGCTAATTACCTTAGCTACTCAACAATTACAATCATTTGTCCTAAATGATAGAGCATATAGCAAATGAAGACTATGGAAGCCAAATTCTAGCAGACTACTTAGTATTTATTGTGACACCACCCACACATGTGCCAGCTGCACACGTGTGAGTGAAGTCGCTCACTTTAAAACTCCTTTCTCCAGATGGCACCTTGTGGTGTCCAAAACTGACTGGTTTCAAAAGATATCAAATTCGTTGAGAATTCAGAATTCTCACACATTTTGACAGTTTAAATGATTTTAGAAAACAGACTTTCTAAAAATAGAAACTTCTAAATAGAGATTCTGAAGTTTCTCACAATTAAAATAGAAATTCCAGAGTAGATTCTCTAGAATTATTCAAATTCTTATGAGAATTTGATGCCAAATAAGGAGATATTTGGGAGAAAGGAATCGCCATTGGTCAGTCGGACCTATGGGTGAGCCCTAGTCAGGAGTGGCCCCTCCCAAGGGCTGAGGAAATAAAAGAACATGCTCAGGGCAGGCTCTGGGACTGATTTTGTTGATTTTAAAGTGAGAAGTTGGATATTCTGAGTGCAGAATATCCTGAGAAATCAGTATGCTTATTATTTTATATCGCTTCATAATGCATTGCATTATATTATAAAATAAACCAGTTAATCACAGAAGAAAGAGTCTTTTTCTTCGCGACACCTCTGGGAGGTGTAGTCATCGCTGCCTCTTTAAATTGTGGGAACTCGGGAGTCCTGTCTACATGGAAACCCCAAAAGGACAAGTATCAACAATGCCAGGAAGTCCGACTCCAACTCGAAGCGGAGGCGCGACCAAGAGTCACACATCCAGGTCAACCAGTAGACCTGGATCACCCAGCAGGTCACAGAGCCCGAGTGCAGAGCGTGTGGAGCATCACACGAATTGAACTCAACCGGCTGGTCTGGGACCAGCCACCCAACAAAGACAGTCAAAACAAAGCACCACCTGGACGGGGTCCAGGCTGATACACAGGCTTCACTTCTAATGTACTATATATTTGTTCTCACAGTGCAAAAAGATTTAATAAGCAAAAGTGATGTCATATTTCTTGTTGCGATATAGTGTCAATGCTATTCCTTTAAACCATTTATTTATATATCAAAACATCTAAAGGCGCATATAAACCAGGTGAACCAAGCCAGTAAAGTAACATTTTATGTAATTATGCCCGCTACAATGTGTGTCCCGCAATCACGCCGCGAACGTCCTCCGAACCTTAGGAAGTGACAATCACCACACAAGTAATTTGAGGCAATGATCTCACTATCTCATTTCTCGCAAGCAGCTTTCCTGCCTCGGTTCTGTCATGAACGACGTCCCAACTGGTATTGCGAATCCCTTTGTGTTCGTTGCGAAAAACGACAGGTGGGGGTTCAGACCGAGTGCCGAACAAGCAGCTCGTATAGCTCTCGTATCGAGCTCGCAAGCAGGGACGTACTGGGTTAGGCGGCATAGCGACAAATGCCGCCTGCGCAGGTTGTTTTGGCGCAGGTTTTAT
The DNA here is from genome assembly GCA_036925085.1 of Brachycybe producta. Lineage (NCBI taxonomy): Eukaryota > Metazoa > Arthropoda > Diplopoda > Playtdesmida > Andrognathidae > Brachycybe > Brachycybe producta. The sequence continues at coordinate 4,204,267 of JAUPFP010000004.1, forward strand.
TTTTTCGAAAAAAAAACTTTTTTCTTTTTAAATTTTCGAGAAAAATTTTTCTTAAAATTTTTTTTAATGTAAATGATTGTGAAGTTCAGATGGATTTATAATATGTATATTTAATAAACTAAAACCAACTAAAACCTTCTAAAAAAGTAAAAAATGGCAAAAAAATTCAAAGTCTTCTAGATGCCCTGAAAAGCACTGAAATGAACTCATGATGGCCCAACAGATTACCAAGAACCATAGAAACCCATAAATTCAAAAAAGTAATTTTTAATTAAAAAGTATTTCTACGTCTAAGGTTTATCCTCAAGGCAAATGAATATATTATTTCTTTTGTCTTGTTACCCAATCACGTTGCTTTAATTTAATTTCTATCCCTTATAAGTTTGCAACGTGTGTTTATACGGAACTTAAACTAACCAAAACGTTGTACCAACATTTAATCACCCTCCTAATTTAGTGGAACAGAGATATGTCGATATATCATCATTGTGGAAACAAGGAAGAAAACATACATGTATATGTTTAACATGGAGTACTGTGGAGCCTGCATATGAGGACACGACATCGACAATAAGTAGCCCCACATAACCATCTCCAATGATGTCTAAACTCAAAAACAAAACATTGTATGTACGATTGGGAGCTTTCCACGATATTGCATGACAATGCATATATTTGCAGCATTAAAAAATATTGAAATTGTTGTTGGGTTTATATCAATAGGGTTTTATATTTTCTGGTTTTGACAATGCATTTTCTATGCTGCACTTGGACTCTTGTCCCTCTGCCATAGGCCTTTATGGCTGCTTGCAGAGTAATTTTTCAAAAATTCAAAATTCAAAAATTCAAAAAGTTCAACTTTAATAAAATTATTGAATTGAATTGAAATTTAATTCAACTTTAATTTAATTGAATTGAACTTAACTTCAACTTGAATTGATACGATCTAAACCAAACTCGCCTTGAAGAAACAAGCAGCTAGAAAGGTGTGTGACAGATGGACAACATTACAAACGCAGCACTCAAATGTGTATATTGTTAAAACGAAAAATATAAAATGAACAAAAATCACAATATTCCCTTGGCCATTTTTAAAATTATATGCGCTATGCTTTAACATCCGAGCTTTTTTAAAATTTATAGCAAAGTTTGATTATAACTGTTTAGATTTCTTGTTCTTCTTGCATTTTTTATGGTTTTATAAAAGATTTTATTGCCTTAGTAATCGTTTTATCTGTTGGTCAATTTGTTCTACAGTTTCATATGCTGGGATATACTGTATATATATTAAAAAATCCATTTGATAATAATGAAAAACCAACATTCAGACGAGAAGAAAAAAAACACAGCAGGCACAGCATTCCTAATATTGTATTACAGTATTACAGTATTTATGAATGGTAACCCAGATTATACATAAAATGCTTCTCAACTTACACTTACTTTTAGAGTTGTATTCTTAACTAGTGGGGTAACCCGTCATAAGTGACGGGAACACAATTCTAGTTTAATTTTGCTACTAAAATTATTTAACTATTTCATTCAAATACTTCTTTTTATTCAAATACTTAATTTTATAAATGACATTTTGTGTGAATGTAATTTTGTGAAAGTAATTTTTGTATTTTTTATAAGCACCTTACTATTGTTTGGGTTCTTGGATTGGGAGAGCACAACATAGAGTTGACCATGAGAAAAAACCAGTTCATTTCAATTTAAATAATTTCCGACGTGCTTAAAAGTCTTTGTCCTTGTTTGTACAGCGTTAAACACAGACAGACAGACAAAGCTTAATATATATAAAATAAAATGAAGGAATGATTGCTAGGGTAAAGTCAAAGATGGTGCTAAACTCATCAACTTTTACATTAAATTTCCTATCAAAAGTTCATCAGTTTAGAACATTTCCTAGACTTAGAAGTCATTAAGAATATGACCCTTAGGTACAAATGTATTTCACAAAAACTGATAACCTTTACATATTATTGCATAATTAATTTTTAAATGAAAATCTATATTTAAGAAAAAAATCTAAAACATGATTTCATCGATTAGTTAAAATATTGCTTTTTCAAAGAAATCTCTCTTAAAAGAAGGACTAATCGATGGTAACCAACATTCAGTAACTATAAACCCTCTAGTGTCTTATTTTCGATTCAATATACGAGCCTAGTATAAAGTCAAAATAAATCGCAAATTTTCTTCTGCCTTTATTTTATTAAATTGAACTAGAAATTCCTTTTTCTCCTTCATTATTATAATGATACGATAAAACCTTAGGCTACACCGGTAAAAGCAATATGAATTTGTCAACGTATAAAGTAGTCCTGTAGGCCAACATACATTATATAAGGAATTTAGTATACATTGTCTAGTATACATGTATATACGCGTATAGTATGTCTATATTTTTTAAACAAAAGCCGTCCATTTTGTAAAAGAAGTATCTTGTCTCCATCTGCCACTAACCTGGAGCTATTTTCTAAATCTACAAAGTATCCCAAAAAAATCTATACACACTTTGGTTGCCATATTTTAAAACTGCCAGGATTATTTTATTAAATTTAATTTTATATTTAAGAGTAAATGTTACAATAAAAATTAGATATAACTACAGTGCATAATTTATATTTAAATGAAGCATTATCTCAAGTGTTCAAAATTGTCAATCATTCGCATTACTGACATTGTTAAGAAACTGATTTGCAAACATCAATTAATGTATCTCATGCAATTGTGCGATAATTCTCTTCAATTTCGCGCCGTTCATACAATTATGGCAAGAAATCAAAGAGAATTGTCGCATAATTACAAGAGACACTCTAATTGATGTTTGCAGATCAGTTTCTCACCGATGTTAACAATGCTTTGATGAAAATGGACGAAATTTTCAAAACTTGACATAATGCCTCAATTAAACATAAAACTTACAATGTCGTTATATCTAAATTTTATTGTAACATTTACTCTTAATTATAAAACTATAAAATTATAAAATTAAATTTTTTAAAAAAAATAAACATAGAAGTTATTAACAACGAAAGTGTTTATAGTCTATACTTGTTTTGGGGACAAACTGTATACAAAAAATGTACAAAATGATGAAAAAGTTACATCATCAACAGTAATTATTATAATAAACTTACAAGAAGTATTGAGAAAAAACTCGGTGTACCATTTTCTATATGTGAGAATGTAATTTACTACTTCATTAGTTATTTACTCGTATTTACTGAAGTTATGTGTTGTTGCACACAAATCCAATCACCGTGTACATCAGCATGACATTGTGGCTACACAAGTCGCAAATTGCATCCTTTTAAAAGCTCTCTCCATTTTTTTTTTACTTTTAAAAAAATAATACTATTGTTTCAGGTTTCTAAACAAGAGCAATTTTAACTTTCAGAAGAAGGAAAAAAGCAGCAATGTCAATACGACTAACAAAAAAAAACCAACACCATATACAAAGTGCAAAAAAATTAGATAAACAATGATTACATCAAGAAAAATGTAATGGGATATTGTCACACAACAATAAATTTGTTATAAAAATATATTTTCAACAAATGTCTAATTAATTAATTAGTAATTACTAATTACATAATACAGATCAATAATGAACCAAGATTTTCAGAATGAGTACTATACATCTAAAGCAATAAATAATGTGATGAAACAATTAAAAAATGAATACATTACTTTATTAAACATTTTAAAACTGCTTGAAATTCAATTGAAATATTTTTGTGTTATAATAGGCATTTCTGGTGTTTAGCTGACTTTTGTTTAAAAAATTGAATAAAAATCGTTGAAAATGCAAATGTCAAGCTAGAATTTACACATTTTTGAATTGCCAAAAACAAATTAAACATTAAGGAAAATTTTCTGTAAATTTTTAAGTCAATTGTCATTACCTTCAAATCACATTTAAAAATAAGGGTTCATTCACATAGTGTACCAAAAGCAGTCCAATATGTCTAACCACAAGGCATTCATTCAATCTCTATAATCGTGATGGTAAAAACTGAAAATGCGACCAAAAAGAGAATTTCTATCTTAAATAATTCTATTCTATATATACGGCAGAAAGTATTCACGTAAAGAAACTAATTGTTTCAACTTTTTCTAATCTGCTACTCATAACTTGCCACCAGGAAAGCGTCCTACAGTAATTTTTTTTTACTAGAAACTCAAAAAATGATGTTGAAGTGTCTCCAGTATATGCTTTTTAACTTCAAGAAAAGCAGAAATGTAGAGGACGCTTTATCCAGATTTTGTATTTCTGTTCTGTTTTCTGCTTTTTTTTTACAGGAGTGGAACCCAGAAATAACATCGTATAATTTACAAGGGTGGGTCAAACCCCTAAATCATGAAAAAAAAGGCTCACATGAAAATTCTAAATGAAGTTAACCTAGTTTTTAGATTGTCACTCATCACTTTTCCTTCACCAAAGGAAGAACAGAAAAAAAACTAAAGAGATTAACTTGCAAAAAAATTATTCACAAAAGGTCAACAATATACATAATAGCAAGAAAGTAGGCTTATAAAATAGGTAGAAAATACTAAGGAAAATAATATTATGTTGTGCTGTTTGCTAAAAAAAAAATCAGAATAGATGATGCAATGTTTATAAATGTGACATATTATAGTGTGTCACGGTCTCTATATTAGTACTGAACCAACACTGAAGAAAGACTGAGATAGAAAAAGACAAGTGAGAGAAAGAAGACACTGAGAATGAGCTTTGGGATGAGGTTTTGTTATACAGACAAATACATGAGCTCTAATTCCCCATACACTGGACAGGTTAATTAAGTCTAGGGCCATATAGGTATTTTTCTAAGACTGGCACAGTTTTCACAATGCAAAAGTAATGACAAGGTAAAAGAGATGGAAAACGCGAGGACACATTTGTCCTTTTTCTCTCATCCTGTGGGATTTACTCTTGGAATTGTGCTAATTTAAGTGCAGAAATAGAATGGATATATATATATACAGGATTTAGACCAGATAGATATAAACATGTATATATTACACCTGTATTTGTCTCTCTTTCTATCTCTGCATGTGTTTGTATGTAGTCACGCCTTTCTCTCTCTCTCTGTACATATATGTTTATATATTATATTATATTCACGTATTAGATTGAAAGAGGTTACATACATTCTACATAGTCATATACAATATAGCCTCAAAGTTCTACGACAATGACTCCCATTCAAACATGCTCTGAAACATTTATGGGTCTATGTATACCAGTTTGCACCAGATGTGCAATCTGCCACATTTATATAATACTGTAACATCATATACATGTATATAGAACAAACACAGCTTCACACATTTGACAACACAGAGGGCTAAATACAGAGACACTAAAATTAAAAATTATACATTTGAGAACTAGAAAAGAACCATTGTCAAGATTATTTGTTGCTCAGGATGCAGCAATTAAGACGCCTTATTTTAATGGATAGTCTAATTTCATTTGAAAACTCAAGTCCTTTTTTTTATAAATAATAGCCTATATAAAGGTCCTCTGTATATTTTATTTTTGTGAAAATACAAGTGTTATGTTTTTTAGAAAAGAGGCCAAAAGCTTATGTTATATTATTCGAAAAAATAAGAAAAGGTGAAAGGAAACACAAAAGCTATTGCCACAAAAATTGGCAATCTCTTTCACACCAAGGGTCCAATTCGTGCTGTTAAACATTAGGCACAACCCCAAAAACTACAATGTATATAGTTGTTGAGAGACAGAAAGAGATCTCAGTAAATTGAAGTTTTGCTTGTTTTTATGATACTTATATAAAGCCTTTCAAAATGCGATGTTTTTGTATTTTACAATAATGGTCACAGTTGTGTGTCTCAATAGTTGGAAGTGGTTGACAGTGACCAAAAAGCTTTGCTGTGATCACTGATCATTGTGTGTGGCTCACGAAAATGTAGTTACGATACACAATATAGCACGTGGTTTAGAAGTGGACTGGGGCTTCAGAATATGCCTGAAATGAGGACAATGTTCACTTGACCCTCTCTCATGATGTTCAATTCTAGGCCGTAGTAGAAATGTCTAGATTGTGGCTTACCAGTAGCAAATCTGTTTGAATTTTGATTTTAAACTTGATAAATTACACTGAAAATAGCAATGAAAGCCTGTGACAGAAGGCTAAAAGTCACAATGCAACATGCAAAATGTATATAATCTCATGTAGCAGCTGGTATCAGTTTATAAGATGCATTGTCAGAAAAATCAATGAATCCCAACACAAATATATATGCATTTTAACAGGTTGCATTCAGTTTCTAACTGCTTTTAGAAGTCACTCGAAAAGCTTGATACATATGAGACTTGAATTACTGACCCTCCCCCCTTCTTTGTCATTAAAGGCACTTCGTATAAAAAAGTAAAAAATAAACTATACAGAAAAAATATGCTGTAGAATGTCACCAATTAATTGAACAAGTACATAATCATTTAAAGACAAGAATATAAAAAACCCAAACACAAGGCGAGAAAATAGATGACACGATTATTTTTTTAAAAGGCCCTGCGGAAAGATGCCATCCTTTTTTTTTTTTTTCTCAACTCATTCACTTTTTTTTTTCTCACCATTTGCTTATTCGTTTGTACAGGAATTTCATGGTCCAAAGGAATAAACTGGTATCTCATAAAAGAAACGCGAAAAATAGGACAAGACTCCAATGGAGTGTGTTTGTGTGTGGCTCAGTCCAAAGACTCCAAACTCACTATATAGACCTTATTATTCTTCAACACAGAAAAGAAAAAAAAGTGTTCCAACAAATCTATCTACTCCCACCCCCAACACACACAAATGCAGAGAGAAGAAAAACAAACTATATATCTATTCCCCATTGCACGTTAAGATTGAGAATCAATACCCTCTCCCCCAACACAAACTCCATCCTCATGATTTAGTTTGATTACTTTAAAACACGAAGAAAAGTGGAAAAGCATTTAGGTTAACACAAGTCCTTTCTTTGGTATAAGTATGCTTATTAAAGATCCCTCCCCCCCAATTTCCAATTCTAACTTTCTACATCACTATACTTGAAATTGTTAGTAAGGGGGCAATGAGCCACTGGCTTCATGATACTCAGACAATGTGTTAAAATGTCATTCTCAATGCATTTGAGATGGGCTCAATGGATTCACATGCAATACACACACATCCAGCAAGAAATAATCTTAAAACCAAAGTTGGAAATCAGTCATTCTGCACAACTACTAAACAATGTGCAATTCCACCAATTCAGTAGTAAATATATGCAATCAAATAGATTGCTAGACAATGTACAGAACTTGTAAAATAACAAACCAACCTAAATGAACAGTATGTGTTCTTCAGGTGCTTCCCTACAACACATTGCCTACAGCTAGTAATTGTGCTAGCTAGACACAAATTTTGATATTGCAAATTCACTAGTGATTCTGTGGAACGATTGGTTTTCTACTTTAACTTTTAACATATGCAAGCACTAACTCAAGTCGCAACCAACCAATAGACAAGAAGTTACACAAATAACAGGAGATGCAAACATGGTTGGAATTTACAAAAAAAATTCAAAGACCATCTTTTTCAGTCGATTTCTTCAGACTTGTGTATCTTGAGATGATATAACAAACCTAAAGTCGTTCATCTTCCAAACACCTAACCCTTCATTTTACTCCACTCACCCCACACATACACACAATTCAATTTATTTTTAGGTTTATAACTCAAAAAAATACTGATGAAGCTTTATGAAAATATAAAACAAAAGTAAATTTATTTGATAAAAATAAAATATAACATTTTTTTTTTTGAATTTGTCTTAAAAAGAAACCGAAAACAGCCTCAATACATTTCGAGTATCTTAATATTTCTTTAAAGAAAAAAGCAATAATCTTGTACAAACACAGACTACAAAAATGGTTATCTAGAAATTGTAAAGACAAACATGAAAACCCTTTATTTTATGTTTGACTTGAACCATTTGACCATAAATGTTATTTTTAAAATAAACATCAAAGTAGTCTACTCTCTTTTCTTTTGATAACATAAAAAACTAACATCAGATAAATTTCACCTAATCTTGAATCCCATCCACCTCATGTGGTGGCAATCTCTTCCACTGCTCACCATCAAACCTCACTCTGAAATAAAATTTCTTAAGTGGTTCTTTAACTTTGTTTGCTAGAAAGCAATTCAACTTAATGCATTATATGTTTTCTCAGTACTCAGTAGGGTTTTATTATATATGGGTTACAATTAATGAATAATTAGGGCCATTGCCATGGACCCCTGCCTACCAACAAACATGACAATCTTAACTCCATCCCTCCCCTCTACCTTGCACTCTCACTCTCTCTCTCTCTCTCTCTCTCTCTCTCTCTCTCTCTAACTCACAATTTCTCTCTCTCTCTCTCTCTCTCTCTCTCTCTCTCTCTCCCTCTCTCCCTCCCTCTCTCATTTTCTATCTCATTTTCAAGACTCTTTAGGGCAAAAGTTTTATCATGTTCACGCAGCATTCTTTTGTCATTACCTTACTCATGCACGTTCTTGCTCAAAGTGTTTCCAGGAGATAAGGTAGTCAAAATGTCAAAACTGCTATTTGCAAAATGCAAGGGAAATTACAAATTGTAAAAGAATGACTGCACTAGGCACAGAAGTGGATGCGTTTTCTTAAATATGTGTATATTTATGATGACTAATATAAGAAAAGAAAAAAAAACTTACGAACTCGGCAAGAAAATGTTGTTAGAACTATTTCAAAACAATGGAACAACATATCACATTATATGGTTTCCCCTCATGTTAAACGTTAAACCATGTAGGGGAGTCTAAGTGTTTAACTACATGGTCTAAGTGTTTAAATAGTATACTATTTAAACACTTGGACCATGTAGCCATGTGCCATATATGGCAACAATATTATGAAAAATGTTTACTGCAGCTTCAAGATGACATTTAGCTTTAGAATATTTCCAAATTTCTCTTGACCACACAACTTTACGGTTGTTGATGCCTCATGATGACCAAGCGTAAAACCCACTTAACCATTAATGTCATTCATGAATAAGACATTTTGATAAGATAAGAAAGTAAGCAAATCAATACATAAATAAAGCATTTTGATATAAAATATTTCATTTCTTCTCAATATTAGCGTTTTAAAACATTTTTAAAAAACATTTTATATTCCTTCTAATTCATTTACATAATTTTAAAAAAATTGCAATTTTTTAGTTTTGTCGCGCATTTGATTAAATGAAAATGTATTAAATGAATGTCACTTTTCAATAAAAAGTACTTTTATTTTAATAATAAAAAAAATTCATTTACATTTAAAACATTTTTTTTTTGGATTGCCTTAAAACGAATTAATTATTTTTTTTATCTCAATTTATTGAGATATTTCACTTCAATTTCAGATTTTATTATCAAATTGGCTAAAAAAATCACTTAGCAATTTTAAAGGATGGATGATTTTCGACGCTAGAAAAGTAAAAAGTATTGAAGCTGAAAAGCTTGAAAAGTATTTCAAACATTTTTACACTCATTGTTTTATGGTTAATAAAGTGCTACCACATATGACCAATAATAAAAATGTGAAATAATGTGAATCATTTTTTTTAAACTTTCAACTCAAGCCTTTTTTTTTTTTGCTGTTTTACCAGGCCACATTTTTTCTTTGTGTTGTGTTGTAAAATGTTGATATTAAACATTTACCACATTTTCAATTCACAGCAGTGATAAGAAAAAAAGATTATTGTGAGAAATAAAGAAACCAATGACACCTATTAAAGTGAAATGTTGGAAACATAGAAATTCCAAAAGAAGAAGTAAAAGGAAGAAAACACATTGCTGAACTGAACGAAGAAGAAAGAAAAAAAGAAATATGTCAAGTGATCACTGAAACATATACTGCAAATATCTATAGTATTATTATCTGTGGTGTGTCACTTATGTCCAAAGGGAGAAGAAAAAAAAATTCAATGAACTTCACATATGGTCAAATCCCTGCTGCTATATTATGAGATCCACATAAGTAGGTTTATTTCATTCACAGCATGCCAAGAAGACCAACACTATCTATATATAATGGTATAAAATTCCAGATGAATAAGAGAAGGGGGGACGCAAAATAAGAGGAAGATTTCAAGATTTGTGGCCCTTTGTTGGTGACCAGAGTTAGATACCCTACTATAAGTATTTCACGGTAAGAAGCTGACTATAGAGAAAGACATGAGAAGAAAAACCTTTATCTTTCACTTTTTGCAACACTGACAACAGTCATTTCCACGTTCATATCTTGTGACCAATGAATTTCTTTATCTTTATACTTCTTATATATTGAAGAGATACAGAAATATATACCATTTAATCTATTTTTTTTTCTTTTCAGTATGGTTGGTATTTGTAAAAGTCGGTAGGCCTATTTTTTTCTCTTTATAATCATTCGCTCAACATTAGTGTTAAAGTAGATTCATACTACTCAACAATTTGTTGTAAAATGTCGTGCAATGCCATGCAGAGTCACTTGTAGCATTATGTTTGTGTGTTGTGGAGAATATGAAATGTTTATTTTTTTTTTTTGGTAAAATCGCAACTTAAGGCTCCTTCCCATAACGTTTGCTACTGCTACTACTTCACTAAACTGCAAAATTACTTAACTATGGTTACTTAACTGCAATAAATACACATGTTCACATCTACATTAGAGCTAACCAATGAAAATTTTTCTTCTATCAGCCAAGCATGAGGAGTATTATATATTTTTAGTTTCTTTGATAGACGCCACGTTGCTTTTTTGGGTAAAACGCGTAAAACTCGTGACCAAAAAACATGAAAAGAGTTTTGATTGGCTCATTTATTACTTCTCTACTGAAAAGACCAACAAGCGCGGACAACAAAGGATGCATTACTTTTTTTTTAAAAGGCATCAGTAATGAGGTTCTATTGCAGCAAAGTAGCTGTAAAGTAGCAGTAATGAACATAATATATGGGAATTAGCTTTAATAGATAGACATCCTTCACGTTTGTAGTCTTGCTAGAATATTCCTATTGGGTTTTACCTATAGAGTGTACCTATAGTAATAGTGTATCATAAGCAATGAATGACAAGTCAATTTGTTGAGTACAATTTAGTCTGAGGATTTTTAACTTATGAACCCACAGGTTGTGCAGAGCATTATACACAAATTTGTTAAGTTAAGTGAATCCACCCTTAAGGCCGATTTAGTTATGTGCTGAAGATGAGGAACTTGCAGCAAATGATTAAATTTTGTGTCATGGTAGCTATTACCATGACACTCCATTTCATCTTTGGCCACATAATGTTCATTAAAAACACACTACTAATTCCGCCTTAAAGGCGAGTAAAATAACCCATTAACGTTTATTTTTCAAAGGCAAAACTTGTAAATTGAAAAAAATCAAAGTTTCTTAGAAACTAGACCAGTAGCTGATGTTAAATCCAAACGGTCCAAAAGTTAGAGGCTAAAGATAACCTTCAACCGAGTTCAACTCCTGGTTGGTTGTAAGTTAACTCTTGAAAAACTCTAGCCTTTATGCCCCAAGTCTTTAAAGGAACTTATTTTTTTTTTAAATAAACTTTTTTATGACAGTTTAAACAGTGATCATATTTTACTCAATTTTGTATAAACGATTAAGTAAAACCTATACTTTTTCTTAGTAATCTGTGCTAAAAGCAGAATTCAATAGCATAAAATTACTCATATAATTTCAGTTGTTGTTTCATTTTCACCTTACTATATTCAAAGCAATTTTAAGAGGTGATTTCCAATGAAATGTTCAGAGTTATACTTAGCACAAAATATTTTGTTCTTAAATTTTATTAATATGTATTTAACCTCCCATAGGATTTGATGTTTTGTCGGCAAATTATTGTGAGACTGTTTAGGTATTATGTGTGTTGCGGACCCACCTACAAAATACACGAATATAAAAAATAATCACGCAATCCAAACAATCCCCTCTGAGAAATAAAAATAGAATAGGATTCGTTTCTTAAATAGAACTGAAGGCAAATCATAACTAAAGGAATCTATAATAGGCTACTATTTTAGAAATGCCCAAATATTCATTACGTTTAAAATACAAATTCAGATCTAATTAATTGATCTGAGTTTGTGTTCATTTTTTTCTACTTCAGGGCATGTAGAAAAAAAAATACCATTAGAAATCATCTAATTTGAATAATAAGATTCTATTTATTTGACTGAAAAGTACGCAGAAAAAAAAAAGATGAAATTATTTCTTTGTGCAACGCGGAATTAATTTTACGAGCCAAATAATAAGACGGCGTCTTTGAAACGCATGATTTTTGTTATGGCTCCTCCTCTTCTATAAATTCAAAAATCTCCGTGAAAGTGTTTTTCAATTATAATGCGCAAAAAACTGTGAACGCGAAAAAACACCGAAAACATAGTTGACACGATTTTTATTAATACTCTAACTTTCTGCTTGTTTTTACGCATGTGTGATCCATGCCTACCAGACCACTTTTTTAAACACTTTTTCGACAGTAAACTGAAGTCCGGTTGTCGCCAAAATCGACCACCTTGAGTGTTTCTATAGAAAATACATTACAACCACATAGCAAAACAGCAGTCCAACCACCTACGAAAAGTGGTCTGTGTGTATTCTTCCAACCCTGAGACAACAAAATTTACTGTATTTTATGCAGAAAACTTGAGCACAGTCTCTTAAATTCTAAAATAAGAGCTTTACTAAATTATTACATCTACAAGACAAAAATAAACTGATGATATTTAGTTTTTATTAAAATGATCATCACACAGCTTTAAAATTTAAGAGTTTAGAGTTGATTCTTTGAAGTTGTCATCTTTATTTATGCTTCCACCCTTTCCACCTTTTACACATGTAGAAACTCGAAAGGATTTTAGTATGATTTTTTTTTTCTTTTTTGCAAATCAAATCATTTTTTTTTTCTTCTTTTTATCCAAAGTCTACATTAGATTTCTTTTCATCCTCTTGAAAGAAAACTCCTTATCAGTGCGTGTGATATGAAAAATGTAAATTTTTAAAATATATTACATGCAACAAAAGAAAGGATCACACGCACACACACTAATACATCTCAAATATATATCCATCCATCCATCCATATCGTTAAGGTTAAGAAGAAAAGGTTTCAATCTAAGCAGGTAAAACGCGTCCTGTTTAAAAGATGAATATCTGGGGAAAAAATACTATAAAAGGTACAAATTTGGAAATTTTACATACTTGTCAAAAAACATTAAACGTTATTTAATTCACAATAACAGCTTATAGACAAGAAGAAAATGAATGTTTTAAAATATATTGTTTTTAAAAAAATTCATTAACTTTCTTCATATTTTTTAACTAGTGGGGTAACTCGTCATAAATGACGGGAGCAAAATTCACAGGCAATTGTGCCCAGCATTAGAATTTTTTTTCCTCCGCCCTTTTATGACGTCAGACCAAGTCAAGTAACAAACCAATTAGAAATTGATGACAGTCATAAAAGGACTGAGCAAAAGAAATTCTAATGCTGGGCACAATTGCCCGTGATAAACTAGTTTAATTTTGCTGCTATTATCCCCTCCCCTTTTTATACTTGAAAGAGAAAATGAGTTTTTCATTTTCTCTGGTGTGCGCATGCGCGTCGTTTGCTCCTTTTGTACTCCTTTCATTTCAATTTCAGTCAGCCCTCCCACTTTTTTCCCCCTTCACGTTTCTCTCTCTCCCCTCCCCTCTACACTTTCCAACCTTTTCCCCTCTCCAATTTAATATCATGGGAGAAAAAAAGCGGTTCATTTATTCATTTAAATTTATATAAATTGTACAGTGTTAATCACACACACCTAAACACACACACACAGCCCTGGCTTAATATATGTATATATAATATGTTTTTATTTTATGTTAACAAATATAGAAAATTTCAAATGTGCGGTTTATATAGTTTCTAAAATATTCATGGTTTAACATGTGTTATAAACAGCTGATTTATGAACTCTTGATTATTCTGCATTTCAGGAATAACACTGAAAAGGAATCTAGAAAGTGTGTTAGAAACTAGAAGGGTAGTTGAATCACTTAATAGTAATTTCATATCTTTCAAAATAAACTTTTTTTTAGACAAACGTTAAAAAAATATTGCCTATTAAATACTGTCTGCTTAAAGTTTAGTCATTTTCAAACTGCCATAAAAAGCTTAGTTAAAAAATATCATAAAACACGCTTAAGGTGGCTGAATATATATATTTATTTTGTTTTGTCACCCCCACCCCCGGATGGCGCCACAGCAGTGGCTAATGCTAAGCGTCATAGATGTTCTTTTGGAACATTTGAACACAAAAACGTCAAGCGAACTTTTGTTAGAAAAACACATTCAAATTGTTTTCGAAACTAGAATGGTAGAAAATTAGGCTAAAAGTTTTTTCATCCCAATATCTTAAAAAATAAACAATTCATAGCAGTTTTAAATTAACCCAAATGACTGAGCTACCCTTACAGTTTCTGAAACACTATTTTCTTTTAACGTTGATCCTGAAAGACAAAATAATCAGTGTTTGAGAGGCGTTTAACTTGAAAACCACCTTAAACGAGACAGGCACCACCAAGGTATAATATCGGAAATAAAATTTTTCAAAACATTGACTTAACATAGACAATGAACAACATATCTTTTTAAAAAAAAAATGCAACAATCCACTTCCGGAAATATTTTGTTTTTAAAGCTTTTTGTTAAACTAACAAGAAGAGCAACCTGCATGCATATATTATGTGTGCGAGTGATTTAAATGCGATTTTTCATATAATATGAAAATGAAAGCGAGAAGCAAAAATGTCCATAACTGTCAAAATATAAGAGGCATGTCTGTATTTTGAAAAAGGTTTTACCGAGAAAGAAAAAAAAAGAGCAATCGAAAAAAAAAATGAAAGAATGCACGGAAAGAGAGAAAATAATAAGAAGAAAAATCTATCAGACAATATGCTGACGTTAATAAAAAAGACTTTTCAGTTACATCATCACGTAGTCGTCCTCTCACGCCAATTGATTATTGACCACACACACACACACACACACACACACACACAGCAACATCACACCTACACACACACATACAGAATCAGAAAATAACACACACACACCAACACAATAGAAATGAAAAATAACACACACACGACACAAAAGAGTATGAAAAATACACCAACCAACAGACACAAGAGAGAGAGAGAGAGAGAGAGAGAGAGAGAGAGAGAATCACAAACACGAGAAAAATCACACACAAAAAAGAAATCATACACAAAAGAGAATCACACACAACATATATAGCTATAAAAGAAAATAAACATACAAAACACACAGATACATACAGGAGAATCATACATCAACCACACACACACACACACAAATACATTACATACTGTATGTAGAAAATCATCCACACAGGAGAGGATCAAAGCACACAAAAATCATTCGTGCACACCTACGCGCTCGTTATGTATAAAAATCATACACACACAAAAAAAATCACCCACAAACACATAGAAAATCATTCAAAAAAATGAGACACACACACACAAAGATATTCATAAAGCAATATACATGGGCAGGGCTGACCACTCTAAGAAAATTAGGGAGATTTTTGCTAGGACAGATTCATATTATTGGTCTTTTTTTCCTAGAGTTATAAGACAATGGAACTCTCTTCCTGAGGCAGTGGTGAATGGGGATAATTTTGTTTTGTGGGATTGACATTTGTATATTCATTTTGTTTTTATATATGTGCATGTATATGTGCTTGACAATGCTTAATGCTGCATATGGACTTTTATGTCCCTCTGCCATAGGCCTATTTGGCTGCTAGCAGAGTACCAATTGTAATAGATCTTTGTGTCATAGAAACACACATGCACATGACATGCACACAAACAAACACACAGACACACACAGAAAGAAAACCACACAGTGAATGAGAATCACACATGTGACAAACACACACACAAAAAAAAATGAAACACACAGTAGAAATATCAAACACACACTGTACAAAATCAAACATGCAGTTAAAAAATCCAAACACACACATAGAACACATACAAACACAATTTAAAACTACGTCAGCACTCTTTTGTATGTCCTCTTTCAACTTCACAACACAACTAAAAAAAAACCTTTTCCTTTACCATCATGATCATCCTCCTCACCTCAATTCTCTGTGTCAAAATCCAATTTTTATATTTCCACTCCATTAGAAATGCTGACACGCACACCCATTGGCAAATAAGATGCTCATATTATTATTATATGACCCATATCAACAACAACCCCCCTAAAAAATAAGAGGATTGAAATGTGGCGACTCTGAAGTTATTTGCTATAAAAATCATCCGTCACCAAAAAAAAGGTCCGATATTGCTTATGAATAGATACGTTAGACACTGAACTTTAACCTCGATATTCATTTTTTTCCCTTTTCTTTTTTTATTTCTTAAGTGTCAACAATAGCAGCAAAAAAAATCCTTTCTATTATTATATATATTATCAAATTCATCATACGTCAAAGAAGATTAGACGATAACATCTAAACCCAAATTATAGAGATAAAGGGTTTTAGTACAGTGGAGATAAGAAGAATAAGAGAAAAACAAGGTTTCATAAAGTAGTCATGGTTTACCTTCTTACAGGGGTACTTCAAACACTGACAATATTGTAAAAGTGAACCTGATAATGGTGTATTAATGGTTTGCCTCGAGTAACAAAACAGAAAAAATAAATAACTGTCATCCTACTACAAGATTTTCTTTTTTTAGATAACACATTAATATAACAAAATCTATTTTGAAGGATAATTTAGATTACTTTTTTTGTTTTTCGTATTTTTTTTTATAATTTTGATGCCGATTTTTTTCAACAAAAATGTAATTATTTCATTCTACTATTAATATTCCGGATGTTTCAAATTTTTAATGAAGATTCAAAAAATGATGTATTTATTGTTTGCCTCAAGTAAAAAAGCAAAAATAAAATATCTTCAATTGAATAATTTTGTTTTTTTATAGCAACAAAAATTATTTCAAGACAATAAATTTGATTTTTCTTCTTATTTTTGAATTTTTGTTTTGTTAAACAAATACCATCATTTGAGGTTTATTTGTCACACTAGTTTCAAGATTAACTAAAAATAATAATGTGTAAGCCTACTAAAAAACGGCATATTAATCATTTGCATAAAACAAAGGAGCAGAATGATTTATTTTACCTGTAGTCTACAAACTTTTTTTAAAAAAATTAATTCATTGAAAAAATAATTTTCATTTTTTTTGAAAACCCATCATTTCATAAAATTTCATCGTTTTTAGGTTTTCTTATTACAGGAACGTTTTAAGATTCAAACTCAAATTCAGAAAATAAAATGTGCACTCAAAGAACTTGTAACAATAAATTGCCTCGAGTAAAGAGCAGGTTAATAAATTTCTTTCATTCTATAAAACTTTATTTGTTAAATAAATTAATTTAAATGTTTTTATTTTGCTATTGGTCTGTTATTTTTTTATCAATATTTTATAAAAATTTCGTCGTTCTAAGGTTTTTTTGATTACAGGAAAGTTTCAGAATTCTAACTGAAAATAAAATGTGGAGTCCTACAAATGGTGTCATGATGGTTTGCCTCAAGCAAAGGAGGCTTCTAATAAATCTCAGATATTGTCCAACAAAATGTTATATTAAAAAAAATGTTAAAGAAAACTATTTCAAAAATAATTTATAAAAAAAAAACCCTCAATTCTTTCTTGCCATGTTTTTTTATCTAATTCATTTCTTAAAATTAATTTGTGTTATAAAATATAATTTTACATAAAGTTCAACAACTTACCTTTGATCAAAAGTATGAAAAGAGCATAAAGGTTAATCACGGCGTGTCGTCTAGAGGTGTTCATTGTGAGATGTTATATCCGATAGTAGACATAGAGGTAAAAAAAATCGCATCAGCAAAAGAAGAAGCACATCAAATTCAAACAGTACACAGTATATGTAATATAATGTAACAAACACACACAGTAGTGAGAAAAGGAGAGTGATCGAGCATCATCGGTCCGTTTCGCAAAAAGAGCTTCTATTCTCTTCTAGTGCTTTCATCAAGATGCAACCAAAGAACCCAAGCGATTGTTAAAAGTCTACTTTTTCACTCTCAAGCCTCACTCTCTATCCATCCACCCATATATATATATATATATATATACAGTATATACACACCACTACCACCACCACCACCATACTACTCATACAACCACCAGTTCAGTTTTCTCTAGTCTCCCAACATACAAACACACAGAGAGTTTTCTCCCTTTTTTTTCTATTGATTTGCCCAAATGCGTGTGGATATATACGAATCTCTGGTAGAGAGAATGTAGTGGCACAAGGCGCGCAGCTTCACTTTAGTTTGCTAGAATCGATCATTGAACAAACACAAGTCTCCATGTAAAGCTAGTATAATAGGTAATCTTAAAAAAGAGAGAGAGAGAAAGAAAAATACTCTAGATTATCACACTTTGATTCTTAACCAGTTATTTTCATGCACATATTTTTGTTTCGTAGTTGTCAAAAAAAAAAAATTCAGGCCATGTACCACACTAAACTATTCAGTAATCAGCTTGTAAATGCTGCGACTCTTTTCTCTATTGACAAAACGCACTTCGGCATGTGGCTGTAAAGCAGCAGCAATATCAGCATATGTTATATGCAAATAAAAGAGATATCGATGTCCATCAAACCGACACCACTTTGACCATAGGCTAACACACACTTTTCACAAAGCACGCAAACTTTGTAGGAACTGTAGAGGTATTTTTTGTGTGTTGCTGCTGTTGTGTTTGTTTAAAATGACTTCAGTTTATATGCTTAGACTTAAAAAGTATGTATACACAGGTTTTTTTTCCAATTGACTGGTTGAATGGTGAATGGTGAAAGAAAACAAATGCAACCTATAGAAAAGAAAGAAAGAAAGAAAACACATGAAATAAATAGTTAATACATGTTGTCCAAGTATTGTTAAATCCATACTACTAGTCAATAAACAAAAAGAACTCACAAATGTTTCATGCGTGTACTATGCATGTGTGTACATATGTGCGTGTCTCTGAATGTGCAAAAAAAAATTCGATCAAATATACATGTATTTACAGTAAGATTCACTGCTGTATGTCCTGCAATAAGTTGTGATTATCTAATGTGATAAAACACATGCGGTGATCCCACTGTCTATTTTTCTTGTAAGACTTAGTGCAAAAATGAGTCAAAAATTGCTGTGAATCTTGCACATATTTTCATTCAATGTGTGCGAGAAACCAGTGCAAGTCTTGCAAGAGTATTCATCACATTGTCAATTGCAAATTTATTCAAAAATACATTACAGTGACTTTTGTCATAAATATTACCAATGTGATTGCAGTTTTAGTCGCAAGGTATTTTTAGTACACGTGCAGAAAACGCTTATCAACGTTTTTTTTTTCTTTGCAAGATTCACAGCACCATTTGTTCTTATTCGTGTAGTAAATCTTACTGCATAATGGAAACCAGTGTGAATCCCGCTATATTAATACACGTGCTGCTTTTTAGGCCAGACACTGCTTTGTGTATTAAGTTTATTATTAACACACCCACAAATGATTAATTTGCACTCACTCCTCCTCCTCCTCCCTCCCAAAAAATAAAGTCAAGTCAATAAAACATTCTTTTGTGACCGAGCATCTCTTCTGGTGGTTTTACACCAGACTTTTAAACTTATGAAGATAATAAACATGTTATAAAAGCTTAATTAAATAAACCATACAGGGCACGCTTCAAGAGAAGTTAAATTAAACTAAAAAAAATAAGAAAAAAATGCCCGAAAAAAATAAAATACACAATCATGATAAGTATGAGTGTCAGTATCAGTCAACACTGATGCGTCAACAATGGTGACAACATTAAACAAGCGTCTGTCATTTGTTCAAACACATCACTTTTATGTACAAATTGTCAAATAATTCCAATTGTATTAACATTAACGGAAATAGATAAATAAAACTAGCCACATTGTATAGAATTTTTTTTTCAAAAAAATAAAATATGCCTCTATCCAAAATAATGTTCACAAATGAACACATAAATTTCACACAAACATTGCATTTGTGTAACACCACCGATATGCAAATTTGCCTTCCTATTTTACACGTATAACCTACTTCTGAAGTCTCTCTCTCTCTCTTTGTAAACACAGTGTAATAGCTAATGTGCATATAAACAAATGTTTGACTGCAATCAGCACCTCGTTTCAAGCCTTATCTATTGTCCATTGTAAGCCCTCTAAACACCAGTTATCGGTTACATCTTGTTTGACCAACCATGAAAGAGGACCCAAATAACATATAGGACTGACTATCAAGAGTTCACTCCACTTTTGGCAACATCTGTATTGACCATTTAGAAGATTCTTATATTGGACAAGAGAATAAACAGACTTTATGAGCCTATAGAGAACCCCAAAACACACAACAAACAGACAAACACACGACACACACACGACATAGAGAAGCACAAAGAGAGCGAGAGACAGATTTGTATGTATTGTGTACATATAACGACTATAAAAAATTCTAATTATATTTGCTTCCCAATTGTGTTCGCTAGATTATAAAGGGAAAAGAAACAGTTATTTTCCAATATACGAGTACAACGTGCATAGTGAACAACTCATTATATACAATTGTACACACGGACATCGCTGTTGTAATCCATACATACTGAAGACACATGAAATTAAAACAATACATTACAACAACCACGACTACAAAAAAAAGCTTACGCATGCAGTGATTAATGATATAAAAAAAACAAGAAACTGCACTGCTGCGTGAATTTATTATGACCATCACCATAAATGGTGGGTCATGATTTTTAATTGAACCGTTTTAAAATTAAAAAGAAAGTAGAAAAAGGAAAACTCGCAAGCAAAACATTCCATAAACAAACACACAGACACACTGAACTCATAAGATGGAACCACATAAACATGAATACTACGTGGATCTTTTCCAGTTGCGAGTAGGGAGTGTATAGCGAGTAACGAGCATATACAGTATGTAGCTACTAGAGAGTGCCCGTAGTAAGTAGCAAAATGCATGTATTACCACCACATATTGAACTTAGTACCTACACAAGTTTTTTTTTCCCCCAGGAAGAGAGGGAGTAAAAAAGTGGCGCTTATGAATGAAGGTGATTTGCCACACAATAAGCAAAATTAACATTATGTTGTCAGACTACAAAAATTGCTTTCAAAAAATCAATCAGCATACAAAGTTCAGGTAACGAGAAAAAACATCTAGGTGGGAAAAACGACCACATTTGTTTTCTTAAAACTGATGCTTTGTGAAAAGCTTTAGGTGAAAGTCGATGCTCTATAATGCAAAAGTATATTAAAAACAATGTATTTGTTTTAAGATCACATGTCACTGCTTTAGTTGATGTTCCACTATGTTCTAACAATTATGGGTCAAACCAAACTTGCGCCTATGTTCAATTACTGTGTACATATGAACATTAGTTTGACAGTGTGTTCAAGCAGTGACAGTCGTGGGTAGTGCTTCCCGGGCGACTGCTGAGGCGCCGAGAGTTCGGGAATGTTTGATTTAAATCATGTTTTAAATATAAATCACTAAAAAATCATGACTATCGACTTATATATTTTTTAAAATCATGATTTTTAACAACCCTGCTTTTCCAAGCTTTTTAGAACTTCTTTGGCTAGTTGAGTGCTCCTGAGGCATTTTTGGAGCATTTAAATATTTTTCAACTTTTGGCCATTTTATTTTTTGAAAAATCATAGTCTATTGACTTGGCTTTTGACCCATTTTTTCGAATTTTAAAATTTCTTTAAGCCTTGTGCTTTTCCATTATATACATTTTCTTTAGAAAAAAAAATATACATTTACACAGAACATAAGAACTGCTATTTTTCAACTTAATACATTACTCTTACTTAATAGCTGAACAATGTAAATAATATGTCTCTGCTAGAAGTTTCCTAGCTAACTAAAAGTTAAAAGTCCTTTCCTAAGTTGAAGGCAATTCATATATTCGCTTCATATATTCGCTTCGTCTATTTATTTTTGAATTTTCAAGTTTGCCAAGTTACCACTAAATGTCAGTGCCCAGGCCCCCATTGTAAACAGACATATACGGTACCCATGGAAGGGGCGCCATAATATAATTTTCCCGGGGCACCAAAGAGTCCAGGGCCGACCCTGTGTTCAAGCATTCTTATCTGCTAAAGAGATTATACAATTAAATTTGACCAGTAGATACAACGATGAAATTTTATAAAAATTTTCAGTCACAAACCAGGTCAAATGTTCAACTGGTTAAAAGAAGACGGTTTTTAAAAGAACCAACGTTTTGGAGTTAATTTCCTCCATCCTCAGGGAAATGTAGCATTACATTGCTCAATTGCAAAATGTAATGCTACATTTCCCTGAGGAATATAGGAAATTAACCCCCCCCCCCCCCCACCCCCCGCACCCGAAACGTTGGTTCTTTTAAAAATCGTATTCTTTTAACCAGTTTAACATTTAATCATGATTTTATTGACCATTGTGACTGAAAAATTTTATAAAATTTCATCGTCTTATCTGCTAACACTATTTTTACAACAAGTTAAACGGTTTTTTTTTTCATTCATTTATGTTACACCCGACACTTTTGAATGGCTTTAGAAATGGACTTATTTATTATCAAAACATAGCAAAGAAAACAAGTTGGGCGATTGGAAAAGTATATGTCACATATCATACACAATCGCACAAATATCTATCCTCTCTTCTTCTAACATCATTTGTAGTTACCAATAAAAACAATAGTATAAAAGCTCACTCTCTCTCTCTCTCTCTCTCTCTCTCTCTCTCGCTCTCTCGCTCTCTCTATATATATATACTAACATCTCCACTTTAAAGCTCTGAGTATAATATTTTACGTTATGTTTCAGCATCTTGAAAATGTCAAGATGAAGGAAAAATACTTTGGCGTCTATGAAAACATAAAAGACTTTTGCCTTATTATACGTACAAAAGAATAAGAAAAGAAAAAAACCCTATCGTCTCCATTACACGTTTATCATCACAACAAACACAAGTGAGAAGTGAGTGTAGAAATGAACAAAAAAGAATATGAACAAGACACACAAGAAATAATAAAACAAGCAAAAGATATACAGTATGTCCCAAAACAAACGTTCCAGTCATATATTTCGGTGACACAGTCTGTATTTTTTCTAAGGCTTAAAAAAACTTAGAAACAAAGAAAATTATAAACATTTACAACTTAACAACGTATCAAAATATATACAAAAAAATTCAATAAATTGGTAGATAATTAATAGTTGTTGAGTTTATAAAAAAAAAACAAGATTTAAAAATTGTTCCCCTCGGAAAGAAATGCGAGTTTAACCTCGGTTTGTAATTTCAATAACTTGGAGTGGCGTAGCAACGGAGAGAAATCACGACTCAGTTAAGCCTCTCGATTTCGTGTCGAACAGGGTTCGGACCCTTTGCGGCATAAACTATCGAAAAGTCGTGCCCAATTCCAGGCTACCATTGCCACGATTGGGGTGACTACCCAACTGACATGCAGCGGCATTGACGGGTGGATAAATTCCTAACTTATGCATCAGGCAATGGGAAATTATTCCGGCCATGGATATGAGATCCCCCATTAAATCTCATTTTAAACATACAAATTTCCTGATTAATAAATAATAATTTTATATTAATTTATAAATCATCCAAAAAATACATTTTCAGTAAAAAAAATAAGAACTTCGTTTGAGAACCTCTAAATTCCTAGCCACTAACCAGGTTCTGTAACAGAAAAACGCATTTTTTTGTTTATGAATTTCTATTTGAAAAAAAAAACGTTTCTGGGGGTGTGCTTGAGACTTTTGCTCCCAGTGCAAGGTGAGTCAAAAATTATCCACACTCCGGTTTTCTGGGAACACTATCAGGAAAAGGTTCAACAATTAACAGTGCTCGTTACAGTGAGATGCTCACTGAAGAGCTGAAGCCTAAACTTCGGATTAAACGCAGAGGATTGCTATCCAAGAGCGTTTTGATCTTAAGGCCTTTCTAGAGCTTGATAAAAAGATCTCTGAAAAAAACATGAGAAAGCATAAATTCCACTTAATAAATTGAATAATTATAATAGGCTGCCAATGGTATGATGGAAAACTAAATCAAGGTCAAAGTATTATCTAAAAACTATCATTTCAGAGTCTAAAATACAAAAACTCATAAAAAAAATACATAACCAAAAACAAAAGAAAAAAAATCACAATTTGTAGCTAGATGGCGCTAAATTACATAAGAGTAATAAAAATTTTCAGAAGTTTTTTCAGAGTTCTGTTCATTGAGCTCTAGCAAGGTCTTAACATGACAATGCACGTCCGCACACCTCTGCCCACATCTGCTACATCTTTCACCTGTTTGGTCCCTTGAAAGCAGTCCTTCGAGGACGAAGATTCACCTCTGATGAAGAAGTGAAGACAAGGGTGCATTCGTGGCTCGCAAGCTCAGCCTAAAACATTTTTAATAAGGAAATACAAATACTTGTTGACAAAGTGTATTGAAAAGCAAGGAGATTATTTCGAAAAATGATGCATTTGGATTTTCTAAAAGTTGATTAAAATAAATTCTAGAGCCAGAGTGCGGATAATTTTTGGCTAACCCTCGTACATTTTGATATGTTGCTAACAATCAATTTTAAGTTTTAAATGTGAAGTGCATTTACAGTTTCTGAAATGTTTTATTTTAAACAATTTAGCTACACCACATTTTTGTAATATATTTGGGCGTTGGTTTTGTGACATACTGTAGAAAGAAAAGAAAAACATAGAAGGCTAAAAAAAAAAGATGGTTGCAACTTGTAAAAGTGAGCACCTATACAAATATCAGATGCATAGTTTCATTTTTATTGACATAAGCAAAGCTCATATAAGTAGAGAAAAAATACTAAAAAAACAACATGAGATGGAGATTATATGTAGGAAAAAATAAATATAGTATAGAACAAAAAAGCCGGCCTGTTGGGAAAAAAATGCCCCTCAAATTCAGCCTTAAATTTTTTTCTAAAGTGAGATCGAATGTGATTCGTCTCAGTGAATCATATAAAAAAAAATCTTTCACCACAACTGGCGCACTATCTATCACATACAAGAAGAAGAAAAAAACCACGGGTAGACCTTTTTTTTTTCGATACTTCAACACTTGAATCTAAAATGTACTCTATATCTATAGTATGTATGTTATTGTGTTTGTAACTTAACGAATCATTGAACATCTTTGCAACTTTATCCAGGTATTCATCCAAAAACAGGGTATACATTCATTCAGCTTATTGTGGTGTATTATAACAAAGCATCCTAAATGCAATGGCACTAGGGTCTCCTCCCTAAGCACACTTTTGTCACAACTCAACAGTCACACCAAACATAACAAGGATTGGCATGATACCTTAGGTTCTACAGTAGCAGTAAACTCAAATATACTTAAAAAAAGAGCTGGGCGAGCGGATCACACCATACATGTAGAAGAAGAAAAAAAAAACCTCAGCAGCAATACCAATAGATATTTAAATAAAAACAAACACACTAAATAAATGTTATTTGCAAGCAACAAAATGATTAATAATAATAATAAAGAAGCAATTTTCATAACAATTTTCAAAAGTCAGTTAAACTAGCTATTATTTTAATACTTTTTGAAGCTTTCTGTGGTTTTTGCGGACATATTCAGGGTATAAATTAGCCAGAACATTAAAGACTAACCACCAATGAAGAAGTTAACGTTACCTACGAGCGTATCACATGTGAAACAAATATAGAAAACAACAACAAACAACTAAAATTGAACTATGAGCAGATACAAAATCAGGATGTCTCTTTAAAAAGTATTCCAAAATACAAATAATTTTGTTGTTTAAATACATTTGATACACAGGATGCAAAATGTTGAATATTTCCAAAATACTATAGTAAATGTTATTTCAACTACAAAAAATATATTCAATACGAGAAATGTAATTATACATTCCTTGTTGAACACATTGCTCTTTCAAATTAACATAAAAATCAAAACATGTTGAGGCATTCACAAACGCACACAGTGCAAAGACATTGACATTTTCTTGAAAGTTAACAAATAACCACAATCTGTTGCTGTGTTTATGTTTTGATTATTTTTTATATAAAATGTTTTCGTCAGTTTTGTTAAAATATGCTAAAAAGTAATTACAAGTTATTAGAAATATACAAGGTAAATTTTTTTAATGAAATCACGAATGATGGGAGTAATCAAATGAAGCAAAGGTGTCCTCTAGCATATTTCTTCGCACCATAGTAAGCCCCAAATTCAAGAAGCAAACTTGGCACTTGAACTTCACCTCGAACCCTTTTCTCTCTGCAGAGTTTCAACATAAAAAAGTCATGGTTACGGTACTCTTATAAATTGGAGGCTTGGGAGGGTTCAAATGTAATTTCATGTATGATTTTATCACGCTGATTTATCATGCTGAACTTTATACCAAAAACACCTTAAAGCTAAAAAAAACAAAATCACCCAAAAAAAAATGACCACATACAATTTTTTATTATGTAAAAAAATTTCTCATCCTATCTATAAAGCCTGTATGATGCCAATTGAAAAATAACGTGTTTGTCTCATATAAAATGTTTTAAAAAACAAGAAACCCAAAACAAGACACAATCAATAGTTTGATTAGGCCTATCAGTTAGTAAACGACCAAGCCAAAATGTTTACCCAACTAAACATAATAATACATTTGCAAACCAACCAACAAACCACCCAACAACACCCACACAAATCTAAATGCAGTAAAACTGTTATTAATTAAGATAAACATTTTTCCACTAATGGAGAGAGAAATAGAGCAAAATAGCCTTTTTCTCTCTGTGGTTATCAAGTAAAACCCATCCCCAAATTACAATAGACATCGTGTTTGTTCTAGTTGTTTATATATCACAATAGACTCCCGAGAACCTTTATCTAATTTTTTTTTCTATCATATACACGCTCGTACATGCAAAAGGATACAATGAAAAAGTTTCATCAATTTTCTGTGTAGCTATTTTCTTTACAACTAAATTCTATGCCAAGTATTATAGAGAATAGGTCAGTTGCTTTTAATAACAGTTTTACCATATTGACGATATAAATAAGACCTGTATACTTTTATATTATATTAAAATATAAAATAAAAACCGTGAAGAGATCAGGTGCAGTTTTCAACGTATACATTTTATCTATACAACATATTCTGCATGTACAGTATACATGTACAGAATATGTGTACGCTGCCACCGTTTAATGATTTATTAATAAGCAATTTTAAGCTGTGATAAAAGGTTGACAGCCAAATTGATCAGATCCACTCTTCAGAAAAATAATTTTGGATCGCTACTTAGAGCATTTTGAGGTGGTGTTGCTTCGTCTTGACTATGAGACAGATGAAACTCATAATTTTCACACTGGAATACCCATCCATAGCAAAAATTAAAAAAATACTATTACATATTTCGTATGTATTTATGGCAGGTGTCATGAAATTTTCTAAAGAACCATAATTAAAGCCAAATCGTTTATAATGTTAATAAACAAAATTCAAAAAGTGTGCAAAGTGTGTTCAGAAATTTTAGAAAATAAACCACGCGAATACAAACTATGCTAGAATTTGTTAGTTTTATGCAAATAAAAACGTATATTATGTAACATTAAAACAATTAAATCAAGGAAGCAATTAATAACTAGAAAAAAAAATACAATTATTAGTTATTTTTTTAATTAAAATTTCCAAAAATTATGCATTTTGTGCATTTTATACATATTTTCTGGCCTTAGTTATTATTATTGCCATATAAAATTGTACAGCATATTTGACAGTTTGGAATATGAAAATACTGCTAAGTATGCTGTGTAATTACCCATAAATAAAATTAACAGCAAAAAGTGGGTATCGGAAAGAAAATATTTTTTTTAGTTTAATTCAACATTTAAATATCATCAGAGTTCACTTGTTTACCAGTACCATGTAGTAAACCCATAGTAAACTCTTTGATAGCGTGTACACATTTTGTTTATTAATTTATTAATAACTTAAATATAAAAAAAATACTATTGATGTTTCTAAAAAAAAGTTTAAAAGAAAAAGCAAAAATTCCAATATTACATACTGCAGAATAAAATGTTGTAAGTTACATCCTACAATGGTAAAAATACGTTTTTTTGTGTTTCAAACATCGTATAAACAAACAACGTGTGCAATTTGCATATAAATCCGCTTCCTAGTCACAAGTACCTATAAAGAACCTCAAACAAGCCCACTTAACATTGACATCATTATAAAATTGAGCATCACTCTCTGGTAAATGAGGACATCATTGTCCCGCCAACCTCAACAGAAACATATAAATCCTGGTTCACGTTATTTCATTTTTTTGCTCGCTTTTATTTAACTTCATAATTTGTTTGCTTGTCCAATGCCACCTTCTGAAATATTTGAAAACTAGCGGGGTAACCCGTCATAAATGACGGGAGCAAAATTCACAGGCAATTAATTGTGCCCAGCATTAGAATTTGTTTTCCTCCGCCCTTTTATGACCAAGTAACAAACCAATTAGAAATTGATGACGTTCATAAAAGGGTGGAGGAAAAGAAATTCTAATGCTGGGCACAGTTGCCCGTGATAAATTCTAGTTTAATTTCGCTATTATACCCTCCCCTTTTTATATTTGAAAGAGAAAATGAGTTTTTCATTTTCTCTGGTGTGGCATGCGCGTCATTTGTTCCTTTTTTACTCCTTTCATTTCAATTTAGGTTTCCCCCTCCCACTTTTTTCCCTCTCCACGTTTCTCTCTCTCTCCCCCTTCTACACTTTCCAACCTTTTCCTCTCTCCAATTTAATATCATGGGGTTCTTGGATGGGAAGGGTGCAACATATAGTTGACCTTGAGAAAAAAAAACGGTTCATTTATTCAAATTTATATAAATTCCGATGTTACACACACACAGAGATCTGGGATATTATATATATAATAATTCACCCTGCAAGGGATTGCACCGATGACCAACATTACCATTGGCTTAGAGATCTGTATAATTTGTTTTTTTTTTTTTTAACTTTTTAGACCTTTTTTATAAAAGCAAGTATCACAAGAAACATGTTTTTTGTTTCATTTTCTTCTTTAAATTTCAATTGTCATAGTTAATATAAAAAAATGGATGACGAAGTTTTTTTCTAAAATAATAGAAATAAAGAAGAAATTTGCAATAAATATAACTTTAAGACAGGCATAAAATTGCACAGAAAAATAATCAAAAAACGCACTAGAAATTATTTAAAAAAATAACACTTTCGATCGTACATTTCCAAGAATGTTGTCTACATTCTACTTTAACGACAAGAAGTATAAAATTATTTATAAGCCACATTGTAGAGGTATAAAATATAAAAGAAAAACAACAACAAGAGACCAGAATTGAAACCTTTTCCATCATGCCAACAGAATGAAGACAAATAGATTTGTCCAAACACAGCAGCACCATTATATGCGGTAAATCAAGTTTTGCCTTTTTTCCATTCATCAAAAGGTAAAATTGAGACACCAGTTTGAAATAAATGTAAAAACGTTCTCCAAGATGAGTTTAAACAAAAATTGCCAATTTACCAGAAAGAATTTAAACTATAAAAAATAGCAATTCACTGAAGATTTACTATTGTCTTGTGTTAGAATTTTAAACTTTAATGTAGTGTAGAAAAATCTACCTGACCCGGTTATAATAATAATAATAATAATAATAATGTGTTGATATCATTAATGAATCAATATTTTAGACTGAGTGTGCTTATGCCTCGAGATAGCCCAGTGTCTCTGCTTGTGGTACTGGTAGTTATGGGTTCGAAACTTCGAATCCTGGCATGGGCATGAAATTTTGTGTTATCCTGACTTGAATACTGGACTCGTGTATAGACTGACTGACTCGTGAACTGATTGCAATTGGCTTGTGAATTGGTGTGTTTGATTGGACTTTTTGAATTGATTGGACTGTGAATTGACTTGTATGTCCCTCAATGACCTCGATGTTGAAAGGGACGTTAAATAAGTTACTAACAACAATGCAATGCCTCAGTCTATTACTAAAGTATATTGAAGGTGACCACGACTGTTGTTTAAAATTTAGAACATCTCAGAAACTATCAATATAAAACCTACAAATATGAAACTGAAAGTTAGTTGTTAACAATATATCAAAATGTAGATAGAAAAAAAAATGAAATGGTATTTAAGAAGGGCGAAAACGGGAAATGGGCAAATCTGAAAAAAATAACGAATCTTAAAAAACCAAGCAAATTAAAATTTCCTATATACAAAATTATGTCTCTCTATTCACTGATTGGATGTCTTGCTCTATTGGATGTCTTGCTTCACTTGCCAGAATTTACACCTAAAAGGGTAACTCGCTACGCTCACAGAAATTTTATTCAAAACATCAATAAAAGCTGACACGTTTATTATGGGCGAAAATGAAAATTGAATCCCGTGAAATAATTGGGGAAAAAATTAAGCTAACATTTAAAAAGCACGTGGTCCTAGAGATTTTTCGAGTTCCTTAAGGTCTGAAAAATAATTTTTTTCAAGCCGTTTTTTTTCTCTCAGTGAAGAGTGAAGACCTAATGGGAACCATGTGTATGCACAGTTTTGTTGACACATGGTTGGTAACTTGGCTCGAGTACTATGCGCCGTCTTACGTCTCCTCATCCGTACCCTAGTTATTGTATATTACCTTGCCATTTTAAAAAAAAAGGCTATGAACTGCTAATCTAAACATTCTAAGATGGTTAAGCCCACTGTCAACACATATACACCATGCACGTTAATATTATCAACAACGAAAAATCATTAGAAGAAACATTTTCTGAAGCATTTTAGCTTTTTCTGCATCAACCCTACTCCCTTTTATTTATCTTTATTTAAAAATTAATTTTAAATATTTTTTTTTTCATTTGGATCACGCTAGCTAAAAATTCTTTTTGGTAAAAATTCTTACATGTTTTTTTTTCTTATTTGCTTGGCATTTCGAACGCAACTCATTTGCATTATACATATGTATAACATGTAAAAAAAAACAGAAATTAAGATTTGCAAACTACTTCGTTAAGTGATAAGAAACGCATCACTTCCGACAGCAGACGATAACGAACTGTGGAGTCCTATTGAATAATTCAAAAGCAAAACAGAATAATAAAAATACAGAAATAAACGTTTCAATTGCCATGCATTTTTTTTCTCTACTTTTACCAACTAATCTAACATGCAAAACTTAAGACTAATGCATCTGCTCTTTTTCGATGACGAATTGCCAATCTATACTTAAGTTAATTTTGTTTTGCATAATGTATAATCAGACCAAATTTTAAATTTTTAAATAAAATAGGCTCCATTGATTTTTTTTTTCTTCTTCAGTGAGTTGCTGTAAAAGTTCTTTTAAAAAAAATTATCAATTTAATATTACTGGTTTAATTATTAAAATGAACAAGATAAATGTTTTTTTTTATAGCTATCTTTTTACATTGGGACTAAAAGTTCTTGTTTGATATATGCTAATACAACGCGAAATTTGGTCGTTACTTAAGTCTGCTGTATATGCGCACATTAATATAACATCCAGAAAATACCAGGTCCAATTTTCGAGGGGTGCAGAACGTGCCATCACACGGTGTGCCAGAGTGTGCAAAAAAACAATTATGGTTTAGAAATTTTGCCAATTAGGTAATTGTTAAAAAGAAAAAGTATGAAAAAAATCAGAGGGGGCCAACTAAACGTTTTGCACTTGTTACCACAATTCCGAAAAAAAACAGCACTAGAGCACACATCACAGCCATTGTCTCCAGCCGACTAAATAACAATTCAATTAATATTAAGGGCACATTATTAGCCAAATCTTTAAACACTTTTTAATGTATTTTCTACTTTGTTGCGAAACTGCAATTAATTCCAACATCTTACTACTCCATTGCATGCAAATTTTTTAAAATCGAATTTTGTCAAAAAAATATAACGTCATCAACAATTTGAGTCAACAAATCACCATGTAACAACCAATTGTAGTTTTCTGATAATGCAGTACAGTATATATTCACTGTTACCTAGTGATATAAGTACGGCGTACCTTCCTTTTTTTAAATCATCATATAGTATTGTTTCATTCGTATGATTTTCATTAAATTAATTGCAGTTATACACATATTTCCCATATATGCAACAGGATATTCTAATAGAACAATGTTTGCCAGTCTTAATAGAACTTCTCTAGACCTTTTTATGCAAAAAAAAAAGCTAGAATGCACAAAATCTGATTGTACTAAGTGAAAATTGAATAAATTGGAATAACTTCAATGAAATAAGACATTATGAGCCAGACTAATGCTAGAGAGTTAGCCCGTGGGGGCTGCTTAATTCAGCCAAAAAAGGGAACATACAACAATTGCTTCAAAAACTATTTTAACGGAATTAGCCAGACATAGTGTAAAAAAAATTTCTTTCATACAGATTCGATTGCAGCTGAGCAAATTGAACAATAGCAATTTCCAGTTCTTTTTTTTTTCTTTCTCTTTTCAAAAGACATATCAAGAGCAGCAAAATGAAAAAAAAAAGCACAGGGCTAAAGTAGAACTAGAAAAGAGATGGAATTTGTCGAAATATCGACAATGAAATCGTTTTTTAGAGAGAGAAAAAAAGGTACACGTTAGATATATATGAGATTTGACATAAAGAATGACATTCTATTCAATAGACTACAGAGACAAAACTACGAGAAAAACAAGAATTCAAGTATAGAAATGACAAAGTATATCATTTAGTGAAAGTGGAAAGAATGAAAAATAAGTGGGAAGAAAAATTCAACATAAGATTTTAAACTACTAAAAAGAAATCCTATAACAACCTTTTATTTTCTTGAAATAAAGAAGGAAATATTATCCATAACATTATTAGTCAAATAGTAATATGTTCTATTTTTACTAAACTCTGCAACATTAATTCTAAAATAATAGTAGAAAAAATGAAACAAAAGCTATCAACATAGGCCTCAGAGAATAACTTCTTGAAGAAAAAAAAGCTCAACTTTATGTTTAAAGTATGTTGTATGCCCTACTATACATTTTAACCCTCTAGAAAAGGATTTAGAATAAAACTTCAAGGTCCATATTGAAATTTTCACTCCTTGAGGCTAAATGCATGCATGGCAAAAGAAACCCAATTACATTCAATCTACATGTAATCTAATCCCCATGGAGCTATATATCCATATCCTTGATATTATCCCCCATAATAGGGCTTCCAACCTTCCACAAAAAAAAATTACATGCATGTATAGAGAGGACCCTTTTCTTGAATGGCACAGCCATGTCATCAATTATGCATTTCATGAACTCTAGCAATTTGTACATGCAAATTTGGATTTCTTGCTTTATAGGTGGCTTAGATGGGTGACACAGACAGCCTAACCGTAGACCCTCTTTTCTGAGCCCAATATGTGTGCTCAAAATATAGTCTCATGTGGCATATGATTCTCACTGTAGCACACACACACACACACAGTAATTGTTACTGTCAAATGTTAAAATACACTTGAGTTTCATTTTACGTGGGGGGGGGACATTTAATCCGAAATTCAAGAAGGACACTTAGTACTTTTAACTTCAATTTGAACACTTCGAGCAGACTTCCTATATAGAAAAACCTTTTTCAAAGGTAAAACAATGGTTTAAACAATGGTTTTTCTATAAATGAAACCGTGTTTAGTGTTGCTGTTTTAAACGAAAACATTTATTCTTGAATTTGCGCCCAAAGTAAATCTTAAAAGACTAAAAATAATATATTACTTGACTTTTGAAACACCTGTGCAGAATATTCGATATCACCAAGACAATGGTAGACAATTGCCTACGAGAAGAAAACTATAGTTGTTCATGCATTTGCATTAAAAATACTACAAAACACACACTCATATTTAATGCCGTACAATTTCCCAATGGACTGAAACACAAAATGACTAATTAGAAATTAGCAATCAGTACAATTATCTATCTCAATTATGCTAATGTAAAGAAAAAAAAATGAACAAGAAAAATTATTTTCTATCAGAAACTACATAATGAATAATAATTTTTTCATCCGCCTATCTATTCTAAGACTTGTTTAATTAAACATCAGTTTCATTTCTACCTCAAATTAATTTTTTGCTATTGATTTTCAAGATATTGATTCCAAAAAAAAAATAATAGTTAAGAGATGGGGAAAACGCAATTCTTAATGGCACTTTCCTAAATGAAAATCAATACAAATTAAATTATATCTTGAGCTCATGCAAAACTACCAGAAAAAAATTATTTCGAAGCCAATTCGCACACGATTAATATAAAAATAATTATATAAAACATTTTCTTGGTTATTAAGTAGTAGCTCTTTTAACAAATACAACAAAATCATTCAGTGTCCGGAAACTAAAGAAAAAACTAATTTCTGTAAAAATGGCTATAATTAACAAAAAAAAACATAATTAATATTTTTCTGCAAAATAAACAAAAAAAAAGCGTCTGTAATCCTTCGAGCCAAAATCTTCAAGAATTATGCTAACTCCACCTACTTTTTTCAATAAAGTAAACACCCACATGTTTGCATTTTAGAGAAGATTCAACTGAATATGAATAAATGGTTACTTTCAGTGTGACGGTCAGAATGCATCATGATCTCCTCAAATGTTTTTGTTTTTTCATGGCCTCATATTTGAGAAGAAAATGGCAAAAAAAAGCACATTCGGAATTTTTTTTTGTTGACAGCCTACAGAAATAGTTTTTAGTTTCCGGACACAGCCATTATATGTCCAACAACAAAACTGGCAAAATAATTTTTAGCTATATGAAAGCCTATGATAAAAACAAGAATAAGCCGTTAAAAAACATGCACAAGCCATTTAACTTACAGTATTTCTTCACACACTAATTAGCAAACTTTGATTCCAAGACTCATCATCAAAGCTTTTGAAAGAAAGATACAAAAACCTAACGAGATCCTCTTAAGATTCAAATAACATTTTGACCAATGTACAAACATTATAACTATTATTTGGACCAAATCTTTCAAATTAAAACAAACAACAACAAAAACAACTATATAATGAAAATCTTCAAGAATAGTGGCACTTCAAAACTGCCATTCAATGCATGGAAGAATCTCCAATTACAAGAAAATTAAGTTCATTAAACAAGCGTTAAGTTTCTCTACTTAAAATGTATTTAGTCTCTTCTTTGTACTTTAAATTAGTCGATTGCTTACTTTATTCAACAGAACATCAGTTATGCAACCCTCGAGACATAAAGATATACATACAGAGTTACCACACCAACTAATAAACTGTACATTACACCCCCTCAGACATATTACAGCACCACCACCACCACCACCATCACCATGACCCCAAACACAATACAATGATACAACTATAGAAAAACCTCTAAAACAAAATGTATCAATCTAAAATCTTAATTCTGTAAGAGCTTTAGAAATTTTTATACCCCATAATGAGCGAAAGTGAGGACCATTTTTGCCCAAAATCGTTAACAAAATAGCAAGAAATATGCCTCTCTGTGTATACATGTGAATGTGTGGGCTCAATATTTCTAATGTTCAAGAAGAAATACATTTTATCCCATTTTATGGTCATATTGCTCGTGTTCTTATCTTCCGTGGGTATCTTTTATATTTCACTCTTTTCAATCTTTCTCCTTCTACCTCCATCCTCACTTAGGTAATCAAATAAGCATAGCAAATGCACAAAACGTGACAAAAGAAGCAAAAAAAAATACGTTAAGCAAAGTGGCACAAGTTGTTAAGCCTCACTTTGAAATAAAATTAAGTCAACATTTCCACTTTACCACTACCTAACAACATTTTTTTGGTCTTTGTATTAAGAAATATATTCAGACCACTCAATATACGTAGCCACCGAAAATTTACTATTAAGTTACTATTAAGAAAAATAACAAGCTGAAGAAAACTAATTAACATCCAACAATGTTTTATCATTCAAAAAAAAAATTCTAATTGTAAACTTTAAAGTAATTGAATTTGACAGTGGCGCCAGATACTATTTATTACACCTAAGTTGACATTTTAACTTAAATAGACACCTAAAAATACCATGATCTTCAAGCTGCCAACTGAAGCTATAAATATAAAGGGTTAGATTACAAGTGTGAGATTTATATTCCGTATATTTCAAGTTTTCTTAACTCAATTACATGACATTTCAATTGAAGTCAAATCTTGTTTCATAAAACCTTTTTTCCTTTCTTTCTACATTACACAATTATAGCCCGAAAAAAATAAACTTCTGATATGCTAATTAGTAAAGCCCTCTTTATTATCTCCCATTAATGTGTGTTTCAACAGAAATTTTAAGTTCATTAAATAAACAAATAAAATTCAAAGTTTGTTAAACTCAAAAATATTCTACAATTATGCCAATAATCATTCCTGATAATATCTTTAAAAAATAAACGTTTATGGTAGTTCAGAAATGATCAAAGTTTGGTTTTTAAGTGAAAAATGTTTTTCAATCTTCCGTAAAAGTTTATATCTAAAAAAATATCATAAAAATTATTTTAACACATTAACATGTTATGAGCGTATTTTCATTTCTAACAAACGCTAAGTTTATTCTCAAAATTATTTCTAAAAAAAATAAGTTTGTTCCTTATGTAAAACGTTGTCTGAATTGTGTTAAACAACTGTAAACCACCGTTAAAAAAGATGAAGAAATATTTCTATTACTCTTTTCGCATCACCCTGAAATCAGGCAATCATTACATACACCAACCTACTTTCTATGTAAAAATAATAATAATTCTGCCCCATTTGCCTCATACTTAAGAATACTAATAGGTTCACCTCCAACATTCAAAAATTCAAATATATATAAATTCAAAGTTTTATTAATCTAAAAAAAACTGTGATAACCTACCCAAATATGGGTAAAAAAATCAATAAAACATTCACTGAAATGAAAAACGAATAGTTTGTTTATGCATTTTACATTTGTGGAGAAAAAGAAAAAAGAAGAAAAAAATGAACGAATTTGCCAAGAAAAATGTATTTTTTTTTTCTTTTTTCTCTCGATTTCGTTTACTGTTACAAGTATAGGATCCTATAGTGACTGCAGTTTGTTGCAAAGAACTTCGCCCTCGACTTACCGCATTTTAAAGTATTGACTGAGGCGGCAAATTTCTTTGAGAGCTACACACACACACACACAAGAATGCATACATACATACATACATACACACATACATACAAACCCATACATACATACAAGCTACTAAAAGAGAGGATGCTGAGGTGGGTGGAGGTGAAGGAGGATAAAGCAATTTCTTTCTTTTTTTAAAGCACTTTTTTCAACATGCATCATGCTGGTATATATATATATATATATATATATATATATATATATATATATATATATATATATATCTAAAAATGGGAAGAAGAACATCCTATGAATTGCGCATTGCAGCTAATTTAAACCTGGATGACCAATCACAGAATGGTGGCCCAAAACATGAAATAAAACACACTAACTCATTACCAATATAAATACAGTATATATCCAAGATTAAAATTTAATCGAGATCTTTCTATCATGTACAAAGCAGCAAGAACACAGATTGCAATATAAAGAGGTGGAAAAGAAGGAGAAGGATAGAATGTAAAATACACTGAATCCTTATTTTCAAGTGTGTGTGTGTGTATGGTTCCAAATAGCATGTGTGTGTATGTGTTGTCTGAAGCATCATTTGTGTATGTGTGTGTGTGCAACATCTGTGTGTGAGCATGATGTCTTGCATCTTGTGTAGTTGTGTGGTGTCTAATATCATATGTTGTTTGCTTGTGTGAGTCTGTGTGTGGTGTCAAGCATCACGAGTATGTGAAATGGCATGTGTGTATGTTATCAATCATCATGTGTGTGTGTGTGTTGGTGGTGTGAAGCATCATTTGTGTGTTTGTGTTGAGAGTCAAGCATCATATGTACGTGTGTTTGTGTGTCTTGTCTCTTATGTGGCCCTATGATTGCTGCATTGGGGTTGACCATGCGAGTCATTTCGAAGGTGGAGGGTGTGAAAAGGCAAGAAAAACGTATAAGAAGAGAAAAAAGGAAACATTTTCCCCCTCTACATGTGTATGTGTGGTGGTGTCTTCATCAATAAGTAAAAGCCAAAGATGTTCTTTTTTTTTTTTGAGCTGGCGCATCTCATAAATGTGTAGGATTGTTGTGCACAGCATGCATACACACACACAAACACATGTACATACATCCACCCCTATATACTCTGTAGTGGCTATATATAATTCGGAAAGCATACCTTGAGGAATTACCAGTAACACCTCTGCCATTTCAGGCAAAAGATCATCAGTTGTAGATGGATATAGGAGAAGAAAAAAAAAGTAGAAGAAAAGGAAGAAAGAAATAGAAACTTAAGGCGGGTAGCCAAAGAAAGCTACAAAAAAATTCGTTCTCAGCATTCCAATGAATCTTCAATAGGCACCTTTTTTTTCACCCCCCACCAAAAACCCCTTTAGAGTGCGCCTCAAGTCATTTGTTTCCGATTTAGAAAAGAAGAGCAGGGAGAGGTCCTAGCAAAAAGAATTATTAAATTATTATAGTCGAGCATCTGCCAGCTGCTACTCTTTGGTCCATTGAAAATTATATATATATATATATCTACTATTTTATAGGTAAAGCAAATTCAGTTTAGTTACACAAGAAATAAAAAGGCCAGACAAATAATATAAAAAAAACCCTAGCTGAATTTCCATTGAAATACGTAAACATGTAACGAGCTCTTGCAAGACAGAAAAACAAATAGCAAATGAATTTGTAATGGGAATTAACGAGCTATGTAAAGAAATTTAAGCTGATGTTATTGTTTGAAACATACTATATATATATATACACTATTTGAAGTCAGTTCCCAATGAGGAGAATAAACAACTGTTCATAAAAACACAGAATTTAACGAAATTTACCGGAAAAAAAATAATTGTGGGAGTAGGTTAAACAAGAAAAAATATCTACAGTACGTATAAGAAGTTCAATATACAGAGTGTTTGTAAATTATCTTTACTGATTCAAAGTGTTTAATATAGAAAAATAACCAAACGCTTACAGTTTGGCTTTATGTTAAATTTCTTCCAAACATTTTTGAAACAATGTTACGGACTTTTCAGATGTTGCCTATAATTTATAAGAAATTATTATGACTAAGACAATTTCAACCAATATTGGGCACACTATGATACCATATAAATGTCATATGTGTAAAAATGATCTGTAAAAACCAAAGTAAAAATCTATAATTGTTTGGAGAATTGCATAAATTCGAATAATTTCACTTATTTATTTTTTTTTTGGTTAAAATACGCTGTAGGCCTAAAAAATGTACAACGGGTTTTTATATAACGAATCGTTCTGATTTTGCATTGTTGTTATTGTTTCTGATAATCGTGACTATAAATTTCTTTAGCCATATAATATGATTAATTGTACTTCAGCTTATTTTAATTTGCACATAAAACAAACAATTTTCCAGCATATTCTGCATTTTTTGGTTTATTTTTTTTATTTGCAGGCAATACAAAATTTCTAAAAAATAATTTGCAAAGTTTTTAATTATTTGCATAAAAGTTTTAGCATTAATTATGACTAGCTTAATATAATTTTAAAATATGCAGTTTGAACCATCCTAACAACTACACTAAAAATGTCACTGTATGGTGTGAATACTTCCTGTTGTATAATCTACACTAGTTGTTTAAACAACAAAATAGTTATTTATATAAAAAAAGTGTTTTTATGAAGGAGTTCAAAATCCTTAATATGAAACATTTTTTGACAACAATAATCATTGTAAAATAAAAACAACAAAAAACAGTTGCAGTCAGAAAACTAAAAAATACGCAAACACCAAAATAAGAAAACTAATTTTCAGAACACCCTATGAAGAAGAAAAAATATATTTACAGACACTCTGTACATACTAATTTCCAACAAAAAAACACATTTGCACAGAACACATACAAAACAAACAAATATACAAGGCCCTATAGAAAGAGAATGCATAAGATGTGCTATTTATTTCTACACGAAAGAAAAAAAAAATTTCAGTTGATTATATTACTACCCATATATGCTAACTAACTACCCAACGTAAGTTCAGATATATCAAGAAGAAGACACTAATGAAAAATTCGTAAAGAAATGGTTCGTAACTCTCACGAGAGTCTTTTGAGAAAATGGATCCTCTCGTTTTTCTTATATCTGTATATATATATATATATATATATATATATATATATATATATATATATATATATATATATATATATATATATATGTATTGTGTGTGTATGATACTTGTATAAAGAAAGCTATGCAAATTAAAGTTACAGTTGGCAGAAGTTACAGAAAAAGTAGTAAGAAAATGCAGCAAAATAGAAGAGAGGTAAAGAAGAAGAGAAAAAAAAAACCTGAAGATGAAAAAGAATTGCCTGTGTTTTGTACCTGACCTGCATTCTCATGGATGCCACTCTACCTCAAGAGAGATTGAGACAAGTATTCCATCAATAGAAAAAAGTTATATATATTTTTTTTCCTTCCTTCTTTTACAGTTCTTCTACCTTTTCTATAACATTTAATGTATGCATGAAATCATTTGACAGCTAACAATCTACCACCCATGCATTTCAATGACAACAGGATAAATCAGGTGTAGGGAGAAGGTGGAATATTATTATTATTATATTCCTCTCCACTTTTTTTTTTCTCCTCTGAAATCCCATTCAAAAATCACCTACACCAATTTTTTGTGCACTTACTTTTTTTTTTTAGAGATCTTCTCATTCAAAGATGTCTCTACTATAAGCTAGCTTAGCTTGTATACAAAATTCTATATAATAAACGTAAATTGAAATCAGCAAGTTTAATTTAGAATCTACACGTATGTGGAAATCATTTCTTTTTAATAATAGTTTGTTAGTTCAATGCACTGTAATAAGTTAAAAAGAACCATTTGAGGTCACTCACTATCATGAAACACTATGTTTCAAATGAAAACAAAAGTAACAAATATTAGTTCAAATCTCATGAGATTGTCTAGGTCATGTAGAAGTAAATATATTTATAACTTATGTCCACTTAAATATTATATGGTACAACTTACAAGAGTTGTTACTTCACAAAATGAAGACTAATTTCAACATCCAAACATCACTTTCAAAGGGACTAGTTGACAAGAAAATTTACTAACAAAGTTCAGAAAACTTTTAAAAGCCACTTTTTTTTTTAAAAAAAGAACTTTATTGTAAAGTTTAATATTATGTGAATATGCTTGAAATATTTCAACGATTGTACCTTAAATAATACATTTTACAGAAGTTTGAAAATGAATAAATTTCTCATTTTTTTTTGCATCAATGTTTCACATAAATTACGCTGGTAGTTTCGCCTTTTTTAAAACTGCCATAAAAAGGATATTTTGAAAAATAATGAAAATATTTTTTTTATCACATTCATATAACATTATAGCATCAAATGTTACATTTGTCTGATTAAAGACACTAACAAAAAATAAGTTAACTTCATACACCTCGAATTTGCTGTGGATCCACATTAAAGTAATCTAAACAATGTCTTTACAAAAAAAAATTAGCCTCTTCAAAACATGTTTCAGGGTTTCTAACCCTGCTAATACTCGTTGAACCTTTTTTTTTAAAGCAATTTAAGTATCAAATGCATTGTAGTATTGGACTAAGTAAGATTTACAAAGACGGTGCGGGTCTTACAATCCGAGATGCATTTCTTACTATAAAAGTAACTTCCATATAACTTGGATTAATTATTCATGGCCCTTGTGAGTTTAAGATGGGGCCAACCATGACAATAATGTACAAGTTCTGCATACATGTATAACAAACCCATATACTTTATACAGTATATGTACTGTATACTGTGTAAAATAAGATGGGTTTTCTAGATGAAATACATTATATCCGGAAGCAAAATGCCTCAAAAAAAAACGAAAATGAAGCCAGAATGCAAACGTGAATAATTTAAAACTAAAGTTGATTTGTTTCTTAAAGGGCAAAGAAAAATCAACCCAAGTTTCTGTTATTTACATAAACAAAAATTATGAATTAAAATAACCAAAATATTGCTCTAGATTTTGTTAGCCTTTTAACAGACAAGAAAAGTGTCACTACAAGTAAAAAAAATATCATGACATTATCACAGTAGAAAAAAAAAAGAAGAAGAAGAAGAAAAAAATATGAAACATTGCTGTTACATAAATTCTAATCTGTTTGAATGACTCTCAAAGGAAGACTGCTCACATAAGACACCACTAGAGATATCATAAATGTGGTCAAAGTGGAGATGTATGGGTGATATCAAATGATTATTAGAACAAGAATTCTTAGATAATAACATCTTTTTAGAACAAATAGGATACATGGTTCATATTTGTTATCTGCAAGTTTTCTGCCATTTATAGCCAGTATGCGAAGTTTTATGTAATATATATCAACATACTGTATTGTTGGCATTTGCAACATTTTACATATTTTATAATATATTATGTGATTCAAAATTTTTCAAATATCTTTTTCTTGTCAAAAAAAACCTGACAAAAACTGCAATTTCACTTTTTTTTAGTAAGTTTTGTTTTGAAATAAAAAAACAAAACAAAAAAACTTGTCAAATGCATTCGATTTGTTCAGAAAACATTCTATTTTCGAGTGTTATTTTTATATAATATTTTATATAATATAATATTTTTATTAACGTAATTTAGCAAGGATGGAAGAAACTAAAAAAAAATTGTAACACAGTTAATTGGCTTTATAAATAAATGTTGCAATGCGACTATTTCTACAACATATTGTGGCAATATATTTTGAAACGTTTAACAAAATATTAATTTAAAAAGTATGTTTTACAACATAATTTTTTTACTCTGTATCACATTGTAGTCGAAGTACATTGTACAAACAAAACACATCCTATGATCATAATGAGAAGTGAAAGTTTGCTGATGAAGCAATTACATGATTGTATGTTGCTTGCCTTAAGGCTCACCACCACCTGCCATCAATTTTACCTTACCCATCTTGGCCTTCTAAAACCAAAATGGACCCGTGTGGGCAGCGGATTTTGTTAATTTCAATCTTTTTTAATAGCCTTTCCATCCATCTTTACTCAAACTCTCTGCTATGCCAATTGATTGCACGAATGGATGACAATTTTAGTAGCGTGGGAACAAAAAATGTTTGCTCGAAACATAATGTGTCCTATGATTGGAAAGTTAAAGAGAAAAAAATCGGGTCCTTCTACATACAATTTCAAAAGATAAATTTACAGGAATGGATGGAACACGTATGTTTTTCGATTTTGAGAGACAATCCTGTATGATAAGCCAAGATGGATAAGCCAAAATTGAGGGTGATCACTAGGCAATCACGTTCTTCGTGATCTGCATATAATTTAAATACAAATCTCGAAAGAAGTCATTGCGAAATGAACTTACGAAGACTATAAACGCGACATTAAGAACACCTGCTTTTATAAGAGTACGCTAATACAGAACACAAATTTACAACTTAGGGGTCTCTTCTAGAAAAAAAAAAATCATATAATGTCACAACATATGATCTACCATTTTTATGACGCTCATATTATGTTGTACACGAGTCAATAGTCGTCATAAAAATATGATACACAGATAACAGTATTTATCTTATAAAAATGTTTTGTAATTTACTTTTGTAACTATTACAAGGTTATAAGGTAGACATGATAATTTGTTGTTAAACGAGTACTTGGGAAGAAACCACACATGCTGAAAAACCGGCAGAAATTAGAATTAGAAATAAAAAAATCGGAATATCTCTATCGTGCTTTGGCACTGAAAGATATATGGCGCTTTTGTTAAATTACTTACAAAGTGAAATTTTATTATGCTTGTGTGATTCTTTCCATATTACCGTTCTGCAATGACAACCATGGTTATTTATGCTTACCAGATGCAAGAAGAAAAAATGTCAAACTATGTTAGAAAATTAATGTAATAGTAAACCCAATTGCATTAATAATATTAAATTTTCGAAAATAATTTGATGGCACAAGTAGGA
The DNA here is from genome assembly GCA_036925085.1 of Brachycybe producta. Classification (NCBI taxonomy): domain Eukaryota; kingdom Metazoa; phylum Arthropoda; class Diplopoda; order Playtdesmida; family Andrognathidae; genus Brachycybe; species Brachycybe producta. Next base: position 4,248,629 of record JAUPFP010000004.1, read on the forward strand.
GATTAATGAAACAAACAGGTTACGACTATTTTCATATTCATATTTTTATCAAATAACTTTATGGCAGTTCGAAAAAAGAAATGGATTTTTCCAATGAGACAAGTTACAAAAAAAAATAAAAGTTTCGTCTTTTATTCTATTCAATTACTCTTGTAGTTTCTAAAATATAAATCAAGTTATTCTTTAAGTTAAATTGCTTTAAAAACTAAGATAATACGAAAAAAGTAAAATGAATGGGATAAAGGTGTGTTATGATATTTTTTGCATTTAAACTTTTAAACTAGTGTCACTTTAATGACACAACAAAGTCGTAAACTTTCAGACATTATTAACTTTTATTCTGCTTTTCACATCATTACGATTTGCAATTTTATAGTCATGACTCCTAAGAATGTGTTTTGTTGGTTAAAGGCACTGGCGAACCGTGAGTGATAATTTCGAAACATAAAAGATCAATCTGTTTCCGCGCCCCTATCTATATTTATTAAATATGACTATAAAATATATAAGTGTGGGTCAATGGCATCAGGCTTATTTTATGGCTTTAGGCCATATATTGCTTATATGGTCATATATGCGTGTGTTTGCAGAACTTTGATGAACATTCTTTTTTTTTTTTTACAACATCTGCAATCATAAAAGCGCTTTAAGCTGAGATAGAAAAGAGACAAAACTAGAAATGAAAAATGGAATATGAAATTGTCCACGCCTGTTGGTATTATGGAGCCTGTTATGTATTTGGTTGGTTGTCACGCTACAATGTACTTGGTACTTTACAAGTTGTACACAGAGATAGTGATATGAAACCAGATTTCATCACAGTCATGTACAAGTAGAAGATGAAATATACTACAATACGTGCTCGCGTGGGTGGACATCCATAATATTAGAGAAAAATTATTATGACATATGCTCAGGAAACAAAACCCTTTCTTTACCCCACCCCCCCCCCCCTTTTTCTGTATCCATTCAAGCTGTCACGATTATAAATCAAAAACTATTAGAAAAATAACATTAGCAAAAGGATCTAAACTTACTCGATAATATTACAGTTGTTCCCATTCCAGTGAATAACATTTTACTGATGAAATGAAATGAGATGGAATTTGTTGAATAACATTCCTATATTCTAATTTGCATTTATGATGTCACGCATCCAAGAAACATTATTTTATACAACGTATTAATACATATTGCTATTTGTGACATTCAAACTTTTCTTTAAACAAAATTTGTGACATTCTTGTCTAAATTATTTTTGAAATTGCATTCTTTTTTCTAACAAATTTAAATTGTGTTGCTGTCCAAAGATTCCAAAGTTATTTTTTTTAGGAATTTACAAAGACATTTTTTTTAGAAATCAAAATTTATCAACTTGTCAGTCACCTTCATTATTTAAAATCAAGGTTATAAGTTTTGCAAATTTCTGTCAGAAAAAAATAAAATTATATTATATAAATTTTTACATTTGATTAAATCATACGTAAATTTAATAATCACCGACTGATACTTCGAATATTAATCAGTAAGGTTAACCCCTCAATCCTTAATATATAAATTTGCTGTTCAAAGCATTCATTTTAAAACACAAATGACGTCACTATTCATATAAATTAGATAAGATGATAGATGCTACAAACACAGAAATACAATTTTGCTTAAAATTGTTTAAATTATGTGCATATTCATAAAAAAAACTCACCGCATGAGTCTTTGAATGTTATTTAGAAAATTTACCTGTTTTATAATAAATTTATATTTTGCTGTTCAAAGCCCCTTTAAGCATTCTTTTTGAAGTATTTTATCCTGTCACGAAATTATTCATAATCCTAAGAAAAAAGGTGGTTAAGGGTCGCCATTTTCAGTAGATCTCATGGGAAATCTAAAAGATAGCAAATTTTTGACATCATGCAAAACCCTAAGAACAAAGTATACCTGAATCTTCCAAAACCTTCTCTAAATCCTCCCTTTTAAACCACTAAATTGACCTAGGCCTACTTTTATATTGGTACGTCCAGATCACCGTACATGACAATGTTTCATGAGGCATCCATAATCACATTTAGAGCTTAATCAACATCAATTTCCTAATTTAAGGGGGGTTTACAGTTTTTGAATTCAATCAAACATAAGATTTTGCTCATGCCACATAATGTGAATTGGTTAACAAACATACAGAAATACAAAAAGAGAAAGACACAACAATCATTGGGAAGTCAAATAAAATGAAAAGAACCTCATTCACTTACATGCTTTAGTTAGCCAATGAATTCAATTACACACATTCCAAATTCTCTCCATCAAAACAAGCTTAGGAGGCTACATTAAAAATTAGTCGACTATTAAGATCCACAAAACGGCACAAACATCAAATGCGGTTACAACCAACAAAAGCTTGTTCCAAACGATGCATATACACTTGTCAGAAACTTTCACCTTGAACCTTTAGCACTTGGTTTCAAAACAAAAAAAAAACATATTCTTGGTTACCAAGTAGTATTCAATAATAAGAACACATAAAAAGGATACTGATTCTCATCTATGTTGGAAACATTAGCAAAAATGTTCAAGGTGAAATTATGACTAGCGCAAGCATCATATGAAGAATTAATTAAATTAAATACGAAATCATAATATTAATTTTTTTTGGTAACCCCTCCGACGTCACACGCTTGATTTAAGGGCGATGCAAGTATAATTACATAAGTTGAACTTTAAATCTTCGACCTTATTTCCAAGAAATTTGAGAACTCAAGTGACATTTTATATACAGTATAAAAAATTATAACTTTGTGACTTAGTTAATTAAAAATAATTATGACTTTTCATGACCTTCCTCAATAACATTTTATCAAAAAAACATCCTTAGATAAAAATAACCTTCAAATATTTTTTGTGCGATGCACAATAATAAAGCAAAAATTTAAAACCAAATAAATAAATTGAATTTATAAGACATTTTTCTTATATAAATATTGATCGTTAATTAAACAAAATTCAACGTCAAATTTATAAAATGTACAAAAAGACAATGAGCAGCAGACGCGCACAATAACTCAAGAGATATATTTATTATTAGCATTTTCTTAATAAATTAAGGAATATTTGCGCGATGCGTAAAAAGAAGAAAATCAATAAATATTTAAATTTGACTCTGTCAATCCTTTTCATTGTCAGTTAAATAGTGTGTGTATATAGGACGTAATCCTCTTATACAGTCTAATGTAATGCTGTCACTGCTTATTTTATCAAAGAAATCCTCTTCTTTGATAAAAAAAAAAAAATAAAATCCAATTTGTCACAAATTTGAGTATAAATTTAAAACAAACCTGTGAATATTTAAAAAATATTCTTCAGCAAATTAACAGTATTATTTAAAAACATAAGGAGAATTTCAATTACATTTCACAACTTTAAAAGCCAACACCACAGGCGTCTGTGCCCAGCACTAAAATTTCGTTTGACCCGCCCTTTTATGACATCAGACCAAGTAACAAACCAATTAGAAATTGATGCCGCTCATAAAAGGGCGAGGCAAACGAAATTCTAGTGTTGAACAGAGAGCTTCCTGTGCCAACACCTAACCAAAAATGCCCACAGTAAACCTAAAAGCCAATTAAAAACAGTTCATATGTTTAACTTTAAGGGGCTTTAAACGTTTTTTTATAAAAAAAAAGTAATAGGTTTTCTTTTAAATACTTATGTACTGTAGCTATAAAATTTAAAAATGTTTTCAATATGAAGCCAACATGTCTGCAGACATTCACATTTCTTTGTCTCCCCACTAGCGTTACCAAACTTTGGGGATTCACTAGTATTTACAGTTCAAATGAAGTATCCTTTTACTTGGTCGCATTGCGCATGTCAGTCAGAGATGTCTGAAGTTTTTGGTAACACTAGTGTTTCTATGCCCTTTAGAATAACGTCACAATAATTAATTTTTTTATTACATAAAAGTTGTAAAAAAGCCTTTTCAGGTGAGTATCAAAACTCCACATAAAATTTAACTAAACTTATACTGAAGTACTAAAGTTGGAATAAATCAGAATGTTATCAGTATTTTTTTTAAAAAAATTCAAAACATAGCATGCATTTATTTTCTTGAATTCTTCAGCAATTATCACGAATCATTATAGTCTCAGATTGTGAAATACCATATTATTGAATTTTTTTTATATTTATCACTTGACTATTTGTAGAGGCGACCAAAACCTCGTTTAGACAGAATAAATACAAGGCGATCGAACAATTGGAGAAAAGTAAAACGATATATGAGTTTACAATAAAATTATAAATATTGAGAAATCCACTTTTCTATGAAAAGTATGGACAAAAAAAAGTTCTGAGTTTTCAATCGAACATTTTGAGCAAAACCAGATCGAAAACAGTTGTTGCGTTTTTTTCTTGCACAATTTTTATTTAAAACTAAAATAATTTGTTTTAAATGAATGAATGCCTTTTCTCATTTCTCTTTTGAGAAAAAAACATTAATTTTAAATTTTTAGTTGCAGTTTATTTTTTTTTTTTCATTTTAATTTGAAATTGTGGGGGAAAAAACGCAACGAATTCGTTGACAACCAAAATGCATATAAAAAGTTGCCATTATTGCAATACGGTTAACTTTTTAATAATATCACAAGACCCTTGTTATAGACTGTTTGTAGCTGGTACAGTATAGTTGACTTATTTGTATGTTTTTGAAAATGTAGCCTACCATCTGAATAAATGTTTGAATTGTGTGGCTAACATGGGTTCAATCTTTGTTATACGTAAACAAATAAAAATGTATGCGAAACAAATAAAAATTAAAAATGACAATCCAGTGAGTCGATTCGCTGTTGCACAAAACGAGCACTTTAACATGAACAAATAATAGCTCAAGAAAAGTTTTACCTATTTTAATGAGATGTAAATTGCCAAAAGTAACTTTAAACAGCGCACATAGGATGAATGAAGTAAGTGTGAAAAAGGCACCAAAACCACCATAAAAGACGCTATGGTATTATTTAAATCCGGAAATGTGTCTTATAAACGAAAAGTGTAATTTCGTGCAACGGGGGTTTTTGAGAGTCTCAACTTCGCAACTAAAATTGAAGCCCATGCTTCAAAAAAAAACGTTAAACGTTTTCAACAAAATAGCAAGAAAAAAAACGAAATTTAGTTAAACCCAAGTGTGTTGTGCATTTTATACTATAAAGGTCTAGACCTAAACTGTATAAAAAAAAATACAAACCATACGTTAAAGAAAAATCTAACTGCAAATTGTTACAAAAGATGAGTTTCAAAACGTCTTGCGCACTATTTAAATAGCAAATTCGTGAAGTATTGTACTTCCTGCTAATTAGGAAAAAAAACAGCTTCACGAACAGTTTCGGTTGTTCCCGTGGGCAAAACATACAAGAAAGCTTCCTATTAAAATTTGCATTGAATGAAGTTACTATCGTATATATTCAAACTGTGTTTTACTTTCTCGATGTTTGCTTTTTCACAGTTTAAACTATCTATGCGAGCTAAAATAACACTATATATTTTAGAAAAGACATTCTTACAACCTATTTCACATACGAGAGCATATGCGTAACGTAATAAACGAATTATGACTTTTGGAGTTTCTGTTCATATTCGAACTAAAATGCATGTGATGTACTTGTGGTCCATCTCACACGAAACGTAAATGGCAATAAGAATGAAGAAGTGGATGGTATTTATACGCTTGACGCATAACCTTCAATTTCTGTACAAAATAAGAGAGAAAAACTTTCAAAATAGCCATTGGCATTGTCAAAAGATTCACCAAAATCGAATATCAGCTTTCATCCTCTCCTTCTGCACATACATACATACATGTATATACATTCTATGTGTATATAGTGTAAATACACGTATATATATTTCACAAGATACACAAACCCATATTGTGTAAAACATAAATTATGCATCTCGATCACAAAACTTAAGAGTGCTGATGCGGGGCCGACTACTACATAAAATACTAAACGAGGGGTACATACAACATGACATTACTAGCAAAACACAATAATGTACATAGAACTGTTATTGACCAGACAATAACAGATCTACCTATCCTTTTCGAATAAACCAAAACTGATAGTAACAAGTCACTTTTGAGTTCGAGCCCTACTTTGAGTATTGTCCTCTACTATTGAGCAATATAGATCTAGAATATAGATCTAGTCAGTGAGCAGAAAGAGAAAAAAAATACCATTTTTATATTCTAAGACCCTTAAAAAGTCCATCCACTCAGATAGGATCATATAACGCAGTTTTGAACCGGAGAGAAACGAGGAGGAAGCCTTATGTGTAACAGTCCGCAATTACCGTTTGCTACGAAAATCGCACCAATAATAAAAGAGGAAATGTAAACGTTACGAGTCAAAACCTTCTTCGTGTCATCAAACAATATCTAGCAAAGAGCAACAATAACAACAATAGCAACAACAAAAAAGCATCGCTTTGAAAAAATAGCTACCAATGTGGACCCTTTTTAATTCCCATCAAAACAGAAAAAGGATGATTTTATTTCACAAACCAAATTTATGCGTTGAAGAAGTGTTGCAGTGTTGACATACTGTAACTTCAGCTTTTCAACATAAAAACTGATTTGCTTTTTGACAAACAAAAAATGTATCAAAAAATTTATTTTGTATTTTTATGTTTTTGCTACTGTTGAGCCATATTTTATTAAACCTTCAGTAGTTATAAACAAAATAAAGCAGAATATTCTTCCATAAGCAAGCTGCAAGTTTAAGTTTCCACGATATCATAACGAAAATACCACTGCAGTAGTTAAGCAATAGTTATGAATATACGCCTAAGTGCGGCGCAAACGGCAGTATGGAATAGTGATGTCACAACAACCTCATATACCGGACACTGGCTGTGACATACTTTTAACATCACTACTATTCCGTATGGCCGTTTGCACCACATTTAAGTCATAAGATCGTAACAAGGGCTTTATAAGGAATTCCTTTACCTAACTACTTTTAAATAAACTTCAAATTTCATTTAGAACTTTGCTTTTCAAAAAAAAAACTTCGTGTAGATCTCAATTCCTGAATCGACGTTCAAGTAATATTTATCCAGGTTACTTCTTGAAGTGGTGTTTATTTATGTGTAGAGGAGGTTCTGAAGAAGACTGGATATTTCTCAGTGTAATGAACAGTAAACTTTCAATGGTTGTCCTTCGCCCTGCCCTCTTCAATTTTTCCCCTCTTCACCTAAAAACTGACCATAACATACTGTACAACCAAATATACACACGTACATTGTACAATTTACTACAATAGTAGCAGCCCCCCTCCCTCTAATGTATGAAAGAGAATAACGAGAACGACATATTAGAGAAGTCCAACATAATGGATTTACTCTGTGCTTTTGAGAGTTTATTTCTAGAAGATGCTACACTCCATTTATCAGGGCAGAAGAAAAAAAAACATGCTGCTTATTACACACACACACACACACACACACACACACAGTGTATACGCATATATTGTAGTATATCTATCGAAGAAAAGTAGATTTGAGGTGCTTTTATAGAAACTAGCTAGCTAGCTATCATAAAAGAAATTCTAAAAACACGGGTGCAGATTTGGTTGAGGGCTTGTTTCAAGTCAGATCGATATACCTCATAGCATCTGCGTAATATAGCACAGTGTTAAGATATAAAAAAAATGTTATCTATGCTTATGTACGGTTCGTATATATATATATATACAAACTAACAGTAAATGGGAAGATGGGGGAGGGGAGAGAGGGGGGAAGCCACTCTTTGAAATGCTCCGAAATGATTGGAAATCACTGATAAAAGTTCATAACAGCCTAAAAATAAAAAAGGTAAACTCTTCAGATCAAACCTTATTTACATATTTTAGCAACCAAAAAAAATATCTGGAAAAAAACTCAGATCCCATTTCATTTGAGATAATGGCGTAATTGTCAAATGCGTACAACTAGATAAAAAGAAATACCTTTACAAAACCGTATGACGAAATACTGGACTTTTCCTCTAAGAAGACATCAGTTCGAAGTAATATCTCAATGACCTTTAATAACATCAAAGACATTAGCAGATCAAATGGTACAGAAAAAAGAAGGAAAAAAAACCAACATGATTCAACTACTGTCATTCAATTAGTTCTTAAAGGATAATTGAGATGGTCCTGTAACTGCTGCTTTGTTTCCACATCCACTGTTTGCATCAGGTCCTCGAACGCAACTCTTCCTATTGTCTCCTGCATACGACTTAACTCCATCATTGTGTATTGTCTCAACTCAACTGTATGAATGGGATCCTTGAGAGACAACTGCAAAAAACGAAGACTTTCTCGTATAAAAACATCCTCTTTTGTATTATCCACATGTCATAACAGCCTCTATAATTGCCTCAAAGTAAGATGAAACTTGTTACGTCAGAAGGGTTGACAAGAAATTTAGGCTTGTGTCATTTTGTCTGATATAAAAAGGTTAAGACGGTTTATGAACAGCTCATTTTCAAACTCCGATTATTCTGTCTTTGAGAAGCAAAACTAAGAAAAACTAGAAAGTTTTAGAAACTACAAGGGTAGCTGGATATCTTTCAAAATAAACTTTTTACAGACAAATATTAAAAAAATGTCATAGGCTTAAACATGGATCATTGTTGTAGTGACATAAAAAGCTTATTTTGAAAGATAGTAATATGAAAATAACCTTAAGTGATTGAGCTACCCAACTAGTTTCTAAACCACATCCAAATATATCTTCATTTTGCCCCTAAAAGGTAGAATAATCGGAGTTTGTGACGTGTTTACGCTTTAAAACCACCTTAATAACAAAAGAATACAAGAACAAGGCGAGAACTAGCATTCATCAAATTAAATTACACAATCCTATCTCTTTTGTCAACCTCTCTGAAGTCACAAGCTTCATCTTATGGTGAGGCAACTATAACCTATTACGATTACTTCAAATAGTAAAAAACAACAACAAACAAACTGCAGTTTAAATCAAATGAACATTTTTTATTTAGGATGTAATTTTCTATTCATTGTTTTTTTCTTTCAGAAACAGTAACTTTTTTTATGGTAAATTTGTAATGAAATGCCTACTAAAGTTAAGATTTACAAGTTCCCAGAACAAAATAAATTAGTGTGTCTCCAATGCTCGTAACAATTTTAAAAAAAATGTTACAGCATAATTCCGTTAAAGAAGAGTATTAATATATATTATATGTAACCACCCTAAGTAATTAATCTCTTCATGACGTTAATAAACCATTGGGAATGCCACATGCATTTCTCGATAATTTTAAGACAGCATTTTGCCACTTTATGACATCATTAGTGGCCAACTTCAAAGCTTTCTGTTAGCTGCTGAACTGGCAAAGAGCTAACGTCATTAACCAACATAAAAAAAAGAAATTTCATGAAAGTCGCGTTTATACATCCATATTGATTAAAAATTCAATACCCCTGCCTCTTCCTGACAAAATTTAATCTGAGATGCACAAGTGCAGCAGATATACTGAAGTAACTGTTCGCAAAATACGATACAATGATCCTTCAAATACATAAAGTCTAAAGCGCCAATCCCCAAGTCTACACCTAAAGCAAACACACAAGTATCTCTTTTGTGTTTTTGGCATTCCTTAACTTTTAAGAAAGAAAGAGATGGAGAGAGATAGAGAGAGAGAAATGGAGAGAAAACAACAAAAAAAACTTCTTTCTTTACTCCTTTCTCGAAGAAATCAAGGAAAGAAAATAGAAAGGTGTGAATAATTCAATAGTAAAGAGAAACATAGGACGAAGTGCTGCATGCAATAGACAAAATCTTTCTCCATCTCTCGTCTCTTCCTGCAAATTACAAGATGTAATCAGTGGACGTCAACGTACGACACTGTATTCATCACATGCCACGACGATACAGACAACCAAGAGAAGAAGAACGAAAAAAAGCAGAATGGGCTCGATCAAGATTTATCACAATTGCAAGTGGTCTGGTTTCTACCTCCAAGATCCCTCAAAATAAATATTAAAACAACCTCAGTGGATGTATTTATGTTACTGCCAAAGTGGAAACTCTGCTATTCTATACAATTACTAGAGAATGTGCAAAAGAACCAATTAGAAAGTAGATATACAACGTTACTTAGAGACTATGTGCACTAAAACAAGCCAATCATGATATTATTTATCTAACGGTATTATGCAGATTCGCTTTTTTTATCCGCTCGTCGTTTAAAGTCCCGCAAATCACGTAAATTTATGGTTGAATTGGCAGTTCTGCACTTTGTCTAGTAATTGTTCAGAATAACTGAATTTTCACTTTACCGGCAACAGATATATAATTGTGTTATATATGTTAGTACTTTTGAGGTGCCAAACTTTTTTTTTCTCCTTCGTTAAGACGATGAGAATAGTTGAAACTTTCTCAAAAGAATAATTATCTAATAAATTGGTTTTAGTTGAAGTACGTGCGTAGAAAATTACAGATGGATTTTCAGCACCATCATTTTAATGTGGAGTACATTTTTTGTAAAGTTTATAAAAAAAAAATTTAAAAAGAAAATTCGTGCCGAAATTTATCGAACAAAAATATCTTACTCTAGCTTTCTACGAAATGTAATTAAAATAGTGTTGGTACAATTTTCAAAATGAAACCACAAATTATGTACAAAATGCGTGATACAGGAAAAAAAGGGTGATAAATAGAAACTTCTGGTTGTATAAAGTGAACGTAAAACTTTTTTCTATGCAACCTTATGTTTGTTAAAAACTAGAATTGTAAGCCCAGTATTACCTCGCTTAACATGAATAAAAGGCGTATCATTAAGTAAATCATTGGCGGCAATGCAAATGCAAGGCGCTTTTGTACAAAGCTATGTACTTGTAGTTTTTGGTCAACTACGTTATAGCGAAGTGTCGTTCTCAAGATGTAACGTAAAGCGAAGTATGTAGTTGAATGTTAAAATATTTTCACAATCAAACTTGATTATAGCGACATTGGTTATAACGACAACTCAGGGATAACGTCAAAATAACGAGAATTAGGAGGTATTCCTATATAAATAACCATGGCTACAGCGTCACATGAATATAAGTTGTAAAATGTCACAAAATTCTCGGTCCGTTAAATGGCGCTATAACCGAGTTTGACTGTTTTAAAATAAACGCTTTGAGACAAATGGAAAATGTTTCACAAAAACAATTTTCAGTTATTACAAAAAAATCATTTCTATACAGGCATACCACGACTTACGACAATTCGACTTACGACAATACGACTTACGACACTTTCGCACCTAGAACGCTTTTCAATTGCCACCACTCCCTGAACTTGAGTCGCTTGCTTCACAGTTATGACACATTAGCGACATGACGCTGCCGCTCACATCATCTTCCACCACTTGAAAAAAATTGCATTCCTTCGAATTGCGACCATTTTTGAGTTATTTTAGTGGCCTGGAACCTAACCTGTCGTGCATACATTAGCAATGAGGTATAACCACCTACGATTCTAGTTTTGAACAAACTATGAATTTCTTTCTCCTAATGTTACATCCGAAAAACGTTTCCATATACTAGGGATTTTTCCCCGTGAATTGTGTTTGAAACTTGCTTAAAAGTTAAAACAAAATAAAAGCAAAAACTCAATAAATATATATAAAAAAATAAGTCATTTTTAAAGTAACAGTGATAAAAGTGGTAAGAGTTAATTCTTATGAAGAAAAAAAAAACGAATAAAACCCCAACATGCAAACAAAAACTAATGGCAATTACTAACAGCTCATTAATTTTTAATTATCATCAATGCTTTTTGCTTTTTTGTTTTATAGGAATAGATGAATATTCGAGGAAGAAGAAGAAAAAAGAAACGACAAAAGAGGAAGAGACTTTTTTCTAATAAAAAAATCTCTGACTTAAGCCCTTCTGTGTGCCAAAAAAACACAACGAAAACACATATCCTATTCATGAAAGTAAAAAAAACAGACTACCCCCCCCCCCCACAAAAATACGGAGAGAAAGAGAATGAGAGAGAGAGAAAGAAAAAGTTCCAATAAAAATGTGCTTCGCATGTAATTAAGAGTGCCACTATAGAAGGCACTTCATCAGTAAAAGATAGTAACATGCACAAAAGAAACAACCATTACAGAAGATATTTCAGCATTCAAGATGAGCTTCAAATACAGAATGGATGGGATGGAGAGAAAGAAAAAAATGCAATGCAATGCAATGTTAAAAAAAAGTTTCACCCCACGCAAAAAAAAAACACGCACACATAGTATTATTATTGTACGAGCCTCTTATATGCATGTTTCTTTCATCTGCTTCATTTCACATTTACAACCTAACTTAAGCTATACCAAAGGAGCTTCGAAAAAAAAAGCATAGTTAAGGAAGGAACTCGCTCTATCAACAAGAATGCCAAACAAAAAAATCGTATTTGCATAAACACGAGAAACGATATAGCAAATAGAACAATGACAATGGAGAATGTGAATAAATATACTGTCTCTCCTCGACCCTTGAGAGACAATCGTGTGTCATTATTATTGAAGTAGAAAGTAAATTAAAAGTATCCAAAAATGTAACTTCATTATACATTTTTGTCCGAAATACTATAAATTTGGGTGCATTTAAAAAAAGAGAGAACTGTAATTTGCAACCCCCCCCCCCCCCCATTACATTTACATATGACGCCAGTGTCCAATTTCAAGTACTCCTAGCTTCCTTACATGCCCTTGCCACCAGAGAGGCGAGATGTATGTAAAGAGGTTAAACAGTTTTAAGGTGGTTTATGCATTGATGATATGCAGAAGCATCAAAAATGCCATTATGCCTAGTTCTCACAACCTTCTTGTAGCTCGGGCTAAAATAGCCTTGGCTAAACGACTGTCTTCACATGTGAGCAGCTACATATGGGCTTCGTAACCTGCCTAAAGGTGGCGCTCACTACAGCATATTTATTTCATTTTTACAAATTTGGCACTGGCCATTATGTGTGGACATTGTGCTGTGTATAGCCTGCATAATGTATACATAATTGGAGGGAAAATGGCTGATATTGTCCATACGAAAAAAACTGAATTGCATGAGTCTTCATTGAACACACTAAATGCAACATATTTTTATTGTAGGTAGGTTGATGATTTAGAGTTTATGGAAATAAGTAATTATTAAATAAAGATCAATTGATAATTTAAAATTATTTTAATAAATTAACAAACAGACTGAAACATCTAACAATGGAAATAGAAAATGAATGATGCCATTTTCTATTCAGATTTATGACCACCAGGTGGCGTACGATCAAGTTAACTTTGTTTTGCATTCACACTAAATAATGTGTAGGCTACGTATGGGTAACCAAGGCTACCTAACCAAAGCTAACATTTGACATTGACCACCATCTACTGTGTTCTCACAACCCTTATACATAGGCTAAGTCCTTAGCCTGAGCTACATGAAGGTTGTGAGAACTAGGCATTAGAGCCTCAGATTTTTGCCTTAGTGTTCCACATTTCAAAGCTTTTTTTCTTTTAGAAGGGAAAGGATTCTATTGTATTGTAGATGTTTTATGGGTTATAATGAATATAAAATATCGTAAAGCTTGCAAGACCACATGTTTGTATGAACAAGCTAAGCTTTGAGGAGCTAATTTTTAGAAGCTTCAAATTCTGCAAATCAAAGCAAAGTTTGAAGTATAAACCTACCCTATCGTAGGAATACGATTCACAAATTTTCATCTGTTTCAAATTGCCATAAAAATAATTTTTAAAAACATCATGATAATTTAAAAAAATACGATTACTGCGTTCCTACAGTATAGTACTCTGATGAAAAGTCTTTTAAAAATTATTTCTAAGCATCGCTGCGCTGCACCTCAGTCAACTGAACTTTAAGCTACGTGTGAGTAACTTCTAAAATCTAAAGTGAGCAGCTTTGAATTGTCAAACTTTGGAATATCACCATCAAAGTCATCTTTAAAGTCCTGAAAAGTGTATTTTGGTGTTAAATAAGATTCCAGTTAGAATATTTAAAACAAAAACAAGATGATATTATTATTGATTACTTCAAACTCATTGCAAAAACAAGATTTGTCTTTCAAAATAATTCTTTTACCTGTTTCTTTCTCTTGCTGTGTTCCTTCTCATTATCTTCATACGTAATATCACTGTCAGTTATCATCAGACAACTAATTTTTAAAAGAAAAAAAAATACAATAATTAATTAGCTAATCACATTTACTTTCATAAAACGATGCAAATGATAAAAGGGGTTTTGTATTCTCTACGCAAAAGGTAGAGTGGTTCCAAATGACACATATATTTCACAATTGCAACCGTGAAAATAACATAAATTTGTTTATGTACATACAACCCAATCCTCCCCCTTATAAAAAAAACCTCTCATGCAAATTTATTTACAATTTCTATCCTTCCACTTAATCGTGTTTATTAGAAGAAAGAAAGAAAGAGAGAGGACAAAGCTTAGAAAAATACGAATGCATAATACACACTCAAATACGCTCATGAATTTGTCTCGAAAAGTAAGCTTTACAATTTTGAAAAGAGAATCCACTCACGTAACTAAACTATACAATAGTCCAATAAAGTAGCACATTTTTGCAGCTCAGGGGATTAATTGCTAATCACAATTACTAAGGTGTATATAAACTACATATATAAATGTATATAATATAAAATCTAGATGATTCACGATATTAATGTATAGAGAGAAAAAGAGAGAGAAAAACAAAAGAGGCAAAACGCGAATGAAAATGTTTTGTGAGGATTCTGAGCACAGACAATTATTATTTCCATGTCGATAAATTAGCAAACATGCAAATGAGGATTAACAACTCTTGGGTCAGCGAAAAAGGCAACTTGTTTTTTTCTGCAGTTTCCTCTCTCTCTCTCTCTCTCTCTTTCTTTGTAAATGTAAGAAATTTTCTTCACTCATTTCTAAATATTGTCAAGATAATTGTAAGAAAAGTGATGCTTAAGAAGGTAGCTTTATTTTTTTAACCAATCACAACAAGTAATCATTTTAATTCAAATAAATTTGAAGAAACTAAACGATGTAATAAAGCAGAAAAGACTGATAATAATACCAGGATGAGGAGGAGGAGGAGGAGTATTTTCTTTTTCAAAGAAAAAGAAAAAAACGATTTCTCCCATATCCCTCCACACTTAATTCCCAACTCATATACAAAGTAATTAAATGCAATGCAAAGTCTCTCGCTTTATACAAAAGAGATTTGAAAATTGTTCAAAATTGAGTGGAGAAAAATAGTTGCTTCATTAAGCAAAGAATTGAGAAACGAATTAAGATTGAAGTTGAGGGGTGGAGAAGTGGGAGGAGTGTCCATTAAAATATTGTGACTAACTTAGATTTTTTAAAAAAAAATTATTTTCCAACACATTTAACAAGTGAGCAGGAGGAGGAGAGGGAATAAGGTTGATTTTTCTTCTCCAACATCACCAAAGGTTTAATTACCAAACAAGCTATTTTTTATCGTTTTCAAGCCAACTAACAGACAATTGTGTAAGAGATAAACACACAATTAAACGTGAACCCCCCAAAAAAAGAAAAATATATATGTACAGTATATACACGAAAAACGAAAAATGTGATTACTCTGCCAGTGGGATTTAAAACTGGTCTAATTAACACAGAACAGAGTTGAAATTAGAAGTGGGAAGCTTACAGATCTCTAGGCTACTTACTAGTAGTTACTTAACCCAATGCAAGATTTCCAAAAAAAAATACTAACCACCCTTATGATAAAAGGGATGAAAATTTTCTAAATTTAAAAATGTGACAATCAAAACTTTTTAAAGGGTCGTAATAAACCTCGCAACTGTTTCTAAGAATTTAGCAAAACTAATAAATATCTGGATTCCGGAAGCTATATTCTAAAAATGAAAATCTCAGAAGAATCTTAAAAATTCTCACTAGAAAATATTAAGTTTAAGAAAGTGGCAAGAGCAACAACATAAGATTTTTCAGTTTTCTATGAATATTGCAAAGATTAGCAAAAATGTAACTATTTATTAAGTATCGCAAAATATGCAAACGAAAGAGAACAGTCAAAACAGTACACTGGTTTGTTCTACATTTTAGAAACATCATTAAGAACTAATTGGAAGTGTTTTAGAAACTAACAGACAAAGTGACTTGGATGAATTCCCAATTGATATCTTTAAAAAATAAACATTATCTTTAAATTTAAAATTCTGTCATTTTTTTTTTTTTTTTTTCACTTCAAGTTGGCTAAAAATCGTCTGATAACGTCCAGCAAATTGAAATGTAATCATTTTAAAATGCCATAAGTATACCTGAAGACAATATGTGAAAATAAATAATATTATATGTATTCAGTTATTCCTTTAGTTTCTAAAACACTTTCAATAGTTCTACTGGCACTTTGACGTGTAAGCCAGGCTTAAATGTAAAACCACTATAAACTAGCACTTTGCATTTGTTGGAGATTATTGGCTAAATTATCTGCAGACCTAATAGTCAAGCTATTGCACACCATTTAAATACATATATAGCAATTAATACTGGTTATGAATTATGTTTATTGACCCATTCACAGTTTAATATTAACTTGATCACATAAGTAAATCGCCACTTTTGTAATTTCTTAATAGAAAATAACGTTTTGTTACATAATATGTAACCATTAAATTTCTCAATATTCCCTGACGACTTAACATCGCCATCAGTAAAAAAAACATCCACAAAAGGAATGAATATCTCTCACTAAAAGAGATTACGTTAGATTGGTTTCAGATTATCCTCTCTAAATAAGAACTATCTTTGGGAAACACTGAGAAGAAAACCCTCCGTAAAATAAATGGCGTTGTAATGTAGTAAACACACCGAAATAGCTCTTCCTTTTTTTAAAAAAAGAAACTTCCACATAAGAAGTATGTGTGTTTGACCATGTGTTAAGTAATTCTTAAAATGTACATAGAGTCAGGGTTTTAAAAGGCACTATACTTTTACTTTCTTTCTTTCTTGTGCTTTTTTTTTAGCTTTTCCTCTTGTCATGAAAATAAATGGGGTAGGTGGCATTTTTGTATGTGGATTCGCACCCAATGTGGTCATTTGTTGGTGTGAATGCTTCCGCCACTGCCCTCAGTTAGACTGAGGGAGTTCATTACGGGCGGTACGTTAATCTACCCTTGCTCTATAAAACCTACTTTGTAGAAGAAGAACATTCATGATCCCGTGGGCCTACAGCAAAGTGCTTTTAAGTGCCCCGGAATGTCTGCCAAGGGTCTTTAGAGACACCGAAACAGCATCTCCGGTAAAGCAATAGAGAGAAAGAGAGCTCTAACATTGCGACAATAACGAGCACTCATAGTGCCTATATTTGCAAGAGATGCCTCGCGCGCGAGAGAGTGGATTTCGATCGAAGTACTTGGCCATGCCAAAAAAGCAGAAGGGGGAACGAATACGAGCACTGCCAATCAATACTGTGGACGAAGACCGTTTATTAGCTGCTTCATTACCTTCGCCCCTCCTATGCAACCTCAATGTTCGCCTTGCTTAATTAAAAAACATCCCACTCAGTTAAGAAATCTTCTTAAAGTTAAAAAAGTACGAGCGAGCTCGTATAACGGCAACGACATATGTTATTCTATGAAAATAAAGCAAATAAAATCAAGTGTGTTTTCATTTGCATATGAGTAGGCATTAAAAGTTTGTGACAGATGTAGCTTTTGAGTAAATGCAACAGCTTCAACTTTCGGTAGGTGGTTTTTTTTTAGTTGTTTCAATGCAATACAGAGTGTCACATAAGTCAGATCATTAGTTAGGTCATAGCTAGATCAGAGGTTCTTAACCTTTTTACGATTACAAACCCCCAAATGGATTGCTCCATCATATGTTCCCATACCCCCTTCGGCAGAATGTCGAAATCATCGTCACCATCACCAGTCTTATTAGGTACAATTATGACTTCAAAAAATGTCATTCTAGTGGAATCACCGCCTCAATCTGTATTCATAATGGCGATAGTTCATTCTAATCTAACAGCTTTTTTTTAAAAAAAAATTGTCTCCATACCCTCAAGGGGCCTGGATACCACCTGCTAAGAAACCCTGCATTAGATAGAACGTATATTGTCGAAGGGCTGTGGAACGGCATGCGAGAAGCCCGGATTTTATATTAAGTACTGAAGTTTTAACTCTGTGTATCTCGTCTGGATTTATGTATTAGAAACAAAGGTCTTTCCGTTTTTATTGTTACTAGGATGCTAGACTTATGAGAGACACTGTAAAAGAGTACAGAATAAGAAAATTGTAATTGCTTACAAAAAAACACAAAATAAGAAGATATAAAAAGAGCAACAACAACAACAAAAAAGCCAAAACACCGAGAAAAAGAGACAAAGGCCAATTAACTCACTCGACTTGAATCCCAGCATCGTCAGTCCTCATAATGTCGTGTAAAACTTCTACGACTGACAACAAAATGCCACAAAATCGATCTGTAATAACACTGAAACGAAAGCAGAAAAAAAAATGTTCAAATAAGAAACACGAAGAGAAAAAAAAATCAACTTTTCATACAAAATAATAAGCTACCATACGAAAAACGATCCATATAAAAATCGTCTTCGGGAGTTTTTTGAAAAAAAAAATCATTTCTCATTATAAATGATGCAACATAAATATTATGCATATAAGATGATACTGCATGAATACAAAAAATATGCAAGACTTAAAAAAAGTGAATTTGAAGAAAAGTATCGGATGGAAGACAGAAAAATTCCAACTATTACAAAAAAATAAAAGTAAACCAATATTGCCAGCTTCAGCTTTAAATGAAAGCCACAAAATCAAGGATGTAAATATGATTTTTAAAGCGAGAACGCAGCATATTGAATTTAGAATATTTTACTAATGCACTACTAAGGACACAAAAGGAAATATCAAGAAAAAAACCAATAGAATATCTTACAAAAATGTGCATATAATTGGGTTATCGGTGTGCGTGTTGCCTCTTTTCAACTTCTTACATTTTCCTATACTAATAAGAAATAATAGCTGCATTAATCTCTCTTTACCAAAAAAAAAACCTAAGCTGATAATATTTCTTGCTTCGAGACACTTCCTAATAGACCACGCCATTCATTACAGACAGATCTACCGTTTTACGTTAATGTAAACAATGACTTGTTTAGCTTACAAACAGCATAAGAGCTACCCAGTTCCAAACATACAGTATATCTGGTAAGCAAACTATCGGTCTGAGATAACAACCGTGTTACAAATATTGTAACTCACCACATTGACAATGCCAGCATGAAGCCAAGATAATATTAATATTTAAACAAAACGGTTTAAACAAATAATATGATCAGTGATCAACAACGTCGCCCTTTAAGAACATAATACAAAGCTTAATAATGATAATAAATAAAAATGAAAACAAGTAATTGTAAATTGGATTTATATTTCATTTTCTTAATTAAAATTTGTAAACAGTTTCAATCTAATTCAATTCAACTTAGAATTTCACTCGAAAGCCATGTGAGAAGGGACATAACTCTCAGTCGTATCGTCAAAATAAAGACCTAGTTACAGGGAAGAGAATTTCAAAGTCTGAACTGAATACATTTAGGAAGAAGGACCAGAAATTTGCATCAATTCCAGCACTTAATTCTTTAATAGGCTTTGAATGACCAAGTCTACTTAAGCGGAGATTTCTGGTAAGAATACCACTTAGTATAACATTATGTTCTCCTAAGACAGTAGACGTTCAAAAAGGCCAATTCTTTGACAGCTTCTATGGTTTTCAAATGATTTCGATTGAAGTTTGCCGCCTCGATAGAAACATCAGCCAATCTTTTCCCTCAAAATAGTTAATTATTACCAAAATGTACTCACAACTAAACCTTGAATAAAGTTTAAAACAATAAACTTTATACACTGTTCAGCTGTTACATTATGCACGCCTTTAAAGTAACCAATTTGAATAAAATGGCTTCAATTAACTGTGTGATGTCGCGGTGACATGTGTAATAAGTTAGGAACCAACTAGCTTGTATTTGCAATTTGACAATGTTTGTCTTTAGAAGAGCTTGTAAAATAAAGCTGCATTCAAAAAAAATGAATGTACAACAATTAAAGTTGCATTAAAACGGCATGCATTCTCAACATTGTTCCAAATGTAAACAAGCAACGGATGTCAGAGAATTGAAGGGTTGACGAACAAGAAATTATAACTCGGAACATGTCGTGTTCAAAGCAGCATGTCCATGTATACCAAAAAAACCACATTAGAGATACAATACTGAATTGAAAGTAAGAGTATATATGGTTCGAGTCATTTCGACCCACACACACACAAAGTGTACACACATATATACTACATCACATGCATTGAAAATACATTTTATGGCGACAACAAGGCGAATAAAACTCTTTGTTAGCCCATTTCATCATGCACAACAACAACAACAACATAGAACCACACAACGAGGGTTGGATTTTGTAAAATGTTTGTGACATATTGCTTGCTAGACACACTTGTTCTATAATGTATACAGAAAGGAGTTAGGAAAGGGGGGAAGAGGGTTGGTCAAATGGAGGAGGATATGGTAAAGTTTTATCATTCATCGCATAAAAATATATTCGAAGACTACTAATACAGAAGAAGAAAGAGCAAGTTATCATCAAACAAGAACCTGCTTAAAAGTTAGTTGTGTGTGTGTATATTTGATGCAATAAGGGACGACATGATGCTTGACAAACCTACATATCCACACATGTCACTTCCAATCGAAAAGCCAATGATTTACTTTGCACTCAGTCAACCTTATAGGACAAGACATTTGCAAAAATTTAGCATAACATCTCCATGCATCGAGGGACGTACAGTATTTGGTTACTTGCAACAAAAACACATTTTTTGAATAAGAAAAAAAAACAGCAAATAAAAAAACATAGATGGGAAAGAATATTCAACGTAGAATAATCAATGTGTAACTGAAGCTGATATGGTCAGCTAAATTGAGCTTTGTTTTTTTTTGTGCTCAGATTACCTCTCATACATACATTTCTGTCAACAGCAATGAACTACGATACCAATCAGCCTGTTCTTTTTTTCATTTTTTTCATTGCAGAATATTAAAAATGTGCCCAGTGGACAATATTTTTCTTTTATCAAATGTCTAAGCTTTTGGGGTCGATAAGCGATTACTTTCATTTTGTTTTTTTGTAACCATGCTTTTATCTTCTTATTCTTCTTGTTATTTTATGACAAAGTATCAGTTTGCATTGTCGATTGGTCATCAAGCAATTGAGAAATGTGGAGCACATCGATTTGAAAAATTTATAAGTTAATAGCGATGTCATTTGCTAATGTGATAAATTACCGAGATCATCTGGCTGAAGTTATGTATTTGTTACTGTCAAATTTAAAAAAACAAAAAATAGTTCAGATTCACTAGCCAACGTGCAGAACCACCAAATCGATAGTAAATCTGCACAATTCGTAATGTTTTAGGCAGCATACAGAATGACTAAGCCAGTCAGTCAATTTACTAAATGAAACAATGACATTATTTACATCTGCACATTGCCCCGAAAAAGTTACGAATTGTGCAGATTTACTAAAGAATTGCTAGTGATTTCACAAAATAGACTTTCCACTTTGACGTTAACATAATCATACCATTGTAAAACAGAAAGAATTTTCCCAGTTGAAATACATATTTCAAACTTCAATAATTGTTTGTTATCATTTATTTGACAGGACCAATCGCGTAAAAAACATGATTGAGAATTTCCCAGTGGACATTCAGTTCGAACAAATTCAAACCTGTCTGAGACTAAAACAGTTTTCTTCTAACATATCTCCCTTCAAAGAACAGAAGAAGAAGAAGATGAAGAAAAAACAATCACAGCGAATTAGTCATCAGAGATTCCGATCATCAATTCTCACACATTGGGGGTACAAATGACCCAAAGTGGCTATAGAGTAGATCTTTGCAAACAACGGACGACACAGCTCGTCCATTAGTTGCAATCGATGCTCTCTCTCTCTCTCTCTCTCTTTCTCTCAACTCGTTGACACATTTCCAGTCCATTTGATACACTTACAGACAGAAGCTCAAGCATCAGTATTTTTTTTTAAAAAAAAGGACAAAAAAACAACAGAAACAAGTGCAAACCAATGTACGTTAAGTACTATCTAAAAAGAACTTCTTGCGTATTTTGTTACAAATAAATAACTAATTCATAGATCGAGACAAACATCTAGTCCATTTCTTTTCTTATTCAACAAAAAAAAAACACAAACCATAACATATCTTAAAAATAATGCAATTTACACAAATATATATAAAAAAGATTGTCTTACTTGCTTCTAGAAGATAAAAGTGTGACGAGAGCCAATCCCAAAACTTTTCTTCTTTCGACATGCGTAACTAGCCCCATCCTACTAATCCAGATATCCATCAGTGGCCCAAACACTGATTCCATCTATTGAAAATATGTTTTAAAATAATTTTAAATTAAAAAAACAGTTGTGAATGGTAAAAATAAAACATCTCACATTTGAAGGTAATAATATCAAATTGCTAAACAGATGCCGAGATTCAACTTTAGCATTAATTTTAACTTCCGTACAACAACAAAAAGCACATCTTACAAGACTAGCTTCCCCTGAGGACAAGAATTATTGCGAATACAATAAAGAACACACTTCGAAAGTGTAATAGATTATACAACTAAAAAAGTTCTCCACTTTTGTATCCATAATTCATATGCTAGAAAACTAGAACCGATATACAATATCAGTATTTATAAATCATAACAAATCTCGAAAACGTTATTTAACTCTTACCATTTTTTAAAAGAAAATATGCTGGACTTGACATAATCTTAAAATAGACAGTACAATAATTATTATTTCTGATTGCATTATGATAATCATACAATTCTATTCTTAGAGGCGCTTTTGTACCTGTTAGGCGTGGCATAATTTTAAGGCATCTAGTATAATATTTCAACAATTTTGTGTATAAAAACATATAATGTATGTATGTATATAAAAAATATCAATATTTTTTTTTAAAGACCGGTTAGTCTTTAAAAAAAAAATATTGATATTTTTTAATTCGATGTATTTGTGGAGTTTTTAAAACGTTTGTGGCACTTCAAGGTGAGTTCAGCCCTCCTGAACCCTTCTTAGTGCATTTCATTGCCATGAAGACACTTTTTGATCTTCGGCCGTTTCACTTAGAAAGACAAAGTCGTGATTTCAATCCAATTGACGTTAATCAGTTTGGCACTTATTCAGTTTTCCAAGTTGAGGAGTTGAGATTGTTTCAAATGAACTCATTACGTCTCTTCAGTGCAGCAGCCCTTATGCGCCGAACTTATACTGTATAACAGTTTCGCAAAAAAAAACTTGGGGGCTATTTTTGTAAGCGATTTTTTTTATATTTGCAATGAACTTTAATATGTGCATTGGCGCTAGCTCAGTTTGGTGTTTGTCCAGTTTGGCACTTACTCTAATTATCATTTATTCAGTTTAGCAGTTCTTCCACTTGGTGCTCAATAAAATCCACCATTAAAACTTCTAGGCGCAGCAGGATTTTGGTTCTTCCTAGTGACAAGCATTCAACAATTATGTATTTTTGTACTAAAATATACTTTTGACTTTCAAAGGCCTCTAAAATCCTCAATTTAAATCGAATTAATGACAATAAAAAATGCTCTATTATCATAAAGGTATTGTTAAAGAATCAATATAAGTAATTGACCAATTGTTAAAGGCAAAAACTATAGACAGGCAAATGAAAGAACCATACTGAGTTTGAAAATACACAATACAAAATCAATAATAATCAAAAGTACCAGACAAAAAAGTGATTGTATGTAGCTGTCTTTCCTCTGTGGCACGACACAACTGCATATGATCACTTTTTTTTACCAAATACTATTTCAAAATCTGTAACATTCATTGCGTTACCTGACTACAGTAAAAAATACTCTGAAAAAAAAAGCAAATAAAATGCTTTTTTGTTGTGCTATAGACAATTAATATTAACGGATTTCTTAGCAAAAGAAAACCATTAAAACTTCCATTTGTTACCACCTTGAGGACATGAACGTATAACATCATATTTCACTCCCGTTTTATATTAATCTTTGTTAAACGATTCTTCACAGTATGACAGTTGCATTCACAAGATAATTGCATTTATAACGAATGCCTCATCCATAATTTCAAAATACTATAAACATTAACAGACCCCAAAACATAACACAGTCACTGAAACGTGATGCATCCTCAAACACTATTTTTCTAAATCTGTATAACAACCGAAAATGATTTAAAGCATCCCAGTCTCTTGAATGTTTGCACGAAAAACAACAATAAATGTCCTTTGAAAACATCACACAAAAAACAAAAACTTCGAGTCAAATACATTCTCAAATCAAACATCGAACTCGCTTTTATAAAAAAAAACGTCTAACTAAAACAAAATATAATCGGTCTTGTCTTATTGGTGTAGTGGTTAGGGTCTTAGCCCATGATTATGGGTTCAATCCCCGTCCAGTGTGGATTATTTTCAAATATTTCAAACAAACAAACAAATTATGAAGTTAAATAAAAGCGAGTAATAATAGAAGGAATACACAACAAACCTGAGCCATACGTTCCAGGGCTAACATGCCCATCAAGTACATCACACATTCCGTGTCATGAATAATAGCTCTTGCTACAACAGACAGACACATGGAAAGAACCATCGGAGAATCCTTAAAGCATAAAAAATTAATCAATCATTGCGATTTTTCTTCTTCTTCATAACTGATGATGAACCATCAATCAACAACAAACCTGCGCAGTAAAGATCATTCGACAAACATCTAATAACAAAGGTTTACATAACCTCGGTCCATCATCAGGTAGCACCTTTAAGGTCACTTCGAGAAACTAAAATTACCGTACCAAAAATATTATTAGATTAAACGGTATATAGAAAATCAGACTAGACGTACAAAAAAAACATTACCCTCATGATCATGACAATGCCATCATTTCTCATGTCTCGTAATAGACAAACGCTGGCATCAATAATCGAAGACAAGTAATTCTGAAGTAAAAAAGAAAACGCAATTCATTCAGTAACAATACACCACTTCCTATTTTCAACATTTTTGCTATTCTGTGTTCAAATGAAACACATCAATAGCAACCTAATAAAACAGTTCGAATAGAAACAAAAATGCAACAAGCGTCTCTTAGCATCCTTTCTTGTAAAGCAGCACAGAGCTCCATAATTATGAAAACCATTTTACAAACAAAATTTTACAAAAAAAATAGCATCCCAATTAAAAGAAAACATGCAAGTAAAATTCATGCATCAACTTAAGGCGCACAGCTTGTATTTTCTGTATTAATATTGCAGATTATGTACGTGTACAGTGAAAACCGTTTAACAGGAAACCGGATAACGAGAAATGTTTTCAGTCTGGTCCCTTAAAATATCATAAAACTCTTAACACGAAAAATAGTCCAATCCTTTCCATTTCGTTTTAAACGGTTTCTCCACTGTACATGTATATAAAAGATTTTCATATTAAACGTTGTGGGCTTTGTAGAATGCTAGTTAGACAAAACAACGGCATAGTAATGTGGGTAGAAGGTGTCAAATAACCAAAAAGAAAGATTCAAATAAAAGATTTTAAGACAAAAGGAAGTCTGAAACCATACGAAACGCTGAAATATTTTCCTAAACGTAAAATGTATCAAACAATTAAGGCGAGCAAAGTTAATAGTTTGTTCATCTCGAAACAAATATAAAATAAAATACTAAATAATATAGCCCAACGTGTGTAACTATAATGAAATAAGAACACGTAACCCGACAATGAACACAAATCAAAATTAAAGTTTCACAACCCCTTTCGGTAATCACTGTAGGGTTAGTGTATAAAGTACACTTTCAAGCAAAAGTGCAATCACTCTTAAGGCCTGCATGTCCTATAACAAATGATGACACAAACATGTCTCCATCATTTTCAAATACATCTGCTGTCATGTTCACAGATGGTAAAGTAGCACACTGTCAGCGAACAGAAGATGTTAAAAACCGCCAACTCATACAGGCACCATACATACGCAATTATGAAAGTGTGCTTCAAGTCAAAACAAATTTATTAATGACACAATTAATAATAGCACAGTAAACAGCCGTTCTTATCCCACAAAATCTCTTTAAAAACAATTGATTACCGATTTGAATTCCAGAGGACAGATTAGAATGTAGGCTTGAATGATGTGAAAACATGTCCTAAGGCTTTCATTACCAAGTTCTAAACAAATAAACAGAATATTTATTAAAGATATTCAACAAAACATAAATAAAACGACAACAAAGGGAAAAAATAAACCTGCAAACCTAAAATCGGTAAAATGTTGGGAAACATGTGAAACATTTCAGCCGTCAAGGCTGACGCATTTTCCAACGTAGCCTTCCACAATTCAAGACCATCTTCCATAAGATAGACATGTGGCTCTTGAGTAACATCCGTGCTTAAACGAATGATTGGAATCAAAACTGGATACAATTGTTCGCTGAGGATTCCCAAACCCTTCAATTAAGTAGAAGAATATTATATGTTATGAATATTACTGTTGTACAAGAAATTCGTATCGTCTTATGTGAATGGTACATTGATCACCTCGACCAAATGAAAGAGTGTGGTCAAAATAGCACATCGAAGCATATTGTGGTCAGCGGATTCATCCCACAACAGAGGAAGATACTGAGCCAGAGCTGGAGCATGGGGCCTAATGGCACTTCCAACCCGCTCGACAAGAAATGAAAGAACATGGAGTACGTGCATCTAAAAAACGAACGCAAACAGTAAAACTAAGTGCCGTTCAATCAAAACCGCAGATTTATGTACAACACAAGGGTTGAAAGGCTTACAATCAAATGATTAAAATAAGAGATTAATAATATCGATTATTGCAAACTTAAACAGTTTGATTAAAAGTGATATATCACGTAATCAATTACATAGAAATTATATAAACAAATTCCGTTTGGTCATCGTAAGTTCGCAACAGTCTTAATTGTAAGTCTACATTGGCACACACAGACAAAATGTATGAGTGCACCCTCTAGAACTATGAAAAGTTTTAAATTCTTTTATTATAAATTTCACTACGCACTGAAAATTAATTTATACCCAAAATCAAGAAGAAAACTTAGCACTGAAATACTCAAAACATGGTTCAAATATAGAAAAAAATAACTTACGGCGAGGCAAGTTAACTTGTAATTCTTGGGGGAAATAAGATCACTTGTATTTTCTGATGTATCAGTTAAAAGTTTAAACTATAGGCAAATGCAAACTTGACAAAAATGGCAAGTGTTCAGTTCATTAACACGCATCACAAAAACGTTCTCATCTTCGAAACCATTTACTGTGTTTCAGAAGATTTAATTTTTTTAAATTTTTGGCCGCTTTTGGAAAAAAAATCTAAGGCTTCGATTTTTTTTCCTCCATTTTTTCGCATTTTAAAAATTCTTTAATCTTTGGGCATTTTTAAGCTTTTTGATAATTCTGAGCCCTGTTTTAAGCCTTCCAAAGCCCTTTTTACTGTATTTTAGAGGATTTAATCTTTTTCAATTTTTAGAAAAAAAATCCAAGGCTTTGATTTTTTCACCCATTTTTTCGAATTTTAAAATTCTTGAATCTTTGGCCATTTTTAAGCTTTTTGAGACATCCGAGTCCCGTTAAGCCTTCCTGAGCCCTTTTTACTGTATTTTAAAGGATTTAAAAATCTGTTAAGTATTTTTCTGTTTTAAAAAAAATATTTCAAAATTGCTTACGAGCACGTACTCAATGGAGTTTAACATAAGAGTACGCGATTTTGAAATATTTTTTTTTAAAATAGAAAAACAATTACCAATTTTTTGTCATTCTATCACTAGATCAGCATATAGTTAAGGTGCACATTGCATTTTGAACCACCAAAATTGGACAACTTTAAATACGAAAAATAAACATATTGCCACGACTGTGTATTTTAAAAATTAACGTTTTTTCTTTAACATCGGGTTTATAGATATAAACACGATGCTAGCACTCTTTGTGGAGATTTCTCGAAATCATTTTATGATGTAGCCTCCTAAGGAGCCTGGGGCCCGACCTGGCTCTCCACAGCCCTGTTGATAACTATGACGAGTCATAGCATTTTTTCTTCCCCATTTTTGTGAAGAGGTTTAGCCCATTTTAACCCATGAAAACCCGGGCTAAACCTACTTAAACCAGTGGGCTGTGCTAAATAAGTAAAACCTGGGTTTTTGCCTGTTAATAAGAGACTCACATTGCAATGATCTATGATCTGAATTACACATTTGTGTTTTAAATGTACCGGTATACCAAATTTGAAGTTCAAATGAGCACTGGCTTAAATGGAATACCTAAGATTTGCATCGGGGTAACTTTCGATTCAGAAATGTCACACAGCAAATGAAAACATGTGAAGAAGTGGATGCCTTGTATAGTTAACTGGAAATGTATTGCACCTATTCCATTTCCATTGATGTCCCATCTGTTAATATGCGATTCATTTTTATATTGTCAAAATACATGTACTTTGACCGGTAATTTGTATCAAGAAATTTATTGCTGTAAGAAATTTGGTTAATCAAGTTTTTAAAAACGACTAAATATGTGTTTACTTAAAATTCTAAACCAAAATAACAATCATTTAGGATAAGGATTCTTCACTTACTTTCGTATCACATTCCTGGACCTGCTTCAACAAGTGGAATAGAAGACTAAAGCTCGGTTCCAAATACTAGAAAAAAAAACGACAACACAGAAATGATTATCAATTTTGACAGATACAATATATTACTCTACAAAGAAGAATCATAATTCGGTAAGAAAATACACAAAACTAAAAATATAGAATTGGTAGTTAATCAAATAATTATAAATTTAGATATATAAAATCCACATGATAACTCTTGTGTGGTTTATCAACTAAACAAATGTAGACCTCAAGTTTAAATTAAGCAACAAATACATATCTAAAAAGTAAAAGAATTCTTTAA
This sequence comes from Brachycybe producta, assembly GCA_036925085.1. NCBI lineage: Eukaryota > Metazoa > Arthropoda > Diplopoda > Playtdesmida > Andrognathidae > Brachycybe > Brachycybe producta. The sequence continues at coordinate 4,277,750 of JAUPFP010000004.1, forward strand.
ATGTACTACTATGACGTGTAAAATGTTTTGCAAAAAAAGACACAAGTTAATATAAAACGCCACAAATAACAGCAAAAAAAAAGTAAATCAAAAGATTGCATAAATATAATTTAAAAACAAAAATCAAAACAACTTTATTCTCGTAATTTACTCCAGTGAATGCCGTCATCGTAACCAGTTGCAAATCTTACAAATATCTATAAATTTACTTAAAATAAAGCTAAGCTAAATATATGATGCAAGACAAAACTCTCTAGTGAGTCTACGGAAAGATCATACGTTTGACATTGTTTAAGCTTCGTACTATCCTCTTTAAAGCATTCACAATAATAAAGCTATTTACATATCTTAATGCCTCCTTTATGAAGTAAATTAAAAAAAAACGATCTCAATTCTTGACTTTTGTCTTAGAAGGCAAGCAAACATGCAAAGTTACTGTATAATCACTGGACAAATACTATAGATCTGCGAACGGTGTTTACAAAGAACGAGTGAGAAAAACATACTTAGTTTCTTCATCACCAACCTATAGGAAATTTGCCTTTGTACTTTTCTTTTAATGTCAATAACAAGCCTGGTGGGTGGAAACGAAAAAGACTCGACATGGGTGATTATAACGATATTCGACAGCCTAAGTCTTGTCATTACTTAATTGACAAACTTTTATCTTGCTCCTTGCAGACCTCCAGTACGCTAATGAGTATTGATTGATCTCTAAAGCATAATGCAAGTAGTAATCATTTAAAACATTCAGTTTCGAGAGACCAACCAAACAATGAACGAACACAACATTCCGATGGCAATTTCTCTCCCACAGGAGCAAAGAAATCTACCAAACAAAACAATAAGAAATTTTAAACAAATAGCTGTTATAACAGCCACCGATGCCTATACCAATCATGACATATATACTCATTATTCTTCACAACAACAGTTATGCCTACAGACGCAAAATAACACTAGCTAATTACGAACATCTGCCATCTAATATTTAAGCATTATGTTTCAGTCATTTTTTTTTACATCTTCGAATACTGTCGGCCCCGTAGAGACGAACAAACGATAGTACTCGACGACATATAGCAGCTAATAATTCAATTTGGAGTTGACTTGCACAAAAAAAACGATGCAAACAACAGTTACTAATGTAAGTGATGGCATTTGGCCAATTAAATAAATAAAAAAAACACTGTATGGGTTTGTCCACAAGGAGATTAAATTTAACACTAATGAATTAAGATTCGACATTTTTTTCGCTCTATACTTTAATGTCAATTAATGTTATAATTGTCTTTTCAATTTGCTAAATTATTGCAAGAAAAATCGATGCAGCTCAATTTACTGAACTTTAATCAAGAAAGACTAGAATATCAAGCTGCTGCTTTGCAAGTCAATTTGATGAAACATCGTTCGTTACGAGTTCTGAACTCGTATCTCGCAAAGAAATCTCTTAGATCTAACAGAATGGCAACGTGAATTTAATAAGTCATTGAAAACAATGCATTCAGACTTGAAACATTCAAGACTTTTGTTTGTAAAACCTAAATATTTGCAATGCTGTTGTTTGTCATAAACATACACTAACTCTATGACATATTTTCTGACAATATGTTAGAGAGTTTCTCACTGAATGATTGAATATATAACATCTCAATGTATAAAAAGTTCGTCACACAACAGAATATAATCTACCCCCCCCCCCCCGGGTATATCTAAAACGTCACTCAAAATAAAGCTAAATGTAAAACAAGAATCGCAAAATTTTGTGTAGCGACTTTTTAAGTGTTACGATCTTTAAGCTTAGCTTTGCCTTTAGCAAAGTTTTAGAACACAGCTGTAAGACTCACAAACTCTTGTCATATAAAATACGAGGTTTGAACTTTCTTTACTCAAGCTTATCATAAGTTAATAAAGTAAGTGGCATAATTCGACTATGAATAACTATAGGGCCTATATCCAACCTAATAAACTGTATCATGATTTCCACTTTTTCCTGGACAACGTCTCGTACCGAGTGAGGTCGGTCAAATAATGAAGATGACTGATAGAAGATGCGACATACGAGTCGAATTTGGCGAGATGTGGTTTATGATTGGCTGTCCTGCCTGACGTCAACTCCTTAATGACGGAGTAATTATGAAAGACGAACATAACGACCATGTTTCGACCGGGTTTCGAACCTGGGACCCCCAGCACTACACGCTGAGGCTACCTCCACCGTGCTACCGAGGAGTCGGCTACACTGCATACAGTATTTTATTATTAATATCAAAATACCATTTTCAAATTCTATTCCCAATTTTTAGGTACAGGTGTACAGGATAGGCTTAGGCTTTCACCAAATATTAAACTTTTTCAAACATGAACAAAAACTTAAAACTAAATAACCCCTCCCTTCTAATCAAAATTCTAGCCTCATAACAAATGTTAATTTAGCAATGAGAATATTATAGGACAATTAAGTTGGATACTTACTGGAGAAAACTGTTCCGTGTTGAATTCAAAATCATCAACAGGTACAAAAATCATTAAGGAAAACATAACCAACATTCTAATACAGGTCTACATTAGTACAACAAAAAAAGGATATAAACTTTAAGCGCTTCGGCAGCAGTAAGACGTACGACCAAATCCTCTTCGGGCCTCAACAGAGGCAGAATGTTATCGTAAAGAATCGGACGGAGATCGGGCGATAATTTTACCGAAACCCACTGACCAATTAGCCATACAACACGACGACGTATAATTTTGTAGCTGTAAAAATGATTAGTCGGTATTAAGAAGAGTATTAAACTATACAACACTGATAACAAGAAATTATATGAGCACACACACATTTCATTCATATTCTGTGTTGCAACAGATTCATTGTTAAATAAAATAAGTTACTAAGATATTCAACAAACCTGCCCTCGTTGCGTCTCAATTCTTTTAACAACGACGATACGAGCCAGTTGTCGAAATCGACTTCATCGTATAAGTCAAAAGCCGCCAAACCAACTGCATTGTAAACTGAAAATTGTTGAAATGAAACTTATTTAATGCAGGATACTCTATTCTATTCTTCTATTCGTTAAAAAGCAAATATCTATAGGCTTAATTTTTTCCTTTTCCAAACATTCTACTTACTTGCATCTCTTAGCAAAAGTGATGGCATCGAAGTAAAATCTGTACAAGATTCGTTCTTCGTTAACAGATCCAAAAGAACCGGAGTCAGAACTTCTCGATACTCGTGATATACTGCCAAGAACAAAAGCTCAGTCGAAACTCTTAGACTGTATCGCCAAGAATCTCCCTTTTCTTCCAAAGCTACGAAGAAAACGATCACAAGGCAACATTAAGAATATTTTCATTACGTTTGTTTTCTAAATTTGTGTAAATTATACCGAAACTTTCAGGATCTTCTTCCCATAGAGCCAAATCGTCAGACGTTAAAAGAAAGTAATGTGACAAAAGTTTATGACACATTTCAATCAAGATGGGAGGTGTAAAGAATCCCGTTTTTATCCTATAAGCTTCCAGAATATTTGGATCTTTCGTTTCTAATTAAATTAAATTATTTGTAAATAGATCACAAGAAAAAACACCTCGTGTGGTTTGTGGGTGTTACCTTCGACTGTTTTGGCCGGTTTATACTCAAGACAAAGAACAATCTGCTTGACCAAATGCATACTTTGTACAATAAACCTCTCGAAAAGAAGGCCTGAAAAAACAAACGAAACAGAATTGAACGGAGTTTTCATCAGAAAATCTAGAAAATCTCGTGGTGTTTTTTTACCTTCTTCTTTGCTTTGTATAATGTAAATAAAAGTAAATTGCAATGTTGGTTGAATAAATTGAATAAATGAAAATGGATGATGATCTAAAACATCCAGCAGCTAAAATAATAATGTAAAATTTCATATTATGAATCGGAAACCAAAATAGGAGCACTTTTTATAATTATTCTCGAACTTACAACTTTTGTAAGTAATATAATATATTTTTCTAAGGTTTCTTTCAATTGCAAATTGGAAACAAATTGCCTTCCTGAAAGTTAATGAAAAAGAAACTGTTAACAAATCATAGCAGAAAACCAAAACAAAAATGATAAGAATGTGTTTCGTAATTGTTTGGATGCGATCGAATAAAAGTAACAAATTTCTACAATTAACAAGAAGTTACTGGGAACAAACACATTTATACAAATAATTCAATGGACATAAGTAATAAAAGTTTTTAATTTAGGCAACTTTAAAACCTAATTATCACTTGTGTTCAGTTTTGAAGTTAGTGATCTTTAAATTTACCACTTGCTTATTTACACAGATTATGTTAGTTGTAAATACATTCAATTAAGATTCAATTTTATGTTTACTGCATTCAGTTTAGAAACATTATTTTTCAGCCTTATGCCCGATGCACACCAAGCTGACAAAAGTGCAACATGAGTTATAGACAAAAACACAACAAAAACGCCAGAAAAAAACAGATTTTTAAAACAAAACAGAACTGAAATAACTGTCTGCTGTACTCAAGACAAAACCAGAACAAATTTATGAGAACAACACAAACAAATTGGGTTTTCAGTTTTCAAAATATGCTTCAAAATAAAAAATTATAACAATCTTAAACAAATGTTACACGTTTAGTAACAAAAAATGATTTAAAACTTGACATAAAAAGTTTATTTTTAAAATTATTAAAAATTTCACAAATGAAAAAAGTAACTTTTTTCACTTTTGATGCATCTGTACCCGGCACGGGCACCGGCGCCTTGCTATAAAGTACAGAAGCAAATAAAGCGGCGATCACGTTAGAAATATTTTAAGCGGCATTCATTGCAATGTGTTCTTGAATTAATTGCAATTGCCAATGTGCTAACACTCTTGCAAGACTTTTAAAGTGGTTTCTTGACATCGTCTTACAGAAAAAGCTGATCTTCGTCTTTTTTTAAAGAAACTGTGCAATATTCACAGCAATATTTATTTTATTTCTTACACGAAATCTTGCGAAAAAAAAGTAGTCAGCAAGATCGTCGCTTTAAACCATCGAAATTCTTTTAGTGTGGATCTGTCCAGGTTAATTTGCGCTTGCTCTCCAAACCGAGTTTTGGGTTCGGCACAATATGTAACCAAAGCGTAATAACATAGTGGAGCATCAACTAAAGCAAAAAGAACTGCCATAGGCCTATTTGGCTGCTAGCAGAGCACTAATTGTAAATGTAGTGGAATCTTGCAAGAAAAATTGCCGATTTGATCGCCGCTTTTGAGGTTTCTATTCTTGCTGGAAGTACAACACATTTACTTTTCTAGTTTCTAATAGGACCTTCTAACATATTTTGAATTTTTAATTATAAATTTGATTAAAAAGTGTACGTCTACTATGTAAAGCTAATTTACAGATTAAAAACCTAAAATTAGCACCTGTATTTTACTACTCATTCACTTTCAATTAAAACTGGTTCAGTTTTCCTCTTTCAGTTCTTCTCAGTTCTGATGAACTATGGTTTATTTGAAAAGTAAAAATTACTTTTCACTAGTAGTTCATTATAAACGAAGAAAAGAACAGTACATTTTCTCATTACTGCTCAAAACTAACCAAATATGAATTTTAAGATTATTTAACCTTATAGCATTACTTTTACGAAATTCCTTTCCAAACAACGTACGAATAACGTTACAAATATATGACTTACTTAATTCTAAGGTCGTCTTCATTCGTTCGAAGATAACAGTTAGAAAAAGAACGACATCGTTCACTTTGTGAGGTTCCTTAAACCCGTGAACGACCAATTTACGAAGGACCTTGAGCGAAAGAAGTGCTTTGTCCAACGTCTGTAAAGATAGGTAGTTCCCTTCGACAACCTGAACGCAAAACTGTTGCGTGTGTGTATTCCACAGATTCATAACAAAATTGAATATATTAGCCGTCAACTGCAAAAAAAAAAAAAAATGTTGAAATTAACAAAATCGAAACTCTTCAAATAAATTCAATGCTTTAATAACCTCCTGAAAGTGCCTCCTGTCCCCAGCAAGACGCTTCGAAGCCAAAGACTTTGTTACATGATTAAAAACTAGTAATGCTCGATGTTGTACGACTTCTTCTTCTTTTTTGACAGCTTGGAGAAGAGAAGGAAGCAGCTCGGGCCAAAACTGCGGATAGTCGAGCCTCGCAATCTTAGAAATTAACACAGCCAACTGAGTTGCAATCTGAAACGAACACAAAACCATTAAAAAACGCATTAAAAATAATCCGTCGGTCCGACCGTTACCTGGTTAATCGGCTCGTTTAAGCTGCACAACAGCTTCTGTCGTAGATCCGCTCGTTCCTCTTCGCCGATACAACCTTTAAGGACACTACAAAACACAAAAAATAATGTATAAAGTGGTTTAAACAACCTGTTACGATATCGAAACGAGCTTTACTTTGTGTGTTGCCTCCTCCAGTTTCGTTCGACTCCATTCTTTACATAAATAACAGCTTGAAGCCGTACGTTAACGTCCAAATCGTATTTTAGAACGACTGACTGCAAGAAAGAGAAAAGAGATAGAAAAAACCGCGACAAGAAGATAAAAAGAAACAACCAATGATACCATGAGAGCCGAATGGAATCCAGGATTCGTTTCCCATTGCTTTAATTTCTCTTCTGCTGGTTTCAGGACGCTTGGATCTTGACTAGACGCATGAACCAATGTCTGTAACACTTCGGTGCAATTCACATTTTCTTCGTTTCGGACTCCTACGAGAGATAAAGATATGAAACGTGAAATAAGGCAGATTAGACCAGTGCACTCCACTGGTCTACGGTGAAATATGAACGCTTTTATTATACGGCTACTAGACGCAAAATTGATTTATAAGGATTAGTAAACAAATAATAAAGTGTGAAGATTGGCTTACCTTCTCCCCATGATCCAATACAAGCGAAATTTACGTCCATTTCATCTCAAATGTCCAAAAACATTCCTAATAAAAACAAAATTACAACAAACACACTCCGCTTTTTCAAGTACAACCAAAGGAAGTGGGCGGAGTTACGAACCTTCACGTCACGATTATGATACGTCATCGACGACCTTATTCTAACCTCCTTATCCTAAATGCCTGCTCATTTTCTTCTAATTCAATAGTAATCTTGAGAAAAAGTATGGCGTCCATATCGTCTGTTAAAACCAATAGGTGGCGCAATGTTCTGTACCCTAAGCAGTCTATCTTTAAACCAATTTTTAAACAGGAGTCACATAGAAATTATACGTCATAAAATGTTTTCAATTAAAAATAAAAAATAAATGAACGAACTTCATTTATATTTAAGTTTTATTCGATTTTTTACAGTTCACTAATAATATTTTTGAATTACAAAACAAGAAAATTAAACAAAAACATGTTTTTTTTTGTTGAACTCGCTTTTATAAAAAAACGGTTTAAAAAGTAAAAAGTAAAAAAACAAACAATAATCTCTTCTTGTCTTGTTGGTGTAGTGGTTAGTGTCTCAGACTCTCAGCCCATAGTAACGTTGGTCATCGGTTCAATCCCTTGCATTGTGAATTGTTTCATTTTTTTTTCAAATAATTCAGAAGGTGACAGTGGACAAACAAACAAATTATGAAGTTAAATAAAAGCAAGTGAAAAAAGAAATGAATGTAATTTATTTGCATTTAAATTTTATTGTATCTAAAAAAAATTAAAAAATATTAATGAAAAAAATGAATACTAAAAAGTTGTTTAACTTTTCTTGACAATGTGTTTGTGTAACAAAGTATTTTTTTTTTGGTTCTGTTGATTCCTGAGAAGATTTCCAAAGTTTTTAAGACAAAAATTCAGAAATGCATTTAAAATGAGTTTCTGAACTAGCAAAACAGCCAAACTAATTAATTTGATTTTTTTAATTTAATTTAATTTATTATTTTATTTTTATTTTGTATTTTATTTGTATTTATTATTTTATATTTATTTATTTTATTATAATGTATTCTTTTACTTATTTATTTTATTTTTATTTATTTTATTTCATAAATGACAGGAGCAAAATTCACAGGCAATTGTGCCCAGCATTAGAATTTCTTATCCTCCGCCCTTTTATGACAGCCGGACCAAGTAACAAACTAATTAGAAATTGATGACGTTCATAAAAGGGCTGAGCAAAAGAAATTCTAATGCTGGGCACAATTGCCTGTGATAAACTGTAGTTTAATTTTGCTATTATTATCCCCTTCCCTTTTTATATTTGAAAGAGAAAATGAGCTTTTCGTTTTCTCTGGTGTGCTCATGTGCATCATTTGTTCCTTTTTTACTCCTTTCATTTCAATTTTAGCCACCCCTCCCACTTTTTTTCAACCCTACACATTTCTCTCTTCCCCCCCCCCCCTTCTACACTTTCAAACCTTTTCCCCTCTCCAATTTAATATCATGGGGTTCCTGGATGGGAAGGGTGCAACATATAGTTGACCTTGAGAAACAAAAGCTGTTCATTTCTTCATTCATTTAAATTTATATAAATTCCGACGTGCTTCAAGGGTTTTGTACAGTGTTACTCCACACACACACACATGCACAGACCTGGGATATTATATATATAATTTTATCTTATTTTATTTTTATTTAATTTATTTTAATTATAGATCTGATGGCATCCAATCTTTCCTTTTCTTATTTCTTTTATTTTCTTTTTTGACACACAATGAGGTACACAACAGTAAACCATTTCATAGAAAAAAAACTGATTGACAACACTCAAAAGTTTTAAAAAGTAGTGATAATCGTGAAGAGAAAAGGAAAAACAAGAAAACATGAGGATGCAATGCTAATGATCTAATCAACAGGGTCCAGAACATTGCGCCATTTATTGGTTTTAGCAGACGATTTTGGCGGATTACTTTTACCAACAGCTGAAATGAGCAGGCCTTTAAGATAAGTAGGCTATGCCTTAATCTAACACATAGCCTCCAACCTCCTTGGTGCAAATATACCCTCCTTATTCTCCTATATGCGACGGAGGCTAATTGTTACTCTGTCATTTTTTCTGGGGACGTGTCGCTTGAAGCTTGAACGTGGCGTGTGTTTGAGGGAACAGGTAAGAAGCGAAACAGATCATTTTTCACGGTTTTAACATTTTTTTTTGTGCCGTATTTACGCAAAAAGTAGCCAAAATGTATCGTACACTTGAATTAATTGCACATTTCATTGATTTAAGCTTAAAAAGATGCGTTTTTTTACATTTGGATCGACCTTTACGGTGACGTTACTATGGACTCTGATCATGTGTGCAACACTCGTTCTGGGCACCACGGAAGATACGGGAGCTCGACTTTTAGTCGCGAAACAGATTCACAACAAGTATTTAGTCGAGGGAAAAGACATTCTTGTCGAATACACAATTTACAACGTTGGAAACAGGTAAAATTATCTCCAGAAACAAATTGATTCAACTTCCTCCACTCTCTTTGCTGTTTGCGTTTAACTAACCTTACCTTTACAGTGCTGCTCTTAAAGTTCAATTGACCGATGCTTCGTACCCAGAAGATACTTTCGAAGTAGTTAGGGGTCTTCTCAGCATTCATTTGGATCGTCTCGCACCGTATCCTTTCGTCTGTTCACGTTTTTTTTTTTTCGTTTTTTGTTAAATCTTGACTCTGAAGTTAACAGATCGACAAACATCAGTCATTCGGTCGTCTTAAGACCCAAAGTTCCAGGATATTTGAACTTCTCGGCAGCCGAAGTACGATACTTGTCTCTAGAAACGGCAAAAGAAGAACAGGTGATAATAACAGAACTGAGATTCTAAAGGTTCGATTCTCAAAATTTTGTTTCTCTGTTGCAGTTTGGATACAGTTCTGAGCCCGGACAAGGTGACGTTGCTTCGTTTCGTGACTTTGACAGGAAGTTTTCGCCTCATTTCGTACGTTTGTATACAGATGAGTTGTTTATTTCCGTTTTATAAATGGTTTTTGTCTTTTATGCAGTTGGATTGGATAGCTTTTGCAATTATGACACTTCCTTCGTTGGGAATTCCATTTTTTCTTTGGTTCAAAAGCAAGTCCAGATACGCGGTTTCTACTTCTTCAAAGCACAGCTCGAAAAAAAATTAAAAACTGTCTGACTTTTAATAAAGAAATCGTTTTTTGAAATGTTTGAGTTTCGTTTTTATGTTTTAGTTAATACTGATCAATATATAACGTTTCAAATGTACACAAAATTAAAACCTCAACCAAACACTGAATTAACTTGTAAACGTGATTCAAAACACCTTTAAATTACGTGCTGTTAATTGACCTAGTTCGTTTAGTATTTTTGATAAAAGGTGGCCCCTTAATTAAGTCAAAACTAAAACAACGCCTTTAAAAAGTGAGATTATTGACTCAAGAAAGAAAAACTGTCACAAAAGTGACAAAAAACCGTTTAACACAAAAACGAAAAACATGCAAATTATATCTTCTGGTCCATTTCATAAGAAAATCACAAAAATGCTTTTAACATGAAAACATAATGTAATCCCTTTAATTTCGTGTTAAACGGTTTCCATTGTGCTTCATTAAGATTTCAGAAAGTAATTGATACGGTTTCACAGTTACTTTCCGACTTGTGAAGAAATTACATTGGATTTCATGAAAATATCCGATATGGATTGCTGTTAAATTCCCCAAAACACAAAAATTATAATTAGAAAAATATATTATTTATGAGCACGTAATTTAAATCCCCTTTTAATATATAATTATTACTTTCAGTTACTTTAAAGCTTTGATTCAGCATTGAACAACGCTTGCAATTTTCTGCTAAGCATAATATTTCCAGAAAGTTTCAATTTCCCAGATGTGAAAGCCTAGAAGAAAAATGGTTTTTTAAAAAAAATATTGTCAGAATTACGAGTGATAACTTACCTTCATCGCATCGAGTTTTCCTTGCACCAAATCCAACATGTCATCGTCTTCTAGAGTTAGAGTACACTGAGGTTTTGCATTCTCCGGTGTTCCACGATAAACTATCTTGCCACCTCCCGACGTACGCAAATCTACAGCTAATATATTACAAATAAAGCAGCTATTAAGTAAAAAAAAATACCTATAATTTCACATGTAATTAAAAAAATAGCCTCACTCCACTGAGCAGCTGCCTTTCCGTTCTTTAAAATGTTCCACAGAAAGAGAGCATTCACTTTTGCACTCAATCCAGGAACTTTCGATGCATGTTCACCAATTTTTGCAAAAACTTCATCACTTTTGAGTTCCTTTGTATTAAAAATAAAGAAATCCCTTGAGATAAACTTAATTCGAAATGACAAATGTGTAACTCACTGAAACAGCATTTGTCTGATTATTCGACTTTGAAGACGTAGTCACATTGATCAAATCGACATAACCACCAGACAAAATTACTTCACCAGAATCTAAATTCTACCATAAGCAAAGATCATGTTATAATAAGACGCAGCCAGTGGTCGAACGGGAAATATATTGCCTTGCACTGAACAAAGACTCTATTCTGTTCGATCCACATATTGATCTCGATGGTCTGTCCAGGAAGAACGGGTTTAACAAATCTCGCTTTCATAGAACGAAATTTCTTAGGATCGTTATTAGCGTAACGACGAAGAACTTCTTTGGCCACAATGCCGTAAGTACAAAGCCCATGAAGAATGGGACGAGAGAAACCTATTTTAAAACACACAAACTTCAAACATAAGAAACTTTTCTCATTAAAATTATTGATGTCGCAGAACTAACCGGCGGCTACTGCGAAATCAGGATCAATATGTAATGGATTTACATCGCCACTAAGACGATAAAAAGCCCCTTGATCTACGAATATGGTCTTCTTGACCGTTGTGTCTGGTTTACGAGAAGGTGCTTCTACGGTCGCAACTTGTTTGTCTGAAGATCGCGGACCTCCAAATTTTCCAGCACCAACGATGAAAAGCGATGATTGCGTATGTAGAACTTTTGTTTGGCCGCGATAACAATCAACTAAAAATGTGTCACATAATGAGAGTCTATTTTTTACCAATTTATCGTAACGAATATACCGTTAAGAATTATAACTGCTCCAGAATTTTTATCGAGAATGTCTACCAACGAGACTCTCGATTCGAGAACGTCTTCTGGCAACAAAGGCTCGAGTATTTCCAAGTATTGCTCTCCATGAAGAAGCTGAAAATATATAAAAACACGACGACGGTCGAAAGACGCGAATGAAAAACTGAAAATATTTCACTCACTTGCATTAGATTAACGTTTAATCCGTCAACACCGCCCGTTATTATTCCAGACTCAAGCATTGCCGCCTGCATCGGAACAATTCCAAAAGTTGGTAGAGGAGCAAAACCTTCGCTGTTCTCGTAAAGAAAACGCAAATGATCTTCATCTTGCGTAGAAACTCCGACTAGAAATGAAATTTTACAATCGTAACATATTAAAGACAGGAAAAATCGTAATTTCATTTTCTAAAACAAACAAATAACAAGCTTGGTTTTCTTACCACCTAAAGCATATAAAATAACATCTTTGCTTGTGTAACGAAAAGTGGAAGGTGGGAAGACGTGACGCATTGCTTTCTCCGTACTAATGCCACTCACGTTCGAAGGAACGATGCCTCCTTTAGAGTTTTCAATTGCCTCCATAATGGAACCAAAAGAATCTGAAATAGGTTTTCAACAAATCCAAATTATGATTTTCAACAATTAAACTGCTTCACATGAGACGATATAACCATTGACGCTGTTGATAACCAAAGAATCCGTCATATCTGTCGCTTTACTCCATGCATCTCGCACAATTTCGGGAGTAACGCCATCTCCGCTTCCGCTACGTCGCAACATCGCTCCTCGAGAACGTTGCAACTGAACTAAATCGAACATATACAAATGAAGTCTTGTTTCTGAAAACTTATTGTTTATGATACAAAAAAAATCGAAGTGTTTTAAGGCTACTTTATGAATTTTTATCTACAGTCTCGTTATAAAATTTAAATAAAAAATAAGTCTAAATTCCAAATTTCACCCCAAAAAAGTTTAAAACCTTCCCTTCAACCACACTTACATTTTCCAACCCAGCCACCAGCCGTTTCAAAGATGCCTCCATTTTCATTACAAGATTCATGACACAACCAAACTACGACAGGAGCAATGTACTCTGGACACAGCTGGCTGAAGATATCTAAAAATAAACACAAATTCAACATTCGTTAAACCATTCCATTGATCCACCATGATTGATACGATACCTGGTGGCAAGATGTTTTCTGTGAGACGAGATGCTGCCATCGGCACTATAACATTGATGTGAATGTTGTGTTTGGCACCTTCGATGGCCAACACGTTACTCAAACCAACCAAACCCATTTTAGCTACAAATTCAGAATCATTCTGACAGTTAAAAGCGTGTTTCAATCAACAAACATAAATCAAGAGTTCAAACCAGATCCATAGTTTGCTTGTCCAAAATTTCCACACAAACCAGCCACAGACGACGTCATGATGATTCTAAAATTAAAAAAACCCCTCCGTTATAGAACCGATCGATCGATCAAAACTGTTTCAATTACTAACTTTCCATATTTTTGTTTGCGAAAATGTGACCAACAGGCTCGAGTCAACATGAAAGCACCACGAAGATGAACCCGTTGAACTAAATCCCAGTCATCGTCGCTCATCCTTTCGAAAGAACGATCTCGTAAGATACCGGCATTGTTAATCAGGATATCTGAAATAAGAAACCATGTCATGCATGCCGTTAGATTTTCTTCGTTCTCGAAGTCGGCAACTCATATGAAACCTATTCTTCCGAAATTGTTCAATGCCGACTGCAAAATCTTTTCGGCATCTTCGACCGAATCTAAAACAGTAACGTCATTCGAATGAGTTCTCGAAAGAAGACAATCGACTGATCGAATGTTGATTAAATTTCATGATAGCTATACTGTAGTTAGCGACAGCTTTTCCTCCGTTCTTTCTTATTTCATCGACGACGATATCGGCCACCTTCTTATTGCTTCCCTCTCCACTCGACGTGCCGCCGAGATCGTTTACTAATGATGAAAAACATAACAATTTTGTCACACCCTGTACTATGTTATCTCTATGGTGTATACAATGTGCCTCAAAAATATCTAAATAAAATTGAAATTCTAAAATATACCAACTACGGCTGCTCCTTTCGAAGCCAAAAGCAACGCATAAGCCTTTCCCAATCCTAAATAACAAATATAACTAAAGATTAGACTGTATTTTTGCAATAATAAACGTTATAAAAACAATTCAAACTGACCTCCACCTGCTCCTGTTACAATTGCAACTTTTCCGTCAAATTTCAAAGCCATTTCAAAAAGATATCTAACTAATAATGTATTTTTCAATCTAACACAAATGAAACTGCAAGTTTAGAGCAGAATGTTGAATGCAAATGACGCAGATATCAATGACAATTTGTAATAAAAGCAACTGTTTACGTTGGTTCTCTCATAGAGTTGCATTGAAGCTATGCGGAAAAAACAACTTCTAGAGCATGTGACGTCATCCACCATTAAATACCCCTATTAAGACGTGCACTGAATAAGAAAAGAGATGGAGAAAAAAAAACTATGTCGACTTTTGATTCAGTTTTTATTTAAGCAGCTGCTGGCTATTCTTTCTTGTAATAGATAAAATATACTTTTAAATTGTGAACATGTTTTTTTTTAAATAAATGCTATCCTTGCTATTTCGCATAGGGGGGCAAGGAGGAGCTAGCTGTAATATTCATTTGACAAAACAAATAATAAAATATTATTGAAACTACGAGGAAAAATAAACAAAAAAATAAGAATATTAGTTCATTACAACAACTATTTTTAATTTGTTCAAATTATTAATTATCAGTTCAAAATAATGACAAAGACGGAAACTTGGCAAATAATTTGCAACTTAAAAAACTCGAAAAATGGTTCAAAACAGCATTCGAGAGTCTTCAGTAAAACAGGATTTTTTTTATGTTTAAACGTTCAGCCACGAGTTCTAGTTGAAATTTAATATCTTAAATTCGGGCCATTATTACAAATTAAATTATATTTAACTAATGAAATATTTTTAAGTTAAAAAAGTGCAACTCTAGTAACTTTTTTTAATCTGTCACTAAATTACTGTTGCCATATTTGAAAATTAAACCACGTATGCATATAAAATTGCTTCACCAACAAACAGCAATTTTAAGAAGGTTCGAAAAACGCATAAACGCAAAATGAAAAGCGAACCTGGAGGCAAAATATCTTTTGTGACACAACACGTTCCCTTCAAAAACTATTAATTTTTGCCAACAAGAAGTTTATTTCGAAAGATTGACAACATGAAAATACTTATTAATACTTCCATAGTATTTGCTATTTTGAAACGTAGAATAACCAAATTTCGAAAATGAGCTGCTCATACAACATCTTAAACCAATAATATACAATAGGCCTTGCAAGAACAGAAAATATTAAGAAGGAATGACAAAATCGAAATTCAGCAATCACAAATACCCTATTTTTTTCGACTACATTTTTCATAATGACCTACGAGCGAGCGTAGTGTTTTAAAAAAAAAACATTTCTTCACGAAGTAACTTGTTTATTGCATCGTCTTCGTTGACAACAAAGACTACGATTATTTTCAAGCACATATCGCACAGTTTTTTTAAAAGCATAGTTTTAACAAAATCAAGTAGAAAAAAGTTTACAAAATAATCTACAAGAATGACAAAAAGAGAAATTTGGTGATGCCAATCTGAAAACAAGTTTCTAAAAAGTTCTCTTCATAAAATTCTTTCTAATAAAACTTCAGGCATAATTTATAGAACGCAGAGTTTAAGATTTTTTTCACTTCCATCAATCACATTATTTTAAAACAACATAAATGGTTTTTATAGTGATTACTTTTCAAACCATGTACGTGTCCAATCTAAGTTTACCGTCATTTTCAACAAGAAAAAGCGTGTCGGATAGCGCCTGTTCAACTATGGCTTCGTGTGCAGCATCACTCATCTAATTAAAAAGACAATTTCCTCGGTTAAGATAAGCAAAAAAAAAAAAAAACCACCAAAATCATTAAACATACAGCTCGAAATTTCACTTCCTTTGGAGGATATCTGAACTTTGGACCAAAATTAACTGAAATCTAATCAAAATCAGAACATTGAAAGAAACCGAACACCATTTACATCAATTAATTATATTTAAACACTCATTACCACTGCATTCTTGTAGATGGAGATTGCAGGATAATACGTTCCCTCGTAGATATCGTTCCAACCAGTCCCCTGACATTTACCGTTTTTATAAAAAATAATTTGACTATTCTTCAGAGATTTAAGTTGACGAACAGCCAATTGCAAATCGTCTTTGTCTTCGTAATAGAGATGACTTTTAAACTTGACTAACGGCTGTAAAGCAACAAATTACAATAATATAAGAATAAATAGCAACTTAAACATTTTAAAAACTAAACAAACAAAAAAAAATAATGTACTCACTCTATCTTTGAATGTGCCAGGTAACGAAATGGGTGTTCCGTTGCCAAGATCGGGCAATTCGATAAGAAAACCAAGAGTGTCTCCTTCTCCGTAACCATTGCTGAAATGTTTCCCGCGACTCTCGTGAAATTTGGTTCCTTTACGAGAACGCCAAGCGTAGCTGAATCGATCGTAACCAAGTGGTGCTTGCAAATTACCTGAGGAACAACAGCACGTGTGATTTCCCCAAGTTTTTAATAAATAAAAAACCACCTCAAGAACTTTTAAATTAATATTTTGGAAAAACCATATTAAGTGATGATAAAATATAAAGAAATATATATATACAACATAAACACTTCCCGTATATTCCATTATTCATCGATTTATCCACCAATGTGACATCATGTCAATATCAAACATGCTAAATTTTGAACCTAAACGTCAGCAACGATCCAATGAAAACGACAAACTGTTTTTAAGAAATAATTTCCACATTTCTGTGAGCCTATTTTCAACTTTATAAAAAAAAAATTTAAAAATAACGTCTGCTTTAAGTTTTGTTACCAATTTTCATAAGATTGCTTCTGGAGTTTATACACAAATACAGAACATGTTCAGTACTGAAAAAAGTCGAAGAAATTATGTTTTCTTTGGTATATTTCTATTATTTTTATCGTGCAAACTTCTCCCAAAAAATTAATTTAAAAGTGTTGAAGTTTAAAAAAACCTGTGTTCCCTGAAAAAACTCCTGTACTTGTTTGTTATATGTTTAATGTTACCACAAAAGTGAAAAGTCAGCTATTCTACTAAATTACTTCGAATATGCATTGTAATATCTGTTTAAAGACTAGAAAAGTAAATGAATGAAATAACAGCATTTTCATTACTATTGTTTTGAAAATCTACATTTTTTTCTGGATCACTAACTTCCATATTCTAAAACAATGCATAAAATAAAGTTAAAATTAAAACATAAAAAAAGTTAAAGCTCTTTATAGTGAGTCAATGAAACGTTTGGTGGTCTATGTTAACTTTTAACTAAAAAAATACTTCCTTCAATTATATCTTTTGGTGTAATGCCTGATTTTCCACTTGGGTATATGAATTTAACATTAGAAATAAGAATAAACCTAAAGGTTGCGACCAGCCGATTCTCGTAGCCGAATTCTCCGGCATTTCATCAATGGTGACCTCATAATACCAGACTCCACGATTGACTCCGTGGGTGCCTCGTACCATGCAGTAGCCCTTTTCACCAGTAACCGACAAGCGGTCGTCTGAAATTTTCAGCTGTGGAGCTAAAATGACACCAATTAATACTGTTTTCAATCGCAAGCAGTAAAACTTTTTTTAAGAAACCTCTATCATGTAATGCCAAAAGAACCATCGGAGGCATCAGAGTACGGTAGAGCCAGCCCGGAATTGGCTTTCCAGCCCAATCTAAACTGTCATCGAACTCCTGACGAAAAGGAGCATGAGCATCCGGTTCAGCCAAAATGTATCGATAACCATCCTTATTAAAAGGATGTTCCAAAGGATATCCATGATGAGGAAGTTTCGGAATCACCAAATCACTATTATAATCACAATTATAAGTACAGTTTCCATTAAGTTACAAAAAAAATTGAGATTCATTTGGAACTAGTAAAAGTAAACATGAAGATAATTTTCACAACTGTGTCCCTTATAATAAACATTTTATAGAATGATGACATTAAAAAGTTTATTTTTAAAGATATCGTGAAATTGTTGCAGCATCTGGACACAAACTGTTTTTATTTAATGGAAGTAATTCTGGAATAATAACTCTTGGAAACGATTATAATTTAAAATAATAATTTCTGAGTTAAATTATTGGCGAAAAAAAAGTTGAGTTCAGTCGGTGTCAACGCCATCTTGTATCAACCCTCTTAATTAGTTATTTTCTCCATTAATTAGAATTAATACAAAGTTACGTAATTGTTCTGAAATCACCTTCGAGCTTTCTTTGTGGATGTCACCGACATTTCAGGTGCTTTTCTCTTTGCACTTCGTCCCTTTCCTGAAAAAATTCCGCCACCAGAATCTGTAAATTTATAAAGAAACACGATTCAACACAAGACAATCGAGTTGAAACCATAAGAAACGAACACGTCTGGCCAGAAGACGCAGCTGAATTAACCCTCTGAGAGTCGTTCGGTTTCAACTGTCCTGTTTTCGTGTAACTCTCGTAATTCGGACCGATTGTTAGAATGTTCGAAACGACTAATCCGAACAGAGGAGAATCGATTGCAGATTCTTGACCGCTTGGTTTCTCGTCGCAAACGAACAAATCAGTTTCCTTCATCTGTGTGACAAACACACAAAAGTATTTAGCGAAACGAAAGAACTTTAAATGTTCAAATAAAAGTTTAACCATCGTCTTCAAAATTGTCGTATGCCAAGTTTGTTTGATACGTCGTGAAACAGTCGTAAGGTTTTCCCAATTGCTGTCAATGTACGGAATAATATCCTTTAAAGTAGAAATAGAAAACTAAAATAAAATAAAATTCTCAACACTCAGCGTTTTAAAATCAACTCTAAGAAGAAACTTGCGTGTTTTAGAAACAAGAAAGTAAGCTAGAAGTAAGTAAGAGAAGTAAGAGTATTTTCATTTTTGATAACTTTAAAAATAAACCCTTTTTTGAAAAATTAAAATTTCCGATAAGATGCCTCCATTTTCGTTTACATAGAAAAACAACTGCAGAAAAAGCTAAACTAATAGATATCTATATGAAAATAATCTTACGGTGGTTTTTAAAGTGGAAACACAGGAGCCAAATTAGAAGAAACTTTAAAGTATTTTTTAGAAACTATAAGGGTAGCACGATCACCTCAGGGTATTTTCATATTGATATCTTTCAATATACTTTGAAAGATAGCAACACAAAAATACTATGAAGCGATTCAGATACCGTTCTAGTTTTATAAACATATTCAATTCCTCTTTAGTGGCGCTAGTTTGAAACGCATAATAATAGAAAGTTCGAAAATCAGCTGTTCACCATAGGACATCCTAAGCGAGTCATTTACTTTTCTAGTTTCTAAAATACTACCAACTAGAACATATCGAAATATAAAAACCCATTCTAAAAACCTTCTCTTTAGAAAACATAACCCTCGGCCGCCCTTCTCGGGTACTCTGCTGCATGAGGTTAGCCAACGTCGTCTGACATATCTGAACAAAATCTAAGAGGAAGAAAAAACGCATTTATTCTAACACGAAAAAGAAGAACTCCAACTTTGTGTCGTATTCTTATTACGAACTCGCTTGTTTCTTGGTGAAACTCTCTAATCCAGTCGGATTGCAATTCTTGCAAAGAAACGTATAATTGGACATGAACGGAACACATTTCCTTCGAAATCAAAACAAGAAAAACAACGTTAGGGTTTATTTCCACTAAAACTCTTGAGTTGACAACAAAAACTTCATCTTTTACACCTGGAAAATGAAGTTCTATGGTGTCAATTCATGTATGCAATACTATACATGCTTGTAAGCCTAAGTGGTAACTATGCTTTAGAATTCAATTGACATTTTTAAACATGTTCTTTCCTAAATAAGATTCCCATTAAACTGGCGAAATCAACAGAAAATACTTTTTTAATAAATAAAACCCTACAGAAAACTGACAGAAACAGCAGACATTGTTGGGAAATGTTCTAAACTCGCAGGAAAACATGAAAATTTGCAGGAAAATGCTTCAAACTACATTAAATTTAAAAAAAAAACGCCATGTGAAATAACTCACAAAAAT
Organism: Brachycybe producta; assembly: GCA_036925085.1. Lineage (NCBI taxonomy): Eukaryota > Metazoa > Arthropoda > Diplopoda > Playtdesmida > Andrognathidae > Brachycybe > Brachycybe producta. Next base: position 4,297,968 of record JAUPFP010000004.1, read on the forward strand.
TTGCAAGAAACTTTCAAAAAGTCGCAAGAAACTTTCAAAAAGTTATAAGAAACTTCAAAAAATTTGTAAGAAACTCTCAAGACATTTGTAATATACTCTCAAAACATTTATAAGAAACTCTTAAAAAAAAAACTTCCAAAAAATCTATATTCCTAGTAAACAAACCCAATCTGATAAGTGATACACGACTCATGAAACCAACGAAGACACACATAACATTGAAGTTCGACCGTGTTCGGATTCCTTTCCTTTAAGCTTTGAAAAGAAGAAGAAAAAAAAATGAAAAACTCGAGTCACCGATCGGAATGATCGATTAATTGATTCCGTTTAGAAGTTTAGGTTAGATGTACCAATAACATTGAATGGGATCCAGACCGACAGCGTTCTCTTTAACCGCAACCGGCTTTGAACCAAGTGATTGTTGTACATTCGTTGTTCTCGGTTGTTTTTCGTCGTCTCCTTCCTTGGAAACGTCCAGGTCCATTGAATCGCCGCCGTCTGGAACCCTTTTGATTGAATTAGCGCCAATCGAAGAATCATCTGTTTCCATTTTCGTACCCTCTTCCTTTTCCTTCATTGTATTCAGCAATCCTACGTTTGGTTTAGCATCGACTGACCTGAAATGAAACATAATTATGATGGTAATATAACAGAAATACATTCGATTAGCAGCCGCTTAGCCTCTACGCAGGCGCTTGTACAACTTTTTCGTCTTATTTCGCGTCTTATCTCCGCAGATTTAGCTTGGAGGCTATCGGCACTTAATATCGAAAGAATACCCAACACAGACAATCACAAAAGAACTTCGTGAAAACACGAACACGCAACGATAACTCACTTGTTACCGGTACTTTGACAGTTCTTTGCGGCCGTTCCTTCGACACAATAAGAAACATCCGCCATTTCTTTTAAAAACATAGATCGATATACGTATTTTATCGATGTATATATCGATTGTCATTGTCCATTTCATATCTTAAGTTGGGTACAGATGCTCAATTATAGCTTGACAAGTCACCTCTCAATCCTTAGTCTCTCATCGCAAATCTGTGGGCGTGGGGAAAAAATACACTTTTGCTGAAATCATAATGCTTTGCAACGATGAAAAAGCGCGGGAAAAAATACGCGCTGCCCACGTAAACCGCAAACAATCCAAAGAATGGACAAGGTAGAAGTGATCGTTGGTAACCAGCTTTATCGGGCTAAATATGTAAATTTTTTATAAAAAAAATAAATTGAAAACTAAATGGAAAATTGAAAAAAAAATTGAAAATTTAATTATATTCAAAATTAAATGAAAAATTAAAAGAATTAAATTAATATAAAAATTATATTCAAAATTAAATTGAAAATTAAATTAATTTTTATACGGTATTTAAAAATTAAATTGAAAATTAAATTTAAATTATATTAAAACTTAAATTGAAAATAAAAATAAAATAAAATTGGAAACTAAATGGAAAACGGAAGATTATACGGTAATGAAATTAAACTGAAAAATTAATTGAAAACGAAATGAAGACTGAAACTGAAGTAAAAAAACAAATGAATTTTAAGAATAAAAACCAATGATTTCCTTCACTTGTATCGAGTTTGAAAGAATTTAATAACACTGTTGTGTCCATCAACCTTAATTTCAAAGATTCCGAGATAAAATTTTGAACAGTAACAATTAAAAAGATATGATGAACTTGTATTATTAACATTGAACACAGAACAAAATTCCAAAATAAAATATTTACCCTCATCCATATATTGTCTTAATAATTCAGGCACCGAATTAGAAATATTATAAATTGTATCATATTTATGAAACACACTCAAAACGACCGAGAAACTTTTTCAGATTTTTGAATAAAATATTTTTAACAAAATGACTAGTTTATTAGCAAAAGGGGGGAGGGGATCGATATTAATCCAAAGTCCTTAATAACCTTACTAAACACAGCGTTTTGAAGGCTTCTAAAATTCAAATTAATGTTACTAACTACAATTTTAAATGAATGAATGACTTTTCTAAAGGACATATATGATATCGTCAGTTCAGTTTAGGCGGTCATTACAGAAACATAAGACAGTGAATATTCATATCTAGCTCATAACCTTCTAATAGTCACAAAGAGCAAATTACAAAACTATAAAACAAAAATACTGTCATATCTTTGTGACTGTCACTGACTGGTGTACAGCATAATGATAGTCATAAAATGATAGATCATAAGGTATAATTGCCACAACATAATAATTTTTTTTTCTTCTGTAATGCGGCCCCTAGTTTCTAATATTTCTTTAATTTCAAATTTTGTCAGGTCAAATTTTGCATCCATTGTTCTCAAATAAAAGAAATAAATGAAAACTTCTCAAATTCAATTCTGGATCCATCATAAATTTATCTCCATATTCTATAACCTTGCTGAAAATAAAGTTAAGCTTAAATTCTGACACGAGACAAAACTATTAAGTTTAGCTTTGCTTTGAGCAATGTTTAAGAATACAAACAAAAGTGTGTGTAAAATTGGAATTTCTACGACATTGGATCAATATAGCGAAAGATATTCTTTAAAAAAAAAAATGGGAAACAAATGTTACCCAAGTATAGAGCTTAATAATGTTGACGAGATTGATAGAACCATTAGAAAAATTAAGACATCATATGGCATAATTACAGAATTAATGTCTGAAAAGTGAAGAATATATAACAAGTTGTAACAACTTTTTGTTTTGTAACAGTGAATGATGAGACAAAATGATACATGCTTCTTATTAAGAAAGTTCGAAATGATGAGGGGAAAAAAAACAAATCTGGCAAAAAAAAATACAAATTATTAACCATCACATGAACAACTATAGACGAAAACCCCCTTTCAACTTTGATGATGATGCAGAAAAAAAAACTTTCTTCCGATTCAATTCTAAAATGACACCACAATCTATAATCGAAATCAGTAGACAATATACAAACAAAAAATGAAATTTATCATTGCTTTTTGAATCGAACTGGCAAGCGAGCGATCGAACTCCACATTCCAGTTATAAATGAGTTCTAACTCTACAAATATCAAAAATAACATTTGATACTGTCCACATATTGGGTGGGTTTTATGGAAATACGATGATAAAACCACCACATGCACAAATTGATAAATTAATTCTTCGTCATATTCTCGACCACACTTCGGCCAGCGATAAAATATCGTTGCAAGTGGGTTTGTGTGTGTGTGACGTAATGGGTCACGTACGTCTCTCTGTCTAGAAAGAAACAATTGGTAACTTTCTGAACAGTATAATATATTAAAAAGTGAAACTTTTGGACAATCAAATAAGTCTTCTAGAAATTAACTAACTATATAGAGCTAACGACAGAACTTAATTAACATGTAGTTTGGAATCACAGTATTGAAATTACGAAGTCATCACATCAAATTCAAATCAATCAATTCGATCGTTCGTTAGTCACTCGGAACATAAACCTGTTCAGAATAGAAATGTACTTACACGAAAAACTAAAAAAAAAATGAAAACTATCGATCAGACTAGAAGAATCACAATCAGAAATGGATTAAAAATCGTATCCAAATATTCAAGGAGAAATAACATTCAATATTTCCTTGTTTGAGGCAAGTCAAAAAGATTCAACAAAAGGATACCTTTAAGATTAAAATCACGACACATAAAAACTTTATCTAAGAGATGATGATTTTGGACGAGGAGTAAATAAATAAACGAAAAAAATAATGTTTTTTGGAAAAAGAGTTAAGATTGCAAGGCTAAAAAAACAACGGGAGTAATAAATCCAGCGACAACGTACGAATCTCTATAAACCTCGTAAACGAAACTCTGATCGAGTTCCGTAAGATCGAGATTCCATCATCGATTGTAGAAAGAACAACAGGTTCTAATCTTTGAACCACTAATATTTATACCCTTTCATTTTCAAATGATATGAAACAGGTGACTATAGCTTATGAGAGCTACGAAATCGCAACTCGTTTCCAAGTTAAGGAAGCAACAAAATGGAAACGAGAGACCCCCTTCTCTCCTTCCCCCTCCCCCACATTTATTCTCCCAGAACTCGTCGTGCATCCCCTTACATTAAACTTGGCTCGTAAAACCACCACCACCACCATTTACAATCAACTTGCACGTGTTTGCCAAGTGAACCTACGTAAAAATAACAGAATCTCAATCGTTCTCATCTGGTCACGACTGCGAGGGCACAATGTCGTCTGGGCGGACGTCTGACTTGAGCTTAACAAATTCCTTTGCAACTTCGTCGTTTGTTCGTTGAGACAAAATCCTTAGAATAGTCCAACCGGTTTCATCCATTGTGATGCGTTTACCAAGCGTTAACCAACAGGCACAACTTCCCTGATCTACTATATCTCTAAGTTGCAAAACAGCAGCACCGACCGTTCTATCCTCACGTGCAAAGCAGTAGTCTTTGACGCAGACGTGAAGCTCGAACGAACCGGGTTGCTCTTCATTTCCAATGATACTTTACAACAACAACAACAAAAAGTTAAAATACACATTATTACTGAAACCAAATGGCCACATGTAGATCTTGTATAATTAATAAGGCCAAAATGTTTATGCAAATAAAAATTAATAAATCCATAAATTGTTTTTAGAAAATTATTCATTTTATGCAAAACAAAAGGTCTGAAATGTGTAAATTGTTTTTAGATGTTTTTAGATTAGAATTTTATGTAAATAAACAACCAAAAAGCCCCCCCCTCAAATGCAAATTTATGCAAGAAAATTGTTCATTTTATGCAAATAATTATACTACATAGCAAAAACACAATTAATTAAATGGCTGAAGCAATTAAGAGCTACAACCATTAGAATTAATAAGAAAAAATGTAACCTTTTTTATAATTTTTTTTCTGACAATGAAATAAATGAATTGATAATTATTGCCCATATGACACTCAAATAGTATCATAGTGTAGCCAAAAGCTGCTGGAACCGTAACTATGCATTTTATAAAATTTATGCAAATGTTTGGCCTTAAAAATTAATAACGCCAATTCAATATGCATTTTTTAATAAAAGAAGTTGTTTAGAGAATATAATTTTAATGGAACTTGCGCGCCACTATTACCAATATTAAATTAACTGCAAGAATTATAGCCTCTAAACAGACTCGTTGATTGAAAAATGCATAATTCTGTCAGCTTTAATAATTAAATTGACTCAAACGTACAAGTGGAAAGTCTCGTTGTATTTTGGAGACCAATTGTTACTCTTGGATTTCGTCGCATGCTTTCGCTTCTTATCACTGAGATGTGGACCAATTAGATTCACTTCCACGAAAGGTCGGAACATACCAGTTGTAGGCCACTTGATGTCATTGGCTGCAACAACTGTGATTTGCAATAACAATACGATTGAATTCACGTAACAAGTAATTTCGACCCAAAAGAGGAGACAAGAGAACTTGCCTTTTACAGTAACTTTGTGTTCTCCAGTTCCAGGATGAGTAAAAAGATCAACCTGTATGGAGACTTCTCCAACGCTACCATCTTCCGCATTACTCGCATCTAAACAACACAACGAACAAGTAGAGGTCACTAACGTCAACCTAAAACGCATATACAGTATAGTCATAACCACCTTGTGCCGTCTGCGTGCTCACAAACGTCTTGATAAGTGTATCAGTAGTTTGAGTATACAAAGAAAGCGCGTAACGCAAAGATTGAAGTTCGGGACTCTTGTCTAAAAACGTCTTTTTCAAGCCGTTCCCTCCTGCATGAAAATATTGCTTGATAGTATCCAAAGCAGCATCCAAAACAGCACACTGCTTCGGACTAAGATTCTTTTCCGCTTCTTTTGATATGTCCTACAGACAATTAAGACGAGTAAAAAAATACGCAGTTCTCGACAAATAGCGTAACATAAACAACCCCTACCATGACGCCGCTAAGCGATTGCAAAGGTTTACTACCACTAACGTGGTTTCGGAAGATCCGAGACACGTCTTCGATTTTTGCATTGGCCGCAAGATTCGGAAGAATCATCTACGATAACGATATAAACGCATAAAATAATGGTCCCTTAGGATAGAGCTAACGGTACCGCCACCAATGTACTGACTCACATTTTTTTCCGACATGGGAGGAAGAACGACTGATTTCTCCATTGTATACATAACTGTCTTCCATAATTCCTGTTTAACACAAAAACATACCAAAAAAAAACCAAGAATTACTTCAGAAAAAAAGTAATCGTAATGAGGTTTGTGATTAGTTTACCTTTAGTAACCTCTTCAGAACAGTTTTCTCACACATCTGTGCAAACAATGACAAACTACCATCGAGAAGATCCATTAAAGGCCTGAGAACATGGTCTGCCTCGACGGCAACTTGGTTCTTCTGACTCGGTTGATTCAGCGACACTTGACCACCTCCTTTTATTCCAGCTAACAGATCGCCCATTTCTTTCATACTTACATGAATGCGAGGTTCTAGGCTATTATTAAATAAACAACATTAAATCTGCACTTAACGAATCCTTGGGCGCTCACTTTATACATCTCAAATTTACAAATGAGCCGTATTTTTTAAAAAAATTATAAAGCTCAGTGTTACCTTTTTGCAAAAATACAACTGAGTTCATCGAGAACACCATTCAGAGACTGTTGCAACTCTTTTAAAATATTAGCCGCATCCTCTTCCAACTACATAAACAAACAAATGTCTTACATAAATGGTTCGCTGTGTAGAGAGATCCCAAGTTAGCAACGCATAAATTACTTTCTCTCCTCCCATCGCCTCAAACATTTTCTCTAATTGAACCCTCATCTGTTGGATGTTATTCATTAGAATGCAAGCCTATGATCGAACATGAGTAAAAACGAAATTCAATCAGTTTTCTAACAAATTTCAGTTAACAAAAATATTCAATGAAACTCTACAGTTTTCTCTTGTGCAACATATTTTGAAAATTCTTTCCTCACAATGTCTGCATATGCTTGAAGTACTTTGACGATTGTCTTAAGTATAAAGAAAAAAAAATAGTAGTGCAATGAAAACATTCACGCAACTTACTCTGTGAATTTTTAGATGGCACTCACCTTTGCAAATCGCTTCATGTAACGTTTAACGATCTCCGGATCGGGACATTCTAACTTACTGATCACATCAAAACACTGTGTTAATTGCGTGAAGACATCCACAACAGAATTCGAAAACAGTGAATGTTCGCTACTTTGCTGAAACTAACGTTTGAATAGAGTACAGAACAAAATGAAATCAGGTAAATGACAACAAGTGTCTTCTTGAGGCATCTTACGCCATCTTTCTGGTCACGCAGAAAGGCACTGCGCAGATATTCTAACGAGACGTCGTCATTTTCATTCAACCACTGCATCACAAATGGTTCAAACCAACTGTAAAATTACAACATTTCCACTTTGAAATAATCGCGCATCACTGACTAAGATTCACATGAAGTAAAAAAATATATACTGACGCAGGATACTCGGGAACTGTGTCTTTATACGGAGCAACGTCTTTGACGTAATGGTTATACAACCATTTCACTTTGAAATGAAGATTCATATAAGCCGAACTTTTGCAAAGACGGTGTTGTTCGTGTTCTGCAACAAGTGAAACAAATAATTTCAATTAACGGTGTATAATTGCACTTTTAAAGCAGCTCATGAGTAATTTTGCTGATATAATAAGAATATGAACATAAACTTATTTATAGAAGAAATAATTCACGAAGAAAAAAATCTGAACTTTGTTAAAAACAAGTATCGCTTAGGTACATTGCTGCTCAAGGTGAAAGGGAGTCATCTCTACAATGATCAGGGCAAGCAAACTTGCAGTCTGTACTTTTTGAGACTTCTGGGAACAATCGAGTGTTCCAGAGGAAAGAGATTTTATGAAAAGGGGATTTGAAAACTCCGGTTATCCTGTATTTCAGAAACTGACAAGCAACACTAAATAGAAAATGAATGTGTATGTTAGAAACTCGAACGGTAGCTGAATCGCTTAATAGTATTTTCATGTTGATAATCTTTCGAAATCAATTTTTTCTACACAACATTTGGGTCATTTTAAATTGACATAAACAACATATTTTAAACGATATCAACGTGAAAATACCCTTTGGTGATTTAGCTAACCTTGTGGCTTCTAAAACATTTCTAAAAGCTCTATTTCTCGGGCCAATTGAGCATTCCTGAGGCCTTTTTAGAGCATTTTAATATTTTTCGAATTTTTGCTGTTTTTTTTTTTAAAAAGCCAAAGCTTTTTTAATCTTTTTTTTTAATTTTAAAAATTCTTAAATCCTTGTGCTTTTCCAAGCTTTTTGGGACTTCTACAGCCAGTTAAGCACTCCTGAGGTATTTTCGAGCTTTTCGAGCAGGCATGTGCAACTTCATTAAGAGCGTGGGCCAGACAGCGAATTTTAAAAACATCCGTGGGCCATACCATATGATGTTTATTCTAACGAATATAATTTTTTAAAGTTAGTTTTACAAACAAAATTAAGTTACGCTTAAGATAAGTCAGACAGAAGGGTAATAAACATCAGTCATTTTCAGCAGAGGGCCATTGAGATTGGTTTATTTGTTCTATTGGTGAAATGGGGTACGTTCTGGAAGTATAAAAATATGCTGGCGGGCCACATTAAGTGAAATTTGAAGAAGTCTTCACAGGCAGGATAAAATCAGGGCGGGGCTAGATGCAGCCCGTGGGCCGTACGTTGCACATATATCGCCACCTTGCCCCTCCAATGACCAGCCTGCCCCATCAATATGACCCTATGAGGGCAAGAAAATTTCCAGAACGCGACTAATTTATATATCAGTCTTAACGGGGGGGGGGAGGGGAGAGAATTCTAACAAGAATAGCAAACGAGACCACAGAGAAGCTCTTCCAGCGGTAGAAATGTGTGCATCGTAACAACTAGAAATTAGCCTTGAGCCTCTTTAAGTAATTGTCCTTTTTTCTCAAGAATCGAATACTTCAAAATATCGTTTTTAAAAAAAAAATCCTCACCTTCTAAGGCATATTTCATGTCAACGGCAAACAAACTCCACATCGTGGCTGCGCTCAACTGGCCAACATTGAGTTCCTGAGGAAACTGATTCAGAACTGGGGTGTAGCTGTTCTTATCTTCTTCGATGACGGATACGATAAGAGCTATTTGCTTGTGCCAAAAGTCAACACTGTCCAATCGAGGCCCATGGTCTTCTTGCTCACGTTTCGGTTCATTTGGATCGGGCTGAAATTCTCGTCCATATAATTCATAACAATTCTCAAACAAGAACTGATATGTAGAACGTAAACAAGCTTTTGCACAATCTTTGACAACAGTACTGGCCCTCGGAGGGCTGGACAGATCCTGAACCTAATTAATAAGAGTATAACTGTGTAATAATCATTGTCGATCATAGAATTTACAATTGCGATTCATTACCTTCATTCTAAAGAAGGTTATACTAGTGAGCAAGTCAACCGTAGATTTCAAATCTTGTAACTTTTCTGGACTAGATGCAGGAAAGTTATTCTAAAGAATAAAAGACGTATTAAGCTCATGACTCAAAAACAACGAATCAGGTGGTAGTCAACGCACCCTATACATTGATAAATCAATGCGAAGAGAGTTGTGCAGTTGATCCAACAATTTAACAAACTTCTCCTTCTGTGAAATCGACACAAATTAAACGTCAAACCACATATAAAAATGTAAATGCCCCAAAATAAGTGAATAATTCACCCCAAAATTCGATGCCGCAAATCTATCGCTAGCCGAAACTGCCGAAGAAGCAGTCGTATGAGCGTAATAAGCATTGATGTTGGCCAAAAGTGTGCTCATAACAGCAGGAACACCAGGACACAAATATTTTGTTGAAAGACAGTGGAAGTGGCTGCAGCAAAAAGATATTCAAAAGTCACAATAAATATCTGCATCGTAAATTACGATAAATCAGTCAAGACTTACGTCATTGCTTGATAAATGGATTCGATTCCGTAACGCATTGCAAATTCGTCGACAATTTCTTGAACAGTTTCGTCAAAATAGATTTTCCAAGCTTCATCCTACGATCAATAAAAAGAATGTATGAAAAAACTTTATGGTAAAAACGTGATTGAAGTCGAATAAAGGTTAAACACGGACCCCTTTTGCTTCTGGCAATTTAACGGCTCCACCATTCTGTTCACATAAGTAGTGGAAAAGGTTCTGAAAAGTGCATAAACATGTTAATGATACACAAACACAATTACTTTCGGCATAATCACTAATATTGACCTCGTGAAGGCAGGTATACTGCACATGATATGGAGCTACTTTTTCCTCTCCTTTGATTTCCACACTAATGTGGAGACGTATCGCACCAGAAACTGCTGATTTATCTGTTCGTTTTTCTAAAAGGAGAAAGGATAATTTTACTACAATCTAATAGAAGGTTCCTAAAGCCAAAAGTTTGCATAAAACACTTAATGACGGTTCCAACCTATTTTTAGTACGCCTACACTGTGCACACATAATTAATACCATGTATACAATAATAACAAGTATAATCCAAAATTAAACATACATTAAAGACACAAATTGTATAATCTTCAAAAATTTGCATAAAACCGCTTATTTCATTAAAAAAATTTTTTTTGCATTTTGTTATTGTTTCATATGAGTGTAGCTATTAATTGCTTCAGACATTTTAATTAATTGTGTTTTTACTATATAAAATCATTTTTTTGCATTAAAACAATGTTCTTACATATTTTTGCATTATATTATTGAATTTATATTTGCATAAAATTTTTGGCCATTGTGATCACTTATATTCATACCCAAATTATACCATACATCCATTTCTCCGCTTAGTGTTCGAACTTCAATTATGGTCTGACCAAGAAAATCGTCTGACTCTCGCGTTAATTTCTGTCTCAGTTTCGACTTGAGATCGTTATCTTCATCCCTATCGTTGAACGTGGACAAAAACAGCAGTTTTGAAAATCAAATGTAATTACAATTAAGCAAAAAGTATTGTGCTTACCAGACACGAACTTTAATACGATCAGACGAATTGTGACATTCACTAATTCAAAAACAAAAACGTCAAAACGTAAACATAAATACTGAACCAAAACAATTTTCTTTGAAACTCACAAATAGAATTTTTCATTCCACACTGGGTTAAGTTCCTGAGGCATTGTTCTAGTACGTTTCTTAACCTTTCCGACTTGTACAGTGACATATGGATCACTGGTTCCACTTTTATCTTTGGCAATAAGTCCTTGTGCACAGATCACTGAAATAATTGAGACCAAAAATGCATACAGCGAACAGAAACAACAACGTGAAGATAACGTTTTTAAAAATATATATAACAAATGCATTAAAACTTGCAGAAGAGGCATTGAAGAAATTTTAAATAAATTGTTTTAAGAATTATTATTAAGATATCGTAATGTTTCTTTCCCCATATAATCAGAATGAAAACGAAAAATTAATACAAAACACATGTCTCATTCTACGAAAAATAATTAAGTACAATTTAATTTAATGTGTCTCATTCGTAAATATACTACTAAAGTTCAGACAAATTCACAAAATGAACTTAAAATAAACTTTTTATGGCATTCTGAAAATCATTTTTCGAAATCTTGATGTAAAAAAATGCAAAAGATTTTGTTTTAAGAATTAACCATCATAAAATTACTTTAATAATGAGTGGCATAATTGCGAACTATTTCAGTTTCTAAGAAACTTTGAATTTCTTAATGTCACTTCATAAAAAAAAATTTATGCTCATTTTATCCGCCTAAAAATGAAAAGAATTTTACAAGGTTTTAGAAGAAAATTGAGACAGAAAATTGGACTAAATTATCTTTCTACTGAAAACAAAAATTTCAGAACATACTAAAATTGACAATTAAATCTGTCTGGTGATTATCAGTTTCCTCACAAAAAAACATAAAATTAGCCCGCTATTGTGCAGTGAAAACACACGATTTCAACAAAAGAAACAAGAACATTGTTGCAATAAAATGAAAATTGTGATTATAAAAAAAACTACTACTTAAAATAGAAACATAAAGGATTGCATAAAAAAGCGATCATGCAAAGCAATCGTAAGCGCAAGCAAGACAGAAACATAGAATTCGAAGCAGACTACAAGAAACTGATGATGAGGGGCTCGAACTTGAGGTGTTTAGCGTGTTTCGTTCCACAGAAGTAACTTGAATATGTAAAATGTGCAATACGAAAATTTTTATACATGTTACTAACAGATTTACAAAATAGAGTATATCCTTCAACGATTTATTAGCAGCTGATTTGCAAACTCTAATTATTCTGACTATTAGGAGCAAAATTAGAAAAACTAGAAAGGGTTTTAAAAACTAGGCTACCTCAATAACTTAAGGGTATTTTCATGTTGATATCTTTCAAAATAAACATTTTATAGACAAAATTTACAAAATATCGTCTGCTAAGCGTCATCTGCTTAAAATTATGTCCTTTTCAAACTCATATAAAAACTTAATTTTGAAAGATATCAACAACATAAACATACTTTTAAGTGTTTTAGCTATTCTTCCCGTCTATTAAAACACTTTCTAGTTTCCTTTCATTTGCACCTGAAAGAATAATCAGAATTGGCGAGGCGTTTATACATAATATTCTTTTAAAAACAATAGTAGTTGATTATAATTAAAAAATTTCATTACAATATCTTTAAAAATAAACTGTATAAGGCTGTTTGAAAATGATTCATTCTAATTTACAATTGTTGCATGAATATTACACCAAAAACGCTATAGAAAGTTTATTTTGCAAGATATAGTCATGAATAATATAAATTTTGCAATCATCAGCAACATGTACAGGTTGTTTGTTTAAAAATAGAAAGAAAAAATTGTAAGGCATGTCATTGTAAGCTATCGAGTATGATAGATAGATAGAAATAAATAAAAAACATGGCAGAAGTTGTCAAGCAATTGTCCAAAAAGCAAGCGTGTACAGAATTCGTACACGCTACCTGTAATGGCGATCTTGCATGACCACTTTGATGTTCCCTCAAATATGGATTGTTTTGCTTGTTGGATGGACTCGATGTGAGTGTCTGGGTCTACCCCAAATGTGAGTCTGCAACGAACACCAATAACAACAACAATGCCCAATGAAACGACAAACCAAAACACGAAAGAGGATGAGTTGAAACAAAAAAAATAGTTAAAGACTTAAGAGGGTTACGAGGTCAGTGGTTACCGACATTCCTTCACCATGATGAGCACAGAATCACACACATACACAAAATGCATGCACACACACACACACACACACACACACACACACACGCACACATGGTAAATGTCTTTTAATTTTTACGATTGAGCGTCAGCCAGGCACACGTACAAAAACACAAAGACAGCAGGACACTCTTTGTCTTCTTCGTTTGTTCGCTTCGTCTCGCAACCATACCTACCAGTGATGGCTATTTTGGCCGACCACTTTGATGTGCCATCAAGCACTGACTGCTTAACTGCTTTGAGGTGGCCTGAATGACTTTTAACATCCACACCAAACACTGATCTGTGTGCCATCGTAATCACAAATAAAAATGTTAGACACGGAGGGAAGGGAGAGAGAGAGACAAAGGCAAAAACAGAACGGCTGTATGCCGTTAAAGTGGATTAAAACGAATTATTAGTAAATTAGAAAAAAAAAAATATTCAAGTAAAGTTAATTCACCTAACACCATGCCTATTTATTAGCAATAAGTCAAGCGTTTTTGCCTAAAATGCTAAACCAATTGGACCAAATTTCACAAATCATTTTCTTTAACGTATGTAGATAAATCTTTACAAACTGTATCTTTAATTTGTACTTAGTAACCTTTGTATGGTTAGGTACTCGATACAATATTTTACTACTATGTTCAACAAATATTTTCTTGTCATCTTTGTTTTTATGATTTTGACCCCTTTCACGATTTTTTCAAGACTTTCGAGAAAAAATCTTTAATGTGGTGTTCATATTTAATTTTGTAGTAATTTTGTAGAATTCAACTTTGTCTATTAAGAATTTTGCCACTATAAATTCGCCTTTCTTTCATAGATTTCAAGTGGTTAACTCCTGCTCAGCACATTTGTTTACTTCGTAACACTCACTTAAGTACTTAGATAATTCAACGTTAAAGTGCTTATTATAAAGTGAATGTTGCTATGCACATTTCACGTCTGATACATAACATCACCGAAAAGCAAATCCTGAAAAAAACTAATAACTGGCCATATTTAGGCTTAATTTGCGCCTGACTTATTAGTTGTTTCAATGATCTCATGTCTACAAAAACCTGGCAACGTTTTGTCAATTTTCATACAGTAAGTGCCGAAATTGTCAATACACTAGTAAAATTTGAAAATTCTAAAATGCAAAAATAACATACAAAGATACATCTGATGTAAAACAGAACGACATTTTAAGGCGTGGATAAATCAAAATTAATGTTCGCAAACTGTTCAGGAGCAACTGGAGAGCATGTCTACACCAAAAAAACAAGTGTGTTTGCGTTCGCATGGTGGACAGCTATTGAGATAATGTTTGTTAGCTCGTCAAGAGTTTGCGTAGGGTTCGCGCGTTTTATTAAAGATGTCATCAAACGATGAAGATGTAATAATTAACTGGCGAGACGAACTCGCTCACGTCTAGACCAGGTTCTCTGTTTGGCAGATGTTCAAGAACGAACCTTTTGATGTACCACCTCAAGAGCGAAATCTGTACCGGTTTGCGAACCGTTCTAGAACAGTTCGCGAGCTTAGCTTATCCGTGTAAAAACACAGTTTGAAACATAAATTATATTAAAATAAACATTACCTGATAAGTTCAAAGATCTCCGGCTTGTCTCTTTCACGTATCTTCATTCGATCTTTCATCGCAGTGATGATCGTGTTCGTCTTATCCTCAGCACCATGTTTTGAGCTTTTCTCGGCAGCTCCTAGAAATAGATACCATCGGAAATATTTTTAAAAAATGGCTCGGCTTATGTAAAATTCAAAATAAGATAATCTCCTCGTACGTTGTAGGCAATCAGCATTCAATAGATCTTTACACTTCTCGTGACATTTGACACCGCATTCAGTACAGCGAACACCTTGTCGTGCGATACCCCAAAGAAGTCCCTCGCACTCGTAACAGTAAGTCGGAGACGTGGCCGTCCACAGAACAAAGTTATGTGGAGTTGTGCTTGAGATGGGATATATGAGCGCCTGTAACGTCTTCTTGAAGACATGCATTTTCTGTTACCATACAAAAAAAATGTTTCTCAATAATTAAATTTACAATTATCGTTCAATAACAACTGTTACCAGTTCTTCATCGTTCAAAGACTGCCTAGGAACAGCTGACGTCAAGCCGGCATTGCGTTTTGTGGCAGCCATGGTCTAAAACAATGAAATCAAACAAAAATTAAACACTGCCAAAACATTTCTACATGCCAAAACTTTTCTGAATTTACTATGCTTTTGATGATTTCGCTTTCATAATAAACTGTAATATTCATAGCCTATTGTACAGCTATGTCGTTTAGACACAACAGTAGCCACTGAACCTTTGCCATTTCACATAGTTTATGAGCTCTGCATAGATTTTGTGCAATTTAGTTTTATTCTTTTTCTTCTAAGTATTTCTCAATTCTTCTTCCTGGAGAACAGATTAAAGTACGCCCGCTTAATCTTTTCCTCTTTATCAGAGCTGGTCTAAAAGGTGGCCACAATGTACAGTATCAACAGCCAATGCAAATTGTAAAAAAAAAAGCTCGTTACAATGGCCAGAATAATGCAGTTTGTTACATTACGAAGGATAATCCTTGTTTACTGTTTGTTTTATTGCAGTGGCAGAAGAAGCTAAGCAACTGTGCACTAAACAAACTGTATGACTTAGAAGAAAAGGTACTTCCAAGTTCCGACTTTCCATGAGGAAATCTGGATTTTACTACAGCATACGAAGCTCACAGCTATCGTGAGTGAACATTGAAGAGAAACGAGATAATTATCTAAAAATCTTTTACATCCTAATTGGGACAGCTGTAGTTAATTATTATAAACTGTATACTTTTAGCAATTTAAGTTGTATTTTTTTTTAAATATGTGTTCAAAAAATGCAAAGCCTCTGTCTTCTAATTTCGCTGCATTTTTTGGATTCTTTTTTAACAAATTGTCAATATGACAATACTCTTGCAAGACTTAAAAGTGGGTTCTTGCACACTGCCTTACAAAAAACGCTGATCTTTGTTTTTTGCAAGAAACTGTGTTAGATGCATAGCAATATTTGACTTATTTCTTGCAAGAAAAATAGCCAGTGTGATCGCTGCTTTATGAACACTTATGCTTTCTTTTCAGAACACTTTCACATTTTCCATTTATGTTCTTTTTTGTTCTTTTTAATTTTTATTTTGAAATTTATGAGCTTCTTCGATATTTTTATGGCTATCGTAGAGGTTATGTACACTTCAAAAGCCTGTGCTTTAATGTTTTATTAGTCGCTCAAAACTGTTCACAGTCAGGATACTATTTATTCTAAACGATTTCTGGCTTTAAGCTCTTCTGCAGCTATAGTAGTATTAAATAAAAGTTTGTCTTGTCACACATACATATATGTATGTATAACTACATACATGTATAACTAAACGTAGACGCAAAGAGAATGTCTTTTTACTATTACTTGATAGCTAGTTTTATCTAACAAATTAAGATACGAAGAAGCTAACGAAATCTTGTCTAAAAAAGGGGGGATATGACTCCAATAACTTAGAAGCACTAGATTCTATCATTGAAATCTCACTAATGAAACAGTTGTCATCCTTTTAGAAACAAAAAAGTAGAAGAAACAATACAAGAGCAAATGAAACGTGCTTCCAAAATAGATTTCCTTCACTTGTAAGAGAAAGGAAAGCTCAGAAGTTGTACGAGAAAAAAAGATGCACATACACACATATGTATGTACGCACGCAAACAATATCAGCACGATACATTAAACGTTTATGCATTTGTACAGCAACATCTAAAAAGAATATCACGATAAACAGGAAAAAAAATAGTAACAAACAAATTACCTTGAGCACCTGTCAAGCGAGCACAAAATACAAAAAAAAACCAATATGATCAGAGTTTTCAGTACATGAACATAAAATAAAAACGAGTTTTAAAAAAACCTGCTTAAACAGATCAAAATGGCACAATTTCTACCAAACTCCTCTCATTTCCTTTCTTCTTCAATTCCCCTCAAAAGAAACTCAAAAGGTGTAGTCACAAGTAACTTACCAGTTCGCTAACCAACGGAATCGACTTCCGGCGAGGTCGAATATCGGGCATGGAATCGATGTTACTGTAAAATGGGTTGTGCTCGGGACCTCTACAAGAAAGAAAGAAAAAAATCTGTTACGTATGTATTTGTAAAGAATACAATGAAACATCATGAGCAAGTAAGTGCATACCCTCCCAACGTATGGTTCCATAAACCTTTACCGAGACCTTCTCCATGGGCACTAGGGTTGCTCTGCAAAAAAATAAATGTATTAAGTTTTTTTAATAAAAAAAACCTAACATGTAAAACCTACATGTATATGAAAAAATGCAAAATAAAAATAGTGATGATATAAATATTCTAAAATTCCTAGCAATTTTTTTTCGTTTTGTACTTCTCCTTACGAAATGTAAAAGTATGATTTTAAATTCGAGAATCCACAAATTACACATTTTTTTTTACAAAAAGTACTAAACTAACAACAAAGTGCAAGACACGATTCTCTTTAAGCTTGCCTTAAACTAAAACTAAGTTATTAAATAAAATAAAAAACATTCACAATTGTATAAAAATATTTAAATATTAAATATTACTCACGCCTTATAAACTAAAAGCCATTTATAAAATTACATCTTTACCTAATTAAATTTAAATTCCTAATAAAACCAAATCTAACTAACTTAAGCAAGCAAACCAAATCTAATATTCAGTTAAGCTTAACTATAGTTATAACAAGAAAAAAAAAGCTTTGTTGGAAATCCGAGGGGTGCAATAAAGAGTCCAAAATATAATTAATGTTTGAAAGGAAAAAAAAGATCTTACTATAGATTTTTTCTTCTAAATTAAACATTTCATATTACCTGAAAACATTGCCTATTTTTTAAAGACACTTTTTCTCTTTCTCTCTTTCTTTCTTTCTCCGTCTGCTTTTTAAATAATATTTAAAAGCATATACATACACACAAAAGACTCTATTTTGTTGCTTCATAATAATAAATATTGAAATGCTCTTACTGTTCGTAACGAAAGAGAAGAAAAAAATGACTAGAAAAGTAATTACGATGACAATATAACGAACAGAAGAAGAAAAAAATAGGTACACATGCAGAGTTTCTTATCCATACTTAAACTTTATATATAAATCTAAAATGATTTCAAGTTTTTCTTTTAATATGAAAAAAAAATGTCAATAAAGCTAGGAGGAAAAAAAAACGAAATAAAAAATACGCACAGCAGATGAAAAGTTACTCCTTTTTTCATCATTTTCCGGTTCCTAATAAAATACGACACATTTGGGCACAGACGCAACCAAACGACTTTAAAAAAGAAATTGCCAAAAAGAACCAGATCAAAAACTAGTTACAATATACACATGCTTACAATTTCGGCATGTTTCTTTTCTTCCAAACTCTTATCCCGCAATGCCTTCAAAAGTTTCCATCGACCTCCCACCATAAAACGATGTTTATCATCATGAACATGTTCCTCGTTGCTACTTGTACTGCCACTTTTTCTTCCAGATTCAGACATTCGTTCGCCGTTTGCGTATTTCATGCTACCGTTGCCTGTTTCGATGCTGACGGAGTCCATGAATGAATCTCTGCGATCCATCGACGTGTAACTACAGCTGCCACCACCGTCTTCTGCACCGTCGTAGTCTTCGTCACCAAGGTCCAAGTCATCTTCCACTTCATCTGGTCCCTCCGTTTCAGAAGACTCTGCGGAGTGATTCGGTGGCGAAGGAGCCGAAAGTAAATCCATCGGAAGATGGTTGTCTTCATTGTCATCTTTATTCGTCTCGACGAGACTATCATTCTTTTTTCTCACGTCTACAGTGTCGAAAACCGGCGTTGACATGGTAGTTTCCTCAGAAATAGAAGTAACCACCGTGACCACACCGTTTCCAGTCTCCGATTCGACGTAAACAGAACCTCCAGCTCCTGCCACACTGAATACACAACTGTCACGGCGGTCTTCCATAGTGGAAAAGAATGCCGATTCAACTGAAACAACACTGCTAGCTACTGAACCGTCGGCGACAATTTCGGGTAGAGATTCTGAATGCAAGAATGAACTGTTACGACTATCGCTGGCAACAGAGAAGAATGCAGATTCGGCCGATTTGACACTACATGCAATATCGTCCACTTCAGCTGAAGGAGCAACATAAACGTCCTGGCAAACGGGTGAACTAGCACTGTCCCTTCTTTCAGGTGGTGTGAGATAATCTCCCGTATCCTGAGGGGTACTGCAACGACTGACCTCTTCGAGTTCCGAACAGTCTCCGTTAGTAATTGTCTTAACTTCATGCCCTTCTGTAGGTTTTGATGGCGTCGTTGGCGACTGCACAGTTGTACGAATAGATGATCGGTGGAAAGACACTGTTTCAAAAGCAACAGTTCCAAGAACTTCCTCACTTCCTTCAGATTTAAGACTTCCAGTCCAATCACCTATATCAGAAACCGAAGCAGTATCTGATAATTCTGCGCAGCTACGATCGTTGACTGCGTTCGATGCTCCAGCTTCCTTTGCTGAGGATCGCCGAGACACGGTGCTAGATCTTCTACGTGTGCCACCACTGGGAGACGGCGAACGTCCAGTGGAGTCAGACTTATCTCCCATTCCATCTGAAATACTTCTACGTTGTCGAAAGCGACTAAGAGCTCTGGAAACAGCAAACTCACGAGGCGATGACGCCTGAACACTGGAAACAGTCCCATCAGGTGGTTCCTGTTGAGAAACTCTCGACGGAGTCATTCCTCCAACCATTTTAAACATCAAGTCAATGTTGGTGTCGTCCAGATCCAGATTTTCCTTCTGACTATCAACTGATTCTTGGCGTTGAATTTGAGCAGCTCGCGGACGTGGCACTTTCGGCCATTCTTCCTCTTCGTCCTCTTCCTCCCCACTGTAATATGAAAGCGATGACGTAGAACACCGTACGTGATGTCGTCGTCGTCGTCGAGCAAGATAACCAGTGAGCGTTGAAACGAGACTTGTTCTACGCGATGAAGGTTCCGATTGTGGCGAACTCCCTTCAGATCTTGACCTTGCTGATCTAGCTCTTCGAAATGGAGCAAGAACAACGTGACCAGCATTGGCGAGTGTGTGAGAACTTCGAATACGGCGTAAATCGCTTAGAGACGGAAAAATAGACGAAATGGACGAGACAAGCTTAGCACGACGACGGTGTTTTCGCTTTCGTTGCTGTTGTTCAACATCAGCCAAACGCGAAGCCAACTCCGGAGTTTCTCCTTGATGGCACGGCAACGTTATATATCCAGCATCCGAAACAATTAGATTACTTGGAACAAAAGAGGCAACACTATCCGGTGTGGCATCCTGACGGAGCTCACGGTGTTCCATCGATGATAATTCTGACGATACAAATCTACGTGAAGCAGACGTTTCAGCTGCAGCAGACACAAGAATGGACTCCATGGACAATAAACTTCCAGTAATATTCCGATGTTTTGTGTGCACAAGTTCAATTGGACTTGGAGTCCGGGCTCGAGTTACAAATGATGATGAAGTCGACGATAAATAGGTGGAACTTCCAGTACCCTTTACACGACATCTGTTTGTAAACGAGCCTTTATCCGATATCGAATCATCACTGACTTCATAGACGACAGGTGGAGGAACAGAATGCTGTTGTTCGTGCTGATCCACGTCTAGTAATCGTGTGTGTTGTTGGTGATGTTGATACTGAAGAAATGGTTGCTGAATTATACCAGAACCTCTAAGAGCGTAATGGGAGTGACAATCTCCATCGTACCGTTGTTCGACATTTGTAGACGAATGAAATTGTGGTCTTCGTAAATCAAGAGAAGAAACAGCTCCGTGTTGTTGATGATTGCCTAATTCCGTTTGATGGTACTTGGTCAAAACATAGCCTTGAAGGCGAGAATTATGTTGTTGTTGTTGTCTACGTATTTTGGACTGATGGTCATTATTGGCGGCCGCTGTCCAAGGTGGAGATAAACTAGACTCTGATACCGAAGTGCCACCATTACTAGCTAACTGTTCAGCACCATAATCTAAGATCCACTTGCCACCGTCCATAGATATGTTACAATCAGAGCCATCAGTATTTTGGATCTGAGTGTCCTCCAAAGGAAGACACACAGGAGAACTATTGTTGAGTCTTCTATCCCACAAAGGATGTATATTTATGTTATGTAGCGTTTCATCTTCGACACTATTAGCCTGCGCCAAACAAACATTAATCTCATTGCTGCCATCTTCTAGCTCAACATTCTCTTCACCTCCAATGGCTACACATTGTTCGTCAGGCAACGAGAGTCCAACGTCTCCTTCGACACCCGTGCCTGTATTACGATTCTTAACATGTTCTGTTTCGATGCATGTTAAATTCACAGAAATTTTGTCCAATTCTGCAAGATCGTGATCACTGACACACGGTGAATTGCCTTTATATTCCTTGTAATCGAACGCAGTGTAAACTTCATCATCGTTTAGACAAGGAGACGTCGGCGCCACATCGTCTTCACCAGTCCAAATATCCAAAATATCTTGTTCTAAGCTCTGTCCTTCTTGTTCAGATAAATCCCAATCAGTGAAATTGAGCTCTTGATCGGTAGAACTGGACAACTGAGACAAAGTATCTCTATGTGCACTGTTTAGACTACGATAAAATGCCTCATCGTCCGGCACTTTGTCACTGGTTGCATCCGATCCAACTGTGGCACCAGACGCATCCGTAACGTCTATTACTCCAACTGAACGCCCTGCACACTCTTCACCATCCTCTTCAGAATTAACGGCAGTTACGGCGGCCACTCCAGAACACAGAGCACGAGGTGAAGTCGACAGTTCGGTTGATTTAGGAGAATCACGCCCACTACTACTATAAATATCCAGTAACTGAGCAATAACCGTTTGCTGTTCGTACAGCAACAACTCCAATTTTTCGAGACGATCCCACATTTTGATGTACTCATGAGACAAGAGATCGAGAGCTCGCCAAGCGTATCGTAACTCAGTCTCTAAGATATTAAGACGAGTGGCCAGCCGTCCCATGCAATCTTGAACGACACATTCAACGCTGGAGGCATAAGAACTTTGGGCAGCAGCCAAATAGTGCTTTAAATACTCAACACGATGCTCGTAACCTCTTATCCGTCCGGTGGGGATGGGCGGCCCTCCGCCCATACCCCACGGCACAGACGGAGGCGCTTTTGGACGCTTTTTAGACAGTTTGATAACTTTAAATAAAACTGCAATAAAATATTATCGCCCCCACACACAAAACGCAAAAACAGGGTTTAAAAAACGAAGTTAATGCAATGCAGCAATTAATGATGCACGACACGACCACTGATAAAACAGCCTCTTGATTTTAGAATATAATTGATGGGTCGACGGGTACCTAGAGGAGGGGGGGCATGAGCCCCAATAGATAAAACATAACTTCTCTTTTTTCATCTGTCGTTTGCGTGTGTGTGTGCGTGATAGTTCAAGAGCCAAAAATCCATTTGGAAGCGGCAGCAGCCATGCTGGTGAAGAAGACCAATCCTTTGGTAATTGCAAACATGACCGTCATATCAACAAACTCCTGGCGAGACCTCTTTAAATCGTTTTCCGCTTTCGATCCGAATCACCTCGGTTTTCTTCAACCGAAGAAGAAGAATACAAAGAATGATTGGACTTGATGACTTCTTGTGGTGCTGCTGCATTAGATGAGAATAAGGTTGGAAGGCCAGCATTGCAGAAGAACACTGAATAATACCCAATAGAATTAATGTAAGTGGAGTCTTTGGCACCACAACCTCGAACACATACAAAATACACACACACACACACATCCAAACAAACAACACACCCGACAGACTCCTTCACTCTTCTTGCATTCACTAACTACAAATGCGCAATGGCAGCAGAATGAATATCGGAATAACCCGAGTTAGAATCTTCAATAGAGAGAGTGAGGAAAAAAAAACTGTATGTAGCCCTTATGCAGCAACGAACTCCTGACTGAAAACTGGGCGCCTGGAATTCAAAGAAAATCAATACAACACAACTACAAGGTTAGCCTCCTAAAGGGGAGCTCTATAATATATCTACTGTATGTGTTTGTACGTTATAGTGTATGTGTGTACCAGGGTTTTTTTTTTCACAAATCATTTAAAGCAACGGTTTGGAAGGAGAGAAAAAAAAAAGGAGAATGAGAATATTATGGGTACGTATTTCACTGAGAACAGAGTTACAAATACATAGAAGAAAAAAATTCAATACGTAAGCCTACAAACAAAGTGTCTGAATAAAGTCATCCACAATGCCTTTTTTTACTACTCGTATATAGTTTACCATAAGATCAATGCCTAAATGAATTCAGAAGGGAAAAAAATACAAAATATATAAAGGGACATGTCAAGAGATTTGGTTGTTTGGATGCTATATTTTTGTAGAAAACCTCCTTCTTAATAAAATGCAGCTATGATTGCAAATGCACCCTTTATAGATAGATAAGGGAAAACTTCCACCTGCATTTTCCACCCCCAATTCTCTTCCATTAAAATCACCTTCTTTATGTATAGAGAGTAGGTTGTTATTTTTTTTTTTTATAAAAAAGGAACCAATGGTGGCCTGGGTTTCAAACAAAAAAGTACAATTTATTGGATCAAATTGTATGTATTTTTGTGTAAACTTGTCAAAAGTGTTTTAGCTTTTAAGTTGAATCAGTTTTTTTTGTTTGTTAATTT
Organism: Brachycybe producta; assembly: GCA_036925085.1. NCBI lineage: Eukaryota > Metazoa > Arthropoda > Diplopoda > Playtdesmida > Andrognathidae > Brachycybe > Brachycybe producta. The sequence goes on from JAUPFP010000004.1 coordinate 4,321,964, forward strand.
TTTAGTATTGAACATTTATTTCTTGTCGTTAAATCAAAAGAAAACACAAATGTACAATTCAATTATTAATTATTGATTGCATAAATATGTCATGTTATTATTTAGAAAAAAGAAAGGGAAAAAAAGGCGAAGAAGAGTTCAGTTTTAAAAAAAAGTGTTTGTCATGATTCATAACATAATGGGTTCTACAAATTGCTCAAATGCATCAACCTCTGAAATTGCCAGACATTTGCTTTCAAATCGCTTTAATGAGACTCGAAAAGCTTATCCAAGCTTATCTAAGGCGAAAATCTGTGAAAAAGAATTTGTTTCAAAACCTCACTATGAGCAATTTTGTTTTTAAAAAACTGAACATTCACACAGCATAATTTTTTTTTTTGAAAACGTGTCAACTTTTAAATTGAAATAATTTTTTTCTTCATATTAAATTTGAATTTTATCTCTCTTTAATAGAAAAAAAAAGATGCCAATTTTCAAGATATAATTTTTGTTTTCGATTATAAATCATTTATGAAGTTATCATATGACGTAATCACTGATAATAATAAATTATTATAAATAAATGCGACATCAAAAGAAGAAGAAAACCATATAAATAACAAAATCCAAAAAAAACAGACCCGGACAGCCATCTTATTAATATTACTTATTAATAATTAATAAGTATGGCTACTCAATAAAAACAAAATATAGGGTTTGGCACTGGCAAAATACATATTATGATGAGACTCTTAATGAATAATGCTACTTCTTCTTTGGACTCAGCCAAAAGAAATAGCAGGAAAAAAAAATTCTCTTCCACGGCATCTCTCTCTCAGATCCATTGATCCTTCATATACTGGTTTTTCTAGTCAAAATGTCTAATAATAGACTAGGACGTCACCATATCCCGTTACCAAGGGAACCTAGCATCGTCTGCCAGTATATTATATAAAATTGTACAACGACACAAATACAGAAGAAGAAAAAAAGGTGGTAAACTAGTTTATAAAATATGGTGAGGACAGAAACTTCTTAAAAACCAAATGACGTCAAACGTGTTATTTTGCTAAAGGCAATAAATCAGTGAGTTTCTGTCAAAAAAGAATCTCAGAAAAATGTAATTGGAGGCCAGAAGCTAAAAAAAATCCTCATAAACAATCAACTAACCCATATATTTAGTTATTTATATATACAGTATAGTATAGAAAAAGACCAAAAATTAATTAGGTTTTAGCTAGCTAAAGCACTGAGTGTTTGAGGATTGAGAACAAACAGGAAGAAAATGGAAAGAGAGAGAGTAAAAAGTGCTCTCGACCTTGTCATTTTTGTTGTCTACATATAACAACAATTGATAAATCTATTAAGCAACTTGTCTCCTTTGAGAGTTTGCTAAGTAACAAAATAGGTTACAACTTTTGGTCTGGAATCGGTCACATTATTTGATGTTTGTTCCCTTTTATGTTCTCTCATTGATTACTATGAAACCTAGTCTTGCAAAAGAAATGTCTTTTTTCTTTGCTTCTTTCTTATTCGGTTAGTGGTAGTCGGTCTATTTGGTAAGAACAAAAGCTGAACAGCTGTTAGCAAACAAGAAATTTGTCTATAATCTATCCAAAAGGTGTAAAAGAAAACAAAACGTAACATGAAACCATGAAAAATAAACAAAAAACATGTTTTTTATGATACTCGCTTTTATATATATAAAAAAGTCCAACTAAAACAAAATAGAATCGGGTCTTGTCTGGTTGGTGTAGTGGTTAGTGTCTCAGCCTGTGGTAATGTTGGTTATGGAGTGGATTACTTTCAGTGTGGATTACTTTCAAATATTCCAGAATTTGAATTATTATAAAGTTAAATAAAAGCGGGTGAAAAACCAACTAGAAAATGTTTCATAATCTGGTTCAGACTTTACTCCCTCAGAGTGACACAGACTTAAAGGTTATTAGAAGAAACTTAAAATTTGTCCATAAAACTCATTCCAATGAAGCTAAAAATAGAACGTTTAATTTGAAAGTTACTTGCAAACTCAACACAATGAAGTTAATTCCAAATGTTAAAGTTGAAAGTTACTATCAAACTCAACGTACTGAAGTTAATTGCAAATGTTTAACTTGAAAGTTAACTTAAAATTAAATGAAGCCACCATGGTTTTATTCACGATTTCATTCATGATTTTTTCTTATAAAATTACATGAAATTCTTCCTTCGTCAACTAAAACTTCGTGCAAAACGAAGTTTTCATATTATGTAGTCACCTGTCTAGCATTTACACGAAAGAGAAAATATACACAAATTCCTAAACAAATTTTAAAATATGATGTTGATTTTTCTGCATGGTGACACCAAATTTGAATAAATCATAATTTTAAATCAGATTTAAATCAATCCAGTATGAAAATCCACTGTCAAGTGTACAACTTCAAAGTTACCTATCAAATTTATTTCAAAGTGAAATTACTCTCAAGTGTTGAAAAGTTTAAAAGCTATCTTTCATCAATGCAAATGAAGTCACACTCTCAAGTGTTGAAACACATTCAGAAGAAGAAGCAAAAATGCAGCAGTAAAATAACGTATAATTGAAGCAGAATAAAAGCTAAAATATGGTGAAAATAAATACTAAAAGGGGTGTGCGATATCAGATATTTTACTCTTAAAAAACACAACACACAAAGAGAAAATGTGACAATAAAAATTCATTGTCAAAAAGCGAATAACTAACAAAAAGTGAGCGAGCAAAAAAAAAAAACAGACCCCCTTCCCCCCCCCCCCCCCCCAAAAAAAAACACATAAACAATGTGCACAAGGATATGAAATTTATCCGCCCCAATCTAATTTTCTTGGTAATGAATAATTATGTAGACAATGTGACACGTCATCGAGGATTCTAGTCACGCTTTTTATTTTTTTTAAGGATGGTTTTTGTAGCAGATGAGGGATGTCTGTAATATGTACTAGAGAAGAAAAAAAAGTTGAGCAAATATGTATTCATAGTTGCCCATAAGTCCAAGAATGGTCATTAGGCAAAAACATAGTCTCCCCCCACCCCACACACAAACAGTATTGACATTCACTTCGTAACTGCCATATCATAAAAATAGGCACACAGTTTAAATGACACAAGGAATCTTTAGATTCTCCCTCATCATCAGTCATCACTTCATAAACCACCAACACAAATAAATTTATTAAGACTACAATAAATATTACTGAGTTGCTAATAACTGTAAGTGACCAGACCAGAGCTGCAGGATAAATAAAACAGGAATAAAAACTAATTAGAGGGGAATATTTTCTATTGAATTCCCATAGTTTAGATTGAGGAAGGAAACAGGAGTGAGAAGGTGGACAGAGAGAGAGAGAGAGAGAAAGGAAGAGAGAAAGGGAGAGAGAGAGAAAGAGATACTGCATGTAGGACGAAAGAGAAGCACCAAATAAAAGCAACCCCTGGACGCCAGCAAAAGACAACACGCAATGCATGCAATCCATAAAATGATTGTATCATAGAAAAAGCACGCAAACCGTACCCCCCCCCCCCTTCCCAACCCCACTTTTTGCAATATAGCCTACATTGTGTGTGTATATATAATGTGAAAGTTATTAATTCGAGAATTATTATTTGCATGAAATTGTTGTGAAAAAACACAAAAATATAAATTACGAATAGCTAATATTAAAGCCACAACTACTCTTATGTAAAAATAAAATATCAAAGATAAGGAAATGAGACAACAAAAAAAAGGTTGTAGGTCAAAAAAATACAAAAGAAATAATTCTTTACTGAAATAGAAGAAAAGAAATTGATCCCAAAAAAAAAGGATATCTCTCTCTCTCCCTCTCCCTTCATTCTATTAAGAGAGCAACCTGTAGATTGTAAAAAAAATTTCTCCTAATTGTCCTGGCCAAGATCCAGACAGTTGTCAAATGGACCAACAAATTGATGTGAAAATTCCACAGGTTGTGTTTATGTGTTTGTTGGCGGTGGCCAAGCAATCAAAATATAATACATCTTAAGGGATCATTAACTACTTGAAAACAAATTAAAGTAGTACTAAGAGTGATCAATGATCAATAAACAAGGTTGCTAGACACACTGAAAAATGTATTCATAAAACCCTCCCATGGAGGTCCAAATAAAAGATATCAAAAAGAAACCCCACCACCGCCACTAACACCAACCGTGGAGTTATGGAAAGATATTTTTGGTTGACAGTTAATTTTTTTTTTCTTCATATCTGAGAGTATCTTTTTAAGTGTTAATTGTCATAAACATTTGACAGCAGGCCACAATCACTGTTTAGGAGAGGCAAACTCAGATATATAAAAAAAAAATCTCCACTCTGCAGTGGTCGACCCTAACAATAACAAACAATAACACGACTAAAATTAATTGTTATTGTTATTGTATTTGTCCAATGGGTAGGTAGCCATTTAAAATATTTATAAAAAATGTGTATGTTGTATAATCATATAATGTATAAATAAATAAATGACAAACAATTCATTCTCTCTCTCTTTCTATCTCTCCACGTAAACAAAAATCGAAATGCAAAAACTTTTGATGTCAAGTGTTCCAAATGGACATTTCATTCTTATCGACCCAAACTTTCCTATAAAAGGACTTTATGTTTCTCTTACCGCCAAAGTCAAAGTAAATAATCATTTAATTTGCACAATTACTAGACAATGTGCACGAAAACAACATTTAGACACTGTGCAGAATGCAAGAAACAACCAACGATGTATAGCTATGATTTCCTTTTGAAGATAAATTTGAAAGTTAAATGTTTATTTTAAAGTTTATTATTAATTTAACTTTATTAACGAACAAAAATTTAAAAAAAATCTCAAATGTAGATTTAAAATTTAGCATAAATGCTATTGGGTTTTTTTTTTTAGTTTTTTAACTTTAATTTCATTTTCTAAACAGTTTCCATGGAAACAGTTTAACATGAAATCAAAGGAACTGGAATAGTTTTTAATGTTAATCCGAATTTCGTGTTGAAAGGAAAAGTTTTATCATATATTTATGGTGGAACAATACAAAATTGCTATTCTGACGCTATAATATAAAATTAATATATTTTTAAATAAAATATAATGGAAACATTTTTTTTTTAATATTTAAAACATACGTTTTGAGCTTTTTGCTACATTAACTTTTTTTGGTTAAAAAATCACTAATTTTGGGATTGCATATATCCAAATTTTCGTGTTATTCGTTTTCGTGTTAAACGGTTTCCACTGTAAATAATAATTCAAAGGTTTAAATAGGTGATATCATAAAATAAAATAATTAATTTAAATACAAAAAAAAAATCTGTTAATTTAAAAAGACGAACTTTTCTGAATTTGTCGCACGTCAACTAGTGATTCTGCAGAATGCCTGATTTTTTAACTTTGGCCGTAACATAATATAAAGAATCGGACAGGAAGTTTTTCTTAGAAAATTAACAATAAAACAGAATGTAAAACGTAGGCTATATATGAAAATAAAAGTACACCAAAAACACACAATTTTAGTTGTAACTCAATTTCGAGTTTAAACTAACAACACAAACGGACAAACAACAATACATTTAACTAGCGCCACTCTTCGTAGTCTTTCGTTTAGTCGACTCGTAAAACGTTTTGTTACTAAAAGATACTTAAATATTTACTTCAAAGAAGCAACTGAGTTTAAGCGTTCGTTGCCTTCAAAATGCAATCCCACCGGCCAACTCTTATGCCAAATATTGTTTATTTGCATAAATGTAGGCAACCATTTCGCAAATATAAATGCAGAACATTCTACTTCATATGCGCAAACATAGATATATGCAAATAAACAAATTAAAGGAGAACAGTAAAAAAAAAGTAGAAGGATATATATTTATGAGTGAGAGAGAGAGAGAAAATGAGGGAGAGTTGAGGAGGAGAAAAGAGAGTGAACGACGAAAAGAGAGTGGGAGGGAGAGATAGAGACAGATAAGAGAGAGAGAGAGACAGAAATAGAAAGAAAGGATGAGAATTGTGAGATCCTCCACAGTCGCATTTTAAAATAACTAACTCCCATTATGCGAAAGACGGAGAAAAAGAGAAAGTGAGTTTGAAAATGTAATAAATGACTTCCAAAAAAAAAAAGCAGCTCCGTTTCACATAAATCTGTTTACAAGATTACGCATCACTGATATCAAGAGACACCAATTAAAGTAAACGCCCGTTACCAATTAAAAAAGTGAAAAATCTGATTCATTTCCTAGTAACTGTATCGATCAACCGCAAGATAAGTCGAAGAAACGAGATTTTAAAAAGTAATATTAAGGTTTTAAAAATATAAATCTGGCTTAAGAACCATTTCCAAACAATCACACACGCTTAACTTCTCGAAAGTTACGAGGGAGCGTCCAAATAACTTCTTTGAACCTCTCAAGACGAAGAGACACATGTTTTCAGCCGAGTCTCTTACAGTGTCGGTGGAGAAAAATACTTTTCAAAAGTTTCGACAACAAAACCTATACTCACTATATGAATCCAAAAATGGCTGCTGAACCACTTTAAGGTGGTTTTAAAGTGTTACCAACACTAGAACTATGATTATTCTGTCTTTCAGAAACAAAATTAAGAAAAACGTAAGTGTACATTTGAAATGTACATTCGTTTTGATATCTTTTAAAATAAACTTTTTATGCTAAGTTTGAAAATGACCCAACTTAAACCAGTTGATATTTTTTTTAATTTTTATCTACAAAAAGTTTATTTTAAAAGATATTAACACGAAAATACTATCAAGTGATTAAGCTACCCGTTCCAGTTTCTAACAAACTTTAATGTTGCTCCTGAAATGCAAAATAATCAAGAGTTTTAAAATCAACTGTTCAAAAAACATCTTACGAGACGAACTCGGAGGAGCCGGTTTAATTACCACATTCCATTTCGTTCCGAGTTTAAAGAAGAATAGAAAATACAAAAAAATAGTCACTTACATTAAGTTGAGCGCACACCTTATTGAAGGCACTCAGCCACCGCATCCTCGGTGTCGGTTTCAACATACTCGTGTCCACTTCCGGTTTCGTTTCGACCGGTTTCTCTAGCCTCGTTATTGGCACCTCGGGTGGAACGTCAACAATCACTTCTCTTCTAAGAGCGGGAGGAAGCGGATCAACCGCATAATCGGTTTCAAAACTATCGCGATAGTCACTAGTCTCGAGACTACTTCTAACGTCGGGAGGGTGAACCTCTCGATTACTAGCGAGACGAGGCTCTTCTTCCGAACTACGTTCCGAATTCCAACGATGCACTTCTCTCTCCGATCGTTCACCTCTACCTTCGTTGCCGTTGTTTTCCCACCTCCTATCATAAAGCCGTTCCTCGTAATAACCGTCCTCCCGTTCCATGTAATAATAATCACCTTCGCGATACGAGTATTGATAAGGATTCGAATAATTCTCGACATACTCTTTGCTGCTACGTTCATGATCGAAGCTCGTCTGTCGTTCGAGGCTTGGCCTACGGCCCACTTTATAATAAAAAGAAGAAAAGATTCAATGAAACTCTCATAGGTCTTAGAAGCTTCACTCAACCGCAAAGCAAGAATTTCACTTAGAAATTCGTTTATTATAAATTATAATCTTCTTCTAAAAAACTAAGTTGATGTGAAAGTAAATGTATATAATAGTTTTTTCGCATTATCTTAGAAATTAAACATACTGTAGTAGTTTCAAAATAACGAAAATTTATGTTTTCGACATCTTTTCGGGCCAAAAGTTTACATAAAATGTACAAAACGCATAATTACAGTTTCAACCGCTTTTGGGCACACTATGATGCCATAATAAGCAATAATTAATAATCAGTTTAATCAAAAATAAATTGCAAGTTTATTGAAAATTTGCATAAATTCGCACAAGTTCACTTAATTTTTTAAAAAAAATTTTGGTCAGAAAAAAAAATTTTAGTATACATGTATAACATACATTTTTTGTATAAAATGAACCATTATGTAGCTTATTCTAGCATTTTTTTTAGTTTACTTTTTACTTACATAAAAACACATTAACTCTAAAAAAAATTTGCACATTTCAGAACTTTAATTTTCATCAAAGTGTTGTCCTTACTAATTTGTCAACTTAAAAGTGAAAAAACAAAAATTAACTCTTTAAAATGTTAAAAGAAATCACATAAAATTTAAATCCAAAGATATTATTGTCAGAAAAATGCAATTCTTATAAAACTCCTTTTTTAAACCTATATTACCTCATTCTAGATTAGGGTCTAACATGTATTGAAAGTTTTCATGACATAAAAGTTCTCCTTCTCTCAAACTGCTATCAAAATTTCATCAAAACCTTTGCAAATTGACAATTACCGAACGAATATGAAAAGTTACCTGGATGATGTTCGGAAGCACTTGGTCGTCTGGAAGCTATTCGTCTATCTACTGGAGGTTCTTCTACATAAGAATACTCGTGATCGAACTCATCGCTGACATAATCTTGCGTACTTTGTCGACTGACGTTCGCGGAAGAGTATCTAGGTGGGCTAACAAAAACAAAGAAAAAAGTAAATTAAAATTATAGAATATTTGGAAATATTGAATTCGAGACGACACCTATAACTATAGTTAGTGTGACGAGGTCGACTATTATAATAAAGAGGTTCAGATTCGGTGTCGCTACGTCTGCCATCGTTGTACTCTTCGTTCGAGTTCGGAGGATCGTAAGGATAGTCCCTCTCGTACGATTGCTGAAGTCCATCGTCTGCAGAACACTCGGACAACAATCCGATATTGTGTCGATATTGCGATGCCGAAGCGTTTGCGTACTGACCTACAGGGTAATTCACATCACTTGTGTAGTCGCTGTCTTCTGACATGCCTGCTACGAAACCGGGAACGAAACAACAAAACGAAAGAACGCTAGTAAACAAACCACAAAATGTACTTTTTGCTAACAGAAATAGAAAGTAGATTAAGCGTTTAGTGACGCCATTGAAGAACTTACAGTGCATAGATAGGGTGGCTCGGCGCGCCTGTTCTTTCAAAGTCACAATCTACGTAAATGGGATTCATAAAGAAGAACAAATAAAATTAACGACATCCACTTGGATGCACTCTCGAAAACTTGTCGTTATTAAAAAATTCCAAACAAGTCAATTCGTTCTTTACTGTTAATATATCAAACTTATTTTCCGATACACTTAAGCTCACATCATCATGAACAAAACAAAATAAAAGTAACAACTAGTCATGATGATGTAGATTGTTTTGTGCCAAAAATAGTTTCGAAGTTCTTGACCGGAACAGAATTTTTATATCCGATTTAATCCTTCTTTGAAAGGTTAGTTGATTGCAAGTATGTTCGAAGAATCGTGACAACGATTCAGTGAAGACTAGAAATTTATTTTGAACTGTTTTTGTTTTTGTTCAACAGTAAATTTCGTCAACACAATTCAAACAGAGTTTAAAACTTCCAAATTAATTCTAAACTAGAAGAGTAAAGCAATTAAACTACAAATATTTTTATGATATCAGTTAGCTTGTTTTATTATTTTTCTATATCATATGACAGTAAATTGTCATATCTAGCTCATAACCTTGTAACAGTCACAAAAGAAAATTACAAAATATGCTTATGACAAATATTGTCATTGACTGGGATACAACATAGTATGATAGGCATAAATGGTAGCACACTAGCAGATATGACTGTCACAATTTTATGTCTTTTTTTTCTATAATGAGGCGTCTGATTAGTCTGTCTTTAAGATGCATAATTAAGAGAAACTCGAAAGTGTTTTAGAAAGTAGATTTAAGAGTATTTTCATGTTGATGTTGTTTTCTTCCAAATAAGCTTTTTATGTCAAGTTTGAAAATGGCCCAACTTAAAGTAGGCAATATTTTTTAAATTTTGTCTATTAAAAGTTTTATTTCGAAATACATGCATATCGACATGAAAATACTATGAATTAATTCACCTACCGTTCTAGCTTTTAACACACTTTCTAGTTCTCTTTACACCTTAAAATGAAACTTTTTAAGACAGTTTTTAATAAAAAATAAACAAGAAAATATTCTTGGTTTATTTTTTTTTTGTCTCCCAGTTCCAAAATAAAACTGAATTTCATTTAAAAGTTAATTTCAAAAGCTGGGTACTAGAAAGTGAAACTCTTCATCTACATCCAATTTCAGGTTACGTTTAGACAGGTTACAACAACCATATGCCGTTAAACTTAATTTTATATGCATAAAGACTAAATAAGTTCCTTTTTCAGAATCGCATCTGAAAGGAAACTCAATTTCAGAAAAAGTATTATTATAACTTACTTCAACAACTTTCAATCAAAAAGTCATTTTAAAATGTTATGAAATAAGAGATCCTTAACATAAAATATATCTGTGTACATTTTAAGCTTAAGTTGAGTAACTGAAGAGTAACTACAGTTACTTTGGAGATTAATAACTCAAGTCACATTCATAATAAAAAATAACCCTATGAACTACAGAAATTTTAACTACTTATCATATACACTAAAAAAATATTAACAACTTTCAGAAAAATCAAATTACTACATAAAACCAGTAACAGTCACTCACTCGCCCTCGAACTCTGATTATTCCGTCTTTCAGAAGCAAAATTAAGAGAAACTCGAAAGTGTTTTAGAAACTAGAAGAGTAGCTCAATCACTTGTTATTTCATGTTAACATTTAAAATGAGTCTCTTGTGGCAGTTCGACAATGAGCGAACTTTAAGCAGAAGATACATATCAGAAGATATTTTTTATTTTTGTCTACGAAAAGTTTATTTCGAAAAGATATCAACATGAAATTACTATTAAGAGATTCAGCCACCGCTGTAGTTTATAACACAAATTCAATTTCTCGTTAATGATGATCCTGAAACGCAGAATAAATAAAGTTCAAAAATCAGCTGTTCATAAAACATCTTAAGAAAATAACTGTTCAGCAATTAGTTACTTTAAAAATACGTTTTAGAAAAAAAAAACTTACAATTTTGATCTTTAATAAATACCGGTATTTTTAAAAACGAAAAACACCATAAAAAATCAACCAATCAAATTAAAAAAGACAAATATAAAACTTTTTAACGTTTAGAAAAACAAACCTCTTGATCCATGATCGTGTTTAAAACCTCCAATTTCCGTTGCAACTCCATCGCTTCAGCGTCTTGTAAGTCTGAAACAGATGAATTACAATTAACTAGACGTTCGACGAGTAACTTCGTTAAGTTTCTTAACCGTAAGGAAGCTCGAAACGTGCGTCGACGAGGATGGTCGATCCTGTCGGATTTCTCGTACCGACAACTTCTCCATCCTTCATCACCAACTCCGCATCCAACGAAATCCACTTCCCATCTCCTTCCTATCAGTAACAAAACAAAAATTCAGATACATACAGAAGGACGAAACAAACAAAAAACCAAAACGAACGGATTAAAGAGAATATACCTCGTTGGAGTATTGAATGTTGAGCAATGGAAGCCAATGACAACCAAATAATTTATCCCACAACACACCCTTATTCCAAACTTCAATCACGAGCCCAGTGTCCATTCTGTTGGTCTCACTGAATGTGGAAACAAACATCACAATTATCGAACATTTGAGCATTAAGGGTGACTCAATAGCTGAAATCCACCCAACTGCGGTTTTGACAAAAATGTAGGGTTATCAAGCAAACTTTTTTTCAGGAGAAACATTCGAAGTGTTTTAGAAACTAGCGTAGTTGGTCACAATGCTAGGAGTTTTTTTTATGATGATAAGTGATATTTTTTGTGAAATGTTGATGCCAAAAGAAACCAAATTCTGAAATGTTTATCATTTAAGATAATTTAACTCTTTAAAATCAACAAAGAGCGTTTTTTTAAAAGATCACCTTGAATATTCATTTAAAATAATCGGTTAATAAAACCCTTAATTTCTTCTTAAGACTTTCTTCTAATGCCTAAATGTTATTTTGCATTTGCATATTTTATAATGGCTGCTTTTAAGGGTAATGAACACATAGATAAAATTCCCACGCAATTCATTCCTTTCCAAGAATTCCGTCGTTTAATTAGATTGAATAAACCCAAGCTCATTCAACAAATTGTTTAAATTATCATGTAATTCGTAATTTTAAATGCATTCCATCAAATACCTCAAGGAAAAACGTATTTTATGGGAGTCATAATTTTGTTTTGTTTTGACAATGCATATATTTGCAGCATTAAAAAATATTGAAATTGTTGTTGGGTTTATATCAATAGGGTTTTATATTTTCTGGTTTTGACAATGCATTTTCTATGCTGCACTTGGACTCTTGTCCCTCTGCCATAGGCCTTTATAGCTGCTTGCAGAGTAATTTTTCAAATTCAAATTAAAAAAAACCCTAGGCTTTTTCTTTCTCATTTCCTTCAATAATTTGATATAATTCAAATTCAATCCATGTGTTTCATTAGTTTAACCAAATGGCAATTAGTAATAACTTTCATCAAAATTATGACAGTTATCGCACATTTCATCAGTTTTAACCATTTTGTGAATAACGAATGACTGCGATAATTAGTTTAAATTTCCCGAGTTAAAACGATTCTCCCTGAATTCGAGCTATTGAAACTGAAAACGTTGAGTAGAAAATAATCTCAAATACACAAAGATCCGCATTTCGTCTACGAGTGTATAGCCAGGTACAGGTGGGCTGTACTTTTTAATATGGTTATTAAAAATCAGAATTTAAAAAAAGATAAATAGAATTTAATAGATTTAAATCAAATTTATTGATCTTTTTATTAAAATTGTCCTTTTTATTTATTTTCCCATGTTGTGCCCAACTGTGCTTCCAAATTAACTGTGAATGAACACAAACAAAAAAAATATTATTTTCAGTTTGGCTGGTTTGATGCTATATTTGTATGCAACTGGCAAACAACATTCTGAACTGTTTTGTCCGCAATAGACGCAATTTTAAGTGAAATTTGATGCGTCAAAAGCAATTAAATCGATTCTAAAGACATTACTGTATACAAACTTAGTTTTGAACAATAATTTGAAGTTGCAATCGCCACGTATTAAGGATTTTTGATTGAAAATGTTCAAAAAGATTTTATTTTACAACCTTGTGCATAATGCTAATTTGCTCGACCAATGTTATAAAGGTCATTGACCTCAAAAACATTTATTCCTTACCATTTTGAATTACAGTTTGATTGCTGGAGCCGTTTTCAGCAAATCTGTCATGTCTATGCTTGTAAGTTACTGGTGCATAATAAAACAAAGTGTACAATAACTAAATATAACAATACCATTGTTTTTTGCAGTGATTTCAATTACAACTTAAATCAAACAACTCTGTTTACAAAACATCTTTGGAGCTTCTAGAAGGCATTGTCAGAGCAGTTTGAAAAATGAACCCAGGAATGTGTGTATTTGAGGCTATTTTGTACAAAAACACAAGCCATTCTTTCAAACGAAGCTTGAGTAAGCATTATATGTGCAACATTCAGTAAATCAAAACACTGAATATCGGAAATGGAGTATTTATACTCAAATCACAGGTAATTATTTATGCAATCAGAATATTTCATCAGCTTATTCAACAACTACTTTTCACAATTTAAAAATGAAAGAAAAGACAAACGTTCTTCAGCTTCTCGGTAAGCTGATACATGGTTCATATCCCGAAATGAAACAATCCATTTTTCCCAGACAATTCTTGTCTCATACCCCAATTTCAACTTCTATATACATATAATAATTTACTACTTATTTTTAAACCTCAATGACATACTGAATAATTAAATTATACTTTGAAAAAAGTTGTTAATGAAATTTACAGAATAAATTATGATAAATTAAATTTGTTTAAAAAATTCTAATATTAAAAATAAAAATTCAAAAAAAAAATTCCCTCACATTCCCTGATTTTTTGACAAAAATGTCATTTTTCCCTGATTTTTTGACAAAAATGACAATTTTTCCCCACTTTCCGTGACTCATTTTCATTTCCCGGACTTTCCAGGTCAGTATGAACCCTGATATATGAAGTACAACAAAAATCGCTCTCTACATATAGTTGATCTATGAAGAGTTTTTAACTTTAGCTTTGTTTTAGTTTCACTTACAATATAAAGTCTTGTTCCCAACTAGGATTGTTCCCTTTAACCGTAACCGTCGTCGATTTCACATTCTGCAACTTTAGGCTCACATATGAGTTGCATTGCCCTTTTAAAATACCAACAAACAAAAAAACACCAAAAGTAACCATCATTAAGGACCTCTTTTAATGATGTATTTCCTCTTAAGATATACTCACCCAGATTACCAACAAGCCTCGCCCTTTTAACTGCAAAGAAACAGAAAAAACATTAGAGAAATTTGACCTCATTTATCAAAAAAAAAACTGTCGATTTCATTTTGAAAAAATAATCCATCATGAAATTTGACATCAAAATCAACCCATTTTTTCAACTTTAAATCTCACTTTTATAACATTAATTCTTTTGTTTACTCATGAAATAGATTGTTTTGTGGATTAATAAAGGTGTTTTGTCATTTAAACGGTGGTTTACGGGGAGAAAAAGGGTTGAAATTTGACTTTTTTTTAAGTTTTTTTCTTCTTCCGTCTCACCTGCGATGCAAAGCAGTGACATCGTTGATGGGGGGCTAAGAACACGGCGAAAAGAACCTTAAATCACGTCCAATCCACTTCATGGTCGTCGATTAAACAACACCCAAACAAAAAACGGATAATCTGAATTGAAATAAGACGAGAAATTAACAACAAAAAAATCATTACTCTTAAATCCCCATCGAAATCGAGGTTCTTAATCTTAACCCCCTTATAAATGAGCTTCATAGACACGCACCTGGCGCCATCTTTTACACAATGTGACGTCAGCAGAAATGACAACCAATCGATATTTGTTTCATTTCGCGGTTGTTGTCGTTTGACGTCATCGCATGACCTAACTTAGTGGTACTCAACCTTTTACGCAAGATGGACCACAAATGAACATTTTAAAATTAATTTTTTCATAACAAACAGCTGTAATAAAATAAATCATACTAAAGAAAGAACAAAAAACGATTATTTATAATCATTAGATTCATATAATTTATTTTAATATTTATATTATAAAGTTACAAAGTTTAGAAAAAATATAAAAAGCGTGACTCACGAGCCACAGGTTGCGTAGCAGACTCGAAAGCTGTCAGTCATATAAGAAACAGATTTTTGCTTGTGTTGTAACTCTAGTGTACTGATATAAATACATAGTGAGCAAAAATATGTTTCATTTTTAAACTAAACCCACTTTTTTTTCCAAATTTGCATAAAATATTAATTTAGGTCTACAAACGCATTATACTTATTTGGATCAAGATTTATTGCATTAAAATAAATGTGTTTCTTCATCTGAACATATAATTTATAATATAATTCCATCTTATATTATAAAAACCTTTTAAAATGAGTTTACCTCCTACAAATTTACTTAGTCTATATGTCAAAAATAAAAAAAAAACTTTACTCATAAAATTATTAAACTGCTAAAATAAATAGAAATCTCCTAAAATCCTTTCATAATAGGACTACCTAAATTACAATCCCTAACAAATATAAATCCTTGTGATTGGTTCAGGAACCAGAACCCTTTTTGCTTACACGTAACTTTTTTGAAAGTACCCAGATTGATAAGGCCATGACAATATAGTTTCACGTGTTGCTAACTGACCACTTGCAGCACTTAAAGGTGCAAAACTGGGAACATAAGAACCCGCAGGTCCTTGGCGAGTGATGTCAGATATTGTGGAAACACTTTTAGGTAATGTCCCACCAATTACAAATTGTCTAGTTGGCACTTGTCCGAAGTCTGATGATCCCCAATATCCTCCTGATTTTACGCTACCAGTAGTGTGTCCTACAGCAGGAAGAGCTACACCAATGGGACCATCAGGGGTGACCTGTCTTGTGCTATGTCCCAACTGCTTAGCCTGAGATGCAACTGGTGATCCACTTGAATGGATTCCATCAACAACTGACTGTGGAGCATATTGTCCAATAGAAGTTGTAGACAAGTGTGGAAGTTTAGTTGTAATTTTCCCATCACTACGGGTTTCAACTGGCTGTGGAACGAACTGTGAAACTGCTCCAACTGCTCCAGTGGCACCATGTGGATACTTGGACCCAGGTATAGAAACTGGGTGTTGTGTAGCTTGTGCACCAATTGTATGAACTGGATACTGTGCAGGAAGTGGATACTGGGATTCACTTGTAGAAACTGGATGTTGTGAAACTTGTGTTCCAGTACCAGGTGCTGAGTACTTGGACTTAGATCCAGATCCAGCTCCTGGAATTGGATACTGAGACCCTGTTGTAGAAACTGGATGTTGTATAACTTGTGCACCAGTTGTGTAAACTGGAAACTGTGTTCCAGCTCCAGGAAATGGATACTTGGACCCAGTTGTAGAAACTAGGTGTTGTGTACCTTGTGCACCAGTTGTATAAAATGGATACTGTGTTCCAGTTGAAGAAACTAGATACTGTGTTCCAGTTGCAGAAACAGGATATTGTGTTCCAGTTGCTGGAACAGGATACTGTGTTCCAGTTGCAGGAACAGGATACTGTGATCCACTTGTAGAAACTAGATGTTGTGAAACTTGTGTTCCAGTACCAGGTGCTGAATACTTGGACTTAGATCCAGCTCCAGGAGGTGGATACTGAGATCCAGTTGTAGAAACTGGTTGTTGTATAACTTGTGCACCAGTTGTATAACCTGGATACTGTGTTTCGACTGCAGAAACTGGATACTGTGCTCTGGTTGCAGAAACTGGATACTGAGACACACTTGTAGGAAATCGATGTTGTGAAACTTGTGTTCCAGCTCGAAGTATTGGGTACTTGGACACAGTTGCAGAAACTGGGTGCTGTGTAAATTGGGCACCAGTTGTATGAAAAGGCTTTTGTGTTACTTGTGTACCAGTTGTATAAACAGGATACTGTGTTCCAGATGGAAAGACTGGATACTGGAACCCACTTATAGAAACAGGATGCTGTGAAACTTCTGTTCCAGATGCAGGGTACTTGGGTTCACTTGTAGAAACTGGGTGTTGTGTACCTTGTGCACCAGTTACATGAACTGGATGTTGTGAAACTTGTGTTCCAGTTGGTAGAACTGTTTGCAGTGCTCCGGTTGTATAAATAGGGTACTGTGTTCCCGTTGCTGTTACTGAATATTTGGACCCACTTTTAGAAACTGGCTGTTGTGAAACTTGTGTTCCAGTTGCAAGGACTGTTTGCTGTGCTCCAGTTGTATAAATGGGATACTGTGTTCTGGTTGCAGGAAGTGGATACTGGGGCCCACTTGTAGAAACTGTATTTTGTGAAACGTATGTTACAGGTACTGAGTACTTGGATCCAGTTGGAGAAAGAGGGTATTGTGTAACTTGTGCACCAGTTGTATGAACTGGATGTTGTGAAACTTGTGTTCCAGTTGGTAGAACTGTTTGCTGTGCTCCAGTTGTATAAATAGGATATTGTGTTCCAGTTGCAGGAACTAGATACTGGGACCCACTTCTAGAAACCGGATGTTGTGAAACATGTGTTACAGGTACTGGGTACTTGGACTCAGTTGTAGAAATTGGACGTTGGACAACCTGTGTTCCAGGTGGATAAACGGGATACTGTGTTTCAGTTCCATGCATATAATACTTAGGCCCAGTTGCAGAAATTGGATGTTGTGTTCCAATTGCAAGTACTGAGTGTTGTGTTCCAGTTGCAGAAACTGGGTGTTGTGCTCCGGTTGCAGAAACTGGGTGTTGTGCTCCGGTTGCAGAATCTGGGTGTTGTGCTCCGGTTGCAGAAACTGGATGTTGTGCTCCAGTTGCAGAAACTGGGTGTTGCGCTCCAGTTGCAGAAACTGGGTGTTGTGCTCCACTTGTATAAAGTGGATATTGTGTTCCAGTTACAGGAACATCTTGTGTAGATGCACTTTTAGAAGTATGATATTGTATAGAAGTTGACGGAATTGGATACTGGACACCTGAAGCTCGAACCTGATATTGAGTCCCAGTTGTAGAAACTGGATGATGCACATCTCGTGCACCAGTTGTAGAAACTAGATGATGCGGAACTTGTGCAGCACTTGTAGTAACTGTATGTTGAGTAGCAGCACTTGTAGAAACTGCACGCTGAGGATCAGGTGTAGAAATTGGATGTTGGACAACACTTGTAGCCACTGAACGTTCCGTAGTACTTATAACTGAATGTTGTGCTCCAGTTGTTGCATGTGCACCTAAACTTTTCAAAAATCGCCCTCCACCACTAGAGTCAGTATAACCGGGACGATAAGCCGGAACCCAAACTTTCTTGCACATCTTGCGTTTCATAACACCATTAAACACAGTACCACCTACAGCTAAACCAGTCTGTGACGGAGATTGGGAACTCGACTGAACAGAAACGACTCCATGTCCAGCAGTACTAACATCTTTCGGATATTTAAACTTTTTATAACCATAATCAATCGCAGAAGCCGGAGGGTACATCACACCAGGGCGTGAAAACGAAGAAGTTGTTTGTATTGGTCGTTGTTGAACGGATTTACCAACGGAAAATCCAATCGCAAATTCAATAACAATCCAAAATAAGAATATAAACCACACATTCTAGAGAAGAAGAAAAAAAAACAGAAATTAAACTTGACATACATTTCAACAAATTAAATAATTTAGGGCCACATTAAGACGCTCATAGGTACATTTGTGACCTGTTTTGTAAATGTGTTCAATGAAAGTTATGTAAATGTATTAAATAGAGATGGGCTAGTAACACTTTTCTCGAATTAACTAGATCTCGAATATTCGAATACCCGAATAGTTATTTGAAATTTTACAAATTGAAAATACAGTAAGACGATATACTTGAACTACTTGACATTTTGATTAATTTATAAATAAATAATAAAACTAACACACTTTTGAGTTTAACCGTAAACTAGTGTAAACGAAAAAAAAAAAAACAGAAGAAACTCGGCAAAATGATTCGAGGTATTCGAATTTCCTTTATTTACGTTATATTTGAGATCCCGAATCTCCGAATACTTCTAGTATTCGAGAATTCTATTCACCCATCTCTAGTATTAAATAAAAGTTAAGTAAATATTAATAACCATTACTTTTTTAATGTCATATAAAATATTATGACTTTTTATTATTATTTTATTAAAACATTTTAGTAGGTACCAAAGGTTTCATAGGTCCCTAAGCACTGTGGTTATTGGGCCTAATAAATATAATAAATGCAATAATAATTTAGAAACGTGCGAATTGTTTTTTTTTAGAAATTGTGCGTTTAAGTAAATACGAGCTTAGAAAATAAATCTCCAAAATATGCAAGAAAATTGTTCCATTATATAAAAAGCACAAAAAATTAAATGCCTGAAGCAATGAATGGCTATAATCATCAGAAGAAATAATAGAAAATGCAAAATGATAATTGTTTGATTTTAGAAATCTTTTGTAAAATTTTCTTGATACCAAAAAAAATAATTTTTTTAACAGAAAATTATGCAAATTTCCAAAACCAATGCAATTTGTGCGCTTTTTGCATTTTTATTTTTTAATAAACTGATTATTATTGCATGCATGGTAACGAAATGTACACAGAAAAAGTTGGAAGCGTTTTATGTGTATTTTTTGGAAACTTTTGGTGTTAATATTAAGGCCCTGAAATAATCCAAAAGGCTACATACCGTTGCCGCAGTTTGCGAACGAAATAACACAAATTGGAACATCGTTGCTAATTAAAGTTCAAGAAACATCTGCACATAATAGTTCCAAATTACAACCCTTTATAAGAAAAAAGTCACCTTCACCTTTCAACCATCAAGAAAAAAACAGTTTAATCTATTTTTAACATTTTAATTTCTTTCACCTTAAACTTTGACTTTTTAAGAAATGCTTTTAAATCAATAATAATAATAATAAAAAACCAATATCCATCATAAGACTTTTTAAAATGTGTTTAAATTATTGTATCGGCTTTATAATGTATGAAGAAGGTCGTTTTATAATGGAAAGATCACATTAAGTTAAGACTTCGAGACTACGGCATTAGACATTACAAAAAGTGATTTCAAAGATTTTCCGTTCAAAAAAATTGATCGTTATTAATTTATTTATTATTGCTTACACTTATACGGTGACGGTTGGAAGCCGGAGTAATCTGCTCAAATAACATCTCATCCAAGTGACTTTCTGTGTGGGTTCGACATCTTCTAAGTGGTGAATATCTTCCAGTGAAATCTGTATAAATGGCAAATAGTAAAACACTTTCTTCTTATCTACCATTAGAAGTGTCAAGATAAGAAAAAAACTCTTGAGACCTTCACGACACTATAACCAATCTTCTCCAACTGTCGTAATTTAACACCCATCATTCCGTCCACTTCCGTAGTTGCGTTTATGCAGACTGTCGAATCGACAACTTCGATGGCACACCTCATATCGGAAACTCTATTAATGTTACAAATTCTGCCATCATAATTCAATTTCAACTCGATGCCTATATAAAAAATCAAAGTATGACATTTGAGCATATATAATGTATTTTAACATAACACTTTTAACCTGCAATTTGTATGTGGCTAAGCAGATAGCCGCATCGAAACAACTCGTCATCACCGTTACACAAATAACGAACAATTAATCTTATCATGTTCAGTTGTGGCCGATGCCGAAGTTCCGAGTTTAAGTTTTCGTAAAAAATAGTATCTTCTTCTGAACAGAGGTTCAGAACGGATCCTTCGTAATTTGGTACTTCTATCTTTAGGCTTTCATCGAGAAAGTGTAACTGACGAAGCGGCTTCTTCTTAATTGCTTTATAATTAGTAAAAAAAAAATACCATAATGTTTCACAGCTAGAGTAAGCCTAATTTAATTTACAAGGGCTGAGAAAATTGAGAACAAAAATAGCCAAATTTGGGAGAGACTCTAGATTGAAAGCATGCAAACTTCGCAAAGAAAAAGAATAAAAAATTAATTACGTCAGGATATTGAAAACTATTTATTCAAAAATCAACATAAATAAATTAAAATAAAACTACTTTTCTAATGTTTTCTTCCAGCAAACTTGACTGACCAAACTTGACTAGCCTCACATACAGGGCACGTTTGCTTAGTTTATAAATTGTATTATAGTCCTTGTTGTAGATTATAAATTTGTGTACGTCTTATATCCGAGAAAATCGTGATTTAAATTTTGTGTGCAACTAACTTAATTATATGCAAATATTCTAATGCACTTTAATTCTCGCCATTCTGAGACTTCAGTTGTTTAGAAAAAGTTTCCTAATTTCTCAGCATTGTTAATTTATAACAAAGCTGGGAAATTATAGTTGAATTATGTAAAATTTAACCATATAACAAACCAATTTTGTCACTGCGAAGATCGAAACTGAATGCAGTCTGCAGTAGGTGCTGCGGAAATATCCCAAACACGGCAAGAGAATGCAAACAGTCAATGAAATTAAGTTTCTCTTTACTTTTAAAGCTTCGTCTCGTTTGTTTTTCCAAATGCATAACTACTTTATCGTCAAATTGTCTATCAACGGTACAATGTGATAGAATACTCAGTGCCCATAAGATTCTTGCCGTATCTTTAAGCCGATGTGGCGAATCTCGAACTTCCACTGATATCGCGTCGAGAAACATTTCCTCAAACTTGTAAAATAATTGTTTATCATACACTTTAGAGTTTGCGAAAGTGGCCATAAAGTGCGCAAGACTTGTCAAGTTTGATGGCAACGAGGAATGACATTTTAAACACTCCGATAAAGTAGCAACCAACGCGTCGTCTCGATACTGTCCATGCCGTAGAACTTTCAACATCGATATCAGATCATACTCTGCGTATCCATCTATTTTTCTCGTTAGCATCGATTTGACTCGACGCGAAACATCGGAAAGAATCTTTTTCGATGTCAATTTCGTGCTCGTTTTGAAATAACCCTGACAAATAATAACCACCTCCTTGTCTGATAATGTTGTGATATCACACAATTCTAGAAATTCCTCGATAGTGGTCATCAGTTTAGGAGTAGACGACTTCCTTAATCCGATGTAAAACAGAAGTTGTACTAAGTGTCGAGGCACACGACAATCGGAAAGTAACTTCCACTCTTTGAGCAAAATGTTGAAGAATACTTTGTGTGTCACGATTTGTCCGATCCATTCGATCCATAAGTCGAACGCCAATAACGAGGCCTCGACATTCCACATAATTACTCTTCTAGCACATTCTAAATCCAACATATCAATAAAAGATTGCGATAGTTTGTGGTTCTTAGAATCTGCAAGAGTATACAACAGTTGTTGTAGTTCTAGTTTGTTTAAAGATCTGACAGCTCTAACGTCAATGATTTCGAGATGATCGACAAAGTTTTTCGAACGATCATTATCGTTCAAAATGCCGTATCCTAGTCGATCTAACATTTGATTATAAATTATGGCGCTAGAATTTTCTTTCAAAGCAGATATTTGTTTGTTTCGATGTTGATACGTCGTCTTCTCGTAACGAGGATTAGTTCGAAGATAGTCGAGATTATGTTTCACATATGTGTCCTCTTCGAAAGCATCGAAATCCGATCTAAAATTTCTAAATGCAAAATGTCGATACAACATGTGTGGTGTCATCCGTCTAAATAGATGCGACAAACACATAATTTAAGTATTCAATTGGAGACCAGATGTAGCCAGTTAAGCAGCTATATCAGTACAAGCAACGGTAGCAAGTTAAATGCGAAGAACGATAGTGATTTATATGCAAATGTGGTCAGCGCACAGCAACTGTGACCCATTATACGCCTATGTGGCCAGTACGGAGCCACTGTGGCAAGATATACGAACTCAGTTAATATAAAACAATTTTGTGTTAACTGTACGACCAAATGTTGCCAGTGAGAAACTTATAAACAATTAGTGTCCAGTCGGTGACCACTGCCTGAAAATTATTCCCGAACTGCCTAAAATAAAAAATTTGTAACATTACACAATGCCACACGTGAAGACACAAACAAGTCTAATATCTTACCTAACTTACGAGTACTGTGGATCCCATGGGTCCAGCATGGCCTTTCAAAACACGTGTCTGCCAGGTTGCTCTGCCGGAAAAGTTGAAATCGTCTGCTGGACCACATTCTTTAATATAGGTGGCACCACAACATTGATTCTTTTTCCGGAATTCTTTCATTAATTTTTGGCGTTTGATAGATAGTAAGTCTGCTGCTTTCTTTGGCGTTTATGTAAAGTATGATTGCAGAAATTTGTATCTTTCAGATTCTGTGAAATATGACGAGGTGGGCCAGAGCTAATGATGCTCATAAGAAGACTGCAGAAGAGGCAACTAAATGGGAAGATATGTGGAAAAACCCTGAAGGTTTCTGCACTGAGAATATATATATTATACCTCTAATTGTACAGTGTGAAATTGATTTTGTTTTAACGTAATTTATAGGTGAAAGTGAAAAGGAAGATGAAGCAGACCACGTTAGTTCGCAAAATGATGCCAAACAGGACACAACGAAGGTACAGGTGGCTACTATGGTTCATGATAACGTAGAGACCTCAATAAAAAAACGTTCTTTCGTATTAGCTCAGCGAAGAAGCTAAAGGAAAATGCGTGAACGCATTTACGCACCCCCAACTTAGGAACATAACGTGTTTTTTTTAAAAAATGTATTCATAAGTTCATCCTTTTATACTGCTTTACTTACCATGAAATGTTCGCAAGCACGGGGTTCTGTGTTAGTTAAATGAATTGGGAGCTGCAATTCATTGGTCCTTGCAATGTGCATAAAATATAAATTATTCGTTTCTTGAATGTGTGTTGATAGTTTGTTTCGTACAGTTAACTAATGTACGAGTACATTCTTCTGCACCTCTTACGCTTTACACGTCTGAGGAAGGTGTCTCACTCGCTTTGTCCTAGTTACGGCTCCGCCAATGGTCCATGGACTTGATGAGATGGGCTTACTATAATTTTTTTGTAGTCTGGGGTCAAATTTAACTTTTCCAAACTTAAGTCTACAGTAAAATGTCAAATGCAATATATGTTCGTAACTCGTGTATTAATTATAGTTGGAAAGTGGCGATCTTACCAAAAAATGTCCAAAGTGTGGCTCAAATGAACACGACGAGAAACGATGCCTATTAAAACGTCCTACGGGTAAAATTTCTGTAATTGCATTAAACTTCAATTGCGATTTAATTTAGTAAGATATGAATTTCTAATCCGTTTAAGATGCTGCAACTACTTCACATAGTAGTAGAAAACGCAAGGTATTGTGATTAATAAAACCAAATGAGTGGTTTAGTTTCTTACAAACTTTGTTTCTATTAGCCATGTTTTAAATGTCGTCAACTTCATTCGTATGTCGATTGTCCGTTAAGAAGTGAAAAGGACCAATGGGAAATCTGCTTTCAATGTGGATCGACAGAACACACATTAAGGCAATGCAAAAAGCCCGCTAAAGGTAACAAAGTTCTTTTCATGGCTTTCTTTCATTGAATGATAACTGACGTTTCCATTTTTTTAAAGAGGTACTGAAGTTTGCACGATGCTTCATTTGTGACGAAATGGGACATATCAGTAAGGATTGTCCGCAGAATAAAAATGGTATTTATATTAATGGAGGTGGATGTAACATCTGTGAAGGAAAAGATCATTTGTCCAGAAACTGTCCAAAAAAGAAAAAAGCTATAGGTATTGCTTAAGACTTGAATTTTACGTCACTTTCACACTAGCAACATTTATGAAACTTACAGTGAGACATGCAACTCACGCGTGTGTGTATGAACCGTTCTTCGAAACTTCTAAACCAATCAGGAGTGAGCTAATTAATGATATCAGCGGAATGCAGCAAAGTTTCATTGACTTGTTTCTATTCTTATATACAATTTGTATTTGCATGTCAAGTTTTTGAATTCCATCTTATTTTCTTTTATCTGATTGGTTGTTTTTTCTTTCAGTAAAGTGAAACTATGTAAGTGCCTCAGAGGTAAACTGTGTTAAGTCACCAAACTTTAAATTTTACACGGGGCATTCAATCAGACTTAACACTGTTTACCACTGAAGAACTTGACAAACCGATTCATAAGATGCAAAAATCGTGTATTTTAAATGTGACTTGACAGTTTACTTCTCATTATAAGTTGAATTGCATGTTTTATTGCATCAAAAGTTGCTAGTGTGGCAGTGGCAGCATTTATCAATTCCAATCATTTAAAATCGATATTTAAAAGTTGTTTTATAAATTACAGAAGAAAATGAGTTTGTTCTAACGATACAACAAAACAACGAAAGTGTCGAAGTGGAAGACTTGATTTTTGAAGATAAGAAACCCATGAAAACTACACATAAAATTGTCAAATTCAAATGAACCGTATCAAATAAAATGTTGAATTTTAACGCAAAATCACATAACTTGTCATTATTATTCATTCGAAGATTTATTTACAAAAGCTGAAATTTTTTTAGCATTATTGTTTTTTTTTTTTTTTTTGAAGAGTAACGAAAAGCGTTTTTGTACGAAATCAACAATTTCGATCACTTTATAAAAATGTTGGCACGATGCTAAACGATACGATATTCTCTCAGCTTCTTTTGGACACTGGATGACGTAAAATTAAGGCGCTTTCGGCAGAGATAATTGGCAATCCATTATTACGATGATAGTTGACTAAATGCGACACACTTTCGAATGTCTTGTCCTTGGTTCTCACCTTTTTTTTTTAAAAAAATCACAAATGAAATGCGTTCATCAACTTCGACCTACCCTTTTTATTTTACTTACAACTCCTTCCGGATCAACTAAAAGTAAGTGTTTCTTGGTGCCACCCTGAAGTCCGGTCAAAACGTACTGACCAGGAGATCCTAAACTTTCACGAACTAAAAATTCGCCATCCTTTTGCAGTAAAGATTCGGCGTCTCGTCTGCTTATGGGGCCGTGAAACCATTCTTCTTTATAGAGATTTTGAACGCTCACAGGCAAAACACTCTGAAATGAAATCAATGTTATGGCTAAATTGCTAACTTGATTTTAATTAAAGATAGTAACGAAGATTAAACGTACTCTCGGCCTCAATGGAGAAATACCATTTAGAGATGAGGTTGGAGGGAGGCTAGCTTCGAACGGTTCTAATCGAAACGAAACAGATCATCGTCAATGACATGACTCGACGTTCGGTTCATCATGTAATCTTACGCATGTCGAAAGGATCTCTTAGAAACGAGAGTTCTCGCGGACTATAAGCATCGAGTAAAGTGGCACCACCTAACGGAAGAGTGGAAACGTTGCAGACGGCGTCATTTGCATATTCCGGACATTGTTTCCTTCCAAAGGGATCGGGAGATGCGGGTTCCGAATTTAGGTCGATAAGATTGGGAGAAAGATCTTTGGACGTCGACTGATGGCACTGATTGTTAAAACTGGACGGAACTTCAGCCTTAAAAATGACAAAGATGAAGGTTTAAGACAAGAATATTACAATGGGATCGAATGAACACACTTTTGAACTTGTCCCGGGTGCTTGGTTTTTATTGATTGTTGAAGATGAAGATGCGGCTGTACCGTTCTCTGGTGGAATCTTTCCAGGAAGGTCATTATAATAGACTGGATCGTCCCCGGAACGGAGTCTCGGAGGCACGGAATTACTCGAACTGGACTTGAAATTTGTATTTTCGACTCTTGAACTAAAAGAATTGCGAGATCTCTTCTTAGTAGAATTATTAAGCATCAAATTCAGAAGCTCGATAGTTGAAGTTCTAATATTTATAACTGAAGCATATTGTCAGTTACATTTCTTAAGAATAAGATAACCAGAAAAATACCTTTTTCAGACCAAAAACCTTGGTATCAATTAGCTATAGTCCGCTTAAAACTTGGTCAAATTGCTTGTTTGACCTCTAACCAAGTTTTTTGCGTGCAAATCGCATATTTCTAGTTGCCTTCGTTATGAACTAACTACTAACTTAAATCCCATCTTCCGCATGATAGAACATACCGTAGTTTCAAATCATTCGTAGTTTCAATCATTCAATTAAACAAAGAACTCTGCGATGGATTAAATAATCATCGTTATTCAATAATTGTGCTCAACATTTAATGTAGCCGAGAAAGTTCTTAAAACAGGCGGCAGAGCTGAGACTCGCCTCAATTTTTAAATTTTTTCAGAATTTTCGGGCTTCAAAAACACCAAAGAAAAGATTCAAAAAGCACACAAATCCAATTTACTTATTATTTCTCAGAGTGATAAAAGAATAACCAGACTTTTCGTTCTTTCTGTTAACATGACTTTATATCAAATCAACTGCTTTAAAACTAATTAACAAACAAAAGATTAACAGAAGTTTCACTTCAAACTGAATTTTTGTATGTTGTTTCTTCGTGAGACAATAATAAACAAAGAAGTTTTCAAACCTTTGTGGAATGTCACTGGGTTTCGAATTGTTCCTCAAATATTCTTTAAACCTCAGTTCGAACGCTTGTCCTATCGTCGTGATCACATCCTGAGCCCATTTGCTCCCACACTCCAGGACGTAACATGAACGACTTCCTGTTGAATCCTTCGCCACGTAAGCCACAAAGTCCAGAGTATCCTACAAAACGAAGATTTCTCTCGAATGAAAATCACGAAAAAGAGACGGAACGACACGATGAACCTCCTCCACTTACGGCATCGCCACCGGACGCGAACGATATGTTCGGCATGTCGTGAACTGCGATCACCTACATCCATAGTAAACAAAATCATAAATTTAAACCTATCGTTTGAAATCGAGCTAAGTTTGTAATCCTTTTACGTCGTTTGACTCCATGCTCCTAAGCTCTAAACAGGCGCTGGTAACAATCAACTGAACGTCCGCACCGGCATGTTCCATTCCCGGTCGATCGCCGAGCATTCGCATCACTTTTTTGTCCACTTTCCGTTTCCTGTCAACCGTTTTCAAACCAGCAGCTTCACAGATCCTGTTTATGCATTCCCTTTTGATCCAAAACCAGAAATGCAAGTGTAAAACCGAGCAAATTAATCCTTGAATTCTAACCTCTAAACAGTCTCATTGATTGAAAAACACCTAATTCTTTTGGCATTACTTATTTTTTTTAAACACTTTCAATTTCTTTTTAAAAATGTCAACTAAAACGTAGCTAAATATTTATTTTGTCTCCTATTAATAAGGCCAAAACCATTATGTAAATAAAAATTATCAAATAAAAATATTATATTGCAAAAAGCTCAACTCGCACAAGAATTGCAAGAATATTAAAAATCCCTCAGGACTTTTCAGGACTTCTACAGCATTTCTATTAATTTGTTTTGCCACTTTTCTGTTTTGTGTGTGACTTCTAAAAATGGAAAATGTGCCATACATAAAAGCGGCTTGGAACTATCTATCATTGTGTTTATTATGTTTTTTTATGCAAACATTTGGAAATATTAACAATAACTCATTATGTTTGTTGGCTCCATAGTTGAGTCCCCCCTCCCTTTGCGCAGTTTTGAGAAACATTACGAAAAAAAAATTCAAAGTGTTTACAAACTAGAATAGTCGGTGATATTGCTAAAAGTTTTTTCATGATGATATCTTTCGAAATAAACTTTTTATGACAGTTTTGAAAAAGGCGTGAATATTTTTTTATGAAATTTTCAATGGAAAAACCAAAAACAAAAAACGGGTCATTTTCAAACTGAACCATAAAATGTTTATTTTTTTTTAGATGTTGCCACGAACAAACGTTTAACATTCTAGTCTTGAAATAATGTTGTTCCTTAAAACAAAGTTTGAGTGTCGATTATGCTCCTCAAAACAACTCTAAAGCCTTATTTAAAACCAAAACTTGTTCCCGGTTTTTATTTTCTCCGAAGATTTTTATTAAAACTAGAAGAGTTAAATCAGGTAATATATTTTTCCAATTTCTTTACAATTGAAAAGAATTACATTTACATTTTATGGAAGCATTAAATTCGCTTTCCACCATTTTTCTTAAAGATATAAAAATTAAAAAATTTAAAATACATTTTGAAATTATCTTGAACGATTGTTTTAAACAAAAACCTTTCTAAATAATCTGCTCCACCATAAGCTAAAATAAGCTCGAAATCCCCCAAAAGAGAGTAAAATAAAAAGAAGCCCATACTTGGCAACATGTGATCTCGTCTCGAAATCCAAGATCTTCATCGAAGTATTTACTTCGAGACGTCCAACATACTAAAAACGAAAGAAAATGACGAAAAAAAACCTCATTATGAAGCCATAACGGAGATAGAAAAAAAAAAGGACGAAAGAAATAAGGAGAAATTTATCGTACTCTGACTTCGTAAGAAACTCCTTGATCTACAATCTGATTATCCGGATGAAGCCATCCGCGAGTCGGTTTGTTAAACATTCCGCAATTCGACGATGACGAAGATCCGTCTCCCGTTCTTTGTTCGTTTCGAATCCTCGTTACGAATCCTTGTTTCAGTGAAGTTCGATTTGCATCGGTCAGTGTTGCGTTCGTCCTCGTTTCGTGTTCAACGGCTCCTCCACCTCCTCCTCCACGTAAGACATGCGATTTGGGAAGAGTAACGTACTCGCTGCCGGCCGTTCGGACGGAAGGCTTTGCCTTTAAAAGGGCCGCCTGCCGATCGAGATGTTTTGTGCCCTTGTGTCCAAACGTGATGGACGCTTCTTGTGGCCTTTGGGCCGACGACGACAACGACGATCTAAATTTAGTAACTGCGGGGAATTAATAAAAAAAAAAAGAAAAAGAAGAAATCCATGAATCGTCGAAATGAAGAAACATATTTATAAAAAAAAAAAAACGAAAACACCAAAAATAGAAGAAAAAGAACGGAGTAGACACGCACACATTATTACGAACACACGAGACAAACATACTTGAACGCTTCTTAAACAGATGGCCACAATCTGATTTAACTCTAACCGAAGAAGACGACTCTCGTAACTTTGAATCCCGTATTTTGTGTATCATTTCCAGTAAACTTAAATCCCACATTTTTCATTGAGATGATCGGAGAAAAATATAAATAATTCCGATCTGCTTTTAGGAGACTCAGAATTTTAGCTTTTTTTTTTTTTTAGAAATGATCTATCTGCTTGCTCTAAATGCTCAAACTGACAAGTTCCCTTTACAAGAATTCAGATTATGGGATAGGCTTCAACTTTTTACATATGGTAACTCCACCTCCCTTATCCCCTGACATCCACCTCCCCTTAAACCTCCTCCTCCTCTTTCCTATCCCCCCACCCACCCATCCACCCCTCTCTCCGGTTCCTGTGTCGTAGAACACATTTCGAGAAAGAAAGAAAAAAAAAATGTATTTTTCAAACAGGAAATGTGGTAATATCCATCCTTGTTTTTGTGTCAAATGTATTCAGTAAAGTGACTGACAAGAGTTAGTCAAGTTAAAACTTAAGGGCGGATTCAACGACGGCGAATCCAAATACGAATATTAATGTTGTAGAAAAAGTAGCTCTTCGGTGAATTTCAGCTAGAATTCACTCAGAATTCTGAAGGAAATAGCTATAGCTTTGATTCCCAGGGTTTTCAGCTAGAAGGTTCTTATTAATAATAACAGCTACCAAAATAAAAGTGAACCCCCCCCCCTCCGCTTAACACGAAATAAAAGAGGATGGATTACATTATTTTAAAAATTATTATATTCTAAACGATTAAATCGAAAATATATTTCGTGTTATCCGATCAATGCCCCTAAAGGCGTTCACAAACGAGCGACTTTTACTGGTCGAGATGGAGTACAAAAAGTGGTTGACGTGTCTTCAAAACCGACCACTCGCGTTGTCTTTATACGACCACTTTTTGCGGTTCATTCAACTACACTAGAACCACTTCTCATCTGCTAGCAGTAGATTCCAGCAGTCGAGTGCCCGCCAAACGACGGCCACTTTTTACAGTCCAACTGGATTACTGAAAAGTCACTCTCCTGTGAACGCTCTCAGACTGCTATTTGGGGAGTTTGATAATTACGTTAAACTTTCAAGCGAAGCGAGTAACCGCCACCATTTCTGATAAGATGATCATAAGATTTTTACCGTCAGCCATTATTATTAAAAAAATTGAGGTCAAACTTCTAGTTCCAAACACACATAGAAAGCTGCAGCAATTTTCAGCTAGAAATCTGAGCGAATCTAGCTGCAATACTTTGGTGAGCTATATTTTCTATTACAAATACAATAAAATATACGTTTGTACATTATGTGTGTGTGTGGTGTAAAGTGTGTAATCGAAAACACCTGCTTAATGCAACTGTAGTAGGTTTGTTTTAAGGTTTTGTGATTATGAATGACGACGATGATGATGTGGATGGAACTTCGCCCCCCCCCCTCCAGCCAGCCAGCCATCAACCCACCCACCCACCCACCTCCGATTTCATTCATTCAATTCATTTTCATTCATTGATACACATTTTTAACGAAATTGTTCGGAAATGTCTAAAATGTTGATTCTGTGTTTTACTATATATATTTGTTGTTGCATTTATTTATTTATTTTTTATAGTCGCACATCCGATTTTTGTGTTTGGATTTTCTATTTTGTGTTTTGTTTGTTATATATATATTTGTTTTTGTTTTAACAGGGGTTTTTATTTATCAAAGAATGGAAAGGATGATGGGCCTCAACTGAGTTACGAACCGACCCAACTTGGATCAGTGGGCCACTCAATCTCTTAATCTAGGTGGATTCTGTTCAATTAGGATGTGTAAACCACAAACCCACTCCCCCCCCCCCATCATCATACATTTCGATTACATTTGACGATTCTACCTTTTTTACGTAAATGTATGCGAGATAGACAGATAGAGAGAGAGAGAGAGAATGACGAGTTTTAAAGAGTTTAGAAGCAGCCATTTGCATAATATGCAAATGAAGAAAGAACCAGAATTCTCGATTATTATTCTGCATTTCACAAGGAACATACAGAGTTATATTAACTTTGATTGGAAACCACCTTTGAATTGCAAAATGGAAGTCGAAGGTGGTTTGGTTGCAATGTATTTCCTATGGTAAAAAAATGGTAAACAAAGTGGCCTGTGTGCCAAGGGCCTTTTCAGTAAATATACTATTTTCATATTGATATATTTAAAAATAATAAAAATTTTAATTGCTAATTTGATAATTGCAAATGCTTTCATTTTGGTTTTACTGTTTTAAGTCAGACCAAAATGCGAAGAGAAAAAAACTGCTTGCCTTAGCAAGCAGTTTTTTTCTCTTCGCATTTTGGCCTAAGGCCTTGTTTCCATTGGGGTGAAAATTTGAACTTTTTGACAATTTTCTGCTGGTGAAAAAATGAACAAACGTGGCTCCCCCGCCCATTCACTATCATAGGCAACGGCCACGTCGGTTCAATTTTTCACCCCAATTGAAACAAGCCCTAACGTTCAAAGTGCCACAAATTTATAAGATGTCAACATAAAAATATCTTCTAAGGTGGTTTTAAAGTGTAAATGTCCCTTCAAATTCTGGTTATTCCGTCTGACAGAAGCAAAATAAAAAATAAACTTGAATGTGCATTAGAAACTAGAAGGGTATAGCTCCATCATTCAAAAGGAATTTTTCCTATTCTAGCTTCTAAAACACAATTTCCTTAATGTTTGCCTCTGAAATACAGAATTAACAACAGTTCTCGTGACCTTTTTTTCACTTAAAAATGTCCTCCAGGCCCAAATATTTATTGTTCATCAAGAAATATGACGATTTAGCTTTTTTTTTGGGAAGAAACTTTTAAGATTTTGATACTAGAAAAGTAACAAAAGTCCCTCTCAACGTATTTTATCATAAGAAGTTAATAATCTTTATTATTTCTAAGTCGCAAGCTATCATAAAAAAAAAATTTTTTTTTTTTTAAATGTCATTATGAATGAAAATGAAACAATTCTTTCCTCTTTTAATTTCAAATAAATCTTCTGCCATAAATTTCTTCGAAGAAAAAAAGCATTTTCGTCGTTTTTTTTTTCTGCACCAAAAACCAAAAACAACTTCCATCTTTATTAAATTATTAAAGACATATTTTCTCCGGAGTTTCCAGTGAACCCACACAGACTGTGTTAAAATAAAAAAAAGTGTATTTTGCAGTTCATTCATTCATTATTTCGTTTATACATTTGATCAAGATCTCAAAATGAAACCCACTTGTTTCAATTTTTTATTATCATAATTGATAAAAAGGGACTTGTTTTAGAAAACCCACACTTTTAGGGTGTAACCTCTCTCTCTCTCTCTCTCTCTTCAATCATGTTTGTTGGTTTCAGAAAAAATGTGAAATTCATTGATAAATATTTGGCCCCGCCCAAATTAAACCCCCCCCCCCCCCCAAAAAAAAACACACTCACAAGTAACTATCCTTCGATTTGAAATACGAGCCCATCAATGAAATGAAATGGGATATATATGTTTTGCTCTCTTTTTTTTTTCATCATGAAACTCCAGAGGAAGTGAATTTTGTATTATTCAGGGGGGGGGGGGGGGGGGGATATAGGATGGAAAGAGAGAGAGAGAATAAAAATAGTCAGGCATTTCCTGAATTTTCGCTTCCAATTTAAAGGAAGGAAATCAAATTTTATGAGAAAGAAAGAAAGAGAAAAAAACGCTAAAAAGGCAAAACGGGAAAAAGGATATTTGAAAATAGACTACAACCGACATACAACTACTGTAGGTAGGTAGGTCCGACGTATGTTAAATATTGGTCCACCTGCTTGTTTTTTTTAACTGAATAAAAATGGACGGACGTTGCGATTCGGACGAAAACTCAATTGAATTCATTCTCACAAGAGATTTAAATTTAATGCAACACACGTATCAATAACGATAATTAATACACGATGTCAGCTGCAATTGCAAAATGTATTATTTTAAAATGTAAACGGGGCCGCGCCTCTCTCGAACTCGTGATTACTTTGTCTTTCGGGTGCAAAAATGAAGAGAAACTGGAAAGTGTTTTAGAAACTAGAAGGGAAGTTCAGTCACTTAAGGGTATACTGATTTTAAAAATGAATCAACTTTATTCAGACGATCACACTGGCTATTTTTCTAGCAAAATTCTCCGTTAAGAAATAAACGTTGCTGTGAACGTTGCACCGTTTCTTGAACACAATTAACAAAGATCGGCGTTTTCTGTGGGACGATGTGTTCAAGAAACCACTTTTTAAGTTTTGCAAGAGTACATTGACAATTTCCAATTAATTCAAATACAAACTGCACTGAATCTTGCTTTAAATATTGCCAACGTGATCGTTGCTTAAGGACATAGTGACTCCATCGAATGCAACAGCCTACAATGACAAAAGAAATGATCTACTTGCATTCTTAAGCTGCCCGCCCACTAGGTTGGTGACGCAGCGCGGCAGAGAAAAAAAACGGCTCCCAAACAAAATTCATGTACATGAATGAAGCTCCGTCCATTAGGGCGGAAGCGCGGCGCGGCACTGCTCTGGAAAAAGTTTGAAACTTCATGAAATCGGAATTTCGCTGCGCTTCTGCCCTAATGGACGGGAGAGCGCTGAAGAATGTATCAGGTTCTTTCCATAGTTTACCACATGAATCATTATTATTAACGGAAACCTCATCATTGTCTCCATGGATACTGTGGCACACTTGGGGAGGGATGGAGGGGAAAAACCGTGCCGAGCCGGGTTCATAGTAGGAGGACCTCTATTTGGAAACTACTCGCCGCGTTACCGACCTAGTGGTCGAGCAGCTTTAAGAGTCTAAATGGTAGACACTTGATAAAATTGTTCTCTCGATCTGTTCGTTCGCTACTGTTTTATTCGTGTGTTTTATGATTGCATTTGTTGTGAACGTTTATAATGTTTACTATCTCTTTGCGTATTTGTCATTTATCTCTCAATAAAAACAAATTGAACACTAATTGCATTTATGCAATGTGTTTACAATGTGTTACGTTAGTGTCACATAATGAAGATTCATTGAAGAACAAAGTAGGAACTGTTTTGCAGTAGACTTTTGCAACAAGCTTATAAGTTTGCATGGGGCGCCTTTCCCTAACTGCATAAGTGGGGCACTTGCCCCTCTCCACCCCTTTCAAAAGCCAAATCTCTTATTTTAATATATAATTTTTTTTTATATATTTTTAATAGAAAATAGCGTTTGATAAACTGTTCTACAAGATATTAGAAACTAGTGTTAGGGAATAATCCCACACACACTGAAAAGCCAGCAGAAAACAGAAAAAGAAACACTTCTGCTAAATGCCTTACAAAGTGAAATTCTGTGGGATTTTATTATGCGTGTGTGATTCTTCCTTTATTTAGGGTATTTATTGAGGGTATTTTCTGCTCAACGTTCAGTGTAGTCATGACTCTTCGTCAACGCCCGACCGCCCTCCCCCAGGGACCCTATCAAACAGTTCTGCGTGCTCCCGTTATCTTTATAACCCTTCAAAAAAGTAGCCCGCTTTACAAGGAATGAAAAGACTGGCGTCGCTCGTCAATTTCAGTGTGAACACCAGCCACTTACGATATGTTTGATCCGACTTTTCTCAAAACGTTCGACCAATATGTCTGACAATTGGTGAAACTTTAAAAATTACAAACAAGAAAAAATGCAATTAGTATTTAAGGTCTGGTAAGAAACTACCATGTATACCATTATAAGGAGTTTAACGAAAAGTTCAAACTGTTACATGATTTTTTTTCTCGCAATTCTGTACTTTTCAGTAAATGTTCCCACAATACTTTGTCTTCGCACTTTTTGGGTTGAACGGTAAACCACAGTACTTTTCAGTGTTAATTGGGGTTTTAGAATGCTCATCTCTCTCTCTCTCTCTTCCTGTGAAACAAACTGCAGAAAAAAACCTCAAAACGTAAAATAATTGACAATGAAAAAAAAAAGTTAACACATCATTATGAATTGTGGAGAGAGAAAAAAAAACCTTTCTAAATTCTCATTTCCCGCTGAAACAAAAGATTACATTGAAATATAAACTAAAGTTGCATCATCAGTTTATAAAGCTCAACATGGTTCAGAATCCTCCAGAATGTGCGACTCCATCTCACGAAAACCACTTTTAAGTGCGTGTTTTCCACACAAGTGAGGAGAGAGAGAGAGGTCTTACCATTGCTATTATCAAATAGCTATTACACCATACAAACACTGTAATTACAAAGAAGAAAAAACACAAACACAACACAGACATAGAAAATAATAGCCATTAGCAATCCCTCTTGCAAGAACAGGGAAGGGGGCCCCCAGACACAGGAGAACCAAAATCTCATTTCAACATTCCCATAAGTGATTTTCATCGAAATACCTTAACTTCACCTTTAAATACTTCTTATTTCGAGTCCAAACACATTCAACCAGCATAAAGACACTAGAGACCATCATGTAATTAGAAAACAATGAGGAATTTCCAAAGAAATGCAAAACCCAACCCTAAAAGTGACACATTTTCAACAATATTTCCTTATCTAATCACAAGGAATTTGTAAAAAAAACATTAGAATTATTAAAAAAAATACCTGAAAAAAGATAATATTACCTTTGAACGCACAAAAAACACTTTGAATAACGTCAAAAACAACAAAATGTCATTTCTAAGATGAAAAATAGCAAAAATCACACGTAAAAACCACGAAAATTACAGGTAAACGTAAGAAAACAATCAACAAAAATACCACTAACAACGATGGTGCTGCCATCTAGCACCATTTTGTCATAAAAGCACAGTCCACAGTACATAAATGAGAGGGCGTTATTAAATTTTAACAATAGTAAAGTTTGATGCATGAGATAATTAGTAACAACAGGGTACAACCGAAATGGCGTCCTATTCGTTTCATTAATAATTATACGACATGATCGTTCAACCTTACCTTTGCAACCATAGCTTCAAATACGTGATGTAATACAATAATACTAACAAAGCGCTACAAAAGCGCTAGTAGATTTCTAGAGAACTTCTAACAAGTAAACGTCCGTTAGCACGAACCCTATTGCATTCTTAGGATGATTTAAAAAATCACATGACTAATCAACAATGAACCAATCAGAACTTGTAATAATTTCCACAGCAATTTTTAAACGGAAAATTAAGAATTCGTGAATAACGTTGTCCGTTGGCCGCGTTGAACGTCGTCGCTTATCTTTCGTTGTATTTTCGTCATTTTAGCCGCTTTTTTTTGCTCTGTTTTCAACTGAAATTCGTTTAAGAAGAACTACTGAAACTATTTTAAGATGTCGCAAAAGAGTATCTACTACTCTGATAAGTATTACGACGATAAATACGAATACCGGTAAGTTAAAACTAAAAAGAAGAGAGAGAGAGAGAGAATCAAAGTAGGCGTGGGTTATTATGTTGTTAACCTCCAAATGACGTCATACGGAGCGGCTACCTATTCAGTGAATATATGATAGTGACGTCATCATTGATTCTTTCCCCTTTTCAACGGATCGACCACACTTTACTGTGTTTTGCAATGGGGTTAAGTGGCCGATCTTCATTTGTTTGTTTTTTTACACGTATTTCTCGTTCTAGACACGTCGTATTACCGAAGGAAGTAGCGAAATTGGTTCCCAAAACTCATCTTATGAGTGAAACGGAATGGAGAGGAATCGGAGTTCAACAGTCTCACGGTTGGCAACATTATATGATTCACGATCCAGGTATGTATCACAATTACGTTTAGTTTTTTTGATTTAGAAACTCAAAACGAACTGTTTTTTTTTATTACAGAGCCACACATTTTGCTGTTTCGAAGGCAACGAACTGACCTTAAAATGGTCACGAAAGACGAAGAGGATGAACACGACATAATGGACTGATGATAACGTCCAGATCACCCTATTCATCTTTTCTTCGTTTTGTTTTTCTTTGTGTCGTTATATTACCGATTTCGTTATCTTTCTGTGACGTGTTTTCTTTTCTATTGTTCTTTGTAAATACTTGTATAAATAAATAAAATAAAAAGGTAATTCCCGATCGTTGTCTTTGACCAGATTAATCGATCGATCGAAGAGAACGAAAAAAAAGTCCTTTATTGAGATCATTCGAAGCTGCTTTTGTTTTAATTTAAGTTATGACACTTGTGAGTGTGTGTTTTAACTTGTTTTTCATCTGTTTCAAAGTTTCTGAGTATGTGTAAAATGAATAAATAATGACCATGAGTAAAAAACAATGTTGTAACTTTTTGTTTGTTTGTTTGTGTGTGGATTAGGTTTTTAATTGTTTAGTTTAACTATAGTTTTGAAATTTCATACAAATACACTGTAGCAGCAAATAAAAATTAAAGTCAACGTGTGAACCTTGGATCAATTATTATTTTTATGATGGGAAATATTAAGATAAGAATTTTATGGTTTATTTCAAAGTTCAATGTGTTTATGAAAGAATTTCTTTAGCTGCCTTTTGATTTAGGCTGGCTTCAAACGGACCATTCTAAGGCTCCTACACTGTAAGTCTAAATATAGGAGCTCCAGACCATTCTGCAATGCCACATAAAGTGGTCGTTTTTAGCAGAGCATTGATTACATAGTTGTTCACATAAGCTACTACCAGGTGCGTTCTTTTTTTTGGCACAAAAGGGGCGAAGCGAGCCACAAAAATAAACAACTTTCTTTTCAATACAACACCAAACATACAGGTTTGAAATTTAAGTAGCTGTTGAATTTTTGTAAAGGTAAATTTACATTTCAGAGTTATGAGTGCTTCTAGAGGGCTTCTTAAATTTGAGAAGTTCCAGATGCTACACAGTTTCGAGAGGTTCCCGGGGGGCCTTACAGTTTAGAGAAGCTTCCGGGGACCTCGCACTTTCCGCCCGGGCCACGATGTGCCTGGAAGGTAGAAGGCTTATTATCTCAGTTTGAAAATAACCCAACTATAAACGTATCATATATATTTTTTAGTTTTTTATTATAAATTTATTTTCGAAGAAATCAACATGAAAATACTCAGTGAGTGAGTGAGTAATATGAACACACTTTCAATTTCTTGAAACTAAGAATAGTCAGATTTCTAAAAATCTGCTGTTAATGAAACATCTTAATTAAATATTTTTGATAATTTAATTAGTATATTTTATTTTATTATTTTGGATGTTGTTTAACACCCAAAACACCAACCTATTTACATCCTTGCCAGAAGATACTAGACTAATTGGTTGACTGTTTTTAAAAAAAACAATATCTTTTCGTTCTATTGACTCATATTGGAACAAGCGTTAAGATAACAAATAATTTGTTATTACTTATTATATTACAAACAAAAAAACCTAGAAATAAAAAATTCTACCCAGAAGAAGTCAGGCTCTTTAATAATCTGAACTAATATTTTTTTAAAAATTATGTCGAGGTTGTGAATTGTCATGAAATGCCATTAAATATAATAAATCGCATTAAATAAATTTTTCCTACATTAGTAATTAATGATAATTACATAAAGACAGATTTATAACAACTTAGGAAGTATGCAATATTTACAAATACTGTATGTTTAGTATCTCATCCACATGTTGCTTCTAATATTTTCGATTACCATTAAAAATTACTCGATAATGAAATTAAAAAAATTGCATGATGTAAACCATCATTATATTTAATATCATCTACATTAAAATGGGAATGATGAGGTAGATGCACAATGGAGGAAAGGGGGTGGGGCAATTCTACAGAAATAATAATAATACATATTTGCAATGCACAAAAATTAAAGAAAGCATTTTTGACGATGTGCTCACAATTAATCTGAGCATTTACAAGATAAAGGAGAAAAGAGATTCTTCGAATCAAAAAAAAAAAAAAAAAGCTGTACAAAAATAACTTAATATTTCTCGGCATTCGTTTTATATGTTTCATTTAATTGCGTTGGAGTATGGCCATTGGGAACATGATCCAAAGCCGTAGGATCTACTTTTTCACTGCAGACTATGGAAATTACATATTCATTAATCACAACACTTTCCAATTAATTTTAACAAATATAAAACAAACCTGTAGATTTGGCTCTTGTAGAATTGACTAGAGTTGAACTCAAAGCGAACACTGTGAGCAATGCAACAATTCCAGGAATGCCACAACCAAAAGCTAAAACATTCCGATAGAATTCGTTTGATCTGAAATAATAACAAAAAGAATCAGTTTTAATCATAGTCGGATATCTGGGAACTTAGTTAGTAAACCTAGGCAATTGTCTATGGGTTAAAAACAAAACAGGGCACTTATAATTCTCGAAATCATAAGAATTATTATTTAATTATCTAAAATAATAAATGTATTATTTATATTACTTAAAATATATTTCTTTTATATAAATCTTCTTTCCTATTCATTTTACAATAATTTTGTATTTTTTCTGATAAGGGGGCGTAATATAACTAACTGTCATGCTAATTTTCTTAAATTTAATTTTATAATTAAGATATGTAATTTTAGTTATGTTTAAATGATGCATTACCTCAAGTGTTCAAAATGTCCTCCATTCTCATGAATGTATTCTGACATTGGTGAGAAACTGGTCTGCAAACATTAATTAACGCATCCCTTGTAATTTTGAACAATTATCTCCGACTTCTTCCCGTTTATACAATTATGGCAAGAAATCGAAGATATTTGTCGCACAAATACAAGAAATACATTGATTGGTGTTTGCAGACCAGTTTCTTACCAATTTCAGCAACACCTTGATGACAATGGAGGACATTTTGAACACTCAAGATAATGCATAATTTAAACATAAAACATGAAACGTTTTTTAAAACCAATTTTTATTTTAACATTTACTCTTAATTATAAATTTATTAAATTAAATTTAAGAAAATAATCATGACAGTCATTAACAACCAAACTATGCATACATTTTTGGGACACTCTGTATATTGATTTGGAGAGGGGGATTGCCAATAATACGAATCCGGCACTGGCTATTATCGATTGGGATAAATCATTTCTTCAAAAAATACTTACCCTATATGCATGTCTTGTATAATTACAACCACTAAGCCATTTGAAAGTTTATCTGCGAAACTCATTGCACCATAAACAAATGCTCCACATTGCTAAAAAATATATATATGGCATTCTGTAAATCATTTTTTTTTACAAATATAACAAAGAAACAGGCTATTTTGATTGATTTTGATTAATTACCACATTATCACCAATGAGATCGGCAGTAATGGACAGACACGTGACTAGCATAACTGTTCCACCGATACCCATAAAAACAGCAACACCGTACAATTGGTACGACGTGTACGAAGGACCAGTACCGAAGAAAATCCAAAAACAAAATGCAATGGCAAACGCAGCT
Source organism: Brachycybe producta (assembly GCA_036925085.1). Taxonomy (NCBI): domain Eukaryota; kingdom Metazoa; phylum Arthropoda; class Diplopoda; order Playtdesmida; family Andrognathidae; genus Brachycybe; species Brachycybe producta. The sequence goes on from JAUPFP010000004.1 coordinate 4,363,262, forward strand.
CCCAAAACAAAGCTTATCTGCCAACAAACAAATCAAAACTTATTTTAAAGTAAAAAACCACAAGGGTGTCTTAGAACATGGAGTAAAGAACTTAATTAGGAATTTCGTATTTGATTTCACCATATATTTTATGAGGGTCACTCACAAAGTTTTGCCCAACATTTTTATCTTGGTAAAAGATGGCCCAAAAGAGCTGGAATTTAGTGTAGGAACAAGTACTATTTTTCTAAATTTTCTTAAACGTTTTCTGCAGCTAGCCGGCACCTTAGAAACAAGGGCTTAAATCCTAAAAGTCCTCTATTGTCTTTAAGAGCCACAACTTCGGCCTCTGGATAACCTCTTCATCATCCTTCAACTTTGTTTTGTGGTTTGGCCTCATGAGTCATAATACTTTTACTGTATATGTCTGGTTCCATGAAGACTGAATAATACCATTCGTGAAAAGTTCAGCAGTGATGAAGAGGTCATCGAGGAGGTCAAAAATTGGAGCCTTTGTTTCCATGTGGCAGAAAGCTGTAAAAAAAATACCTGTAAATAAAATATGTGACTATTCTGACACCACATATAAGCTCTTTTTGATCCTTTTTGCAAAAATAAAAAATGTGATGCAAACCAATTGGAATGAACCTCATAATTTCAAGTATTTATTACGGTATTTCCAAACACTAATGGATGTTGCATTTTGAAATTTAAAATGTGTTTTGAACCATATTTAAAGATATTAAAGAAATGTTCTTACCCTTCTGCCAGCTTTTTTATTCAATGGCTTCATGATTAGAGAAGCTAAAAATCCACTAATATAAACAACAAGCGGAATAATGGCAACACTACTCTGCAAAAATAATTAATTATTAGAAAATTATTCAATTATGAGCATATTTAAAAATAGTGATTATACTTTTGGCAGTTGTAATGATTCTTGGAGGTAAAGGGTAATATATGTTTGTGATAGATTTACAAATAATCTAGTGCACATATACAGGACTCCAACCTGAACAATTAAAAAAAAACAATTATTGATTTAAAGTTATATATTATAAAATTTCCAAAAATAAACTTTTTGCTTACTTTATAAAATTCAAAACTCTTCAGCCAAAGTCTCCACGTCATTTCTGTATTTTTCTTTAGTTCCTTATGTTCAGAACTTTGAATATTCATTTCTAATGTATGTAGATTATTCTGCTGGTGTGCAATTTTTGCTTGAATTTCATTTATTACTGGTTTCGGTTCACGAATTCCCAAGTGAAAAATGATTGAAAATACGAGACCAATACTGGTTACAATAAACATTATATTCTGAAAAAGAAAATTTAACGAAAATATGTTAAAAATAATACATATTTTTAAAAGTTATGGCGACAATGTAAATAAACTAAACAATCTGACATTTATCTTTTATTTAACCGGGGTTTTTTTTTCAAAATTGTTTGTTTTCGAATAATTATGCATTTGCATTCAGAGTAACTCATTTACTTTCGGGTTAAAAAAAATAATTTTTTTAAAATTATTTGAAATTAAAGTATATTATGCTATTAACATTTTTGAAATGAAACTTCACAGTAAATCTTCAATTAATTATAAGCCGTAATAAACATAAAAGAGTACAAGAACAAACTACTTCAAGTGAAAGTAGTTTTAACTATTTGTTGACTATACTTTTGCTTGAAACTAATTCAAACAACATTGAAACTGCATTGAAGCTACATAACTGTTAGTTCTACAGGAATACTTTATATCAGTTAAGAAGTTCCTGTTACCGTAATATATATATATATTTTAAATACTTCTCTAAAAAAATTTAAAAAATGTGTACTAGAGCTCGTATATGACATTATAACCTCTGTAGTCTGTACAGTATAAGCCGACACATCTAGAAGGTATTTACGTTGCTATTAATATTCATTTCATTAAAAATTTCGTTTTTTTTAATTTATGGGTTTTTATGGTCCTCAAAAGTTAGGACATCTAGAAGACTTTTATTTTTTGCCATTATTTGAAAATTTCCCAAGAGAATAATATCCTCTTGGAAAATTTTCATTTTTGGACATGTTGCTTGTTTAAAAACTTATTTTTAATTACATTTTTAAAGTAGCTGAAACCACTATTAAATTTGAAATTAATTTAACTAGTAGTTCAACTACTATCCATCTCTGTTCATAAGTGGAATTCAATAAAAATTCTATCAACTCACTCGGAACTTTGTAACATCTTCGGGACCAATGCCAGCATTGCCCGAAGAAGAATCCGATTGAACTCCAATGACCACCCACGTGATGGCATACACACAAACACTGGAGACAACAGTGAATGCATTTCTACAAATAAATAACAATACTAATTATAAAAACAGATATGGTACAAAAGTTGCTTATGAAGTTTTTGCGTAAAAATAGTGACATACCGAAGTGCATTCAATTCTGTTTTTTCATTGGGATTTTTTGTTAGATCGGGTATAAGAGAAAGATGGGCAACTTGAACCGATGCCCAACCAAACTGAAACACGATGATGAAAGATGCATAGTAAATCATCTGCATCGAGTGTTCCGTGTGTTCGCAGCCAAGACAAGGAATGAAAAGGAAGGGAAAACTGATCACAACACAAACCGTTCCTGAAAAAAAAAACGAAACCAATTTACAAATTATACAATGATAAAAAATAATAAAATTACATTGTATGCCATTTTCGTACAGCTTTTTAACATCTAGAAGCAAAATTTATTCAGTTAGATTAATTTTTCTTTTTCAATTTTGTCTTGTAAATCAAATTTATTTTATAATTTTGAAGTTAATTATCAAGAAAAACTAATTTAAAAAAATACTTTGCACTCAAACTTCAAATTAAACTCTCTTCAGAGAATTAAAGTTGAAGCTCAAATGAAAAGTTTCCTTCTTGAATCCGCCAAAGTATATAAGTTCGTAACTAAATCGTTTAAAATTTAATCTTTCAGAAACTATAAATGCTGCATATTTAAAACTTCAGTTGATTATTAGCAACATATCAAAATGTACTTCTAGAAAAGATCCTAAACAAACCAATAAACAATTCAAAAATTATTCAATTTAAAAAACTGAGATTTAAATTGCAATTCTATTTTGGTTTTCTTAATTTTCTTTAACGTACTTTAATGCATTTGAATAATTAATAATCTTAATTTGGCTTCTTACAGCTTATGATTTTGTAAATTATTTGTAAATATTAGATAAATTCTTATTCAGAATGGTTACCAATGAGATGCCAGATTTTACGACGACCATATTTACAAAACTGTTTGCCACTGGCTCTGTCCGAGGCAATTCCCACAACTGGTGTGGCCATTGCGTCGGCCACTTGTCCGATTAGCACCAAAAGACCGGCATTAAAATTACTAAAATTTAACACCATTGTGAAATAAAGTAAAAGGTATGTAAACCACATAGAAGCACACAAATCGTTAAGAACATGTCCAACACTATATGCAGCCTTTTGTCCCAAAGGTAACCGAACTTTCTTAACTTTCACTGGTTTTCCTAATGGATCAATGTTTTTCGATTCGTCACTTTTCCACACTTGTCCGAATCCCATGTTGTTGTCCTTTTTTAAATCTTTTGTCTCCATTGATGATTTTAACTCACCGTTTTCAAAATGCTTTTTCAGGTTCAAATTATTATTTTCTACATTCATAATTTTTGTGTCCACTTTCTTTCAAAGGCACGGAAGTGTTTCTTCGAGATGCTGTAGAGAACTTTCTCTTAAAAAAATATATTGAAAAAAAAAATATTATTAATTATAGTACGGTGTTATGGTGTGGGTGCTAAATGCACTTCAACCCAATTTTAAACAAATTAGCTATTAATTTTTCTTTGTTATTATACAGTATGTGTCAGAACCAACATCCCAGTCTCTTGTTAAAAATTGAATATATCAGAAACAATGAAAGCTACACATTTTCAAACTAAAGCTTGTTGTTAACAACATATCAAAAATAATGAAATTACATAAAATATTAAATAAATTCATACATAATAAAAAAAAAATAATGAATTTTAAAAAAACTAAGATTTAAAAATTTATTTCATCGGAAAACTAATAAACTAATAACTAATAACTAAAAATTAATAACGTTTTTTATTCTTTACAATTATGTTTATTTGTTGTACATTTGCATTTCGATATTTGTATAACAACAGGGCCAGATTATCCATTAGGCTAAGTAGGCCTAGGGGGTCCGGAGCTCTTTGGTGCCCATGCAAAAGTTTAAAAAAACTATTAAAATTATTTCCTATTAGGTAAACGAGGAGGGGGCTAAGCATCAAAAAGCCTAGAGGCCCTTCTTAGCCTTATAAGGCCATGCCTAACAATCATCTGAAGTTTTAAATGTGTAACGTTTTTTTTATATATATAGAGGTGCTATTTCTGAGACATACTGTATATTGCAATTATGGCAATTACTACATTATAAAACAAAAAAATTCTTCAAAGTAAAGATGAAAGGTAATTTCAGAAAGACTTCCCGGTCTGTAAAAAAGGAGAAAAGTGTTGTATGTCAGTATATGTCACTGTGTTTGTATGTATTTGTATGAGACACCAAATGTTGATTTTGTGTGTCACAGTATGTGAGTGTTGAGATCGTTGACAGTGATGTGATATAAGCAGGTAGTGGTAAAAATAATGGATTGGGAGGGAGGAAGGTTGGAGAACTCTTAAAAAACACAATCTCTAATTTAGACACTCTCTCAAGAGGACCACCACTAGTTTAATATCAGGTTCTCTGTCAAAACCAAAAGAAAAAAATAATTAATGTTGATGATGATGGGAATAAAAATAACTTCAAAAAATGGCCAAACAGTTTAACAACTTTTGAACCCTGCTCAAATTAAAAACATTTTTTTTTGTTTCAAAATATTTTATGAAGCAACACTTTTCAGTCCATATCATCATCATATTGTGTGTTATTATTCATTTTTTCAGCCTCAAATTTTCTAGCAAGTTTACTTGTAAATTAGTTTGTGTATTTAGCATTATTTTGATTTCTAAAAGTATGATAAATGCGTGAGTGAGATTTTGACATATGATATTCATCTCTTGTGACAAGTTAGTTCTAAACAAAACAAAACAAAACAAAACAAAAAACAGTTAAGAACTTGATTTTTGTTCCTGTGTAAACAATAGTAACTGATTCCTCTCACCTCTTTTACATGTCTTTTTTTAATAAACCTTACTCCTTGTAGAACAGGAGAATAATGTACTTCCACGACTGATAATAAATTTATGATAACAATAATTGTGTACTTAAAAACTTTACTTTGATTTTTTCTTTCTTATCAAAATTTTATCATAGATAATGATGTACATAAAAAAGACAAAAAACAATAACTTGTGATTTAAAACTAATAATAGTTTAAACTTGAACTTTGTTACTAATTTTTTTTGCTGGGCCCGGGTGTATCTAAAACTCATTTTGTATTATCTCGATTTTAATGGTTAATATCTTCTAAATATTAATGAGGAATTGAAGCTTTCTTTAGTGAATCATAATTTATAAAAAAAAAATTAAAGATTATTTTAAAGTTGATGAGTACAGACATTTTGTGATAGCATTTAAATGACGGTTATCTTTCAAAATAAACTTTTTAAGGTTGAAAAAAAAGCATTCGTTGATTTCAAACGGTCATTAAAAAGTCTATTTTGTAAGGTAACGGTCATAAAATGTTACCACGGAATTCCTTTACTCTTCTACTTTTATGTATATACTTCAAAGGTCTTTTAAAGTAAGCTTTCAAAAATTGATAAAAATTGCTAAATTAGAATCAAATATTGTCACTTACCCTAAACAGAAAAAGCATTGACCATTGTGTTAAGTTTTACTTTTTAGTTTGTGTGATATCAAAATGCTATTAAAACTTTTGACATATTTAATATGATTGATAATTTATCTATTTAAATATAAAATGGCTCATTCGGAACAACTATTGTCAATGACTCAGTAATGTCCACAGGAATTTTCTTCTGAATTACTATATTATTTATATTGATAAAGAAATTTAAAAATCATGGGGTGTCTTCCGTGTAATAGGGAAATACCATGAAAAACAAAGAGTTTTACTACTAAACAACATTAATAGTAAGTGTATAAAGTGAATGTAAACTTTTCTTTTCAAAAGCTACATTAAAAAAAATTCAAAGTTTGTTACATACTAGAATAGTAGACAGTTAATATAAAAAAATGATATCAAAAGGCATATTTAAAAATAATAGTTTGTGTTGAAAATAATTTTATGCCTCTATCTTTAGGTGAAATATTATTTTCAATTTGCCATAAAAAGTTTATTTTTAAAAAAATATTGTCATAAAATTACCTGTCTAGCAGATTCGTCTACTATTCTAGTCTGTAACAAACTTTTTTTTCGAAGTTGATGCTTAAAGTTGACATCAATTATGTAAATCCTCGTCAAAATTAACTTACCGATTCTCAACAAAGTATATCAGTATCATTATTATATCAGTTGGAAATAATTAAAAATTAATTTAAATATTGCAATAAAATCTCTCTCTCAGTCTCTCCCTATATATACATAAATTCTAAGACCTAATTAATAATCATACTTACAAAGAAAGTGAAATGGAGCTAAATACATCCGAAAAAAATACATTATTCTTAGAAATATTTTAGATTTTCTTAGAAAAAAAATCTAGTTAATTCCTTAACTCACTAACTGACCATCACAAACTTTAACTTTTCAATGAAGCAAACTAAACAAAACCCCATCATTTATAAAGCAAAATATATTTAAGTATATCCAAGTGTCCAAGTCTAAAGTCTTGCGACTACAAGTGAAAATTATTGTTGTTTCTTATGAGAGTTGATCCGAAATCTTAATTTAATACTTCCATTAAAAGACTTTATATTGACCTCACGATTACTTGCAGATTTAGTGGACAGATAACAAAACATTTCAAGTGACTCTTTCAACAAAAAAATACACTGTCCACTTTACACAAGAGTGATATATAACATTTTTATCTTGACCTCTGGCACCATCACGTAAAAAAAAGTGAGACCACGAGTATGCAAACATTAATTACAGAAATAAAAAGCCTCATTTGCATGAGTTTAATTAATGATGCATGATATAATCTGAAGATAGTTATAAACAGTAAATCTATAACTGTCACTCCATTATTTCATTATTTTCGAGAACAAAAATGAAAAAAATTATAACAGTAACATTTTAATACGTGACTATACAGTATATTAAAAATTTGTGTAAAAATTTGTTCAAATCTAGTGTCCTCCGAAATGGTTCACGCAGTTTTCCTATAGATCCTAATATTTCTTTATCAAATGATAAGGGTTTTAATAATTTATGATAACACTAAATATATCGGTCTCTACATGTATATATGTATGGTTCCCAAAAAATAGGCATCTAACCAAATGTATGTTCCAGAACCAAGACCCAGTTGTATATTGTGAGCAGCACAGTCTGTTTAAAATTGAATATCTAAAAAACACACACTTAGCATTCTGTTAACAGACTGGGGCGTTAGTTCTGGCCCTCTGGGACATATTGTATATAATGTACCAATGTACCCATGTACCCTGTGTATACCCAGCAATTAAATGAACCACTCTGCTCTGCATACAGTTATATTCAACACAACTTACACAAAATTAATTCATTTAGCCCTAATGTTACTTTAGCTTTCTTAAAGTTCCGTCCTAATCACCCGATATCATTTCTAAATATTTCCATGGACATATTTCAAGCAACTTTCAATAACAAGAATTTTAATACTTTTTAAAACCAAGAAAAGTAATGTAATACAATACATATATAATTTGATAATCACTTTCCCAGATAATCTTTAAAAATAAACTATTATCGCAGTTTGAAAAGGATACAATTTTTCTTTTTTGACTAACTTAAAATGTTTCCTCAACAGTTGATTTTTGAACTCTGGTTACTCTGTATTTCAGAAGCAACACAAAAGAGAAATTGAAAGCGTGTTAAGAAAAAATAGAAAAGTAGATGAAAACCTTAATAGTATTTTAATGTTAATATATATATATTAAAATAAAACCTTTTACAGACAAAATTCAAAAAATATTCAGCTAAGCAGTCTAAGCATATTGTCTGCATCATTCAAAATGACATAAAACGTTTTTTTTAAAGTTATCAGCATGAAAATACCATAAAGTGAATGAGGTGCCCTTCTAGTCTCTAAAACGCTTTAGTTTCTATTAATTTTACTATTAAAAAATAAACCATCTTAAAGTAAACCACAAAACAAAACAAATAAATTATTCTAATTACAACGTACTATTTTCACAACAACTTTTCTATAAAATCAGTTCATTCTCGAATTCCTTATTGAAGTGACATAATTATGAAATTTGAAAATAAATAACAAAAGGTGCAAAAAACATTAATTGACGAAAACAATTTAAAATCCATTAAACATTGTACTTAGTAAAATAGATTTTATTATAGAATAATTCGAAGTCTAAAATGTGCAATGTTCATTGTGTCTGTATGTTGTTCCAGTAACATACTGGCCTCTAACAATAAAGATGCAATGCAATGCACGACGACTACTATTATTACTATTGCTATTACCTGTAAAGATGATGTTGTTGCCCGCTTTTTTATTTCTCTTCTTTCTTCCAACGTGTTCTGTATATTTATTTTTGACAATTGCCATCAAACTGCACCAACATCATCATTGTCGTCGTCGTCCTTCGATGTTCAGTAACAGCAACATGCAGTTTTTTTTTTAAATATATTTTTAAAAAACTGTCTTGTATAGAAGAAGAAAAAAAGTTTCTCCTCTTTATGTACTAACTGATAGCAATATGTGCTATCAAATTATATACACAGATATAGATGACAATACAGCCAACCAATCATCATCTAGGAAATAGAAAAACGTATTTTTTTAAATTTTTAACGTCATCTACAATAGGCTACACCTGGGATAAAATACAGCAAAAAAATATAACCAAACACAACATCATTCATAAGTTCAGAGGAAGAGAGGAAACAATGATGTAATCATATAATACTTCACCAAAATCATCATCAACATCATCACAATAATATTAAGTTTCCATACAATAATAATAATAATAATAATAATAATAAATTAATAATATACCAAAAATATTAATGCACATGACCGTTTATAATAGATAGAAACGTGGTTTTGTCACGTTAATACATTTTCTTAAGAAATTTAAAGAATTTCTTAAGAAGTTAGGCCATTTACCTTTTTAAAATTGCAAAGCTAAAATTTCACGGCCAACATAGAATATACATTATATATATTTTGGCAAAGTTGAATTGCAATTGAATCGTTTGCCAGATCAATATTAACCTTTTTATTTCAAACAGAACGTGGTTAAATTTAATTATATAGTAATAAGTAGATTAGAATCAAGTTCAAGATCATAAGGTAATGAAAATAAGAATATATAAAATAGTCAATTCAAAAGAAAAACCAAATTTAACCACAACTCGTGAACTAAATAAAAAGGCTAAAAATAACAACAAAAAGATTTGATTGCCAAAAAAATCATCCAATCTCTTTTTTCACAATCTAAAACAGTGATTCCCAAACTTTTTTTGTTTGGAGGAACCTTTGAAATAATTCGTAAAATATCGGGGAACCCCTACCTGGTTGACACTTAACAGATTTGACAGAGGCAAATTACAAAATAGACGCGTAAAGCAGTAGGATTAATAAAGAACACTTTTAAATAAAATATTATGAGAGTATTTACTGCCTATTTCTATTTACGGTACCATTTTTACAAGCATTTGAAAATTCTCGCAGAACCCTGGCTGGGAATAACTGATCTAAACTTTTCTTTTTTTTTTTCTCTGTAAAATCAAAAATTTAGTTTTCTCTATTTTATTTTAGCAAAAATAAGGGAAAATATTGGCCAGTCAGAAGTCACTAACCCATAATAAAACATTTTTTTTGTTGAAAAAATGTAATCAGAAATCAAAAAAAAAATATTACTCAATAAATAGCATTATCTAAAAGCCTTGTACCATAAGGACATCCTTTATACTGTTCTTGGGGATGTGACATACAAGGGCAATAATAATATTAAATTGCAAGCGTTGGTCCTTTTTGATAGCACTGTTTTTTCTTCTTCTGAGAATTTACTAAATACTGCAAATAAAGAAGACACATTTCAAAAAGAAGTCAAGCCACTGTGTGACAGCTAGTTAACAAAACTAATCAAACAATAAATTATACAATTTCTTTAAACCTACTTGCAATTTATTTAAGTACCAAATAATCAAGTAAATGTTAAAGAATGTTTCTTCATTAGAATCATCATCATCATCATTTCCTGTACCTTATCCCGCGAGCAGCAGGGTCGGCCTTCCTGGTTCTAACTCTCCACTCGTTCCGATTTTGCACCAAGCCCCCAGTGACCCCACATGCCACCATATCCCGTTTTACTACCACATCCCAGGTTTGCTTGGGTCTTCCTCTACCCCGTTTTATTCCCAGGTCTAAGTTCATTGCCTGTCTCAGCAGCCCATCTTCTCCACTCCTGAGGACATGCCCAAACCACCGCAGCCTATTTTCCTGCATCTTTTCTACTATATTTGTTACCCCTACACTACCCCTAATAAAATCATTTCTGATCCTATCCCTTCTGGTCACCCCACTCATAAACCTTAGCATTCTCATCTCAGCTACCTGCATTCTATCCTCATGCACCTTCTTGATTGCCCAACATTCTGACCCATACAACATAGCTGGTCTGACTACTGTTCTATAAAACTTTCCCTTCAATTTTATAGGTAACTTCCTGTAACATAAAACCCCACTAGCCTGCCTCCACCTATGCCAACCTGCTTTTATCCGGTTTGTGATGTCTAAGTCTAAGCTCCCATCATCTTGCAGCACAGATCCTAAATATTTGAAGTCATGCACCTGCTGCATTAAACTGTCCCCAAGTCTAATCCCCTCATTCAACTGTTCTTTCCCATCCCACTGAAATTTCATGTACTCCGTTTTTGCCCTACTTATTTTCAACCCCTTTGATTCCAAGGCATTCCTAGTCTCCTCTAACCTTATCTCGAGTTCCAATTTGGATTCCCCAACTAAGACTATGTCATCTGCAAACAGCATACACCAGGGGACCTCCTGCCTCACCCCTGCCAGTAACTCATCCAGGACCAAAATAAATAGATATGGACTAAGTGCTGAGCCCTGGTGCACACCAATCCTAACACGAAAACTGTCAGAGAACCCCCAGGCAGTCTTAACGCTTGTCCGTGCATCCCTATACATGTCCCTCACCATATCTATATAACTCTCACCCACCCCCTTCTTCTGTAAGACCTCCCACAATAAGTTCCGTGGTACTCTGTCATAGGCTTTCTCTAGATCTATAAATACCATGTGTAACTCTTTCTTGGCAGCCCGAAACTTCTCAATAACTTGCCTTACGGCAAAAATAGGGTGCATTGTGGATTTTCCTGGCATAAACCCAAACTGACTTCCCCCAATTGCAGTTTTACCCCGTAGTCGAGCTTCAATTACTCTCTCCCAAAGCTTCATCGTATGACTCATCAATTTAATACCTCTATAGTTCCCACATTCCTGAACATCACCCTTCCCTTTGAAAATAGGCACTAACCAGCTGTCCCGCCATGCACCTGGCATTCTATCCCCCATAGCCAATCTATTGAATAACTTTGTGAGCCAGGAAATGGCAACATTCCCCAAGACCTTCCACACCTCTACTGGTATCCCATCTGGCCCTAAAGCCTTCCCTAGCTTCATTTTTCGCAATGCCTGAACAATTTCCTCAGCCCTAACCTGCTCCACTTCTTCTCTATGATTATTTCTTCCAGTGAAAGGCTCCTGCTCTACCCCCTCATTCATAAGCTTACTAAAATATTCCCCCCACCTGTTCCGTACTGGCTCCCTACCCCACAATACTTTGCCCCCATTATCCTTAACACTCACCACCTTTTCAATATCTCTGCCTTTATTCTCCCGAGCCCTAGCTATTCTATATACTGCCATTTCTCCTGCTCTGGTACCTAACTTGGCATACATGTCCGCATATTTCTTATGCTTTGCTAAGGCTACCTGCTGTTTGGCCTCTATCTTGGCACGCTTGTATTCTATCTGGGCCTCCCTGCTTCCATCGTGCCACCAAGTCTTGAAAGCATCTTTCTTCCTTTTAACTGCCCTCTGTACCTCCTCATCCCACCACCAAGTTTCTCTGTCTAATCGAGACCCCCCTACTCGTACTGTCCCTAGTACCTCGTTTCCACAATCACGGATCTGTTGTGCTACCCTTGTCCACAGCTCTCCTGCAGTGCCATCTAAATCCCATGCTATCTTACCTGCCATTTTCTTAAACTCTTCCGCCTTGTCTGGTAATGCCCACCACCTAATTGCTGTCTCTCCTCTATGTCTGACCACCTGTTTTGCACCCCTAGGTTTTAGGTCTAACACTACTAGCCTATGTTGTCCCGCTAAGTTTTCACTCGGTATCACTTTACAATCCTTGCACTCGTTTCTATCCTCACTCCGAATCATGAAGAGATCAATCTGGGATTCTCCTGCCCTGCTCTTAAAAGTAATCAAATGTTCCTCTCGCTTCTGGAATAGTGTGTTTGCTAAAATTAACTTATGTGCCACTGCTGCCTCCAGGATACTCTCCCCTGCTTTATTTCGCTCTCCATAGCCCCACCCACCATGTACCTCTTCATACCCTTCCCTACCTCTACCTACATGTCCGTTAAAGTCCCCACCAATTATGACCCGTTCCTTCCTACTCAGGCCCAACATTAGGTCATCAAACTGTTCCCAGAATGCTAGCTTCCTGGCTGTATCTAATCCAACCTGGGGGCCATATGCACTAACTACATTTATAACAATGCCACCCCAAACTACCTTTACTACTAACAGCCTACTATTTATCCGCCTAACCTCAACCACACTATGTCTGAGTTCCTGATCTAGGACAATTCCCACTCCATTTCTACCCTCCTCACTACTTGCATAAATTAATTTATACCCATCCCCAATGTCCCTGGATTTATCCCCTTTCCATCTTGTCTCCTGCAGACATGCAACATTTACCCTCCTAGCCTTTAGAACACTAGATAACTCCCTAGTCTTCCCTGTCAAACTCCCTATATTCCAGGTGCCAAACCTAAGTTTAGTACCTCCACTTCTACCACTACTTCCAAGACCTCCTTGTTGTTGATGCTGGACTCGCTTCTTTAGCCCCACCCGTCCACTGTGGGGTAGCCCTTGCCAATTTGTCACAGCCACCGGGCGTTGCAGCTGCGCGTCGCTTATGGCGGGGGACGCCCTAGCCATATTCGGAATACTATTTCGAACCAACATCATATGTTTTGGCAAATCTTTACAACCGGCTGCCAACCTGACGTCGACCCTCCACTTTTGCACCCGGGCTGGGGGACCGGCAATGGCGTGGTTTGGTTTTGGTCTGCCCTGAGTATTTTATGCCCTCAGTACCCTCCATATCTGGCGGGCATTCCCCTATCCGCCACCTGGGGAGGCACCCGATAGGGGACCAACTACCCCCACGGGTGTTTCTTCATTAGAATCATTACAATTATTTAGTTGTATTTATCTGTTGTAACTTCATCGTCCAAATGATATGTACACAACCTGCTGCATTATTTAGACCTTGATATAACACATTTTTATGCCAAATGTAACTCAAACTTAGCATTCAATAGTAACTCGTGATTTAATATAATTGATAAAAAATCAATTAAGCTTAATCTACTCTTAAAATGAATAAAATTCATTTCATTTTATTAAACAAAATTAAATCTAGTAAGATGGTTTATGAAAAGCTGATTTTTAAACTCTGGTTAATCAATCTTTCAGAAGCAAAATTAAGAGAAACTAGAAAGTGTTTTAAAAAAACTAGGAGGGTAACTCAATCACTTAAGGGTTGCTTCCTCTGAAGTCTATTGTGCCCTCCTGAGTTCATTTCAGTGCTTTTCAGGGCATCTAGAAGACTTTCATTTTTTTTGCCATTTTTTGGCAATTTTTACTTTTTTGAATTTTTCAAATTTTCAAGTGACAAAAGAAGTTTATTTTAAAAGATATCAAAAATGAAAATGTCATTCAGTGATTGAGAGACAGAATTATCAAAGTTCAAAGCCAAAAGTATAAACAAATGTGATTTATAAATTTAAAGCATTTTTGGTTCATTTGTTTACAACCATTAATATAAAGGATAAACAGAATTATTATTATTTTGTTATTAAAGATAGGAATCTTTTTAGTTGGTAGCACATAATAAATGAGGGAATTTGTCACAGTACTTGTATTCGAACTTCATTTTTCTTTTACAAAAAACTCCTAAACTGATGAGTAATTCATAAAGAATTGCACGTCATTCTATATACAGTAGACTATTAATATCCGGCAAAATAATGCACCATGTGAAAATAACAATAATAATGTTGATACGAAAAATAAAAATTAAAAATGCAACCTTAAAAGTATCAATTTGCCTTGAACATTATCTGTATTTAGAAGGAATTCAAAACAAAGATGCAACAAATGTAAATACGAAAAATAAATAAAACTAATAATTCATGTGGCAATTTTGGTACAATTCTCGAATTGTTCCAATTGTTTCTGCTATAAACTGAGGCCCAAATTCAAGAACGAAATTTGACACTTCAACTTAAACGCTTTGTGTGGTTCGTGCAATGTTTGTAAACATGGAAAACCCCTGTTCAAGGGTGCTAAATAAAACATTATAAGCGTATTTTCTAAATTGGAACCCTGTTCCGAAGGATTCAAATTGAAGTTTAAGTGCTAAATTTCCTTCTTCAAATTTTGACCCAAGAAAGAAATATAACACTTCAACTTGTACATGAATGCTCTGTGAAACATTCCAAACGTGGAAAAATCCTGTTCGAGGGTGCAGAACTCAGTAGAACATTATTTTCTAAGTTGGAACCCTGTTCAGAGGATTCAAGTTGAATTTCAAGTGCAAAGTATTTTTTATATAATTTTGGCTTCAGTCTAACTAGAAGAAGAAGAAAAAACAAACAGTGAAAGTCTAAAAAATAAATGTAAATAAACATTATAAAGGCTATATTAAAATAAAACTCCAAAGAGTCACTAAACTTCTCAATTTCAGTCAGTTTTAACTTGCTGTGTGCATCAAATATATTTTAATATTTGTGACATCATTGTATCTTATGTGGCTTGAAATTGAACTCCCTAAAAAAAAGTGAATGTTTTTTGTCAATTGTCAAAATGATAAGTTTCAAAACAAATAATTTGCAATTAGTAAACAATTCCATATCTCATATAGTGTAAGTGTAATCATAGTAGAATTTACTTTTAACAAATAAATATTCCATCAGAGAATTTCTCTGCAGGATTTTTAGATTTCAATTGTTTAGGTTATATTTTTTTTATCATTTTCTTCCGTTTTTATTATTAAATTACATATCAGCAGCAGTCTGCCATTTTTTTTAAAATTATTCATCCTACGGGATTTCCCATAAGTTATTTCTGTCATTGGTGTAACATACAGATCAATCAACACTAACTTCCATTTCTTACATGCAAACCTTAAGGAAAATTTAAAAAAAAAACATGGAATAAAGAAAATATTCTATTGTAATCAGTTAAGTACAATGCAAAAATCCCTCAAACTATAATACAGATATAAATTATCAACAACAAAGAAATAAAAACGGTTTTATAAACACAATTGTTTAGAAGAATCCTGGAGAAAAATTTCCATTTGATGACAAATGTAAATTACAATTTAAAACGTGTGCGTGTATATCAATAAATATATACTTGTAAACATACATTACACAATGTACAGTTTTTCTTCCTTCTTTAGTTCTAAATTAAGCCAGACATTAATTCTCATTACAGAAAATAACCAAATTACATCTCTGCTAGGGTGCATTAGGTGTTTTTCTCATTAAGGATTCAATTAATAATTTCGTGAAATAAATATCTATTTCTGGGTATTTCACATTTGCATCTAGTGATCAAGAAATGATGTTCATGAATTATGGAATTAATGTGATCTTTTTCAAGGCAACATCAGAAAAGAAAAATAATAAATGCTTATTTAATTCGTAAAATAAACCTTCACCTTACATTAATTGCAATGAATTTTCATTTCAAAACGTGGAAGCAAAGTTGAGTTTTATAAAAGTGCAAATACACTTTTTTTCGACCACGATGTTTTTTTTTTGCTTCAATTTTTCTCTAAAATGATAATGACACAACTTCACAAGTAAAAAAAACGATTACAATTAAAAAGAATGTTCAATCTCAATGCCAACAAGATTCAAAAACATCAACAAATCTTTAAGGAAGAATCCTTGAATTTTAAGATCTTTGCATAATAATAATACAACAGAATTCTAAACAAAAATGATTTCAACCCTGATCAGATTACCACAAAAAAAACGAACAATGAAAACAACCAAAAAAATCATTTCCCTTGAATTACAAGTTATGAACTTATGAAATAAGAATGTGTGTTAAAACTACATTATGAGGTGATGCGACGTTGAAAAAGCGAATCACTGTTTCAAGTTGCTTCTTTTTCTAAAAAAATTACCATATTTGTATGACAATTGTGAGATTGTCATGTTTCTCAAATAAATGGGTACATGTTTCATTTTTTTTTGTTTAGATGAAATTTTATGACCATAATGTACATTTTCTTGTGTACATTTGTCAAAATTTTCTTTTTTTTTCTACTTTTGGACAACTAAGAAAGTGATATTGCCACCTGGCTTGGTAAAAAGTACATCACAAAGTTTAAAAGAATCCATAACTTGATAGAATGTCTTTGTCCACTAGCTGTTTCAGTGGTGTCATACTTGTGAACACCTGGACAAAAACAGGGTTCAAAAGCTTGGGTTCATGGACAAACTCAGCATGTGTATTGGTAAAGGACAAGTACATGTATTTTGCCCTTGGATAAATTGTAACAAATTATAGAAAACATACGATAGCAAACGCTATTTTTAATCCCAGCTTAATAACATCAGGTAAAACATTTTAGGCAAATAAAAATTCAAAAATGTGCAAATAGTTTTTAAAAATTTCGCGTTTTATGAAAATAGAAAACAAACCTTTTTATGCATATTAAAAATGTATATTAAAACACAAATAACTGAAGCAATTTATAGTCACAATAATCAGAAGCAATAACAGAAAATGCACAATCAAAACAATTCAATCACAGAAACCTTTTTTAAATTTATTTCTTCTAAAAACGTGTTTCTAATTTAAGAAATAAGTTAAATTAGGCTAAAATTGATAAAAAAAATTATGCAATTTGTGTAATTTATTCATGTTTTATTTTTTTGGTTAAACTGAGTATTTTACTGCATATGTGGTAACATATTGTACCCAAAAGATATTAGAAGTGCCTTGATGTGATGCATTTTCCACATTTTATTTAAAGTTTTGGTTTCACTAATATTGTAGCACGAACAAAATACGTGAAACCATTTTTGAGTCCAAACATACATATCTATAACTATGATTCTTAATTCTATAATGTTCATTGTTCAGAATAAATTTTCATCGCAAGTTCACAACCACCAATTAGATCTATCTGCCATAGCTACACATTGTTTTAAGAGGTGATCACGTTGGCTATATACAGTGTGTTAAATTGTAAAATGTGAATGTTACTTCCACAAAAATCTTGCACAAAATGCTTTGAAGCTGAGATTTGCAAGACTTCGTGCAAGAAGGTCCACAGCAACATTTACATTATTTCTTGCTGTGAATCTTGATGTAAAATATCTCAAATGTCACTACAACTTCAGGATTCCTACTGCAAAGAGTGACTCTTCCATTATTTTCAAACAAATTTGCTAACATTTTCAAACTTCTTATGCAAAACTTAGCAGAACAGACAAGAACGTCCTTACTAATGTAGGCATTCAAAAATGAAATTTAAATATTGGCCAAATTAAAGATTTACATGCAAAAAAAAACACACAAGACATCGAGTTGTGACAACCAACTTTTCATTATTATTTGTAAAATCATATGTCATAATCTGTGAAAACATATGCTGTGTCCATATTATTTGGTAATTGTTACAAATAAGGCAGTTGTAAGCTGTGGGATTTCAAACTGTTTCTCATGTTATATATGTTAAACTAAACTAAACAATTAAAAATAGAAATTGTTTTATTTATATGAAATGAACGAAAAATCTCTTAATACATGCCATGGTGATCTTAATAAAAATTATAATTCTGGAGACATTCAGGTGCATAACCTCTTTCGTTAAACATTCTATTACAGTAAATCAAGTTTTCATTACTATGGAGCCTACAAGCAAAGTAAGAGTGTCGTAAAAATAGCTGTTGGGTATCATAAGAATGTCCCGATAAAAATATAAAAAAGAAACGGTAAACGTGACAGGTATCATCATTTAAAGAACCAAAAAAAAGAACATTTTGTCCTTGAGAGCAAATAATAAGATACGGTTAAATAATGAAAATCTGTATTTATAAATAACGTCGTCTACAATGGAAAATTTGCAAAATGGGCCCAAAAAATTTAAAGTTAAGATTCATCAATCATGACTTAATTGGATTGACAACTTCGCTAGTCACTTGCATGCAAGTTTCTCTAGTTACCATGCATTTTTGTAAACATTTATAATTTGTATTTCGGAGTTAGAAGAGGGTCTCGAGGGCCACCCAATTATGAGAAATTCCCGACGGCTTCAGTTTAAATATGCTTTGGGGGATTCTTAGTTTTGATAGGTTGTAGGGCTACAGAGTTTCGAGAGGTTCCTGGGGGCCTCGCAGTTTCGAGAACAACCCGGCATCTTCATAACTTCGAGAGGCGCCTGCTGGCTTGCTTAACCAATAACTTTAATTTTCAACTATTATAGTTCAACTTTTGTACACATATTTTATGTTGTTAATAACTAGATTAAATCACAAAAGTGCAGGTGTTATAGTTTTTGAAATACGTTTTCTTAAATAAAACGCATGTTACACGCACTACTCAGCAAATGTATAAAAGTGAACGTTAGGCGCACTGGCGCCTAGGGCGCAGGCGGCATTTGTCACCTTGCATTTGCCTACACCAAACCCACCAGCTCATCAGACACATGTAACCCTACCATGCCAAGAGCTTTTTTCATAAAGTGCCAAAAAAATTCAACGGCTCATGGGCTATGTATAATGTACTGTAGTTTTCTAAATTCTTTTCATAGACAATTAATTATGTGTTTCAAATTGCATTTAGATTAATTTAACTCAAATCACATTATAATTACCACTTCAGCTGAAAAAAGTTTAGTATCCTATCTAATATGTAAATGTTTTCCTAGTAAACGTTTTAGATAATGACTGTTTCTGATAACTTAAAAAAACCAATAACAACTTAGTTACTAATCAACCTTTTTTTTTCTGCAATTGATTGCAATTAAAAGTGAACACGAGGTAACCATTTCAGTTACACGTGTCTCGTATCAGAATGGCTATAGTATCAGATTCCACCATTAATATCAAAGTAGACTAAAACTGTAAAGTTAAATCATTTCCAGAATATCACATTTGATATTCAGATATTTTGCAAGCAAGCTTATCAATTGTAGAAAATTGTTTTTGGTAAATTTTTAAACTCCATAAGATAAACAAAATGATAAGAAAACAGGATGAGTTAAGACTTGAGTTCATTATTCTCTTAAAAATAGATTATCTTTGAAGATTATTAAGTCATTTTCTATAGGGATACTTCAAAGTTAATGTTTGTATGAAGATTCTAGCAGTATGCAAATTGAATGCAAATATTGCAAGATAAATACCATTATGATGGTTCAAGAGATTAAGGTTATTTAAAGCATATTAATTTATTACCCTTAACCTTTTTCTTTTTGTTTAATTTGCATGCATCGCAGACACATTGTGTAAAAAACTAGAATTTTACGTCAAAGTTGATAAACTTGGCCTTAAATTTTTTTTACCCCACAGACTCAACCTCAAAATATTTTTATTAGCTGTTCAAAGAAAATGTTTGATGTAAAAATCGAATTTCTATAAAAGAAAATTACATACTACTATGTCTACTTAATAACGCCAAAAGTTTGCATAAAATGTACAAAATGAACAAAAATAATAGTTATAATCCCTTTTGGGATACTATGTGATGCAATTTGTGCAATTCTAATCAACTGAATCAAAATTAAAAATGTATAAAATGTACAAATTGCTTCATTTTTGAAAATGTGCATAAATCCACATAATTTAACACGAAAGGAATATTCCGGTCTCTTCCATTTCGTGTCAAACGTTTCCAACTGTATTATATAACGAAAATATTTTATTTGCATAAGGACCGGTTCACAGACCAGGCATGGTCCATTCAAATTTTTCAATGGAAAACCATAGACCAGTGGAACCGCCGACTTCATAAATACATTGGATTTCAAACTGGGATACATGAGAAGTTCTCCAAGGGTACACGGAACACAAATATTTGTGAAATATATTTAGAAAATACTAAATTTTATAATTATTTTTTCTTTGATGTAATAATTAATTGGATTGTAATGAATCCTGCAAAAATTAGGTGGACCATCCCTCCTCTCTTCTAGCATGCTTATAAGATTTTAGAGGCACACGAAAACACACCGAATTCTAATAAGGTATACCAGCTGAAAAGTTTGAGAAAACTCTACTGTAGCAGGATTACGATATTTGACTACGGTCGACCAGACGCCCCTCACTGACTGTGCAAGGTGAATTCACCCCTTTTTTTGGTTTATTTTGTTTGTGTTGAGCGTTAAGCTCAACACAATATGTATTTTCAAAGAATACGCTATTTCATTTCTATGAGTTACGTTACATATCGACATAAAAGGTGCTAAAAACCGGATGCTCATTAGAACAATTTAAAATAACTATCTTTAATACTATTAAGAACTTTTTTTTAATCATATTTCTTGTTCAGTTATACTTTCTGATGAATAAATTTTTCTTCTCTTCCTATTTCTTGAATTAACAGTTCTGAGAAGTTTAAATCCTCAAATTTGGTGCAATTCTACCGCGCCTGATATTATTTCTTGAAGGTGATTTTAAGAATGAGAAAATCATAAGGAAAATCTATTGCGCGAAGAATCATACAACGCATAAAAAACAGAAATTAGAATTATAAATAACAAAAAACCCCTGAATATTTCTTTGGTACTTTTTGCACTGAAAGATGTATGGCGCTTCTGTTAAATTCCATAGAAAGTAAAATTAGGTGGGATTTTAGGAGCGTATTATGCGAGTGTGATTATTCCGTACGTGTTTCCTCATACGGAATTTAGAAAGAAAGAAAAAATAATTGTCCTATTCATTTGGCTTTAATAGAAGATGATACCATTTTAGAGTAAAAAGTTACCTGTATTAATGATATACAAATGAAACTGTCATTATAAATTTATGAATATAACAATCAAATCTTATCGCAGTTACATCCGACACTAAATGCATGTAATCATATATGTCAAACATAATCTTCTTTATAGTCTTCAGCATCGTTTCCACTTGTACTCGTGACTCTGTAAACATTTGCATGAAATATATACATGTACATGAGTCCAGACACATGTATGGACAGAATATAATTATTTTGCTTTTCCTCAAGAACATGTTGCAGCCACAAACAAATGTACATCTTAGTTTAGTCTTCAAGTTGAAATGCCCACTGACTCGTTTTTTTTTCTCCTTTCTGTGCACTTATTTGCGAATCAACAAATGTTTTTTTTTAACGTCGGAGATGCTGTATGCAACAAGATTTGCCCAGCAACATTTTATTTGCTTTTGCAACATTTCTGAGTCAGTAAAAAGTTTTTTTTTTTTTTTCTCTTAAGGTCATGGTTACAGACTCATGTCATATCATATCATTCAGCCTCGCGAGTCTAAGTGGAAACACAACCTTATAAAAGCATCACAAAGTTGTTGCTAAGCTTTTCGCACACTTTGTACTTCGTTTTCTTAAAGACTATATGCACCTCACCTGGAACTTTATTGTCAAACCTAATACACTTTTTGCATATAGTAACTATTAAATGTAAACCCACTTCAAAAATAAGCAATGTTTACATGAATCGTTACACTCTTAAATTTTTATAAACAATCTCCATTATCTCCAGTGCTGTTAGGTTTGCAATCTGGCAGTCTCTTGACGTTTTGGTAAATTTAACTAAAAAATATTAAAACACACATCCACACAAAATGCAAGTATACGTTAAACTTACTGGTTACTCTTGATCTTCTTGAATGACACAAACAATGCTCCTCAACAATGAATGCTATTGGTTGTTTTCCATGTCATGTAAAAACAAAAATGAAAATGTAACAATCAACAAAACTGAAAAATATCAAAGCGCAAAGATAATTCAATTATAAAAATAAAATCACAGACACAGGATTTGAAATATATATTAAATTAAATTTCTCACTTTGAAGTGTCAATTAAATAACTGTCATGTAAAAGTCCACTTGTGTTGTCCATCTGTCAAACAAAGAGACATTGATTTTTTTTTTTTGCAAACTCATCCTCCAACATATCAAATAATGGTTTTTATGCACTGACACACTAGAAACGAGCCTTAAAGGGTCACCCCTCCTCTCTCAATAGAAAAAAGTCCAACAAACCTTTTTTTTTCACCATTTCTTTTTTAGGGTTGAGTAGATTTTCAATATATTGATAATGTTGACCTTGTAATCAATGGGAAGAGCAAAATCGTTGATGTATTGAGAGTTTTGGTGACTTAACAAAAGATGGGGGGGGTGTACATATTTAGCAAGTACTTAGCATAATTACTTTCTGGGACAAGGCCATACATACTGTATTATGGATAGATAGACTACCATGATGAATGAGAAATAATTTTTATGTACATGTATTTTACAAAAAATGTGTATGTCTGCAGTATGTAAAACTCGCCATTTGCATTTTCAGTAAAGTTTTAGTTTGCTCTTTCATGAAATGTGCGCATCTTAGAACTCATGCACTGAATTCACCAATGTTGTGTCAGTGTGCCTCAACTAATAATACTCCCATTGACACTTGCAATCCTTCATGTTTGGCCAACGATAGAGTGATAAAACGTAATTGGACAACGAATAACCCATTTTACTTGAAATAAAAGACATAAGTTGCTTATATTTTTTATTATTACAAAAGGAAATCTTTTACAATTGTACATTACATCAATTAAGCATTAATTGATGTAATGTAGCCTACAATTGTGCAAAATCCCTTCGTACAAAAGTTACATGTGAAATTTCTGAATTGAGTAGTTATTGACTTAATAATTATCAATTAAATCATTGAGAAACTTATAACTTGCAACAAAATCACAATTCATTCACAGAATTCAAATTCTATTACTTATGACTGATGCACATCAGTTTAGATATTTCATGTTACTACGTTAGTAACAATAAAACTGTTATTAAAAAAATTACACAAATACATATTTATTTAATAAATTTAATTAATTCTCAGAACTCCTTTCATAAAATGCTTTATCAAATATCTAAACAATTCCTTTACAATTGATTACCTGCTTTTTGTTTTGTTTATTTCTTATTACGACATGATTTTCTTATCAGAGTGTTTTATTGTAAATATACACATATAACATGCGTCATTTAATTATCAATTGTTACTTGATGGATTTCTGAACTAGACCTAATTTTTTTTTTGTCATTTGTGTTTATCCGGATTTACACATCATAATAACAAAATAATTATAAAACTTGAAACAAAAAAAATTAATTTATAAAATAATAACAAAAATAACATCCTGAAAGTCACAAGTTTTAAGTTATCTCAAATCGACCTGATTTACATATAAAAAAATACAGTGAAAATACTCACACACTGATTTACATAAAGATGCGAACTTTATGAGAACATTAAAATAGCATCATTTTAAATTTCTTTTTTCAGCAACCCCTCTAGGTAAAAATAATTGCAAAGTACATTCAATTTCAACACCGGTCACAAACCCCTAAATGTTCACTATGTTTTTTTTATCATCAAGAATTTCAAATACGGCTCGTAGCTTAATGTTATTCATACTTTTTTAGGGTGTTCCATTTAACCTTTTACATCATTAAAATAAGAAATGATCTCCCGTGATCCATTATTAACATTTATCATAAAAATATGTTTGTTGGTCAAAACATATTACAGAACGTTCACCTCTGAAAAGAAATATAAATTCTGAAACTTCCTAGGAAGAAAATACAAACGCATAAATTAACCAATGGAAACATTGGAATGCATTACGTAAAACTCATTTGCATAACCTTCAAGAATTGGACACCTTCAGGAGAAATAACTTCGTGCAAATAAAACAATCATTTCTATTTGACCATTGACATGATATAAATATATTATTATTCAAAATGTGTAATATGAGTAACTTTTCGTTGTTTAGAGAATTGCTTGTTATCGTAATTATTTTAAGCTGCGTCTGATTAAAGCGAAAAAAAATATTACTCAAATTACATCCTTGAATATTTAAATATAATTTATTTATTAACAGCGCAATGCACTTTTACTATTTCATTTTTACTCAATGCTTTGAATGTTATAATTAAAATTTTCATCAGTTTTATTTCAATCATTTTATATTTGTAATTTACTTTTAATAATTTTATATTTGTAATTTATGTTAAAATGTATATGTATTTGATATTATAAATTATTTTAATATTTATATTTTATATTTGGAATTTATATTAATATTTATCAATTACATTTTATTTCATTTTCTATCAAAGTATTTCTTTTATATTTTTACATAAAAGAAAGATGGTGTAAAACTTCCACGTTAGTAAATACTAAATTCTTTCAACATTAAGTTAATTGTTAATTTTGTAAAAGTAATGAGAAAATATTTTAATATTCTAAAAAAAATTGTGTGTTTCCTTTTAAAATTTTTGTTGTTGAAAAATCTTGTTAACTTCTCAATGTCACAGTCACAAATATTTAAAGTTTTATTTATGATTATGAGACGTTTTGTATTTTCTTAAGAAAAACACCTTCTAAGTATTAGTCAAAAATAAAACGTGTAAAATACACAAATTAACTTGTCAACCCAACTAACTATTTATTAACCTTTAAAATAGTTATTTCATGCCACTTTCTAAGAAAAATGCAAACCAATTTCATAAGATACATCAACGTTGTAAACTACTGTTTTTAATTTCTTTGAGTTTTTTCTTTTTAAAAAATTGCGTGTTTTGCTTTAAAATAGTTGTTGTTTTTGCAAATAAATCTCTGAACATAAAACTATGCACCGGGCCAAGGATAAGATCACCTGTGGTCATCTCTTACTACCTAACTAGTGGTAGAAATTTGTAATGTTTGAAAATAATTTTCTAAAATTAGTTAATGTATTTTATTGCACTTCTGAAACCTGAGCAATAAAAAATTATACCACCGGATATTTTCGTCCTTTGAAAGAATTACAAAACAAAAAATGTTTTTATATAGATTATTTTTACTATCAGATAAAAACTACTCATTCTAAACTTATATTACGAAATTCGTAGTATTTCTTATAACCTTATTGTCAACATCTGACATTGTGCAGAAAAAACTATAAAAATTAAGCAACTCGGTAAAGAATTTGAAGATAAATTTGAAACTAGTGCTTTTATAGATATAAAAAATCGGATTTTAATTTAAATCAGATTTCTTAAGTTATTTAAGATATCAATACTCATTTTTATACTTAAAAATCCGTACATGAATAAGTAATCAGCGGTTTATTCACCTGTTAAGCAAAATTATTATAAATGTAATGAAGTCATTTCATGGAGGAGAGACAAATTCATTAAAACAAAATAGAAACATTAAAAAAATTCAAAATGTGATTTTTAATAGTGTTATTCATTTTTGTGATTAAATATCATGATTTAAATCAAGCTGATTTAAGTTGGGAAAAAAATCATTTGATTCAAATCAAGTTCACTTTAATAAAAAATCAATTCATTTAAATCAAGATTTAATTAAAAAAAACTGGCAACACCAGAAAAATCAAATGATTTAAATCACATTTTAAAAATTGTTTTCAGAACTTTTCTTAATTTTTTTTTCAAGTAAATTTTTTTTCTTTTATGAAATGAATTTATTATAATAATGTGCAGATTGAACAGTTCGTCACGCGTGGAATTTAAGTTAATAAAAGAGCAATTTTATGACATTTTAAATAAATGAGATTAAAATCTGATTTAAATAAAAAAAATGAATTTTTTTAAATATCTAAAAAAAAAATCCTCATTTTGTTTAACATCCTGAATCAACTTGGTTTAAATCAATCGACTACATGAATTATCTAACTTATTGGAACTTACACCAATTACATACTGATGTCAGTAACCGAAACTGCATCATGGAATATTCCGATATTTTCGTTTTTTTTGTCGCAAACACTTCCATCCATACAGAGAAAAAAAAGAAAGATAAAGGAACAAAAAACACCCACACAGAAACAAACCAATATTAATTTTATAGTTGACATTCATGTTAACACCTTATATGACATTCTGGACATGCTTCAGTAAAGCTATATAAGTAACAAAAAATGTGTAAAACTCATTGTTTTTTTCGAAGTACTATAAATATAACTTCGTATTTATTCCATTAACGACAATTAAATGGACGGATGTTCAATTCAGACAATTGCCGTACCTCACTACAGCCGTAGTCCCAACTTGACAATCAAAGGCACTCATCCAGACCAATATCAAGATAACATTCACATTTTCATACTGATAAACTTTTTTAAATTAATAATAATTCATATAATTATTCTTTAGTAATTGGTACAAATAGGTTGCGATGACTTAGACAATAAGTACATTTGAATAATTGCATAGAAATATAATCGTAAAAAATACACAAGTGTCATCTGTTGCATTGAATCACATTGTCTCGGAAACGTTATATAAAAATAAAATAAATAAAAATCTATGTTTATATGGAATTGTATCCTGAATTACGAGATTCGGCACTCGAACCAAAAAGAGTTGCTTCTTCTGAAAGCAACAACGTTGTTAATTCAAATAATTCAACTTTCGACATCGTCGGGAGCAATTTCCATTTCAAAGATTTAAAAATTTAAGTTCTTTCAAACATACCTAAATGGCGATGCTTTAGTTTCCTTGGTACAAATGTTAGAAGAGCGATCAAAGCTGCGATTGCAGCTGCACCACATCCACACGACAAAACAAACTTGTAATAGTACGATTGTTGGTGACAGCTAACTCTGAAACAAAATCGATCACTGGTAAATCGCGCATGAACTAGGCGAACCAAACCTGTAATGCAGGGTGGCAGTGATTTAAATCACATTGATTTAAAACATGATTTAAATCAAATGATTTTTTAAAATAAATCAAATAATTTTTTAAAATAAATCAAATGATTTTTTTAAAATAAATCAAATGATTTTTTTAAAATAAATCAAATGATTTTTTTTTAAATAAATCAAATGATTTTTTTAGAAAAAATTTACATTTATTTAAACATTAAAATTATGCAATAAAAATAAAACAGTTCCCAGCATTTTTCTCTATGTTTATAAAATAAAGTCCGGTGGTAGTCCTTTCATTAATGCATTATTTTTTGGAAGATATACTTGAGGAAGTATCCCCAATTGACTGGTGCAAAAATCATTAGAGGATTTTTACGGTGTTTGGAAGTCTGTTGGGCCCTCCTTGGAATATTTATATAACTTCGAAAATTCATTGCAAGTGATTTATGGGTTTTTATTGGGGGAATGGAACTGTTGGAATCGATGCATTCCCAGAAAAGTCTGGAATGCAGGGATGTTTTCATTTAGAGTGTGGAATGCATGCTTCAAAAGTTACATCAGTTCGTAGTGGGCGTCATTGAAGTGTTTCTATGATTCCTCATACATTTGTAACTTCGAAAATTCTTTGCATGTGAACTAGAAGAGCGGGAATGGAACTGTTGGAATCGATGCATTCCCAGAGATGTCTGGAATGCAGGTATGTCTTCATTTAGTGTGCGCAATGCATGCTTCAAAAGTTACGCCGTTCAGAGTGGACGTAGTTGAAATGGTTCTTCATGAAATTTTAACTTTGAGAATTCATTGCAAGTGATTTAGAGGTTTTTACAGTCCTCGAAAGTCTGTTGCGCCCTCCTGAGTTCATTTCAGTGCTTTTCTTAGCATCTGGAAGACTCATTTCTTGACATTTTTTTAAAATATGGAATATTGGAATATTTATAGAACTTTGAAAATTCATTGCAAATGAACCAGACGAGCAGAAATGGAACTGTTGGAATCGATGCATTCCCAGAAAAGTCTGGAATGCAGGGATGGTTTCATTTAGAGTGTTCATGAAAAAAATTCGTCTATTTGTTACGGCTTTGCAAGCGCGACAGAGCGGGTTGTACGTCACTCGGTCCGAAAAGCTTCAAAAGCACAAGGATTGAAGAATTTTTAAAATTTGAAAAAATGGGTCTTTGGCTTTTTTTCAAAAAACGGCCAAAAATTGAAAAATATATAAATGCTCTAAAAATGCTCAGGAGCGCTCAACTGACCCCAAAAGTCCCCCTTTTTCTTGTGGAAGACGCGTTCATGACAGTTTTCACTATGGCACCTTAGCATGGACCACGGATATATTTAAAATTCGCTATCCGGCCCACACTGTTAATGAAGTTGCACATGCCTGGTTTAAACTTTTGTTTTCATTCGTAACTTTAGTTATGACCCTTTGCAATTACGAATATGCATATATATTGCGAGAGTAGACCTACAATGGCAGTGGTACAGAGGGCAGGCGCCACCCTCAAGTTTTTCCCGGTAACATTTTACAAGTCCAGTCCGGGCCTGGAGAGACGGATTTTCCGTTCGGCAGATGTTAGAGAACCAACTTTTTGATGTACCGCCTCGCGAGCGAATTTTGTAAAAGTTTGCAAACAGCTCTAGCTACTATTACTAACTATTCGCAAGCTCCCATCTAAACCGGGTTTTGTTTCTGTTCACGAACTGTTCGTGGGCTTGGTCTATTCGCGGCTTAAGAAGTTAATTTTAAAAGAAATAATTGTGAAAAGTGTCTTAGGATGTTCGTTTACTCTTCTAGTTTACAATGAATCTCAAAATTATTTCTTAACTCAATTCAAACTAGAATTATATTTGGATCGCTGAACTCCACATTAACCCGAGAAATTCCCTTGAAACCACAACGAGAAAGGAAAAAAAACTCACTGATGAGGATGAAAATTTTGAATGAGAACTATTGCTAATCCGTTCGATAGTTTGTCCGTAAAACTCATTGCGCCGTATACAAAAGCTCCACTCTCCTATGAAATTGAAAAGAAAAAATGGTAAAAGCTTCAAAGAATTAGTCGTATTGTTAACGGAAGTAATGAAATATTTGGTGTACAATGTTCGTTCCGATCAAATCCGCCGTGATCGACAAAGAAGTGATGAGCATTGTCGAACCTCCGATACCAATGAGTACGGCAACAAAGTAGAGTTGGGTACTGGCGTAGTTCGAACCACTGCCAAAGTAGATCCAAACGCAACCCGATAAACCGATAAGTGCCCCAAAAACATATGTCAACTGAACGACGAAAGAAACACATCGATTCAACAATAATCAGCATTTCATACAAGTAACTGAATTAAGCTACAATTATGCTCAATGAATGGAATGAAGCTTTCTCTTAACTTCTCCACGTAACATGAAAATGACGAAACTAAGGCTCACTTAAGAGCCTAGACACACTCAAGGGTGCACGTGCTGCAGGACACCACAGACACGCAATCGCAATCGCTTCTTGAAATGCTGCGGCCAGGTTTTTAAGGAGGTTTTTATTTTATGCTCTTAATTTACAATTATGCTAATTTGCTCCACCAATTTTAAAGGTCCATTTTGCTGACAGCATTTCAGTTCTTCAGAAACATCTTTGAGCTTTAAGAAAAATTACGTGTATTCGTCACTATGTTCTTCAGATAATTATAGTTTCTAATTGCCATTTGTTTGCTAAAGCCATTTCAGTAACTCTGGAACATCTCTCACGTCATGTGAAACTCGAGTGTCTAGGCTCAATCAAAGAAGAAGTCTTCGCATCGTAACTTCGACTTGAACTCCCTCAGCAGAGTTCTAGTTGAAATTTAGGAGTTGGAACACACAGAACCACTTTTGGTTGGCGACTTCGACTGCATAATGAAGTCGAGCTGTCGTCAAAATCGACCACTTTGAACCTTTCCATCAAAAAATACGTTGTGAATACGTTGCAACCAGAGCCGAACCTCCTGCAACTTCGTTCTCCAGTCAAAGTTCTCAACCAAAAGTGGTCTCTGTGCCAAGTTTCCTTCTTGATAAATGTTTACTGTTGGATTACTGATCAAAATCTCTAAACTAATGTTTTCCTTTTATAAATCATACAAAAAGATGAAAACCTCTCTTCCAGCTCGCCTATTGAGCATTTTCATGAAGAAAGATGAGGTAAATCCCGCAACGTACATAACTAAAGGAACAATGGCAATACTATCCTGAAAACAACACAAAAACGTTTCAAAACTCCAGTGATCTCGGAAACGCAGAAGAAAAAACGAAGACACGAACTTCTCGTAACTGAAGAGTATCCTGAAGATAGAGTGGAATGTAAACCTGAGCAAGATTGACGAAGAGACGAGTAAACATGTATACAAGTCCGACCTACGAAGAAACAAAATACAAATAATTTGCTACAAGCCAAAAGCCGCGTTATCTGTTGAATAGAAAAACTTTGGGATGCTTTTTACTTACTTGATAAAAATGGGATTCTTTGAACCAATGCCTCCATTCTTTCACAACTTTCGAAGTCCTTTCGTTTTCAATTATCGTATTCTCTATTTCGTCATCGTCTTTATTCTGAATACCGACATTTGATGTCATTTTTCTTTCTTTGACTCCCAAATGAAACAGAACCGACTGAGTTAACCCAATCGCCGTAACTATAAAGACAATGTTCTACACAGAAAACAAAAAAAAAGTTATAAAAATGAAAGCCTGTCGTTTTAACATTGTAAAGAGTGGTTTAGAAATACTTGAAACTTTGATGCATCTTCGGGTCCGATCCTCTCGTGCTCTTTGGAATGTGATGCGTTTCCGGTCAAGCCGAGAATACCCCACGTTATACTGTAAACGCAAACGTTTGAGACAACCGTAAAAGCATACCTACGACAACAAGAACACAAATGGTAACGAAGCAGCCAAATCGGAAATCAAATCGAAACAGAACAAAACAAACGAAATTGAAGTCTTGAAGGTCTATTCACATGTATCAGTGACGTGTCAGTCCCGTTTCAGTTCAGAATCAGTGGCATCCATGCCGTATCTTTGACGCCTATTCACACAAATATCCGTACAGTTTTGAGTCAGTGATTTTCAAGACTTGCCGTCTCGAAAATCACTGACTCAAAAGTTTACAGAATTGACTTTTCGTCATCAATGTTTTTGACTGACGATGCGTCCGTGAAAAAATAAAAAAAAATCGGCGGCGACGATATAGAAAATCACGGTATACTGATACCGAACTGAAGACTGAAGGCTAAAGTAAGACACTGAGCCGGACTAGTGTAGATGTGTCAATTGAAATCCTAAGAAACGATATTTTTATCACTGATAGTGAAGCATTTTCACGGAACTTAGCGGACACGTCACTGATACGTGTGTGAATAGACCTGAAAGTGTGTTTGTAAACTTTGCATATTAACAAATTTAAAAATAAAATTTTTATTGCAATTTTAAAGTGTTTGATGTTTATTTTTCACTTCAAGTTATCGTGAAAAATATCGAAATGAAAATAGTCTCAAAGAGGCTTTCGTAGATGTTTTTCCTTGCCTAGGCGGCAAGGCGGCATATGCCGCCTGCGCCGGTCGTTTTGACGCCTATTTTATTTTTTCGAAAAAACTTTTTTGTTTTTAAATTTTCGAAAAAAAAAAATGTTTTTCAATTTTTTTTTTAACGTCAATGATTGTGAAGTTCAGATGGAGTTATAATATGTATATTTTAATAAACTAAAACCTTCAAAAAAAAAAAAAAAAGTAAAAAAATGAAAATCTTCCAATCTGATCTTGGAAAAGCACTGAAGGAGGGAGGCCCCAACAGACTTCAGAGGACCATAAAAACCCATAAATTCAAAAAAAGTAAAAAATGAAATTATTCATGTGGATATTTTCAAAAAAGTTTTTCTCGCATTTTTTTTCTAACATTGTTTTTCTAATATTCTGTTCTAACATTAATTTTTTTCGAATATTAAAGTTCTAATTGAAAAGCAAAGAGCTAATTAACTCATCAAATGGACTGTTTTTTATAGTGGGGGGGGAGGAGAGGGGTTGTGGCACCGATGCAAAATTTTGCCCACCAAAAATGTTGTACCCAGGTACGTCCCTGCACATAAACGCGTCACGTATACTTTCTTTTTAAACATTACGAAACAAATTGAAATTGTTTTCAAAACTATAATGGTAAAAGATGACGCTAGAAGTTTTTTCATGACGATATCTTGAAAAATGAACAATTTATAGTTCAGTTTGAAAATGACCTGTTTTTAGCATTTTTCAAATTGTAATAAAAACGGTTATTTTTAAAGATATCATCACGAAAAAAAAAATTAACATTATCGCTAACTATTCTAGTTTCTAAAACACTTTGAATTTTTTTCTCGTAATGTTTCTGCCGAAAAAACGTACGCTTAAGAATCCTAAATTTTCACACAAAAAAATGTGGTAGTCAACAACTGATTTTCAAACTCTGGTCAATTCTGTGTTTCATTAGCAAATAAAAATTAGATTCGGTAGAATTTTTCATTGTTGATATTTTTCAAAATTTTAAGCAGAAAAAAGTTGAAAAAAATATTGTCTGCTTATAAAGGTGAGTCACTTTCCAACTAATACAAAAAAAAACTTATTTTAAAAGATTACGACATGAAAACATCCTTAATTTTCTGTTTTTAAGGAGCAAAATTAATAGAAACTAGAAAGGTAACTCAATCACCTAAAGGTATTTTTTCATGTGGATATGCTTCAAAATAAACTTTTTACGACATCAAAAAACCAACAAAAGTCTACTTTAACGTCATTTAGCTACTATTCTAGTTTCTAACTTTGTTGTTAAGAATCGCATTTGAATCACTTTAAACAATACAATAGAACAGTTCGTAAACCTGAATGCGTTGAGTTCCGTTCTCTCATTCGGATCATCAGTTAGATCTGGAATCAAAGACAAATGACTGATTTGAGTGGAAGCCCATCCGAATTGAAATATGACGACGAAAGCTCCATAATAGATCAACTGAGCGACTTGAGAAGAATGTTCGCAGCCGATACACTTGACGAACAGGAACGGAAAACTACAAGCGACGCAAACAGTTCCTATAAAAACCAAATTATTCCCCCCCCCCCAAAAAAAAACAACGAATTAGAAGCGATAATTCAATCTCTTTTGAACGGGCAGCCGTTATTAACCAAAAAGATGCCAAGTCTTTCGCCTTCCGTAACGGCACAGAAAGAAACCGTCGTTTCTGTCCGATTCCAAACCTACGAAAGGAGTCGCCAAGGCGTCGGCCACTTGACCGATCAAGAGAACTATTCCGGCCATTCCATTACTGAATCCTAAAACGAAATGGAAGTAAAGGAGGAGGTAGGTGAACCACATCGATGCGCAGAGGTCGTTTAGAACGTGTCCAACGCTGTAACATAATTTTTGGTGCCAAACGAGACGTCTCGAGTTGGACGACGACAACAACCGTGATCCTTCATTTAATCCGTTTTCATCCATTTTTCGATCAAATTAATAATAAGAACCGAGCCAATTATATCCTGAAATCATAAAAAAATGAACTTGAATACATTTGTTATTTGGAAGCGACAACTCGAAAGTGAAATTTCATCCTGTTTTTAGTTTGCTTATTCCTTTATGAAACGTTGCTACGCATCCGTAAGGTCCGCAAACTTCATAAGATGTTTGCTGAACTTACGGAGACTCTCTAAGGGCTACAGAAGGCTCTGCAAAGAGTCCGTAAGGACTTTAAAGAAGTTAAAAGCCAAAAGGAAGGAAAATGAGGTCAAAATTGGGGGAGTTTTTTAAAGTTATAAAATGAATCATACGGAAAGTTTTGGAGCTTTTTAGACAATTTTTGCACTTTATTAAGTAACTTACATGTTCATAATTGGCCACAGTACAAAAGAAATACCTATAGAATAATTAACTTATTGTAGAAATGCCTCAAAAAAAGGCGGAACAAAATAATTGACATTTCCTCCATTTCCAGAAACCTATTGCGTCATCTTAACCACGTGCTCGTCATTTATAAGTTCAGTGTACACATGTTTATGAGTGTATTGAGGAAGAATAACCGGTTACGATCATCTGCGTTTATTTGCGTACGATGCGTATCGCTATAATTACATAAATATAAGAAATACGTAAGGGTTATCGCAACCGCGAAACTGTACATGGTAACCGGTTCTTGTTGTGAACTAGATAAGCATCAAGATAACGTCACCATTGAATGAGCCAATCACGGCATAAAGGGAGATGACATACAAGACGAGATTCATTAAGATTCGTCAAAATTCACAAAACAGTATATATGTTTTTGGAACGCCTTTTTTATTTCCGCGTTTTAATTAGACACACTAAATGGAACTGAATTCTGAAAATCTAGTAATAACGCGAATAAAAAGTAAAATTGCTTTCCATACTGAACGCGATTCATCCCCTTGTGTCGCCCCTCTTGAAAGGCTCACAATGCTTTTACCCAAGTTTATAAGAAAGTTGTCTATTAAAAAAGTGTAAAAAAAGGATGTACTAATATGGCGACTTCAACATACAAATCAAAAGCAAAACGCGCCATATTAGTACACATTTATGCAACTTAAGCCAGCGTCAAATTCCTGATGTCAGGTTATAATACCGTGGCAGTGCTCAATACCTGTGTCCGACAGCTGCTGTCATCTAGTGGTTGAAAATATAACTAATAGTTTTTAAATCGCATGCAAATTATTAATAGACACAAATAATGCACATTTCGTTAATTTTCTTAGGTTCTTGAAAGGTAATTAATTACTAGAAAAAACAATGGCTCTGAAGGGTATCAGAGTGATAGAATTTGCTGGGTTGGCTCCAGTTCCGTTCTGTGGTATGATTTTAAGCGACTTTGGAGCTAATGTCATTCGCATAGACAGGGTAAAAACCAAAAAAGGTTACGTTAAATCCCTTAAAATCCATGTAATTAATTAATAGTTAATTAATAATGATGATACTTGATTGTTAGACAAAAGAAGCTCTGAATGTGGATCGTTTGGCAAGAGGAAAACGCTCCATTTCGATTGATATAAAACACGAACGCGGACTGAACGTCGTTCGAAAACTGTGTTCCAATGCAGACGTCCTCATAGAACCCTTTCGCAAAGGTCATAAGGTCACCAGTGTAACTTTCCACACCTGTCATGAGTTATGACAACTATTCATACCTGCCTCATCCTAAGAAGAAGCTTGTGACGTCAGAAGGGTTGACTGAAAATTTAGGATTGTGTCGTTTTGTCTGATAAGAAAACAGTTCACGAATCCTTGGATTTAAAACTGTCTTAAACGTTTGATGTTATTTCTATTATCAGACTAAATGACACAGTCCTAAATTGTGACCAAATTCAATGACGTCACAAGGGGCAGATGAGGCAGGTATACCTAACCATAGGTGGTCACCTTATAAAGATAATAATCTACTACTTCTCTCCTAAACTGGCTGTTTTGTTTACAGGAGTCATGGAAAGACTTGGTTTGAGTCCCGATTCGCTTCTTAAAACGAATCCTAAGCTCATTTATGCCCGATTGACAGGATTTGGACAAAGCGGTCCGTATTCGAAAGTTGCTGGACACGACATCAATTACATTGCAGTTGCAGGTAAGTAGAAAATCCATCGTTAACACTTATAAAAGGAAACACTAACGATGAATTCGATTTCTAAATAGGTGTGTTGTCGATGATCGGACGGAACGGAGATAAACCGATAGCTCCAATTAATCTATTGGGTGATTTCGCTGGAGGTGGACTCATCTGTGCTCTGGGAATTGTTTTAGCTTTGTTTGAACGAACCAGATCGGGCCTCGGACAAGTTATCGATGCTAATATGGTTTTTAAAAAAACTTGTAGCTACACTTGAAATAATAAAATAATTAATTAAAACACTTGTTTCGTCTTAAAAGGTGGAAGGTTCTGCTTACATCGGAAGTTTCCTTTGGACGTCGAGAAATTTGGGTATTTGGGAAAACGAACGAGGTAAGAACCTTCTCGACACTGGAGCTCACAACTACGATACGTACGAAACGAAAGACGGAAAATATGTTGCAGTCGGAGCCCTCGAACCACAGTTCTATTCGAAATTAGTTGAAGGTTTGTCCGGTCTCTAACTCCGTTATCCTTTTAACAATGTCATTGCTAAGGTCACCTTTTTTTTTGTAGGACTTGGATTAAGTTCAGACTTTTCTATGGATGACAACGAAGTTGCAGCAAAGGAAAAATTATCTTCAATCTTTGCGACGAAGACGAGAGACGAATGGATGGCCTTGTATGAGGGAACGGACTCTTGCGTCACTCCGGTTTTAAACATCGACGAAGCGGTCGTTCATCCTCATAACAAAGAAAGAGGAACGTTCGTGAAGAACTCTAAAGGGTGTTACGAGCCGAGACCAGCACCGATGCTTACGAGGACTCCGGGAGAAGCCAGTCCCGTAAGTCCGATACCGGGTCAGCACACTGAAGAGATACTTCGAGAGATTGGATATTCTCATTCGGAGATCAAACAACTTGAAAAGGAACAAATTATTGCAATTAATAATAATATTCCAAGTGGAAAATTGTAATTGTTAAGATTATTTTCAAAATAAAAGTTATGATTTTCAATCATTTGAGTGGTTGTTCACTGTTCATTATTATCATTAGTCATTAAGATTCATTATATACTGTATTTACAACCTGGAATTCATTCAGTATTCAGTTCGTTGTTTTAAGTTCTAATACCTACGAGGGTGGGTATTAGAATGGTGGTGCGTTCAGTTAGTTACCAAGGGTTGTATTAGGGTGGGCCACCCTAATACGAACAATGGTAACTGAAAGCACCACACCATCCAATCAATACCTTGAAACAATAATACATACTAATTGTGTTCTGTACTTATTAACGTTCACAACTCCACGTAAATAAAAAAAAATGTCAAAAGAAAATCCATTTTTGTCCGCATCCATTTGTATCTTGATTTCCATTGTATTGTAGTGGAAATAAAGATACAAATACGATGTGAAAATTGAAATCTTCCATTGCCTCCTTTCTCCAAAGTATCAAAGAACCAATAATATATATTTAAAAAAAAATCCAAATTAATTTTTTTTAAAGTCACGTACAAATTTTATAGGTCAATAAAAACGATACAAATATCAACATTGAAACAAAACAAAACAAAAAAAGGTTTAAAATCGCACAAATAAAAAGGGGTTTAAATGGACAAGAGGGGAGGGGGGAGGATGATGAGAGATAAAAAAAATTACCAAGGAGCTTATATAATAATAGTAAAGATCTGCTCCATTAAATACACAGAGAAATAATAATAATAAAAAAATTAAAACACACACATTCAATTTTCATACATTCAACACATGAGATAAAAACTTGAGTCCCCCAAGAAAACAAAAATAAAAAGCTGTACATTATTGTACACAAAATTATACAATTAATTATGATAACCTATTATTATAATACACTAGGATAAAAAATAAAACTAGTGAAGATTAAAAAAAAAGAGAAAATAGAAAATTATGCTCAAATTGTAGTGTGATATTAATATCCATCACCACTTGGTATACGATTTTCTCGATCCGAGAAAATGATAAAAACTACTTTTTTTATATAATATAACATGCAATTTTCTAAAAAAGAACATTTCGCTCATTTATAATAATTATTTTTTATGATTTTTTTTCTGTAATTTTTTTTTGCATAGTAGTAGTAGTCTGAGAAGAAGAATGTCAAGAATTGTCACAGCAGTAAAAAATATGTTGAGTATTTTAAGAATTTTAAGTGATGTGTGTGTAACAAAAACAAGACAGAAAAAAAAAAGAAATAAAATAGCTACACTAAAAACAGTTCTCATAAAAAAGATAATTGTAAAAAAAAAGCGTATATATATTTATGCTTAAGATAACAATCAGTAATTGCTTGAATACACACACAAAAAAAGACAAACAAAAAAGATTCAGATAAGGAAACAAGAGATAAAAAGATCCCTGAGTTTTTAAATACACTGTTTTATTTTTCTTAAAAATTTTAAATTTTAAAGAAAAATTGTGAATTTATTTAAGATTACACAACACACACAAAAAAAGTCTCAGTTTCCTTATCTGAGGTATCCACAAAAAAAAAATAGATGGATGAGAGAAAAAAACAAACAACGCAAACAAACAAACAAAACACCAATGAAAATCAAATAAATATAATTATGGGACCTGCCTAGATAATAATAATAAGCCCCCCTCCTCTCTTTCATAAGAGACACATTATCATCAACTATATGAGAATTAAGTTTATACCTTTCATACAAACATAAAAAAGTGCAAATTAAAAAATTTGGAAGAGCCAAAAAGACAACACATACATACACACACGCATATTTAAATTTTGATACAAAGTCAATTTTAAAAAAATGAAGACTAAATACATTGTAATGATTAAAAAACAAATGCTGCAAAATAACCATAACCTATTGCAAATTCTTTTAAAAAAAAACTTGAATCTCAATTTTAACTTAAAAATGATAAAACAAATGATGACATTCCATCAGAAACAATCCCACACACATACAATTAAGAAACAGATCCAAGATCAGTCATTTTTGTGGTTTTTTATCAGATTTATGAAAAACATCAATCATTTTCTGAACCCGTAATTTAAGGGAAAAACTTTTGACCAAATAAATAATAATCCTAATGAATCTGTTTTAGAAAGAGAAAAAAAAATCCTTCCCTATCACTATTCTTACCGGTGGGCAATATTTTTCAAGTGATGGGAAGTAATTCACATTACTTTTTCAAACTTTCTAATTTGTAATTATAATGAATTAATGAGAAATGCAATTACTTTTAAATTGTTTTTCAAATTATGTTTTATTTAAACTATTCCTGATTATTGTCAAAACAGACTGATGATGTGCGCTTGAGTTTTTCTTCTGAATTTAGTAATTGTAATTAGTAGTGCTCGGATTTGTATGCAATATTAAGGAAATGTTTTTAAATCTGTGGCCCAAGTGCCAATTTTGAAGAAATCATCATCATCGTTAGAACAACTTCAATTATGCTTTTTCTAATCAAAAAGGTTGGTTAGAGGCTAGATGCCTGGCTGCCATCAGTTGTCAACTAAGAGTTATAGCCTCTAGCCAGTGTTTTTGATTGAAATACACTTAATCGTTGGTTGATCTAAATGGGATTGTTACTTCATAATTGGTTCTTGGGCCACAGGATTGAAAAACATTTACTTAATATTGCATACAAATCCGAGCCCCTATTAATTATTAATTTTTTCACACATGTAATTAGTAATTGTAATCAATTACGTTGAAAAGTAATTTGTCCCAACACTGATATTTTTCTTGTTAACAAGAACAGAATTGAATTTCCATATTGTTAACAAGAACATTCCCGTACAATTTAATACCATTAAATCACAATGTATTGCAATTGGTTATCGTTTATAAAAAAAATGCATTAAAAGTCAATAAAAAAAATCAATAATTCAAAAGAATTTTTGAAATGAAACCTAATAAAAATAATTTCAACTTGTAAGAGAGAGAGAGAGAGCTAATAACCTATCATATTTAGCTATTATTCAAAATCATTCTTAATATTAAGTTTCGAGTTTAAAAAAAAACTTTTACCTAAAGAAAATCAACCAAGAAACAAGAAGAAATCATTCGAAACTAGGTGAAGGCTAGCAGCACCATATTGCATCGGATTAAATAATGTCTAAAATATCCACAATAATAATAATATCCTTCTTCTTTTTAAAGAAATCATAACGTTTTTCAAACAGTATCTCGCCCACATTCATAAGGCACTTTTTGGTAAAGAGGCAAAAAAATTACTAATGTCTCAAAACAACAAATAACCAAATGTTAAATAAAGAAGGAAGTAAATGCTTTTAAACTGCAAAACAGGCAAAGTAATTAAAAGGGCTCGGAGTTTTATGCCATATCAAGCAAATTTTTCTCAATCTGTGGCCCCAACAACCAATTGTGAAGTAACAATCTCATTGAGATCAACAAACAATTGTTATTTTTTAAATCAAAAACACTGGTTAGAGGCTAGAACTCTAGTTGACAACTAACAGCAAGACATCTAGCCTCTATCCAGCCCTTTTGATTAGAAAAAAAAAGTTTAATTGAAGTTGCTCAAATGATGATGATTACTTCAGAATTGGCACTTGGACCACAAAGTGAGAAACATTTGCTTGACATTGCATAAAAATCCGAGCCCTAGTAATTAATTGTAGAACAAGCAAGCAATTTTAACATTGAGACCAGAACTAAACTACAAATGAGTATAACTAAAATTCATATTATTTGCATTGTTGTTTTTTTTATGAGAAAAAAAAAGCCAAACATCTGGAAGTTTTATCACG
The DNA here is from genome assembly GCA_036925085.1 of Brachycybe producta. Lineage (NCBI taxonomy): Eukaryota > Metazoa > Arthropoda > Diplopoda > Playtdesmida > Andrognathidae > Brachycybe > Brachycybe producta. The sequence goes on from JAUPFP010000004.1 coordinate 4,404,004, forward strand.
GTTAAGAGATTTAAGTTATAAACATCACTTACATTTAACCTTATTGCCCACACAAATTACAAATACATTGAAAAATCACACTTGTCTGGGTCAAGAGGTAACCAATTTAAATTTAAAACTGGTACCAAAAAGTCATCCTTTTAAATTAATAAATTAGAATAAATCTTGTAATTTATTAAATAAAATAAAAGGATTTGACTTTGAATGACTTTTTGGTGCGTTTTTTTTGTTTTAATGCTATTTATTATGCTAAAGTGTTTAGAATGTTTTTCCAACACCAAAAATGGTGAACAAGAAGAATAACATAATTAATAATTGCAAACTGCGCTCAGCAATTGAAAAGTAGTAGTCAACTTTTCAGAAGCAACATTACGAGAAAATTCTAAGTTTGTTAGAAACTAGACTAGTAGGAAATGATGATGATAAAGGTATTTTTAAATTTTTCTTGATGCTTGTTATTATTTTCAAAAATGAGCCTATTTTAATTGCAAGTCTGATAAATGTAAGGGCCGGCTACACACGTAACGTTTAACTGTGCAAATTTAACTGCACAAGTCTTCAGATCTATGCCGCGCCATTCATGTCAGAAATACTCCGAATTAGTGACCATAAATTGAATTAGTGACATCGCTAATTCGGAGTATTTTTCACATGAATGGCGCAGCATAGAAACGACAACTTGTGCAGTTAAAATTTGTGCATTAAAACGTTACGTGTAGCGCCGGCCTAACATTTGTTTGCATCCATCTTTAGTGAATAATGGACTAATTTTTTAAACTGTCATAAAATGTTTATTTTAAAAGATCTATATAATTCACTTCGACTCATTACACCTGCAATTAGCTCGAGAGCCACGTAGTAATGGCGGATTAACTCTCCATCATAAATAGTTGCCATTTAGAAAAAAGTTTAATTATCATCAAATTGAAATCCTCCCAAGAAGTAAATAGTTTCTACAGGAAGATAATTCCATAATCTAAAAATACATTCCCAAAGAAGGACTGAAAAATATTTAAAAAAAATTAAGCATATACACCTACTCTTCTAGTTTCTAACAATTTCATTTTTCTTTTCTTAATGTTGTTTGATCTCCAGGGTTAGGACGTTCATGCACGAAAAAGGTTACTGTTTCTTAAATTGTGACATCGAATAAAAATTCAAAGATTATCCCTAAAATTGCTTTTCAAAACCAGTACATTATATTCTGATATTCAGACAACAAGAGCCATAAATTGAGAAACGGTTACTCTTTTCAGGCATGAAAATACCGTTGAAGTCCATCCATTCATGGACGCACAAGCAAAGGAATAATTGCCTTACACCGTTCCAAAGCCAGTTTTTTTTATTTTAATATATAATTTTTAAAATTCAAAAACGGTTTGGTTTCGTAGAAAACAGCCTCAAGTGCATACACAACAGACCTGGCCACAATTTCATACAAATGTTAATTTTTTTTAAACACGGTTCGAACTTCTCACTAACATGAAAAGTTTAGAAACTCTGGAAAACATAAGAAGATTAATATTCCCTAAATATCTTTCTTATTTTCATTGTTATACATGATTATTAAGAGAAAGCGGAAATTTATTATATTTTCACCATGGAAAAAACACAGGAAAAAAATAAACTTGATATTTGATCAGAACATTATTTAAAAAAATCAACATCTATGAATGCCAGGGGGTGTACTTGAGGCTATTTTGTGCAAAATTACAGCTAGCCGTTTTCAAAATTTAGCCCTTTATCACTCGCCCCTCTTATGTATGCTACAACATGCTTACGCCAGCCACTGTATAAATTGTTGTGTTTTTAATTGCGTTATCTTAATTGTAAACCACCTGAAATTCAAGTTCGGATTTAATATTAAAGTATAATAACTGAAAAGAAGTGTCACAACTAGAGAAGGTAAATGTGACAACAGAGATTGGGGAAGGGGGGGGGGGGGGGTCCTTCACACAAGACAAATTACCTTTAACTTCATTTACCAGTTATGGGGACGGGACACTTTTGTATTATTATTATATACATATATTATGTACGCAGAAAGGGTTCTACAAAAATGAACCCAAAGAATTAATCTCCTATATTTAACAACATTAACACTTTTTTTTAAAAAATTCTTCGTTTTTAAGTATTCGTACATGAATTGTAAGCAATTCATCCCCTGCATTAAAACACGTCATTCATTTTTTTTTTTTTTTTGCATTGCAATTAAGTACATAATCGTTTTGGCAGATCCAAAAGTGTACCACATTTTTCTTGTTATTGTTGTTATCAAAAAGACAAAAGAAGTAAAAATATTTACAAGTTAAAATTAGTTAGCTTTTGTGTGTGCCAGCTCACATTTTCAAAAAAACGTGCGAGAAAATATTCTTCTTAAAACCATTAGTTGCTCTTTTTTCTTCTTTCTTTTTAATAGCTGTTTGTGTTTTCATAAAAGTGCAATAAAGTAAAAATTTGAAAGTCTAATTTTTTTCTTTTTTGAAATGACCCCACTTTTTAATAATTGGAACAGTAAGTTTTTTTTTCTCCCGTCATTGAATTTATTTGCTGCAGATTTAATTTGTAAGTTACAAATTTACTGCAAAGTCAGTTTCACACGAGAACGGGTCGAAAAAACAAACCGAAAAAATGTTCAAAAATGCTAGCAATTTGCAGAACAGGCTTTCGAAGCACCCACATTATTTTAATTGCTTCTGCTTCGGCGGCAACAAGTGGCGGTTTCGACTTCACTTCGAAGCCCTGTTCACGAAGATTGGTAAAGCATTCCCCCCCCCCCCCGGTAAGTTACAACTACTTTACCAGTCTTTGCAGGAGTTACTAATGCAGATTGCACACCAACTGATCATGTCAATGTACTGGTCAGGTTATTTAAACTAGTCCCACATACACTATGATTTTTTTTTCCAGGTTGTTTTGTTTTGTCATTAAGGCATCATGAGCCACAAATTTCTTGTTAGACCTTTCCTTTTTCGATCGCTCTGCGGCAGAGCAGCTTGTACCTTTTATTTTTTATAAAAACATATTGTGTGTATTTATTTTAACTTTCAGAAAACAAGACTCCTCTCATTTAAATAATCCAACCAGCAACCCGGAGTTGACATATAGTTTACTATTTGTAAAGTGTCCAAACTTCGTTTGAAAAAAGCTTAAAAGTTTTTGAAGTTTTGTGAAGCGTGATGTTTTCATCAAAGATTTGCATAAGTAAACTTATGCAAATGTTCGAGAAAGACATTCCACTTCACAAGTTCCCATAAAACAACAAGATTGTGTGTATTTTTTCTTGGCTAATTTAGTAAGAAAACTATTAACTTACGAATCATTTACCACCAAAAAAAAAGATTAAAACACGTTTAAAATCCACCCAGGTTTTAACAAGCCTCTCCAAATCACACCAAAATGAATTAATTTCATTGATTGGCACAGCGATGAAGAGCAAAATTAGTAGAGAAAAAAAACTAAAACAGAACTGAAAGGAAATCGGATCAGTACTAAAAAGGACACCTCTAATCTCGGCACACCAAATTAATTATGCATATTTTATGTGTCTGATCCCTTATATTTTAAAAAAAAAACCTCACAAAAAAGGGGGTACAAAATAATCTTGATTCTTGACTCCAATAAAAAGATGATCGACTCAAATCGGATTAAAAATACTGATGAAAGGATATTATTTTTTATGTATGTCTATATATATGTATATTTTATATTTATATTATGTATAAAGCAACTCCTTCAGCTTCTTCCTCCTTTTCCCGTTTTATTTGTCTTTCTTCTTTGTAATTTGTGTCCTCCTCCTCCTCCTCCTGTTACCACAGATCTCTTTGCAAAAAATGATTGAAATCCAGTTCCGAATACGGATATGCCACTTTTAACAGATCGGATAATAATCACGCCAATTGCAGTTAAGTAGCACGTGTCAAACTAATAACGCGCGCTAACCAACCAAGCAACCAATGAGAAAACAAACTTGAGTAGGAGATTGCAACGAGCCCTTCTCCTCCTCCTCTTCCGACTTCCAACGGAAGCGTAATTTTTTTTTCATCCTTCCGATCTCATCAACCAGAAAGTTGTCCCCAACTTCGTGAGGGAACATTGGCCAAAGGCACGAGAGGTGGTATTGGCAATGGAAGCTTAAAGGCGGCAGCTTCCTCAGACGACGACGATGGCACGGCCGATAATGATGATGATGATGATGGACGAAATCTTAGTCACGCTAATCTTCCTCTCGTCTGAGCAAAAAGTACGCCTTGATACATTATCCCGTTAATCTCCATACTCACCACCAGAGAACTCTCGATCTGTGATCGACCATCACCTTTTATTTAAATAAAGAGCAACGGAAAATAATTAATTTAGGATTAAAAATCTCTTTTTACGTTCTGCATCGTACTCTCTCGAAGAGCCCGCAGTTTTTACCTCGACTGGTGATCTTGATGTGTGCACTCGGCATTGCAGCATGGGCTAGAAGACGATCTTCGTCGGTTGCCAAACGTTTGCTAGGAGGTGCACCGTCATCGGTCAACTTACGAGTGGCGAGTTCTAATGGCTTCAAAGATTGTTCCATACTCCTCGGAACTTCCAGATTTAGAGCCTCTCTTTGTGACATCAAACCGTGAATTGGAGGACTCTGAAAACTATCCTCTTCACCTGAAAATAAAACAAAAAATTATATTTATAAGACAAAATAGTAAAAACATTTTTAAAAAACGTGAAATTTTGTTAATATGCTTTTAAAATATGATTTTTTTCATGTTTGCCAAACTTCAGTGAAAAATTTCAAATGTTGAAATGAAATTTCATTTCACAATTCGCTCTTCCTACATTTAATTTTCCGCTTAAGAGACTATTTCGTGAACAGGTGATTTTTTAAAACTCTAGTTAATCAATCTGCATTTCAGGAGTAAGAATAACTAGAAATTGAAAGTATGTTAGAAACTAGAAGAGTGACTGAATCACTTCATAATATTTTCATGTTGATATCTTTCAAAATAAACTTTTATACACAAAACTTCTGAGGGGGAAAAAAAGTTAGACCATGTTCAAACTGACATAAAAAGTTTATTTTAAAATATACGAACATGAAAATAACCTTTCTAATTTTTAAAACACTTTAAAAGTTTCTCTCCTAAAAATAGAAGAGTTCAAGGGGCGTTTGGATCTTAAAACCACCATAATTAAGTAATGACTATGTTAGTTATAAAAGATTATTTTAATAAAAATAAATCTGATTTAAATCAATTTTTTTGTTTATTAAGAAATGATTAAAAATGAGTTTTCTTAACATTTCGAAGAGATCATCCTCCGACACATACACACACACAAGCACAATTAAAATCATTGTCTGTTGTGTCCAATCAAAATGCAACATAAAACATTATTCATCTAACCAGAAGGAATTTATTAACAACCATTAATCAATCATCCAATCAATAAACAGAAAGAAAAAAGCTCTTCTTGTTTTCATCTTTATATAAAAAGATTAACAACACACATAAAAGAATAAGAAGAGACTTCATTAGTTATTCCAAGATTACATGAAGAGAGAGAGAGAGCGGGATGTGTGTGTTTGCAGCAGAGATTAATTGGTCTTAAGGCAGACACAAACACCGAAAACAAGTTTCCTTTTATTAAGCCAAGGTCCCCACATGCAGAAAAAAAAAACATCAACTCAAAATGCGACTGAAAATACAATTTATCAAATCTGAATAAATTCTATTCTATTTAACAGAAATTAAATTCGACATATTCTTCCACGCAGAATTCCATGTCATCAGCCAATAAGAAAGCATTTAACAGAAACGCCATATATTTTTCAGTGAAATATTTATCTTCATAGAAATATTCTAATTTTCTATTTCTGTTTTCTGGTGGTTTTTCTACACTATGCCAGGTGGCTTTACAGGCTGTTTTTAACTGGCAAAGCTAGATGTCACAGATAGTGAGCTGACTTTAAAAACGTTTTTCTTCGATCATTCTATGTTAAATAAATAACGTCTGTGTACGTGACACGTCTAGCACGTCCACACTTGCAAAGCCAGTTTTGACATTCCTTTGCAGTTTTTACCAATAAGTGATAGAAAAAAAAAACATTTTGGCCGGGTTTGTGGCTTTTTTCTTTCTGCCATCTGGCAAAACCAAAGCAAGAGCCACTGTCAGTTGGCTAAGTCAGCTTAGTGTGGCCGCAGCATAATGTCATTATGTGAGAACCGTTGAATGTGAACGAAAGCAGAAATCTAAGAGAAACTTCTAATTTCTGTCTTCTGCTTTTTTCACGCATGTGGCATCCAGGCCTCAGCTACAAAAAGATTCGAAAGCTTCACCTCTATATATTTATAAATTTATTATATCTACATAAAACGTTTTTTTTTTAAATAAAAATGACTATCATTAAATGTGGCATACACACGACGTATACTTTAAAAATATTAATCAGTTCAGATAAAAAAAGCGGGGTCTCGAAACAAATTGTGGCACCACCAAACTACAACCACCAACCACCACCTTGTTTGTCTGTCGGCAACCATTTCTTGAGGAAGATTCAAGTAGAATCATAAAAGACGCCCACGTTTTAATAATAATCATAATAATATCTAACTAGAGAGAGGGAGAGAGCCTTTTATAATGAGTCAATACTTTATTGTGTGACAAATGTGAAGCTTGTGTGAGCTGCCAGACCACCCAGGTAAGCTCATTAGTCGCATTTGTAGGTGCGAGCATCTAAAAAGAAATTCGTTTCGATGGTGCTTGATGAGTGTTTAGGCAAGAACAGAGAGCTCAAAGATGCCTTTTTTTAAGTATGCAACCAAAAAAAAATACCACTTCTTTACTTTCAGGTGCAACTGTGATTTCAATAGCAGATGCATCAACAATAAAACGGAAAGATCATTTCTCGAAGAGATTTTTTTCTTCCCATTTTTGCATAATTACAGTCAAAGTGAAAAAACAAATTCGCCTATTCCGCACAATTACTAGACAATGTGCAAAAAAGCAACCGATTCGATAGTAAATCTGCACCATGGTAATAGCATTTGAGTGAATTCGCACTGTGTCTAAATCAACAAGCCACACTCTATATAATATCATTAATTTTTTTATAGAAAGTGGTTTATTGACAGGGTTGGCATAATTTTGTCCACCCGTGGTTTAAACATGTCCTGGGTTTCATTAGTTTAACCCATTTTAGGTGTTTAACCCATTTTAGGTGTTTAACCGGGTTTTAATGGTTAAGGTTGGCAACAACATTGCCTAAAGCAATATTTTAAAGCAAGATTCACTGCAAAGTGTCCTTGAATTAATTGCAATTGCCAACGTGATAATGCTCTTGCAAGACTTAAAAGTGGTTTCTTGCACACCGTGACGATCTCTCTGGCTACTTAACTTGCAAGATTTAGTGCAAGAAATAAATCTAACATTGCTACTAATCTTGCCCAAATGCTTGTAAAAAAATCCGAATGAAAGCGTTTTTCTATAAGCCAGTGTTAAAAAAACCCACTGCAAGTCTTGCAAAAGTATTATCACATTGGCAATTGCAATTAAATCAAAGACACAATGCAGTGAACCTTGCTTTAAACAAATAGATGCATTTGCCAATGTGATCGCCACTTTACAGAAAACGCTGATCTTTTTTTGCAAGAAACTGTGCAAGATTCACAACAATGTATTTTTCCCTTGTTTCTTGCATTAAACAGTAACAGAAGTCAGTACTAGTGATTCTGCACTTTGTCTAGCGAATCTGTGAAATGACACTTTCCCCACTTTGAGCGGTATAAGTTGATATAACACATACAAAGTTATATGATGATGTATAATAAATTCTTTTCAGGTGAGAGTTAAAGAGAAGATAAAAATTGAAAGAAGGTGTTTGCACTGCTCTTGTTGTTTCATCAAATACCAGCTAATTTTGCACGTCTTTATCTGTTTTCATAAGTCATTTTTCAATGGAATGCCAAATGGGCGGAGATCGAATAACATCAAAAAATCTTTTTCGCACAATTATACAGACATTCATAAAGTTCTTCTTCGTCTTCTCTCTTAGCTCGAAGATTTTTTTTTTTGCTTTTTTATTTCATTTTCTTTTGTTCATCTTTTTTTTTTCTTCTTCAGCTTTTTTTTTCCTTTTGACTGCTAAGAAAAAATACAAACAAAATATGAGTTTGATGCATGACTGACCTTCTAAAACTAAAATGGGATAAAATGTTAACGAATGCACTTGGCATACCTGTAAATAAATAAAGCACTAAACCAGTATAACGGTTTGCATGCATGCGTGTTTAATCATGGCTGAAACCGACCTGCTACGTCGAGGAAAATAATTCTTTTTATCCAAAAAAAAATTGGGGAAAGTCAAGGAATTTCTATCATAAAAGGATAAAATATTAAAATTTGTAATGCAACTGGCATAAGTGACATCAAATGCATAAGAAATTTGAAGCTCATTAGCAATTTTCATATGATTAGTGACCGGAAGTCAGAGAAAAACTTAAGTTTGCATGGAGAATTTTGTTATAGACAGATGATAAAAGTTTATTTTGACAATGCCATTTTTATGCTACTTTTGGACAAAATAGTCCTCTTCTGTCACGGATCCACTGAGCTGCTTGCAGAGTATAATCTTGCAATATTGACAAATGTTTCAACTTAAGCTGCGATCACACGAGCTATTTTTCTCGCAAGACTCCGTGCAAGATCACAAAGATCAGCTTTTTCTGTAAGTCGGTTTGCAAGAAACCACTTCTTGCAGGTCTTGTAATAGTATAATCAAATTGGTAATTGCAATTAATTCAAGAACACATTGCAATGAGTCTTTGTTTAAAAAAATTGACAATGTGATCGCCGTTTTACATAGAAGAACGGAGCAACAACAAACTGTTGCTCTAAAATTGTTCGAAAGTTAAATCGTGTGTCATCACCTTTACAATAAAGTTTGTAAGAAACCTAATTTGTGGCGTTGTGAGCAAAATTTGAACAAAAAAAAGTTGCTCAATCTCATCTTTTGATAGTACAAAGAGACACAAGACTTATCAAAAGTTAATCAAAATATGAATATAAAAGTTTATATATTTAATTAGGATCCAGTGAGAACTTATAGGAAAAAAAAATAAAATTTTTGACAGGTTGTCAAGAGTCTCTCTCTCCTCCACCACCACCACCATCATCATCATCATATCCCCACATCCCATCTCAGACCTCTGTCTCTCCCTATTCACCACTACTAATTTAATTGACAGCCAAAAAGAGCAGAAATAATTGCAACTATTCTACATTGAAATACACCTGTATATATTATAGGTACATATAGATTGAAGAAAAAAAATGACTACTTAGCTGAGCAAATAAAAATTGTAAAACCTTATGCATACATTGGTTAATAGACAAATTTGTAATGTGTGAGATGGAAGATTGAAAAAGAAGAAAAAAAAATCATACCAACTATATTTTCAACAAAAGAATAATAAAAAATCACTTTTCATCTTCAAAGTTATCATCATCATCATCATCATCATCATCATGATAAAAAAAAAGATATTCTAAATATACCTAGAAAATGAGCAAAGTCATGACAACGTCAATCATAAGTACTTAAATTTATTTCGTGATCAAAAATTTCTAGTTGAAGAGAGAGAGAGAGAGAGAGAGAGAGAGTAATCAAGTTTTTTTGTTGTTGTTTTTGTATAAAAATTAATGATTGTTCAGATAAATCCGCAGTTGAGACCCTTTTTTTCTGGCTTCTTTCTGAGAAATTTAATACGAATTGTTCATATCATAATGCCAGGTGCTATATGTAGATCTTATATAGAAAATTTTCATTTCTAAAAGGATATCAAGAAACAAAAAAAAAAGAGTAAAAGGCAGGTGATTAAAGAATATTTCCTTGACCTCTAAATGACTCTCTAGCCAGGGCTATTAAAGCACCTCGTGTCCGGTTTGGATTATTCATAATAATAAATAACTTATAATAAATAAAAAATCTGTACATTACCAGACCACTGTATTAGATAAGTTAAGCTCGATTCACAATAAGTACTCAAATATATACTGTGAATCCACTGATAACTTTTGCAAAACCTAGTTATGGTTCTTTCTGTTTTTGTTAAAAAAAAAGTTTGAAAATAGTATACATTCTAATTTCCATAGACGATTAGTTCGTTTCTTAAAAGAGTACAGAATGTGCCTGCTGAGGAGGACAGTCCTCCATTTCGAAGAACTGTCCTCCGGCCAGAACCGTCCTCCACGAACGTGTTTAAGTTTTTATGCAATTTATTGTACGGAGGACATGTGTGCTTTCGTGGAGGACGGTCCTGGTCGGAGGACAATTCCTCCGAATGGATGACTGTCCTCCACAAAGGAGGAAAGGTGGCAAACCTAGCCGGAGACCAAATCAACATCATTCAACCTAATTAACTAGAAGCACAGCTAGCCTCCCACCTCCAACCTCGTCGTCGTGCAAGTCAAAAACACAAAAATAAGCTAACTAGTCAAACTTTGTCAGCCAAAGAATGATCTCAAAGCTGCTGCAATATACATAATGGAACCACATTAAATTAAACACCAAACAAAGCATTGCAATAATAATTTTTCTGCTTATACATGGTTCCTAATTTAAATAAGTAAAGTCTGGAACACACACGCGGAAAATAGAAAAAGGAAAAAAAAAAGTTATTTTCTTTTTCTGTATTACTGTTGTTCACACAAAGAAACAGAAAAATAATGAGGAAAGTTGTGTGCACCGTCTATTGAACAAGAAAAAAAAACATTTATTGCCAAAATGGATTTCAGTTTGCCTTTTTGTGATGTCACATGCTGGTGGTGCATGATTGGTGGGAATTTGAACGGAATATTTTGAGAAAGGAAAAAGTTGAGCTTTGTTCAACTCATTTTTAATGAATTTTCCGTTCACTTTTTATGGAAAATTTTCTCATTTAAATATTCTGTTGTGATTTTCTGAGCGGAATTCCGCGTGTATGTTCCAGGCTTAAGATACTTGTGCTGAAAACAAAACAAAAATGAAATACTACTACTTTCTGGTTTTTTATTTATCCATACAATAACTTTAAAAGTTATGAGGATGTTTTGTTATCATTATTTCTACCTAAAATTAAGTGACTAATCTTTTAACAGGATAAGACAAAAGCAAATATTTCATTAAAAATATAAAGTACATGAGGAAAGTTCACATTAAAGAAAAGAGCGGTTCTCTCAAAAGTTATTCTCTCCCGTTCTCTGACAACTTCACAGGAATCACAGGTAAAAGAAATAAGAAGACCTCAGAGGTGTGCCACAAGAGAGAGGAGCCTCAAATCTGAAAACCACTGACTTTAAAATAATATAGGTCGAATACAACAACAAAGATCAAAGGAACATGTCATAAATCCCTCAAATACTCATTAAGTTTTTAGATATAGTTATGAAGTTTTTTTAAAAAAAAATACATATATTTTGGACAATGGGAAGAAGGTGATCAAACCAAAAAAAAAAAAACCCCTGGAAAAGGAGGAGGCGTGCGTGTGTTTTAATCTCGGCTCATGGGTGATCTTTCTCTCTCTCTCTTTCTCCACCTGAAAGCTGTTGTGGTGACAAGCCGTCGAGCAATGATGATTTGACTGTCAGCAGGTGAGGTGAACACACACATCCTTGGAAGGTGGTCCATCATCATCATCATCATCATATCAGTTCTACTTATATTGCATAACTTCATGCAAAACCATTTCAAGTTTCTACAAACAGGATAACATCAATGATGTCCCTCAAACACACACACAAAAAACTTTTCATAATATACATCCCAGTAATTATTACTGGATGAATAAAGCTTTTTTTTGTATGGAAATTCTTTCGGAAGCAACACTGAGGCGTGTTTTTTTTTTCCTTCGGCACTTGTGGTCGAACCACTGTGGAGGGCCCCCGTTCATGTCAAAATGTCCCAATTATGGATATCTATACCTTCAATAATGTATATCCGCTATTCAAATATAAATATGCACAATTTAATTATGAATATGGTGGTCAATTAAATTGTAGATCTCTATAACTGAATTGTGGACAACCATAATTAAATTATGGATAGACAAAATTCGGCAATTTCGCCATGAACGGTCCTTACAGAACTCCTGAGGCATTTTTAGAGCTTTCAGACTGAAGCATTTAAATATTTTTCGACTTTTGGCCGTTTTTTGAAAAGAAACGTTTTTTAAAACCCAAAGACTTGGGTTTTAATCCATTTTTTCGAATTTTAAAAATTCTTGAATCCTTGGTGCTTTTCAACTTGAGGGAGATCTGAGATTGAGTATTTTATGCAAACTTTTGGCTGTAAAGTTGCATCTATTGATAGTTTGGGTCCATCCTAATCTTCTTTGTTAACAAATTTACTTTTGAAACCTCCCAACTGATTGATCAACATACCTCTTTCCTAACTGACAAAATTGTCAACCTTTAGTAAACGGGTTTTTGTTTTGCAATAGTTGTATGTATCACCAGTGGGACTGGCTCACTACAGCTAACTGGGTCACTACAGCTACCAGGCTCACTACAGCTACCAAAAAGAAAATATAGACCTTTTTTCATCAAAAGGGTCACTACAGCTACCAAAAAATATAGGCCTTTTTATTTATCAATACGTTTAGTTTAGATTACATTCGGTTCAGTTAGGTTTCATTATGTTCGATTAGGTTTCATTATGTTCGGTAAGGTTCGGTTAGGATCGTTAAGGATAGGTTAGGTTCAGTTAGGTTCGGTTAGGATCGGTTAGGTTTGGTTAGGTTCGGTACTTTTTGGTTAGGATCGTTAAGATTCGGTTAGGTAAGGTTTTATTAGGTAAGGTTAGGGAGAAAGGGTTATTTTTTAGCTGTAGTGAGGAGAAAGTGATAAAAAAAAAGATCTATATTTTGTCCCCCTATTTTTTGGTAGCTGTGGTGACCCTTTTGATGAACAAAAGGTCTATTAATTTTTTTGGTAGCTGTAGTGACCCAAGTAGCTGTTCTCCCCCTAGTAGCGCTTGTGAGCCTTGGTAGCTGTAGTGACCCCCAACCTCACCAGTTCTCAAAAAGCTGACCAGTAAGTGTCACTGAGTTAATAGTGACCTCTAACCCCATTCAAATAAGACGCAAACCATTTGTGAATTGGCCACTACCTTAACTCTTAAAACACAGAAGAAGCTCACAACATATACAGTATACATATACAGTATTTATTTAGTGGCGTCTTTATTTCTACATTTCTTTTTTAGAAATGATGCATCATCTACCAAATGGCAACAACAAAAACGAAAACTAACAGAAAACATTCCCTATTATGTTAAATTGCAAGTTCTTCTTGTATGATGATCACCTTTTATAATAAATATATATTTGTATATTAAAAAAAAGCAAAAAGTAAACATTCTTTTCAAGAGAAAATAGGGGGTGGTGGTGGTGGTTGATGGGATGCAATTTAGTCTCTATAGAAAGATATCGTGTGAACCACCCCCCAAAAAAGGGTGTTTTGAAATCTCAGAGGAACACCTCACACACACACACACACCAAAAGTACCTCTGAAAACATGGTCATGCTCAATTAAATGTGATATATATTAAAATATATATATTATACACACATATGATATAGGTTTATTTATTGTGTCTATAACAAAAAAAAAACCTCGGAGGGGGAGAAAGCAGAAGAAGAAGAAGAGAAACGTTTTTCTTTTGATCAGTTTTGCTCAAATGTTGTTTTTTCACATCCATATACTTTCACTTTAGATAAAGAGAGAGAGAGAGAGAGAGAGAGAGAGAGAGAGAGAGAGAGAGAGAGAGAGAGAGAGAGAGAGAGAGAGAGAGAGAGAGAGCATATCATTAAATAATAACCGATGAGTCATCGAAATATTTGCATTTTTTTTTTCATCATCATCATCATCCTTACCTTCCCCCCCTGTCTTATTCCAACATCACTTGTTAAAAATGTTATTTGCCATTTGCAATTGCCATCCATATAGCTCACAAGCCAATTTCTTCTTCCTATTTTTATTCTTGAAAAGAGAAATTAAATACACATGATGCGATGCATTGCTGCACACATAAGACACAAAAATGCATAAGGAGTCTTTTTTAGTAACAAGGCACAAACTAAGTGACGCCGCGGCCTGTCATATCCCATATTAAGTCTACAGATAACTTTTTTTATATTTTTGTTTCGATCAATCTTCAGAAAGAGAAAGAAAGAAAGAAGAAAAAAAAATGTTCATAGATAAACATGATGATGATGATGGAAAGATTTGAAAAAATAGGCGGTAATCAACCTTTATAGGTAATAGAATGGTGAAGTTAAAAAAGGAGGCGACAGAAAGAAAGGGTTAAACAAAAACAGAAATTGCGAGTCAGGTATAGGTTGCTACTAACAACAACAAAAAAACTGGCAAAGTTGCTCCGTACACTTAGGCAACATAGGGCCGTATTTCTCCCCCCCCCCCCCCCCAGTACACTGGAACTGGAATTGAGACAAAAGGCCCCATAGCTTCAGATAACATGTGAATAAAGTTAGGAAGAAATCTTATTTAGACTCTGGAGTCGTCAAGAGACTGACTGGGCATTTTATTTGTGTACACAGTACATACAGGGTTTGTCCGCGTTGGAACTACCTGTTAGTAAATAATGCTGTTAACATGACTGAAATTTGAATTTCAAACATGATTTTCTAAGCAGTAATGGCAGAAAGACAAGAGACCAAGTGCAGCATGTAAAATGCAAAGTCAAAAACTCCACAAACAATTCTTCTAATGTGTTCTGAAGTGTAGCTGATAAGATGTATTGTTAGAAAGTTACAAATAAGATAAAACAATGTGTTTTCCATGCACAAAATTTCTTGCAAGTGGCGAATAACACTATAATAGGAACAAATGACCAGCACTGGAACTGAGTTATTGCAATTCAAAGTTTAAAAAATGTCACCACCTCCTGTAAACGGCTACAAAAAACACCAACGAAATCAATGCAAAGAAGAAGAAAAAAATGATAGATGTTGCTGTAAATCTCTTGCATAAGTTGTGTTGCAAGCATTTTCTACAAACACTGCAGAAAGTGTTGCACTGAGTCGTGTTGCAAATATTTACCCAGTGTAATTACCACTTGACAACATGTACACCTTTTTTCAACAGGAAGTAACACTCCATCATTTAACCACAGATTAAGTGTCTTCCAAGTGAAAACAAAGCCTCTTTTACACCTTTTTAGAAATTACCACAATTTTCACAACTTAACAATAGTATACATAAATTATAATATATATTTGAGAGGAGGTTTAGTGCAACAAAAAGAAATTCAACGTATGTTAGAAACTAGACCAGTAGACCGGTTATGCTAAAAGTATTTTCATGATAATAAATAAATAACTATAAACTTTAATAGTAGTTTGAAAATTATTACATAAAATGTTTAGTGAATAATGAATTTTAAATTCTCTTAATTAAAATTATCATAATGAATATCTTTTAAGCAAATTCAAACTACTACCCGGTATATTAATTTATGACGATTGCGTAAATAGTTATCCAAAAAAATGTTCAACTATTTCAGCAAATTTGTTTGTAGAACTTCGATAATAACAGCAAGTTTTAAAAGGATTACGAATTATTAATTTAATTTACAATAAGTTGTACATGAAATCATAACTCCTTTTACTTTTTGCTTGTGACCAGGCCTAACAAGAGGGGGGGGGGGAGGGGAAGTGGAGCTTATTCCCCAGGCCCGGACTTCCCTGAGGTGCCCGAGAAATTTTTAAAAATTGATTGAAAATTTTTCTGACTTTGTTTTTAAAATTTTGCAAAAAGAGTTTTAATTGAAGTTTTTCTAAAATTCTTTTATACACATTTTGCAATACTAAGAACATATAATGAATGATATAATCATCATTACCATATGTCATATGGTATCATTATGACCATATTACCGTTATGACATAGATGGCAATGCAGTGCCATCTATTGATAAAAATAAGAAAAAAATGTGTGGTCATTGGATGACAACCTGCTGTGAAAAAAAAAAAGCTGTCAAAACATTGGAGTTGATTTATTTTTTTTAATTAGTTAGGCCTATCGTTCATGCTGAAATTTGCTTTTGGAAAATTAAAATGTTTCATGTTTAAATACAAAATTTTGTTTTAATTGCACATTTATCATTGTGTTTGTAATTTAAAAAAAACGAAGTAGATAACTGCCTACAACACACAGTAGAGATTCAGTGTTAAGGGGCCTGAGATGATAATCTAACCCTGGGTCCGAGTTACCTCTATGCGGCCCTCCCTGCGTGTGTCCCAGTCCAAATCCAAATCCAAGAAGATACATTATGTTATTAGGTACACATGACAGTAGGGACTATTTATTAGAAATCATTTTTCCCTGTAATTACTACATAAGAAAAATAGGAAGAAAAAAGGCGGCAAACAATTAAAATAAATACTGGTGTGTACGTTACCTATACGTAATAACTAATAAGGTGGAAAATTAGGTAGGAAATTAAACTTTCGTGCTAAAGGCACAAAATGCACAATATCAGTTTCAGCTGCTTTTAGGAACACTATACCATTTGTGACAAATACAATATCAAACAATAAAAATGCATAAAAACACAACGATTTGCATAATTTTTGATAATTTGCAAAAAAAAAAAAATTTAAATCGTCAGAAAAAAAATTCTACAAATGCAAAAAAAGACCAATGGGCTTTGTGGGCTTCATGGATCTGATAAGCTTTGTGGGGAATCGTGGGTTTGATGAACTGGGCTCACTATAAAGTTTGGCAAGCTGAACTTCAAATTTTTTTTTAACAAAAATATATGTTGTTTCTATAATTTGATTCATTTGCATAAATCAAACTATTAGAATAACTTTTTTTTAAGTTTGGACCTTATTACTCTAGACAAAACCAATTCCTTCAATAATATCAAAACTGAATCACTTATGACAAGTTGTCACAAGTGATTCCGTTTTGATATTGTTGAAGGAATTGGTTGCTTTTTTATTCCTTCTTGCCAGTGGTCAAAAACCACACATTTCGGTAGGTCTTCATGGAAGTGTTGCATCCATGTTCCTCCACACGGTGGACAGGAAGTGGGGACCCCTCCCATTCTCTCCCTCACTTACTTAGCTACTAGCTCGCCTGTGGGGATCTCTACACATATATTAACACCCCCCACCCCATCCCAACTGTTTTTTTGTTAGTTGGAGTGGGCCATCAAAAGAAGAAACATATGGAAACTTTTCTTATATAGTAATTTCTCTGATAACTTTCATCAGCACCAATTAATTCTATCTTCCACCCCCATCTTACTTTTTTTTTTAAAAAAAAAAAAGTCAGTACCAAGAAAAATAATAAAATTTCCTGTCTTCTCAGAGTAGTTTTTATTTAATCTCATCTATTGTTTTTTTAACGAAAAAAACCTTTTATGTGACAAAAAACCTTGAGATTTAAACGCCATTAAATTCACCAAAAGACGAAATTACTGATTTTGACTTAAAAAAAAAAGGAAATTGTAGATGATGATAATGATGCCCCTAGAAGCCATAGAAATTTTACAAGTATTTTTTAATCTCCTGTAGTTTGAAGGATCTTTTTCTCCTGTATATTAGATTTAGTAATTTTATGGTATCCCTATTTAAAAGTTGTATCATAGACCAATCAATCAATCCTTCTCCATATATATCCAACCAAACTTATTATAAGGCCTATTAAAAGTTTGCAATCAGCAACATAATTTCTACCAAAACAATAAATAAACATTTTGTATTTAAAAGACAGAAGAAAATGATAGGAAGATTATGTAGATGGCTGATTGTAACAATGAATTGAAGAAGGTCCTTTGTTAGTGAAAAAAAACAACAGATGATTGATTCTCAACATACTGGTCAACATGTGCCCTTTCTCCCCCCATTCAGTCAAAGTATGGCCACTGGTCAGTCTATTCCACAAACATATGTGGCTTCATATTGGTAACCCCCTGTGTGTGTTAAAGGTTCAAAAATCACACCTCCTGAGGCCCTACTGAGCCTTCTTAATCTTCTCTTTCCCCCTTTCTAAAAACTACTTTTCACCTTCTTACTAGAAAATCAAAGAATTCTTCTACCAAAAAAAAAAGCACTTCTTATTTCCTGCTCTTGATATACCCCATACACACCACAACTCAATGAAATGAATCTTTTCAAATGTCCCTTAGATATTTGCTCATAAATTTCACTCAGCTTTCAAGGTTAGGACACTTTGATGTTTCTTCTTCTCTTTCTTTCAAAGAAGGGTGGTGATTAAAAAGCATGGCACTCTAGGGGAGGTTGGAAAGGGGGGGGGGCGAATAGTTGGAGCCATTGAGGCGGTCAGTGTGGTACCACCACTACTACTACTACTATTTAATATACCAGTAGTAATAGTAAAGTAGTAATAGATAGAGACGACCCAAAATTGATTACAAGCTTTATCTCAAGATATCTTTTGAGGGGTGGGAGGAGGGATAAAAAAGGAGGAGGAGGAGGCCCTCTCTGTCCTAGAACTCTGTAATTAGGACTAGTATTGGACCCTAAAACCAATCTACACTATACTGTATATATATATTAAAAAAGTCAGGCAAACCCAATAACGGCTGGAAGTCATAAAAGTGACAGGACCCTTTGCGTAAATCTTGTTTATGGTCGATTCTTGAAGAGGCCATATGAAATCTGTAGGGTGAAAACATCAAAACCCCTAACTTCATGCACTCACATTGAATTTCTTTTTTATTTTCTCTCTCTCTCTCTCTCCTTTTACCCCAAGTTTTTCGATAATGCTTACACTACAGGAATTTCGGTCAATTTGGAAACCAGATTGCCAAAGCTGTTCCTTCAATATAACATGACCCCACCCACCATTACCATTTACCACCCCTTAAAGACATTTACTCTCTTTTTTAAAAAAAATATCCAACCCCTCAGATCATCATCATGAACAACACCATTTTGCCCTTACCACACCACCACCACCACCACCCTCCATTTTGCTCCATCATCCCTAGCACACTTCTTCAGAAATGATTATCTCATTCCCCCCATCCCCTTTTTCCTTATGTTTGTGTGTGTTATGGGTAAAATATTAACACGGAAAAGATCAACTAAAAATTTTCTAATTGGAAACCGGAAAGAAAAATGAAAGCAACACTAAAAAAAAAAAAAGCCTGAAATCTATGACAAGATTTCAAAGACATGTGTTGACATGTTTAAAAAACCCCAAAGAGAAATTGGCATTTGCATCTCAAAATGAAATTAAACCATGTTTTACATAATGCAGTCAACATAAGACATTTTGCACACTTTATCCTCCCATAATTTATCTTGTTATATCCACATGGTAGTATTTTTTTAAAGGTGATATTATTTTGCAAAAAAACAAGGTAAAATTTAAAAGAGATAAGATACATTTTACCATAATCTCCATGGGTTTTTTTTGTTGGTTATCTCATTGCCTAAATATTTTACCTTGTTTCCTTTTTACTTGATTATCGCAATGTTTTTAACATTATAAAAGTCTTGTTTTACCATTTTTATCCAAGCTTTTAACTCAAATTGTTATCTTAACCATCTTTTTCTAACCTGGTTGTTCAGAACATACCCCCTCCTTAGGATTCTGATATAAGTTACATTATTTACCTTAATTTAACTATTTAAACTTTTAAAGCAAAAAAAAAAAAAAATTGCACAATGCACAATAAAATGTAAAATTCTGATTAAACATTAAGGGAACAGTAGTAATTCAAGTATTTATAAGTTTAGAAGCATTTTTTTAAAAAAATTTTAAGTACATTAATTTCTATTTAAAAGTTTAAGAGTAAAGGAGTAGAGTGGTATTTTTTATGATGATAAACATAAGAGAGACTTGAAAAATACGAGAGAAAAAAAAATCGTTTTCAAATTGTAATAAAAATTTCATTTTAAAAGATATCCTCATAAAAAATACAACTCAATATCTTTACTTCTAGAATGAATAAAACATCGGATTTTAAATAAAAATCGGATTTTTTTTTTTCTATATTTAAAATAGATTTTTTTCTCTTCAGTAATCTAAAATGTCATAAAATTCCTTTTTTATCAACTGAAATTCAATGCATTGACAAAGTGTACAATCTGTTTGTTCACCTGTCAAGCAAATTATCATGAGAAATTATTAATTAATTTCATACAACAATCATTTAAATCAGATTTATGAGATTTATATCAATGATTTAAATCACGTTGATTTTAATAGAAACAAAAATCAATAGATTTAAATCGCGATTTAAAATAAATCCACCCAGGTTACTTGTCACCTTTCAAAATACACTTTGAATTTCATTTTAAAAGATGCATCGTCTAAAAACCGACGGTATCCCGTACTTCTGCGCCCAATGTCCAAGCAAATTTACACAAAAATGTATGAACAAATTGGAAAAAAGTGATTAATTTAAAATATAAATAGTAAAACTGATTAATGATAACTTACCAGAAGAACCTGCTCCATGAGATGTTCCATTGCCATTCACTTGTCTATTCATTACTAGACTCAATGGTGACATTTGTGAATTGAGGCTGGAATTGATACTGGAGTTTCTGGACACCATATCGGCATAGGTGGAATAACTGGACCGCCGACCTTCTCGCCTGTTACCGTCGATGGCCGCTTGTAATTCGGCCGGAGAACTTAATTTCTTATGCTCACATTCATAAGGATACAGATACTTCATGTATCTAAAGAAAAATATAACAAGAAAAAAAAAAAAAAACAATTTATTGCATAAAATGTCAATCATAAAAATGTCAACATTTAACAAAATACTACGACAATATTTTATCTACTTCATTATTTATTCATATTTGAATATATCAACAGTAATATGTAGATGTATAAAGTGGAGTGAACGTAAAAGAAATAAATTAAAATTTATTAGAAACTAGAATAGTAAGGTGATAGTGCTAAAATAAATCAAAAATACTCTTAAAATATTTAACTTGTTATGGCCGCAGCACTTTCAAAAATAAACTTTTATTTATTTTCATTGTTTCGAGTTTTCAGCTTTTTTGAATTAATAATTCTGGGGCCAGTTTTCAATTCAATTCAAATTAGTACACCTGAAATCAACTCGATAACAATGTGACACAAAGATAATTTCCAATCATTGAGGCTTATTACAGGGCACTACTTATCACTATAAAACCTAATGCAAATGGGATCTCACATCGAAAGAGAATTGAAAATAAAGGGGTGTTGGAGTGGAGCCTTCTTAAGGAGGCCATACATCGACATTTCTATCGGAATATGCAGTGTCGCGTAAGAAGCCTCTCATTGTCATTTTGAAGTAGACAAGGTTTCGACACCGTCCTCAAATTGAATTCTTCTTAAGACAGAACTATGGTACTGGAAGAGAATTCCATAGTCTAAATAGACTACATTTGGAAAGAAAGACCACAAATATGCATCAGTTGTAGCTCTTTAATTTTTTTTTAATTTGGCTTCCGATGGTCCATGGTTACTTATACGGGGATTTCTAGTACGGTTGCCATCTAAGAAAGCCCAGTTCGCTACAGCTAGCAAAAGTCCAAGAAGGGTAGCTCTATGTTTGGCCAGTGATTCCCACTGAAGTTTTATCTAGTTTGATGGCTACACTGTCACAAGTCATGTATTTATTTACCTTTAGCAAATCTAGCAGCTCTACACAGTACATTTTCTATTTGATGTATTAAATTAATTCTGAATTGGCGAACACTATTCTAATAAAGGTATTACATTTTCTATGCAATACTTAATGTTCACCTGAAGCTTCTTCGGTGCTTCTTTCACATGGCATTTAAAACACCTTTCGAATTTTGGCGAATTTTTACATGCAACTTTGCAATTAACTTCAAAAATGAATTACATAAGAACCAGAAGCGCGACAATAAGTATCTTGGATGTGAAACACATTCCCAAAGACCCGTGCAACACAGCATATATGATTCCATTCTTTATTTTATAAATTCTGAGTTTTTGTTATGATAATTACACACAGATTTTACTATACATTTAATAAGAAGGGTTTAATTTCACGATAACACCTCACACACTACTCCTTTTCCTGTTCAAAGTTGCAATTCACCTGAAATTTGTTGAAATTTAAACTAGTCCAAATTTGCATCTAATGTAAGAAATTCAACTTCACCTCCTCCTCCCTCCACCATTTTCTATGTCTGTTTTCTTTATTTATGAGCATTCGTCTAGTATTTAGATCCATTATGCGGTTTTCCCACCATAATTCAGTAATCTGACTCAATTTAATGGACAGAGGTTGAAGAAAACGTCGATTGTTATCAAGAAACCGACATATTTTCGATTCAAACAGAAATACCACCACCCCTTTAATTATTTCCTCCTCCTCCTCCTCTTCATTCCTCATCAAAAAAATTCAAACAAAAAAAATATATATATAACTTTTATATCTGGTTTTCTATGTCCACTTAATGTCCATCCAAGTCCCACAGAATTTAATTTAATATTTTTATTATTCGATTGCCAAAAGGCTTTTTATGTTTCTTTTCTGTCTGATCTTTGATTATAAATCTTACTTGAATATTAAAAAAAAAATTCAATTCTTATTCCGGTCTAATGTATTAAATATTCTGCTATTTATAAATACAGCAAAAAAAGACATTTTAACATAACAGCAAGATTATTTATCGCGACTAAACGTTATTTTTTTAGTCGCGATAAATAATCTGCGAGCCACAAGATACAAAAATATTTTATTTATTATTATTTGTAGATCTATTATTATTATTATTATTATTATTATGCTAATCATAAGGATGCAGATGAATAACATACAACATGGATGGGCAAAATTTCGGCCTGACATGTTTTAATTAAAAATCAACAAATATTTCAGTCTTAAGTTTACGAAATGTGACTTGAAATTTACAATCATCTCTGACATTCTAAACTCTCAAAAATATGCTTTTGCTCCAAGAAAATATGAATAGTCATTTGTTTAATGAAAAAAACAGTCAAATAAATCATTATTATTATTAACAAATAGGACACTTGAAACTTCTAAGCCTATTATTGTTATTATTATTATTAATGTTGCCAGGTTTTGAATTGATACCATAAGATTGATATCATTAAAAATTAATATTAACAATTCTTTATAGCGAGTTGTCCATTATTTTAATAAAGTAAATAATATACAAATTAAATTAATTTCACTAAAACATTTGATTTTTTTATACGTTCATGATAATATAAGCTATGTGTAATCTAAAAGGTTTTTAGTGTTTCGAAATATTTAATGTTAAATTCTAAATTCCAAGGAGGTGAAAATCAAACTATATAATTCTTATATATTCGGTTCTTGTATTGAATTTGGATTTACAATATATCTTAAATAGTAAATATAATATAAATAGTATATAGAAATCCACTCAACAACATTTTTTCAATAGTTATTAATTTTGATGTTAAAATTGTCTAAATTATTGAAAATTCAACATTAGGCCGATAGTTAGAATTGTAGATTTTGGGTGACTTGTTGTTTGGGGTCAACTATGTTATCAAATCAGTAAATATTTTTTTTAAAATTCGTACAACAACTCGTCACGGTTTAATGCTTGATTTTTTTTTTTAAAAAAAGGTACATTGAAATTAAACTATAACTCATTTATTGTTAGAAAAATACCAAGAGTGCGAATGTCATTTTTAGTTTGAAATCAGAAAAACTGTAACTAAGGTAGGTAGGTGCCCAGTATTTTTATCTTTGGTAATGAACGAAATAAGTTGTACACATATTGAAAATGATTTATTGTAATCAAATGTTTTTTCTTATGTAAAATACCAATAAAGGTTCCTTTTTTTATTATCTATTATCTATTTTAATTATCTATTTTTATTATTTTTATAATAAAAATGGCTTCTCTTTGATTCTATTCTTCCTTTTTTGGAATCTGGATTAGAGACTGTTCTAAAAAAAATTTTATATTTTATACTATTAATTCTATTATACAATCAAGAATTTTCATTCATATATACTTAAATGGTTTTACCTTTATTTATATATTTAATTAATTTTTGTTCCTATTATTATTATTATTATTATTATTATTATTTGTTATTATAAAAAGCTGCACTCAAATATCGGGTTTAATTTTGAGTTGTTTCGATTCAGAATTAATCGAGCCATCATCAAAATTGTGTCTATTTTCTCTGTATAATCCCAATCAACCCTTTTTGTTTCAAAGCAATAAAAGCCTAAAAATATGTATCATGGAAATATGTTCAATAACTTGTCTTTCTGTTTATCTAAAAAGCATCAATATTCAATAAAGATGACCGCAAACAACAAGAAGAAAATGCATTTGCATCAAAATCCAATTTCTACTCATAATAATAATAATAATAATAATAATAATAATAATAAATTGATAAAAAACATGGTTGAATATTCAATAAATATAATAATAATAATAATAATAATAATAATAATAATAATAATAATAATGATAATGATACGCATGGAATCATCATATCAATTTATTTTAAGTTTGACATCATGTTTCAATTTCCTATAACATAAATTCTTAAAAGATTAGGCCGTGGGAAAATTATTTTTCTTCAAAATTTAAAAAAGGTAAATATATGAGGTGCCTTTACATGGTATACATATAAAATGGTTTAGGCAAAGTTCGTACTATAAAAAATACACAATTCCACAATATGTAGTCCTAAGAATTAAATGTGAAGCAACATTTCCTAAAACTATTTATTAACTAGTGTGGTAACCCGTCATAAATAACGGGAGCAAAATTCACAGGCAATTGTGCCCAGCATTAGAATTTCTTTTCCTCCGCCCTTTTATGCCGTCAGACCAAGTAACAAACCCAATTAGAAATTGATGACGTTCATAAAAGGGCGGAGCAAAAAAAATTCTAATGCTGGGCACAATTGCCTGTGATAAATTCTAGTTTAATTTTGCTACTATTATTTCCTCCCCTTTTTATATTTGAAGGAGTAAATTAGTTTTTCATTTTCTCTGGTGTGCGCATGCGCGTCATTGGTTCCTTTTTTACTCCTTTCATTTCAATTTCAGTTTTCCCCTCTCACTTTTTCCCCCTCCACGTTTCTCTCCCCCTACTCTTTCCAACCTTTTCCCCCTCTCCAATTTAATATCACGGGGTTCTTGGATAAGGAGCGTGCAACATATAGTTGACCTTGAGGAAAAAAAGTGGTTCATTTATTTAAATTTATATAAATTCCGATGTGCTTACGTGTTTTTGTACAGCGTTACTGAGAGAAAGACAGACGGGGCTTAATATATATATAACTAACTAGTGGGGTAACCCGTCATAAATGACGGGAGCAACATTAACAGGCAATTGTGCGCATGCGCATCGTTTTTTCTTTTTTTTACTCCTTTCATTTCAATTTTCGTCACCCCCTCCCACTTTTCTCTCCCCCCCCCTTTTCAACCTTTCCCCCTCTCCAATTTAATATCATGTGGTTCTTGGATGGGAAGGGTGCAACATATAGTTGACCTTGAGAGAAAAAAAACAGTTCATTTATTCAAATTTTTATAAATTCCGATGTGCTTCAATGGTTTTACAGTGTTATCCCAGAAAGAGAGAAAGATATATACATGTAGAAAGACACACAGAGACACAGACCTGGCAAAATATATATATAACTAGTGGGGTAACCCGTCATAAATGACGGGAGCAAAATTCACAGGCATTTGTGCGCATGCGCGTTGTTTTTTCCTTTTTTTATTCCTTTCATTAAAATTTCAGTCACCCCTCCCACTTTTCTCTCTCTAACCCCTTCTACACTTTCCAACCTTTTCCCCTCCCCCTCCCACTTTTCTCTCTCTCCCCCTTCTACACTTTCCAAAAGAAGAGTTCAACATATAATTGACCTTGAGAAAAAAAAACGGTTCATTTATTCAAATTTATATAAATTCCGACGTGCTTTAATGGTTTTTGTTACTCCACACATACACACACAGACCTGGGATTGTATATATATATATATATATATATAATAATAATAATAATAATTGTGAAGATTTTCAACTAGAGAATTGGCAGATTTGAAAAATTTTCACTTAAGACATTTAAATGATTTAGTGTACATAACAAACATGATTGAAAAATCGGATTTATTTTATTAAAATTAAATTTTGTTTTTATTTAAGTCAGATTTTTTTTTTCATTTCTTTAAAATTTCGTAAAAGCTCTTTAAGCCGACTTAGTATTTATATGAAAACCCATTCATAAAGTGTTCAACCGGTTTTTATTCACTTTTTCACGCACATTATTATCACAAGAAATTTATTTCACTAAAGAAAAAAAATTCAATTTTTTTTTTAAAAATACGAAAATGTGATTTAAATCACTTGATTTTTATGAAGAAGAAGAAAAATCAAGTGATTTAAATCAATCCACCCTGAAATATGTAGGCCTAACTTTATAACGTCGACAGCTCATCTTTATAGAAGCAACTCAGGAATAATTTAAAAAGTTAGAAATTATTTATTTATTATGAAATTAAAAACCGTTAGAAAATGATTGAATTTCATTTTTTTTTATACCAACTTTTGTAATAAAAAATAAAAATTAACTGCAAAGGGCCATTTTCAAATTTTATTTTATATATATATTAAGCTTTGTCTATCTGTCTGTCTGTGTATAACGCTGTACAAACAAAGACAAAAATGTTTAAGCACGTTGGAATTTATTTAAATTTAAATGAACCGGTTTTTTTTCTCATGGTCCACTTTATGTTGAACTCTCCCGATCCAAGAACCCAAACATTAGTAAGGGTGCTTTATGAAGTATTTGAATGAAATAACTAAATAATTTTCGTAGCAAAATTAAACTAGAATTTTGCTCCCGTCATTTATGATGGGTTACCCGACTAGTTACCATATAATGTTTACTTTGAATGATATCACGAAAACAGTCAATTCCTTCACTAATCTACATTTACCGAACTTTTTAAAGGGCTTTTAAGAGATTAATTCTTTTTGATAAATTTGTTATGTTGCATTTTTTTAAAAGTTGAAAATATAGTGAGTGATCTTTCCCCAAATTTTTTGTTAAAACTTAATTACTCCACAAAAATAGGTTAACTTTTAACTAGAAGAGGTTTTATGTGGCGAAATAATTTTGAAGAGTTCTTTTTCTAATTGGACAAAATGATTCTCTGAATCCTGATTTACATATTTTTGCAAATGACAGAGAGAGAGAGAGAGAGAGAGAAGATAAAATAGAAAAATCAATTAGATGAAATTTATGCACCCAATGGTCGTTGGATAGTTACACATATAATAATTATGCATAAATACGCATTGCAGTCATTTCTATTCATAAAAGGAACCAAAATCTAATTCCGAGTATAGCCGAAAAAAAAAATTAAAAAGGCACTGACACTCTATCCATCCACCCGACCCACCCACTACTCTCTCTCTCCCTTTCTCATTACACAAAATCTGTAAATATAT
This sequence comes from Brachycybe producta, assembly GCA_036925085.1. Lineage (NCBI taxonomy): Eukaryota > Metazoa > Arthropoda > Diplopoda > Playtdesmida > Andrognathidae > Brachycybe > Brachycybe producta. Next base: position 4,431,489 of record JAUPFP010000004.1, read on the forward strand.
TTATTTAGAAGCAGCAGCAACACACTCACTCACTCACTCACTCACTGGATCATATATGAAATCAAATTTGGTCATGTTAGATCTTAGTGCTTACCCTCCCCTCCCCCCCTTACACCACACTCCCCCGGCCTCCACATACCCCTTGTCCTTTTTAAACATTAATTCAACAAGATCTAATGTAAATATCTTCATCTATTTTATTCATGAGGTGAAAACTGGAAGAAAACTGGAGAAAAATCTCATTTGCATATCGATTATTAAGACCACTGGGAACAGTGAGGGTCATTTAATATGTTTCAACTTATTTCTAATTACTAATTGTAAAATACATCTTCTCCTCTACATTTTACAGTAGAATCTCGGTTATTCGGATTTCGGTAATCCGGACCGGCTTTTATCATAAATTCATAATATAAATGTTTTTTTGAAATTTTTCACTTTTTGACTTTTAACTTTCTGATAGTGAAGGAGGGGAATTAAAAAGTTAAAAAAAAAAAACGACGATTTTCTGGTTTATCCGAACTTTCTGTAATCTGGACCAATTTCGGTCCTATTTAGTCCGGATAATCATATTTCTACCAGTATCTCAAAAGCTTAAAGAAATGCCACATTTATGAAGAAAAAAAAACCCTGCCCGAGTATTTAAAAATACTAAAATTTGTAGAGATGTCCACCATTTGAGAAAGTATTGATAAATTTTGGAGCTGACAAAATAAATGTTACCTCAAGATTACTGGTTGGAATATTAAAACGAGTAGCCTCACACCAAGTCAGTTGCATTAATGTTAGCAGGTTCAGGAGACAATAAAAAATTTTAAAAAAGGCTAGCCGTTCGGAGAAAAAAAGGCATGTTTCCATTGGGTTACTATTTACTGCAAAATAATCCTGAATGACCACAGTTACTGTAGTGCCTATTAGCCAACTTACAAGACTCTTATGTGATAAACTAAGCATGTGTGATACTTCAGGCAAGACTGGCCAATCATTTAATAGAGCACCTCTTCTAATAAGTTGGTGGCACTGATTGAAAAAGCACAAAACTCCATGTTAGGACTTTGCAACAGGTAACAAAACAAGTTCTCAAAAGCTTCAAAAGCCTCTATAGCTTTTAACTTTGGAGTTGTTATATAGTTGCAACACATGCCAAAGATGCACAACAAGGCGAAAAGCTATACATAGAGGCTACAACGAACAAAGACCTATTAAAAAATACTCGACTCCTCAATTTAGAAAACTGAATAAGCGCCAAACTGATTAAACACTGAATAAAGCTAAAAAAAATAGATGGTTATTCAGTTATGAACTTATGACATTTGTTCAATATGGCGCTTTATCAGCCGCCTTATTCTCATATTACCTCCTCTGTTAGCTGAATTTTAATTTGCTGGTCACTGCATTGCTAAGTTACTTAAAATAAGCTGCAGGTCCCCCCCCCCCCCCTACTTCAATAACTTCAGATCACCATTCAGTCACATGCTACAGTATATGTTGACAATAATTACTTGAATAGTCACTTAGGTGAAATTACTTGAATCACTACTCATTTGCTATTTTGTAGTGACTAGTCGGTCTCCCTTTAGAACCAACCTAAAACAAGAAGCTCATGGCTGCCAAAAACCCAAATAACCTAACAGAACAATTGGAACACAATGATATAACTTCATAAGACAAATTGAAATAATTCAACCAAATGGAGGAGGATTTTTTTTTGTGCTGAAACTAAGTTTGCAAGATCTTAATATATTTTTTTAAAAAAAATCTGAATTGAGTGTTTAGATATTCTGAGATAATTTTACACCTGAGTGTGAGTGTGACATTAATTTGTCACACTTTTATCTCAAACGTCTATTATTTTTTTTGTTGGTTAGCATATCAAGAGAAACATGAGGTAACCGTGGATGGAGTCCGTAGATGTCATCCTCCTCCCTTCTTCTCTGATGACCTGTTAATGCTGTTATCATTTCAAAATTGTGTACACCTGCAAAACAGGAGCAGTTATTTACGAACAAACTTGTACCAAGTTGTTGAAAAACCCATGTTTTAATGTTGTTATGATAAGCTAATTTTGTCATCATCATGTTTTACCCAACCTTAAAATAAGAAACATGGGAGTTTTCAAAGAATCTAAAATTACAGAAAGAGAGGGGGTGTATGTGGGTGAAACTAGGGTGGAGGAGGAGGAGGAGGACGAGGGGATGAAATCTAAAATGAATTTAATCCATTCCAGAAGAAAATGTCACATCAAAAGCAAAAATGGATGATGGGTTGGTTGTATTGAGAAATTGAAACAGCTGGACTTTTTAAAAATGAAAAAGAGGAAATAATAATGATAAAGGGAAATTGGATTCGATTGGCAACAAATTTTTTCTTAAAAAAGAGGGAGGGGGAGAGAGGGAGAGAGAGAGAGAGAGGGAGAGAGAGAGAGAGAGAGAGAGAGAGAGAGAGAGAAGAGAGACCAGAAAAAAAAATGTAAGGGGGTCGTTATAAATTTTTTTTTCTTAAAAAAAGAGGAGGGATGGAGGCTAATAATCAAAAGAGGTTTCATCTTTCAAAATTCAACATTTTCAATGTCCATATAAGAAATATGATGACGACCTCTTTAAGGTGGCTGAATAGATATTTATTTTGTTTTTGTCAACAAAATCATCATCATCTTCCCCGGATGGCGCCACTGTAGTGGCTTATGCTTAGCAGTTCCATAGATGTTTTTGGAATTATTTGAAGGCAAAAACACCCAGCGAACTTTCATTTATAAACAACATAACGAAAAAATTCAAACTGTTTTCAAAACTAGAATGGTAAAAGATTATGTTAAAAGTTTTTTCATAGCAATATCTTAAAAAATAAACATTTTATAGCAGTTTGAAAATGACCCCCAATTTTAGGTTTTTTCATTGACATTAAAGGAAAAAATATTTTCGCCTTTTTCAAACTGTCATAAAAACTTTATTATCTTAAAGATATCATAATGAAAAAACTTTTAGCATTATCAATTTATCACTGACTATTCTAGTTTCTAAAACCGTTTGAATTTTTTGTAATGTTTCTCTGCTTGAAAAACAAACTTTCTCTGAAAATCGCAGCGCGAGGAAGTGACCTCATTTTCTCCCCAAGGGGACGAAAATAAAATAAATATATATTCAGCCACCGTAAGAGGAATCTCATTCATTTTCTATGATCACGAAATTTTCATATTTCAGGTTGAAAAAAAAAATCTATCAAAAAGATAAAAAATCTTATCAAGTTGCAATGATTTTCTCGGTACAAGACATACATTGTACATGACAAGTCACTTGAAATAACACTTAAAATATTCTTAATACGTCCGCAGATTTACAAGAATTCATTTATTATATTAAAATAAAAAACAATTCTTTTAATTTATTTTTTTCAGAAAACAAAACCAAAAAAAAAACATTTCAGAAAAATAAATTCAAAAAGTTGTTGCAAGATTTTTTTTTTGTTCTTGTTATAAAAGTGAGATTGGAATGAAACAAAGAAAAAAGAGGGAAAGAAGAATATGGTCATTTTCATAATAAGACAGACAAATCACTAATGTATTTAAAAACAAAACTGGACAATCAATCATTGTGGTGAAAACCTATATTTTGACATTAGACGATTAATTACAAACGTCCTTTTTCTTGATGGAGATACAGAGAGAGAGAGAGAGAGAGACTGAAGAAGAAGCTGAGATAATGTGAAAACTGAAAAAAAGAAGGATGGATGGATGGAAGAAAGAAAGAAGCCCTTGGAATTTAGTTAGTTAGGAGTTTTCTATCTTCATCATCATCATCATCATCATCATCTAATATAAGCAAAAATTCAAACTCCTTTAAATGTGTGTCTTAACACTAACTAAAATAGTCTTGAGGGGCTTCACTTTTCTTAACATAAAAAACAAACAAGATTTTTGCTCGTTTTATAAGAATCATTTATAATATAAAAGATCAATGTGAAGAAACAGAAAGAAAAATCTGCTTATGTTTGCAGCATAGAAGCATGGAGGAAGGGACCCTAGTATGTCAACCAACCCCCTTCTTCCCCCCCCCCCCATGGGCCATCATGACAACATCAATGCATTAATAATCAAACAAACACAAACTTTTAAAGAGTTCTTCTTCTTCACCATCATCATCATCATCATCATCATGATGGTGAAGTGATGGAAGAAGAAATCTATATTTTTGTTTTCCTACTAAACTTTCTCTCTCTCTCTCTCTAAAGCAAACGCTTAATCAGAGCACTTGTAAGTGTGCACTGTTCAATGACATTATGTCATCTCATGACAAATGACGCCTACAAAACAAGAATAAAATTTCATTTTTTTAAAAAAAAATTTTGAGAAATGGCGCCAAATGTAGAGAGAACCCGTCAACTACACAGACATGTTTGTCAATTTTTATGGAATTTGTAAGAAATTACATGTGTTCAACTTGGCAATATCAACGCCCTCATCTACACCAACCAAACAAGTAATAATAATACTAAGTATTAAAATGTGGACACATCACAGTACAGTGTGGTCCAAAAGCTACATCAACACCTTAAAAAGCAGGCATGTATGGTGCAATATAGGTACAAATGAAACTCGCAAGTCACAGTGTTGCAACCAGCAAACTAACACAATACATTGTAAACATTTACCTAACCTAAGGCCAGTAGCAAAAGAGGCAGCAATTGCTTACAGCAGTTGAATGCAGGGTGGATTGATTTAAAATCACATGCTTTTTTTAATAGAAATTACGAAAAATTGAGATTTTGTTAATTATTATTAGTTAGTACAGCTATAAAATAATATATTACTTACTTGGACAGTCAATACTGAAGATTAATTTGAAAATGACAACATTTTTTGGAAAATTTCTAAATAATAATTTATAATTATAAAGTTAATAAACAACTAAATGGCACGTTTCTTCAAACTGTAATTGTTTCGTATTGTGTATTGCTTTTCCCAAAATCGAAAACGAACAAGTCCAACATTTGTTGGGAATGTTGGATGTTGTAACCTATACTGTTTTATTTGAACCATAGATCCAATTTGTCCATTTCAATAAATTGGATCCTGTGTATGCTTACCTCTTCATATAATGTATGTAGCCATTACAATTGACAAAAAAAGGACACAGATCCACAAAGAATATGTCCAAAATTTGTAATTTTCATACGTTTACCTGTAACAACCACTTCACTCAAATATGAAGTTTACTTTTAATAAATGGATGGTATCAAAACGTTTAGGCCAATCTGTAGTTTCAAATTGAAAAAAAAAAAAAAAAAAAAAGAAAAAACATTGAAGTCACTTACTGTGTCCGTAAAGTAAATGCTGCACTGGTAATGGAAGAAGGTAAGTTTAACCCTTTAGTAATTTCTCTCCATATCTTCTTGTTGATAACCTCTACCAAACCGCCCCTTGCTGTGACTAGGTTGTACAATTCGTACAAATCTAACACCTGTTTGGCCATAATCGGGATACGGTTTACAGGTGTACCTTTAGAAGAAAAAATCAAATCAAATTAAAAACAAATCAATTATAATTTTTTTTTATCCAATAAACAAATGTGACAATTTGTAAATTACACTTTTGCATTTTACAAACATTTAACTTGATTAAATAATTGTTTTATAGAATCATAAATGTACTGGAACTCATTGAACCATCAAGCGGTTCGCATTCTCGTGCCAGCAATAAGTTTTGAAAGTTCTGAACCTTAAAATGTGGTTCACTGATGTTTAATTTTATACCAATAACATCATTACATAAGTTGATTCAATCTAAGTCACAGTTAGAAGTTTGTTAAGCAGTGGTTCAATATAATTAATTGGTTCAACTAAAAGATTCTATGTATGACTGTGGTCAGTCAAGAGTGGTTAATTCCCCCCCCCCCCCCCCACACACACAAAAATGAATTTAATGTCACCATTTACTGCAAAATTAACACCTTTTAAAGGGTTTTTTATAGTGTCATTTCGTATTCAAAATATCCGGATTACATTTCCTATGGATAGCAGCAGCAGCAGCACCTTTGCAATGGACTCAAAATTATGACATAGTTTGAACATCATTTTCAAACCATTATTAAAAACCATTAAAAACAAGTTTATTTTTTATAGCAAAAAATGGACATAAAAAGGAAGTCATAACAATAATTGCTCTATAAATGAAAAAAATCTTTACAAATTACTTTGTATGCAATTTAAAAATTGTATCTTTTTGTGAAAGAAAATAAAAAAAAATATTATTATTATTATTCAGGCCATGTTTCCACTTGGCGTCAAAGTTGAATCATTTTAACTTTTCAACTAGTTGAATTTGATATAAACTTGTTGAAAAGTCAGTCAATCTGGTAAGATTTTTAAGATTGTCAGATTTTTTTTTATTTTGGTGAGTTTGACTGTTTTAGATTTTTCTTTAAAATATTCATCATTTTAGTTAAATTAATGCATTTTTAATTAGATGTCAATTCCATTTAAGTATAGTTTTACCTAAAAATGACACCATTTTCAATGTAAAATATTGACAAGTAGTAGCAGTTTTAAGAGTTTTTGATAAAGAGAGGTAGATGGTGCAATAGGAGTTTTCTCACTTCAATTGACCTAACATACAAATCAAACCATTATATAAATGAATAGGCGGGGCCACGTTTGTACCTCTCTCACATCGACTTCTTTTTTTTTCTTGTTCTTCGTAACAGTGAAATTCTGTTATCCAACAAATGGAAATGCTTTAACTTATATTTACCATAGTAAAATGCCATTTTTTCTCTGCAGGTGACATTTTAACAGTTTAATAATCTTCACCAAGTGGAAACAGGGTCTAACGTTGAATGAACATTATTTTTTTTTTCTCTTCTTAAAAAGAAATTTGTCAAGGTGAAAGAAACGCAGACAAAACATTTTGTCTAATAATAATAATAATAATATTCGCATCCAAATTCAGTCATAAATTTTCTCTAAGTTTCTTGAATATTTGACGCTGGTTTTCGTTTTTTTAAAACAAAAAAGAGGTTTTTTCATATAACTGCTGCTGCAAATGCAGCTGGACTTAACGTATTTTTTATTATTCTTATTATTATAATGAATAAAAATGAAATCACTTAACAAAGAAAGAAAAAAAAAAAAACAATGATAATTTGTCAAACTATATGAAGGTCTTTTTTATTGTTTATACTATGAACAAAAAGAAGAAAAACATATTCTGATAATATTGTTGACAAAAACAACTAACTGTGAGGCTCGCGAGCCAAAAAATGGCTCTAAAACTAATAATCCCGCTTTCTCCACCATCCCTCCCTTCCTACTTAATTTTGGTCCCTAATTCATAGTTTTGTTCTAAAATATCTCATAATGTGAAATTGTATTTGTATTTTCTCTTCTGAAATTCTAAAATTGAAACAAAACTCTTTAAATCTTGAGCAAATAGGATCACATTTTAAATAAATTTCTTATCGGCCCTTGGTAATAAAAGACGTTGCCCACAATCCACTTTTCTAACGTCTATATATAACGAGTTGTAAAAATTCGTTATGAAAATATTCAAATAATAATAAACATTGTTATAAATACTATGCAAATTACTATGACAAAGTTAACCCAAAGTATTTCCGGCAGAATGACCATCAAAAAATCATAAAAAAAAGTTCAGAATTCAGAGGACACTCTTTTATTTGTAAATAAGTATACATAAAAAAGTGGACAAATATTTTCGATAAACTTAATTAGGTACTTTTTTTATAAAAAAACAAACCTGAAAGATTTGAAGAAAAAACAAACCTTTTTTTTTTTTGGTGATTTATAAACAAAAATCTGACAAATTAAATTAGTTTTGCTTTTTTTCAATGATAATTCACAAATTGTACCTCATTATTTATATTTTGAAGTTTCGTTTAGAAAATAAACAGTTAAGAAAAAGCCTTCTAAAAACAGTTTCATTATTATTTTTTAAGTTTTAAATTTAAAGCACAATTTTTTAAAACCGCCATATTCAAGGTTTATTAACTAGTTACAGGACATATCCATTTATGTTAAACTAATTATAAATTATAATGGACTAATTAGGTGCACATTGATGGATGAAACAGAGAAAATAAGTCTAAATAAATCATTAAAATAATAGTTAGCTACCGGTAATTGATACTTTTTACCTCTAGATAAAATAAAAGAAAAAGAATAAATTGAAGCAATTTTATGAAAAAAAAATTGCAAAATTCGTTAGAATAGTATAGATGAAAATGGCAAAGTTTGCTATTCTAGTTTCTAATAATGATTTTATTTTCTGGAAGTCGTGTTTATTAATATTTTTGTCGCAACTGTGTCAACAAATCCCCTAATGAATGCATCACTGACTAATATAATAAACTAAACATTGGTATGTTAATTGAATATGTTGAATTCAATGCATGTTTCGAGTCCTTAACAGGGCTCGCTCTCTCTCTCTCTGTAGAACATGTTTATGATTTAAATGCATTTCACTTTGGATCTGGGCTATAATGAACACCATTTACCAGTTTGGTTCAACTGTAACCATGTGAGCCGCAGTAAAACACTTTCGGGGCCTCAAAGGTCATATGGGATCTTATCCATCAAGTCCCCATCAGCATCACCCTATCTCCTTTTATAAGCAAACTGGCCCAACATTACTGTGTGCAACCAGAATAATTGAATAGCGCATTAGTAAATGTTGCATTTAAGTTGTATTAAAGCCACTATACTGTGTCCAGACTCCAGACCGCCACTTTCAATGCCATTTTCCAGATACATTCGTAGTTAGAGCACTATTGATGAAAATAAACCACACATATTTATATTCCTGTTCAATGTCATTTTAAAATTTCAGTTTTTAACTGAAGTGCCTTAACTGAATTTGTTTGTAAAGCATCATGGGTAAGTGCACTTAGCTTAATCCAGTATTGAATCCACCTCAGGAGGTGGACTAGCTATTTCAGAATTGAATACTGGACTGGATTGGTCTGCATTCAGACACCATACATCAGTGACTCCCAACCATTTTTGTTTGAAAGAATCCTTGAAATATTTCGTAAAATCTCGAGAAACCTTTACCTAGGTTGGACAGGGGGGTAAATTACAAAATATACTTGTTAAAGCAGTAGGGTTAATAAATAATAATTAACTGATACTTTTGAATAAAATATTACAAGAATATTTATTGCCTATTTCTATTTACTATTTTTGCAAGCTTTTGCCAATTCTCGCGGAACCCTGGTTTAGAAATCAGTGCCATACAGTAAGTAAGTATTGAGTAGGGTATTCAAAACTATATTAAGTGCCAGCAAGAACACAGTATATAATACAATACAACTGTGGCCCCTATATATATAGAGAGAGAACCGAAAAATTCATTCCACATCATTTGCTTTATTTATGCGAATATAAAGCAATGGAAATAAAAATCCAAAAACAGATTTCTCTCTTGTTGTCTCTTTACCAAGAACACATTCCTCTTATTTTAAATGTCATGATATATATCACATGGTTAAAAGAGAAATCTAAATAAAGCTAGGCTTATATTTATATATCCAGTTTAACACACATTATATACATGTATATACAGTATACACTGTATAAACCCACACCATGTTTATTAAAAGGCATCATCAGGTATACAAAAAAAAATTTCTCGCATTTCTTTTATTTTATGTAGAGAGGGGGGGGGGCTGGTTCTAGATAAAAAAAAGTGCCCATATATAAAAAAAATACTGAAACCTGGTGTCTGTTCGAGACACCAGGTTTAGATTTATAAGACTAACCAATCACAGGACAGGAAGTGGCCTAACTTAACTAAAAATATCTTTTATTTTCTCTCTTGATAAATCTCACTCACTCTTATTCCCTTTCCAAATTCTCTATTTTTCAACCCACCCCACTGATATATACTCAAATACACACACATACAAGAGTTTAACTCCCCCTCAAAACAACTAAAATGCGCATCTGGAATCAAATCATCAAGCTGTTGAATCCGGGTGAAATTTCTAAATTTAAATAGAAACTGTACATTTGCTTTTGACATGCAACATTAATCCCTATGTCCCACATTATATCTCTCCCCTACCCCCCCCCCTTCAAATTTCTCAGCTGATGATGATACAAACTCACTCTCAACAAAGTTCCTCCTGTTTTTTTCAAAGAAAAACAACATCTCAGAAGAAAAAAAAAGAAATCCCTCAAAAAAAAAAAATTATATTTTGCTTTCTGTCACATCTTAAAATCAACACTGTTTCCAATCTGCCAAGAAATAATCAATTTACACCACAATGAAATGGCAATTATATAGTTAAACACACCCTGTAATCAACATTTTTGTAAATATATATTTTTGACCACTCAATGTGAGAAAACATGAACAATGAATGAGTAAGCACCCGATATTATTATGCCCTCTCACTCTCACTCTTATGGTGAAGCAAAAAAAAAAAAAAAAGACCTCGGAGACAAGACAAGCTTCAAAACATGGTTCATTGTTTTCCAATTAACATAAGAATGGATATATTTACCTTGTTCCACGCCCAGAACTAATTTATCATTTGAATTTAGCCCTGGAATTCCAACAACAACAACAACGAAAGAGAGAGAGAGAGAAACTTAAAAACCTCTTCTTTTACTTATCAACTAATTAAAGCTCATTTAAATCCATGTGGGCCAAAAAAAAATGATGATCATCATTTTCATCAGAAATACTTAAGGGCGAGCAAGCACACACCCTCAAGTGTCTGGCAAAGCGCACCATACACCGTATTTATTTCATTGGAACACAAATCAACAGGGGTAGAAAAATCACGATATTATTTTTTCTCGAAAATGTCAAAATAGACCTGTAATTCCCTACATCATGATGGCATTTTCAACTTCTAAAATTATACATATATTAAGCCAGGTCTGTGTTAAATGAATAAATGAACCGCTTTTTTCTCAAGGTCAACTATATGTTGGACTCTCCCAATCCAAGAACCCCATGATATTAAATTGGAGAGGGGAAAAAGTTGGAAAGTGTAGAGGGGGGAGAGAAAGAAACGTGGAGGGGGAAACTGAAATTGAAATGAAAGGAGTAAAAAAAGAAACAAACAATGCTCATGCGCACACCAGAGAAAATGAAACGCTCATTTTCTCTTTCAAATATAAAAAAGGGAAGGAAATAATAGTAGCAAAATTAAACTAGAATTTATCACGGGCAACTGTGCCCAGCATTAGAATTTCTTTTGCTCCGCCCTTTTAATGAACGTCATCAATTTCTAATTGGTTTGTTACTTGGTGTGACATCATAAAAGGGCGGAGGAAAAGAAATTCTAATGCTGGGCACAATTGCCTGTGAATTTTGCTCCCGTCATTTATGACGGGTTACCCCACTAGTAAATAAATAATTGACCAACTTTAAGGTGGTTTTAAAGTGCGAACATCCCTCAAACTCTGGTTAATTAAATATGTTTTAGAGAAACGATTATACCTTGTACACACATGAGTTAAATGAATTCAAATTAAATGTGTTTATGTGAATTATACGGAATCCAGTTAATACTTAAATATAATATAGTTAAACTATTGACAAAATATTCATTTAGTATTTCAATTTAAAATATTAATAATAAAAGTCAATTTTTATTTGGTTCTTATGTCCTTAACTGGATTCCGTATAATTCACCTAAACACATTTAATTTGAATTCATTTAACTCATGTGTGTACAACAAGGTATTACACGGTATTATTTTATGAATGCCATATTACTCTGTCAATGGCAGTGATGACAATAATTGTCCTATTTTGTAATTTGTTTTTGTGACTGTTACACGGTTATGACGCGTTAGAAATGACACTACTGTCATTTACTTTCTGTCATGAGTGAAGCATAATATAGTTGAAAATCAACTGTTCATAAAACAAACATCTTAAAGGAAAGAAAAAACTTTTAAAAGAAAACTGCCATAAAAAGTTTATTTTGAAAGGTATATCATATGAAAATATCATTATTAATAATTTACATGAGCTGCTAGGCAAACTTCAAATATATATTTTCCAAAAGTTGCTTTTAAAAAGTTAATGAGTTCCCCCCTATCTAAATTATAGAACTTTCAAATTTCCATTCAGTGCCACACAGAGAGACGCACACAGTGTATTGTTAAGATTCAAATGAGAGCACAAAACATTACACAAACAAGCAAAAATTACACATCAATATAAACACACACTGAGCCCGCACATGATTAACATTGTTATTCCCCTTACCACCACCCTACCTACAACAACCACCAAAAACTCCACCTTATTCTCTCCACAAAATACTCATTGAAAATCAATCGATTTCATTTTAGGATTTACTTAACCTTTTCAACTTTTTTTTTTCATCTCAAATCATCCAACATTCCAATGAATAAATAAGCATTTATCATTGAGACGACGAAGACGATGGTCAGACTTAAAAATCTCACCCAACCAAAAAATGTTTTTCTTAAACATTTTCTTCTTCTTTCAAAATTGCCCACCCGTGGTGATCTTCCACCATAAAATGTTTGAAGAGAGAGAAAAAAAAGCCATGAAACATTATGGCTCTTCAAAGTATTTATTTGTAATTTATACCATGTCTTGTAGAAAATGTATATTATACTGTACCCCCTCCATTTGAAATCTACATAAATATTAAAAACTGTGCACAAATTGCAAAATAAAAAGAGAAATATTTTCATTTCTATATATCTTCCCGCCAAACTTCCAAATAGTTTTATTTTTAGAGGATCATTTTTCATCTTTTCTCTTTCTTTCTAACACAAATTAATATTCATTCATAGTCAACTAATATATTTATATGCAATATGCATGATCATGACTAACAATTTTTAGTCATTTTTTTTTTGGTCTGTAAAAAAAAAAAAGCAAGTAAAAAAAATATTTTTACATAAGATTTTTTTTTTCCATAAAAAATACCCCTTTTTTGTGTACACAAAATAGCAAAACATTAAATTGTCTTTTCAATCAAATGAGATTAAGTGCGCACACACACACTTTTTTCATTATTATAAATTATAATATGGAAACATGTTCACTTATTTTTTTTCTTTCTTGTAAAATAAAGAAAACAGTCACACACACACTCACCAAATTTTTATAATATATAAAAAAGGTTCAACAACATTTTTAAAAGTCACGAATAATTATAATATACTGACATATGTCCTGTATAAGCGACAAGAATAATAATTTCAGATTTTTTTTTATTATGTATTTTCATTCTGAAAATAAACTTAAAATTTATTGCTCCTTAATTTTAATAATCAAAAAAAGTGGCACACAACTCTTTTTTTTTTTGTTTATTTTTTTCATTCTAAGCCTAACTAAACCAAACTTAAGCAAAGTTAACTACTAACTAGTCACTTTTGGTGAGGGTGAAATATTACTGATGCCAAATTGCCAATGAGGCCATTACACAGCATGAAGAAGAAAGAAAAAAAGGCGACGACCATCAAAACCAGATGTCATTTTTACTATATTTTTTTTAAAAAAAATGTCTAATGATATTTAACACGAATTTTTGTTGCTACTGACTGACTGGACACCAAATCTGACATATTTATTTATAGAAAGGGTTAGTTAAAAGAAGGAGAAACTATTTTTTGTTCAGTGTATATTTTAGTAGAAAAACTAAACTCTCTAGAAAATGCAGCTAGATTAGCTGTGTTTTCTAAACAAAATTGGTTTTAGCTTTGATTCCAGTGTACACACATGAGTTAAATGAATTCAAATTAAATGTGTTTAGGTGAATTATACGGAATCCAGTTAAGGACATGAACACCAAATAAAAATTCACTTTTATTATTAATATTTTAAATTGAAATACTAAATCAATATTTTAATGTCAATAGTTTATATAATTATATTTATAATTATATTTAACTCAATATTTTCAGATTATTAACTGAATAAATTGAATTCGAAATAGTTTGTTTGCTCTTCACAGAGGGCTCTGTAGAACACATTTATTAGTTAAATGCATTTAAATTATCAGTTGTGTGTACTAGGTATTAGGGAGCTAGTACCTTTTAATCATTCACTACAGCCATCAAAATACTATTTTATGTTCCTAAGATTTCAGTCCATGTAAGCGAAGCGAGGATGCACCACCACCATTATGATTATTATGCAACCAAAAAGGCTACTTAGAGGCTAGAATTCTTCTAGAATTATAACAGCTAAATAAGAATTATAGGTTAACTCTAGCCTCTAACTAGCCTCTTTGATTGAAAAAAAGCATAATTATTATTGCTTTAATAATGACAACAATTATCTAAGAATAATTACTGTCAAACTTCTAGTGATATAATAACAAGCTGAAGCTAGTTCCTCTAGAAAGCTAAGCAAATCTGGCTGCAATCATTGTAGAGCTATATTTTCTGCCACCTACATTATATGGTTTCAGTTAAAAACATCATAGCAACTGACATGGAAATATTATATACTACTAAATTTGTACTACAATGGTGTCGCTAATGCTGACATAAACACGACTTATTAAAAATTGCAAGATTTTGGAATATTTGAGAGAATGTTTGCTTATTTTTACAACATAAGAATAAAAATGAATGTGGTTGGTGGTCATGTATTTGGTCATCCAATTGGGTTTCAAAAAGCATGCTCATGAGTGAAAGGCAATTGCTTACTACAGGCACTTACTTGTCAAACACAATTGTCAGGGTTGTTTGATTTAAATCACTAAAAAAATCATGATTTAAATCACTTACTGTATATACAAATTTGCAATTTCACACAAGAAAACTTAATTTTTTTTCACTTTCTGCCTTTCTTTTTTGTTACTTGACCTGATAAAAGTGACCTAATGAAGATACACTGTCTGAGTTAAAGGCAGTCACAGAGTTTCAAGATTTGAACTGATATTTCATTATTTCTAGTTTATTCATTTTATTAAATTATTTATTTTAAGTTAGTTAAATGTTCTACTAGTCATGATTTAAAATGATTTAGGCCTACAATTTTATATTGGCATTCACAATCATTGTGACGTTTGTTATTCTGTTGTTCTACAGTTCTGAAATTCAATTTCATTCAATTCATTTCATTAGTTTTTAATTTTACGAGCATATAAGTGATATAATGCTGTTGTTTATTAAATGTGCACATTGAAAAAAAAAAGCCTTAACCAAAATTAACACACTAGCCTCTCAACTCTCCTTCCTTCTATTGTTTTTTTTTATCAAAGTACAAATAACAAACTTAAAAAAGTATTTTTGGCTTTGTGACTTTTGTCTTATGACAAGACATAAATATTTATGCTAATTGATATACTTTAAACGTCATGTTCGTCTTCATTGGTGCATCACATAATTTCACATGTCTTTTGCATTTCATATTTCAATTATTCTTTTTTCGTTAAAACGTTTTTAGAGGCATTTTACCATCCATTGCAAAAAGAAATGAATATCACTCTTGTTTATTTACTGCATTTCAGACGCAACACACATTAAGTTGAAATTAAAACTATTTTAAAAACTAGAAGAGTAATTGACATACCGCTCTTAGCTTGCAATTACCATAATTTAGGAACTTTACAGAAAATTTACAAAATGCAGATTGGATAAAAAAAATTCTGATTTAAAATTATTTTTATTTTTATCTGATTTTTTTATTATTATTTTAAATTTTATAAAAATTGCTCTTATCGAGTAAAAATTAATGTATTGGCAAAGTATTCAAGCAGTTTATTCACCTGTTTTAAGCACATTATAATTTCTAAAAAAAATATGATTAAATTCACTTGATTTATATTTTATAGTAAATTATTATTTTGTTTTTTATTAAAATGTGATTTAGATTTTCATGTGAAATATCAATTGATTTAAAAATGGCGATTTAAATCTGTTCACCCTGACAAAATGTCAAGCATATATTTATTTATTATTTGCATAAATTCATATAAATATATTTTCTAAACTAAATGTTTCACTGATCAAGAAAATATTTGCCCAAAAAGATCCTAAAACCAAATATTAAAAATTCACAAAAAAAACTATTCCTTATCATAAATAAAAATTATCATCATCAATACAATTTGAATTTTTCATGAATTCAGTTTATTTTTTTAACCCAATAAAAACTGTTGAACCCCATTAATCGACACTAAAAAAATTTCAACAAAAATATATATAATAAATTTTTTTAAAACTTCATTTAAATGTTATCCCCATTAAAAAAACAGATGAGGATCTGAGAAGAGAGAGAAAAGAACAAAAAAAAAAAAACTAAAGGAATGTTCCTTTCAATATCATCTTCTCCCTTTTTTTTAAACAAAAACGAAAAAAAAAAATCGTTATCTTTAAATTCACACATAAATTTCATTGTTGATTGCAAACATTCTAATAGCCACCCCCCCCCCCCCCTATCAATTGAGAGCCAGCTAAACCTTCTTCTCTTCCATTCTTCGACAAATGAATGCACATATTTTCACCTGAAAAACGTACATAGATCCATAGAAACAACACCTTAACTGTGGTCTCCTTCAATTTTTTTCTGAAACCCCAGAAAAAATGTGTTCTTGTAAAAAAAAATATATATAAATGTATATTAAAGGGAGTGGTGTCATGCCAGTAATTCTTAATGGACTATTACCGATAAAAACAAAAACTGGAATTAAAATAGAAATAGGAGGAGGAGGAGGAGGAGAAGTGAATTTTGTGGGGGTGGTGAAAAGAAAAATCGTCTTATAACAACAACAACAAGACAGTATTATAAACATACAATGATGGTCATATCAAATGCTTTTATCAAAAACTTCTTCTCTTCATTGGTCTCTCCTATTAATCACCACCTTCAGACGAAGAAGAAGAAAAAAAAATCTCATCCTAAATTTTTATGACCAACTTACAAACAATTTCTACATATATTTTTATATTTGTAATATATAGGGTGGAGGCACAGATAAAACGCACCCCCTGTTTTTAAGATCTTCCCCCCCCCCCCAATACGAATAGTTATTAATTCCCATAATTAATAATCACACAAAATTGAAACGTATTATTTGCTGATGAATTAGTTTGAAAATGAAATTTATCTTCAGGACAAACTTTTGAACTTAGGCAAAGGTAGTGCTAAACTCATGAACATTTGATAGAAAAGTTTCATGTAAAAAAATGTGTGAGTTTAGCTCTATCTCTGACTAAACCCAGCCATTAACAATACGATACTTTTTTAATAAATTAACTTCCTTTACAACTATAAAAATTAACTACGGTTAACAGTTAATTTTGAAAGTGGAAACAAATGTGGTTACATTTGTGAACAATGGAAAGAATCACACACATGCATTAGAAAACTCCATGGAATTTCACTTTGTAAGGAATTTAACAGAACCGCCATAATTTTTAAAATCTGCTGGTTTTTTTTTCAGCATGCGTGATTCTTCCCTTACCCAGATACATCGATACAATGTGATTAACCACCTTATTGAATGGTTAAATAAATACTTAACTTTTTGTGTTCAAAGATATTTAGCCTACAAACAAAATGGCAGACAACATGATAGTGAGAGAGCCACTCAATTTTTGACTAAATGAGAAATGAAAATGTCACAAAATGCAAGAAATGTGTTACAGAAAGTGACAGAAAATCATTTAACCACACAGCAGGTTTTGTCTTAAAAATTAAAACACACAAAAATACCAACTCTTCCAGCTTCTTGTCT
This sequence comes from Brachycybe producta, assembly GCA_036925085.1. Classification (NCBI taxonomy): domain Eukaryota; kingdom Metazoa; phylum Arthropoda; class Diplopoda; order Playtdesmida; family Andrognathidae; genus Brachycybe; species Brachycybe producta. The sequence goes on from JAUPFP010000004.1 coordinate 4,449,191, forward strand.
GCAATTAACTATAACCTTGGTTATGTAACTGCAATTAATTAATTATAGTTACATAACCAAGATACATCTAAGAAGCAAAATTGAAATTAAAATTAACCAATGATTTAAATTAAATATTGATTCTATCAGGCATATATTTTAAACAAATGTCTAAAACTTTAATGAATTTTAGTCTTCATCTAATAAAAAAAACGTTTTCTGAAATCTCAGAAAACCACCTTTTTTTAAAAAAAAATTTTTCACAATTCAGTAACTTTTTTTAATTATTTTGCGAAATATATTTCAAATTTGGGTATAAAAGTTTGGCTTTTATATATTAGTTACAGAAAGAGAAACGTTCACCTTTAAAAAGAAGACGCGTTTTACGTGCGCCACCTACTATAATATTATGTTCTCCCATTACGTCCGCCCCCCTCCTCCTCCTATCTCCCCCTCCTCCAACAATAAAGTTATGGAGCAACAATTTGTTCAGATCATTAAAACAAGACAAATTTTTAGCAAACTAGAATCAAGTTTTCTTGATATTGAAGACTAATTGAAGGTAAAATATGAGGAGGACACTTTTCGAATTACAAATAAGATGATGTTGCTGCCATTGAAGCAGCAGTTTCTTCTTCTTTCTAATCCACAACATGTTAAAAAACCAACCCTTTCTTTAATTTTCTCTCTGTTTTTCTTTTGATCTTTTTTTTTGTACAATTATCAAATTCATCTATCTATCTATTCTGTATGTTACAGAAATATTTAAGACATTTGAGAATTTATTAAGAGAAATTTTCTCTTTCTTTAGAGTTACGATATATTGAGAAGAAAAAAATATATATTAACTTATCTTTCAAAATACATTTTTGTCTGAAACTATTTTAATTAATAAAAATATAGTAATAACATTCCTTTTATTTCCATATTTATCATATGGAAATAAAAAGGAATGTTATTACTATATTTTTATTCGATGATAACGAGTTATTTTTGCTTTTAAAATGAAATGAAATAAAAAAAATGAATAAATGAAATGAAATAGTAATATTTTCTTAAAAGCCATTAATATTCTACCGCCATATGATTTCGCTATTCTTAAAAAAATATCTAATCAATTTTCTCAATTAATATAAATAGCGTTTCAGGCACTTTCATTATAATAAGCAAATTTTATATGAAAAATTGGCTTGTCTTAAAGTTTGCGGAATTACTAACAAAAATGTATATTTTTTTTTTTTCAAATTGTACAGAATTTTCAAAGAAAAATGTTGATATTATTATAAACATGTTCATTTTTAATTTTAATTTCCAAGTTCTGAGAACATTTTAAGTGCCAGGAGTCGGCTGCTGGCCGGGATCTTCGTTTAAATCAGATTTAACTTAAAGAGACCACATTACCTCCAGAGAATTTCTTGTCGAAATATTGTCAATAATTATTCAATGATTACCAAAACGATTTTTAAAATTTAAAATAAGTCATTAATATAATTAAAAAAATTAAAAATCAGTTGACTTCATATAAATGAACTTTATCAGATAGATGCGCCACCTAACAACAGACATTGGCAACAAAACCCCCCCAAAGTCTACTCCTCTACATCCAATTCTGATGTGTTGTCACCAGCTCACATTACTTTCATTTCAAAATACTATAGATTTAATATTAGAATTATTCCACATGGAAGGTTGTATTGAGTTGAATAGGAATAGGGAATACCTGTATATACCTTAAAATGGCGTCGTTTGGTGACTCGTGGAAAAGTCACTTCATTTTTAAGTGTTTTTTATGGTTTTAATGACTTAATTTTAAATTTTAAAAATCGTTTTGATAATATTTGGATAAGTCTTGACAATATTTTGAAAAATATATTTCTGGAAGTAATGATCTCTTTAATTATTTAAATCAAGTGATTTTAAATTAATCCAGCTTGACACAAAATCTCAAATTTCTGAAAGTACTCTCTCTCTCTATCTCTTACTCTCTCTCAAAAGTTTATTTTTAACTATTGGTTAGAAGATGGCAAAAGGCTCAAAATTATTGATATTGCCAACATAAAAATAATACTAAAAAAAAAACTATAAAGTATTAAACAAAATAAACGAACGATAAATTGGAATTTAACTAAATTAACCATTTTAACACAATATAAAGAGAAACTCCTCAATATTTTAATCAATAAATCTATATAATTATTAGGGCTCGGATTTCTATGTCCTATTAAGCAAATGTATCGAAATTTGTGGCTCACCAGTCAAATTGTGAAGTAACAATCCAGTTTAGATCAACCAACAACTACGGCTTTTTTTTCCAATCAAAAACACTACTTAGAGGCTAGAACTCTAGTTGACAACGAATAGAATCTAGACATCTAGCCTCTAACCAACCTTTTTGATTAGAAAAAAACAAACATAATTGCAGTTTGTTCTAATGATGATGTCACTCGAGCCACGAATTCAGAAACATTTGTTTGATATTGCATACAAATCCGAACTCTTAAATTATAATATAGATTTATATGACTGTTAGTTAAATATGTTAAAATTAAATGCAAAAAAAATCTTAAAAGTTTTGAATTTTTTTTTTTCTATTAGCAAACCAGAAAAAAAAAACCTTTTTGTTTTAATAAGGGAAGATAATTTACTTGTTATAATCTTGAATAGGTGTTATTATTTTTTTTACACATTGAGCACAAAGTGTCAAGTTGAAAAACAACAATATTTATTATTGTTGCCAAAGTCAAAAATAAAATATATAATATATATATTAGGTGCTCAACCTTATTAACTTCGGAGAAACAAATAAATGCACACAGTGAGGTAATTTTCACTTTCACAGGTTAAAAACAACAACCACTTGGACTTTTTTTTTTCTTAAAAAACATCAAAAGTTGCTCTGAAGTAATTTTTGTATGTCAGTGGGCCACAAAAACAAACACTGAAAGTGGCTGCTGAACGTCGTAAAAGCGGTTTTACTAGTAAACAGAAGATGAAATATTTGTGCTGAAGTAGAACCTGAAAAATGAGCATGTGTTTTCAGCTTACAGCTTAGCTAATGTGATCAGAGCCACATCACCCCCTAACCTCCAACTTGCTGCTGCTTCAGTGTTTCATACATACGCGTAAATTGGGATTGAAAAGTGTGGTGGCAAGAATTGGGCGACAAAGAACAAAAAAGACCTAGTATTGCATCGCACTTTTGGAAGGACTGAACTGTTAGGACGGTAAAAATGCTTCATGCTGGACAGGCAGCATGAATTCAGCAGCGTCCATGAAAATTCTCAAAAAATGGCAAAAAATTCAAAGTCTTCTAGATGCCCTGAAAAGCACTGAAATCAGGGGCGTAGCTAGGCACCCGCAAGACCCACAACTGGGGGGGGGGGGACGCAGGAGGTTTGGGGGCGCAAAAAACGAAATTAAAGTTATGTCTTTTCAAAAATAATTGAATAAATTAAGCGAGTGATTCCGAATTGCTCGCTTAATTTATTTAGTTAATTTCGAAAATAAATCGACTTTCATTTAATATTTACTTTTAAAAACTACATACTTGCACCAGTAAATCTTCATAGAGATCAATGGGCACGGCATAGGAACAACGGTAGGAATATTCGAAAAAATTGTAGGAACAGTCGGAAGGTTAGGTTTAGTTAAATTAAGCTTCTTGCAGGGTGGTTGGGGAGCCTCCAGTTTTTAAAGAATTATTCTTATTAAATCAAATTAGTCCATTGTTCGACTGTTCCCTAATTTGATTAACAATGGACACATTTGTTTTAATAATTCTTTAAAAACCTCTGCAACAAGCTTAATTTCCTAACCTTTCCTGACCTTCCGATTGTTCCTACTGCTGTTCAGACCTGTTCCGCCGTTCATCAAAATAACACCCCCATCCAGTATGAGGGCTCTTTGGAGAGGGAGGTAAGGGGGCGCAGAGTTTTAAGTGAAGGGGGAGCAGAGTTTTAAGTGGCGGCGGCGCAATAAAGTCAAAGCTACGCCACTGACTGAAATGAACTCAGGAGGGCCCAACAGACTTCCGAGGACCATAAAACCCCACAAATTTTCCCACATATTTTTCCTTTTTTTTTCATGAAATTATATTGTAATTAATCATGTAAATTATATTTTTTAGATATTGGACCAATTTTTTTTTTCCATCCTTTACTGACAGCACATTTCTGCTTCAGCTCTTACAATCTTCATCTTCAGCTCACTAATAAATTAAGCCCTTTTTCTCTCTCTTGAGTGTACCACTTTCTTCAAGAGTTTTTTTTGGCAACAAACTGTGACACACAACAACACACAGTGTGATTATTAGATTACACTTTAAAAAGAACACACTGAAGAACATGCTTAAGTCACCCAAGATCAAGGTCTTTAAAAATAATAGCTCTGTTTCTTTTACAGCAACAACCTCAACCAAAAAAAAAGGCTAAACTGAAAAAAAAAACAAATTTCAAATGTTGGTGGTTTGCCCTATTTCTTAATTGATTGAGTATAGTTTTTTTTAAAAGAAAATTTCAAAATATTTCACCAAGATAAAAGAGAAAGATATTGGTGGGAACCTAATGTCCATCCGTCCATCCACATTCAAAACAAAAAAAAAGTATCCCCTTTTATAATATGATCTCGATTTCTTAAGATTTTGTAGAAGTCGTTAAATTCAAACTTCTCTGCCCCTTTCTCTCCCTCCACAAATTCGGTAAGAAAAAAAAAACCATGGGGTCAGTTGCACTGAGAAGAAGAAAAAATCTATCTGGGTGTGAATGTGGTTTCAAAAATTTGGACAAAAAACCAAGGTGGTAAGGAGGAAGGGAGGAAGGAAGAAGAAAATGATAACACTAGAAAGAAGGATTTTTATGAGACTCATGCATCTTGAATCTGTCAGTACCCAAGATGCATTAAGTGGTCGTTACATGGTCCCATAACACCAAAAAACAGAAGTTTTGTGCCCGTGGAAAAAACAAAAACACGACAACATGTCCTTGTATATAAAAGAAATGGTTCGCGGAAGAAACAAAAAAAGGGGGGAGAGATAGAACGAAAAAAAAACTTAAAAAGTTATATGGAAAGGTTATAACTTATTGCCCAAATGAACATGCCAGTGTGCCTCACACAACAGTCCATAAAAACCAATGAGATGGACGTTTTTGTTGTTGTTGTTTTATATTATAAGGGGGTGAGAGAGAGAGAGAAAAAAAAGAGAATTTCGGTAAATAATTAAGCCTAGCGGCGTGAAATGCTAGGTATATTACAAGTGGCATAGAGTGTTGTACTTTCTTGTCATAACACACTGAAGAAAAAGGTTGTTTATTGTCAAAAAAATAAAATTTCAGAAAGAAAAAAAATGGGGTTGTAATAGGTTATAGTGATCTAGAAATAAGAAAAACAGGAAACATTGAAAAATAAATATGGCAGAAGTTTGTTTTTTTCTTCTTCTAACCTAAAAAACAAACCTAGCACAAAACTGTGGATATAAACCTAACTATTCAACCACATTGTTTATTTTTTGTGTGTTTTTTTGTTCATTCGAATGTATTTATTACCAAGAAACAAGGGAGAGAGAGAGAGAGAGAGAGAGAGAGAGAGAGAAAGTACGAAACACAACCCACCCATCCCCCCTTTCAACTTATTATTCTACAGTTCAACACTTCAAATTCTATATTTAGGAGATTCTTAAAAACAAAACTGTGGCCATCTTCAAAAAAATATATCATAAATATAGGCTACAGCTAAACAGAGCTCATATTTAGACACATATTCGAGTACTCTCGTTCAGTTATTCAGCTCTTGAAATATATGCAATAATTTGCAGCCGCCATTTATGTCAAAAGCAAATCAAATTTATTTCTTGCATTGAATAGTTCGATTATTGCAATGTTGACATGAACGGCACCTCATACATAGCAATTCTCATGTAGGGAGTGCGTTCATTTACTCAGCTCTTTTGAAGCAGCTTGACAAATTCATGTGAATAAGTTCGATTTTTTTTATTATTTAATGGAATTCTGACAGCACATAAATAGTAATTCTTTCAAGCTGCTGCATCCAACAGAGCTGAGTAACTGAACACATCCCTCCAATGATGAAAAAATAAGACTATGAATGGATGCCATTGTCAAACAATCCATTTAACACACACACACACACACTATGTAGGTATGACAAAAGTGTCGTAAACTTATCAGGTTTTGTGCTTTAAAATTTGAAAATATTTTAGCACTGTGTAAGCGCAATAATAATTCAAATATCTAGAAATGAAAATGTATAATAAACAAATACCATATAATTAATGAGTAATTTACAAATGAGGATGTTTGAAAGACCATGTCAGTGTCCTATGTATTTTTTTATATTCTTAAAACATAAAAGAAAACCATTAATGTTGTTGCTCACAAACAAGAATTTGCACCCAAAAAAAAGGGGTGAAAGAAACACAGGTTAGTTCTTTATAACCAGAGTTATATGAACTTCACTTTTAAGTTAAACTCACATGTCAAATATCGTTTAAGTGTTTGTAAAATGCCCTTTCTTGGTATATAAACATTGGCCTTTTATTTAATTCGCCTCATTATTTAATTCAATTCAATTGATTCTAAAGATGAAAATAAGAAAAACCCTCACTAAATTTCACTTTGTAAGACCCTGTTTCCATTGGGGGTGAAAATTTCAACTGGTGAAAAATAGAAGAAACGTGGCCTTTGCGTATGTTAGTGAACATTTCCACGTTTCTTCTATTTTTCACCAGTTGAAATTTTCAAAAAAGTTCAAATTTTCACTCCAGTGGAAACAAGGCCTAAGGGATTTAGCAGTGGTGCCATATAACTTTCAGTGCAAAAAAAGCACCATAGAGATATTCTGACTTTTTTTTAAATCTAATTTCTGTTGATTTTTCTGCATGTGTGATTTTTCGTCCCATCTTACACGAGACAAAGTATAAAAGTAGGCAAAGTATAAAAAAGAGTGGAGCAACTAAATAATTTAAAATTAAACATCGCAGAAATTAGAAGAAATGCCGCTCATTTAAAACTTCACTTTGATTGTTAAAAACATATCAAAATCAAGTTTTAAACACAAAAAAATTAAATAAATGTGTAAGAAACTAAAGAAGTTATTTGATTAAAACTGATGTTTAAATTATATTTTTTTATGATACTGTAGTAAGAATTTTTTTTATCTTTTCTTTTTAAATTGTTTAACATTTTTCAAAATTAAATAGGCCTACCAATTTATTTCCAATACATTTTCGTATGTTGTTAATAATAACTAAGTTTCAACTGTGGAAATTTAGTTAGTTTCATTTAAATATTCAATTTTAAACAAGAAACTGTACCACCACCCAAATTAAAATATACTTCGATAATACTAATAGAATAGAGCCCCACCCACCTACCCACCCCCAATGGGGCATAATAGAAAGTATATAAAATAGAAAATCGTTAAGTGAAAACCCCCCTATAAATTAGTAAATAATTAGAATTTAGTTTGGGTTGTTGAATTACAAGCCAAATTCAAACAAGAATAAATTAAATGAAAACGAAAAAATATTTTGCTTTCTGATATATTTCAAAATAAACATTTTACAGAAAATTTGAAAATGTCAATTTTCAGTCTTTTCAATCAACATTTTTTCAAACATATTTCAAATATCTTCTTTAAAAACTGCAAACTTAAAATACAGAATAATTCCAATTTATAATTTAGAAACACACATATTTCCATATGCTGTGATATGTAATATATTTTCGTTACTAATCATCAATAAACCATACACTTTTTATGTACAAACCCTTTAAAACACACAAAATTCGAGAACCAATAGAAGCCATTAACAGTATTGATTGTATCATAGGAATCATATTAAGAAATTTCCTATTCTCAACTACCACCACCCTTCTCCTTCATATCTTTTAATAAATAATTAATTAATGTATCGTGGATCAAAATCTCAGTTAAAAAGGTAATAACTGCAGTAAAGTAGAAAGAGTACCTACCTTCTCCATCGTTGAGGGATGGAAAAGGAGGCTAAGCAATGCTTCTAGTTTAAAGGGGTGGAGGAGAATATGGATAAACCCTCAACTAAATGAGGGAAAAATAAAATTTTCTCTCACTAGTAAGCCATGAGTTCTTTAGTTAATTTTTGGGTGGAGGATGTTAATTTGGTACATTTAGTACTCTAATCCTCTGTAATCCATTAATAGCTAGTCTTCACCTCCAACCCTCGTCGTCTGGTTTGAGATGAATAAAAAAAAACTGTAGAAAGTAAGTTGTACTAAGGTAACACTTGCCACCACCTTAATATATATTAAAGAAAGATAATTCTTGGTTTTATCAGAAGAATTGATCAAATGAAAAGGAAAGTTAAAAGTGTTATGTTGAAGATGCTGACTGATAGGCGGCGCCGCCACATCGAGTCTCCTGTTTTAACATCCTGTTCAAAATTTATAATAATAATAATAATGATGAACCGAAAAAAATACAATACAATAAGATGTAGAAACAATTGAAAATTTTCGTAGTCAGCATTAAATTACTGATAAAAAAAAATAACGTCCATCATATTTGTGGTTTCATTATAATTGGCCACAAAAGGTGGTTTCTGTGAATTTTTAATAAGTCAAGAATTCAGTTTAGGACCAATTGAAAGCATTGAATAAAGCATCCTTTAGAAATAAACACACCCTGTACCAACACACACATACTGGATTAACAAGTGACTTTCCCAAACTTGCTTGCCTCTTTCAAGTTCAATTATTTCTCCCTCATTGTGTCATTATTAGTTAGGAAACTTAGGATAACTTCCAACTTTGTGGGTCCATAAACTTCCCTATTCCATTTTTATTTACAACAGAAAACATAATAAACTCGTAAATCTTCATAAAAACAAAAGAAAATGACTTTTGCCACCTAAATGGGCAGTAATAGTAGTAACTACTACTGTAAAAATGTAGGGAGGAAGAAGACCCACCAAACATTCAAGTTCAATTCACCTTTTTACTTTGGTTGAAGGTCGTTTCATAAATGCTTCTAACAAAATTAAATGTGACAAGTGTCCACTGTCCCCAGTCGATTGATCTTTACATCATTTGCATTAATTATTTAATTAATAAAGCAATCTAATGAGCGACAATTCACAAAGTATTCCTTTAAAAATATCCATAATTTTGTTTGTGTAAAATTGTGTTAATCTTTATTTTTTGGTGAAATTAACACCCAAACTTCAAAAGCATTTTTTTTCTTCTAAATAAAAATCTATTGAATTGCAAAATGTTATGTAATTTCAGCTAGGATAAACGGGATCAAGTGTAGAATTTCAAATTTAAATAGTTAAAACTTTAATGTGGCCATTCCTCACCGAATAGGCGGCCTTCGATTGATTGTCCATCAAGTTTAGTACAAGATAGGCAATAAGACTATCCTATGTCATATCTAACTCATAAACTGTGTAACAGTCATAAAAGCAAATTACAAAATAATGAGACAGAGATATTGTTCAATGACTGCCATTGAATGTGTCACAAGCAGTGACATCATAAATTATGATCTGTTTTTTTTTTCCCCTTCTAAAATGAGGCTCCAAATTATTGATTTATTATTAAAATGCATACACATGTCACACACATAGATGGGCCTAAATAAACAAAAATATTATAGAGAAATACCTAAACATACACACAATGTGATGAATCGAATGATATTACCCATTATTAGACTTGAGTTTGAAAGAAAGAAAGCAAAATTAAAACATACAAGCAACGAGAGAGAGAGAGAGAAAGGAGAGTAAGTAACGTATGATAAAATGAGATGTAATAATAAGAGTATTACTTTTAATTTCGCCTCTGGTCTTAATGTGAAATTACATCTCCGAATTAAGCAAGAGAAAAAGGAACGTTCATTAAATGCAATATAAATGTGGCACGCAACTATAACAAATCTTAAAACAAAAGGGACCAAAAGTAAGAGGAGGAGAAGTAGGGGTGGGGGAGCGTGGGTATTAGTACCACCACTACCACCCCCTATATATTTACACATATTACATTTTCTACACAAGACTATAAGACACAAAAGAGAGAGAGAGAGAGAGAGAGAGAGAGAGAGAGAGGAGATTGCACTAAAAAATAAAAGATTAACATCACAAACCTTTTATGCAACACTGTCACAATTCTCAACTTCTAGCTAAGATAATTAAATTTTATGTTTCTTATCATAAACTAAAAAGTTCATCTTAAACGCGTGTAAAACTTTTTCTTTCTTTTTTTTTTGGTTAAATAAAACTTTTATCTATTTAAAGCTATTTATAATAAAGAGCTACATTTTAATTTTAGTACAAATTCCTACAAATAAATGTCAAGATTTTTTCTTCTTCTTCTTCTTAAAAATCAACATTCACACATTTAAAACGTGTTAAAGAGTAGTTTTTTTTAATATAAAAGAGATAATTTATAATGGAAGATCTCTTAAAACGTTTAAACACAAATTAAAATATTATATAATAAAACATTTTAAAAAAAAAACTTGAAAAAAAAAACAATTCAATGAACTTATTTAAAGTACAGGATGTAAAGAAAAATGCTTCACACAACTCAATGGAAACGGGGCCCTCAAACACCGGTTATTTTGTCTTTGAGCCTCGAACTCTTAATTTTGAACCCGAAAGACTTCAAAATCAGAGACACTTGACACAGAAGGGTATTTTCACGTTGACAACTTTCAAAACAAGCTTTTCATGTAAAGCTAAAAAGTGACCCAAATTTTACGCGGACAAAGCTAAGCTGATGGTATTTTTTTATTTTTGTCTATAAAAAGTTTATTTTGAAAGATATCAACGTGAAAATACGCCTGAAGTGATTGAGCTACCCTTCTAGTTTCTAAAAAAAACTATTTTTTTAGTTTCTTCTAACTTTACTCTCCTGGAAGACAAAATAAATGAATATCAGCTGTTAATAAACTATCTTATGGGTATTTCCATGTTAATTATACTTCAAAATAGGGTTTTTCTGTGTCAGTTTCAAAATAATTAATCAGAGTTCAAACAGACAATAATTTTAACTTTTGTTCATAAAAAAAGTTTATTTTGAAAGATATAACGATGAAGATACAAGTATTAAAGAGACTAAACGTTCTAGTTTTTAGCACACTTTCGATTTCTCCTTAGTGTTGGTTGCTCTTCTGAATAAACAGTTCGAAAATCAGTTAATTGTTCATAAAAATCTTACTATACTTACCATAGAAGGCAATAAAGTAAACCTATAAATACTTTTTTTAAAAAATGTAATCTCATTCCCATCGTAAATTTTAAATTCTGATCTAAAAATGTTTTAATTACCCGGTACACGTAATCTAATTCGAAAAGCCAATTAATTAAAATTTACCAAAAAAAAAGGTTTTGTAATAAAAACTAATATAAATTCAACCCCGTTTAATCAGAAAAAGAAAAAAACAACAACAAAAGAACTTAAAAAGTTATTAATAAATAATAAACAAACAAAAACAAAGAAAAAAGCAATTAGCCTAATTTTCCACTTTTATAAATAAAATAATAAATGTCAGCAATTTGCCAACAATAAATCATATTATGTATTTTTGGTTTAAGATTAATGCCTGATATGAATAAGAAAAAATAATAATTTTCTAATGAAATAATATTTTTTTTGCTTCTAATTAATTAATTATAAATTCCTAACGTAAGACCAACAACTTGGCAACAGCTGACTTATTTTCACTGTAAATTAGGAGTTATTAAATTGGTTTGTTTTTTTCTCTTTTCCAAATTAAGTAACTGAAGCAAAAAAAAAAAAACATTTATTTTGCTTAAAACTTTAATGTTTACAACAAAAAAAATTGGGTGGGTGGGAGTGTGTCTTTAGAATCAATTAGCTAACTAATTTTGTAACTAATCATAATAATAAGATAGTAGTTATCTACTAAGCCGCAATCCCACTAGCAACTTTTCATGAAACTTTCATGCAATAAAACTTGCAATGAGATTTGAAATTCATGTATGTTAATTTTGCATATCAAAATCTGCATAATTGGTCCTACCTTAATTAATTAATTATACCTTATCTACACTTGAGTTAAATACATTCAAGTTAAATGCGTATATAGTTGAAGTTGTACAGAATCCAGTTAAGGACATGAACAAGATAAAATTGACGTTATTACTTGAAGCGTGCATTTACAAAAACGTTGTAGATGCCAAAACTTAAATTTTTCAGGAGATAGAAAAAAAAACAATTTTTCTACTAAACCAATTACAGTTAGTCATAAAATATTGTAATACAATTTACAGGAATCTAAGAAATGGTATTAAAAATTATTAATCAGTATTAGAATATTTTTTTTAAAAAAAATGTTAAAACTCCACTTCAGTTTTAAAACGTTGTAAATGCCAACATACAGCATAATTATGCTGACAAGTTGTTATCTATAGTGACATTGTTGGCATTTACAACGTGACTATAGTCACTAAGTGACTGGTCATGTTGCCATCCAAACTGCTATTGGCTGTTACAACGTTATTGACTTGCACAACAATTCTACTTTAGTCTTTTTATACCCCACTAGGAACAGCCCTTTTGTGACAAGCAAAATTCCCCTCCACAAAGCATGGCGTTTACAACCTATTTTCGATTAATAACGTATTTCACCCGTATGTGACATTTACAACGTTTTGGAAATACATGCCTCGCGTTCATTAACTAAACATATTGAAATAACTAATAATAACCCATTACATATTGAAAAATACATAATTATTTAATTATTAACTAAATATAGATATTATAAATGAATGAATTGAAATCGCCATAATGTTTCTTTGTCCTTATTAGGTGCTCTCCCCGTAGAACACGTTTATTATTTAAATAAATTTAACTTTTTAAGTGTAGGATAATGTGGTATTAGCGATGACGATGATGATGACTGCTTTATGGTTTTCTCAACTTAATTCATATTTAAATAGAACTCATTTTTACCTGCGTCACCCACCAGGTATTTTTAATATGCAACTTGTTGGTTGCTGCACTAATTTCTTTTTTTTTTTTTGTATCTCGAGCAAATTCATATAACACAAAAAAAATATTTTTCTTGAGGCCTATTTTTATTAAAAAGCTCTTAAAACTTGCATTTTTTTTATGAAAATAGCTTTATCACACAACATAAATAAAGCATGATTTAAACTTAGAATGCAATTTTAAGTTATGAAATGACGACGACCTCTTAAAAAAGTCTCAGAGAATAAGCCACCCTCCCCCCCCCTAAAAAAATCATATTCATATTACATAAGTTACATTTTTCCCATACTTTTTTTCTAATACACACACACACATATCAGTCTAAGTAAAAGGTGGAACAAGAAATATATGAGTAATATTATCCTAGAAAGCAGCACAAATTATAGTTTAATAATCGATGTCAAGCATGAGTTTGCAAATGCCCAGAGAAATGCAACAACAATAGTCCAGGTCTATTTAACCTGTTTTTTTTTTTTCTTCTTCTTTCTCAATGCCTATTATTCAAGGCTAAATGGAGATCAGTCAAAAGGGGGAGGGGGGGAAGAAGAGGTTGGGATAAACGATTTTATTTTCATATAATATGTACACAACCACCCACCAACACCACAACAACAAGTGAATCTGATTTGGCCTTTTTTTGTGTGTGTTTTTGTTATTAAAAGTATTTAAGAAGAAAAAAAAGTTTCTTACTAACTTTCTTTGATTTTCACCCTGTTCATAATGCTTATAACAATTACTCATAATTTAACAATAATCAAATCAGCATCAGTAAAAAAAAATATCTTACAAATAAAAAGAAGAAGCAAAGATTGACATCAATACATGTACTTCTTTTGTAACAGCTTCTTCATATAACAACAACATTAGAGAAACCTCAAACATTTTTGTTTTAATTAAAATGTTATATAGAAATATCCCTTGTTTTTTTAAAAAAAATGATGTCCACCTAAAACCTCAGACTGTCCATCAATCCATCTAAAATAAGGATTTGATTATTACAACAGCTGTTTCTTTAACATCAAGTTAGTTGTACTGTATGTGTATATATCGAATAGCTGCTCATACACTGCACACACACACACACACACACACACCACCACAGCTGGTCACTTCCTCACTTGAGTGACACGTTCTGATGACAGAAATTAGGCAAACCACAGGATGTATGGAAACGGATGGACCGTCTTTAGGAATCATATTTTATATTCTACAACTGTTACCCCTCCCCCACACACACATTCTACCTCCCCCCTCACCCAAAAAAATAAAATCAGGGATATGCCTGGTCCACTCAAGTTTTTAATAATTTCTATTAGAAAGTTTCCAGATAAGCTTTCAATTTCAGTGATTATTTCAGTTTCTCAATTTCATTTATGGTAGTAATATTAACGACTTGACAATTGAACCCTCGTGAAACTTTGATGCAATAAAACCTGCAATGCGACTTGCAACTTCAACTTTTACAGTATGCTATGACATGCAACTTGATGTAACTAAACTTGTAAGTTAAGACACAGATTACATCAAGTAGAGCATGTTCAACTTTTTTTGGTGACTTTTCAGTCAATGTTAATTTTTTTTAATTAATTTTCGCCAAATTTCTCGTATATGATTTTTTTTTAGTAAATACTGAAGACAACTTACAAAACTAGTTGTAAAACTAATTTCTTGTGGGATAGATATGGAATGGTAGTTTCATAAAAAGTTGTAGTTGCAAATCTCGTCAAAAACGTTACATCAAAAGTTTCTATAGTGTGATATGGGCATTATATTAGTTCAATGACAAACACACATATGGTGGTCCATTTTCAAATTTTAAAGCTTAAACATCATTTCAAAGACCTGAGGACATAAGTAATAACTTCAACACTGGATTAGAAGTTTCCATTTGGAAGACATCATCTTAACTTCACGAGTTAACTCTCTCTCTCTTTGAGTTTCAATCTGACAAATGTCAGTTCAACTAACTACTAAAACAATTTTTCAAGTACAGATCAAACATTGACATTCAATTCCAACTCACAAGTTACAACAGCACTCAAAAACACATACGTAAATAGCATTTGAAAAGAACAAAAAATTCCAAAACACATTCTTAAGTTATATTATTAACTTATAAAGATGGCAAATGTTATTTATTCAATAGTTGCAAAAACTTGATGCATACTTAAGAATGTCCTCAACCAATGGTCAAGCCTCCTATATACAAATCTAAATTAGGATCCACCCACACCATCAATTGATGGACAAAAAAAAAACTCCACTTGGACCAAAGAACCTAAGACTTATTTATGTTCCCCCATCAGCAACATAAGAAAATCTCCAAATTTTCCCAAATCATTCAATAGAACAATCTGAAATGAAGTCGGTGATATGGGTTGAAGTGAAAATGAAAAGGAGGAATTCCACGATTTTTGTAGGAGGAGGGTCTTTTCATTTCTCTCTCCACTTGTCAATGTTTTTTTTTCTGAATTTAACACCTGTACCAACGAACTAATGAAAACATATAATAATAATATACAATGTATAGAGATAGATAGATAGAGAGAGAGAGAGAGAGAGAGATAGAAAACTACCACAAAATTGTGTCTACGTTTTTAATTTTTGACAGTTTCGACTCTTTAGAAGAAGAAAAAAGGATCTCAACATTCATTTTGCAATGCGTTTTTTTATTATTATTATAAATAAACTTCACTTTCACTCAAACAACACAGAAAAACTCAAACAAGTTTTATGCCAAAGACCTCATATATGACCTCTAATTAATTTTTGTATTATCATTTTTTTTATGTTACTCTCACTCTCCATCAAAAAAATATATATTTAAAAAGCTGTTATATACCTGTTTGAAAAAGCTAGTATATTTCAAAAGGTGTCAAAATGTGAAGTTGAAGAATAATCTTGAAAGCGTAGGGGGAATTTTAACCAGAAAAAAAAATATATACTGAAAAAAGAAATTCCATCTACTTGCCTATCTAATGAACTGTAAATCATAAGTCATGATCACACACACATATATACATACAGAGTGTCGGTAAAAAATGTATATGTTACTGTCAATCTGCGGAATCAGTCAATTTGCAGATTACCTAGGCAAATCTGCAAAACAACCAACCTGCTAGCGAATCTACAAAATTCAACACCTAAAATGTATTGAATTTTGCAGATTCACTAGCAGTTTGGAGACTTTGCAGATTGCCTAAGCAATATGCAGATTGACTGATTCCGCAGATGGACAAGTTACATATACACACATTGGTTGTTAATAACTACCATATTAATTTTTCTTAAAATTAATTTAACAATTTTCTAATTAAGAGTAAAATGTTAAAATAGTAAAGATTATTAGCTATAACAGCACTGCATATTTTATGTTTAAATGATGCATTAATCTCAAATGTTCATTAAATGTCACTCATTCACATTGTTGAGAATCTGCAAATATCAATTTTAAGATACCTCTCTCTTGAAATTGTGCGACAATTCTATTTTATACAATGCTCATCTATATACAATTATGGCAAGAAATTGAAGAGAATTGTCGCACAATTACAAGAGAGATGGCGTTGTTAATTGGTGTTTGCAAATCAGTTTCTTACCAATGTGAGCAATGCGAATGGGTGACATTTAATGAACACTTAAGATCATGGGTGTATATCATTTAAACATAAAACTTGCAATGCTGTTATATTTAATCTTTATTGTAACATTTAATGTTCACTTTAAAATTATTAAATTAAATTAAAGAAAAATAAACATGGTAGTTATTAACAAACCAAAGTGTGTATCTATACTTTTGAGACACTTTGTACATACATATCCCCCTACCTCAATTCCATTTAGCCTCCTCCCCCCTCCCTCATCATCATCATCATCATCATCATAACAAAAAAAAATTGCACTTTTTTAGTTTATTCTTCTGGATTACAAATTATCAGGTGTCATCATCCACTTGTATAATATTATACAACTTTTATATAAAGATAGCAACACAAACACACAAAAAAATAAATTATTATATCTAGAGTTTCTCTTCTCCCCCCCCCCCCTTTTTCTCTTCCCTCGCTTTTTTTTTCACTTAAATTTTAACTTAAAATATATTGAAGTTTTATACAGTTTTATAAATGTGTTTTAAGTTTTGGGAGAAAAAAAAAAACAAACTTTTCAAATGCGTGAGTCTAATACAAGATCAAATGGTGAGATCAAAAAAATTGAAGTTGTTGGTTCTAGTGATGGTGGTGGTGATGGTCAAGAACGAGTAAAAAAAAAACACGCACAAAAAAATATACAACATGTAAAATCTATTATGGAACTGACAGAAATATATAAATGAATTTTCCCTATCTAAATAAATTGAAAAACTATGTATGTGTGTGTTTATGAAAGATTTGTAATTTGCATTCAAAATGAGACAAGAGGTAAAAATGAACAATTTTAAGAGAAGACGGCAGACCAAAAATAACCCCCCTCAAAAAAGTGGGTAGAAACACATTGTCAAGATCAATGCCAATTTTCAGAAGAGAAGAAGAAGAAAAAAAAAACTTTTGTTGTGTTCACAACATAAAATAACAATTGATTAATGCAGCAAGACTAATTCATTTTTGAACAACATAAACTATTTATTATGATTATTATTATTTCCAATAGCTCATAATAGAAATGGATTTTTGTTGTTGCTGCCACATTATTGTACTTTAAAATATCCTATTGTATATAGTAATAAATTAATACTAGAATTTCTTTTTTTTAAAATGACAATACTTTTATTAACTAGTCTACACTAAATGCATTCAGGTTAATTGTGTTTAGTTCCAATTATAGAGAGTCCAGTTAAGGACATGAAAAAAATAAATTAACTTCATTACTTAATATCTGAACAACATTGAAATACTAAATCAATAATTAGTTAAGACTTAACTAATTACATTGAAACGCAAAGTTAATATTTAAATATGAAATCAATGTATGAATATATATTCAATTCAAAATATATTTTTCTGTCCAGGGGGCTCTGTAGACTCTGGACCAAGCATGTCAAACTCAAAGGCTAACACACACAATGGCCAAATAAACAAGGTCTAAGTTAGACAACAGACATCTGTAGACAGCTTCCGAATTTCTTTGGCTCCGTCCTTTTATGAGCATCATCAATTTCTAATTGGTTTGTTATTGTGTCTGATGTCATATGCCCCGCCCTTTTTATTTCTAATTGGTTGATATTTGGTCTGACGCTCATAAAAGGGCGGAGCCAAAGAAATTCTGAAGCTGTCTGCAGATGTCTGTGTTTGACATGCTTGCTCTAGACCATGTTTAATATCTAAATATATATTTAACTTATCGATCTGTGCACTGGATATTAATATTATGGACTTTATGGTAGTAAAACTTTATTATTCTTAAGGATTTTTAATTAAAAGCTAATGCTAAACTCATCAATCTTTATATGAAACTTTCCTATCAAAATTTGATACGCTTAGCACTCACTATCTTTAACTACGTAATCATTTAAAGGTCGTATTCTTAAGGAGGTAAAATCTCATCAACTTCTATATACATGAAACTTGCTATCAGAAGTCTTGAGTTTAGCACTAGCTTTAACTTCGCAATCATTAAGAATACGACCCTATGGCAGTGGCGTAGCTCGGTTTTTGGCATCAGGAGCTAAAATATTGAGTGCGCCACCCAACACATTTTTTTTCCAGAATAGAAATTCATAAAGTAAACTTTAGTAAACCCTAAAAAAAAATGCGTTTTTCAGTCTTAGAACCTGGTTAGAGGCTATAATTCAGAGGTGAAACTAGCATCTAGTACAGCTTTATCAAGACTCAAGCAAAGTTATTTTTACTGATAAGTGGCATTTGTTTTTCTGGTTGCCTTACTAATTTAATATAAAATTATTAATCCAGAGAAACTTGGAAATCAAATTTTAAAAATTAAAAATGGAGATTTGAAGGCGCCCTTTGAGAGGAGACTGGCGCCAGGAGCAAACTACTTGCTCCCCACTGAATTCTCGAACTCAAATTCAAAAATAAAACTTAGCACTTGAACTTCAACTAGAAGACTCTTAAAACAAGCCTCTTAACATGAAAAATCTGCTATTATCACTGAAGAAGCTTTTTTCTGGGTTGGTACTACTAATTTACTCAGAGAGAGAGAGAGAGAGAGAGAGGGTTCAATTCAAGGTTGAAGTTCAAATGCGAAGCTAGAATTTAGGCCAAAGATTAACTTGTTGTATTTACCCTAAATCAAAAGCTGGAAAAAAAGCTAAAATTAAAAATTAATTTACACAAGAGCCTCGAGAAAAAGCATCTTCGAAAATTGTGACGACCAACACAAGAAATGCCTACAGGTGAAACTCCTCCTCCTCCTCCCCAAACTAAATCTCTACAAGATATAATTTATGATTAACTAAGGTAAAGGCAAAAAAGAGTTATGCTTTTGGCTATCAAAAAAAAAACACTGGTTAAAGGCTAGAGTTCTCTTACTGAATTACCCTATAACTTTTATCTAGAGTTACATATTCATTCTGGCCTCTAACCAAGTCTCTTTTGATTGCAAAAAAGCATAATTCATTTTTTTTTCCTTTGCTTTATTTATGACTCACAACATAATAACCGGAATCCTTAAGAAGTCCATTTTTCCTATGAAAGACAAAAATAACAGCTGATTCAAAAGAAAAAATGTGCAAACAAGTGAAACAACCCTTTTTTCTTCTTCTTAATTTAAATAAATAATCCAAGCGTTTAAATAGACATTTGGAAAGGAACAATTTAAATTATTTCAATGACCAAAACTTTTAAAAGACATTAAAAATCGACAAATCAGTAAATTGTAAACTAAATAACATGAGTCAAAATGACAATTTACGAGTTTTAGAAGCAAACAAAAAAAAAACTTTAATGTCGTGTTCGTCTGACCATAACTAAATTAAGAATGGCTCAGTGCAATCAAATGACAATCAAAATGTCAATTTCCTTCTTAATGCACGAAATAATTAAATTCGTGACCAAACCCCCCCCCAACCGATTTTTTTTTTCTTTCTTTCTGAAGTGACATAAATAAAAAAAAAATTACTTTGTAACTTTTGATGCAAATAACTTGTAATAAGAAACAAAAAAAAAATTATTGTCAATTTTTGTTACGAACTTACCGTTTTAATTTAACAAAAGAAAAACGTCATAAATATTTATTTCTAGAATTTTTAATGAGTTTCAAATATAACAAAAAAAATACAACTTCAAACAATTGAAATCTTGCATAATAAATTCTTCTCTGTGTCTGACAATTATTTTTTTTTATTAAAAAAAAATGGGTAAAAATCTGAATAAAAAGACAAAAAAGAAAATTTGAACTGTCAGTTAAATCAACTTTTAAGTTTGTTTTTCATTAGACCAAAAAAAAAAAAAAGAAGTTGCCCTCAAGAAACAACATTGGGCAACCTCAACTGTTTGCTTAAACAAGGCTTTCTTTTTGAGTGGGTGGGAGGGGGGTGTTGAAATGATTGCCAACTTAACTGTCCAGTACTATTAGGCCTACTGCTGGCTGACCCATTACCATTACAAACCATCAACGTTTGAAAATGTTAACTTTGGGAATGTTGGAAATCTTAATTCAAAAGGTATAAATTCAAGAAAGAAACTTGGCATTTGAAATTGCATTTGCAATAAAATTGCAAATATAGAAGAACCTCATTTTATAGAGCCTTTCAAATAAGGTTTTTTGTTGTTGTTGGGACCCTTGCACAGAGGGATAATCGTCTATTGTCAACATCTTTAAGGATGTGTAAATATCTAAAAGGCTCAAATTCAAGAACTAAACTTGGGATTTCAAAGTCTTGAACTTCCACTTGAACCCTCGCTACAATACCCCCAGTTTTATTATCTTTCAATAGGTTTTTTTTCTTCATTGTTGGAACCCTTGCACAGAGAGAGAGAGGGTTCAAGTTGAAGTTCAACTACCTATTTTATTACATGAATTTCAGATAATGTTCTATTGTCACAGAGATCTCCATTCTCACAAGTAACTGTAGTGAGTGAGTGGCACAGTTCCATATCTTGACCAAAGTCAATACAATTCTGTCCACTTGACCCCATCCTCCCTCCCTCCTCCTTCATCGTCTTCTTTCTCCTTCTAATTTTTAAAATAAATACCATTAACAATATTGACCACTCACTACCCACCCCTCATTTACACAAAACCTTACCAAATCAATCTTTTTGAAACATTCACAAAATATCCACCCATTTAGTAAATAACATTCCAGAAAATCAATTCTCAGCCATATATTTCAGTGCTTTTATATTTTCTGTTAAAACAGAAAAACCTTTTTCTATATTTAAACTTTAAAACACACTCGAATTATATTAATAAATAAATTCTTTAGAAAGCAATTATTTAAGCTTATATAATTAACTACAGTTTATTTTCATGCAAAACGTTTAAAACGTGTATTTATACAAATTAAACAACGGTTTAAAAGTTTGCAATAAATGAGTAAAGAGTGAGTGAACAAGAAAAAAACCCTACTGAATATCAGAAGCATCTTTTACCACCACCAACACCACCATCACCATCATCATCATCATCATCATCATCATCAAAAAATACTTTTCCATTCAGTCCACACAACATCATCATCATCATCATCCCCTTAAGTCTACTCCTCCTCCCCACCCTCCCTTTAAGAAGAAAAAAAGACGTGTAAACACGATAGCGTTTAGTCACACAAACACAGGTGTAAACACAACCAGGGAGGACCACACCTGAGGGAGGAGAGAGAGAGAGGGTTCAAATTTTTCACAAAAAAATAACATAACCAACCACCAACATTCAAAACAGAATGGGTGGTCAGTGGTCACACCCCCCAAAATATTAAAAACACTCATAAGTTCATCATCATCATCATGATTTCCAAATGCTTCTTTCTCCTCAGTAAATACATAAATAACTTTCACTTTTCTTAAATATTTCTGAGCCATTAACACCCCTCCCCCCTTCATATGCAACAAAATGCAGTTTTATGAAATTATTTCAGGTGTGCATATATTTCACTAATGCCACTATAACAATCTATGGAAATTATAAGTGGTAATCACACTGGTTTCTTATTAACGACTCATTTTCAAACTAGTTATTCTGCTTTTCAGAAGCAACACAATAATATTAGAAGAAATCGTAATACCTAGTACACATACCTGATAATTTAAATGCATTTAACTAATAAATGTGTTCTACATAGTCCTGTGAACGACAAACAAACAATATGTCGTCGAATTCAATTTATTCAGTTAATAATCTGAAAATATTGAGTTAATACTTAAATATAATATATAAACTATTGACATTAAAATATTGATTTAGTATTTCAATTTAAAATATTAATAATAAAAGTGTATTTTTATTTGGTGTTCATGTCCTTAACTGGATTCCGTATAATTCACCTATAAATACATTTAATTTGAATTCATTTAACTCATGTGTGTGTGTGTACAAGGTAGGTTGCCTCACTTAAGACGTGCTTTTAAAATCTTGATTATAATTTCAACGTACAAAATGAAGTTAAACCTTGAATCTGTTTTAGAAACTAGAAAGGGCCAAGCCAAGGCTCAAGCCACTTAAGGGCACATTTTCATGTTTGATATATCTTTCAAAATACACTGTAAGCGTTTTATGTGAGTTTCAAAATGATCCCCAACTATTAATTAATAGTTATCTTTAAAATAAGCTTTTTATGGACACAAATTAAAAAAATATCGTCTTGGTTAAAATTGGATTATTGTATCGATCTTATTAATTATTATATCTGTTACTGTTTTTTAACGATTTTACCTACAGAGGTAGAAACGCGCCTAATTTGTTACTAGATGACCGAAAGTGCAAAGGGATTTTTCACAATTGTTTTATATAATTTTTTAATTTTTAATAACAAAAAACGCAACCGTATTTTTATGTAAATTTCCATACACAAAAATGTCTAACAATTAAAATTAAACCGGACGTATTAATGCCAAAGTTTAAAATTCCAAAAACACTTCCGTTAATTAACTATATAGTTTATATCTGAAGTAAGTAAATTTTTTATGGGATTTTTTTTTAAAAAAAAGTCGTTCATCGATTTTTATGTTTTTTCTCCACTCTTTTCACCATTGTTTAGGGAAGAATAACACACACACTGAAAACCCACCAGAAAAAAACAGAAGTAGTACCATAAATAAGAATATTACTATGGTTTTCGCACCAAATGATATATGGTGAATCTGCTAAATGCCTTACAAAGTGAAATTCAGTGTGTGTGATTCTTCCCTTAGTCGGCCAAGTTAGTTCTCCTTACGTTTTAAGTTAATCTTGATATTCTTTTTCGAGCCAATTCAATCAGAACTAACAATTATTACCCTCTTAAATACTTCAGGCAATTAATTATATCATCATACCCATTTTTATTTGCAAAATACGAATTCAATACCATATTTTACATTTTTTTGGCTAATTTTTTCTATTTGCTTTGATGCAAATCGAAAGAAAAATGCTTATTTTTAGTACATAGAATTATTATTATTATGGCTCAAACATTTATGCAATTAAAACTATAAAACAATGCGATTTATTTAAGAAATTGTGTGTCAAAACAGAATTTCTTTTAAAAAATCGCATTGTTTTATAGTTTTAATTGCATAAATGTTTGAGCCATAATAATAATAATTCTATGTACTAAAAATAAGCATTTTTCTTTAACTTTTGAATTATTATTTTTTTCAACCCTTTTTTTTTATTTCATTACTTCATACAAACTATAATCATCATCTATGTCTTTAAGGCTTAATATATACATATAAAACCATATAGCAGTTAGTTTGTTGCATAATTATCTATTAGATATGCCAGCCAGCTAGACTGACTATACAAGCAAATTGCACTTGTATACAATGTATGCAAATATGGCCCCCCCCCCCTTTTTAACTTAAATTTTTGCTCGTGGCCAAAACATCTCATCTTTTCTAGACATATATATATATATATATACATGTAGAGAGAAGGAGAGAGATTTTGTGTGTGCATAATAATAATAATAATAATAATAATAATAATAATAATAGCCAACACTTGATTCACCCATCAACCCATCCATGCAAATAAATTAAAATCCTCTAAGCAGTTTTGTTATCCTTCAGATAATGGAACCACACAGTGACCCCCCCATCCCCCCCTCCTTCCCTATTTCTCATCCTCATTATTCATAAAATCGATAAATGAAACTAACACACACAAAAGAGAAGAAATTTACAGACTCACAAAACTGTTGTTAGTCAGATTCAACAATGATTATAATGTTAAAAGTCTTTGCTTGTATGTATGTATGTATGTATGTATGTATGTATGTATGTTTATGTTGTGTGTGTGCTAACTTTTGATTCACTTGTATCAAAAATACCCAAGAGAAAGTAATTAAAAATAAATAGATGAGCCACGTTTACAAAAGATAACTTAATTTCAGAACAGTACTTTTTAAACCACCATTCCCAACCTCCACCCATTTCATAAAACCGTTCACAATACATTATCATTAAGGCGGGGAAAAAAAGATGTCTTTTATTTCAACCTAAGAGAATAGTTAGGGGTCCTGTTTTCATTTGATGAAAATTATCAAACTGGCAGTTTATTAGGGTGAAATTTGCTAATTTATTTTCATTAGTTGGACAATATAATGTCACTATTAGGAGAAAAGTAATTCGATTTAATAGTACAAACGTGGTCCCTCTATTCACTATAATGATTTTCTTTATCCATGTTAGGTCAAGTGAAGTGAGAAAACCACTATTGCCCTACCACTTCGACTAAACCATACATTGCTGTTTCTCGTCAATATTTTTACATTGAAATGGTGTTATTTTGAGGTAAACGTATAGTTAAATTTAACCTGCATCTGATTTAAAATGCAATACATTACTTGAAATGTTGAATAATTAAAGAAAATGCTAAAATATAAATTCACCAAAACTAATGAGAAACCTGAAAAAAGGGGAGATTAGACGGACTTACAATACAAGTTTAAAAACAAATTGAACCTACTTTCTTGAGCGATTGTTTGTGCTTGTTTCTAGTTTAAAACACATTTCACACTGATTATTGGCAAGTGGAAATGCGGCCTTAAGAAGCACAAATCTCTATCATTAAAAATTAAAAAAAAGAAAACAGAAGATTTTTAATTTCAACTTGAACCCTCTCTTCTAAAGTTCTAAACACGGGTTCCAACATAGAATGACACTCTGCTCAGAGGGTTCAAGATGAAGTTCAAGTGTCAAGTTTTCTTCTTGAATTTTCGATCTAGCCTCCTCTTACTTCTAGGCAATATTTAAGCGAGCCTCTTTTTATTGATTGAAAAAAAAAAACATATTTGGTTTACTTATTTACTTCACTTGTTAAAAACATTGCAAAAAAAAAGTATTATTAAAGTAATTTGAGAATAAATAAAAAGTTGAAAATAAAGAAAAACAATTGTACATTAAATATACAGTAGAACGTCGATCATAACTATCGGTACTAATGCCGGACTTGACTAGTTCTGATAATCGAAAGTTCATATATAATCGAACTTCCATTAAAATATGTGGAAAAAAGTAAGAAAAAACCGATTGCAAAGAAATTTTTTTTTTATTTCCATAAGAAAAAGTAAAAAAAAAAATGATTCCGATAATCGACGGTTCTGATAATCAACGTTCTACTGTATTTTTACAAGTAAACTTTGTTAAGTAACAACAATTGTTCAAACATTGGTTTTTAAGTTCAAGATCCATGTTCATATTAACTCACAAAAATTTCCAAATGGGTTGTGGGGAATTGACTTTTTTTTATAGAGGAAAACAAAATAAGTTTGTGTATTTTCCTTAAAAAATACGATTTCTGTTCATAAAAGAGCTAGCTAGCTACATTGGAACTTCAATACAAGAAATACAACTCTGTTTCTTACGTTTTTTTTTTAAAAAAAAGTAAACATCATGTTTGTTTTTTCTTCAGAATTGATTTTTTAAAAAAAATTGTTTTAATTGTTTTAAAAGAGAAATAATAACGAGGAGTAAAAAAGGGAGGGTCACACTTTTTTTTTTTTTAAAAACCTTCAAAAACTTGCAACACAAAATTGTGACAAAAAAAAAATGGTCGAACTTACCTCTTTTTTGCATATAACTAAAAAGATCATCTAGAAATTCTTTTCTCTTTGGATCATCACTGAGTTCATACAACTGCAAAGAAAGTAAAAATGAGAAAGAGAAAAAAAAAACAGCATCACTTAATCATATATTTCTTAAGAAACAAAAAAATCATCAACACATAAACAACAAACAAACAAAACAAAAAAAAAATCATAGATAAAAATGTCTAAAAAGGAATCTTGTCTTATTTGCTTTTAAAGAAATTCCAATTCTATGAAATGGTGGTGTTAGATGAAAATAAAAGAGAAAAAAAGTGGAATAGAAAGAGAGAAAAAATGCATGTGAAATCCAGACAGAATATAAGATATCATCATCATCATCATATGACCAACATAAGATGACCTGGGACCTCTTTTTTTAAGTCTTGTTGTAGATGATGATGATGATGATGATGATCAAGGGCAAATGATTAATGAATCAACATTGTTGTTGCATTTGGAGGTAGAAACGAGAAAAGAAACAAAAATGAGGAATGTTGACAACAACATTTCATAATTCATTTTGTCCAATTTCAAAACTTAGTATGCATTACTGCTTAATTCCCCAACCACACAAAATCCAAGATGATTATTCTGATACTTTTTATCAGATTAAAAGAACAGCCTAGTCTCTTCTTACATACTTTATGCATTTCAAAACTTGTAGGAAAAAAAAAAAACCAGAACAACTTTGTAACCAAACTTGTGAGAAATTGGATTCTAATAAGTAATAACTAAATTTCAGTCTTGATTTATCTCAGCATTGATAGCAAAAGCTGGTGCTAAACACAGGCAAGTGTGGCCAGCACACAGGCATCTGTAGACAGCTGCAGAATTTCTTGGGCTCCGCCCTTTTATGAGCGTCATCAGTTTCTCTAATTGGTTTGTTACTGGGTTTGATGTCACATGTCCCGCCCTTTTTATTTCTAATTGGTTGATATTTAGTCTGATGCTCATAAAAGGGCGGAGCCAAAGAAATTCTGAAGCTGTCTACAGATGCCTGTGGCCAGCACTAGCTTTTCGTTCGCCCCGCCCTTTTATGAGCATCATCAATTTCTCTAGTTGGTTTGTTAATTGGTCTGATGTCACATCCCCCCTCCCCGTCCTTATCAATTTCTAATTGGTTGATATTTCGTCTGACGCTCATAAAAGGGCGGGGCAAACGAAAAGCTAGTGCTGGCCACACTTGCCTGTGTGCTGAACTCATCCATTTTTACATGAAACTCGCCTATACTAAAAAAAAGTTCAGAAGTTTAGCATTACCTTTGACTTAGGTATTACCCTAAGAATACGAGGGACCCTTAAGAGCTGCTCTAAACATGTTCAAATGAAAATATAGAAACAACACCCAAATAGGAATTCAGGTATGAAAATTATAATTTATTGTGCCCAAGTGTGCAAAAGACGTTTCTAAAAAAAAACCCCTAAACCCATAACTTAAAATTAAAAACTTATAATTCATATTGTACTTTTGATGTTGATATTCTCTTTATTTTATGCATAAATACCGGATTTTGAAGCTTAGGCCACACAATTCATAATATAAACTTAGATTTGTAGTTTCGATTTAGAATTTATTTTATGCTAATTTTTCCAAGTTAAGACTAAAATTACAGCCTGTAAATCCATAAGTTACAATGCCAAATGTTAGATGCATTAAGTTTCAATGCAAAAATGCAGAATAAATGCATAATAAATGCAAGTTTTCTGAAAATTATACATAAAACAATACAGTCAAGCATCTTATTATCACCAAAGTGAAACCATCCTCTCCAGATGCATTCAATTTCTCTCTAATTTTGGGACAAATTAATTTTTAAAGTAATTAATTACAACAACTGATTACCTAATACCCTTGTACACACACACATTAGTTAAATGAATTCAAATTAAATGTGTTTAGGGTGAATTATACGCGGAATCCAGTTAAGGACACATTAACCAAATAAAAATTAATTTTATTATTAATATTTTAAATTGAAATACTAAATCAATATTTTGTCAATAGTTTCTATATTTATATTTAAGTATTAACTCAATATTTTCAGATTATTAACTGAATAAATTGAATTCTATATATTGTTTGTCCATCATAGGGCTCTGTAGAACACGTTTATTATTTAAATGCATTTCATTTATCAGGTGTGTACTAAGTATAAGTGAGTAATTAATTACAATTACCAAATTTAAAAAAAAAATAATTTAGAATTTTTCCAAAGCATTTAAATTATTATCCAGTTACAAAATTAAGATGCCTAACTGTGGTGGCATCATTGAAATGCAAGAAACAACAATTACAAAAAAGGGAAAGTGGAAATCAATCAACAATACTCATCATCCATCTGTCTATTCGACAAAAATCAGCTGCAGTTTGACTAGATTAATGAATAGTTTGAGAATTAAAATACAAAAACAGAAGTAATTTTAAAAGTAATTTAAAACAATTTTTAATTAGAAAAATGTAATTATTATTTAATAACAATTACAAATTATAAATTTTCTAAAGTAATGGTGGCGAATTACTTATTTTTTTGAAAAAAAAAGCAATTTAATTGCAGTAATTCATAACATTAAGCTACATTGGGCACAATTTCTTGCAAGAAGAACCGAATATCAGCGTTTTTTTCTGCTAGTCGACAATCACAAAAAATACTCTACAAGCAGTCAGTTGGCCTATGGCAGAGGGATCTTGAGATCCAAGTGCTGCAAGATGCATTTTCAATACAAACTAACTACAAAATGCAATGCAAGCAAAACCCTTCTGCAATTCTTGCAAGAATTATCTCCTCACATTGAGCCACTGCAACTTATTACATAATATTCAGTCAGTAAATATGACCAATGTGAGCGAGCAGTGATATCACACAGAGCCACTTTTCTTAACATACAAGTTAAAAAAAAAAAAGATATCCACAAACTGACGTTTTTTTGAACTCCTCCTCCTCCTCCTTTTGAAATGCTCTCTTATTTCTACAGCCTTCTTCTTCTACTACTACTACTTGACCTTTAACCTCCCACTCCAAATAATAACCCCATATTCTTCAAAGTTCACACCCCCACTTTTGTCTATTTCCAATTTACATTTATACAAAATTTATCTTTTACTCGGATTTCAGACGCTGATAAGACGACGACGACGACGAATCCCAAAAGTGGATACCGACTGATTAAAATAAAACTTCATGAATATTAACCACAGTGGCCATGCAGAGAGAGAGAGAGAGAGAGAGTAAAGAGTGGGCCACAGCCCCCATAATTCAAATCGAAAATTTATATTCTCATCTTTCTCTCCCTTCCATCTCTATCTCCCCTTATTCCTTCAACTATAACCTAGGGAATCCCCTATAGGGCACAATACACACACACACCAATTACAAGAACAAATTAGTAAAGATGTAAAAGCAAAAGATTTTTTTTAACAAAATAAAAAAAACACAATGGGTGAATAAGAACAATAAATAAATGAAAAAACTCAGTAAAGAATTTATCATTTCTCTTCCCCCCCCCCCCCCCCCCCCCCTTCTTCTTTCTAAAATAATCAACACAAAAAAAAACTGAAATCTCTTCATCTCACGGATTTTTTTTGTTGTTGTTGTTGTCTTCAAGATTTTTTTTTTGTTACAATTTTTTTTTTTCTTCTAGCCAGACAAATTGCAATTTACAAAGTTTACTAATTGGACTGAATTTATGTGTTTTATTTAAATTAAATCAAATAATATAAATGATCTTGCTCAAATATGTTCTAATAGGAAACAACAGCAACAAAAAAAATGAACTTGAATTTTCTTTTTTTTTTCTCATTCCTTCCAGCAAAAGATAAAAAACAAAAAGAAAAAAAGTTTCTTCTTTAAAAATATAAAAATATGAATAATAATCACAACCAATTAATTATTCGTTTAGAAAAAGAGGGCGGAAAATTGAAAAAAAAAAACTTCTGCTTTTTTGCACAGAAGAAGAAGAGGAAGAAGAAAATAAAAAGAAATGTTGATAAGAATTAAACGATGCGCAGAAAATGAGCGCAATTTCAATTATAATTAAGATAAAAGAAAATAACAAATAAAACCACCAAAAATGAATTGCATTCAGACATGACAACATTTTACTTTAGAAAAGTAGGAATAGATTTACATTAATTCTAATTATGTTCAAATCATTCCTTTTTTATTATAATAGAAGTTTTGATAATGTCAAAGAAAAAAAATATTTAAAAATAAAACAATAGAAATGTCATAAATTAGAATTTTAAATAAATATGAAAAACGTATTTTCATGACATGGGGGAGCCTGAACATGCGCGAAACCAATTTCAGTCCAGTTATATCGAGTTATTATCTCGACATAACGGACTGAAATTGTTTCGTCCTAAAAGAATCTCCAGGGTGGCTGGTTTTTTTTTTTTTTTAGTTTGAAGAAAAAAACCAAATTAACCCGGGTTTTTTGGTTTAAACCATAAAATAACTTTTTGTTTTATAAAAAGAAATTACTACACTGACACTGTCAGACTGGGAAGTGTATATTTTTGCATTTTGTATTATTTTCATTTTTTATTCAAAATACTAATATTACCGGTATGTAAATATTCAAATAATTAAACTAATAATTCCATTAACCGAAATTCGCCTGAATAATGTGTATGGGCAGCAGTGATTAACGTAGAGAAAATCATCAGCCACAATCTGCAACTCCCATGACCTTTATGAGTCACAGTATGACCTATTGTAGTGAAGCATATTGTTTGCTTATTAAAAACCAATAGATTCAGTACAATTTACCAATTGGTTAAAATCAAAAGTTTATTTAAAAAAAAAAAAAATGTTTTAAACCAGTGGTTTTAGACACAATGGTTAAAACCACGCCACCCTGAGGGGCTCCCCCCCCCAATATAAATCAATGTTTTGTAAAAATTTGAATAATAACATATCAAAATATACCTACTATATATATTAATTAAATGAAATAAATTAGTAAAGAATTAAAAAAGTTAATGATTTAAAAAAAAAAAAGTTAAAAATTGTTTGCCTAAAAAAAATTGTAATTTAAACCTCAGTTTTTAAAAAATCAGTAACTTTTTTTCAGTTATTTACAAATTTGTTTCATTTTTTTTCCTCGAACTTCCATTATGATATACAGTATGTTGTTAAATTTTAGATTTAAATGTGCAACATTTATAATTTCTAAAATAATCCATTTTAAACGATTTTGCAATGTCACTGTTTCTTCATACTTAAGTAATAGAGTGGGTGTATTAGTGTTTGCAGAGTAAGGACATTTAAGAAATTGACTTTTTAAAACTAAACATCTTTCATTTTTGACCCAAACAATTACAGTTTTGTTTTTGCTCATTTACATAATAAACAGTTGCTTGTACATTTCAAAATTGTAGCAACTTTGACATAATTAAAAAAACACCCTCTCTCCCCGCCTCCCAACCCCCCAATACAACTCATAATTCGTCAGTGTGACTCCCCCCCCCCCTCTTCCAAATACCCTGTGTTTTTAAAAATGAGGGCCTAATTATACTCCCCCACACCCACATAAACAAATTCCATTCCACTCTTCTCATCTTATGCAAAAAAAAAATCTACCTCGATGATGATGACGATGATGATTATGATGACATAACAATTAAATCAGCTAATTAATATGCAGACAGACGTCAAGCCATCGACACACACAAGAAAAAATTCAATTTTCTAATTTTCTATTTTTTTAAAAAAAAAAGTTAGAAATAGAAGGAGGCTGCCCAGGCCACCCTATAGTGTGTTGTGTGGGTGGTTGGTGCAGCTGCACAACACCCCCCCCCCCAAACCTTTGAAAATTACACACACAAAAAATGGCTCCAAAATATAATCAAGAATCAGGGTCCCAAAATAATATTCTAATCAAAACCTTGGGGCCACCTCCGTCATTGCAATGACCCACGCACTGAAACAACAATTATAAATAAAAAATAATATATAAAAGATTACGAAGAAATCGTTACCTTCTTCATCATCATCACCACCATCGACATTTTTCTTGTTCTGGGTGTGTCTTAAACTAACTAAGCATTATAATAATTATTCCTGTCTTGTTACATTTCACCTTTCATTCTCCTCTCTCTCTCTCTCTCTCTCTCTCTCTCTCTCTCTCTCTCTCTCTCTCTCTCTCTCTCTCCTAATAATAAAACTTAAAATGATAAATGAATAAGATTTTCTCCATTTTAAACATGAAAACGGGGTGGTGGAGTTAAGGAGGAGGACACACACACACAGTCAGTCAGTCAGTCCCAACAATAAGTTATTTTGCATAATAACTAGCCAATTTGCAAAACAACCAATTCGCCAAGTAAAACCTTCAATAAATTGATCAGACTTTTAAAAATTAATGGCAGCAACAATAATGTAGCATAGCATTTCTAGTGCGCCATGTTCCACAATGTATATAGTAACCAAAATTGATGATCATTGTTGTGCACACATTGCACACCAGACATAAAAAAAACCATAAATGCAAATTGCTTAGAAAAACTAGTCAATTTAGAAAATGACGTCCATCTTACGATCTTGATTGGTTTTTTTTTTCTTCTGATGTAGGTAGGCAATTCTACTAAATGCTGTTTTAATGTGCAGATTTTACTTATACCTTGTATACAGTACACACATGAGTTAAATAAATTCAAATTAAAAGTGTTTAGGGTGAATTATACGGAATCCAGTTAAGGACATAAACACCAAATAAAAATTGACTTTATTATTAAAATTTTAAATTGAAATACTAAATCAATATTTTAATGTCAATAGTTTATATAAATCATATTTAAAAGTATTAACTTAATATTTTCAGATTATTAACTGAATAAATTGAATTCGACATATTGTTTGTTTGCCCTTCACAGGGCTCTGTAGAACTAAGTATAAGGCATTTAAATGCATTTAAATTATCCAGGGTGTACTAGGTATAAGACAGAATTGATGATTTTGTACAATAACCAGTAATTGTGCAAAATGGCTGATTTTAAACTTAATTTATATTGTGAAATTAAAAACTAGAATAAGAAAAAGAAAAAAAGTAACTCAAGAGATAGGAAAGAAGAAAGATGAATGCGAGAAAGAAAAAAAAATTCCAAAGTAGAAAACTTCATTAATATATTATTTAAAAACGTGATGAGACAGATTGACTGAAAGATTTTTTTCTTCTTCTAATTCTCTATGTGTCTCTCTCCTTTTTTTTCTAGTAACAGACAGAAAAAGACAGACAACAAAAACAAATAACATTTAAAACTTCATTAAGTGTATATTTAAAAGGTGCTTCATCACTACCCAGTAGTGATGAGCAATAAGGTTTACAACAAGAAAAAAAAATCCAATGAGCAAAAAAAAAACAAAACCAGCACAGCCCACCACCTCCTTCCTTCCATTTCAATTCTTTGCTTTAGCTTCAAGCTGCCTTCTTTCTGCTTGCTGTTGTCGCTTGTTTTTTGCTTTAAAAAACAAAACAAATAATAACTGCAAGCTGAAGTAAAGAACAAGGAGGGGGGAGGGGCGACGATGAGCAAAAATAATCTGGACACCATCTCTGACCAAAAAAGTAATGAATTTTATTTAAACAAGCTTAATAATCATTCATTGCTCTTGACTTCTCATCTGTATCGATTCAGACGATTTTATCATTATCAAAAATCATCTCTCTCTCTCTCCCCCTCCCCTCCCCACACCCACCCCCTAATCACACAACAGAAATGTTCTTTTTTTTTTCTTCTTTTGTTTTAAGTTTTAACTAAGTAAAACAGACAATCAAACAATCTGGCAACATTGGCTTTTTTTTTTTAACTATATTCATCAAGATTCAACTGTTTTCAGGATGATTTTTTGGTAGCAACTGCAATATTCAAGCACTTGACAGTTTGTTGCAGAAATGTATTATTATAACACCTTAGTATGACACGCCAACAGTTTTGTAAAATACACACAAAAACATACTGGGGACCATCAGTAACAATGATCTAAAATGGACATCTCATTTGTTACAAGTACATTTTAGCAACAATTGTCCTCAACAACTGTTACATCTTCAACAGCAGTTAAGTCAACCAATGCCAACCATTATTTCTTGAAAAAAAAACAGACTTTCTTTCATTCCTAACTGTCAACAGTCACCACCAATATGGGGGGGGGGGGGGGGGGTCCGCCTGAATTTCAAATAAAAACATGAAGCAAATCCATTCTAATTCACGCTTAAGGAACTACCTTACAAGAACTTAAGGTATCATATTCTTAAGATGGCTCCGAATCCTAAAAGGTTCTCAAACCCCTCGAATCCTTCATATAAGAATCCTAAATTATTCATTAAGAAGATACATTAAATGAAATAATATTAAATATTAAATTATTAATAATAAAAAAAATAAGTGTGGTACTCAGGGTCGCCACAAGGTGATGATATTGGTGATCCGGATACCACCGAAATTGCAACAATCGCCGGTTTTTTTTTTGTTAGTGAACGCTTTTATTGGACTACAATGGAGTTCAAACTAATTTTACCAAAGTTTTTAATTATTCGAAAGATTCGAAAGACGAAAAAAGTGCAAAGATTCGAGTTTTCGAATCTCGAATCTTTTTCAAGATTCGCGGGGCTTCGAGGATTCAAATGGCCCCCCATCCCTAGTTAATTCTTTTAAGTTATACTTCTAAAAAGTTTCAACAAAAGTTGTTATTTCACAATTGAATAGTGAGTGAATGGTTAAGTGGGTTTACAATTTAAAAAATTGTAATGTTTTTATTCAAAGCAATGAATGTGGATTTGACCCTGAGGTGGTTGATGGTTCGCCCCTCTTGATTGTCAAGTGTCACAAGACTCTCTCAAATATTATTTCGAAGAAAAGTTTCCACTGACAAATACATGATACTGGTGTCAAAATGAATGACTGTTTTAGTTTGCTTGAGGGCCACACATAACATTCTAACCATATTCTTTAGGTCCAATGGACACACACACACACATCCTGATCACCTGCTATATACAACACAACAAAAATGTCAACATTTTCAATTGTCTACATTTTGAATGTTTTATCTCCCGTTTTTTTTTGTGTCTCTCTCTTCAGAATAACATATTATTAGCTAGAGGCTCTCTCATCATAATCTAGCCTCTCTACATATATATATTAATCTATAACTTGTTGCAATTTTTAAAGAACCAAATTAACTAAAAAAGTAAACGCCCAAAACACACACACTGCTAATATAAAGTTTTGTAATTTATGAAAAATAAAATATCTATATATATATAATGTTACATACAACAAGTTCTCGCCAAGAATGTCTCCATCATAAGATTTTGTTTTTTAATATCCAATTCCAGTTTTGTTCCTATTACATTTATTATACAATTGACTCTTAAAAGAGAGACACTGTGTAAAAAATAATAACACCTTTCGTGACCCTTATGTATAAATATAAAATATTTATTTTAAAACCTCAATTAAGCATAACAATCACGTATAATTTGAGAGAGAATAAAAAAGTAGCAACAAAAACAGCACCCATAAAGATGAAGTATTTTTTTTAAAAAAAAATAAGATGCTAACAAGTTGTAATAATAATAATAATGAGACCCCTTTTAAATGAGAATTCATCTAAAAAAAATTGACCCCTTCTTCTCATAAAAAACGAAGGTTCATTAAAAACACGAAATCTATTGATGATCTATTGAAAAAAGGGTTCTCTCTCTTTCTCTCTCTTTTTCTTTCTTTCTCTCTCTCTCTCTCTCTTTCTTATGTATGACCTCAAAAATATAAAAGAAATCTCATTTTAACAAAAATTGGATGGAGACGATACTCGATTATGATGATCATAATCTATGATAAAAAGAGGTGAAAACCATTTTTTTGTTTTTAACTTTCTTGCAACCCTATATAACCAGTTTTTAATACATGTTTGTGTGTATTCAAAGGGGTATTATATATAATTCAGGTGTGTTCCAGTTGGAACGATTCTAACTGAAACGACACTAAAGGGTTGGAGGTAGAGGCTAGCATTAATGTGAAGTTAGCAGCTAAATGGCAAAAAAAAATCATAATATGCAATCGTAGCAGAATGGAGCGCATAAAAAATTAATTTTATTGAAATAAGATTATTTTAACACTTTTTGAGATAAATTAGCAATATTTTCAATCTCATTTCTGCATTTGTTAAATTATTTTTGCATTCCGTTCCGCTTTCTGTAGTCTGCTAACTCGGGATAGAAATCCAATTGTGTTCAATTATAGTATGAATGACACTATTCTTCGGAGTGTCAAGTGTTATAAGTACTTGGGGGTTACAATGACAGATGACCTTTCTTGGAAAAAAACACATTGATGGTGTTACTGGGAAAGCTCTACAAATGCTTCATTTCAGTCAAAGAACATTGGGCACCTGCCCAGCACAAGTTAAAACTATTGCCTATCAAGGCCTCGGCCTCATCTTGAGTCTTGCTGCAGTGTATGGAATCCTCACTCTGTCACACACTCATTCAGTTGAAATGGTTCAGCATAAGGCAGCTAGATTTGTTTGTGGCAGGCACAAATTTACAGATAGTGTTACTGAGATGCTGTCAGTGCTACAATGGCATAGTTTGGCACATCACAGGGCTGAGTTAAGTTTGAAATTCCTTGGAAAAATTACACGTGGTGATTGTCCTAAACTGCAGTCCAGTGATATTCATAAAGCACTATACATTGGCAGGGCTGACCACTCTTTAAGACAAATTAGGAAGATTTTTGCTAAAGACAGATTCATATTATTGGTCTTTTTTCCCTAGAGTTATAAGACAATGGAACTCTCTTCCTGAGGAAGAAGTGGTGAATGGGGATAATTTTGTTTTGTGGGATTGACATTTGTATATTCATTTTGTTTTTATATATGTGAATGTATATGTGCTTGACAATGCTTAATGCTGCATATGGACTTTTATGTCCCTCTGCCATAGGCCTATTTGGCTGATAGCAGAGTACTAATTGTAATTGTAAAAAAAATTTCATAATATGCTTTTTTTTTTGTTAATTAACCGCTGATTATATATAGTTTATATATTTTTTTCGCTACCTCCAACGTCACTGTTAGCCTCCCCTTCCAACCGTTGTCGTCGTCCCAGTTAGAATCATCCCAAATGAATGAAAAAAACACTCCCACAGCCTCAATCTAACAAAAAATCACCAGTTTTGATTTTATCCCTCTTTCAAATCTATAAATGTGTATATCACCCATGTTTTTTGGTTTTGGCATCAAAAGTTTTGCTTTGCCAAAATATATTATAAATTGCAATCCCAACCCACCCCCTCTCTATATTTTATTTTGTACAACAACAAAAAAATGGAGGAGGTGAATTGCAATTAGCCATAATTTAATATATTTTCATTAATTAGACACCTCGTGTAATGATGGACAGAAGAAAAAAGAGCAAACAAAAAAGGAACAAAAGAAAAACTAGAAATATATAATTTGTATGTGTCTGGGGGGGGGGGGGGGGGGGGGGGGGATGATGATGATGGAAATACAAAAACGGATCTAAATGGAATGTAATATTGGAGATTATTTCTCACGATCTACATTATATTTTTTGTTATTTTAGATAACAAAAAAAAAACTGCTAGAATAGAACAAGGACTTTCTATATTATTTTAGGTTCAAAATCATGATACATTCATTAAAACAAAATTTTGGAATATATTCAACTACTTTATTGGAACATTTTTGCCTTCTGGATAAAAAGAATGAAAGAATTTCAGTTGCTCTCTCTCTCTCTCTCTCTCTCTCTCTCTCTCTCTCTCTCTCTCTCCAAAACTAGAACCAGAAAAAATTCAACCTGTAGTAGCCCTTGAAAGGGGGGGGGGGGTCACATGACCCCATAGGCCACGACCCAGTTATCAAATCAAAACCAAGATTTTTTTACGAACTATATTTTTGATTCAGAAGTTATTTCTAGAATTTCACAGTTTGTTATAAAATTTTAAGTGATTTTTTTGTACTCTTCTAGTTTTTTTTAAAAAAAACCACAGAAAAATAGAAGAATTTAATAAGGTAAAAAGTAAATTCCACTTTAAGATGGTTTTCATTATGAACAGCATTATCGAACTATTGATTATTCTGTATTTCAGGAGCGAAATTGATAGAAACTAGAAAGGTAGCTTTAACTACATATACTTTATGACTGGCAAAATAAGCATTTTAAAGTTGGGTCATTTTTAAACTCGCATAAAAAGCTTATTTGGAAAGATATGCATGTGAAAATATCCTTAAGTCATTGAGCTACCCTTCTAGTTTCTAAAACACATTCAAGTTCCTCCTCAATTTGCACCTGAATGACAGAACAATCTGTGTTCGAGAGGCCTCGTTTACACTTCAAAAACCACCTTAAAAGAGCAACTGCCATAAATGTCATTGTTGTTGCCGATTAAAGTTAACAAATCTGGCAAACAGTTTAGACCAGTTCCACACGATGCCTACATTTGCTACATTTGCCTCTACAAAGAGTTCAAGCTGACAAATATGTGTTAAACTGGCTTTTTAGACTTATTACATGCTTGTTTTTTTTTTGTTAAAAAAAGTATTGTTGTTCTGACTCATAGTCATAAGTTATAAAAAGTACACCTTGGAAAAAGACTTCCCCTGTTTTCTGTGTCTCCTAATATGTTGCAATTACTACTTGTGTCATTTTAACATGTACTGCATGCTTGTAAGTTACCAACTGTCATAACTCATAACAATTTACTCTTATGACACAAGACTATATCACATGTTAGCCTAAAATGCGAAAATAGGTTATGTACAGCTACCTCAACATAAGATGAAACTTGTGACGTCAGAGGGGTTGACAAACAAAATTAGGATTGTATCATTTTGTCGGATTAAAAAAAGAATTGATAAGAAACACTACAGGAACCATTTTGTTTCAACTGTTGAGAAGGTTTTGTATCTTATTATAGTTTTTTCTATATTAGATAAAAATTCACTAAATGACACAATCCTAAATTTCACAATCAACCACTCTGACGTCACAAGCTTCATGTTAAGACGAGGCAACTGTAGATATCATAAATAGCCGGAATCAGAATATAATAGTTTTTCTCACAAGTAATAAGTCAAATATTGCTGTGAATCTTGCACAGTTTCTTGCAAAACACGAAGATCAACGTTTTCTGTAAGACAGTGTAGTGTGTTGTGCAAGAAACCACTTTTAATTCTTGCAAGAGTATTATCACACTGGTAATTGCAATTAATTCAAAGATGCATTCATTGCAGTGAATCAATCAATTGCTTTAAATATTTGCCAATGTGATCAAGCCGCTTCAAACTCAATTCGGAAATAAACTGCAATGTAGTAGTGACTTAGACAAGAGGGGGGAGGTCTTTTCTCACCAAAAATGTTACAGTATCATTCCAATTATGACTGATTTCAGTGGGAGTGGGAGGAGTCCTAATACAAAATAATATTTAATTCACCAATCTGCACACCTTTCCAAATGAATTTATTCAGGTAGGCCTTACCCAATAAAAAAAGGCAAAAATGAAAAAAACTAAAATAAAAGCCTCTTGACATCTGTTAGAATTATTTGAAAGAACAAAACAAAAAAAAATATGTAACAATACAAAATGGTACATAAAAATATTATAAAAATGGATGTAGAGATAAAAATCAGAAAAAACTAAAAGAATTTTATAATGATACTGAACGGAAATATGACAGAGAATTTCTTTTTGTATTTCTCTCTTTCCCCCTCGTAACTCTCAATTGAAGTCTGCCATTAAAAATGGCAAATATGTTTTATGTACACATTAACAACAAAAAAAAAATTTCAATGATACATAATAGAGCAAATAAAAAAGCTACAAGAAAAATGTGTTAAGTCATTGAAACATTAGTAAGCTATAGAGTTGAAGGGGCTTTTGAGAGAGAGAGAGAGAGAAAAAAAAAATGCCTTGCAAAGGGCCATTTTTATAAATTGGAAAGATATTCTCTCCCCCTCCCCCTAATGTTTAAATAAATGTTTAAGAATCTATCTACCTTTAAAAAAAACCACCTGAAAATGGAGAGAAAGAGAAGAAAAACCTCTCGAAATTGTAACTAACTCATCAATTGAATGAAATCTTTACCTTTTACTAAGTGACACATTACAAATGGCCCTTTCCTCCCCTCTCTCTTTTCTGCAATTGAGGTACCAACTGTACAAACATAAAAATATACCAAACACAATGGGGACTTTTTTTAAAGTTGCCCCCAAACTTTCAGAAATGAAAAAAAAAAACCAACAACATTTAAAAACGCCCACAAATCTTCTAAGTTATTATAACTTTGACCATGTTTTAATTTGAAAAATCCACAAACACACTAACAAAACATTACCATAATTCTCTCTTAAAAGATAATTGAAATGAAAGTTTGTAAAATAAAAAATACCAAATTCCTGTTACTCATAAAACTCATCATTATCATCTTTAAAAAAATACACATTTATTTATGGATTAAGAATAAAATCTTCAAAAACCTAATGTAGTAGTATATTATAATATAATGTATATAATAGTACTTTAGTAGTTTATTAGAAATTCAAGGTTTCTTTCTTCTTCTTCTTCTTAACCATTTTTCTTTTTTCAAATATTTTACACCCTCCTCCTCCACCTCCTCCTCTCCTTCCTTCCTTCCCTCACTTCAATTCTAATAAATGAGACTAACTTCAGCACAATAAAAACTGTAAATCAAAAGTAATTTACGACAGTAATTTATAATTCGTTATATGTTATGTTGTTCTTCTTAGCGGGGGGGGGGGGAACTTTTTATTTTATATTATTATATATGTTATATATATGTACATATATATAATATAATATAAAGAGAGAGAGAGAGAGAGAGAACTGGATTAATTAAAACAACGGCTGCTTTTTACTAGATGTAATCACATTTTTTTTTTCCGAAGTCAAACCTTAAAAATCAGTTGTTGTTTGAGGTTCAGACACAAATAAAATTGAGAAAAAAAAAAAGAGAGAAAAACAACGACGTTTAAAAGACATTAAGTAAACGATGCAAATTTATTGATTTTGCAGTAAATTAGACTCTGTAAGAGATAGTGAGTTTCATTTGTTTGTTGTTTCATACTTTTAAACCCATTTGTCTTATTATTTTACTATATATGTATTAATATGAAAAGCATTTGAATATAATATCTGCAATCAAACCACTGGCTCGCGAGCCAATTTTTTTCTATAGAATATCCAATCAGTCAACAAGTTTCAATTTACAGGGTGTGTTTGTATTCTAAAAACAAATAAATATTGAAAAAATTACGTTTTTTGGTACAAGCTCTTTTATTTCTAGTAAGACATGTTGTTCGTTTTTATTTTGTTGAAAAAGTACGTTATTTAAGGTATCCTCCCCTCCTATAACGGCGAATCCTGGACAGAGTCATTCGAAGATCCTCCGTCAAAATTTGTTAGATTAACAGGTCCCACTAGTACCAAAGTTTTGTTTTTGCGTATAGTGTCTGTAAATTGTTTGTAAACTGTTTCCAAACAAAGTATTGCATCCACACTTAATTTTTCTTCAGAATGTCAGTCAGTGATAATAGTGCAGTAGCAACATGTGGCAACGGTTTCAGTAATGGCGACAAGGAGAAGATAAAACGACGGTGGTGATGATGGTTGAGAACGCTTTTATAATTTGTAGAACTGACGTTCCATAAAGTTGGCATGATGGGAAGAAGCAATTCAATGAGCAGTTAGTTTTCCTTGTAGACCACATGATAACCAGAGTAGCCAGCTAACTGAACACTGTGAACAGTGTATGTAGAACTCTGGCCTATCTCTAAACTAAACTTTTGGAATTGGATCACCATTCACATGTTTGCAAACATGTCCAGATATACATTGTTTCTGAAACTTTCGGTTTGTTATTTTCCATTCAGAATGGAAAACAGACAACAGCAAATATTGTTTGCAAACAAAGGAAAACAGACATAAAATAACTTAATTTTCTTTGTCTTCTTTGTTTCTAATATGTGGTCTCTACTAACCTTATATGAAGTAACTAATGATTCACGAAATAACATCTAGATACTTGAAAAATTATAATTTTGTTCATTTCTTTCCAATTCAGTGATTAATACTGATTGTGATTAGTATAAATATTTGAAATTTGAAGAAAAATATTTATATGTTTAAATTTCAATAAATATTTACAAAAAATGTGTATTTAAATGTTTTCCAAAATATGTAAAATATGTATTTATAAATGTAGTTTATTCAATTCCTAAAATTCTGAAATAGATGGATATTAAATTTGGGCATTATAGCTGAATGTATTTGGAATGTTTTTTTATAGAATTCCGCCCTCTGGTAAAGGTAAGGTTTAGGAAAGCATTTTGCAGACATTGCAGTTTGCGAAAAGAGATTGAGAACCAATTGCAAAGAAAAGAATCCACTTTCTAGATAAATATATATTTCAATATTATATTATATATATATATGAGAATCAGTTATGGGGGATCATCATTAAACTGGTAGACAAGGTCAAGTTATAATAGGTTACCACCATAACCCTACTTTTAAGCACAATCTTTCATAATGTAACATTGTAAGAACCACCACCACCACCACCCCCTCCCCCTCTTTATAATATGCAACCTGTTCGAAAAAAATGCATTTACTTAAAATAGTTAAATCCACCAACCATTTTTAATACAGAAAATAAAACCACCACCACCACCACCACCTATCACCCTTCTAGTCCCATTGTCAACTGAAAATAATTGTAAAGCCAACCAAAAAAAATATTCAAAGAGTAATAATAATAAGATTGAAACCTCTGAGGAGAACGATGAGACAGAAGGATTAAAAATGCAAAAGGGGTGAGAATATAGAAATAAAACCTGATACAAGATAAGAAAAATGGAAGAAGGGAGTTTTGGAAGAAGAAGAAGAAGAAAAAACTTCCAATGTTTGACACACAAAGGATTAAACGAGGTGAACATATCATATTTTCGATATGAGGAATGTCTTTTTAGAGTTTGTTTGATATGGAATGATATAAAAGGAAAGAAGAAAAAAAAAGTGTTCCCCCACCTTTTTACTGTTATGTTGACGGACTGACTATAAAGGGGGCCACAAATGTGTGTGTATGTAATATAAAGAGAAAGGACTAGACCCTGGCTGTATGAGAAATATAATTCAAATAAATCAAATATCATTTGCTTCTCTTATGTCAGAATGTATTTCTTTTTTATTCTCCATGCTGTTTGCACTTTATGAAACTTTTTCTTTTTACAGGTGAGAAACTTTACTTTCATTTTTTCAAAATGCTCCTTAAAGTAACCAGTCAACTTTTACTTCAGGAACGTTTTGAGCAAATAAAAGTTGAGCTACATTTCAGCTATTTAACGCCCCAATCACACACAAGCAACTTTTCATTAACTTTAACCACATATCACACTTCAGATGAAACTTTGATGCAATACAACTTGCAATGTGACATGCAACTTCTTTGTTTATAGTGTGACATGACATGCAACTTGATAAAACTTTCTTTTCAACTAAGTGTATAAGGCCTCAAGAGTTACACACAGTTGCACATGCTCATCTTTTGAAAGACTTTTTATGAAACTTTCTGAGAGAAACAATTATTCAGGGTGTATGCCGGAAAGGACATCAAAACTGTGAATGAACTTCAGGTTTTTAAACTTCCTGTGGACACAAACGAAGTTTTGAAAACTTTATTGGAACTAGGTTGTAAAACTAGTTTCATGTGTGATATAGAAGTTTATTAAAGTTCAAGTTGCAAGTCACATCACAAGTTGCCTTGCCAGTTGAATTGCATCAAAAGTTGCTAGTGTGATAGGGGGCTTTGCAATGAGAAATGCAACTCAAAGAGTCTGTAGTGTGATTTATCATTCAACTTGATGAAATTTTCTTTCACCAAGTTAAATGCGTTCAACTTCTGATAACATTAACATCCTGGATAATCATCATTAGTGAACTTAGCTGTGTGATATTACCTAAATATTGCTGAGATTCTTGCATAACTGCTTGCAAACCCCCCCCCCCCCCCCCCCCCGAAGATCATCGTTTTTAACACAAGGGCTTTTAACAAGAAATCACTGCAAGTCTTAAAAGAAGTCTTGTTAAAAGCAACAATTGCATCATTTCTTACAGAAAATCATACTGTCTATACATACATACATATTATTTAAGTCTGCAAGAAACGAGACAAATATTGCTGTGAATTTTGCACAATGCCTTGCAAAATAATGAAGATGCACGTTTTTTTTTTTGCAATGCCAAGTGTACAACAAACCTATCAAGTCTTGCAAGACTTTGGTTTGGCTCAACATTTCCAATTACAATTTACTGCACAAAACATTTTAAATTTTAAGTTATGTGCTTTTTCTCTCTCTCACTCACTCTGTTTCGCCAACAACTTCAGATGCATTTATTTTCACTTCCTTCTTTTTTTTATGTGTACCAAACATTCCTTTTTATCTGGACATCAGTAATGATCAAGTAGGTTCTCTCGTAAACAACAAAATTAAGAACTTGCCATTTTCTTAAGAAGTTTAAACAGTTTATATTACATATATATACATGTACAGCTTAGGCCTTTAAATACAAACACACACAAGAATGTGTTTCTTTTATCCCTTTTATAAAAGAGAAATTTTCTCCCTTCTTTCTCTCTCTCTCTCTCTCT
Source organism: Brachycybe producta (assembly GCA_036925085.1). Lineage (NCBI taxonomy): Eukaryota > Metazoa > Arthropoda > Diplopoda > Playtdesmida > Andrognathidae > Brachycybe > Brachycybe producta. Next base: position 4,494,059 of record JAUPFP010000004.1, read on the forward strand.
CTCTCTCTCTCTCTCTCTCTCTCAGAGGTGTTCCAATTTGGTATCGAAACATTTCGTGTTCGACAATGGCTTTTTCTGCTACAAAAAGCCCTTTTAAATGCTTCTAGATATCGCCTCAAGTTCTATTATATACCCAAATGTATATAATGCTATAATATACAACACAAGGTCCACTTTTGATTTGGTCCGAAATCTTCTAAGCGAGGGACAGGTAGCAATTAGAACGTTTGATTAATGGTCGAATTGCCCTACCTTCATTTCTTCGAACAACAAGTATCCCTCATTAATTTTCTACCTTACTCTTCCCTCCTCCTCCTCCCCCCTTTAACATGTCCCTTATGGTCCAGCTGCGTTGATGTCCCGTGGGCAAGCACCAAAATTTCACTATACCAAGCGCATGATTGCACTGGACATCTCTATATACACTACTACTACTACTGACCAGTGACCAAACAATTTCTTTTTTCCATTGTTCCAAATCAAAGGCACCTTTCAATCATTTAGAGAAAAAAAAAAGGTCATCATCAAGACCAATGCTCTTTAACGTCAATCACCAATTTTACAATAATAAAAATACAACATGGTGGATTTTTGTGAATTTTAAAACCAAAATTGTAATTAGCCTACATTTTTGTTTAAATAGATTTGAAGTGATTTTTCTAAGCTAAAAAAACCCCCAACACCCAAATTCAATTAATTTCATATCATTTAAAGAATTCCCTAACACATTCCCCCCTTGGTGATTCCTTTTTCTGCCCATTTAGAAAAATAGAACAGTAAAAACAGAAACAAAATTCCCTACAGTATTATTATTATTACATTTTTATTTCCTTTTTGCCTTTTTTTTCTTCCAAAAATAAAAAGTCTTCAAACTTGTTTCTATCTCCACAATTGACTGGCGTCAACATAAAAGTTTTAAGTGCTCTTTACTAAGAAGTAAACTTAATTTTGACGCGATTTTCGTTTTCTACCATCTCTTTCTCTCTCTCTCTTTCTCTCTCTCTTTCTTTCTTTCTCTCCTCCATCAAAACACCGTTTTCTCATATAGATTACCCTCTTTTAAAAAAAGCTAGGGCGATATCAATTTACTAAAATTATATGGCGAAAAAAAAGCCTTTCTTTACTCAAATGATTCGCTTAAATTCCAAACATTTATGTCCATTACCTTATTCTCTTTATTTGAAATGGACGACGTCACACGGTCGCGCCACTAACTTTTAAACTAACACTAACCAGCATTCGCATTCATTAAAAATGCCATTTGCAATTTAACATATTCTAGAGTGCCACGACATTAGATCTATTAGGTGGCTCAACAGTAATGTTCAACTTTTTCTGTGCTCGTGCATGATGCTCGTACAAGCTTCTGGTTAAACAAAAAGACAGACAGGCATACACCACACCTACTGCCCAATACATTCTAAGCAAAACCGTTTGATTCGAATAAATTGGACCTACTACTACTACTACTACTACTACTACTATACTAGTATTGTAAACCTGTAATTAACAAATTCTATCATGTAAGACAGAAGAGAACAGTGTTGGTTTAAATTTGGTTAAAAGTTAAAACACATCCAACCAAAAACTAAAAAAATGAACCTGTCTACTCTTTAATATTGTCCTACAAAACAGATGTAGGAAGGCTAACAGCCAATCAATTTCCACTAAACAAATGAAGTGGTTATCAAAGTCAGATTTAATAGAAAGAAGAGAAAGAAAAAAACATTTGTAATTATTATTATTGATTGATTGATAAACTGGCTAAAGGCTTAATAGCCCGTGACGCGAGTGACTAATATAACTAGATGGTGCACACGTTATTAAAGCTACCTACCGTTTTCTAGGCAAAAAATGTAGATTGTAGAATGTGATAGTTTTGTTATTTGCAACACATGCTTCCAACAATATGCAGGTTGTTCAAAAAAATTATCTTTATAACTTTTATATATACTGTATATTAATATTACAGTTGTAAAGACAATTTTTTTAGATACCCTGTAGTTCATACATCACCTATGGCCACTTTAAAGCAGCGCAAAAAGCAATGCAATGTCACATGCCAGGTAAAATCACAACTGTGTATTGCTGTTAATGTAAAAAGAGTTGCTGCCAACTTTTGACTGTTGCTTGACACCAGCTCGAAATCTTACACCAGGTACAAATTAGGCCCATAGCAAATTAGGCAACAAAATGAGCTTGTAACCAGCAACAGTTCCCATAGACTGTTGCTGGTGATGTTACACTAGCTCCACTACTGCAGTTGCAGGCACCAAAATGGTAGCTTGCAACAGTAGCAGGTGGATGTTGCCTCTGCTCACCAGAGTGAGCAGAGGATACCAAATTTTGTAGTTGCCAGCTTACATCCTGGTATTTGGAGGTGTGGTTTCCTATTTTCATCATACAACTTCCTATAAAAATGATAAAAATGGCGCGATGTTTTGAAAATGGACAATTTATCATATGAAGGATAATAGAAAAATAGCAACATTGAAATAATGTTACTTCTGAATGGAAAACCCCACAACAAAAGTGAAAGTATCTGTGTGTAGATATTGAGTAATGCAACACAATGGTCTTTTCCAATTTGTAAAATCTTTGTACCTTAATTTTATATAAATTTTTGAAAGGGCCGTTTTTTACCAAAGGGAAACCAATGGAAAAAAACGATCAAAAACGCCTACTTAAACACACCTGTAAGATAATGGATCCTCAGCCCGTAATTCCATGTTTAGCTGATTAAAACATCCCCTGCTTTGTCTTCTTATCCATGCCATTGTTGGACCTCTGAAATTGTTTTTTTTTGGCATATCCTCATCAATTGCAGCCAACATAAGAAGTAAAGCCACTGTTTCATGCTCCATTTTGTATTTGGTTGCTAGCTACAAGCGAAGTTGCTACAAATTTGGTCTCCACAATTTACTTAGAGGTGTTTCCCATAACTGGCAACGATTTGTTTCTAGCAACCATTTAGTGGTCACATGATCACAGGTTTCAAGAGACTGTTGCTGGTTGCAAGCTTACATTGTTGCCTAATTTACGCCTGGCCTAAAGTGTTCTTTGTAAACGTATAAACTCTTAAGGTGAGTCGACATGATAGTAAAACATTACGTTGCGTGGTGAATGTAGAATTCGACACAACTATTGTTGACACAAATTCAAACGTTTTGCCAAGTAAATATTTTGCTGCACAAATCTCGCGAGGAATCGCGTGTTCGTGTTCTCGTCGTGCGTAGGAATGTGGCGAAACTTCTTGCGTGCGTTCTCGTATGCAGTGCCACACACGACTCCACACTTGTTAGCGCTTGCTCACATAAATTTTCGCGGAATGCAAAATATACAACGTACATTTTTACGTATGTGGGACCCAACCTTTAGAATATCTCATGTGTTTTAAGTTTTGACCACTTCTGAATTTATTTTTGTTACTAGAAAAAAAACTCAGAAAAGTTACAAAATTTTAACTAATTACTATATTGAGAGTCCAAATGGTGCCCAAAGGTACGTGACATCAGATTGTGTGTGAATTCGAACCAAAAAGAAAAAAGAGCCACCCATACAAAAATTATAAATAGAAATTGTGACAGCAAAATTCTATAATGATGATGATTTTTTTTTGCTTTACTTTTTCTTTCTAAGAAATATATAAGTTAATCTCTGTTTAAAATAGAGGCTAAGGAAGAGATGAGTGTGGATGGTATAGGATGATTATGTGTGTGTGTGATGGTGATTGACCAAATAAGGAATGAAACCACACACACACACACCATGTATTTATTTACTTCCATTATATTTTAGTAAGTATACCAATATAGTTAAGTCATATGCTAACCCTATATATATTATTGTATGCTATGCAGAATACTATAAATATACATTTTTTGCTTTTTTAAACTAGAAGAACGCATATAACCATAATTTATAACCACCGTATGGATATATTATATAAAGAAAGAAAAAAAATATCATGAAATATGTTAGTTTCTCTGTGGTCTACCATACAAAATGTTTATGCAACCTCCTCTATCCCCACCCCCAACCCTCATATATTCCAGGCCCCCATGTCATACTAATACACGGTGTTTCAAAAATTATTAGTTATAAATAATGTAACTTTCATTCATTGTGACAGTCGCACGTGTGTATTGTAATACATGTCAACAATGTTTGTTGTGAGATTGTGCGCGTTCAGTTTCTAGGCGCTTTTGAAGAGAATTGAGGAGGTAGCTTAGCTGCTTATATGCCCATATATAAGAAGAAACTACACAACTGAATTACTAATATAAAATATTTTTTTTTAGATTTGGTAAATGTAAGCTTCTCATATATACATCGCAACTTAGCATAATGGAGCAGCTTCGAAAGTGCTAAGGCTTTGGTTTACATGTATATTCCCCTTGCTAAGCAGCCTGCGAAAGCTTCAAAAATTACGTCAGAGCTTCAGGTTTTTGCCTTCGCCAGAGCATGAAGCTAGCTTTGAAATTGTTCAATTTTTCAAAGCTTAGCAATTCAAAGTACCAATCAGAAAATAGATACACAAATGAGGTGAACAAGTCACGCCTTTTTTCTTCCAGAATGGGAAGGGTTCTATTGTTTTATATGTATATATTGTATAAAGGTTACAAAATAACGTAAACCTTGCAAGACCACATATGTATCTATAAACAAGCTAAGCTTTGGGGAGCTCATTTTTACAAGCTTCAAAGCTTAGAAAATCTTAGCAAAGTTTGGAAGTCTATAAACCTACCCTAAGGGTGGTATAGGCTCAGCTAGGCAAGTGTTTTACTTAGAAGTGGCTCACTGTAGTTGTCAAAAAAATCATGATATTTTTAATTTCTTGATATTTTGATATATATGAAGCATCCATTTCGTGTAAATATCCATTACGCGAAATGAATATTCCCTAAGAAACAGAACGCATATACTTAAATAATGTACAAAAAAAAAAGTATTAAATATTTTATGTAAATCGATTTGAACTTCAATTAATAAAAGATGCATTATTAAAGTTTGAATCTGATGATGCAATTCTACTGAATTGGAATATCCGCATAATATTCTGACAGAAGTTAAAATTCTTCGCATAAAATCTGATATTTTTTTTTTCCATCCCAAGTTGCGACTAAAATTTATTTTGCTCCACAAACAAACCATCTTTTGAGCCACTTTGTATAGTCTCATTGTATGCCATGTGTTTGTAAAAAAAAATATGTGTGGCTCCCACGTTATACATTAAAAAAATTCATATTTTACATTTCCGTATAATCTATTAGAAGCACCTAATTTTTTTTTTAAAAAAAAGAAACAACGTTTTGTTGAACTTCATTAAGTATACAAATGAGATAACTTAAAACTTAAAGGGTCAAACTTGAACGTTAACCTCTTTCCAATAATGTATACATTATAATATAAGCGTAAACAAATGAATTATATATTTATTTGTTTTATGCACAAAATCGTTCTCAAGTATGTTTTTTTTAAAGACAAGACAAGAGAAGAAAAAGAAAAAAAAATACTTAATTCATAATTTCAGCTGTCAACTGCTTGTTAAAAATTGAAATCCCTTTAACAATTTAACAAAAATGACGAAATTTCACATAACAAATATGATTTTTTTTTTGTTCTCTCTATTGTAATTCGTTCTGCTTATTTTGTATGTTGTGTTTTTTTCTTCTCTCTCGTTACATTGCATTAGTTAGGGCTCTCAACAATCTTTGTTGGTGAGTTGAGTGTCACTTAAGTGAAACAAATGCAATGACAGCCTCTTGAGAGAGAGAGTGAGTCTTGATGCTCAAGTTCAGTGAATTTTAATTTGCCAAATTGGTCTGAACACAATCTACCTTTTAAGTGATTCCTTAAAAGAAAAAAGAGCCTATTGAAGATGAAGATGGAGAGAGAGAGAGAGAGAGAGAGAGAGAGAGAGAGAGAAAACTAACAAAAATATATCTCAACAGTTGCAGTATTTATCCATTTAAACGTCAATCACATTATCACAAACATTTACATGCAAAAAAGAAGACAAAAAATACCAAAGAGGTCGCTGAAATCTCACAAAATATCTTTTAAAGAGAGAAAAAAAAAATTAGCATATCCATTTTAAAATGTGGTAAAAAAAAATTAAAACCAAATATGTTATATAACATAATGGGCTTTCATGGTGATAATATATTGTGACGAACTAGTCCCTTCTTCCGTCTGGCTTTTGGTAAGGGCGGAAGGGAACGACATTTTGGTTCCTTTTTGTTGATTATTCATCATTTGGAGGTCGAGTATTTGCTGCTACTCTTGTAGTGATGATAATTAATCACTATTTTCCCACATATGAAACTGTCAACTTCAAAAAAATAGCCAACACCAAAGTACCAAACACACAACAGCAATTTTACAAGCAAATTTTGCTGCAAGAAATTAAAAAAAATGTTGCTGGTGAAGTGTGTCCAAGAAACCAACCGTCTGCAAATCTGAAGCAGCAATCACATTGGCAATATTTAAAGCAAGATTCACTGCAATCTGTCCTGAAAATTAATTGCAATTGCCAGTGTGATAAATACTCGCAAAATACTTGCACATTCTCTTACAGAAAATGCACGTCATTGTTTTTTTGCAAGACATGATGCAAGTCTCACTATAATTGATTTAACTCATTTCTTGCAAGGAATCTTGCGAGAGAAATAGCCAATGTGATCAACCACTTTACAAGACAATTATGAACTTTGCAAAATACATTCTAATAGGAACGGTAGTAATACTCTTGCAAGATTCACTGCAGTAGGAAAATCGTCCAGTAAACATAGCCAACACCACTGCCCATTTTACACAAAATACCTGCAGTAATCACACTGCAATGTGACCCATGATGCATTTCAACCAAGTTATCAATTCTCAACATTTGTTACCCAGTCGCCAACAACGATTTCTAGACTTAACCATTTTAATTATTTTCCCTCATATCACTACAATAATAACAGGAATCACTTTCAAATTATCTTCATGACATTTTCAAACACTTCCTGAACAATTTCTTAAGAGCGATAATAGTAAACTTTAGCGCATTCTCAAATGTATCTTAAAGTTGGTATAGTCATGTGAGCTTCAAATGCCTGCTGGTAATGGCGCCTTTTATTATTTTTTTTTAAAAAAAAAGTGGCAACGGAAGAAGTTCTTGATACTCAAAAAGAAAAAAAAACCTCACAAATGGAATTCCACCTTCTATCAAAAAACATACCCATATCATATTTATTATGAAACACACACACACACATATCAACTTAATACTATTCTCGTCAACGGAAATGACTCAAGAAATAGACATTGTTTATAAATAAATAACATATTCATCCTTATTATGGATGCTACACACACACACACACACATGTGTTGTTTGGTTTTCTTTTTTTGGGTTCTTCATCTTCTTCTTCTTTTAAAATTACTGCAATTTAAACAAAATATCAGATCCAACTATTTAATGAGCTGTCATTTAAGGACCCAAGAGATGTTGTGATGTTTCACAGCAGCCACTTCCTGTCTCTCTCTATCTCTCTTTCTCTTTCTCTTTTAACTCAAATCTATGTTACACTAGTAAAAATTAGTTAACTAACTATTAATATAAAGTTCTGACATTGGGGCTCATATCAATGATATAGGTTATTTATTGGCCAGTGCGAGGCCTAAAACAAAGGGGTGGAGTCGATCAACTGAAACATATTTCCAAACCTAATAAATACACATGTAATCAATTTTAGTTGATTCATCATCATCATCATCCCTGAAAACCAAATAAACAAAAAATAGGACCAAATATAGAATCCAAAAAAACAAACAAAAAAGAATGAAATAATTTCAAAACAAAACTGGAAAGACAGGTTGACAACCAAAAAAAAAGAGATAAAAACAATTATTTATTTTCATTTTTCTTGTAGTATTTGGTGTTGAGCAGTTAATGAACACCAAAAACACCAAAAAAAACCTTCAAAGGGTTGTGGTTACCTTCACTTACATGTTTAATAATAATAATAATATATTAGTACTCTGATTTCAATAAATTTGAAATTTATTTAGACACAAAAAAAAGCTAGTTCAATAAAACAAATATTTATGACACATCAAAAACATCGATAAGATTCAATGAAATATCACCGCTTTCATATTTCAAATGAAACCAATTTTCAAAATTGTCGTATTTTTTTTTTGTTCTTTTGTTGTTTTGACGCCCTACTTCTTACCACCAAAAAAAAAAACTTACCAAATTTTAAATAAATTTCAGGCGTCTTCAATTCTTGTAGCAACAAACACACAATGAACAATTTTTATGTCATAAGAATATGTGTTAATTAAAAGATGATATAGAACTATATAATTCGTTGAATGATAAGTTATCATTAAACGAATTATAGTTCTACCTTTGCATTTTTGTTTCAGGATATAATGAAGCTGGGTTCAGATTTAGGCCCTTGGCACACACACATACACAGACCACTTTTGGTGGCTCGATGTCGACTGCAAAATGAAGTTTCAGGTGTGTGTGTGTGTGCTATATAGGCTTGCTAATAATTTTTTTATGGAAAGATTCGAAGTGGATCCGGTTTTGGCGACAACCCGACATTCCTTTTGCAGTCGAAATCGACCACCAAATGTGTTCCAACTCTTAAAAACTCTTTGAATCCAGTTAGTTGTTTAAAGCTCGTACTTTTTTTTTTTAAAAAAAAGTGTTCCTTAAACTAGGTTCAGATGATGAATGAACTTAAAGAGATAAAAAAAAGTGCCCATCCAAAGACAAGTAGAAACAAAAACTTGTATCGTCAGAATGAGCCAAACACACAAACAAGTAATATTTTTGTTAAGCGCAAAAAACCAGGAGAGAGATTGAGAGAAAGAAGGGGGCCAACAAATTTATTCGTTGTGGCTTACTTCCAATGAAATAAGTGAAGAAAAAAAACACTTCCCTCTGCAAAAAACGCTACAACTTCGAATGGGACAACCAAAAAAAAAAAAACGTTCGCCACCAAAACCACCATTGAATATGGCTGACTAACTAACACCCAGCACCACTAACCAACCCGCCGATCGAGAACTTTCAACAAACTTCCTTCCTATTTCTTCAGTCAAAACACACAGTCAAAAACCATCCCCCCCATTTCTTCTATTCCACCCCCCCCCCAAAAAAAACCCTCTTTCATTTGCAAGAGAGAGAGAGATCTTTTAGAAACTTCTCTGAATGATAAACACCATCTACTATTTACTTGTTAGTAAACAAATACCCACAAGGCAGCAGCAACACACAACTTAAGATGCAACAACAACAACAACAACAACAACAAAAAACTTGTTGTGTTTAAGCCTTACATAAAAAAATGACCACAAACGCAGAAGGGCATGTAATATTTTTGACACAATGTGTTTATAACAAACATGCTTATTATTTTCTCACGCATAAATTCAAACAAAAAAGTATAACATGTTCATTAGAAAAACATGAAAGCCTCCAACGGGTAAACAATTTTTATTTAAAAAAAAACCTAGCAGACATTATTATTTCAATTTATAATTTGCTGGTCAAAGAAAAACATTAATACGTAGCATTTTAATGATTTACAATGACAAGTTGGCTGCTGATTGTTCACAATTAAAAATCGCCTAAAAGCTGCGAGCACACAAGTTATGTTTAGGTTCAACTTGCTTATACTGCTGTATACCAAATGTAATAAATTGTTTTTGTCAAGAGTTATCACCAACTTTTAGGTTCATTCAAGTTCGTAAATAAAAGTGGAGGTGTTAAGATTAGTCTCAACTAGGCTTGCCACCTGTGGAGGACAGTCCTCCATTCAGAAGAACTGTCCTCCGGCCAGGACCGTTGTGTGGAGGACATGTTTGCCTTCGTGGAGGACGGTCCTGGTCAGATGACATTTCTTCCAAATAAGAGGACTGTCCTCCACAAAGGTGGCAAGCCTAATCTCAACAAAACATGCCTCTCATAATGCTTTTCTACAGTAAACTCTCGATTATCTGGACTAAATGGGAAAGGATTTGTGGGTCCAGATTACTGTAAATCCAGATATAATCCATAAATTCGCAAGTTTTTTTTTTACTTTAATTCTCTCCTTCACTATTGGTGGGTTAAAGTAAAAAAAAAACCGGTCCGGATTACCCGGAAGTCGGAATTTACCCGGTCCGGATTACCCGAAAGTCGGATTTTACCGAAATCCGGGTATTCAAGATTCTACTGCATAACTTTTTGACAGGACACCACTATGCTTGTATTCTTGAACGTTTACTATTACTAATTCCAGAAACTGTTCGCAACTCTCAGTCACTTAAGTAACTTCCTCTAAACCACCTACCAGAAGGACATGAACCAAATAAAAATTGACTTTAATTATTAATATTTTAAATTGAAATACTAAATCAATATTTTGTGTCATTTTATTAAATTTAAGTATTAACTTAATATTTTCAGATTATTAACTGAATAAATTGAATTCGACATATTGTTTGTTTGTCCTTCACAGGGCTCTGTAGAACACATTATTTAAATGCATTTAAATTATCAGGTGTGTGTGTAGTAGGTGCCTTGGCAAAGATCTCTCTAACATTACGGATCACTACTACTCTAAAATTTCAGATCATCTTTAAAGTTTTTTTTTTAATTTTCTCCTCCTTTTCCACCTTCTTCCTCCTCCTCATCTGTGATCATCAGAAGGCATCATCTGTCAACAGATTTAACATCATTTACTTCATCCAAAAATACCATCTTGCATCGTAAACATTTCTCTCTCTCTCTCTCTCTCTTTCTTTCTCTGCTACAGATTGTATCCATTAATGGGAGAAATGGAGAAAAAAGAAGAAGAATCGGAAGCAGTCTCGGCTCGAGCCATCATCTTCATCATCAACCTCCTCCTCCTCCCCCCAAAAACAACACACAATCTAACCAGCAGCATCCCAAAGAAACACAACTAAGATCTCTTTCTCCATATTCCCCCCCCCCCCTTCTTTTTTTCTCCCTTCAATTGTTGCTCATTTCTCTCTTTTTGTCTCAGATGGAAACCAGAAGATGATTGATCGCACATCCCATTACTACTAACAATTCACATGACTTTTTCTGTCTCTCTATATCTCTATAAATAGGAACCATATTAGAGAGAGAGACACAGTTCAAATAAAAAAAACATGAATTCTTTTAAAGTTTTAAGAACAGAAAAGAGAGAAAAAGTAATTTTGGTGAACTTTTTTTTTTAATTATTTTAAGCAAGATAGAGATGATGATGATGATGATAATGTTTGCACAAATCATTTCTTCCAACTACTTTTAAATCAAAAAACATACAAAATACATTGAACTTCAGATACAAAGTTTTGTTTCAAAAGTTCCAGAGAGATGATCTTCATGTCATTTTTTAAATTCTTGTGTGTATCTCTTCTCTACCTTGAGTATTATCCATCAAGAAATAGCCCACATTTTGTAAAATTCAATCAAACATCCACTGAATTCAACACGAAATGTTATGAATTTAATAATTCCCACCATATTAAAAAAAACGTTGCTTAGATGAAAGTTCAACTTAAAACGCACTATAAAAAGTCTAGGAAGAGTTTTTAAGCTTTTCGTAAAACGTCAATAAAAAAAAACATAAAAAACGGGGGGGGGGGGGGGGGGGGGGCATTTTCAAACTGAATTATAAAATGTTTATTTTTTAAGATATTTCCATGAAAAAACTTTTAACATAATCTTTTCCCATTCTAGTTTTTAAAACAATTTGAATTTTATTGTAATTCTGTTCCTAAAAAAAATGTTCGCTTAACGTTTTTTTTCATTCATATTTTACAACAACAACAACAACAAAGCCGTCAATGGAGCATAACAAGTGGCCAGTGGCAAGTGGCCAAATTATAATTTCCAAAAAGTCAAACCTGTACCTAATTGGTGTAACAATCATTACTCATTAGTAATTAGAAATATATGTATGTCTCTACCTGTAGACCAAGGTCCTTATGTTTTAGTCCCCACCCACCACACTATTAAGATACATAGAGAGAGACTTGCAAGTGTCATCGCCATACTTGTTTTATAATGAGTCATAGTTCTCTCTCTCTCTCTCTCTCTTGCTGTCTCGTTTGTTCTCTCTCTATATGTCTTTCTCTTTCTGTCTCTCTTGTTCTCTTTCTGTCTCTCTTGTTCTCTTTCTGTCTCTTTCTGTCTCTCTTGTTCTCTTTCTGTCTCTCTCTCTCTTTCTGTCTACCTCTCTTGCTGTCTCGTTCTCTCTCTATGTCTTTCTTCTCGTTCTGTCTCTCGTTCTCTCTATATCTTTCTCAGTCTCTCTGGTTGTTACTCGGCGAATTAATGAGGTGTCAAGGAGAAACGTAAAGATATTTTTATCCACACTTGGAATTTTTTTTTGGTCTATCTCTAAGTTTCTCCATATTAACTAACAACAACAAATAAAAACAAAAAAGAATAATGTGAAAAGCTTACAAAGAGAGATAGATAGAACGAGAGAAACAACGAACGACAAGAGAGACAGAAAGAAATAGGTAGAATGAGAGAAAGAGGGAGAGAACAAATCTCTCAAGTTCTCTCTCTCTCTCTCTTCTGAAAACGAGACACTTTTCAATAGAACAAACAGCTCTTTCGATAAGTCTCAATGTCTCAAACACACAAAAGTCACTTGACTCTCTTGTATGGTTTTCCACACGCACACATTCAACTGCATAGAAATGATACACTTTTTTTAAATAGAAAAAATTCATCTCATAATTAATTAAAAGAGATACTAACAGCTTTCTCTCTCTCTTTTTCCGTATATTGTAGGTCTTTCTATCTGCTAACGACTTAGAAAATAAAACACAAAAGCTATAGATCATCATCATCATCATCATCATCATCTGATGGTTGCCATGGTTACAAAAAAAGACCATCTTTTACAGCTTCACATACATGTCTCTCTTTCTGTAATGTGAAGTAAAATGAGTTGTTGTCTTTGTCTCCATGGCAACGATACATGAGAAGAGTCAAAGTCTAACAACTAACTGCCCACTAACTGAATACATGAGTAGTCAGCACTTACCGTCTCAAGTTACAATAAAAAATGAGATTTCAATTAGTTTCTTCTTCTCTTTATCTAAAAATAGAATTGTTAATTTCAAAAGATGATTTCAGATTTAGAGATGGTGGTGTGTGCCCTTAATCACGTCCCTCCTCCTCCTCCTCACCAAAAAGGGTTGCTGCTGCTGCTGTTGTGTAGTAGTGTAGTGTGAACATGTCCTCACTCACTCCACACTCCATGTAGAAACCCAGATTAAGAAAAACTCATTACTTGAACTTCATCTTAAACTCTCTAAGCAGGGTTTCAAATCCAGAAAACATTTATTCTGAAGGAATTCTTTGTTTCAATGTTTAAAAAAAAACCAGCAAAGAATGTTCAAGTTGAAGTTCAAAAGCACAAAGTTTAAATTAATTCACGAATTTAGACATTCATTTAAGATTGTCAACTAGGAATTACCAAAAAGATGATAACAAATTTGATGGCATTTTGCTGAATGCGAGGATGTTTTATGAACAGCTAACTCATTTTCGAACTTTTTGATTATTCTGTCTTTCAGTAGAGTAAAATTAAGAGAAACTAGAAAATGGTTTAGAAACTAGAAGGGTAGCTCAATCACTTCATGGTTGGATATCTTTTAAAGTTGTCATTTTCAAACTCGCATAAATAATGTTATCATCAACAATGATTAACGCCCTGAAGTGATTGAGCTTACCCTTCTAGTTTCTAAAAATATATTTAAGTTTCTCCTTATTTTTCAGCACCTGAATTACCAATCAAGATTTCTAGGATTCACTTTAAAAAAAGCTGCATTAAGAATAGGAGTGGAGTGGAGTGTGTGTGTGTGTGGGGGGGGGGGGTGTCATAATAAGAAAAAGATGATGGTTTTGTTAGGTTAGAATAATTATTTTGACGTCATTCAACAACAACACACAGCTTTTTTTGTTGTTGCTTCTCCCTAACTTAACATTTTCGAAGTGTTTACATTTTAGAAAACATACAAAATGAGATTCTAATTAGATTTTTCTCTTTCCATTTACTTTTCGCAGTCAGTTCAGTTAAACGACTCTCTTGTTTCAATCTTTCTTTCTTTCTCTCTCTCTCTCTTTCTCTCTGGAGTGAAATAGTTTATATTATTATTATATCAGAAGTGTTTGTGGATGGATAGACAGACAGACACAAGAGGCAATGAGATAGAGAGATTGAATGAGAATAGTTTTTCAAAAAAGACTAATTGCAATTTTATCAGTAGATTGCACTAGACTTATTACCATTCCAAGACTTTTGCTGAGTAATAATAATAATAATGTCGATTCGGATGGAAGAGAAAAAGGGATATTTAAGAAAGGGAAGAAGGAGGAGGCTCAGAGAAGGGAGAAAACAGGATTGGAAGAAAAGGGAAAGAAAAGTCTCTCTCTCTCTCTCTCTATTTCTTGATCGAAAAACTTTAAAATTGTTCGTGATTTCACGAGTGCGAAACACACATCGAGATGTTAATCATCATCAAGAAGAAAGAAAAAACAAATCACAATTAGAATATATGATGTAGTTAAGAGGTTAGACAACCTGAAATACGTCACCCACTTCATCATTAATATTTATTATTATTATTATTATTATTATTATTATTATTATTATTATAAATATAAGAGGGAGATGATGATGACGATGGCTAGTCAAACTCATAGGACCATGTCGCAAATCAGCAAAAGATTGATATCAGCTTCATAAAAGGGCATATTATTGAGTTACTATTTGAACTGTTGGTCCTTCTGAAACAGGGCTCACCATATCTGCTTGCAGAGTTAAGGTTAAAATTGCACATACGCTTTCTGTTTGCTTTAAAGCAAAGCTTTGCATTGCAGTATTGCTTTTTTTTTGTTCTGTTTTTCAGGTGCAAAATTAAAAAGAAACTCGAAAGTGTTTTAGAAACTAGAAGAGTAACTCAATCACTCATGTTGGATTATCTTTCAAAATAAGCTTTAAGAACATAAAATTTAATAAAATATTTCTGTTAAGCGTCGCCTGTTTAAAGTTGAAGGGCCATTTTCAAACACAAAAAGCTTTTTTTGAAAGATAACATGAAATAATCAAAGAGTTCATTCACAAGATGCATTTTACAATTTAAAAACCACATCTTAGAAAATCTGGATTGCCCTGAATTCTCAAGAATATAAATTTTAAACAACCAACTATAAACTTTAATGTACTTTAAACCACCTTAAAATTTTAATAAATAAAAGCGAGAGAAAAAAATAATAGGTTGAAAAAGAAGAAGAAAAAAAAATTTGAAAATTCTATATTGACAAGAAATATTTTCCAGCTCTTTCGTAACGCAAAAAAAAAGTACAATAGAAAAATCACACTGAAATGTTTTCAGAGAAAATACAACTGCACATATGTAATCAATTTTCATATTTACGCCTTATCACCAATCTGAACGGGAAAAAAAAAATTCATAATTTTTTCTCTTTTGTTTCTTTTCTAAGATTTCCTCTTCTGAAAAGAAAAGACACAAAACCAACATATCTTTAAAATTCCCCCACCCCCCCCCCCCCAACCTCACCTACCCTCCCTCCCCCAAACCGAATAAAAATCATCAAAAGGTAGTCAGTTTTTTTCTCTCTCTTTTTCTAAGACAATTTTTCTTTTATAATAATAATCATAACACGTGTAATATGGGCGACGTGTTGCCTTCTCCCATAGATATAATATATATCACTTCTCTTAAAATCTTATGGATGTGTCTAATACAAAATACCCCGTAACTAATCCATTATTTTGTGAGATCAAATCACTTCGAACATTCTCAAGCAATATTCCCTCTCTCTCTCTCTCTCTCTTCTAGTGTATAAAATATAAAAGGATCTCTCTCTCTCTCTCTCTCTCCCCCTCTTTATGATTTTTTTAATATATAATTGAACAGATCAAACTGTTAAAATGATATGGAATCATGACAACAAAATAAATATTAATTTAACACACACACCAAAAAAATCATGGGATAAAATTTCAAGAGTGCAAAAGTGCGCCTCCCCCCACCCTCCATACTAATATTTTTTTCTGTTAACATTGTCGAATTAATCGAACTTAGAAACTGAAGTAAGTCATATTAACTACTATTTTCAGACTAAACTACCTGATGGTCAAATGTGACCATACAGAGTGACCAGTGTCCACTCTTCAATTCAATTCAATTCAATTAGAAACACCTGCAATCAGCTTGAAAGCCATGTGGCAGGGGGGATTGCTTAATTTTCTTAATAGAAGGTTGACAAAGTAAAAGTCAATTTAGCTGTTGGGTAAATTGTAGCCATTGCTATTTTAATCTTTGTTAAGCCTTAGTATAGATCGGGTGATAATCGCCGGACACACGTATCCAGCGACTTGACAATATCTTCGTCGGACACAGCGACTTGTATCTGGATACATGTGGCCACTGGGGTCAAATCGAATTCAGTATCCGTTGTTTAGGTGTAGGAAGTGGGAAAGACAGTCACGGGGAAACACAGTAACAAGCAACACTCTTTGATTACAAGCCACCGGGTACTTTGGTGATGTTGCTTTGTATCTGCAAAGACGTCTCCAATCGTCATCGCTGACGACACTGTTTTTGGCGATTATCACCCGGTTTGTACTAGGGTTTTAAGAAATTACAAGTCGTAATAAAATTATGGCAATATTTATAATTTCATTTTAAATATCTTTTTTTTAATGAACTTTTCATGGCAGTTTGAAACGCGAAAATTAACATTTTCAAACTGACACTAAGTTCACATTTTCTCAGTTTTCTAGCTAAGCTACTAATCTGTCTTAAAATGAACCAAAAAAAAAACGAAATTGCTTCCAAAAATACAATTAGAAAACAGTTTTAACACCACAAACGGATAACACACAAGAATTAACACGAAAAATGGTTAAATAGTTTCCACTGTATTTGATTTCATTGGGGTTTTTAGGATTTAGAGACGTTGCGTTGAGCTTTTCACATTCTTGTTTTGCAGAGCGACATTTTATGTAAAAATGTCATCTATTCAAAAATGGAATTACTGATCAATATAAAACGAAATTGGTCTTAGTTTTGACAAGGAAAGCGTGTCCATATTTCTCAAAAGCGCTTAGAAAAGAACGCAACAGCAGCAGCCATTGTGTGTCACAGCAAACTCACTGCTAAATTAAAGCCTTCCCCCTCCCCCCTTTCCAAATATGAATGAAAGGACTTCTCCTTCTCTTAGTGGATCAACGACATAAAAACAAATAACATCCATCTAATGGGACAACAAATCAAATCACCAACAAAATCCAAAAAATCTAACCAAAAAAAAAAAAACTATTTTCATGGACACCTGTTTATTACCTTGTCCTATATCATGGCTAATAAATAATATTTATCAATTTATCTGGTAACAATTTGCAGCTGTCGACGTCAATTTGTAGTTTTTTTTTTGCAAACAAAAAAAAAATCCACCACCCACATCCCCCCCCCTCTTATCTCTCCCTATATAAGAAAGACATTTGAGTGAACACAGAAATAACAAAAAAAAATCCTCTTATGTCATTTTATTTATTTCAATTTCAGAGCTTAAGAAATCAGAATTTTCAATTAAAAACAATTCATTATTCTTAAACATATTCTGACTTTTATGCTAATTTCAACATGAAACAAGAATAAGCATCTCATACATTAAATACAGGGTGTTACCTTGTTACCTGTGTGTCCACTGGTCATGACTGACACATTTCATTTCTTTATTCATCGATTGTTCGCTTAACATTCCCCCTCCTTGAAGGAAGTGACGTCACGCTGAGCACTTTTCATGAAAACACCATTTCAGATTAGAGCCCTTTTTATTCAGGATAACAGTGGACAGTGGCTCATAAATGAGTAATATCTTCCAATATGGCGGTGGCTATAACATACGTGTATGTATCAATAGTCAGGCTAAGAAAGAGGAGGGTGGAAGGGGGGAGGCAGGTGGGCCAGTTGACATAGGCCTATGATTTTTAGGAGACTTCAACCTCGTTTTCACGATGATAGTTGTCACGATAGTTGCTGCCATGACAGCAGCAACTATCGCAAGAACTATCATCGTAAAAACCACATGATAGTCACTATCACACTGTTGCGATAGCACTATCACACTATCTCGTTTGACTAGATCGTTGATAGTACTGTCGCAATAGTAATGGTTGTTGAGTGACTGTTTGTAGGGAATTATCCACTTTGTAGGTAAATTTGGCTTCTGGAGGCACATAGAGGCAACACTGTTATTGACTCAATGATACCTGTGAAGTAGACGTCACACTGTCATGTGACAGAACAATCACGTTACTTCAAGACATGTAGACAGTTGCTATCGTGAAAGTGAACTATCACAACTTTCATGACAGCTACTCTCACAAAAGAACTATCGTCGTGAAATCGAGGCTTTCCTCATCCTGGTATTAAGCCTGTAAAGGCATTCCTAGAGGCAAAAGCTCAACAGAAACTTCTATAAAGTGATTTGTTTGCAGAAGTGTTTTCTTCTGAAAAGGTGCCATTTTCAGAAATTTCTGAAATAAAAAAACTCGGAAAATCCGGAATTATGAAAAAAAAACTGAATGTTTTTCTTTTTTGCTGAGCTCAGCAGCACAAAAGCATAAAAACAAAATGTGCAAACATTACTGTTGAGCAACAGTTAGCTCAGTGCTGAATGTAAGCAATTAAAAGAAACTAGAAAGTGTTTTAGAAACTAGAAAACTAGAAAGTGTTTTAGAAACTAGAAAACTAGAAAGTGTTTTAGAAACTAGAAAACTAGAAAGTGTTTTAGAAACTAGAAAACTAGAAAGTGTTTTAGAAACTAGAAAACTAGAAAGTGTTTTAGAAACTAGAAGGGAAGCGCAATCACTTCCAGAGTATTTTTATGTTGATATCTTTCAAAATAAAACTTTTTATAGACCAAAATTAAAAAGTCTGCTAGTTTTTTAAACTACATTGAAGTTTCTTTATATTTAGCAGCTAAAAGAGGCAGAAAAAAACAATCGAGTTCGAAAGGCGTTTTTCAATTAAAAACCATCTCAAGAAATTGTTATAGCAATAAGTTTAGCAATTACTCTCGAAGCCCCACACAAAAAAAAATGAACTTCCAATTCTTCAACCAGCTCAATCAATGAGGACAAAAATCACCAAAAAATAAAAAAAGAGCAAAACGAGCAGAAAATAATGAGAAAAAAGATAAAACGATCTTAAAAAGTAACAAAAAATGTATTTTTGTTCCTTGAAGAAAGTAAGATTGTTACAGTTTTAAATCACTTAACGGTGGGGACTGACAGGCGTGGCCACTTTGTCAAAGGGACACACAAAAAGCCCCCAAATGTTACAATATGAGATTTCTCTCTCTCTCTCCCCACCGAAAATTTCTTCTTCTTTCCTTTTACAGAAGGAGAATAAACGGTTTTTCCACGAATTTTCTCTTGTGTTTGTTAGTACACGTGTTATATATAAAAAGACCCATCCTCAGCTGTCCCCCTTTAATCAAACTTTTCAAAAGAAACTCATAAAACCCAATGGAACTAACTAGTTCAACCACCCAACCAACCCACATTTTTATACTGATTGTGGATGGTTTTCTATGAGATTCTTTCTCTCTCTCTCTCTCTACAAGAGACAGCCATGTTTTTTTTACTATTCTTGATCGCCATTTTAATTCTCTTGTCTCCCTTTTTCTTGCTCTTAAAAAATCTTAACCATCCGAGAGAGAGAGAGAGACCAATAACACTTCATTCTCTCTGAATTACCCCATCATGTCTTATGTTGAGGACAATTATAGAACATGACCTTCAATTGAACCTAAGTGACGTAACACCCACCCACCTCCCTATCCCCAGATAGCCTCCAGTTATGCTAACAACATAAAACAGATCAATATGGCTGCAGTTTATTGATTCTTTCATTCGCCCAAAGGCGCCAGTTAGAAGAAAAAACCTCATGCAACCTCTTTTACAGAAACAACAAATGAATATTGATTGTCTGCAGTAATTAGCACACGACCGAAACATCTCCAAGTCAAAGAACAATGAAAACAACAGATGTGTGTGTGGTGGCTGCTCCATGTTCACACTAGAAGAAGAAACAAAGAAGAAACACGAATAAATAGGGACCACTGGCCAACCAGCCAGCCACCAGATATTAGGGGCCTTATTAGTAGTGCTGATGATGCTGTTGTCAAATTTGCTAATCAGAAAATAAGTTCTCTGAACTTCTAAAAGGCCACGGAAGTTCACTTTTAGTTTAGTAAAAGACACACATGCTGCTGCTGCTGCTGCTATTTGACCAGAAGGTGTCTCTGTGCTGCAATACTGTCTCAAATCGAGAAAATCTTTTTAGTCAACTTTTAGTTTGAAAAATGCCAACATCAAAATGGCCAATCAGGAATTCTGGAATTGCTTAAGGTGGCTAAAATAAATATTTATTTTGTTTTTGTCCCCACAGTGGCTAATACTGTGCTGCATAGATATTTTTGCAAAATTTGGACACAAAAAACGTCGAGTAAACGTTTTTTTTTTTTAAAGAAACAACATTATGAAAAAATTCAAATTTTCATAACTAGAATGGTAAAGGATCATGCTAAAAATTGTTTCATGACAATGTCTTGAAAAATAAACAATTTCATAGTTCAGTTTGAAAAATCACCGCATTTTTATGGTGTTCCCATTGACATTTCATGAAAAAACTATTTTCGTCTTTTTACCAAACTTGTCATAAAAAACGTTTATTTTGAAAGATCTCATCACGAAAAAAACTTAAAGCATTATCAATTTATATCACCAACTATTCTAGTTTCTAAATTCTCTTATTATTACGAGAACCTTTCTAGCAAGTCATTTAAAAAATATTTATGCTAAATTCTTGTGAAAACATGTGATTTGTAACACTTGCAAGTGTGCTGCTGCTGCTGCTGCTTGCTTTTATGATAGAAAGGACACAACAAGTTAAACAAGAGGAGATTGGAAGGAATTCTATAGATCTGTAATAACAAGACGACCAATTTGTTGCAAACAGCTATTTCAAAAGTTTTTTCTAACTAATAAAAATGAAAGCTAAAATAATAATCACGAAAAGCCACTGTAATTTGTAATGGTACTAAATGATAAAACAGGATATTTAAAAGATAGAAAAACGGAGGCTGAGCAACAAGAGCCAGCATCAACAAACCATTGTGTTGTTGTTGATGTTGCGCATTACGATGCCTCCTCCTCCTCCTCCTCGTTAACGTCTAATTGGACTACAAATTGGTCTCCTCTCACTCTCTCTCTCTCTCTTTTCTATATTATATAAAATGACAATCAAGAAAATAGGCGAAAGAGAGAGAACTGCTTATCAGTAACAGACGTTTGTTGTCTTTCTCTCCCTCTTTAGCATCCAATTTATAAAAAAAAGGAACATTAAATAAAAAAAAAATAAATGACTAAAACGAAAAGACGAAAAAAAAAACTGTTCACGGCTTCAATTTCCTTTGTAAAAATCAACAAAAAAGTGGAGGAGAAGGAGGAGGGGATTTTCAATCAGATCAGTGATTTCAATTGCTTCTTCGAGTCATTTCAACATCTATATGAGATTCCCTTATCTAGAAAAACGGTTTCCAATTTATGGCCCTACAACAACAAAAAATCCAGTGACTTTTAAGGCTAAAATTTAAACAAAAAAAAACTTAAGTGGTTCCAACTTCAACTCTGTTGTGTACAGGGGTCACCCGTGTTTGGGAACAAACTAATTGTAGGTCACTAGGTGACCTACACTTCAGAACTGAGTGACCTACACTTTAGAACCTTGGTATCTCAGTAGTGATTAGTGATTACGCTGCGTTACATTACGCTTACTGCAGGGGGGATGCAGCCACCCTGAATGTAAAAAGTGTAGGTCACTCAGTGACCTACACTTCAAATCTAAAAGTGTAGGTCTCAACCATTTAATCATTAAATCACTGGATTTAGAATTTCAGAAAGTAAATTTCCTGACTTGTCAACGTTTTACATAAGAGATTCAACTTGCCAAAATCGCTTGGTTATTATAGTGAGGAACCACCAACATAATGTGAGCTCACCTGCACTATTAAATTGAAACTTTAACTCATTCATTATTAATTAATTTCTTTTTTGTTGTTGTTTTTTTTACTACTATTATAACCTACTACTTTTCATATTATGTCTTAAATCTCACTATTTTACTATGCATGTACACAACTGTATTGACCAGTGTTCTGAGTCGCTTGTCGGCTAGTCACATTGCTCACCAGAAGCAATAAAAGATAGTCTTCTTGCTAAATTCCTTAACTTTTCTCCCCTGACTCTTTTTAAAAATGTTCCAATTCCCTGACATTTCCAGGTAGAGTGGTAACCCTGATTAAATAACCCTGTCTCAGAAACTAGAAAATTGAGGATACCATAGAGTAAAAGTAATTTCATAATGTGATATCTTTAAAAACAAAACTTTTTGTAGCCATTTTTGAAAATTAGTTTTTACAAGAAAAGAAAAAAAGGGAAATTTCAAATTGTCATGAAAATAATTTTAAGCAAATTCATATAGTGTAGGTATTACTCTAGTTTCCGACACAATTTTGAATTTCTTATTTCAGTTGCTTCCTCCTGGCCACTTCAGTGGTCATTTTAGTCTTAATTTTGATTTATAAATTTACTGTTAAGCCACTAACTAAATTACACAGACACCGTTAACGCCTTGCTAGAGAGCTCAATAAAAAGAACTTTGAAAAAATATTCCAAAAACATAAAATTCCACAAAATGTTCCTCAGAAACTAATTCGCAATCTATAGCATAATGAAAACTCTAAAAAAATCTTGCTGATGTCTGCACATGGTCACTCTGACCTTTGCAGTGTTGCATTCCCCTAGACTCCCTCCTATTGTATTTCAGTCCTTTTTATTTCGGAGTACTCTGAAATAATTATGTTAAAAACATTATTTTCGAGTAATCAAATTTTCCACTCCAAAACAGTAGTTTTTGGAAGAAAAAACTTCCAAAAACAACAAATCCAATATCTGACTCAGTTCAGAGTGTTTCATGGAGCTCTAGGAATGCCTTTAAGGCCTGATTACACAAAGTTACTAGTCACTGCAAAATAGTCATACATGACCAATTATGTTCAAGTCATCACATGTCCAACATAACTTGTGACCCCTCTAAGACCAGGATGTGACCTAAATTCTTCACGTAGACCTTCATCCTACTTTGTGATACCAATCTGCAGTGACAAGCCAATGAGCTGCAACCTCACGAAAGCCTTATTGAATAAGTATGATTGGCTAGTCTGCTTTAAAGCATCACAGAAGACTAGTTGCACGTTTAACATAGAAGTAGTTTGTTGTTTTGTTTTACACTGGCTGATCATTTATGACTATGTTGCAGTGACTAGTAACATAGTGTAACCAAGCCTTAAGAAGTAAAACCTCAGCTCAAAGTTCCAATAAACGGGGGGGGGGGGGTGGAAAAAGCCCCCCCCCCCTTTCTACTCTCCTTCCAATTTATCATTAAAAGATACACCTTTGCAAATCATAGCAATTTGTACTTATTGCAGAAAAGGTATGAAGAGAAGAAAAAGATTAGCCAATCTCTTCTTTTTCTTGATAATAACTTGTTCAACTTTTTAAACTAATGTTCAAGCAAATGAGAAAGTAAAAAAAAAAAAAACTCCTTAATACTCCATAGAATAAGGCTTAAGTAAAAAAAAAGAGTTCAGAGAAGAAGAATATTATTACAGCTGTCACAGAA
Organism: Brachycybe producta; assembly: GCA_036925085.1. NCBI lineage: Eukaryota > Metazoa > Arthropoda > Diplopoda > Playtdesmida > Andrognathidae > Brachycybe > Brachycybe producta. The sequence goes on from JAUPFP010000004.1 coordinate 4,517,858, forward strand.
AATTCCTAACATAATATCTTTTTTTCAAAAAGATATTCAAAGAAAGATAAAAAAAAACGACGACATCTTACAAGTTTGACACTTGATATTATTTACACCGGAGCAAAATTGGATTTCCATGAAATTTATTTATACACTCCATAAAAGCTGCACGCTTTTTAAAAAAGAAACAACAAGGATTCTACAATTTTAACATTATATATATATACATATTATACCCTTAACTATAATAAGTAAGGACCCTTTTTTCTTCTTCTTCTTCTTCTCAACTCCATATCCATCCCTCTGTCCTCTGAAATCCTAATCTTAAAAAAAGTGGAGAAAAAAAAACGCTCTCTAAAAAAGAAGAAGGAACTATGGGGAGAGGAGACCTTTTTTTTTTAGGACCAGTGATGAGGACAAACAATTTTGGTTCAGATTCGTTCAGAAAACTATTAAAAACAGATATTTTTAAAACTAGAAAATGTTTGAACTTGATGAATGTCATCCATCTACCATCATCCCCAATTTCCTTCACCCTCAGACGAAGAAGAAGAAAAAATCCACACACAAAAAACCCGAAGTGATTTCGTTGAATTTTATAGCTAAAATGACTCTTCTTTGTTTTATTTATAGAACTTTCTCTCCCCCCCCCCCCCCCCCCCCTTACTGAGTGGTGTCTTAAAAATAAATAGGGCATCATCCCATGTGTCTTGTCTGTTGATAAACCAAATACATTTTATTGGAAGAAAGATCATTTGTGTGTGAACTTGGTTGGGTTCTATGAGAGGAGACCCTCAGAACGGAATTTTAAAAGAAAAACCCATAAAAATACATTTGTTAGTTAGTGTGGCCTCCAAAATATATTTTTCATCAATTCCATCCATGTTCATACATTTTGAAGATTTTTTTTTGGCCAAATTGTCAGCGAAAATATCATCACACAACTATTCTTGGCAAATCTGGCTAATTTAATAAATATGGGTGTAAGTAACATTTGCCCTAAAGACACTTATCCTAAAACAACTTACCCTGAATTAATGTTTGACCTAATCAGCAGTCTTAAATGTGTTGTGCGCCCGTGGCATCGCCAACATACAGAACCTATTTTACATACTACACCAAAAAACACTAAACCGTATGCATATGCTGGTTTTAGGGCAAATGTTCCTTTAGGGCAAACGTCCCTTTAGGACAAATGGTTTTAGGGGAAGTGCATTTAAGGCAATTATCCCTTTATGGCAATTGGCATTAGGGCAAATGGCTTTAGGGTATGTGTCTTTAGGACAAATGTCTATATCCCAATAAATGTGTCATATTGGAGTAATTTTTTTCTGGCAAAAAAAAAAAGATTTTATAAAAATTACATGAATTTATGCAAAATCATACAACTTCTAAAAATAAGTATGTAATTTGTGTTTTTTGCATTGTGATTTGTTTATTGCACATATGGCACTTACATCTCAAGAGTATCGTGGTGTAACCAAAAGGAGGTTAGAACTGCCTTTACTAATTTGGCGTATTTTATGCATAATTTTGACCTTAATTATTAATTAGAGGGCCTACTACTACTCATCAATGAAAAATGACTTCACAAATTTTTAATTTTAATCTATTTCGTTTCTTAAGAGAAATTCAATTTAATCATAAGTTACTTCTAAAAAAAAATGATGTTGCAAGTTGCAACAACTGTGAACCAGTTTAGAAATCAAGTCATGATGAGCAAGTTGCCATCAATGTTTTTTTTTATTTCACTCATTAATTTTTAAAACAAATCCATCAACATTGACCTAATAATCCAATTGCATGTATAGTAATTAGTAATTACTAATTACAAATTGTGTTTTGTATTATTTATTAATTATTATGCAAGAAATATTTTATAATAAGAATGTTGGAGGTTCAGACTGATGATTCAGAGTGATGAAACCAGTAGCTCACCAACACCAACACTAAAATATACAAAACTCCCTTTTTCACTTTGTTTCTACTGAAAAAAACGACTTAGCAATTACCTCAAATGTGAATTGGAGGGCCATCTGGTCCCCTTACTACAACCCCCTAAATATCTTCTTACAAATATATATATATATATCGGAAGTTGAGTTCTTATTACAGAGCCCAAAACCTAGTATTTATTCCCACCCCCTCCCCCCTACATAACCAAAAAAAACATAAAAATCTATCAAGACATTTTTTTTGGGTCTTTTTTCTGAAATCTCGAAATCACAAACTATTTCGACATTTTTGTCATTTATAAAAAAACAATAGGGAGAGAGAAAATAATTCTTATTTAGGACGATGGCACACTGAAAAGAATTAATTTCTTCGAAATGTATTTTCATGTCCGGAAATTCCACACACACACAAAAAAAAAAAAGATACAACCAAAATTTTTATAAAGAAAAACAAAAAATATGAGTCATCAAAAGCAAAAGTAAAACAAAACAAAAAAATATAATGAAAACAAGAAGAAAAAAGAGAAGAAGAAAGAAAAAAACCCGAAAAGTTTGAAGTTACAAATTATAATGACAGATGTGATCTAGAAAATTTTAGCGGCAAAAAGATTAGCCTCAAACCAACTCCTCATCCAGAAAAAATAAAAAAGGAGGGGGGGGGGGGGGGGGGTGGGGAGACAACAACAACAAAAAAAAACAGCAGCAGCAGGAGCAGCACGTGTCGCCACTTTACGTCAAGAGTGGCGACACGCGACCATTAAAAAGCACGAACGAACTCGGGAGAAAAAATTGAGAAGATTTTTTTTTTTTGGCGGAGGAGGGAGATGGCCCGAAGGGAGGAGGAGCATCATCCAACCGAACAAAACATACCCACCTTTTCGGCCGCACCACCACCATCACCACCACCAAACAACAACACCACTTTTTCTTTCTCTCAATTTCCATCCAAGTCCTCACTTTTTCCTTCCTTCAACAACAAAACTTATAATTCCAGGTAGAAAAATATATACCTTGTAATTTTCAGAGTAACTTGTAAAGGGTGTGTTTTTCAAACCCTCCGTTTTTCACCCTCTTTCTCATTCTCAAAAAAAAAAAATCTAAACATTTTTACTATATAATAATAATTCTAGTAATATACATTTATAAATAACTACAATGTTGTTGTTTTTTCCTGCTACTTTTGTTGTTGTTGTTTAAAAAAATGCTCACCTGACACTGTGTAATTTTACTAGAAAATATGATAACTTAATATGAATGATGATAATAATCTGGGCGTTTGTGGAACCACCATGGTTAACTTTTATTTGATTGTATTTTGTTTGGAATAAATTAAATCCGGTAATAATGTCAGATTGGTTTGCGAAATTTTCTTTTTTTTTTGTTCTATCTAGTGTTCTCAGGTACATAAAAGTGGTTTCCTGATGACAAAAAAATAACTGATAATTGTTGTCCGGAAATGCATGACAACACAATGAAACACCACACACTTTCAGAATTTCAAACAAAATTTTTTTTCTGAGTCTTTTGCCTATGACAATACACACCTTGGGACACTGTGTTACTCAAATTTTAGCCCATGAGTTTGCGCACTCAAGTCGGGCCCATGGGTTCTCATTCAGTCAGGTCCACGGGTTTGCACTCCTGACAATTAAAGGTTCTTAAAGGTTCAATCTACGATCATAGAAATAAAAGTCAACTCAAGTGTCAAGAAGAAATGACCATGATTTTTATGAAAATTCGACGAATTCAAGATTTCAAGAAGGTCTTTTCCAAGTTTCTGGACTTTTATATTTGACCAAAGAATTTACTAATTTATTTGTGTCAGACTTTCATCTGAGGCATCGCTTCAAAACATTCTGGTAAAAGAAAAATTCAATGACCAGGAAGGAAATGGACCAAATTAAGTCCCTGAGTCTTGAAATTGTTGTAAGTTTGGTACAAAACTTGTCAATTTTAACTTACGTGAAGTTTGTTTTTTTTTTAAAAAAAAAAGCACAAACTGAAAGCGGATTCTTTATACTATTATATTAATAAATATTCTATTTTAATGTAATATTGTATAACTAGTGGGGTCACCCGTCTTAAATGACGGGAGCCAAATTCACAGGCAATTGTGCGCATGCGCGTTTTTTTCTTTTTTTACTCCTTTCATTTCAATTTCAGTCATCCCCTCCCACTTTTCTCTCTCTCTCTCCCCTTCTACACTTTCCAACCTTTTCCCCTCACTCCCTCTCACTTTTCTCTCTCTCTCCCTTCTACACTTTCCAAAGGAAAAGTTCAACATATAGTTGACCTTGAGAAAAAAAACGGTTCATTTATTCAAATTTATATAAATTCCGACGTGCTTCAATGGTTTTGTTACTCCACACACACACACACACACACACACACACACACACACACACACACACACACACATACACAGACCTGGGATATTATATATATATAAATTAATATAATATAACATTATCCTTTATAAATATTTCTAAAATTATTAACTTCATTTAATAAAACTCGTGTGTTAAGATTTCTTTCAAAAAAACCGTTTCATTAAAAAAAAATCCTAACATTCTAAAAATTGAAACATCTGAATTCTTGCTTCTAAAGTTTCCAATAGAAAGAACCTTTAGTTGTCCATCATGTCTAAATTTGTGTTTATAAATTTACTGTGATGAGTTAAACTTGATAACTTTAATTTTTCTAAGCAATATCTAATTATAATTGCTTATAATTAGTATGAATAATAAATGTATCAAAATTTAATTCCTATCTTAAATTCTACAGAAAATCTGTTTAAATTCTTCCCATTTTTTGTGGTGTCTGAAATTTTTCTCTCTCTTTTGTTAATCAATGAATCAATGAACTTGAAAGCAAAAAAAGAAACAGAAAATTTATGAACACTTTGAAGAGCGTTTTTATCTCAAAAGCTGTAAATGCAATGAAGTTTATGTAAATTGGTAAATATAAATAATACCCAGTTTTTAAATGTCAATTTAAAACATGGCGTTTAAGAAAGTAACTAGAAAATGTTTTTTTTTTTGTTCTCCCTTCTTTTTACCAAAAGTCATCATCATCACTATGATTAGCAAAACAAATCCACACAAGTTAAGAAGAGGGGAGGAGGTTAAATAAGGAGGAGGAGGAGGAGGCGTCAGAAATTGAAAAAAAAAAGAGAGAATAAATTAAGCAAAGAAGAAAGAAAGATCAGGTGTCGTCCAACAAAAAATATCATCATCATCATCATCATAGAGGAGAGAGAGGCTTCATCATCATCAACTGCCATTGAAAGTTACTTGTATAGTTTATTATAGAAATTATAAAAACGAATTGTCCACTCCTTTTAAGATAATCAATTCTCAAGCACCGGTTGGTCAAACACCCAAAAATAACAAAGTTAATCTATTCAAAAGATCATTTCAGACAGCTAGCTCTCTTTTTTTTTTTTTTTTTTGGAAGAACAACAAAAAAAAATGTTCAAACAAAAAAAACCCACAACTATTTTTTTCTTTCATTCTGTATTTACTTTCTTTTACCTCATGATTAACCTGTGCGCATATCAGAATGTTCAGGTTGTCTTTTTTTAAAAAAAAAATAGTCAATTTATCACTAGGATTCGGATTTTCATGCAATATCATGAAAAATGTTTCTCATTTTGTGGCCCAAGAGCCAATTGTGAAGTAGATCAACCAACAATTGTGATTTTTTTTTCAATCAAAAACACTGGTTAGAGGCTAGCATTTTCCAGTCGACAACTAATATAGCCAAGACATTTAGCCTCTAACCAGCCTTTTTGATTAGAAACAAAAGCATAATTGCAGTTGTTCTAATGATGATGATAACTTCGAAATTGGCACTTGGGCATCAGATTGAGAAACATTTGCTTGATTTTGCATGAAAATCCGAACCCTATTTATCACTATTTTTTCTCTCATTACAAGTCAATGTAAAAAAAAATATACAAACAAAATACTTAAGCCATATAAAGGGGCAGTAAAAGTGTGTTGGTAGTGTCTTTGAAGTGTATTTTTATTAACATTTTAAATAACATTCTTAAATATGCATGTTAACAATCAATGATCAATTTGTCCTGAATTCTATTTTGAACGTTTTTTCGATATTTTCATCAACTTTTTTTTTTAAAAAAAAAAAACATGTTTACGGGATTTTTTTCTTCTTTAATTTTTCTTCTTTTTCTTGTGTTTTTCTTGAATTTTTCTTAAAAAAAAAAATCGTGTTGTTAAACACAAAACTTTTTGAATAAATAGTATCTAATGAGTTGCTATAACAACAGTCCGAAAACTGAATTAATTTGAATTTTCAAACAGATTATTTATTCATAAATAACCCAATAATAAATAAATAAACGTTTAAAAACAACAAATAAACCTTCATTTACGACAAAATCCGGTTATTTTGTTGATTCTTCATTTCCACTAAAAAAACTAACTAAAGCATAACAATAATTTTTGAAGGCCATTAAAAAGTTTACAAAAACATAAAACTTAACAAAAATTAACCACTTTTTTTAAGAATTTGTTTTGTAAAGAAGAGGGGGACCCACCACCATCAGAGAATATTTTTTTAAAGAAACATCTACATAAAAATTTCCATCTTCGCTGGTTTAGTAATTAAACTTTTACCATAAAAACATAAATAATAATATTGCAATCATTTCATTTTTGTTTTTCTAAATGCTGCATTTTCTATAGCCCCCTTTGGTCAGCAATACTCATGAATAAAATAGATCGCCCCTCTAGCACAAAAAATCATCAATGGCTTCTGCTGACCACTACTTACACTGAAATAACAAGGAATTGTGAGAATTTACCTTATTTCAAACAGATGTTTTTCATGCAATTCAACTCAGTACGCCTGCAATCAGCTCGAAAGCCACGTTTAAAAGGGGGGGGGGGGAGGGACTGTTCCCAATCAAAACTTGAATGTCATTTAGACAAAATAAAACATAATTGTTAAATTGATATTGTCCCAACGAAGAACTATCAACTGGAAGATAATCTAATAGTCTAAGAGTAATAAAGTTAATAACTAATAACATTTGGGAAAAAAGACTAAAAGTATGCATCAGTTCTGGCTAATAATTATTTGAGGATCTTTAAGTGCCCTCGTCTAAATCAAAAGTGAAGTCGATGATTAGTTGAACATCATAATTTAAGATGTCATTCATTAAAGAATCTTACAACTTGAAACCCTTTTAACACCGTTTTTTTTTTCTATCTTTGAGTCCTAAACCCAGGGCTCAAATAGAAGTTGATGTGTCAAAAGTTTTCTTCTTGAATTTGGGCCTAATACCTAGTACGCACACCTGATAATTTAAATGTATTTAAATAATAAACGTGTTCTACAGAGCCCTGTGAAGGACAAACAAACAATATGTCGAATTCAATTTATTCAGTTAATAATCTGAAAATATTGAGTTAATACTTAATTATAATTTATATAAACTATTGACAAAATATTGATTTAGTATTTCAATTTAAAATATTAATAATAAAGTCAATTTTTATTTGGTTCATGTCCTTAACTGGATTCCGTACAATTAACCTATAAACATATTTAATTTGAATTCATTTAACTCATGTGTGTGTGTGTGTACAAGGTGTAAGGTAAAGGTGATCCTCAGCTGAACTTTGATACAAAACGATTCCGTCCCAAACGATGACAAGAGTTGGCGGCTAACCTTTACTGCCAGCATACTCCAACCACATTAGCCCATACTTAAAATCAGTGTTTCACAAACTTTTCCCAATGGCAGACCACTGGATAAGTTGTCGATGCACGTGCGGAACACCTACCTTAACCTGCACATGCACTGGCGCAGCAAGTATAGCCTCGAGCCAGTAATAATAGGACACACTTTGTTCACCTCATATGAGCATCACGTTGACTTAGCAGAGTATAATCAGTTTGTTTTTTTGCAACTTCCGTTCTGACAGTTGGCAGTGTAAAAATATTTTTCCTCTTATTGGTCTCGTCGGCGGACCACCGCGAACCAAACGGTGGTCCGCACTCTGCAGACCACAATATGAGAAACACTGACCTATATGACTTGCTAGCCTCCACATTCAATGTCGCCATTTAAGATGGAATCGTTTTAAATATCTTAAGATCACTTGTAAGATCTCGCGCCTCTAGAGTGACAAACGTTAAGCTTAATTTATATACAAATTGATAATAAGCGATTCCCTTTATGGAGGTCCCCCCCCCCCTTCCGAAATGGGACGATTTTGATCTCGTCGTCCATCTAAATTGACCTAATTTAAAATCTTATTTGACCAAAACTAATCAAACTGTTGCTTGCAGGTGTTGTTCTCAAAAGTCATTTTTACCGATTACCATTTTTTTTACTGATATTTTCTTTAAATCTATTAATTCTTTTTAATTAATTTTAATGATGACTACTTTGTTCGTCGTTTTCAAACCAAAAAAAAAATACCAGAAACATTTTAACTTTTTAACAATTAATGTGAGTTAGAGAAGAAAAAACTACATACAGTCACATCCATAGTAGTCGTAATTGTATTTTACATGTAATGTAATAAGAATATTAATAATAATAATAATAAAAAAACCTCATTTTCCAGTCTTTCGAAAAATGTTTTGTTGCAAAACGAAAACCGTATAAAAAGTAATAAATAAAAGCCATTAAAAGTTAAGACGATAAAAACATGAAAACCAAATTAAAGGTAAATTCATTAAAATGGTAAAAAAAAAAAGTTTGTCGCAATAATAATAAATTCGCCACAAAAAAATAATAATTTTCATGATGATAAAGGTAAAAAAAAACAAAAAAAGTCAAAAACTCTCAACGTTTTTAATGACGAAATTCCTGAAATGTTCTTCTTTGTATGTGTAGTGTGTGTGTGTGTGGATAAATCCATATTATGTTTACATATACACGTTATAATAATAATAATAATAAAAATATTGTCTTTTTCATAAGGCATGTTAATCACTTTGATGCTTGAGTAGACAGAAATTTCCTCCCTCAGAAGAAAAAAGCCTCCTTTTTCTTACTATTATATTGGGGTGTGGTTGACAACGGCATTAATATGTCCAACAAAACAAAGAAAAGATAATTTTTTTTTATAGAAAAAAATAACTAAATAAAAAAAAATGCTAATAGAAGTTTAGAAAAGAATACAATTATTAATAAAGGCTACGGTCGATAAAATTCTATGTTTAAGAATTAATAATAATCCGAGTTATGGAGCAAGAGAAGCTCCTACTCCGCGAAAAGAATGGAGTCTAAAAGGAAGAACAATAATAATAAGACCAAATGAGAAACAAAACAGCCCAACATCATCTCAACATCCTTCCCTTCTTCCCAGGGCCATCTTAAGGCACGGGCTAGCACGACTGTAGCACCTTATACCTAGTACACACCTGATAATTTAAATCATAAATGTGTTCTACAGAACCACTCTGTGAAGGACAAACAAACAATATGTCGAATTCAATTTATATTCAGTTAATAATCTGAAAATATTGAGTTAATACTTAAATATATAAACAAATGACAAAATATTGATTTAGTATTTCAATTTAAAATATTAATAATATATATATATATATATATATATATATATATATATATATATATATATATATATATATATATATATATATATATATATATATATATATATATATATATATTCCTGTGAATCTTGCAGTTTCTTGCAACAAACCCTCCCCCCCCCCCCCCACAAAGATCAGCGTTTTCGGCAAGCCCCAATGTTCAAGAAACTCCTTGCAAGTTCCGCAAGAGTATTCTAATTACCGGTACTATTGTAGTACCAATGAAGAAAACAAGATTACGATTCCTATTTCTAAAATCTAGTATTTTAGTAGAGAAATTACTGAAAATAAGTTTAAAAATGACTAATGTCAATGTAAACCGATGTTTGACGTCCTCAAATGCGATTTCAGGTTACAATTGCAATTGGGGGCTGGTTAACAATTGCCTCTTCTGACAACTTGACAAAAGAGTTGCAGAGTTTTGGGGGGACTACTAAATTTTGACAATCTCTCATTTGACATATGTAAGTAAAGTGTGATTTTAATTTTGTTTCTGAATTCGTGTGGACAAATGAGACGACGTATGTTTATAATGAGGAGGAATCAACATTAAAACCAATTTATAGTCATTGTGCCAACACTTGACACTTCTTCAAAGTTATTTTGGCAGCGAAAAGGGTCTCATAAATTTGACCCGAAGTTAATAAACAACACATCAACCGAGTGTATAATTTATATTTTATGAAAGAGCAGACTGACTGACTGACTGATCAGAAAATACATTGCGTTTAAACTTGTTCAATTTAAACTTCTACAATTAATTACTTAAAAAAACCTCAAAGATTCAATGAAGGGATGTGGTTTCAAAATAATCCATTACAAATTAAATATCTCAATGTATCAATACTTTTTTTTTAAAAAATATAAATCATATTTAATGTTTTTAACTTGAATTTCTCTCTGCTTCACATCTGTTTTGTTGTCTAATTAGATTGAGTAGGATTTACTTATAATGTTTAATAAATAATAACATAATTAATTAATAAGTATCCTCTCTCTCAAAAGAGCAAATTATGTGAAAATATTTCACTTCCACATTTGTCCATTTTCTCACTTTTGGAAAATGACAAGATGGCCGCGCTAAATTCACTTTTTGAGAAATTTTATAAACATAGAAATTTTGGTAAAAAATAATTAAATTTTCACATTTTCTAATACCTATTTGTTTAGCAAATATAAGATTAAATCAGAAATAATGAATAAAATTCAACAATAATTGTTTTTTATAGAAAAAAAATTATTAAAATATGATAAAAATTAATAAAAATTTCAACTTTCCCATCCAATTACCATTCTCCCTATTGTTTAACAGATATAAGATTAAATTAGTAATCATAATTAAAAATGATTCATGAACAATATAATTATTTTGTGTGAAAAAAATAATAAAAAATTATTAAATTATTAAATATAATATGTATATGTTGATAAGCCTATATTTTTCTCAACTGACATTTGGTTCTATTATTAGTCTTTGTGTAATTTCTTTTAGCAAGTCTCTCTCTCTCTCTCTCTCTCTCTCTCTCTTTAGATGATTAATTGCAAAAATAACAAATCAAACATCTGGAAAAGAGAGAGGACTTGGAAACGTAAATTTTACCAACAACAACAAAAAAAAAATGACTCTCCAAAAGAATAAAAGTGAAAAATAAACTTCAGATTCGCCACGAACCTTAAAAACACATCTAAAATTAACCTGCACAAAAACGACAACCAAATATATATTTATATATATTTGAATGTATGTACGAACAGTAATTATAAACCATGTCAAAATAAAGATAACAAAAAAAAAAAAAAAAGAAACCTGGCTCAAAGACAAGAAGAAGAAAATTTTTTTCCCGTCTCTCTTTTTTATATTTAAAAAGAAAATTGAAAAAAAAGAGAAAAATATTCATATAAATAAATCTAAATGAGTCTGTGTAATTGAAGTCGGCTTAGCCTAGTTATTTTTTCTAATCTAAAATAATTCGATGACTAGTCGTTAAAACACACATAAACAAGAATAGAAATTGGACTAAAGATGAAAATGAAAGTTGGGAGAGAGAGAAAAAGGATGAAGCCGTCGTCGTCGTCCTGGATGGATTTCGGGGGGGGGGATATTTTTTCTCCAAAAGATGCAGCTTCCCTTTTTTCATCATCTTGTCTCCCCAGCCCCCCCCCCCTCCTCCTCCTCCTCCTTCTCCCAATCTCAAGAAGAAGAAGAAGAAGGACCCCCTCAAACTTCCAATTTATCCCCCTCCCCTCCCTCAACACATAACACACCACCACCTATTTTTTTGTTTCCTATTGCTACCAAAAAAAAACCCCAAAAATAAAAACATATCACACATCTGGTTTCTCCCCATCCCCCCCCCCCTCACTTTATATTTAAAAATACACCTTTCAGAAGAAGAAGAAAAAACAACATGAGAAATGAAGATCATAAGAAGAAGAAGAGCAAAGAAAGAAAATTTAAGAAGAACGACTCCATTTCCTTTTTATATTTTACTATGGTATTTTTTTTTTTTCGGTACTACACCAACGTGAAAAATCAGTCATTCTACACAATCACTAGACAATGTGTAAATTTCTGTAGGATTAATAGCATTTTACTAGGCAATGTACAGATTACATGAAAGGAATTATTATTTTTTGTTTTAAATAACATCAAACTCTTGAATAATTTCTAAATTATCAAAATTGAAAAAGTGTTTAAGAAACTAGAAAAGTAAAAACCAACAACATCGGATTTGATTTGATTTAAAATTTCATAAAATTACCATTTTATGAATTGAAATTTCATGCATGACGGTGTTCAATATGGTTATTCACCTGTCAATCATATTATTATAAGAAATTAATTTCATAAAAAAGAAAAAAAATCACTTTTTTTAAAAAAAAAAAATAAAATACGAAAAATTCTGAGGAAAAAAAAAATGTCAAAATGTGATTTAAATCACTTGATTTTTATGGTGTTGCCCCATTTTTTTTAATTAAATCGTGATTTAAATCACACTGGTTTTTAATGGGGGGAAAAATCAATTGATTCAAATCAATCCATCCTGCTATCTTTTTAAAATAAATATTTAATTTTAATACCAGTTTGAAAATGACTAATATACAGTTTTCAAGGCAATTTGAAATAAATCACAAACAACAACAAAAAAGTTGTGGATCTTATCAGACGAAATTTGTTTTCCATATTTTAATCCAACTTCAAATGAAAAACGAAAAATTATTAAACTATTCCGTTAGGTCAAAATGGAAATTAAAAATAAATTTCAATTGGATCCATTTTTAAAAATTGTTATTAGGTTCATAACAATATGACATATTCTTTAAAAAAAAAACTAATCCAATCAAAATTTATTTTCGTCTCTTTACACTTTGTGACCAAATGGAAACGGGACCATAAGTGATTCATATTTGCACGGGTCCACTAATTTCTAAAACACTTTTCAATTCCTTCATTTAATGGTTGTTTTAATCAGAGATCTGAGAGATAATAAACCATTGTTTAAAACTTCATTTGCATATTTAGCAATGGTTGCGCTTACAACATACTTTTTGATTTGTTTTAGGCATTCTGTACATTGCCTTGTTCATAAGAAAATTCTTAACATAATGACATTCTAGACATTGCCTTAAAACCCGTGCGCAGAAGAAGAAAAATACTTAATAATAATGGTTTTTTGCAGCTCATATCCAAGTGATTTTGAGTGTAGATTGACCGGTTTTCCAAATCGGCTTTTGTAAAACACAAAAAACATAAGGTCAAATAACTAAGAATGATATTTATTTCTACTTACTACTGTAGGCTGAACCAGAGTTGTGTTCTTATTTAGGACACGATTTTGATCACATGATCCCACATCCCCTCTCTTGAGTCAAAAGAAAAGAGAACATTTTTATATTATATGGTATTTCTATATTTACTTACAATCATCAAAACTCTCAAAATCAAAGCGCCAAATTTAGTTTGAGGGGCTTTTTTTCTTCCATATATATATTTTTTTTTTCTTCTTCTGTCTTTCTTCTTGCCAGAAATAAAGAACATCATTTCTCAACAACAAAAAAAACCACAGAAGGAAAAAAAAAAAGATGCAAAAAGAATTTCAGAATTTCTGCTTCTTTATCTTTGTTCATAAGAAGAGTTGATGGACGAAGATCTCATCATTTAAAAAAAAAAAAAAACATATTTATAAATTTAACTTATGAACGTTGAAATAAAAAACACTTTTTTTTTCCTTTGCCGGAAGAAGAAGAAGAAGAAGCCAAATTGGAATAATATAACTTTTGGATGATGTTGTTCTTAAACATTTAACAAACAACAACAACAACACCTCCACAACCAACTCATTCTTTATTTTCTTTCTTTCTTCTTACTTTTTGTTTTAACCATTCATTTAAAAAAAAAACCTCCACTTTTTCATTAAAATATATATCATGAGTTGTGTTTTTGTATCGTTTTCTAATGTATGTTGTTGTGACACATAAAAGATTTGTGATGTTTTTTGTCTAAATGACAAAAACAAAAAAACAACACAAAAGTTAGTAAAACTTACTTATGTGTGTACTGTGTACAGTGCCATAACTAGGCAGGTGCGCAACAGGCGCACAGGGCCCAGGACAAAAAGGGGCCCCTGAAATGGACCTGATAACAAAATTTAAAAGATATTTTTCAAATTTTAAGTTATCGCCGCAGTGCTCTGCTATGCACTTCGGATATCAGTGAACCTATTGCAGCCCATTGCGTCATTTAAAAAAAATTAAGGAGCCCAAAAATAAAACCCAAGCACAGGACACATTAAAAGCTAGTTACGGCACTGCTTGTGTGCGTTACGGTTAAACTACATTGCTTTAAAAAGCTGCTTTTTGCTTTGCAATTTTAAGCAACGAAATCATTAACTGCCGAACAGACTAATCGTAGGTCACTTAGGTGACCTACACTTTAGAACTGTAGGCCACACAGTGACCTACACTTTAGAACTTCTTTAATATCATTGATTAGATGGAGTTACATTAAATTAAGCTTGCTGCAGGGCATCTGGAAGGCGCAGCCCCCAGAATGTAAAAGTGTAGGTCACCCACAGTTCTTCTTCAAATTGCTATCTGAAAGTGTAGGTCACCTAGTGATCTACGATTAGTCTGTCTCATTAACTGCCTATTTTCATCAAAATAATATCTGTAGCATGTTCAGTGTAGCTGCTACGTCATAACCAGCTAGGTGACCTGCCTATTCACTTTTCTTGAAATATGATTGGTTAGTTTGTTTTTTAATGTTAGCATCTGCTTCAAATATCTAACCAAATAGAAAAAGCTATAGAAACCAGCAGCAATTTGCTTTTTTAAAGATACATTAAAACGCACAAACTGACATGTGTATGTAATAATTTGAAAAGCTACAAAAACGCATTGCAAAGCTAAAAATTAGCTTCAAAGCCACAAAAAGCAAACCTGCAGTTCAACCTTTACAACTGCAACAAACTACCAGGAATAGAGTTGTAATCATTTTTTTGCAAGCTAGTGAAAAAACATTTGAATTATTTAAAGTGAAAACAAATTGTAAATTAAGTTTCATTCAGTTAAGTGTTTCTATTCAGTAACTTCCATAACTGAAGCCATTTTAACCAAGTGGAGGTTATGGAAAAATTTATACCATATTCAACTCAACTTAATAAAAAGTCAAAACCATTCTATCCTGGTCAGTATAGTAGATATGTTGCTGACATTAATTAAGTCCATCCAATTATAAATGACTCAATCAGATAGCACCATTCTCAATTTACAAAGCAACAAAGTAGTCAACTTTATTAAAGCAACTAAGTTGCCGCCGCCTCTAGGGAAATCTGTGAACTCCATTTAAATGTAGGCTTCTTCTCATTTAGTTCAATATTACCATTGTAAATTGACCATCCAGTCTCTCAGTGGAATCTGTGGATTTGGTTATGTTTGTTTAAATAGTGTCCAACTTATTGTAATCACAACTAGCCTCTAGTGGAATCTGCGAACTATTGTTTTAATGTGTTGCACATAAAATAAAAATGTTATACCAGTTAAAAGTCAACTGTTGCGTTGCAACACTTGTGGAGCAAATCTCCCTAACAACATTATATACTGTTGTATATTGTTCTATTGTAGAATCTTGAAAACTGTGTGTCGAAGTTGTAAAGTTGTTTGTTTGTTGGCATGTTTGTGTACCAAACTAACATAAACATCATCGAAAAACTGCACAAGTTTCCCAGTAACCCAGTCCACTTTTTAAAACAAAAACAACAACAACAAAAATGTTCTTCTCTTAGCCTAAAAATGAGATAATCTATGTAGACTTTACAAATCAATCAATAGTCTAACCCTCAAGAAAACCTTTCCTTTTTTTTGGAGGGTTTTACAATCGAAAGTCACCCTAATTTGCATATTATCAGCAAAATAAATGTCTCGACTTTTCTTTTCTTCAGTAAAATAAAACCAAAAAAAAAACCTCCCGACAAATAAGAAAAAAAAAATATAACTGGCTTCGTTTCGAACTTTCTAAGTTGAGGCGGCGGCCGCCACCGAGAGACTTCCCCCCCCCCCCCCCCTTCTTGCATATTCATTATAGAAATACGATTTAAATCTCTTTTCTCCCATTTTTATTGCGGAGAAATGTTATTTTTGATTTTACTTTTTCTTCCGACAATACAAATTACAAAATAAATAAATTAAAATTCGATTATATGTTTGTTTTATCAATATATTTTCTTACCTGTTTGAATTGTTCTTCGAAAGACCATGTTTGCGGGTTGTCTGAACTGTGTGCCTGAGACGAAATAGGGGACCCGTTAGAGGGTGGACTGAATCCGGACATAAGAGGGGGTGACGCGTATGACTGGACAAGGGGCACCATAGTGGGTGGTGAACACAAATCTAGACCAACACCACCACCACCACCTCCTCCTCCTCCTCCACCACCACCACCACCGACGCCGGAACTGTGCGATGGTCCCAGGAAGGCAGAGTCCCTTTGCCGTTGCACTGCTTCAGCTCGTTGTAACAATTCCTTATGCGCTTTCAGTTCTTGTTCAATTTCTTCGCGTTCCTCCAGTTCTTGTTGCTTTAATCGGGCCAATACTTCGGGATCACCCACATCTTCCATTTTGATCCGACTTAATGTCCCACCATCATCCACTTCCGAATCTAACTCAGAATCATTGAGATCGTCATCTTCATCTGGATTTGACTACAAACAAAATTTAACCCATTAATCACCTTGTTCCACCTTCAAATTTTGATTATTCTTTAATTAAAACATTACATCTAACATCAATCAACATTACGACCAATGGCGGCGACGTATTGTACCATTACAAGGCGTTAAATCAGCCCATTTTGTTTTGCTTATGACTTACGAACCACTAGAGTAGGGCCCTAGTAGGCCTACAAAACACACTTTCAACTAATAGTGAAGATTTAAAGAGCCTAGAGGATTGCATATGCCGTGAGAGGTGGTCAATTTGGCAGTTCCAAAGTTACTCTCTCATGTAAGGCTATAGCAACCAAACGGCAATTCAAAACATCATCAAAAGACCTACTCGAAGAACATATCGAGGAATACATATCATTTTTAATTAAAGCTGGAAGATGGGTTCCTGAAGAACGGTAGACTTGTTTTCAGGTGAATGACAGTTAACATGTGCATAATTCATAAGAAATGTAAAATAAAAACCACTTTGAATATTGCAACAAAAAAGATCTTATAAGTAAATATTGTCCAAAACTCAATTTGAAGAAAAGATTTGTGGTTCGAATCACGACCATGTTCGTGGAAACGTCAAATTGCGTCCATTGCGTCATGAAGCACGTGCACGTGCTGAAACTTAGGCCAGTGATTCCCAAAGGGTGTGTGTGCCATAAGTTTCGCCGCAAAATTTTGGATGCTATGTGTGCCTCAAATTGCATTAAGACACATTTTATTTTAATAAAAAAAACACGACTTTTACATATTATGAATCACCTTGTCAAGTTCTATCAGAAGTTAACAGTGTTAAGTCCACCGTTTTACAGATTGGTCGCTAAATGGTGGTATACCATGTTAAATCCTAATCCCCATCAATGAATGAAGGGAAAAATTTTTGAATGACTTCTTTTCTCCTGTAAAATTTAGGTTTGGTGACTTAACACGGTTTACCTCTCTGATGCACTCTCACATATTTATTGTATTAATTTAACATTTTTGCAATAATTTTTTAACTTTATTGAATTTTATTACATGTACAGTAGTACACACTAAAACCAATGGTTTCCAAAGCGTGCAACTGTTTACTTAGCAAGAATTCACAGAACATCACTTACGTTTTACTAAAATTGAGGTGTCATATATTCTTAATAATTACTAAGTCAAAGCTAGTGCTGAAACTCATCACCGTTTTACATTAAACTTCTTATAAAACGCGCTCCTAAGTTTAGCCCTACCAGGCAATACCCCCATCTGCAATGGTCATCCACGGTGTCACTCCAAGTATGGTCAGCAAACCCGCTTTTCATCAAAATATGTCGCTTATTATGTCCATCCAGCTGCACAAATCTAAGGGCAAGCGCATACTGACGATTTTTAATCGGACAACTATTTAGTTGCGATCCTTAAGGCTGTATAGGTTTATATAGGCGTGCACGCGCGCATATTCCCGACTCGATTTCAACACGACCAAAAAGTCAAAAGTCAGTCGGCGAGGCTATTTGATAAAATCCGTGGCAGTGCATAGGAGTTCGCATACTCCCGACTAAACAGTCGTGCTCCTGCCTCTTTGTCAAAACGTAGTTGACTGCTGGCTTTGTCACGTCTATCGTCCGGTCACATTATGTCCGAACTGTTGAGAAGAGACTGCTCAATTGAGTCGGCTGTATGCGAACATTTGCGACAAAACTGTTTAGTCGTGGTGAAATCGTGGTGGTGTAGGCCCACAACCCAACTAAACAGTTGAGTCGTGGCAACAATCGTCAGTATGCCTCAAAGCCTTCCCACCCCGTACCAACAAAGCCTCAATTGCCATATACAACACCAAAAAAAAAAAACCAATTGAGTCCGAACGAACACCTTTTTTGTATTATTACATCAAATATGAATTTCATTTAAATTCTAAGCAGAATCCTAAAGCAGCCAGAATCAACCAGAAAACCAACCACCCAACGTCCAAAAATTCCATTCACAGCTATCAAAATGCAATAAAACTATAAAACACAACACACAGTTCTCTCTCTCTCTCTCTCATGTATATAGAAAACCAACCATTTTGAGGGAACAATAAAAAATGTAGAAATATGAAATTATACATTATATATAAGCCTTTATATATAATAAAAGTTTTGCCAATAACAAACACCACCACCAACCTAAACGCGAGTTAAAATAGTTGCGACATAACTTTTTTTTTATAGTTGATTTTTAATATTAAAAATTATCATATAAACATGACCAAATCATTTCATACTATAATAATAAAACTTTCAAAAATTATAATCACGCCATAACATACTTAGTGGCTTCAAAAGAAGGGGTCAAACGCTCAAAGGTCAAGAAGAAAAGTGGGTGGAGGATGGGAGGAAGCTCTTGTCTTGACCTTTTCCATTCAGTCATATTTAATTCAAAGCTGTTCCTTTATTTTCAATGTAAAGGGCCCCCCTTAAGGTGGTAATGGTGGATCCCTCTCCATTCACCCCCCTCCCCCTCCTCCTCCTCCATCCCTCCCTGTCTTAAATGTATTAAAACTTCCTATTCTCTCCTTGTATAAATGAAAACATTTATATAAAAATTGTATTCTAAATCGAAAACACGATAAGGATGATCAAAATTTGATCTCTCCTATAAACTTCTAATAAGAGGGAGAGAGAGAGAGAGAGAGATCGGATTGAGGGGAGAAGGAAAAAATGGGGAGAAAGAAGGGGCAATGGGTGCCCTCATATTACTTATATCACAGTTGAATGCTATTTAACATGCAAACAACGGAAGAGAGGAGAGAGAGAGAGAGAGAGAAGAAGCCTGTCAAAAAAAAAAAGATATTCAACATATAAAATTCCTTATAACCCAAAACAATAATGTTCTTGCACTCGAATGACCCTTATTGAGGGTCGTGACCCTTACTATTAAACTATCGAAAAATGCATTTCAATCGAGAACATAAAGATTCGCTAGAACTTGTAATTGATAAAATAACAGCATCGGTGTATAATGAAAGAAGGGATCTTTATATTCTCTCTTAGAAAAATGCTAATCAGTCTTTTTTTATATTCATTCTTTTTTTTTTTGATAGACAAACACAAAAGATCCAGAGAAATCCCTTGATTTATCACTATTGTTATTATTATTATTATTATTAGTAATGATACAATGTGTGTATCCAATCTTGTAAAAATTTAGCCAAATTTCTTGATAGAAGCAACTTTTGATACAAAAGTTACTAACTTACAATCTGTAACTTCCTGTTGCAAAGCAATGCTTTTACATTTAAGATAATTTGATGATTAAAAGAGCCTAGATACACGTCCGCCATCTTATTGTTTTGAGCAGACGACAATGAGAAACATATGATGATATATATATATATATATATATATATATATATATATATATATATATATATATATATATATATATATATTCACACTAGGCTGGTTTACAAGCCGCTGGTTGCTGCTGGCTATTAACAGCAACAGTAAGCAGCAGCTGCTTTGGGTTCACACTTCTCCAGTCACTGCTGGTATTAGCAGCGCAAGTCATCCAATCACCGTCGTGCAAAAACACAAACTAACAACAACCAACCCAAGCAGTGGAGTTACACACTGGCAGCAGCAGGAAGAGAGTCACATAACCAGCTGGTAGCTGCTAAAGTTGGGCATGTTCAACTTCACCAGCCGCTGTTAAAATCACTAGCATGCTAGAGAAAGCAGCTGCTGGTAGCAGTTCACACTAGGCTGCTAGCTGGCTACACTACTACTATAAAATTAGAAGAAATAAGTCTCACAATCGTTCAATGAAGATGATACATTAAAGCACAAAATGCAATATAAAGTATTGTTCATTAAGAGATCGCTTTATAGAAATTTAGAAAAGGTCCTTCTATTTTTAAATAATGTTTAAAATCGTACATTTTTTGAACTCCATGTTAAATGCCATAGACCCTAAAAAACCGCCCAACAAAAGTTTGAAGAACTCTCGTTGAAAACGATTCAGAGCAATAACAAAAAATTAGCACGTGCATTAATGTATGTTCTTCACGTTGATTCCTTTTTTTATAAGCTTAGCACGTGCATTTATTTTTCTATTAATTTTTGTGTGACTCCATACCTGGAGAAAACCCGTTAAAAAACCATTTTTATACCAAAAACAATTGCATGCGGAAAAATTTGGAATTAAACGCTGCATCTAGGCTCTTGAGTATTTTTGGACAACAAATTCGAAAGATTCTTGAGAAAAAAAAATGCTTTTATGCGTGTAACTTAACGTGATCGTGTGTACCCGGTCTTACGTCTCAAAAGTTGAGAGAGACTGATGTTGATGGTAAAATGCGTATCGGACCTTAAAGGGTTAAGTCGTGACGTGTACCTCTGACAACACAAACAATCATTAGATGAATGTTTCTCACCTAATGACACTAACCATGTTAAATAAAGTATATAATATGGTAAAAACTAACTGTGGCACAATTGTGACATACAAACAAAAAATAAATGAAACAATGTCCAAAAAAAAAAAAAAAAAAAAATTCGGAAGATTTATCACTGAATGAAGCCTAAGAAACAAATGTTATTTCTCTACATGTTGCACATATAATATCTAACAAAAAAGGATATTTAACAATATTAAAACCGAGGCCCCATTATTGTTTGTGTGCTTTCTATAATAAACAAGAAAAATAAGAGAGAAAGAAAAGAACGAACCCAAAAATAAACCAAGTTCTCCTTCAAACTTCCCGCTGAGTTTCAATGAATTATTATTACATCACCAAAGTGAAGAAAAGTGAAGGATATATATATATATATATATATATATATATATATATATATATATATATATATATATATATTATAATCCTTTATAATAATATTAATGATAATAATAATGATGAAGGAGTAAAGATGTAAAAGTATTCGTGGTATGATCTCTTTATGCATACATACATGATTTACAAAATTGCATGACGAAAAAAAAGCAAACCATGAAAACGAAACTTTTAAAAAAAAAAAAAACCCCATACATTTATATCATAAGGGGATAATTACATTTAACAAAAAAAAACCTACACACTGATAGGAAAATTATTATAATGTAGAAGAAAAAAAAAAATTTTGCATTTTCTACATTCTTTTCTTGCACCATATTTATTATTTATTTGTAGTATTTTCGTGTTGTAGAAAAAGTAGCTTCTTCAGAAAATGCATTTAGAATTGCTCAGATTTCTAGAGAAAATTACTTTTATTTTTAGTTATAATAACAACCGCTTTTAAAGTTCACTAGAGCTAACAAAACAGGGTTCCATACCCAGTGTGGTCTTCAAACGTTTTTGATCGTGTATCCCCCCACCTAGACCTGTGCGCCGCCGGGCGAAACCGCCGCCGCCGGTGTTTTTGATGCAAAAAACGCCGCCGCTCGCCGCTTGTACTTTTTTTTTAAAACCCGCCGCCACTCGCCGCCGGTGTATGACTGGCGGCCGCCGAATTCAAATTTGTTTTGGTTGATTTTGTTTCAAAAACTGCCATAGGAATGAAATGATACCATATTCGATATTTATCGATTTAAATTTATATCGATAATTACCACATTCAATATATCGATAATTCGATATATGTGTTCGATATGATCAATTCCAGACGCCGGTAGTCGCCGCCACCGCTGCTCGTATTTACCCTCGCCCGCCGCCGCCGATCAATATGCTACGGCGCACAGGTCTACCCCCACCCCTAATAGCTTGTACACACATGACTTAAAGGAATTCAAATTTAACGTGTTAGGGTGAATTATACGGAATCCAATAAAATTACATGAATCAAATAAAAATTGACTTTATTATTAATATTTTAAATTGAAATACTAAATCAATATGTTGTCAATATAGTTTCTATATATTTAAGTATTAACTCAATATTTTCAGATTATTAACTGAATAAATTCACAGGGCTCTGTAGAACACGTTTATTAATTAAATGCATTTAAATTATCAGGTGTGTACTAGGTATACGCCGCCTCCTCCTTATTCTTATTATACCTTGTACACACCTGCTAATTTAAATGTATTTAAATAATATTTTACGTGTTCTACAGAGCCCTGTGAAGGACAAACAATATGTCGAATTCAATTTATTCCGTTAATAATCTGAAAATATTGAGTTAATACTTAAATATAAATATAGAAACTATTGACAAAATATTGATTTAGTATTTCAATTTAAAATATTAATAATAAAGTCGATTTTTATTTGGTGTTCATGTCCTTAACTGGATTCCGTATAATTCATCTAAACACATTTAATTTGAATTCATTTAACTCATGTGTGTACACAAGGTATTAGGATCCTGACGATAACGAGGCTACGTCGCACATCACATAGCACAAAAGTCTGCCACTAGTGTAATTAATAAGCATTGCTGTCTCTGCCCCGTGTACGCAAAAAGTGTCGCTCCTACCAATTCCTCGTCCATTTAGTGTTCATGATCGTGTAATTTAAAAAATACAAAGTTAATATTTATTATTCTTTAATTAATTTTCTTATGGTTTTCTGTCAATTGAATACATAATATCTTAGGGAGAACAAAAAAATACAAAAAGAAAATATTAAATTTTCTAGGCATACCACCACGTATAGACTCACGTACTCTCTGGGGTATGCATACCCCACTTTGTAGACCACTGTTCTATACGACCCGTTAAGGTTTACTACATGGGAAGGATGATAATTAGGTCCTTGACGAGCAAAGCGAGTTGGAGCCATTATTTATAATACAGTAAGTCGTCAACTTGCACGGTTAATTCATTCCAGAGGTTTTCGCATAAGTTGAATACCCATTAAGTCCTATGTATTTCGATTGCGTTTACAAAGTCAAAACGCGTAAAAAAAAATCCCACTGAATTTCACTTTGTAAAGCATTTAGCAGAAGCGGAATATATTTGTCAGTAGAAAGAACCACAGAAATATTCTAATTTCATATTTCTGCTGGTTTTTCCGCATATGTGACTCTTTCCTAACTGTACAAAGATACAAAAAAGACCCTTGCCAACAGCCATTAATGGCCCATTACTACATTACTAAGATCAAAACGCCTAGCTCAATACAAGGTGCTATAAAGCTGCAGCTATTTCCTCTAAGAAGTCTGCACAAACCTAGCCTCACTGTCTGGTGGAGCTGTATTTTCTACCACACATATACACCATAATTCGAGACTAAATTCAGCACTACCACCCATTGAGAAAGGCAGCGTTTTAATTTTTAATTTTGAAATGGACTTTCAAATAACTCTTTCCCATTCTTTCTATTATCCAACGGGAAAAAACACAACAAATTTTATTGCATAGCAAGCTGTGTGTGTGTGTGTTCGACTATAAAATAGAAATGCTTAAACCTTCTTGTATTTTTGTAGGTAACATGAAAAATTATGAATTACAACGTTAGCTAAATATATGCAAATTTCTCTTTCATAGCATCATAGAATGGACCATTGTTTTGTTTTTGTTTTTTTCTCATTAAAAAGTAGAATCTTATATACGAGTTTATAAACATGGTGTATTGAAACACACAAAACATAAACATTGTTAACATTACAGTACACACACACAACGTCTATTTATTCTGTGGTTGTTTATGCCATAAACTCGTACATTGAAACACTTGATTTTATTTCACAGCAAGATTTCAGTACAAGTAATGAGACAAATGTTGCGCTTGTGAATCTCGGAAATAAACCTATAAAAGTGAGTTTTCAATGTGTGCTGTGTTTTTTTTTTCTTCTTCTCGATATTATATGCATATATTTGAAACAAACAACGTAATGTGAAATATCGACATTCAAATCGATATCGTTAAAATCAACATTCAGCATCTCATATTATGAAATATCATTATGCAATTATCACATTGTTAGATGTACACGGTTATTCATAATCATTCATCCCATTTGAAATGTTTCATTTTAGATTAATAAGTGATGCCGTACATCGTAAGAACCAACTGCCTAAATTTGTTCCCTCAACTTATACATGTAAGTGTTCTACGTGACTTACTAGCGTGAGCCCATTAGTATTAGCAGAGCGCATGCGTATTGCCATCTTATCGTTTTATATAGGATTTTATATAGGTTTCCTATAGTGAACGTCTCATCGGCAGTTTCCATTGGTGATCAATAGATGGCGCTGCTAACGCAAATCTGCAATCACTTTCCTATATAAAAACGATAAGATGGCAATACGCATGCGCTCTGCTAATACTAATGGGCTAACGCTAGTCGTGACTTCCCTTAGTTACACAAACAAATGTCAAAGACGGATAGATGAATTCATCATCATACATGCTGAAACATGTCTACTTGTCACTGACTCCGCACAGGTGTACCAACCAGTGCACTTTTTGAGCTCATATCCAGGGTTTTAGGTAATGATGGCACAATACACAGCATCCTTAACGAACCCCTAAAAAGAAGCAGCACGGCATAAGATCAGGTGACCTATGAGGCCAATTCAATCCAACCTGCTGCAAGGCTGCAACTTATATGGCTTCATAATCAAGTGCCGTCTCAAAACCCACTTAACTGTTGTCTGAGGAATTTAGTACATTTGTATATTAGCATTACATTCAAAGTCTACACTTAATACCAAGTCTACTTCCTTTTCCTCGTTACATTGTACGACGTAACACTGACGTTATTATGGGTAACGCTGGAATAAGTAATGGGGTTTGACCCGGCCCCCATCCCCCCCCCCCCGCAGAATGAATTTCTGGCTGTGCTACTGGTTATAAAACATTAAATATGATATCAAAATATCATGATAAATTATAAAACATACCATGATTTGATATTTTCCCCAAAAAATCATTATTATTTTTTTTTACTAACTCTGGCATTTTATTGTAGCACATATTATATGCCAGCAAATCTTTTTTTTTAAATATTTACCAAGTGTGAACTGCGTGTGGCCGTCAGGCTCGTAACTATCAGCCATAACTATCAGTCTATCACTATTTAACTAAAAGGTGTATTATATTTTGAGTTAACTATGGATGCCATTTGCCATGATCTAGTTATTATCCACAGTTACCATTTGTTAAACAACCACCCAACAGCAATAAACTTCATTTAGTTCAGTTATAGCAGAAAAAAAAACCTGTCCACCATATTCAGCGTTGCTTTCAGTCCTTTTTTTTTTGTAGAACTGCCAAAAATTTTGAACAACAATCTTCAAAATAATACTTCTAAAGCCTGCGTATCCCGTACTTTATATGTTTTCTCATTGACAATTTCAAATTTCAAACTAAAAATTAGAATGGTCATCCACCGTTCAGAATTTAAGTTAAGCCACACACAAATTTAAGTATTAGCCCTTTAAAAAAAAACCAATATGGCTTTATCATTTTTTGCAATTTTTGTAAAAAATAAATTCTCATAATCGTTGTGTATATAATTAAAATTTTAATAATTTTCAAAACTCCCAGAATACAAAATGCAACTCTCCTCTCCCCCCCCCCCCCCAAAAAATTGAAAATATATTAATCATGTGTTATTGACACAATGGTGTCACAATTTCACAAACATTCCTCTCTCTCTGTCTCTCTCTCTCTCTCTCCAGAGACCTTTTGATAGTAAAGGCAAGTTACTAACAACAATGCTTCCCAGCTACTGATTTGGATGTTTCACAACATTTATAATAAAAGGCAAAGAACAAACAAAATGAAAACACAAAAGAGAGAGAGATAGAGAGAGAAAGAAGGAAGGGGCCTCATCACTAATGAATGGCTGTTATTGTTGCTGTCATCTTCAGAAGCCATGTTAGCACCACTAGTAACAGCACTAAACTTGCAAAGAGAGAGAGGGGTTTTCACAGTTTCACTATTTCTCCCTTTTTTTTTCAAACACACTCACACAGCAGGATAACTAACACTGGCTTCAGGGCACCAGTGAGCTCTTCCAAGGATCCTCTCTCTCTCTCCACAACCTCCTCTTTCTTATATCCTTCAATCCCATGTAAATATCCATGTTGTCATTTGTCTGGCTCGGTAGGATTCAATTCAGAAACAGGTTTACAAAATAAAGTGTTGCACAGTTTGCAGCACTCAACCCCCCCCCCCCCCAAACACATTCATTATTCCTCAGATTTCGCATTTTTTAAAAATCTAAACACAAGTTTCCATCTCACTCAACCCATGATTAATTTTATTCAATGAAATTTATTACATTTTATTATTTCTGATAATAAAAATCAAATCTCAAAAGTGAATCTAACATTTTTGAATACATTTATACAGAGTGTGTTTCAATGACAAAGTTCAGATCATGAGTGTTTCAATTATTTGGATAAACAACCTATTTTCAATATAATTGACGTTAATTACTGGCCAGATATATGAATTATACTTTTTAATACTTCTTTACTACACCTTTACCCTTTAATGAACATTGTATACGAAAGCATATTAGTTAGCACACACAAAAAACCCAATTTCAAGTTATGAATTGTGGGTGCTACACAATGAACGGGTGGGTACTTAACATATAAATAAATAACAAAACACGTTAATAACTTCAAAATAAATAGCTAGTGAAATATGGACAAAACGCAGCCAGACAACAACTATAAACCATATATATAATAGTAATTTCATGGCCGGTCCACGTCCACGTTTGAGCGCCATTAAGGACCGCTTAAAATGATCCTTAAGTGTCAGTGTTACACTTTTGATACATAATAGAAGGCCATGCAGAGTACGGTGGACGCAAACTGTTAACTTCGAACCTTGCGACTTACTTCAGATGGGTTGAATAACAAAACTAAGCTTTGTTTCATTTTGTCTGGTGGAAAAGGGTTAATAACAAAAGTACTTCAAACCCTTCAGGTGTTAAGCTTAAACTTCATTCACGCGACGTCGAGCGACCTACCTTGAGCGAGCGTCAACGCACATACGCGTCTTCATACCATATACAAGCAACTATTAGCAACTTGTCAAAGCGTCGCAACTTGCTACTCAGTCGCCAAGCTTCCGTTCAAACAGAAGCTTCAGGTCGCAAACGTTTCAAGTCGCTACCCAACAACCAATCAGAGACCAGATTTTGTTGCATATGGTGTCTTCGACGCCATTTTATGACATCACACACCATGAAGACACGCCCAAAACGCTTCTAGGTGCAGCACATATGTAGTGTGTGCCAGTGACTTGTTACTTCAAGTTGCTATGCTAGTCACTAGTCGCAGACGCTATGCTCAAGGTAGCAGGTCCAGCTTTAGAGAACTTTTGCAATCATTCCTTTTCTATCAGACAAAATGATACAAGCTTTCAGTGTGTCCATTTTACTGAGTGTCCCACGAAAAAGTAGCACGCTCCGCTGTACCGCGTGAAAGCATTCATTTTTTTTTTCATTGTTTCATTCAATGAACCAGGGAGAGGGGGGGGCCACTTCCAGCACCTCTTATGACGGGGCGACTGAATAAGCGCCAAATTGAACAAACGCCAAACTGAATAAGCGCCAAACTGAATAAGCGCCAAATTGAACAAACGCCAAACTGAATAACCGCCAAATTTTTGGCTTTTATTCAGTTTGGCGCTTGTTCAATTTGGCGCTTGATCAATTTGGCGCTTGATCAGCGCCACCCTTATGACCCCTGAGTATGTTACCCAAACCTTTAGAAAAACAATTATTGTAATAATAGTAATGATACAGTAGTCACACATTATACATTGTGCACACGCTAGTTGTTTCTGTCTGGGACTACTTTTTCGTGGCCCACCCTGTATAACAGAGAGGTCTTGAGCCACACAGCTCCAAACAAACCCACAGTCAGCTAGTATTACGTCATCACAAATTATATATCAAACAAATACCAGTGGAACATACACAGATTTGTAGCAGTACAAGAAAGAGTCAGTCATACCGCACACTTTTTTAAGTCAACAGGAAACCACTACCACCATCAGTGCCACCAGTGCGCCACCACCACCACCACCACCGAAGAACTTGAAGCCATAATAAAACATACAAAACCACCCACCCCCTTGTCATAGACACACTTATCTAGTTATCATCCCTCTCTTTTGAAGGAGAGAAAAAAAATGAAAAAGTTGAACTTCAAAAAAATGCCATCTTGAAAGTATAAAAAGCTGCTAATATTGTACTAATTATCCAATTTTTAATGAATAAAGACAATCACAGTTAAATAAACAATTAAAGCAATGGTGAAAAATCAATAATAGGAGTGTTAAGTGTAAAAAGAGAAGAAAAATGTACATTTTGTCTGTTCATTATTATATAGGACCTTCAAGAAAGGCAAAAAATGATTTCTACAATTAATATCCAAACAGTTGATTAAATGTGGATTCACATTACTCAACAAATTGCAGTACAACATGCTTAACAACATGTGGTTTGCAACTTAAAAATGCTCCTATCACACTAGCAACTTTTCATTAAACTTCCATGTAATAAAATGTGCAATGAGACATGTAACTCAAGAGTATTTAGAGAGTGATATGGCATACAACTTGGCGAAACTTATAAGAACACGAAGTTTCTCATGGCATTGCAGATATTCAACTTTTACTGAAACATTTCATAAAACTCGCAGATAAACAGCCAATGAGAAATACACTGTAAATGACCTCAGAGGTATGAAGCAAAGTTTCATAGAATGTTTTCATTGTTAAGACTTTTACAAGTGATAACCTAGTTGTCCATGTGTGATATGGAGTTTGCAAGTCTGCAAAAGTTGCTAGTGATAGAAGGGGGGGGGGCATAATTTGTTCTCAACATTTTAATTTATTATGAGACTAATCAATAATTTGCATGTTGGTCAACTTGATTAATAAATACTACAGGAACAATCCAACATCCGCATTATTCTATCGATTGCAACTTGTTTAAAATACAAACTTTGATATACTGGCTGTGTTGCATGGTGTTGTGTAGTGTTGCAGCACTGTACTTCACAATACATTGTTGAGTAATGTGAATCCACCTTTAAATACAGACTGGAACAACAAAGACGAAATGAAAACAAAGCTATTTTTAGAAAGTTAAAATACCCAGTGAAGTCTGAGAGAGCAAAAATGAAGAAAAAGCAGTTTATTTTCCACCTGCACAATATCATCAAATCAGAATGTCAACACAGAATTAACAAACACTCTCCTCCAACAAACCCCAACTTAAATCAAAACAACCTCCTGTTTTCAACCATGTTTTTAACGCCCATTATGTCGCCAACTTCTTTCATTTAACTTCCATAGAAAACTGAAACTTCTCAAATACACACACACCTAATAAGAAGTTTACACGAGGAACATATAAAACGTTATAATGCAAATTTTAAGTTTTGTTGCACAATTTTTTGCTAAGAAAATTATTTGGACGTTTGTTTTTGAGCCATAATTAATATAATTATGTTACGTCTATGACATCACAAACCATTTTTTTTTTCTCCTCAATATTCGCAAAATCCCATTAAATGGATTTGAACACCCTCTCCCTCTACCAGATGTCTCTACCAGTCAATATCTATTGAAAAATAAATTTTTGTTTATTTTGCGACATTTTCCGAACGATGGCACTTCTTTTTTTATGCCAAAACCTGAAAAACACCCAAAACGTTAGTTACATTGTATCACTTATTAAACGACGTTATATTAATTTAGAATTTTTTCTGCTTATTTTTCAACTTCTGAAAATACCTGATTTTCTATATGAAATTGTTATAACAGTTGGAGGGGGGGGGGATATGATAAATATCATTTTATTGTAGAACAATCCAGAACATAACATTCGATCAGTCAAAAAAAATCCTGGATAAAAATAAAATCAAAAAATGCAAAAAAAAAAAAAAGGAATTGCTCGAAATAAACTTTTAATAAAACTTCCATATGTTGCCCAGTTTCCAAAAGAAGAAGAAGAAAAAAAACATATTCCTTGAAATGAGGGAGGAAAGAAATGGGATTTGAGGAGGAGGAGGAGGAGGAGGAGGGGGAAGAGAGACATTAGAACTCATCTAAAAGAAACAGATGTGTAATTATGTCCTGACAGATGCCGAGAGAGAGAGAGAGAGAAAAGAAATTCGGAAATTTCTTACGTTCCGTCCCAATTTTTACTCAACTATATATATTGTAAGGAATGAATTACAGGTCTCTCTCTATATGTATGTATATTTGTGTATAGAGAGACACACACAAAGAGGAAGTGATGTTTCCCAATATGGAAACATCAAGGAGGAGGAGGAGGACATCTTACTCTTATCAAGTTATCACCCCCCCCCCCCACTACCCTTCTCTCTAATTCCCCATTCCAGTTTTTATGGAGACTCAAAAAAAAAAAAACTCAAAAAGCTAAAAAAAAAAAAAAAACGAGGAACAAAGGAAAGATATCTTTTACCATTTTGCCTCTTAATATAATCTATAAATTACTTAAAAGAGGACTTCCATAAAAAAATACTTGTGTAAATTGCAAGGTAGATGGCGCCTGCAACCTCCATGGGATGGCCAGCTACACTCGCTTACCAATTAGTTGAAACAGAATGCAGGTTTTCAGCTCCTAAAAGCGTCCAAAACAACCTATGGGAGGTATAGTGGCGTCATCTAACGCTATACGGACAAATAATCTACTTGCATTCTTAAGGGCTCGTAAAATTGACACTACCACGTTACAACACTTTATAAACACTCTGTAATTTCATTAGGAAAAAGTCATTTCATTTGTTTGGAGGCCATAGAAAAATAATTATATTAATAATAATAATAAAAGATATGATAATTCTTATTCTAACAGAAGGTGAAATCATTTCGTTTTTAATATTCAACATGCCCATTTCATTTTATGATGCGTTTTTTTTGTGTGAATTGACTAATTAATATGTAAAATAGCAGAAACCAAACTAATTATTAGAACACACGGCATCATCATCATCATCGTTTTTACTCAACTAATTTATAAAAGAAATTTCAAAATTAAGATAACAAAAGTAATCAAATATAACAAAGAAAAAAAGGAACTTCGGAAAAGTACTTTTTGTTTGTTTGATTAGTAAACACAATCAAAATAACCGGAAAGTTTCATTTAAAGTCTCTAGAGGCCCAAATTCAAGAAATTAAAAACTTAACTGGTTTATGTTTTTAAAAAATATATATTTAAAAAGCAAAACTGAAAATATGCAAATATTAATTTTTCAGATAAAAATTAACAAACTTTCATACAAAATTTAATATTTAAGAGCTGAGAGACGATTTGATGTTGATCAAAGGGGGAAGTTAGCAGCATGTTTGGGGCATGTTTAGTTAGTGTCCTAAATGACAACAAAAAAACCTCCTAAATTTCACTCATCACCAACTTAAAATTCATAGTCAGATATCATTAAACATAGAGAATAGTTTTTTTTTTAAAAAAATGTAAACTCCAGTAATGATTATTCTGAAGAAAAAAAAAAGTGTGTTTCTACAGTTGACAGCCGCTCACCACTGATTATAGTAGAATCAAGTAACTAACACTCTTCTCCGTAGACCCCCCCCCCCCCCCCCCAAAAAAAAACCCCAATTTTTTGTTGCAAAAATGATCCAAAAACATGCATGTTCATCTTTTGATGCCTCGTCAAGAAAATGTAATTTTTGCTTCAATTTTCTCCCATCTTATGTTTTTATAAGTAAAAAAAAGTCAAACGCGTGAATAATATGAGTCAAAAATGACAAATGTGCAAAAAAAAAAAAAAAAAAAAAAAAAAGAAGTAAAAAACACATCATTATTCAATGTTAACTCATAAATAGCATCATCTTCCTTTTTTGATGTGTACAAAGAGCAAGCAAGCAGAAGTTGCCTGATGGCTTGAATGAGTCAAGTCTTAGGACAAGTTATTCCCATCTGCAAACATCCCATGATTCCAAGTTATAAATACCTCTCTCTCAAAAGACTATAATGAAACAAATCTGATTATCTGAAAATCCAAAATCATACTAGCAATTTTTAATGCAAGAAGCAATGACATTTGTAACTGCAATCCTTTGAAATAAACTTTCATATCCTCCACACATGAAAACTAGTTTCACAACTTGTCTTCATTGGCTGTTTTACTGACAACATGCTCCGTAGTCCATCCATTACAGTATTGCAGCAGTCACACTAGGCTGGTTTACAAGTTGCTGGTTGCTGCTGGCTGGTTGTAGCCAGCTAGCAGCATAGTCTGAACTGCTACCAGCAGCTGCTTTCACCAGCAGGCTAGTAATTTTAACAGCAGCTGGTGAAGTTGGACATGTTCAACTTTAGCCGCTACCAGCTGGTCATGTGACGCCCTTCCTGCTGCTGCCATCTAGTGTGAACTTTTTGTTGCTAGTAGTGGCACTAGTGGTAGTTGAAACTCCACTGCTTGGGTTGGTTGTTGTTAGAGTTTGTGTTTTTGCAAGACGGTGATTGGATAACTTGCACTGCTAATACCAGCAGTGACTGGACAAGTGTGAACCCAAAGCAGCTGCTGCTTGCTGTTGCTGCTAATAGCCAGCAGCAACCAGCGGCTTGTAAACCAGCCTTGTGTGACTGCCGCTTATGCAACAGGCAGCAGCAGCAGCTTGCTGCTAACACTGCCATCAGCACTAAAACAACAACACAACCATTTTACGCAGCTAATTGAGTTGCAAGCAGTCAACGCTGCACAAAGATTAAACTACATATTCGCATTCTGTGGCTTCAAAGCTAAGCTTTGCATTGCTTTTTTTTTTTGCAAAAAAAGAAGCAAACTGCAGCTGCTTGCTTCCTACAGCTTCCATTCGGTTTGTTATTTGAAACAATTATGGTGTCAAAACAAACCAACCAAACAGATCCCGTGAAAAGACAGGTCAGCTGGTTACGATGGTTACTTATCCGTTTTCGAGAAGGCTAGAGGCTAGGATTTTGATGCAAATATGCGATGGTAATGACTTTTGTTGCTTGAAACTGTAAAGCAAAATCAAGCAAGTTAGCTTTTAAAGCCACAGAAAGCGTAATATACAGTTTAACCATAACTTTTTGCAATAATATGCTTTGAACAACCCCAGAATGCAATGCAAATTCCTCACATCATCTAATGTGGGCAATGAAAAAGTCAGCAGTAAAAACTACAGCTGCTTACAATAACGTTTTGCTTCCGGTTTCTCAAAGCTACTCGCAGCAATTTCATCACTCATCATCATCATCTGAACTGGCCGTGGCCCATGACCTCTACATCAGTCAACCAAGTGCCCTGTTTCAATTTCAACAAATAAAAAAGGTTCCTCACAAGTTACAATATTCCTGTCTCTTCCAGCCCTTGGTTTTTCTTCCTGTAAAATGTAATTTGCTCGGTGTCAGGAATCGACAAAATAACTTACCAAGTTTTTTTACCTAGTATGTGATACTGATTGATAAGCATAGTCAACCTCAACACTCCACCTCGCAAAAAGTTGCTTCGAAATCAAAGCAAGCTAAACTAAAATTTCGGTGGAGAATAAAAAAAACAAAATGATAAAGCCTCCCTTCCTAAGTTTTAACCCAACTTCCGTTAAATCAACGTCACACCAGTCAACACTATCATCATTCTTTTGAGGCCCCGTGTGTCAGGAGTCCTCCTCCTCCTCCTCCTTCCCTACCTTATATTCACTAACTCACTCTCACACCATTTCCGTCTTCTTACCAACAAAATATTTGGCCACACTTAATAAGTTTAATGAATTCCATGAGAAAAATCCCATCCATTTGAAACAAAATAATCCATTTTTCTAAAGGCAAACAAACAACACACCCTTCAAAAATAGAAATATTATTATAAAAGAAAGGAAAAGAAGAAAAGAACAATTCAAGAAAACATGTCACTGAATTGAACTTGGAAAACATACCACCATCTTAATGCAAGTATGTATTGACATATTGAATGGTCATTTATTTCCAAACAAATTATCACTGTCATTGTATATACATTGCTCTCAGATTAAGAGACAGACAGACAGAGAGAGAGAGAGAGAGAGAGAGAAAGAGAGAGTGCAAAGAACCTTTTTCAACAATAATAATTGGAGGAAAATTAAATGAAAGACCATGACGTATAAAATGAAACCCCGGCATCTGTCTGTCATAAAGAAGTCAATCAATCATAAAAGTGGATATTACAAACGAAATAAGAAAATTCATCAAACCGAAAAGAAATTCATCCAAAGAAAAAATTAGACATAAGAAATATTACAAGAGTTCCTCCTCCTCCACCTCTGACATTGGGGGAAATACACACACAGACACACCTTGACCCTCTATAGTTGTAAATCCGATTCCCAGTTGCTATGAAAGCATCGAATTTCATGTTTTGTCTAAATTGTACACATGAGAACTTTTATGTTGATTAAACTTAGAAATATACCTTAGAAACTAGAATATCTATTTAATAACCATAATGTAATATTATATTTTTTGCAAAAAAAATTTGAAATTAAACAATTTCTGATTAGAAAAACAAATCAACTTATGAAATGGGCTCAAATGTGTTTATTGTCTCTTCATACCAATAGATGGAGCTTTCTTACGTTTTCTGTGCAGGGTTTTCTCGTTGTAAAAGTGTGATATATACAGCACTAGCTTTTCATTTGCTCCGCCCTTTTATGAGCATCATCAATTTCTAATCGGTTTGTTAATTGGTCTGGTGTCAAATGCCCCGCCCTTATCAATTTCTAATTGGTTGATAGTTGGTGTGACGCACATAAAGAGGGCGGGGCAAACGAAAAGCTAGTGCTGGCCATACTTGCCTGTAGTGTGATCACTTGTACCTCACAAAGAGTAAATAGCTATGCAAAATGTAAAACGTTTTCGTTTCTGTTTTCAGTAGTATTTTTACGCAAGTGATGACCTTTGACTTTACCTATAACACAAGCCTGCAATGGAAAAAGTGTCAGAAAACGTTTTAACTGATTTTATTCGATTTTTGGGTGCTGATTTCTGAAAAAATAGTTTTAAAAAAAATTTATTCCATACCATTTTTCCACAACATGATATTTAAATTTCCCATTTACATTATGGCTATGGCCTACACTATGGCTATACTTACAATTAAATGTAACAAATGTCGAAGACCAAATTCTAAATCCTGTTTTCTTGTAAATCCTTTGAAACATTTTGTCACAAAGATACAAAAAGAGTACACCATGTATTGTAGAGTTTCTTTTTTGAATAGAAGCCAACATTATTCGTAACAATCAGCACAACAATGGCCACCTTGGATGGACAATCCCAATATGTTCTGGAATGCGTGTAAGTATTGAATTGGATGGATCATACATGGGGCCAACTTATCTATAAAGTACAAGAAATCCAGTTCATATGTTCCTAACAATTAACCTCTCCCCCCCCCCCCCGGCACCACCACCACCTCAGGTCCAGAACCATAAAAAAACTTTTAATGATTTGAATAAGAGATTTGTTCCGGACAATAAAATACAAGATAAAAACCTTGCATAACAAAAACGGGGTTCTTCAAATCGAAACTCGGTTCAGCTAAAAATATTTCCAATTAAAATAATCATTGGATTTTAATAGTTCGTCTATTTTATCCTGAGCTATATATAGTAGGGCCTATACCCTATTTTTAATTTGAAAAATTACTCTGCAACCTGACGTTTTTTTCTGAAAAAACGGCCAAAAGTCGAAAAAATATTTAAATGCTTCAGGTCTGAACGCTCTAAAAATGCCTCAGGAGTGTTAAACTGGCCCCAGAAGTCCCAAAAGGCTTGGAAAAGCACAAAGATTCAAGAATTTTTAAAATTCGAAAAATGGGTTAAAACCCAAGATTTAAAAAAAACCCAAGCGTTTGGTTTTTTCAAAAAACGGCCAAAAGTGCTCTATAAGCTCTAAAAATGCCTCAGGAGTGCTCAACTGGCCCCAGAAGTCCCAAAAACCTTGGAAAAGCACAAGGATTTAAATCGGATTTTTTTTAAAAATTAAATGCGACGAGACAGCCAATAAGGAGAAGCCTCATATGACAGGACCAAACCTTCTGAGCTCGCGCCACCAAGACCAAGCGGAGGAAACCAACTGGCAACTTCCAGTACCACTTTATCAACAACCATGATCACAGAAACAATTAAAATCAGGCATTCAAAAAAAAAAATGTTTCTAGTCGATGTTATTTCGATTGTAAGGTGTTTTCATAAAAAGCAGGAGGAGGAGGAGAACCAAAAAAAAGCACAGGTGTTAAAAAAGAGGGTAATTTCAAAGTGTCAACCTTAAGTTTTTTTTTTTTTTTTTGGCAAATTTCAAAATGTTTTCATCGCAATTCGACATTTCTATTTGTAAAAAAAAGATAATGAAAACTGACGAATCAAATAAAAGACAAAAAAAACTACAGCAGCAACTGAACTATAAACTCCACAGAGATTTATTTGTATTTTTAGAAAATGGATTTTTCAAATACAATTTTGATGTTGGAGGTGGTGGTGGTGGTGGTGGTGGTGGTGGTGGTGAGCAATGTTCCAAAAGCGGAATCATTTTCATGGTTTAGCAAGCACCCGAGGGGCCACTTCTTACCCCCCATTGGAGTTCCTTCATTCGTTCTGACAGAAACACCCACCCCCCCCCCAACGGTGTATCCTATCTCAAACGATTCCACTTTGAAAGATTCCATTTCAAAAGACAATGAGGGTTGGCGGTGGAGGCTACTTAGGCTAGCTATTAAAAGAAGTACCGGGTGTGCCCAATTTTCACGCCGGAAACGCAATTAATATCCTCCCCCCACTCTAGTTTACTGAACTATTAGTGTTGGGGGGTCTTCTTTTCTCCCATACCGTGGAGGGAACAGATAAGGTCCAAAGCATACCAGAGACCAAATTATCATACTTTCCAAACGAATTACTTAGAAACATTGCTAGCCTCCACCTCCAATCCTTATCGTTTGATACGTGTACACAGCTTTTACTACCTCAGTCTCTCAAATGAATAATCTCCATCTTTATCTAGTTGACACCATTACTAAAATCACACATGCCAAAAAAAAAAATCATTTCAAACGGATTTTTATCAATAATTTCTTTTAAAGATTTGACATTTTTGAAAATTAATGAATCATAACACGATAAAAAAAAAACAGTATAAGGTCATCAAAGGGTTATCGATTTCAGGTGGTTTTTTACAAACTAAGATACGCACACAGTATGAATCAACTCCTAAAATATGGGTTAAATAATTGAATATGTGTTTGGGGTGGCGGCCATTTTGAGGACAACGGTTTTTCTTCAAAGCAATTTTTTTTTTCTTAACAAAATTAAAATTGCTTTCAAAACTAGAAGAGTAAAAGAAGAGGCTAAAATCATTTGTATGTAGAAATATATCTTTAAAAATTAAACATTTATTATATGGCTGCTTAAAAAATAAGAGATTTTTCGTTTTTGATTAAAAACGATCACTAGACATTTTCAAACAGCCATAAAAAGTTTAACTTAAACATATCCAACATAAAAATATGAATTTATCCCTTCTAGTTTCTAATATCTTCAACTACTTAATATTGCTGCAACCAACACATACCAAAGACCTATTAAAAGTTAAAGTTCTTTGAACAATTAATCAATTGATCAATCACTTGGTCAATCTAGTTCTAGTTATTCTAGTCTCTAGTCAAGCCTCTCAAGTTTGGTTAACTTCAAACCTCGTTTCTACTACAAAAATTAACTGCAGTTACATAACCACGGTTATAGTTAACTGCAGACAAGCTATAGACGTGGTATTTTTGTATGTTTCTATTTTTTTTAAAAAACACCGTTGATTAAATGATTTTGTGTCACTTCCTGTTCGCAGTTTCACTTCCTGTTAAACAGTTCTGCATTTTGTGAAATTTCCACTCTTCATTCAGTCAAAAATTGAACACAGAAAGTGACGTATTTAACCATTCAATAAGAAAGATGATTAACCACATTACATCAATGCAGTTGAGAATGTTAACAAAAATTAACCATGGTCGCATTTGTTTCCACTAGTAAATTAACCGTGGTTACTATTTTTAACTGCAGTTAACGAGGACCATATTTGTGGTCCTAGTTATTGAATTACTAACTACAATTTTGAGACAAATTTGCGATGTATGAGGGGCCGTTCACGTCAAAATTCTATTAGTGTTGAACTTGCAAAACTTTTTTTTTTGGCCTGTTTCTTAAGCAGCATTAAAAAAGTCATTCATGCGCCAGGGGTTTACGCCCAGCGCCCGTAACTTTTTTACCCGTTCTCGACGTATGGCCACCGTGACCACTTTCGGCCGATTTTGCCAAGATTCGGCCACGGTTGGTCAAAAGTGGGCACGGGTTGCCGACTCCCTCTGCCGGGTCCTAACCTACCAAGATCGGTCGACGCTTTTTCTACAGTAAAAAAGCTGAGTTACTGAACGGTGCGGTGCTGCACCCATCAAGACGAGACAAGTTGCAAAAAAAAAAAAAAAAGCCTGAACAACCCGAATTCAAATTCAACCAGTTCTACTTTTTATTATTGTTAATTATTTTCTTTCAATTTGGCCTAAATAAGAAATAATTAGCAATAACAAAAAGATCATTGAGATACATATTTATAAAGAGGAGGAGGAAAGGGGAGAGAATAGATAAATTTAAGGTGGACATGAAGAAAAATCCAAAGCAATTCACGATTTTGTTTGAGCAATCCCATTAATCATTCCCTTTTAGAAATGACATTTTCCATGATGTCCATTCATGATTAGAAAAGAGAATTCCATCAAGAAGTAACATTTCATTTTTTTTTTAAATTTCAATCCAAGAATTGGTCTAATAATTACTAGGCCTTCACTTTTTTTTCTTTCTTTCCGTTGAGTTGTTACGTGTCAAAAGATGGCGCCGAACTTCTAATTCTTCACCCCAAACGGTCTATATAATCAAACAAAAAAAAAACCACCCACCCACCTACCAAGGACAAGAAAGAGAAAAAGAATGACCAAACAAAAACCATCATTGGTTGTTATTGGTGGTGGTCGTGTCAAACATGGTCACGTCCATGGCCAAAGCTAAAAAAAAACTGACCACTTCACGTACTACTACTACTACACATTACATCAAACAATAGCCAGATATCACACCACCTTTTGCTTTTATCCCCTCTTATCCCAAAACTCCTCCTTCTCTTCCTAAACTCCTAGAAAACAAAACAAAAAAGAAGCAAAAAGGGTGAGGAATAAAAGATAAGGAGATAAAAATTTAAAAAAAAATGAAGGTATTGGTCAAGAATGGAAGGGGGGGGGGGGGGGGGGGGGGTAAAATGGACACCCCCTAAATAATAACTTCACTTGAAATCCATTAAATTTATAAATAAATAAGGGCCACAAAGATTCAAGAAATAAAACATGGCGGCATATGATTTTTTAACTTCAAACCTCCCTGAAAAGGGTTCCAAAACAAAGAAGAAACCCCCCCCCCCTGCCCTATTTCACAGAGAAGCAACTTATTCTTTGCAATAAAAGTTGCGATTTAATTTGCAATGAATGAGACTTACGACTACAACATATTTCAAAATCAATTGAAACTAGTTTTACAACTCGTTTCATAAGTTGCTTCTTGAAAGCAGTCGCAAGTCTCATTGCCAAGTAAATTGCAAGTTCTTTTAAATGGAACTTAACATGTAACTTCAAATCTATGGCGTCCTTTCTTGGTTCTGATTTGATCACTGTCTCTCTCTCTCTTTATTGGTTGTTTATGGCGAGTATCCTTAAAAAAAAGTCACTCAGAACTTCATGCGACTGTTGAGTCGCACACAAGTCTCAAAGAAATATGTTTTATCAATTTGAATATCAAATCACAGTATACAAACTCTGTTGAGTTGCAATATGTCTCATAGCAAAGTTTAATGAAAAGTGCTACAACAAGCATGTCAATCTGGCGGCCCACAACGAATATCTTTGCGGCCCTCCGGCCCATCCGATGTCAGATCCAGGATTACTGACATTCAACTTGGGTCAGTTTTGAAAGTAATTACTGCGAACAAGATTTCTCTCCAAGTAGGAAAGATTGTAGCAAAGAAGAGAATATTAATTTTACCGTTGTCCTTGTTCTTTTTTCTACTGTATTTTTTGAAAGAAACCTAAGTTTTTCTATAAAAATTGAAGTTTTTTTTTTTTGCGGCCCACATAAACTTAGACCTTGTTTATTTGGCCCGTGTTAGCCTTTGAGTTTGACATGCTTGTGCTACAACTACAAGTGTGGAACCCTCCTTAGAGGGTTCTTGAATTTGGACCGAAAGAAAAAAAATAAATATCTCACTGGATGAAAAACAATTATGATAAATATAAAATGAGGCCATTTGTATAATTTCTTTCAATAATTTTAATTTAGAATAAAAAAGACAGAAGGAAAAAAAAAACTGCTTTTATTTTTGAAAGTCAACCAATTTTAAATGTTCATTGGTTATTTTTCCAAGAAATTAGACAACGATAAACAATAATGTGTTTGCCTTGAGGAGATTCACCAAATTCTGCTGCTGAAGCCTCCTCCTCCTTTTCTTTTATATTTATAAAAGAAAAGAGGAGGAAGAGGCTAAGGGTTTTTTTTTTCTCCCTGGGCATGCTATCAACTTTTGATTGATGGCCAGTTAATGCAGTAAATACACCATCACCTATTACCCACATTGGACGGACCATTTACCCATTCCCTCCATTTCACTCCCTCCTCCTTTTTTCGTCTAAAATGTTCAATTTTTATGACTTTTTCTCTCTTTCTCTCTCTCTCTCTCTTTTGATAATACTGAAAAATCTAAAGACCTCCTCCTTCCATCATGCCCCCCTTCCCTTTCAAAGCTAAATTGTCGCCCTTATCAAAAAAACTAGAAAGAAAAACCATTAAAAAAACTAAAGAGTGGCCAAGTTTTTCTTTTCTATTATTATTGATACATAAAACATCCCTATTTTTTTTATCACGACCCTATTAATAAAATAACGTCATCTGTTTTTACAAATGTATATGTAAACACAGGGTCTATAAAATATTCAATACCGTTATTGTCTCTTGCGCACACTTACATTGGGCACACTAGCTTGGATCGGATCGGAAAACGCCACGGCGGAGGGGCTCCATTGAAATGCTTGTTATCAAAATATTCCGATCCGATCTAGGAGTATTCTTGGTATTCTAGAAGTGAATTTTGGGTCTTCTATGAGTTTTCCTGAGCTTCAGGAAGAGTGATTCTTAAGCTTTTAGACGTGTTTCTAAGTCTCTTATGAGTTTTTCTGGGCCGCTGGGAGTGTTTCTGAGCCTCTAGGAATGTTTTTGGGCTTTAATGAGTGTCCCTGAACCTCAATAATTTGGCATATGACCTTCAATTTTGACCTTTTGGGCAATATTCCTCAAAAACACCTTCTGCTCATTAAAACAGGCATTTTTATGTGAAACCCTGTTCAGAATATTGAAGTTCAAAGTGTTTCCTGCTTGAATTTAGGCCAAAAATGACCATTTCATGCCTGAAATATAATTTAAAGAGAGGGGGAGGGGCTTTTATTAAAAACAGAGGGTTGAAAACTCTTGATTTGAGCACACACATAACGAACATATGCACAAAACCCTGAAATGCGACACCATGGTCCCTAGATGTTTTGATAAAAAGTGTTCCTCACTCACCCCCCCCCCCCCCCCCCTTATTTTTCAAAGACTTTTTCTTAGAAATTCGTCCACCCCCTCTCTTCCATAGCCCCCCCCCCCCTCAAATCTTTTACCCTTATATTTCTAGCCCTAACAAACATAAGAGAAAAAGATTAGATTCCAAATTTGGTAAATTTCTTATTTCTGTAACTGCAACAGAACCACAAATAACAACAGTAGCAG
Organism: Brachycybe producta; assembly: GCA_036925085.1. NCBI lineage: Eukaryota > Metazoa > Arthropoda > Diplopoda > Playtdesmida > Andrognathidae > Brachycybe > Brachycybe producta. The sequence continues at coordinate 4,560,367 of JAUPFP010000004.1, forward strand.
TAATAAGAGAGACCAATAGGGAAGTTTTTTTTTGGGGGGGGGGGGGGGGGGGGGGGGGGGGGGGGGGGTTAAAACCACACACACAGGAACCTCTCTCTCTCTCAACTCCCCAAATCCCTAATTTGCTATTTACCCTTGAATTTCTTTCCACCATCTTGATTCTGTTCAAAACATCTTTTTTTTTCCTTCCACCATCTTGAACCTATTTAGACTATATTTTTGGACGATTGGGTCCTCTCCTCCTTGCTTTTATCTAATGTTGCTGCATTTTGTAACTAAACTAAATTCTGTTTAACAAAAGAAATAATCTTGTCCAACTCATTTCAATAAAAAAGATACTCGAGATGTTTCTGATATTGGCTACTTGTGTAGCTCAAATTGGTTAAATCAAATACTGTATTAAACCAATAGGGGAAATTCGTGGCGACCATCACTTGCAACACGCCACCAAGTGGTTTGAGTTGATGACCAAAAAAACAAGACTGAATATACAGAGTGTTTCATAAAGTCTTGACCTCATTTCAATCATCATTTATTCAAGAAATAAACAAGAAGATATTTAAATACAGGTTGAAACATAAGGAGAAACACATCTTTCCATGTTTTTTTAAATCATTAATAAGTTTCTACAGGAAGGAGGAGCAGAGATATCAGAATATCAAGACGATATTCGATTTCACGCCATGAATTTGCAATTATTTCAATCGTGGGATTGCCAGATTGGTTCCTTCAAGAATAATGGCAACATTATCAACTTTAGATTTAAACACCATATCCTTCACGTAGCCCCAAATGGTCAAGGAATTGGTCCCCAACTATCTATTTATCTCTCTTTCGGAGAAAAGTGTTATCCAGGTAGGCGCTGACCAGATGCAATTAGGCGCCAAATTTAAAACTTGTATTTTAAAAACTTGGGAGGGATGTGTGTTTTTCCTTATGTTTCAAACTGGATTTAAATGTTTAGTTTTTGTATAAATTATGATTGAAATGTGTTCTACACAACATTATGAACACCCATGTAGATAGAAAATGAAAAAGTTGTCAAGTTTTTATAGAAGAAATAAAGAAAAGATTCAAAAGTTTGTTCAAAATTAAAAGTGTTGTTCAAAATAATGCTGAAAGCAATTTTTTTTATAACATCTTTTAAAATGAACTTTTATACGTTATCTTTATCATGCCTCCAACAACTCAAAACACTAGATGGCCCTGTGAACACCACTTTTTTTTTGGTTTTGAACATGTATTTCCCCGTATTGTTTTAATCCAGGAAAGAAAAAAAAACTCCTGTAAGAAAGCGCCACCACCCTCTCTCTCCAAGCTAATTAAAAAAATACACACTAGTCTTATCAAAAAAATCCCACAGGTTAACTTTTGTTTTACTGACTAGAGGGCGCTTGATGTCATTGCATACCTTTATTTTGACCGGAAATTTTAAGTTAAAAACTTGATGCACTTTTTGAAATCATGGATTTAAAAAAAAAAACCTAAATACTTTTTAAAAAGTCTTGTTTGTTAATCCTTTATGCACAAGAAACAAAAACTATTTAATGATATTTATTAGATATACACCCAAAGTTCAACTGTAGTTAAAAAATTAAAAGGTCAAGATCAACACTTGTCTTTTTAAAAAAAAACCATATGAGGATTTTAAAAACCGAGTCAGAAAAGGAGGAGGAGGAAAAAAAAAACTACACAACTTTTTTTTAAGAAGGAAAAAAAAACCCGTTCAAGTTTTTTAAGAAACAAAATAAATACTAAATAAAAAAAAACTTCAAGAAGAAAATTCCGGAAGCGTGTCATTTGTCGCCATAACATGCCGCCCTGTCATTCTAAAGATGGCTCTATAGTATATCTCTTTAAAGTATAGGAAAAGAGGATTCTAACAGCAGACTGGTGTATAACACACACACTGTAGCCTACTTTTTTCTTCTTCTCTATATATAAATTGCCTAAGGCCTGTTTCACACGTATCACTTTGTGGCGCCTCAAAGTGGTTCACACACGGCTTGCTTTCACACGGACCCACCACTAGAAAACAATAGCCTGCTTACTGTCAATGCAGTCCACTGATATTAACCTTGATCATTACCGACAAACAGGCCATGGTCGCCACTTGTGGCCCGAATCAACCACTCATCGCCACTGTGGTACCGAAAAAAAAAACCGTATCGGTTGGACACAACCACAAACTGGCCAGTGGTTGGACCTATAACTTAAAATTTACAACAAAAAAAACCTCCTCACCCTTTTTAAGACTACGTGAACTTGTCCTGAAGAATAATAATGGAAAAGTAGCCAGTGGTCAAGAGGAGAGATTCCAAGAAAAAGACCCTTGTGTGTGTGTTTAAAAGTTGTTTGTCCATTCAAGGACTTTAATTAAGGGCTTAATTAATTCGCATTCTGTTGTCATCATTATCATGGGGAATGAAATTCTTTAAGAATTGATGATGAAGTGGACAATGTGAGCGAGAGAGAGAGAGAGGATTTTAATCCAAAATGACCAAAGGCTAGTAGAAAGATCATAAAATGGTAGGAATTCGTATAAATAGAAGGAAAAAAAAGGTCCCTTGACCTCAACTGACCAGCGTATTAAGAGAAGAAGAAAAAAACTTCAAAAACTAACCGGCGTTTGTTTGTTTGTCTAAATCGCCAAATTATTTACAAAATTGTGTGATATTTTCTTTGATTTCCGAATGATAAAAATTGAAGGGGGGGGGGGGGGGGGGGGGGTGTGGGGTTTCAGAAATAACTGATTAGGAAATTTATCCGAATTTAGTGAATCGAACTTCGGATAAGTAAATTAATAATTCCCCGTTTTCATTTTTAAAGCTCATTAAAGGGGTGGGTTTTTCAAAGTTTAAAAACCACCCATCGAACTCTGGTTGTTATTGCCGTTTTTTTTTTTTTCAGAAAAACAAACTATCGGAAGAAACTTGAATGTCTTTTAAAAAACTAGAAAGGGCAAACGATATTATTTAATTTGTGTCTATGAAAAGTTTATTTTGAACGATATCAAACAATATAAAAATTCCAGTTACCAAATCTATAGTTTCTAAAAACACCTTTTTGTTTCATATCCAGAGTTTCGAAAATAAGATGTTCATAAAACATCTTAAAAATGGAAGGCGTTTTAAATACTAGACGAGTTAAATTTACAATTGATAACAATTAAGTTTAGGGTTTGAAAATAAACTATCTATAGTTTGGAAGGAATAAAAAAAGACGGAAATTTCAATATTGAAGTTTGTTTTAAGTTGTTCTCCCTTTCAGAAGGAAGGTAAAATAAGAGAAACTCTAGAACACGTTTATTAGAAAGTAGAAGAGTAAAAATCACTTAAATGGTACTTATTTCATTATCTTTTAAAACAAGCTTTTTATTATTATTATTATGGCCGTTTGAAAGTGACCTAACTTCTGTGTTTCAGATGCAAAATAAAAAGAAACTTTAATGTGTTTTAGAAACTAGACGGGTAACTCATGCACTTAATGATATTTTGCATAGCTGATGATATCAAAAAAGATCTAACTTTACAATGAAAAAACACTATGAAGTTATTTAAATAGCATTTTATAGTTTCTATATAAAACAATTTCAAGTTACTCTCGAAGTAAATAATATTTCATAAGTTCGAAAATTGACAGTTGGTTTTCATAATAAAACATCAATCTTCAAAGCATGAAAATTAATCTTTAATTAATCGTTAATCTCGAGATTAGGCCTACTTCATTTCTATTCTAGTTTCTAAAATCATTACAATTTTTTTTTTTACTAAAAACTACTTCACAAAACGTAATTTTTCAAAAGAAACGAAAAGAGAGATTCTAAACCCATTGTTTTCCTTTGCAAAATTGTGTATATTTGTCAAATTAATTATTTTTTATGAAGATTACAAGTTCGTATAATTATAACTAATAAGGAAAGGGTTCAAGAGGTCGTTCTTAAAATATGACCGATTAAAAACACGAAAGGACTAAATAATCTTCTGAAAAATCCCCTTTTTCTACTTTTTATAAGGACACTTGATGATGACGATGAGATTGATGGCTTTTTTTTTAGAGGACGAAGGGGGGGGGGGGAGGGTAAATATAAAAGAAACTAGAATGTGAATAAAGTCCTTAATAAAAAAAAACCTCTCTCTGGGGCTATTGAGGATTAAAAAGTTTCAAGTTTAGAGAAGAAAACGGATCAGCAGAACTAAGAAGAAGCCCAACATGACTTTTATGAACAATGGGACAAAGTTCAAATAGAAAATGAAGAAGTTGAATTTTTAAACACCTCCCCCCTCCTCCTCCCTTTATTATTATATTGAAGTGTAGAAGGAGGGCCCTTTTAGGCCAAACTAATCTAAAGATAGATTTCGGTCACTTTTTCAGAGGTCCCAACCCACCACCCAAATCAGATAGAGAAGAAGGATGATGGGATACAAAATTTGTATTTTTGAAAATGGAATTTCTTTCTCATTCAAGGACATCAATTAATGTTTCAATCAGAAAGGAGAAGAAACAACAAAAAAAACAGGAACAAACCCCCCCCCCCCCCCTCTCCTCCCTCATTCATCAGCATTTGCCCCAAACATACTTTCAAAATGCCCATTATTATTATTAATATTTGATTCAATCATTTTTTTAAACTAAAAATACCATTAATAATTGAAAAATCTACACCTTTAAACGGTTATAACAGTATATCGATTGCAAAAACCTATTAAATGTAGTTAATTATTTAATAGCACCAGTAAGCTGGAACAAAACCAGATATAATGTTATACCTTATTTACACATACAAAAGTTAAATGCATTTAAATATTAAACATGTTCTACAGAGCCCCCATTAAGGACAAACAAATATGTCGAATTCAATTTATTCATTTAAATGTATTAAATTTGTAATTTAATATAATGGGGTTAACTGTAAAAAAACCCCATTGATTTAGCATTTCAACTTGTTCACATAATTCAGATCAATTTTATCTTGTTCATGTCCTTAACTGGACTCCGTATAATTCAACTAAACACATTTAATTTGAATGCATTTCGCTTAAGTGTAAAAGGTATAAGTGTAAATAATACCTCGTACACACATGAGTTAAATGAATTCAAATTAAATGTGTTTATGAAATATACGGAATCCAGTTAAGGACATGAACACCAAATAAAAATTTATTATTAATATTTCAAATTCAAATACTAAATCAATATTTTGTCAATAGTTTATAAATTATATTTAAGTATTAACTCAATATTTTCAGATTATTAACTGAATATAAATTGAATTCAGCATATTGTTTGTTTGCCCTTCACGGGGCTCTGTAGAACACATTATTTAAATGCATTTAAATTATCAGGTTGTGTATCATAAGTCGTTGTAAGATATGATTTTTAAACGACATAGGAAATTCCTTGCAGAGTTCATCAAAGTGAGCTTGCTGAGATACCGCAACAATGTTACCATTGCTAGCAGCTGTTAAAATATGCAAATGAAATACGAACAATGTAATTATCGAATTTCTCATTAAGTGTTTCAGAAGAAATTAAAGATGTTATTTAGAAACTAGAAGAGTAACCTGAATCACTTTTAAAGAAGCGTTTCAAGAACAGGGTGATTTTCGAACTTTGGTTATTCTGTGTTTCCGAAGAGCAACACATTGAAAAGTGTATTAGAAACTAGAATGGTAGCCGAATCAATTGTATTTTTCATCATTCATGTTGTTATCGTTTTCAAAATACAAGGTTTTTTTTATATAAATTTCTTCTTGTTTCGCAGGACCACGTCCCCGGACAATGTCGGTCTGGATCGGTCAATGATGACAATGAATGATGGTTGATGAGAGATGACTGACGGAGCCATTCGGCTCGAAATTGGGCGAGATGTGGTTTTATTCCCGGCTTGCCCCTACCTGACATCGACTCGGGAAAATTATGAAAGACAAACACAACAACCATTGGGTATTGCTCCTCTCCACAACTGGGATTCGAACCCGGGACACTTTTTTATAGACGAAAACAGTAAAAAAAAAAATATATCGTCCGCTTAAAATTGGGTCAAATTTTAAACTTGATGTTTACGTGATTTAGTTACCCTTCTAGCTTCTCTAAAACAAGTTTAAGTTTCTTTTAATTTTCTTCCTAAAAGCCAGAATTTGGAGGAGTCTTTTTAAACTTTAAAACTAGAGATGGGACCACACTCAAATCCTGGAGTCCTTCGTCTTTCGAATCCTAAACTTAAAAAAAACTGTTATAAACTTTGGTAAAATTTATTTTAATTCCATTGACGTCCAATAGAAGCGTTCATTCATTAACAAAAAATCGGCGATTGTTGGCAATTTCGGTGATTATCCGGATCACCATTATCATCACCTTGTGGTGACCCTGAATGCCGCCACACTTGTTTCTTATTATTAATTTAATGTTTATCATTTCATTTATTTTACGCTTCTTAATGAATAATAGAAGAATCTTATATGAAGCATTCGAAAGATTCCAGATTCGAGGGATATTCGAGAACCTTTTAGAATTTGTCCAACCTCTTGAAATTACGAATACAGTTATCCCCTTCCTATAGATCTCTGTATGTGGATTCGGTGTTACCCTTCTAGTTTCTATATAAATTTTTACACAAAACAAAACTTTTCCTCAATGTTGTTGCAGAAACATAAAAGAGCTGAACGAGTGACGTGTTTCACCGTGACAAATGTCAATGATACTTGGGCGCAAACACAAATATTTGTATCCTTTTTTTTTATTTTCTTCTAATTTTTTTTTTAATTACAATTCGCACAACTTTACCCTCCACCACCTTCTCCTCTTCCTCCTCCTCCTCCTTATTCCTCCCTTTTAAATTTTTACAAAATAATCTTCGATAATTAACGCCCATGTAATTTCATTTCTACATTAAATTAAAGAAACAATTGAATAAAAATTATCCCCTTTTTTTGAATTAAGGTCAAAAGCTAATTTCTTTTTTTTTTTTAATAATGAATCATCGAAATCTCTCTCGTTGTTTTTCAAATTAAACAATGATTCAAACATTTTAATTTCTGAGAAAGAAAGAAAGAAGAAAAAAAAAAGCTGAATATTATATACGCGAGTTAGGCTTTAAAAGTTTTTTTAGATTTGCATCGTTAATTTTCGCTTTTTATAAATGTGCGCGACCTAAAATGCATTTCATAACTCATAGAAATCTAACTGTTCTTGTGAAATTAAATAACTAATAACTTAATAAGAAAGAAGAAAAAAATGGGAGACAAAAGTTAAAAACCCCTTTTTGTCTTATTAAGAAAAATGAATTCCTCGATCGAATTCCAAGAAAACGGCCATTAAAAAATGTTTAATATTATTACAACAAACAAGTTGCTTTAATTTATTACGAACTGAAAAAAAAAAAAAATTAGATAGAAAATTAGTTGAAGAAAAAGGAGGAGGAGGGAAATCTGTAGAAAAGTACTAATAATCGATCGACGTCGTCGTCGTCGGTTGCTTGTTTTTCCTTCAAAAGTTGCACAATACGCAGATTTAAAAAAGGGGTAAAGAATTAGTATTGCCTTCAAGGCTGTACTTTATGCATAAATTAATTAATAACTGAAAAACAAGTTCTTTCTTTCTCTCACTCATGTCTACCATCATTTTATATATTATATAAGAAGAAGAAGAAGACGGTGGTTCATGAACACCTGTGATTTAAGAAAACTCTGGTTATTATTTCTGTCTTTCAGGAGAAAAATTAAAAAGACGGATTAGAAAAGTGTTTTAAAAAACTAGAAGGGTAGCGATCTCTTAAGGGTCTTCTCATGTCTGGATATCTTTTAAAAGTAAACTTGTTATGGACAAAAGTGTCTGCTTAAATTGTTAAGTCTTTTTAAAACTCGCATAAAAAGCTTATTTTGAAAGATATTTAAACATGAAAAAAGCCGTATGTGAATGAGTTTACCCTTCTAGTTTTCTAAAACACATAAAAAAGCTCATTTTCAAAGATGTCAACCTGAAGATACAACCTTGAGTAATTGAGGTACCCTTCTAGTTTCTAAAACTTATTCAAGTTTCCCTTCATTTTGCACCGTAAAGAAAAAAAAATAATCATAGTTCGAGAGGCGTTTACGGACTTTAAAACCGTAACATGATATAAATTCAATTTCTTCAGTCAACTAATTGATAGTTTTATGATTTCAAGCAGCTTCAATGTAAAGAACAATAATTCTCAACGTAAAATAAACGAATTTTAAGACACAAAATGGCAGTTCAACGAGAAGCAACAGCAGCAGACAAAAAAAAAACCCCACGGAGTCGATCTAAATCTTTTTTACGCCACTAGATGGCAGCGCCAACAGAGCCACTTCCCGCCATTTCATCAAAAGAATTATTCACATTTTGACACAAATGTAAACAAAATTTTAGTGATTTCACCTTATTATTTTGCCTATAACTTTAATTGTATGAAATTTCTCTGAAATTTCTCCTTCAGAAAATCATATTCAGCAATTAATAAACTATTTAAATTTCTAGTTTTTAACCTTCGAATCAAAGAAATCCGATTAAAAAGCTTATTTTTTATGCAAATTTACTTCAAACATGTGATTTTTGTGTAATTTAAGATGCGTTACTTTTGAATTGAGTTGACATTAAATGCGCTAACATGTGTTTTAAAAAGATAAAAAAAAAGTACACAAAACACAGCAAATGACCACTGCCCACTTGTTTTGACCACACCCAAATATATTAAAACTTAAAACACCTACGCATATTTAAAAAAAAAGCCCCGTCACAATAATATTAAAATGGGGGGCAGAAAAAATCCACGAATGACCGTCAAAAAAAATCAATGTTTTTCATTGATAAAATAACACAAAAATATGGGATAAAAGGCAATTAAAAGACGGGTAAAAGTGCAGCAAGCGCCCTTAACCCTCTTCATTAGGAAACCAAAAACCATGTGCGATAAAAGACTGTGAAAGAAAAAGCACGGTCACAATGAAGACACAAGCCGGTGTAAAGCGATCGATGAGACGGTATGAAACCCGGCTAAAACAAAACATCACGCAGATCGCTGCCGGTCACATGTTCATCATCATCATCATCATCATCATGATCGACGCGTGCGCAACTGAGAAAGCAAATTGCCGGGAAATGAGCGCTTCAAAAGCGGCATCAAAGCGAAGAAACTGCCGGTGAAATTTGGATCGCATGTCCGCGATGACAACGGAAAATTCTTATTTTAAATTAATGAAATGACTAATTATAATTAAAACTTACCAAACTGCCATCCAAATCACTTTCATTATGATGGTCCATCCTGTATATAGGAACGGGTTCTCTGTTTTTGACACGAATTTTGGTCGATTTGATGAAATCCACAAAAAAATGTAAAAAAAAAACCAAAATTAACCAAAAATTAAAACTAAGAAAGAATCCTTTGAATTAATCTTTGAAGTTAATATTCCCCCCACAAAAATATATCTTGTTCGCCCACCGCCGCCGTCTTCAATTATTATTGACGATTATGTTCGTTTTTTGGAGGCTGAATCTTTTTTCCTTCTTCATCCATTCCCATAATCCTCCTCTTCGATTGCCAGCCTATCAAAACGAAGTGGACGGGATTAGAAAATCATTAGCCTCGAATACAGGAGTCATCACACATGCATCTATTATTTGGGTGTTTCTAATTATCACATCCAACGAGATCTCGCGTAATCTCTCTCTGAACAAATTACCCTCCTATTTTTTACTTGCAAAAACCAATATTAATGTACAAATTCAATAAATATAACGCAATTAAAATGGCGCATTGTTTAGAGACTCCGAACATAATCAATCAAAGATAAATGCTAAATAAACTAAATGCTATAAAGTTATAGAAGCGCAACATCTGATTCTGATTATTTCGTATTTTCAGATTTAAAATAAAGAGAAACTGAAATTGTGGCTAGAAACTAGAAGGGTAGCTCAATTACCTAAGGTTAATTAATATTTTTCAAAATAAGATTTTATGATTTTAAAATTTTTTTAATTTTGTCTATAAAAAAAAGTTTATTTTGAAAGATATCAACATAAAAATAGCTGATTGAGCTCTACCTTTCTAGTTTCTAAAACACTTTCTAGATTCTCTTAATTTTATTTCTGAAAGACAGAATAATCAAGAGTTCGAAAATCAGCTGTTCATAACGTAAAACCGAAATTCGATTCTAAACTAGAATAGTAGATGAATATTCTGAAAATCTGAAATTATTTTACTTTGATTCGAAAAAAAAATAACTTCAACCTTTTAAAAACAGCCATAAATAGTTTATTTTGAAAGATATCGTTATGAAAACACTTTTAGCATATTCAACCACTATTCTAGTTTTTAATAAACTCAACAAAAACTTCTTATTGAAAAAAAGGATCACCATAATGTGTGTTAAAATGTGTGTTGCGAATTGGGTTCAGTAAATACACGTTAGGATCCACCCTAACTTATAGAAACACCCTATCTATCAATGAACACTGTGAAGACATGCAAACATATGCGCTTAATCTCTCTCCGTATGACGTCACGTAGTAGGGTACTCAATGATTAAATAGCTGAATGATAAGTTACGTTACTACGGATAACGTAAACAAAAAAAACACACACATGAAAGAAGAGAATCTTCTCTCATTGTAACCTCTAATTTCAGCTTCCTCCATTGCGTGTTTACTATCATGTCCAATACCGATTTTTTTTTTAACGGAGATTCTCAATTTATGGCTTAAAATTTTTTTTTTGTACGCAACATTTTTAATCCGCAAAGAAACATGTGTTTCACTTGATTTTTTTTTGAGAGGGATTTTTTTTCTGAGGCACAAACAAATAAACAACAATATATTTTCCATTTCTCATAAATAATAAAAACTTTCTATTTAGTCTCCGCCTTCTTCAATTAACTCCGCCCCTTAATTAATTCCCACCCCCACCCCCTTGTTTAAGCTAGCTAAAACAATATGAGACGCGGTCTGCAGACAATGTCTCTCATTTAAAGTGAACTATCGCTTCTGCCTCACGGACGTTGTCTGCAGACAACATACACCCATAAGACAAACATGAAATTTTGTCTGTAGAAGGACCCGCTGTCTGCAGACCGCGTCTCATAGTGTATGGCTAATTTTTTAAAGTTTTTTTTTTGCGTGATTTTGACAGTCGATAAAATAATGACGGAGTGTTAAAATATTTAAAAAAAAAACCCTATTTATGATGCAAAATACAACAATCATTAAAAAAAAACGGGTTGGAAAAAAGGCGGTCTCAAATTAAATGAGAGGGCGTTTTTATGCAGAAAGGGTGGAGCTAAATCCCACATTTTAAGATGCCAAAAAAAACAATGTTTTTTTTTTTTTTAAAAAGGTTTTAATATTAGTGTAATGGGGATTATGATTTATAAGAATCATTTGTAATAACCTTGGAAAATTAATTGTATTTTTCATTCTTTCTTTGCTTGTAGAAAAAAAAGAAACAATTTAATTCGAATATATAACATGTTTTATCTGTTTTTTATATTGAAGGCCAAAATTAGCAAGTATAATGTAATGGTGACCAGGTGTGTGTGTTTCACCGACCATTCAATTTTATAACGAAATATTATTACAAATGAATAAAATATACGCATCTTACATTTCCAATTCTTTAAGTGTTTTTGTTTTTTTCTTCTCTCTTCTCCTTTTATAATCATTTCACATTATTATCCAACCATTTCTGAGGATTTTTTTAATTATTAATCAAATGTTAAAACTAGCGACACCTAGTTATGCTTTTATGAACTAAATCAGTTGCACAAAGACAATAGCGGCACCATTTGAAATGCCAGGTTACAGCCTCACAGAAAGGCATGTCCAACTTTTATCGATCCGTTCTCTAAAACCCTTTGTCAACTCAAGATAACTGGTTTGGTTATTTAAATGAGCAGCCTGGTCGTTCTCAATATTTGATGACGTCAACAACTCAGCCCTCTTGCACCAGAGAGCCGTAACTAGGGCGAAGCTACTGAGGTATCTTACCTGGTCGCAAACACCTTAGAAGTGCAAAATATGGGAAGAAACACACACACACAGAATAAAATCCCACTGAATTTCACTTTGTAATACCTTGTACACACATGAGTTTAAACGAATTCAAATTAAATGTGTTTAGGTGAATTATACGGAATTCAGTTAAGGACACATTAACCAAATAAAAATTCACTTTATAATTAATATTTTAAATTGAAATAATAAATCAATATTTTGTCAATAGTTTATATTATTATATTTAAGTATTGACTCAATATTTTCAGATTATTAACTGAATAAATTGAATTCCACATATTGTTTGTTTGCCCTTCACCGGGCTCTGCGAGAAGTGCCATATGTCTTTCAGTGCAAAACACCATAGAAATATTCTGATTTCTGTTGATTTTTCAGTGTGTGTGATTCTTCCCTACCTAAAATTATAATACTTAGGTGGGAGCGTCAGTTTTATTCTTGCCTCCGGTACAAAATTAGCTAGTTATGGGCTCTTGTTTTGCTCATTACTTAAAGTTCATGTGGACAACACCTCTCCTTGAACAAAACTTAAGACTACTAATTTAAATAATGCAACCAGTTATCTTGAGTTGACAAATAACTGTGTACTGCAGGTAGTGTCACCAGGTCCTTGTAACAAGTATTACTCATTTAAGAGTCGTTTCTTTCTCTCTCTAGGACCCTGTCCTGTATTTGGACATTTGGTCCAATAGAAAGGTGGTCTCAAAATAATTACATGTTTGACTAGATTGGGTTTAACTCCCTATTTTGCAGCTCAAAACAAGTTTTATCTTTTAAAAACAACATTTTTTAGCCTCTGAAAATCTAGGATAACTTCATTTAGCTCATCTTAGCCGTAGCCCTTTTCCATTTTGAAATGTCAGGTCTTCTTACAAAATAAAATGCAGAAGAAGTCCATTAATTTCAATTAAAACCTTTTTTTTATCAGGACAACAATTTAGCTAGAAAGAAGAAAAAAAAATCATTTAAATTAACAAATGAGAATGTGAAACAATTAAAATTTTTTATTTCTAATCAAGTTAATTAACATTTTTTAAAAGAAAAAAATTAAATGAAAATAACGGGTTTGCAATAATAATAATTAAAAAACCTTATACGCATTTTATTCATAACCGAATTGTTTAAAAAAAAAAGCGATCAAAACTTAAAAGATGAAAAACTCAACTGAAATTTATTTAGAAAAACACCTTCCCCCCCCCCCCCCCCCCCCCTTCTTTCTCCTTTTTTTTTAATTGTGAGAATTTCCGGCCAACCGTGTCCTTCATTTCTTTCATTAAACCCTCAACTCATGACCACCGATTAATCTCTATGAGACGACCACAACTCAATGCCAATCAATGGAATCATATTATTAACTTTATTATTAAACATGCGACCGGATAGAATAAAAAGGTCCTAACTTCATTTTTCTTCAACAAAAAAAAAAGTTTTAGAAAACCAATTTTCCCAAATTCCTCTGTTTTGTTCACAATTTAAGTTGGACCTTTCATTTACACACATAATATTATAGAAAATTATAAATAATGACCATTGGTCAGTTATGTAAGAGGGTCATATAGGCCTACACAACAAAAGAAGTTTCTTTCTTTCTTTCTTCTTCAAACCGATCAAAATGATGAAGTGGCATCAGAAATTTAAGAAAGGGAGGCTTAACTTGTATATTGTAAGGTCCTAGATTTGAACCTCCCCCCCCCCTAAAAATATATATATGTCGGGTCTTTATAAGAAATATTTTTTTTTTTGGTTCAGATAGTAATCACCAGAAACTTTATCGGGAATCCTTCTCAAGAGACTCAGAAGAAGAAGAAGAAGAAGAAAAAAAAAAGAGTGAAATATTGCTCTGAACTGTATTTTGTGGGCCCAACACAAAAGCAATTTGAAGTTTTGCACGTCTATAAATTTTTAGATAATTGCAGTATCCAAAACACAAAAAAATAGCCAAAAAATGAACAGGGAGGGAGGGAGGGGAATTATGAGGATGAGATTCCCGTTCTTTTTCGTCTTCGTTGAGCTGTTGTTGTTTTTTTTTACCGATCTTAATTACTGGCTCATAGTTTTTGTTGCACTTTCAGATCATCAACATATATAAATATATATATATATATATATATATATATGTATAAACGTTCACATCCTATTAACTGAACAAGGGTAAAACAAAAGGAGAAAGATTAAAAAGAGGGGGGGGGGGGAAGATAATTCAGGGGGGGGATTCGAGGAAGGGAACAGTTTAGAAACCGTGTAATTCACTAAACTTATATAAACTAGTTAAAAAAAATTAAATTTCATCATCTAAACAACGTTTCAAACAATAAGAAATAAACACTCAGTGTGAAGAAGTGGCTATCTATATAACATAATAGCCAAAAATTTAAAAAACATTTTTTACAACTTGAACTTCAACCCTCTGAACAGGGTTTCAACATAGAAAAGAAAAGGAAAACCCCTCTAAACAAAGGTAAAATATACGAAGCCCCTTTTAGGACATAAGAAGAAAGAAATTGAAAGAATGCTGATCCAATATGTTCAGATACTGAGATACTACTTATGGCATTTTTAGAACATTTAAATATTTTTTCCACTTTTGGCCTTTATTTTGAAAAAAAAAAAAAAAACCAAAGACACTAGCAACCAGCTTTTTGTACATGTTTATAGTGTGATATGCAACATGCAACTTGATACAATTGTCCTTTCAACTAGTGTGAGACTCAGTCTCACCGACAGTTGAACAGGTTCAACTTTGAGAGACTTTTCAAGTAAACTTTCAGACAAGCAACCAATCAGGCCGTTTGCCAGAAATGACATGTGTAACATTGAACGAATTCCCGGTTTCCTGACTTCCGGTTTATAAACTTCCTGTTAGTTGATCACAATATGGACCCACAAACCAAGGGGGGGGGGGGCAGACATTGAAGAAAATCACATGTACGATTTTCACTAAGATTCACAGCAAGATATCGTGTGGATGGAAAGTCATTTTACTTTTTAGCTGCATTTTAATTTGATATCCAGAATTATAATTGACATTCTAAAATTCAGTAAAACGCAGATTAAAAGTAAAATGGCTTCCGATACCACCGTACGAGATTCACCCGAATGTCGCGACGCCCCTTTGACATAAACGAAGTTTTGAAAACTTGATTGCCAACTATAGGTTGCATAGTGTGATATAGAAGTTTATTACAAAGTTCTAGTTGCAAGTCACATCACAGGTTGCATTGCAAGTTGAATTGCATCGGAGGTTGCTACCTGCGACGCAATTCAACTTGCAATAAATTTTAACCCATTTTTTAGAATTTTAAAAATTCTTGAATCGTTGTGCATTTCCAAGCTTTTTGTGACTTCGGGGGCCAGTTGAGCACTCCTGAAGCATTTTTAGAGCGTTCAAAGCATTTAAATATTTCTCGACTTTTGGCCGTTTTTTCGAAAAAAAAAAACCCAAAGATCTCCCCCCACCCGGATTACACATAAAAATTGAGTAATTATTTTTACTGTCGAAAAAGCGTCGACCGATCCTGGTCAGTTAGGACCCCGGGCCCACTTCTGACCAGCCGTGGGCGAAACTGGGCTGACCGTGGTCAAAAGTGACTACGGTAGCTATACGTTGAGAACGGTAAAAAAAGTTACACCCCAGGAGAGTAAACCCCCGACAAAATTATGACTTTATTACTCCCATAACATTTCATTGTTAGATGAAATCCTCCTCAAAAAGAGAGTTAACTTTGACAATAAACTACATTAAGATTTCTATAAAGAGAAGAATCGTCTAGGTTAAACGGAGAAAAGTGACGTCATCAGTTAACTATTTAAATCCAAATCATTTCTTGTTTATATTCTTTTGGCAAATTATGTTTACATAGAAATCTTTCTATTAAAACCTGTGACGTCATTATCTATTTGGATTACAACCCTATTGAACGAAGAAAAACCAAAAAAACGGTGTCGTGACAAAAAAAATTAATCATCATTTTTAAATTTTGCGATAAAATGAGAGGAGGAGGAGGAGGAGAATTAACATTTATAAAGGGGGTGGGGGACGACTAGACTAGAATAAACTAGAATAGAATAGAATAGGAAGGAGGGGGAGGAGGAGGGGGGGGGTGGGATGGTCAGATTCTACTTTTTAATGGTTGAAGTTCAGCTTAAAACCTTACAACATTAACCTGTGACAATAAAATTTTTATGACTCAAGCAATTAGTAGCCAGCATGAATTTCCAATGAAAACCAATGGAGAAAAAAGATATATCTCATTCTCAATAGGGGGTTCGTCGTTCGGTTCGAATTTGGAAGAACCAAATAAAAATAGATAAACACAAAAGCGTATTTGCAATTCCGTAGGCGTCTAGTGTTTTCCTATTATTATTATTACGTGTGTGTTGACAGATGAATGTTTTGTTTCTCGGTGTGCTGAATGCGTTCTCAGCGTCGTTCCCAGGCGCTAAGGCGCCCACGCCGCTCAGTACAAAACACAGGCAGTTAGAAATCGGTCAGAACTTCAGTTGGCTCCGCCTTTGTTATGACGACCGGTAACTTCTAATTGGCTGGTTATGTAGTCTGACGTTGAAAAGGGCGGCGCATGTGACGTCAGACTACATAACCAACCAATTAGAAGTTGCCGGTCCTCATAACAAGGGCGGAGCCAACTGAAGTTCTGACCGATTTCTAACTACCTGTGTACAAAACATTTAGTGGCGTTCAGTGCAAAAAACGCTTAGTGGCGAACCCTAGTAATTTACAGGCAATTAGAAAACGGGATGAACAAAAGTTGGCGCCGCTCTTTTTTATGACGAACAGCAACTTCTAATTGGTTTGTTGTGTGGTTCGACGTTGAAAAGGGCGGAGCATGTGACGTCAGACTACGTTCGTCATAAAAAGGGCGGAGCCAACTTCTGTTCATCCCGTTTTCTAATTGCAAGCACATCAAAATACAATAATGGTTTTATTAAAAAAATAATGTGAATCCATGTACAGTTCTGATTTACCCACATTTTTGCCATTTTAAGTAATCGACGAAATTTTAATTTTCTCTTTTATTTAATAAACCATATTTGCATTTTTTTTTAATTTTTAAAAATGTTTTAAAAATGAAAAAACAAAAACGTTACTAAAAAAATCGACACGAAAAAGTGTCGATTTTTTTTTCGGCGCGCCTTAAGTCCCGGCACACCATGCAACCCTAAAAACGGGCCTGTGTTTACTGTTGGACATGACCTGTTGTGCTTATTCCGTTGATTCCTGCACATTCCTGGATTTATTCACCAACTGCGTAGGAATCGATGAATAACGGAATGTAAGGCATAAAATTACGAATTTTTTTTTTATGTTGCTAGTTGCGTGTTTGTTGTGCGTAAAACGTAATGAGTCTAATGACAGTTGTCAAAATGAAATGTTTAGTTTCTTTACTTTTTTATTTTCAGTGTTTTGTAGGGGTTTTTTTTTTGTCCTGAAAATATCGCTTTGTGTATTAAGTGGTTTATGAACAGCTGAAATTTGATTTTCCAGCGCTTTTAAGAAGTGACACTTTAAAGATAAAAGTTTTAATTACTTTTAAAGTGTAAGGAGCAAAATTAAGAAAATATTTGAAAGTGTTTTAGAAACTAGAAGGGTACCACCACCTCATTCACTTCATGGTATTTTCATGTTGAATTTCGTTTAAAAATGAAACTTTTTACAGATAAATTTCAAACTCACATAAAAAGCTTCTTTTGAAAGAAATCAACATGAAAATATCTGTTGATTGATTGAGCTACTTATTCTAGTTTCTAAAACATATTCAAATTTCCTCTTCATTTTGCACCTTAAAGACAGAATAATTAAAGAGTTCGATAGGCCTATAAAATGCCTATCGAACAATTGATTAATAATTATTTTGTGTGCAAAATGGAGAGAAATTTGAATATGTTTACATATTGATGATTTCTTTCAAAAGAAGCTTTTTATGTGAGTTTGAAAGTTGTCTGTAAAAAGTTTATTTTTGAACGAAATTCAACCATTAAAACGACCTCATGTGTTTATGAATGTCTTTGTGCTTTTCCTTCATGTGTGTGTGCGTGTCTGTGTGTTGTTTCTCGTGAGTGTGAGGACAGAGAAAAGGAATTTAATGTGGTATACATATATGTATATATATATATATATATATATATATATATATATATATATATATATATATATATATATATATATATATATATATATATATATATATATATATATATATATATATATAGAGAGAGAGAGAGAGAGAGAGAGAGAGAGAGAGAGAGAGAGAGAGAGAGAGAGAACTCATCCATTCTAATGAATTTTTATCTAATCTCTGTTCTTCTCTCTCTCTCTGGCTGTGTTTTCGATGCATAACATGTATTAACTATTATTATTATCATCCTTATTATTATTAGTTATATAGACGTTTGAGTCGATCATAAATCAGTTTCATCATTAAAACAACAAATTGCATTTTTATAGTTCTGTTCAACGCAAAAACGCAGATGAGAAAAATAAAAAAAAGAAAGATATATATAAAGATACAGATAGATAGAGAGAGAGAGAGAGAGAAAAAAGAAAAGAGAGAGAGAGAACAACTCATAAAAAATTCATTATTTTTTTTAAGTCAAAACTTTATTGAAGTCTATTCATGAACTCCGCCCACTCCACCCACCAACCCAAATCGTATTTGAATCTGGTTTTATATTAAGAGCCAAAAATTCATACTTTAATAAAAAAATTCAACCATTAATGGTGTTTATGCCGCGTTTATAGTCCTGGATTTCACAACAATGTCCTCTTCTGATTTCAATACCTTCCTCAGCGTTAGAAGTAGCTCGTGACGTCAGAGGGGTTGACCAAAAAATTTAACCATGCGTCATTTTGTTTAATAAAGAGTGGTAACAACCCCGCTGACGTCACAAGCTTCTTCTTACGATGATACACGCATACACACAGATGATGACCATAAACGCAGCATAAATAATACTTATGTATCCGTTTGCAGACTAGCAACAACAATGACGCGACAAGCCGTGACGTCACACAACCTCATGGTACACGCCATGACGCAACATTTGTCAATGGGTGGTGATCATATGTTAATACAAATGCACTTCAAACTCATTAATGTTAATAAAAAGAGCATATTTAGAAATAAATAAAATACATAATACTGGCAAATAGCATTACTTACATAAGAACAAAAAGAAATTCGACGTGCGGCGCTAATAAAACTAGTGAAAACGGAGGAAGAAACACGTAAATGAATTACATAAAATTGCGCGAAAATGATCAACAACGCGAAACAGACAGCGCCCCCTAATGCATAATTGACTAACCTCAATTATTAGCAAGATAAATATACTACAGCTCTACGTATAGTAGGTAACTTAACTATGAGCATTTGGTGCCAAAACTGAGAAGCCAATAGATGGCGCAAACTGTACTTAGTGCTTCAGTTACAAAAAACCTCACTGCATGAACAGTACACAAAATTTCACAGCTTATAGCTTCACAAAGCAGACGATTCTTCACTCACTATTGGCGTTCTTTTCTAACATAGAGTTGCTTTAACTTTATAAATGTATCAGGGATCAGCCATTATATCCATTATTATACAGGCCAAAGAGCAAAGGATGCAAATTCCTGCAATTGAAATTTCACTTCAACTCAATTTATTCAAATTTCTAATTCAATTCATTTCAATTTAAAATTTAATTAATTTAAAATTCAATTAACTTGCAATTTAAAAATTTAATTTAATTTCAATTTAAAATTAATTTAATTTCAATTTAAAAATTTAATTTAATTTCAATTTAAAATGAATTTAATTTCATTTTTGAATTTATTTCAATTGTTGTAGAAAGAAGATTTACTGTAACAATTGTATTCCTATTAGTTTTGTGTTATTGTCAATAAATAGCAATGCAAGCATTTTTTCCCCGTCTTGGCCTACAAAGCCTAAAATACTTACAGAAAATGGTTGCCGACTCCTGATATATACCCTGATACCACATATGACCAAATTTGTGGCTCAAAAAGTACTAATAATCTGAAAAGGATTCAGGAGGCCACTGCACTGAGAAAAATAAAAAACCTATAAAGTAATAAGTTGAAAACTTAAAAAAAAAATTTATTAAGCCATATAACTCATAAAAGAAACGTGGGGTTAATTTGTCTTAATTCAGCTAAACTAAAAACAGTGTAAAATTATTTCACACCGCCAATAAATTTCATTTTTGGCATTTTTGAATTTGTAAATAAATCTACAAAATTCCAGGAGAATTCACCATGAATTTTCTGACAAGCCCCAAAGTTGCAAGAAATTTAAAATAACGTTTTAACGTTTATTCATAAAACATGTCACAATAAAAAACTTTTGAAACAAACAAACAAACACAGGGTCTCAAGTGTACAAACACACAAAGATCGATAATTCGTGCAAAATTAAGAAGAAGAAAAACCCTTCTTATGTTATAAATTGAATACTTCGGGGACATCCTATTTAAAGAGAACCTAGTATTAGATTTTTATTATTATAGACCTTATATCTTGTCAACTGGATTAAATAATAATTAATTTATTGGAATTTGGATTTCATTGGAATAAAATATAATTATTAATAATTAATAATGACAAAAAAGTTAACACACATCGAACACCGGAATAAGCTGGAAAAATATACACGATTCTTGTGTCATAATCGAACAAAAACATTAATCAAACCTCTTACATTCCCTCTTTTGGTACAGAGAACCAACAACCACCAATTTTGGAAGAAAAAAAAAGGAAAAGGGCCGAACTAGGAAACGGTGTAGGGAATTATAACTTTGCGTCTTAGAATTTTATGAAATTATTAGCAATTGCTTGCAGAAATTCATATCGTGATAAATGCAGCATACACCACACTTAAGACAGTGTGTTAAAACATATTCCCTAAATTATTGTTTGAACTCCTTTGTGATCAATCTCTTTTCTTAAGCTTGGTTTATACTTAGCGAATGTGCGGCGAAAAAACAAAGCAAAATAAAGAAAAATAATTTCCACAGCAAACTGCTCAACACTTCCAATTAGCATACTTTGCAATAAAGCAATGGTTTCTTATTCGCAAGCTTTCATTTTAATATTTCGTTAAAATATTAGATTATATTATCAAACAAAAAGGATTTCATAGCAGTTATTATTGCAACACAACGAAAACGGTCTTCATAGCAATTTTCGTCTTAGGCGCACTAGGAGCGCGCCTAGGTTGCCCAATTTTTTGAGGCCCCCAAAGTAGAAATTTTAGCCAATTAGGTAAATATGATTTTTTTTCCTAATTTGTAATTAATTCTCTTTATGGATGACTTTATGCAATAAATAAAAAAATTTGACGTGATTACTTTTAATTTTCTTATTGACTTAATGGGAAACACACGAGGGGCCCAAAAATACCACAGCACCTAGGGGCCTCGATAGATATAAACACGCCACTGAGTGTAATTCAGTTTAGTGTGAACACAACGCGCCAGAGCTACGAAAATTTAACACCCCGCTGATAAGCGCATAGCAACTTTTTCGGACAGTATAAACCAACCTTAAAATCCAATGCTTACAGTTAAAATAGGATGGCGTTCACCTTTTAAAGGTTACATTCCAACCCTCTATATTTAAAAAAAAATATTATTCTCAAGACTTTCGCTCTTAATAAACATTATGAGGGACATTGACCACGATCGGAGGTGCATCGGACTTGGATCGATTCACCGATTCCGGCGAATTCGATTGCATTTCGATACCACTGAGACTAGGCGCATAACCGCTTTCGTCCGTAGCCAACGCCTTCAGACTGACGGCCTTTGGAATCGTGATATCGTCAGCAATGAGAACGCGTTCATCTTTCACGACAGATGGTTCCATCGGCCATTTGTCAGTCTGTTTTATTCCGAACGCGTCTTCCACGGGAGACATAGAGTTCGAAGAATGGGACAACAAGCTACGAGATTTTCCCGAAATAGGACTTCTGCCCGAAGAAGTTGTTGTTGTGGGGAAAAGATGATTTTCAGATTCAGCAGCAGGTCTAAGACTCGGAATAATGAAAAGGGCAAAAGAGAGAAGTAAGACGAGAGCGCAAGTGCTCATCTGAGCAGAACCTGTCGCTGCGTTACCAGATACCAAAGTACGAAGTTTCTTCAATTCGCACAACAAAGACCTTTGAGAACGAAACAAAAATAAATATTTAAAACGCTCAATTCCAACTGTTAGTTTTATAACAAATTCGAACATCATTTTAGACCTGTTCTGAGTTTCCAATGAGTTGACTTTCTTTCTCAACTCCAAGTTTTGATTTGTACAAAGTTTCACTCTGAAAAAATTAAAGGAACAAAACCATTCTTAATTGTCGAATGCAATTCCGTCACAAACTTCCTTTACAACACATTTTGCTAATAACATTAAGATAGTTTTTAAAGTGCAAATTGCTCATCAAACTCTTAATTATTGCGCCTTCTAAAACATATTCAAGTTCCTCTTCATTATAACACCCGAAAGACTAAGAAAGAGTTTACACTTTAAAACCACCTTAAAGTAACTTCGAAAAACTTGAAAAAATAAATTTCTTTGAGGCAAACACCTCCACCAGCCTTGTCAACTCCAAAAGTAAAACTTTTGTTCGTACCGATTCTCCAACCCATCCATGTATTCCTTCTTCCGTTTTCGGCTGTTTTGTGCCGATTGCTTGTTTCTAATCTTCCTTCTGATCCTCTTCAGTTGTCGCTCTTCGTTCTAGATCAACGAAAAAGAAATGTCCAATCTCTCTTTTGCTCTGATTCAATGAGATTTTTTATTACCTTCGTAAGTGGCAGATGGGACGGAAGAACGATTCCTTCTTTGTTTAAAAGTTTCTTTTCTTCGTCCGTAAGTTCTAATTTATCGATTGGTTCCATATCTAAAGACACATCGGATTTCGTTGTTCCGTTGCCATCAGAATCCATCGCTTCTTCCTCCTCCTCCTCCTCATCCTCGTCTTGTTCCTTTTTGAAAGATGAGACGATGACAACCTCGTCCGTTGTAATAATTTCCACATCTTCACATATACCTAAATTTTTAACCAAAATTCCACTTCAAAACACAGAAACGATTGCAAAAAGGATGCAATTATACCAATATCGATGGTGGTTGCATCCGAATGTAATTCTTGTGAAAAGTGTTCGTCGTTGGAACTAGACGAAGGACTCGTCACTGGCGATTCTTCGCTTGGACTATCGCTGCTGTTACTAGACGATAACCTATAGGTGCCACAGCCGAAATCCAGTGGCGATTCGTTACGCAAAACCAAAACTCCTCCTCCTCCTACTTCTAATTTTGTTGAAGTTTCAACTTGGGTTCCAATCAGATCTCTTAAATGAATTTCTGGATCGATTGCATTCGATCCACTTCCATCGAGTGAATAATTTTCATCCGTGGTCGTCGTACTCATCAACATGTCGAATATGTTTCCAGATTCTTCACTCAAATACTTCTCCTGATTTATTTGTTGGTTTCTATTAATTCTTTGATTTTGATCGACGTTTTTATGGGAGCGGAACTTTAAAGAACTTTTGGATAAATTCAAATTCATCGCTATTCCTGCAAATGTTTTCCATGTTTTCGTCTTTTAACTGTTTTATATACATAAGTTTTTCGAGCCCATTTAGAAGGTTTTTCGTACATTACTGGCTATTTTTCTGAACATATAATTTTTTTCCATCTCATTATCACCTGTTTTTGCAAACACTTTGCAGTAGTATGTACAAATATTTATGCTATTATCTGAAAATATGTATCTGTTTAATATGTTTTCCGCAAATTGGCAGCTGTTTCTTGCAGAAATGGAGCTTGTTATTAGCTGTTCTGCCAAACCTGTGAGAACTTTTTCTACATATTCAGACATATTATGCAAATATTGCTTATTATTTGCCATTTCGACAAACATTATACATTCTTTATGTTAATTTTCAGCTGTTTTGAATAATGAAGCAATCTTACGATCTAGCATAATATGCAAATTACTCCAAAATAACCCTAAAAGTTCCGCTATACCCATTGCAAACGCTCGATGTTGTTATTGATGTTCCTTACGAAATCTGCGAGTGGATAGTCGTCGCCGTCCAATGCCATGTGATCCCCATTGGGAATGACCCCCAGTGACCCTCCTCCTCCTCCTTCCCTGTCAAGGGCAAAGAACAAGGGATCGTCCTCCTCGTTCCGGCCAACGATGGAGGAATCCAAGAAAAGATCAAATAAACTGGGATCGGTTCCCATTACCGAGGAACCAAATGTCGCCGTCATAACGAAACGATCTCCTTAATAAACCATTAAAAATAACAATTGAATCCTTCTACTGCTTATTCTAAAGATTACATCCGTCAATATCACAAGACCACGCAATACGAACGAATATGCAAATTACATGAAACAAACTTCCAACTTGGCAAAAATGACGTCATACTCAAGGATATTTCTTCAATGTTACCATTGGCTAGCAACGGTGGAATTACGATTAGCCACGTCTCATAGGAAACGTCTCTTATCCGAATTTACAGAACTTCCTCTCCTTCCAAACAAATAAAAAAACATCGCGATATTTCGACGTCAGACCTTTCATTGGCCAATAGATGCCATCATAAACAACACCCACCCGTCCAAGTTACACCCATTTGTAATAGAAAAAGAGGCATGGGCGCATGTTGTTTCAATGGTAATTTGAAGCCCAAGGCGAGGGAAAAAAAGCATCAGAGCCTCCATTTAATATGCTGACGAAAGAAACCAAAATGGCGTTGCCACCAAATTCAGCCAAATGTGAAATGAGCTATATTCCTTCAACCCTCTTACTCAGTAGCTGGAGCTTCAAATCATCAACGTCATGTACGTAATTTTATTTCCCGCAAATTAAAATCAAAGTTGAACTATTCGCTTCGTACTTTATTCAACGGCGTCTCTTGTTCTTATCTTTATACATTAAAGCCAAGGAAAAAAAGCTTAAAACGTGAAAAAGTCATATTTACTTTAGGCCGGACATGATCGTGTTTCATAGGGAAAATGCAGTAAATTACGTAACAGCATTGCTTTGATTTACGTAGCTTAGCTAATTCGGAAACGCTCATGCATGTCTTCTACGACACATATACTTACAATGTAATTAGTGGCGTCCATTTTGTGTCTTATATATTGACATAACATATTAACAAGTACACTCAAATTATATAATGAGAATCACTTTTATCGAGAGTAACAAACATAAAGGTTATGGCGGGTTTGCTTTTTCGTTCATTTCTAAAAGCAGTCGCTACAACGAATAATCGTTTTCGACACTTGTATGTGTACCATTCTTTTATGAGAGATATTTCGATGTTTAACCGGTCTCCGTCCTTGCTGTCATTTCGTACGTTTACGGCAACCATTTCGGAGGGAAAGGAGTTTCAATGTTGGAAATGCGGAAAAACGATTTCACTCCACGTAATCTCTTGCAAACATTGCGAAACAATTCAAGAAATTAGACGCGATTTCAACTATTTCACGCTTTTCGGTTTGAACCAGGAATTCATGTTGAACGAAACTCAATTAACTTCTAAATTTAGACAACTTCAAGCACAGTTTCATCCAGACAAATTCGCGGGAAAATCTCAGGTAAACATTTTGTTTAGTAACTGTGCTTACCGATAGATGGCGCGGAACAATATTTAAAGAGTATTTACTTTATGAAAGGCATCAATCGTTGTTTTTCATTAAAAATTTGAAGCACGTAGTACGGTGACTGACGGCCGTAACAGACGAAGGCGGGTGACGTAACATGGCGTTTCGCTTACATATTGACGTCATAATAAAACGCCATATCAGTTTATCAAACATGGCGTCAACGCAATCGTTGTTGTTCTTCGTAAAATTTTCTCTTATTTAGCAATATAAACAATAGATGCCGCTGTATTTAGTATTGTATGTTCAATTATAACCGCCTATAATGCATATGCTTCCTACAATAATAGTATTATTGGAGACTATGGTTCAATTCTGTACATGTATTCAAATAACTTAAGATCCGCTTTGTAATTTATTATCAAAAACTTTTTTTTCAGGATCATTAATAAAAAATTTTTAATATAATGTTGTAACTGATTATGTTTTAAGTATTTTTAATGACAGTATCACTATAAATAAACTTTTAAATGTAATTTTGAAAGAAAAAATACGTAAAATTATATCAATTTTCAAAATGTCTTTAAAAAGTTTATTTTTAAAAATATTATAATAAATTCGTAATACTTCTAGCATAACAGACTAATATTCTAGCTTTTCTTGAATGTTACTTCTTAAAAAAAAAAAAAAGGTTTCACTTTCAGAAATTCTTAACTTTAGCTAATTTTATAAATTCTTTCCATTAGCAGCTGTTTTAGCCTCTATGCAGGACACTGTACAACCTGTTTGCATTATTTCACACAAAACAATGTAACAATTTAGCTTGGAGGCTATGTTTGTGGCTGCTAATGCAAAGATTGCCCCTGATTTTTGTTTTGTTATCGATTTTTCAGATCGAGCAAGAATATTCTTCATTATGTTCAGCTTCATTGAATGCTGCTTACCAGACGCTTAGCGATCCAGTCGAAAGAGGTTTATATATCCTTCGATTGGAGAACATCCAAGTGGACGAGAGCGAACTAGAAGTAGACGATCAGGAATTTCTAATGGAAATAATGGAAATTAACGAGAGACTCACTGATTTAGAGGGAGAAATGTCGGTCGCAAATTTACAAAAGTTCAAAACGGAGAACGGAAAAACAATCGAGAAACTTCTGAAGCTCCTCGAACGGTCGTTTCACAAAGACGATCTCAAAACTGCAAAACAAACATTGGGAAAATTAAAATATTATAACAAAATTCAAGAGAAAATTAAATCTTTGGAATTACAGTTTTCGATTCTATAAAAAATATGTAGACAAATTTATTACAAATATTTATTTTAATAATAAAATGAAATAATTCTTGTTTTTTTTTTTTGTTTCTTACCATAATGACCTGCTCTTTCGTTTATAGTCGGCGTTTCCCTACCTACGTCTTCCCCGATCCGTGTACAATTTTTGAATACGACGCAAAAGAGAGGACATGTCAGCGTGAAATACCACCAACTATAAATTCAAACATTTAAGAGCGCCTAAGGACACACTAGAGTTTCACGAGACACAGTCAATTTCACAATTCTGAAGTTGCTCAAGTGGCTCTAGCAACCAAACGGCAATTTATAACGTCATGAATTTACCTTAATAACCGAAGCACACATTAGGGAACATATGAAATTTTTGTTAAACCTGAAAGATGTTTCTAAAGAACCGAAAGGATGGCAAGCAAAATGTACCTTTTTAAGGTCATAACATGGGTCAGGCAATGTAATCATATGTAAATCTTAGATTGTTTGTATAAACTTCTTGCATACCACAATATAACATTGCTCAGCCTCTTCTTGGTCGAAAAGTAGACATTTTCACTGAAATAATATAAGAAAATCAAAACTGGAATTAAAATTATTGTTTAGTTGCTTTGCAAAATAACATAATACCATCCAGTTTTCAAACAGGTGGTTAGCCTTGTTGTCACCGTGCATCATCCATTATTACTCCCAATGACAACATAATTATGTTTTTAACTTCAAATATAGACAGACAACACCAAATGAAACCACGATGGCTATGAACTATATATATAAATCGAAATAAGAAATTTGTCCACATGATACGAATCACGAAATAAAAACAATGTAATTTACAAAAAAAAAAAATTTAAACAATTCACTTTACAACCAATGAATAAATTTACAGTGTCTCACAAGATACTAAAAAATAAGCTTGAATAAAAATTCATCATTTGTTCCACTTCCAATTCGAAGCCATCGTGATTAAACAGATGTCTTTTATATATGATAATTACAAAAACAAGTAAATCATTAGACTTAAAGGCTTAAAAATCAAGAAGGAAACTTGACATTTTTGGGCTTGAAATTGAACATTATGAGCAGCAGGGTTTTAAATATAGAAAAAGTTTCTTTTCAAAAGTAACTATTAAAATGCGGGTTTTTCTAAGTTGTAACACCCTGCTATGCATAGGTTTCAAGTTCAGGCGCTAAGTTTTCTTCTTGAATTTGGGCCTAATTCGTTTGTGGAAAAAGAAGGATGAAATGAAACAAATGAAGACACGCGCGAAACAAAACGAACATATGAGGTCTAAACGATTAAAAAAATACGAATGACAGACGTAAATGAAGTTTGCAAAACCAGGTTAATTGAACAATATAATTTGACTATAATTTCAATTTGTACCAAGAGTTAAGCATTAGCAACTGTAACTCATTAATAATTAGTATTTATATGAGGTAATAACTGATAAAATGTGTTGTATGCATAATCAATAATAAGTACCATCAACCAAAAAAAACAAAACTTCTTTAGCATTTTTGTTTCTTTTTTACCTCTGTACAAAAAAAATGTCCAAGATTCTCGATTTGTAGCTTTAAAGCATAAGAGAAACAAGAACAAATTGGTCTTCTTTACTAATTCATTTAAAAATGATTCTTTGTTTCGATATTAGACGAAACTGCATATTTATAATTAGATAATTTGACACACGAGGATTTGTAAAAAGTTGGCAAACATTTGAAATGAATGACTTTATGAATGAATGAAATTATGAAAAGTATATGAATAATTCATTTTTCTTGCAAGAAGACAGGGGGCTGAGAGAGAAAAGGACTAAAAATGACGAGGAGGAAAGGGGGGGGGGAAGATATTAATTATAAATATAATTTGGACTGAGGGATGTTTTTTTGTAAATAATTTTTTTTTCTATGTGAAATCACTTTGTTTATGGAAGCATTATTTTGTTTCTAACAAAACAAAAACTTATATTTACAAATTGATTATACAAAATGGGTGTTTATATATTGTGGAAATATAAAGAATGATATTAAACTGAAATTGTTTTTTTTTTCCACCCACACTTGGCTAAATAAAAATTATACAGTATATTTATAATATTATAATATATATAATACGAACACAAAACAGAAGGCATCTTTTTTTTTGTCGCTTTCTAATTGCCATAAAATGCCTCTTCGATTATGTACACTTATACATATACTTTTTATATATAAATGATAATAGGAACATTAGCAAATGTGATCTGAACACCGTTTTTCTATTGGTCAGTTGCTTCGTTTGTTAATGTTTCCAAAAAAAGTTTTTTAAAAAAAAAACTAACAGAAAATAATCATCACGAAAGAGAAAGAAAGAAAGAAAAAGATGAAAACAAAGAACATTTTACACAAATCTGTATTTTTTATATAAAAAATTAATGTTTGTTCATTGTCAAATATAATTACTTTGGCTGATTCTTAAAGCAGATTAAAATGACCAATTATATAATTAATTCCAAGTTGTATATTTACAATATTTAGATATTTTTTTTCTCTTCATTTTTTATGGGTGTGTGTGTGTGTATATTACAAGTTTTGATTGATTGGCAAGGAAAATGGAGGAAAGTGGACGAGACTCGAAAAGAGAATTAAAATAGAATGTACGAATTTGATTCGAAAATATATAGTTTATATATGGTTATTATCATCGTACCCACAGAAATCGGTCCCAAATTTTGCAGATCCAAAGTTACAAATATGTATCAAATTTTAGTTTCAAAGAAAAGAGATAGATATGTGTTTAGCATGTTGCACTTTTTTTTAAATAGAGGAGAACTAAAACCAGCAACTCGTTAAAACTGATTTACAGATGACCAAATTGCACTATAGAATTGGTTAAAAAAAAACACTTCTTGGAAGTGTTTTCAAATAACGTATATATAATTATATTCAGGATATTACTGCGTGGCTACTAAAACATAGCGAATCCCTTATTTTTCATCAAATAGCTACCTGATTGGATTTTCTTTTTTAAAAAAAATGACAAAATAATTGCAACAAAAATAGCTCAAATTTCCGTATAAATGTTTTTTCTTCGAACCTGTGATTTTTTTGTGTGTGTGACAAGATTCGATTACGTAAAAAAAACAGCAGCAGCAATCACAAAGGTTGTTTTTTTCCTCCCATAAACAATCGTCAATGTAATTCATTTTTCTAAGCTGCCTTCCAAATTATATAATAATGAAAATACTGATCATAATAATAATTGAACTGAATGAGAAGAATTTGTTCCACTGCAACGAAGAAATAGTTTCTTTTTCTTTAGAATTACATTTCCATCCTTTTTCCTGCTATTTTCAATTTATTTAAAGACTTATTAATGAAAAGTCTTTTTATACCTAGTCTAAAATTGATAAGTTAAATGCATTAAAATAATAAAACATATTCTATTGAGATCTATTAAGGACAAAGAAAATATTAATATTTCAGTGTTTTAATTTTAAATTGGAATATATTCACAGTTCATATAACAATTTATATATTTTATATTTAATAATTCATTATGTTCAGTTCAAAAGTCAATTTTATCTAAAAAGAAATATATTTTTCGTGTCCTTAAATGGGTTTCTTGTATAGTCGCCTCACTTTAAGAAGAAACTTGTGACGTCAGATGGATTGAAGAAAAATTTAGGCTTATGTTATTTTGTCTCATAACAAAAGAATTCATCAATCCTTTTGTTTAAACTGTTGAAAACTGTTTGCTATCATCCCTTTTCTATCAGACTAATGGCCATATTATAAAACGTTACTTAAGCCAAAGTGAAACTTAAAATTAAAGCTCAACTTAAAAAAAACTCTTCACAGACTAAATATAGAGATTTTGTCTCGCATCATGGTTTAATTTTAACTTTATTTTAAGCAACGCTTATGAATGAATACGGAGATAAATGACACAACCTTAAATTAAACATCCAACCCCTCTGACGTCACAAGCTTCTTCTCATGATGATTTAAGTATATTTTAAAATGTATTTAACTTTAATTGCATTTAGCTCAACAGTGTAAACTAGGTATATTAGAAATAACTTCAAAATGCAGTTATAAAGCAGACCAGATTTTACAATAACAACAACAACAAAAATTTGTAATCGTAAAAAAAACCCTAAGAAATCTATATACTTGATGACAGTAAAGAAAAAAAACTTTCTGGCGGCGATAAAAATAAATAAATGCATCTTCGACTGAGAAGAAAAAAAGAGGAGTATAATAAGAGGTGTGTGTGTAAATTTACGAATTTTCTGAACGAAAACAAACAAAAAACGGGGTAAAGATATCGATCGGAAGAGAAGACGATTTAACAAATGCACGAAGAAGGAAAAAAAAAACCATGATGACGTAACAAACTCTTGATGATGTTTGTGAGACGATCGGAATCAGGAGAACTCTTTAAAAAGGATCTACGAAAAGGAGGAAGAGAACACTAACGACGAAAAAAACTATACAAAAAAATATGAGATAGTTGATAGATTAGAAGTCATTTTTTTGTCTTCTTCTCAAATTGAAACAACTTCCGTTTTGTTTTTGCACACTTATTATACAATAGCCTCATCAAACCGTCTTCTCTCCTCTCTCTTTTGTGTCCCTGTGTTCCAAGTCAAGAGAGGGGGGGAAGCAGTTACTAGCATTCCGTCGTACCTTTTGTCATGGGCCACATACCGAGATGTCCATTAACGATGCTGCCGTTAGCAGAACACGCACTCGTTTTACTGTCTTTGCTGCCGTCGCTCGAACGAATCGAAATTCCTTTGCTACCGTCGTCGTTGGAAGGGATCACGACGGCAGACGACGTCGGTGGTTCCCTTCCTCGCGGACACGACCACGATAGAGAGAAAGGAGGTCGTCGCGTGATTACCACGGCACTTTCCTCGTCTCCTTCCTCTACTTGGCCCGATTCCTCTTTGGGATGTGACACAGTCTCTTCTCCAGATCTTAGAGGCGTAGACGGTGACGCTTCTTCAACGTCTTCGTCTTCCACCTCTAACAATTTATCCAAACAACTGTGATTATTGTCATTACGACCGTTCGTATAAAAAGATATCTTGCGAAAACTATCACTAGCATCAGAAAACAAATTTTCGATGAGCATCATGAAAGTTGGCCGTGCTTTTGGATGATACTGCCAACAAATCCTCATTAGTTCGTACCTTTGGAATGATGACAGAATAATATGAATACAAAATAAAACACTTATAAAATAACTTTTCTTAAGTTTTTTTTATGAACAGCTGTTTTTAGAACCCTTGATTATTCTGCGTTTCAACCACTAAACAGAAACTGTAAGTGTTCGAAACTAGGACGGGTGGCTGAATCACTTATTAGTAAATTTGTCTTGATATCTTTCAAAATAAACTTTTAACAGACAAAAAATTGAAAACTATCACCTGCTTAAAGTTGAAGCCATATTCAAACTAACATAAACAGCTAATTTTAAAAGAAAACAACATGAAATTACCCAATTACGGGATTGAGCTACAGTTTTAGTTTCTAAGGCCAGCCTTAGGCATAACGTTTAACTGCACAATATTCATTGCACATGTCTATCGCTCAGGTCCAAAACTTAAGCCAGTCATCCAATAGACAATACAAGTATAACGCTGCAAGTTTAGCTCAGTTGTGAGGATTGTGAATGTCGCCAAGATTGCACAACCTCCCCCTACACGCTCCGGTGTGCAGCTGGACTTGGGCAGGTGGAGGCGAAAAAGTAGAACAGCTCCGTACTACACAGGTCACTTGCACAGGTATAAAAAAAACTGCGCAGTTTTCCCCAACTACACGCTCAAGTATACTTGTAACGACAGACATGGACAGTTAAATTTGATCGGCCTTGGTGATACCACTAATTTGGATTATTTATGGCGGCATAGAGCGGTAGACTTGTACGTTTAAATTTGCGCAGCTAAACGTTACGTGTAGGCCCAGCCTAAAACAATTAGGTTTTTCTTAATTTTGCTTCCGAAAAGCAAAATAATAAATTTAAAACCTTTCTGACAAAAGATGCAAACGCTGCAAGGCAACAAACGACAAAAAGAAGAAGAAAATGAAATAAAAACCACTTAACAGTTTGTCTGGACAATTCTCCGGCTTTTCCATTACACCACCATCAATAACATATTTGAGGACTTGTTCATTAGCCAATCCCTGATATGGCTGCGAAGCAAGGGTCGCCATTTCCCAGAGTACGACTCCGTACGACCTAAATCGATACCACGAGACACATTACTTGTGTTTTAATATCGGTACGATTTACAAACAAATCGAGAACCAAAAACCAAAGGTCGTGTACCAGACATCCGATTGGCTCGTGAAGACTCCATCCTTGAGAGACTCGGGAGCCATCCATCGAACAGGAAGAAGCCCTTTTCCTCCTTTCCTATAATAATCCGTTTCGTAGATGTCCCTCGTCATTCCGAAGTCACCTATCTTGACTGTCAAATCTTCGGCCACCATACAGTTCCTAGCTGCCAAATCTCTGTGAACGTATTTCTTTTCGGCCAAATACGCCATTCCGTCGGCTATTTCGATGGCCATTTGTAAGATACGCTTCAAAGTCGGAGGTTGGAGATCTTTTGGGTTCTAAACGAGAAAAAACAAAACAGAACCTATAATCATGTAACTACGAAACATGTTTCCGAAGCCACTGACACACGTACATCCGTATCAGGCCTATGTGTCCGTAAGTAGGTTTTTAAGTCGCCATTTGCCATCAGTTCCATGATAACTAATGTTGGTTGTCCTTTTGACACAACACCCATCAACTGAACGACATGATGACAAGAGAAATCTCTACAACACAAAAATATAAGCTCGATTTTTAGAAGAATGTAAAAAAAAAGGTAAAAAACAATGAATGTTCTCTTTACTTCATAACGGATGCTTCGTTTAGAAATTCTATCCTTTCTCTTATAGAAGCGGAAACATTAACAGTCTATAAAATAAAACAAAAACAACTTTAAAAAGGAAACTGGCACAATTAACGAGTATTAATTAACGTCAAAAGTAAACTCTGTGAAAGAAATAAAAATTCGAACAAAAATTAAAAGCTTTTAGAAGAATGTCGCGCGGCAAAAAAAAACTGTCAAATATAAAACGCGCCATTGGACTGTTTATATGTTCTTTACCTTAACGGCACACTTTATAAACGGTTTGCCGCGGATATCTCGACCGTGGCCTTCGTAAACCATTCCGAACGAACCTTGGCCGAGTTCCTTAAGAAGTGTGACCTTATCTCGTGGAACTTCCCATTCGTCCGGAACATAAACTAGAAAGCCACATAATACATATGTAACGATTTTCGACAACATACGTAAAATAATAAATCACCTTCGCTGGCACTCAAATACTCTGGATTTACAGAGGCGTAAACGAGACTATCGGGAACGTTTGGTCCATAACTGAAACGCGAAATGGAAAACGAGTGAAAAATTGTAAGAACATTACAAGAAAAAAAAGCTGTTACCGCTTCCGAATGACAACGCACGCAATGCCAGCACAGATAGTCAAAAAGATGACGACGGTCAAGACGATGATGAGGGTCAACCATTCGGAACTCAAAGTATCGGCTGTTTTCTTTATCGGGAAATATTTTGGAGAAGTCCATTCTCCATGGCCTGCGAGAGACGTTGCTCTAAGGCGCACAGAATAGTTGCCAGGAGGCAACTGGTTCGTCGTGAAACCATTTTGCTCCACATAACGCTTGTGAGGTATACACGATTTAGAATGATCTTGATTCTGTTTTTTTTTAAACGGATGAAACCAATCAAACAAAACAATTAGAATGATTAGTAAGAGCTAAGTGTCGAAGACTACCACTATACTAACGCTTTCGGCACTTTTGATCTCGACGTCAAAACTGACGATAAGTCCATTCGGGTTTGAAGGAACTTTCCATTGAATGAGAACCGAACCGGAATTATCAGTAGTTTTATTCTGATGGGTTATGACGATACTAGAATCGTTGATATTATCGGCACCCTCTGTAATTAAGTAATCAATCGTAATGTCAAAGTTTATATACTTTTAACAGCCACTGCAAGATATGCAAATTATTAAGTAAAAAGTATATTAGAAACTAGAAGAGTAACTAAATCCCGAATTTTAATAATGTGAATTTTTTATATTATAGACCTATAATTTAAAAACTTACAAAGTAACTTAGAATTTTTTTGTAACACTTCTCCTGAAAAATGTTTGCTTGAAACGCCTAAATTTTCTTTAAAAAGAGAGACGAAGAGGGGTATAGTTTACAAAATGCCTTTAATTGATTTTTTACATCGATAGTCATTTCCATTGGTCAGTTTTCGTTGTCCTTAATAATATAAATATATCTACTCGTATTCCTTCTAAATAATTTTTTCCTAATCACAATTAAGTCTATTAAATTATTAATAATTGTTATATTTGATTTTTTTGCTAGGGGGGGGGGGGGGGGGTAATTTTTTCAAACTTTCAACAACGGTGAAAATTGTTGAATACAAAATGGACGAGACGGAAATATTATTTCGTATTAAACGAATTTTTACACCATACTATAGGGCCAGATCAAAATATATTTTATATAATCCAATTTTTTTTGCCATAAGTGGTTTTCACTGTAGACATTTTATAATAATTCTAGTTTATCTTCATATATTTATCTACAATTCTTTCTTAATTTACACTATTTCTGGAAAAAAAATAACATTTACATCTACTTTCTAAACTCATATATAACGACTGAGCCACCATAAGTATATCCAAGGGATGAGATTTTAGACTTCTTACCGGCAGGTCTTGTTCGAACAGTTGTAAATGCTTCACTGCTGCACAATTTCTTGCCAGTGACTGGATTAAAATCATGGCAAGCGATAACCTAACCATCAATAAACAAAACAAACAATGAAACAACAAAATTCACAAAAACCACAAAATTAAATTTAACAAACCCTGATCGTATATTCAGAAAAATGTTTTAATTTGCCAACGACAGTGAAAGTAGAGTTCTGAACAGTCACTTGAAACGTATTATTCGTCACCCAATCTTGGTTTTCGCTGACCGATAGACCGTTAAGAGATGCCGTTGCATTAGCGTTGGCCAAAGGAACGAGACCAGAAAGTGAATTGGAACTTTCGTCAGGACCCGTTACATTTATTGTTCTTCTGTTTCGACTACTACGTCCTGAATTTGTCGAATAATAAATTCCAGCCGAGGACGGAGTCATTTCGACTTCTACGACTTGACGGCCGACCTTTTTTGACCTACGAATATTACCCGTGGCAACCGCTCTTCTACGAAGTGTGATGTCATCACTTTCACTGGTTCCGTTCGGCCTGATAGATAAGTACCTCTTGTTATTACAGCTTTTTCTACATTCCATTTCACTCGTTTCAATATATTACCGCTTTACAAAAACTGTGTTATGCAAAACGTTCTCAAATTGGATTTGAAATTGCCGTTCCCTTTCTTCTTCATCTAGTTGTTTCTTATCTTTGGGACATTTACAGCATTTGCTATCTGGCAAAATTTCGGCTAATTCTTCAGCATCTGTAGTAACTTCCAGAAATTCTTTGGTTTCTTTGCCATTCTGTTTACCACCAGAATAAGCGATGGCTAAAGAAACAAAAAAGAACAAGACACCGAAATAAATAACATCTTACGAAATTATTCGTGGAAAACGCTTTAACAGAAAATTGAAGAGACCAAAGCACCTTTTCGCGATAACCAAAATTTTGTTAAAAGAAATAATTTTAAAAATCTATTTCATAATAAATTTATAGTAAATTAATGAAAAAAATTTCGTAATATTTAAAACTTGCATCTTGGCTACACATACTTTTTTTTAAAAAATAAAATGGAATAATCAGGGATGGTATATTTTCCATTTAATAATTTGTCACGTTTAAGCGTGTGTGTAATAATTATGTATTTAAACAGGCTGCAGAAAGTACGCGAATTAGAAAAACTCTGAGCACCGTATTTAAGTGTTTTTTTGTGTATGAAATAGGTTTCACAAAGAAAAAATTAACTATCTCAAAGCGAATTTGTAAAACGAGGGCTTAAAATTTTTTTTCGCCTTTATTCATGCAACGGAAAAATTTCTGTGTTAACTGAAATTTTCGAGATAATCCGCTTCGCTTTTAAAAAAATTAAAATACGTAGAAACAAAATCTATATACTTAAGAAGAACCGAAAATATATTTCATGTTATCCGTTTTCACGTTAAACAGTTTTTAATGTATTTACAAAAATTCTAACATGTTTGCCGATCGTCGCAGAAGTCTCGCAAATCTAGAAATGCTTGATTATCTTCTTCCAATTCGCCGGTCACTATATAATG
Organism: Brachycybe producta; assembly: GCA_036925085.1. Classification (NCBI taxonomy): domain Eukaryota; kingdom Metazoa; phylum Arthropoda; class Diplopoda; order Playtdesmida; family Andrognathidae; genus Brachycybe; species Brachycybe producta. The sequence continues at coordinate 4,597,667 of JAUPFP010000004.1, forward strand.
AGTAACAATTCCGTTCGGATGGTTTGGAATTCCCCACGAAATCAATAAATGAGACGACGAATTTGACCATGCTGCAAGATTCACAGGATAAGTAGGATCTAAAAAAAAAGAAGAACTCGTAAAAAAAAAACGTTTTGTATATTTAAAATGATAAAACAAAATAAAAATTCTCAACGAACTATGTGGGTCCGTTGTAAAATAAATGATGTCACTCTGAGCTCCGATGTGACTGGAAGCAACAGTGTACGTCTTGACGTAAAGTGCATAACGAGTGTAATACTTTAACCTTGGCACGATGTGATTGACGTGATCCGATACTTCCAATAGCTTGCCTCGTTCATCTAACTTCCTCGTACTGTTCTCGTCCGGCGCCACATCGTCCACTTTCCAACTACATTTCATTTATAAACTCATTATTTATAGATTCGACTTCTTTCCTCTTCTTCCACCACCGTTAACTTACAAATCTGAACTGCATGCGTCGTGATCGTCGAACAACGAAACGTTGCCATATGGCCTATCAATCGACAAAATACGCACATAAAATATATCGGTTACAATTTTTTACACTCCAAAATAAATCGCTAATAATATTATTTAAGCAAGGCAGAATTGAAAAAGAAAAAAAAAAGCAATTGATTTAAATATTCCGATTTAAATCGCTTTTTCCAATAAAATCAAAATGTGAAATTTGTTTAGAATTTTTATTTTTTTTAAAGTGAATGCTTTTTCATGTATGAAATGAATAAAGTGTGCTCAACAGGTGAGTAAATTGCTTGAATGATTTCAGACTTTTAAAAGTGAGATTTTATGTGATATCTTCATATAATACTTACACCTCTTTGTAAGAGACAACATAACTGAGGAAAAGACGTTGATCTGCTTCACTGCTGAAATTTTTCAGAAAATTTGTCCAATGAATGAGAACGACATCTTTCCCTTTCTTCTTTACTTCAACAATCAGTTTCCTGTTATCACCTGTTGAACAACGAACAAAATATACCCCCGCCATTGATCATTTAAACATCATTCAATGACGACGTAAAATTCGACGCAACTAACATGGAACTTTGTCACCGTTCGAAGTGTTCGAAACATCTCTATCGTCCCACTTGGTGATGTTCACCATCAACTGTAACTTACGTATCTTGTTCAAACACAGTTTGGGATTGAAATGGAAAAAGACCTTTCCAGAGGCAATTTCTAACTCGGAACGATTATCCCAGTTCCAAAGTTCGTTGAGGTTCTGATTATCGAGAACGTAAAGCGAATATCTAAAAGACACAAAACAAGAATGAGAAACATTACCAAATAAGCCAAATTATCTTGAAAAATACAACATACAAGCTGCTGTGTTTCTCCTGTCCGTGAATCTTTTGCAAACTTTTAAGAAAATTCAACGATTTCAACGGATAAGAACGAACGATTTTCAGATAACCGGTTATCTCCTTGATTTGGCTTAAATTCTCCTCGAGTTCGTCAACGACGTTTTCTAAAAATTAAAATCGAATCGAATGGTAGCAATAAATAACCGGAAACCGACTTCCGTAAAATGCATCACACTTACGTCCTCCGGGAATCTCGATTTCCAGAGAACCGACAATTCTAGTGCATCCTCGTAGTTCCTGAGCTGCAGCAACACTGTCCACAGCGGCCGCACTACATTCTACATTAATCACCGCAAATAACTATTATTAATATTGTAGCGGGTACAAATACAACGAATGATTCAAAACTGAAACATAAACGAAACCTTTTGGACATTCTCCTTCGCACTGAACGCACTTATGTCGATCATTTCTGTCTTCCATGTACCCAGGTGGACAATCTGGAGTGCATTTCTCTTTAAATGGCTTGAAATATACTTCTTTCCCTCGAAACCGAGGATCGGTGCTGTTCATTTTTAAACAGTCCTGTTCGGTAACGCATCTTCGTTCCAAATACTGAAAACACGACAAAACGATTTCAATATCGTTCCGTGTTCTTTTGAGTCGATAATCTTAAACTTTTAAAAGCCTAAGTTTTTTTTGTAACTACTTTTTCTAATCAATTTTAAGGTGGTTTTTAAGTGTATACCCCTGTCGAACTCTTTCACGTACATAGTGCAGAGAAACTTGAATGTGTTTTAGAAACTAGAAGGGTATCTCAATCACTTTCGGGTAATTTTATGTTGATACCTTTTTCAACATAAGCTTTTATGAGAGCAGGAAAGTGACCCAACTTTAAGCAAACGAAAATGAAAATACCTTTATGTATTGAGGTTATGATTCTAGTTTCTAAAACACTTTCTAGTTTCTTTTAATTTTTCTCCTGAAAGACAAAATAATTAAGAGTTTGAAACTCCGTGGTTATTTAACCATCTCAAATTGTGCCTGGAAAAGTAAAAAAAAATTCATAATAAATATAGTCGCAGTAGCATTTTCCTGACAATACCTTTGAAAACAAACTTTTTATGTCAAGTTTTAGAAAAGACCGCTTTCGTTTTCATTTTTAAATTGACAGCTGATTTTCATCTGTCAAAAACATCCTTTTGTCATTTTATTTCAAACTTGTTATAAAAGGGTTTATTTTCAAAAATATACACATGAAAATGCCATTTATGTGTGTCATTATTTGTAATTTGGATACGTTTTTCTATAAATGCAAATGACCATTTTTCTTATTAACTTCATTTAAAAGTTGCTTCTAAAACGTAAGTACGCAATTAACTAAACCCCAATTATATTTATACATATTTTGAAGCATTATTAACTGCTATGACTACTCACAAAATAACATATTGCTAATACAGCGTGAGCCCAAAAACTGACTACATAATTTTGGTTGTTAATAACTGCCATGTTTTATTTTCTTAAATTTAAATTTAAGATTTTATAATTAAGAGTAATATCGAAAAAATATTTAAATGCTCTAAAAGCTCTAAAAATGACCCAGAAGCCCCACTTTTTCTTGTCGAGGGTGTCGAGAGAGTTTGCACAATGGCGCCTTATACCCAGACAGCGGTGTTAATCATATGGTGTGGCCAACGTATATAGCCTGGTTTAAACTTTTTTTTTTTCATTTGTAACTCTTAAATATGACCATTTCATAGATTAATAATGTGAGCACCTGTATGGTGATATTACGGTAGGCCTACAATGGCAGTGGTATAGAGGGCAGGCATTGTTTTCTCCCGCCGGTAACATTTTACAAGTTCGGGTCTGTTCTTGTGTAATCCTTCTAAAACAGTCTTGCAAAATTCAGAGGCAAATAAATATTTGTCTCCTTTCTTTCGATGAGATTCATCGTAATAAATAACCAGGATGATTAAAGCTTTAGTTCTATTTTTCTTCTTTCACCTTTGCTTTAAATTAATTTCACTCTCTCCTTTGGCTTTAACTTGTTATTTCTTTGATTTTTTTTTTTTGGTTTGTTTCACTTGATTTTATTTTTTCAATACTACACTTGTCGGGCTTCATTTCCGCTTCGCCGTCGCCTTCTTGCTACTCTTTTGTTTTTCTAAGTCTCACTTTGGGTGTTTCTTCACTTAAATATCTTTCCCGACTTGACCACTCGATTCGTTTCTGACATTCAAATTATAATAAAATGAAAAGGGGGGGGGGGAACTGACATTTAAAAATTACAAACTACAAACGAACTTAAAAGATCGCGTAATACTTCAAACACGCTTTGCAAACCTTGCAAAAATAGAATCATTTTAAATACCTACCTCAAACGTGTTTGTCGAACAACTTTCTAGGCACTTTCCTTCAAAAATAACATTCCTACAAGCGTAACAATCCATCTGTGAATTTCCGCTACAACCACCTAAGCATTCACGATGACAACACTCTCCACTTTCGCTACACGCAAGTTCGGGACGATGTTCCGTACATTTTGGCAAACAAACTAAAAAACAAAAAGCAAAAACACGTCATTTGAATTGCATTTTCAACTGGAAATGACGACAAGATAATTACCTCGCTGACAGTCGCCTCCATTCCAACACAAAGACTGTCCATGCCTTCCAGAAACACTCGAAAGACACTTATCCTTAGGACACTGGTTCGGACATTCGTTCTCTGCCTTGTTCAATTTGATAAAGTGTGCTTCTTTGCCGTTCGCAGCGATAAGGTCCCAATCGATTGTGTTTATGTAACACAGATTTGGATTTTTTTCGATGCGTACTGCGCCTCGTAAAATGACGCTCAACTTCGGAAGACTAATCTCCTGAAGATGCAACATCTCGAAAACGACAAGTCCGAAGTTATGAAATAGCTGAGAGCCACGAATGACGGCCAGATTTGGAAAGAGTCTTTTGAGAGAGCGAAGACCGGTCACACGAAAAAGCAAAAAGTAGCCCGTAATCTCTCTTAACTTTGGAAACGTGAGGTTGTCGTATTCCGAAGCGCTCGCACGGTCTATCAAAAGTATTTGAAGTACTCCTTCGATCACAGTACAGTTCTCTAACTTATTGAAGTTTTCTACGGAATTTCTTATGTCTATGCTCGGACAAACTATGAATAAAATAAAACAGAAAACAAAAATGATTAAAAAAAAAACACGTTGATTTAGAAATTATAAGTTCAAATTCGGATAACACAAAAACATGTTTTCAAATTTCGCAGCGTCGAGAAGAGTTAGAAATTGACGTCACTAACTGTTCAACAAGATATCCAACAGTTGAATCAATAGTAACGTCATATATTACCTTGTTTTCAAAAACAAAATTCTCTTAATCACGAAATTTTTTTCTAAAAATGCATTTATAATTTTGTTATTTAATTATACTGTATGTCAGTTATTTTTAGAATAATTGAAATTAATAAAGCAAATACTTGTATTTTGTTAGGGTCAGGAGGATAAAAAGATGAACGGGATGAACATTGGGAGTAACTCTAAAACCGACACAGAAAGCGCTTAGAATCGTATGCACACTATATTAATATGGATGAACACAACCTTTATAGGGATGAACATAGAGGGATAAATGGATGAACATACTTTAAAGGGATGAACCTGGTTTTAAGGTGAATAAACATGGTTGATCTCCCATAAAACCATGTTCATCCCCCGTAAAACCATGTTCACCCCCCCCCCCTTAAACTATGTTCATCCTTTTATTTCTCTCTGTTCATCCCTTTAAAAGGTGTGTTCATCCATATTAATATAGTGTTCATCCAATTCTATATGCATTCTGTGTCGGTTTTTAGAGTTACCCCCAATGTTCATCAGTTCATCTTTTTATCCTGACCTATTTTATTATTATTATTATATATAATATCCCAGGTCTGTGTGGGTATCTATCTATATATCTATCTGTCTGTCTCTGAAGTAACGCTGTACAACCATTGAAGCACGTCAGAATTTACATAAATTTGAATAAATGAACGGCTTTTTTTCTCAAGGTCAACTATATGTTGCACACTCCCCATCCAAGAACCCCATGATATTAAATTGGAGAGGGGAAAAGGTTGGAAAGTGTAGAAGGGGGGAGAGAGAGAGAAACGTGGAGAGGGAAAAAAGTGGGAGGGGGAAACCGAAATTGAAATGAAAGGAGTAAAAAAGGAACAAACGACGCACATGCGCACAACTTCCTGTGAATTTTGCTCCCGTCATTTATGACGGGTTACCCCACTAGTTATATATATATATTAAGCCAAGTCTGTCTATGTGTAACGCTGTACAAACAAAGGACAAAAACCTTTAAGCAAACACATATGAAGGCGGTGGGGGAGGAGAGAAGGAAACGTCCTTCATTGAGAGACCTTCAGTATTTGAATAGTTAAACTAGAATGTCCCGTCATAGTATGACGGGTTACCCCACTAGTTTTTAAATAATTATCGTACAATATTTATTCAGGGGTGAGGAAAATTAGCAAAAATAAAATTGTGAGAAAAAAATTCAGTACGTGCCAGACAATACTGAAAAACGCGTGCAAGCCTTATGTACAGCCTTATTTTAACATGCGTGGAGCCCACGTCCCACAAACCTATTCGAACGCCCTCTACACAAGAGTAACACATGCCAACTCGTTGCACGTGCAGATAGAGAGAGAGAGACGCGTTTAATTTTCTTAAATTAGTGTACTTTTTCTGCATAACAAATGTGCAATCCACTACCAACAAATAACCATAATTAGGGGCAATTTTTAGGACAACACCCTTGATGGTCACTCAGTGACCTACACTAGAAATTTTTTTTATATCGGTGATTAGGTGGGGGTTACGTTAAATTAAGCTTGTTGCAACGGGTCTGGGGACACAACCCCCACCCCTCCAAAATTTAAAAAAGTGTAGGTCACTGAGTGACCCACGGTTCTTCTCCAAGTCTTTCACTGACAAATGCTAGTTTCGAATTATTTTAACAAAAATTAATAGTGAAATACTGACACAAAGAATTCGCCTTTTGTTTTTGTTTTTTGGGGGGAGAGGGTGCCGTAGGTCTGTGCTCGTGCCGCAGTTCTCACGTGGTGACTACGACCTATGTCATCCTAGGGCTCAACTTGCGCCTTGCCTCATAATTGGTGAATTTGAATTTTGACGTCACTTCTTAATATTTTCTTTTTTTGCAAGGCCTATACATGTAGATGCTTTAACGTCTTCATTCTTTTAAGACAGATAATTACATCCCGTTCAGCTAGTAGTGACGTCACACTAATAACAGACAATCTATCAGGTAGTTGAGGAACAATTTCGATGAGCCATTTTATTAAACGGTTGATTTTTACTTAGCAACAAACTGTTAAAAAATAAAGTTGCAAGCGACTTTAAAATTCTTAAAATCAAAACCTTTCATAACCCCCCCCCCCCCCCCCCCCACACACACACACATAATATAGTAAATAAGAGATTTGCCTAATTATGGTACAGTAAAACAACGGTTTTTTTTTTCTCTCTTAATTAAAAAAATAAGTGCCGACAACTGAAACGACTTTTAATAAATACATTAGTTGCTTCTCACGTTTCATGACAGAAATTATTAAGAGAGGAAGAATTCGAATTAGAAGAGAAGGAAGAAGAAGCTACTTCTTTAACAACTATTATTATTATTACAATTACAATTATTATTATTATTATTATTATTATTATTATTATTATTATTATTATTATAACCCAGTAATTAATAAAAAATTAAAAAGCAAACAGGTCACACACACACAAAAAAAAGAATCCTATTATTATTTAATTATGTCAATTGCATGAGAAGAGAGAGATTTGAGAGACTTAAGCGAATCCAAATTAAGGGTCACAGAACTTTATTTATTCCAACACTGGTATATCCCTTCTCTACACTGACTGACAATATTTACCGGGGGGGGGGGGGGGGGGGGGAAGAAGCAAGAAGCAAGAAATCAAGACAAATGTTGCTAACTTGATATAAATAGTAAGCTATGGTTATGTTCTTCTGTATATTTATTTGTCTAACATGGTTTCTTAATCTTCTCCCCAGATGGGCCATAGCGGACCACTAGATAACATGTAGCTGCACACGCGGACCACCCACCTTAAAAAGGTCTACTGTCCATTATACTAGCACAAAGTAGTCTTGAACCAGACATAAGACACTTGGTTCGCCACATATTAAAAGTACAAGTGGTGGTGGTTTATCACAGAGAGAGAGAGAGAGAGAGAGAGAGAGAGAGAGAGAGAGAGTTATTGCGAGTTGACTTAGCGGAATCTGTTTTTGTTTTTAATAACTTCCGGTTCTGATGGGAGTGTAATTTTTCCTCTAAGGTCCCCCACCCCCTGTCCGTGGGACCTCTGCATGTGGATTATTAACGTAATGAGAAGGATATATTGTTGTGGTCGACAATAACAAAAGTAATTTGAAATGCATTCATTCAATGATACTGTATATTCTTCCTGCATTCTGACGTTACTAATCGGCATGTACTGTAATAAACGCATGTAAATTTGAAAAGCATTAACATATATGTCATTTTATTTATTGACATTAATTAAAAAAAAAATAGTCGAATTTCCGAAGTGTGATTTACTAATCTAAAGCTATGCATAAAATATAAAAAAACTTGGAAAAGAAATTTTTACTGTTTTGATTCGATTGTAGATTTAATCGAAAGTAGAATGCTGGCCGGCATTGCTGGGCCTGAACTAAGCAGCATAGACGCCGACTACAAGGATTGTCCGGTGCTCAAGCAGTGACAGCACCCAATGAAACATCTTAATGGTGCATTCACACTAGGGTGGTTTATCAGCTGCTGGTTGTAGCCAACTAGCAGCTTAGTGTGAACTGCTACCAGCAGCTGCTTTCTCCAGCAGACTAGTGATTTTAACAGCGGCTGGTGAAGTTGAACATGTTCAACTTTAGCAGCTACCAGCTGGTCAAGGGACTCCCTTCCTGCTGCTACCAGCCAGTGTCGCTGATAGTTGCACTAGTGGGTAGTTGAAACTCCACTGCTTGGGTTGGTTGTTGTTAGAGTTTGTGTTTTTGCACGATGGTGATTGGATGACCTGCGCTGCTAATACCAGCAGTGACTGGAGAAGTGTGAACCCAAAGCAGCCGCTGCTTGCTGTTGCTGCTAATAGCCAGCAGCAACCAGCAGCTTGTAAACCAGCCTAGTGTGAATGCACCTTAAGGGATGATGCTTCAGCAAGCACCCTTTGCAAATTTTTCAATTTTACCATTTTTCTACCAACATTCAGTGCAGTCTTAAGAATTATTGGGGCCCAGGGCTAAGTAAAAAATGGGGGCCGACAAACTCACCCACAAAAGTAAATTTCCAAAAAAAAAAAAATTTCTTTTCTAGTGTTTAATTGTTTTAAGAAACGGGGCTCTTTAAAACTACGTTGCCTTGGGCTACAGCCATGCTAGCCTGTGCTTTAAGATGATACTGCCAACAGAAGTTCTTATGGATTTTTTTTAACCCTGTGCACTAAATTTAAGCGATGAACTTGGTTGTGTATACTGCAGTTAATACGATGTAGCCTCTAATAAGTGTGCTTTTATAATGGGGTGAGACGTTACTTGGTGGGGGATCCCACCACCAAATATACCCATGGGTAATATATTTGGTGGGATCTCCCATTCCAACCGTATTAGTAATTACACAACAAGAGATCCCTCTGAGCACACCTCAAGTGTTTTTTTTTTTGTTTGAGACGTCGGCGCCTAATGCGGAGTCAGTCAGTAATGAAAATTACGAAATAGTAAACATTGAAATTGTGCAAATGAAACACAACTATAATTTACCATAAGCAGAGCGAACAAGTGAAAACAATGTGGTGCACGAGTCGTTTCATTATCACATTGCGTCATCCTAAACGAACAAACACGCGCCAAAAATAAGTCTTATATTCTTTAAGTTCCGCAATGTTTTGCGGGGGTTTTGTTTGTGTTTAGCAGCAGCAGCACACAAGTTTTTATACTAGTTCCAAACTCAAGGTAGAAGTCCAGACTCTGAACTCCAAGAGAGGAGTAAAGGTCCCGGTGTGACTTGTACCAAAAAAGACCTAAAAATCTTACATTCAAATCTGTGAGAGAAAAAAAAAATCCTTAAAACAACCAAGAATAACTTTTTGTAATCATTTCAAAGGACAAAGTATAGAAATCTAAATCACTGCAAAACTTTTAAGATTTGTGCAAAAACTTTTAACATCGGAACATTTGTTTATAAAATTTAGAAAGAAAAAATTAATTTTGTTCAAAAACTAGAATAACAGCCGATAACATTTAGGGCAAACGCATACTGACGATTTTTAATGTGACAACCATTTAGTCGCGATCCCAAAGGCTGTAAGTTTATATAGGCGTGCGCGCGCATATTCCCGACTCGATTTCAACACGACCAAAAAGACAAAAGTCAGTCGGCGAAGCTTTTTGATAAAATCCGTGGCAGTGCATAGGAGCGCGCATACCCCCCGACTATACAGTGGAGCTCCTGCACCTGCCTCTTTGTCAAAAACTTAGTAAAAGTTCACTTATTCCTTTTAAAAAAAATACTTTTTGGTCAGAAAACATCGTACAAACAAAAGTCTTCTTAATTAAACCAAATCATTTGATTTTCTATTTCCTGTTATTGCTTCTTCTTGTGATTAAAAACATGAAAAAATGACGAAAAAACATGAAATGGAAAAAAACGAAGCACGGCCTCCTCCCCCCCACAGGATGGGAAGCCGGGCAGGGGAAGGGGGAGGGGAAAACGAAGTCTTCCCTCCCTCTCCTCCAGTACACTGTAAAATACATACATATAGGACATACATACATGTATATGTATTTTTAGTGATTTCTTTTTTATTTTGAAACCACCCGGACTTGAACCCATGACTTCGTGACATGTTGATGAACACCACGCGTGACCATGACCACTTAGCCACCGATGCACATGCCAAACACACCGTCAAATATGCTACAAGAAATACGTGAAATATTGCTGTGTGTCTTGCACCGTTTCTGGCAAAAAAAAAAAAAAAAAAAAAAAACCTGCAAGCAAGCCGGTGTTCAAAAAAATCACTACAAGTCTTGCAAGAGTATCATCATCGCAGTTTAATGCCTAGTTCTCACAACCTTCTTGTAGCTCGGGCTAAAATAGCCTTGGCTAAACGACTGTGTTCACATGTGAGCAGCTACATATGGGCTTCGTGACCTGCCTAAAGGTGGCGCTCACTACAGCATATTTATTTCATTTTTACAAATTTGGCACTGGCCATTATGTGTGTGGACATTGTGCTGTGTATAGCCTGCATAATGTATGCATAATTGGAGGGAAAATGGCTGATATTGTCCATACTAACTAACAAAACTGAATTGCATGAGTCTTTTTATTGAACACACTAAATGCAACATATTTTAAATGTAGGTAGGTTGATGATTTAGAGTTTATGGAAATAAGTAATTATTAAATAAAGATCAATTGATAATTTTAAATTATTTTAATAAATTAACAAATAGACTGAAACATCTAACAATGGAAATAGAAAATGAATGACGCCATTTTCTATTCAGATTTATGACCACCAGGTGGCGTATGATCAAGCTAACTTTTTCTTGCATTCACACTAAATAATGTGTAGGCTACATATGGGTAACCAAGGCTACCTAACCAAAGCTAACATTTCACATTGACCACCATCTAGTGTGTGTTCTCACAACAATCATACATAGGCTAAGTCCTTAGTCTGAGCTACATGAAGGTTGTGAGAACTAGGCATAAGGGTCCATTTATACAGGCAGTTATCTAAGTGTGGGTCACTGAGTGACCAACAATTCTTGTCTGAACAGCTATATAAAGTGTAGGTCACTGAGTGACCTACATTTCTAAAGCGTAGGTCACCTAGTGTCCTACGATTATTTTGTCCCGTAGTTGGCTGCTGGCTTTGTCACGTCTATCGTCCGGTGACGAGAACTTTCCTGTTAAACATTTTGAGAAGAGACTGCTCAATTGAGTCGGCTGTATGCGCACATTTGCGACAAAACTGTTTAGTCGTGGTGAACTCTCGGTGTAGGCCCAACTCAACTAAACAGTTGAGCCGTGGCAATAATCGTCAGTATGCGTCTACCCTTAAAGTATTTTAATTAAAGCTAAATTAAAAATGTAGAATTTAACCACGTTCACTTTTTAAGGTGACTGAATAGACAGATATTTATTTTGTTTTCGTCCCTCCAGATGGCGCTTCTGCGTGGCTATTTATCATGTTCTATAGGACGTATAGAACACAATAAACAGCCTATAGTATAATAGGAGGTCTCTCTTTCCCCCCACTCGTTTTTCAGGCGAAACATTACGAAAAAATATTTTACTAGAATAATGTTAAGTTTTTTTCATGATGATATCTTTAAAAATAAACTTTTTATGACAGTTTGGAAAATTCAAAATTAGTTTTTATGAAATGTCAATGGAAAACCCCCTCAAAACGGGTTATTTTCAAACTGAACTATAAAATGTGCATTTTTTAAAACATTGCCTCTAGTTTTAAAAATAATTTGAATTTTTTTAAAATATAATGATATTTCTAAAAAAAAAAACGTTACAAAGACGTCCATGGGGCATTGCATTAGCCACTGCAGTGGCGCCGTCAGGAGGGACAAAAGCCAAATAAATACATATTCAGCCACATTCAGCAAAAACTGTTAAAACTCCTCCACAATTATTTTCTCTCGCCGCCGTCGGCGATGTAAATACAGGGTGAGTAAGAAGTCGTTGGTTCCATTGAATAACTCATTTTAATGTCACAGCAGATATTCAAAATGACCACTACCTCTCTCTCTCTCTCCATCCAAGTTGCAAAACATTTTCGATGCATTTTTTTTGCCTGAATGATGTGTTTGTCTTGACACCGACAACAAGTGTTCCTTTATAATTTTACGACATTCCGATGATTTGCTTCCTTAAGTTCATAAAACACGCTTAACAAAACTTAAATATTAATTATTATTTCCCTGATACGGCGCGACTTTCGATTCCCATTTGTATTTCACGTGTAATTTTGCAATTGCAAGCGATTAATTTCTCTCAGTGAAATAAAACAAGTTTCTTATTATTATTTTGGATCTCAGAGAGAGAGAGAGAAAGAGAGATAGCGAGAGGGAGAGAGAGATAGCGAGAGGGAGAGAGAGATAGCGAGAGGGAGAGAGAGAAAGAGAGAGGAAGAGAGAGGGAGAGAGAGAAAGAGAGAGGGAGAGAGAGAAAGAGAGAGTGTGGAATGAAAACAAGAAGAACCTGTTATTATTGTCCTTTTTTTCTTCTAAAACTTCAACAACCCGTCGTAAAAAGCAACACACAACACCTGAACACAAGAAGAAGAAGATTGAGAGAGTGCAACAACACCAATTGAATAAATGGCGCCCACCATAGTTGAAAAAAAAAAAAACAATCACAAACCAAATATAAAAAAAAAAAATTCCACGAAAAATAAATGAAGAAGTCACTTCATTCTTTTTTCTCTCTTAAAAAAAACGATTTGTAAACATTTCGTGGAAAACTTACAAGAAAAAAAAAACCTTCCTTATTAGAAATGTATGTAAATGTGTCAATTGACAAATATTTAATATAAGGCTTCTAAGATAATTTCAGTCTAAAACAATCGAATAATAGGGACTTAGCGAAATTTCGTACGAAATTAAGTTTCACGAAATTTATATATTTAAATTAAGTGATTTCGTTTTTGTTTCAATTTCGTTATTGTAGTTAGCGAAGCAACCCAAAAACGTAAACGAAATCATTCACCTTTTACGGCGATTTGTGTGGTAATTTTTGCCTAATTAATCGATACTAAACGTAGATTTTTTAATTTTTATTGTTCTTTGCACTTAATATTCTTTCTTTAATCGGAAATCTTTCATGTAGGGTTAGTTATTCTTTTTAAAACGACGTCGTTTTCCATCGACAAAATCCAACTACGAAATGATTTTATAATTTCGTAAAGAAATGCCTCATTTCGTACGAAATCTTTGTGTTGTAACGAAATCAGCCGGAAATGACGTCAAAATAATGTATTTCGTAAATAAATTTATTTCGTACGAAATTTCGCTAAGTCCCCCCTAATATTCATTATTGATCATCGGAATTATTTTCACATGTGAAAAGCCCTGTTTCCACTTGACAAACATTATTAAATTGTTTAAATTTCAACTGATGAAAAATGGTAGTTTAGTAATAATATTGAACAATATGATGTCCCTATTAGGAGACATCACAGATAACACGAATATTTCCTTTGCTGTTCTTCCGATTCAGTCAGGTGCAATGAATTTTTCAAGTTCAAATGTAACGAGCATCTCTTATTAGAAAAGCCACAAACACTCTGTTAACTTTTAAGTCTTCACAGAAAATGAAGATATTCTTTTGTCTTGAAACTTCACTAGGATTTTCATCTTCAGATGATTTTTTTTAAAAAAATAAATGAATAACAGATTTAAAATGTCAATTTTTATTCTTATTTACTTCAAATTGAAAAACATATTCTACATAACAAATGTCTATAGAGTTCCTTGAATTCCTTGTTCCCGTTTAAAACGCGTTTTCACATTCATTTTTTGTCAGGTGGAAATATTGGACCATAAAGTGTAAACGGCTCCTTTGTTAACTATGGTTATTCTGCCTTTCATAAAAATTATACACGAAACATAAGAATGTAAACGAAAACCAAACACACACCATTACAATTACAATTAGTATTCTGCCAGCAGCTAAATAGTCCTATGGCAGAGGGACATAAAAAGTCCACATGCAAACACAGTACCAGTAACACACACAGTAACAGTAACTACTATACCAGATATTGCATCATACTCATTTGATTCATTGCTGATAAACATCTTACGGGTATTTTTACGTTAATATCTTTAAAAGGTGGCGCTGATCAAGCGCCAAACTGAATAAACGCCAAATGGAACAAACGCCAAATGGAACAAACGCCAAACTGAATAAACGCCAAATGGAACAAACGCCAAACTGAATAAACGCCAAATGGAACAAACGCCAAACTGAATAAGCGCCAAACTGAATAACCGCCAAAATGTGATAAACACATTGTTAGGTTATGTTAGGATTGGTTAGGTTAGGTTAGGATTGGTTAGGATAGGTTAGGATTGGTTAGGTTAGCATGTTCTGTTTGTAAATCTGCACAGTCTGACGTCTATAAAAGCTCACAATATTTGGACCATCACAATTTACAAAAAACCTGAATAACCGCCAAACTGAATAAGCGCCAAATGGAACAAACGCCAAACTGAATAAGCGCCAAATGGAACAAACGCCAAACTGAATAAGCGCCAAATGGAACAAACGCCAAACTGAATAAAAGCCAAAAATTTGGCGGTTATTCAGTTTGGCGTTTGTTCCATTTGGCGCTTATTCAGTTTGGCGTTTGTTCAATTTGGCGCTTATTCAGTCGCCCCCTTTAAAATACGCTTTATTCATTTTTGTCTAAAACAAGTTCATTATGAACGTTACTTATCAACGTGAAAATAATGAATGTTAAGTGATTCAGCTACCATTCTAGTTTCTATAAAAACCCTTTCCATTCCTACTTACAGTGTTTACTCCTGAAACAGTAAACAACCAGAGTTCGAAAATTAGCTAATTCATAAAAGCATCTTAAACATTTCCTGGATTGTTTCGGCTAACTTAAAAACGAAATTACCTTTTTCTTACTTTTCTCCACTTTTTTTTAAAGTGGGAGTTCGATTATATGAACTTTTGATTATCGGAATTATAGTCATGTCCGACATTAGTTCTGATAATTAATCGACGTTCTTCTGTATATAATATAACAAACGTTGTTTGGTTAAACTATAATTTGACAAATGGTAACCAACAAGTATTTTCTTTTCTTTTCTTTGTTGGTAGCTCTCTCTCTCTCTCTCTCGCTCATTGAATTGATAAAAATATCATCTTCCAACGACAAACATGACGATAATTCAGTTAATTCTATATAGATATTCTCGCAATATTAATATTTCGGTAATAAATCCACGTTGTCATCCATCTGACCTTTGACCCGCTGTTATTTACTATCAACATCTTTCATCGCAATCAAAAAAGACCACCAAATATAAATACACAAACTCATACAAGAGACAAGTGGGGGGAAAAAATCAGAAGAAATGAAATTCATACCAAGAAAAAACAAAATTGAGAATCAATTTCAACAATATTTTCTAATCTTCACAAACCGACCATCGTCACATCAGGGAATCAAAATTAAAATGAATTCTCGACTGTCAAAAGTCCACAATCCACATAATTATAAACAACACACTAGTGATATGTATATATATATATTACTATATATTGTATAATTTGTTCAAACGCCCACAACAAACATACAACACAATGATTCGTATATGTGTGGAAGCGAATCCAGCTATCCAGAAATGAAAACACACAGCTATTTCATTTACTGCTAAGACACAAATAACAGTAAGTAAAAAATATAGTAAAAATATAGTAGAAAAGATGCAGGAAAATAGGCTGCGGTGGTTTGGGCATGTCCTCAGGAGCGGCGAAGATGGGCTGCTGAGGCAGACAATGAACTTAGACCTGGGAATAAAACAGGGTAGAGGAAGACCCAAGCAAACCTGGGACGGGGTAGTAAAACGGGATATGGTGGCATGTGGGGTCACTGGGGGCTTGGTGCAAAATCGGAACGAGTGGAGAGTTAGAACCTGCAAGGCCGACCCTGCTGCTTGCGGGATAAGGTACAGGAAATGATGATGATGATGATGACTCCGTCTAAAGCTTTGTATCCACTTGTTGCCGGTTAGCGTATCGTACCCGTATCATTCTCTGATACGGTGTACACACTACTCGATGTTTCTCATATCATCAATGCGTTGCGTTTCAAAAATGCACGATACGAGATTGCAGACGTCCCCGTTTCAATTTCAACACGTCGAGTTCCCAAGCACGAATGAACAAATATTGTGCAACGGATTGACCGAGCGCGCTGCCCCCGTCCCAACTTACTCCACCGCGTATCGTATCATTTCTTTGATGTGACGAGAAAAAACCGACAAATGACCGATCGGGTTTGTTGCGTTTCATTGTATCATATTTTGATACGGAACGATGCTACGCTAGCTGTATCATCCATTGATACACGCATCGGAGATAGGATACGCTGAATGACATGCAACAAGTGGATACGACAGACAATTAGAAAACGGGACAAACAGAAGTTGGCTCCGCCCTCTTTATGACGAACGCAACTTCTAATTGGTTGGTTATGTAGTCTGCCGTCACATGCTCCGCCCTTTTCAACGTCAAACCACACAACAAACCAATTAGAAGTTGCCGTTCGTCATAAAAAGGGCGGCTCCAGCTAACTTCTGCTCATCCCGTTTTCTAATTGCCTGTGTGGATACGCGGCTTAACACACCCACACAAAAATAATAGATAATTAATAGGATGTGTCTTACACTCCACCCCCTTTTCAAGATGGATTCTATCTGAAATCCATTTCGCTCTGCCTAAATTAAGATTTTAAGTTACTGTTACTGTTTTCAAAAAATGGCGATTTGTTTATATAATCATTATTTACTCTTTAAACGATATATCGATTAAAATGTGCTAAATCGATGCTGATGACATCACGAGTCTCATTCATCCACAATGTTATATGATAGTTCATGGGTTTCCCAACCAGGCGGAGAGGACTCTTATCTCGTGCACCACTGTCCCTATTGCGCGCCTTTGGCACATTTTCTGCCGAACCTAAGTATCGCATTGGCAAGAGGAGGCTAGTTATAGTTGGGTAAATTGTGATTTCTCTGATAGCTACATTTTCTACGACATATATGTATATTGATTTCTAACTTGTTACAGTCCAGTAGCCACACATTTTGATTAATTGTAAAACAATTATTGTATACTAATTGGGCTTTTAAATAGGGTCACTACCACCACCACCACCATCACCACCACCACCACCACCACAATCACTATCCAAATAGGAAGTAGGAAAAATTGTGTGAAATGTGTATCGAAATGTACAAACAAAGATTAAAAAAAAGGAAATGTGTAAATTGTCAAACAATTAAAAGGGATGACTGTAGTATATAACAACAATGCAGATTTCAATTTAATTTCCCATTTTAAAGTGTCATTTACAAATGTTTACTTGAAGCGTGTCTCACTCACTGCCTCCTGGTCTTTATTTTATTGAAGTCATGTTCCCACTGCTTACCTACCTACATACAGGTTAAGCCTGGAACACACACGCGGAATTCCGCCAAGGAAAAAGAAAATAGGAAAAAAAAAAGTCATTTTCTTTTTCGGTATCTGTGTTGTTCACACACAGAAACAGACAAGTAATGAGGAAAGTTGTGTGCGCCCTCTATTGAATGAACAAGAAAACAAACATTATATTTATTGCCAAAACGAGATTCCATTGTGCTTTTTTTGTGATGTCACATGCTTCTTTCTGATTGTTGGGAATTTGAACGGAAAAAGTTGAGCTTTGTTCAACTTATTTTTAATGAATTTTCCATTCATTTTTTTATGGAAAATTTTCTCATTTAAATATTCTGTTTTGATTTTCTCATCGGAATTCCGCGTGTGTGTTCCAGGCTTTACTCTACTAAACATGAGCTCTCTGTTAGATAATATAAACTTTCAAGCATTTGGAAAAGACGCCTCGATATATTTTTACTCGCTTTTATTTAACTTCATAATTTGTTTGTCCAAGATTCACACTGCACGGGAATTGAACCCATGAGGAACACTTACCATGCGCTGAGACACTAACCACTACACCAACAGGACAAGAGGGGATTATATTTTGTTTTACTTTTTAGACCTTTTTTATTATAAAAGCGAGTATCACTAAAAATGTAACATGTAACTTCAGTTATTGTAAAATACATTTGATGTATTTGTAATTATTTGAAATTAATTTTTTTTAATGACAAAAATTAATCAAATCATTATTTTTTTTTAATTATGGTAAATTATAATTAGGCCTAAATTAATGCCTTATAAAATGATAGATAAAATTGATAAGAAAAGCACACTGATTAAATTCTATAAAGCACATTGTGTTGACAGAGAACGATTTTGGCGCCCTTAATGGCAACTGTCTGTATTAGTCTATACCACCAAGGTGCAGGAAATGATTATGATGATGATCAGGTAGAGAGTAAATAGTAAGCATTGAATGAGTGAACCATAACACGAGGCTTTTTTTTTCCTAAATATCGTTTATTCTGTTTGGCGCTGGATCAGCGCCGCCACCCACCTAAAAATTTGCTGTTGACACGCCATGTTTTTTTTGTAGTTAAAATATATCTTTTTTTTTTTCAGAATTCGATAAGAAATTAATTGGATAAGAGAATTCCTTGAATATGAATGATAAAAGGGCCATACGGCGCCATCCAGACTTGTTGTGATGAAGGAAGTTGTCGTAAAAAACACCTCCTAATAATAATCAAATCAGTCATAATTATCGGTCAAATAATATTTTTTTAGAACCACAACAATTGTGAATTGCCGTCCCCCCCCCCCTCTTGTATAGAAGATAGAATTACAATTATAAGCTATCAATTCATTTATAATTAATTAGTCGACTAGAAATCAATTTCCATTATTAAGATACTATTTACGAACAACAGCTGATTTTCGAACTCTTGGATTATTCTGTCTTTCAGAAGAGCACAAAATTAAAAGAAACTAGAAAGTGTTTTAGAAACTAGAAGGTTCTTTTTGTTGCCATCCCTCTTATCTTTTAAAATAAATAATTTATAAACGAAGATTAGAAAACATCGTCTGCTTAAAGTTAGCTCATATTCAAACTCAATGCAAAAAGCTTATTTTGAAAGATATCACAACATGAAGTGAATGAGCTACGTAAATACTACCCTTCTAGTTTCTATTTCTTAAGCAAAAAGACAGAATTGTCAAGCGATCGAGAGGCGTTAAAATTTTAAAACAACCTTAAATCAAACTGATTCACGAATGAAGCAGCACATTTTATAACTTTGGCTGAATATTTTGGCTAATAGACGGCGCCACTACTAGTAAAGAAGAACTAAATTTAAATTACAGATCAATGCCTCAGAAGTAAACTATGTTAAGTCACATTTTTTATGCCTTTACACAGGCATCCGTAAACAGCATCAGAATTTCTTTGACTCCGCCCTTTTGTGAGCGTCACAGCAAATATCAACCAATTAGAAATTGAAAAGGGCGGAGCATGTGACATCAGACCCAGTAATAAACCAATTAAAAATTGATGACGCTCATAAAAGGACGGAGCCAAAGAAATTCTGAAACTGTCTACAGATGTCTGTATATGCCTTTACATCTTTTTGAAGTTCTATCAGTGGTAAACAATTGAAGTCCAAAGTTTACACATCGACCGCTAGATGGCGGTATACAATTTTAAGTCCTATTCCCTTCAATGAAAAGAAAAGAAAAAAAAACAACTTTCGAATGACTGACTACTACTTCCCCTGTAGAATTTAGGTTTGGTCACTTAACACAGTTTACCTCTGAGGCATTGAAAAGTTTTAACCAAGATGTTTTAGTAGTTTACCCTGTAATTATAGGCTGTAGTTTTTATTCTCCTTGTGAAAGCCACCTTTTTTTCTTAATCCTGTCATATAAGTTATATAAGTTCATTAATAATGTATTAATTAATCATCACACACGACCACAATATTTTCATTGAAGACCTAATAACATAACTAATTTGTTATTCTATGATGATGATGTGATGGTTTTTGTTGTTGTTGTTGTGCGCATGTGTTTGTCTATTACTGAGTCTAGTACACATTATTACTTTTGTTATTGTTGACCTTCGTTAATGAACTTATCAAAATGCAATAATATCATATTCATTCACTGTTGAGATCACACACAACTCATCTATCTCAAATCTATCTCTTTCTTTATCTCTCTCTCTATCACTAAATATAATATATATAGCTAATAATAATAATAATAATAATAAAGATAAGTGATTCTATAATATGACGGTGGTGGTGGTACCATTTAAAACACGGACAAACAGTATCATCATCATCATCATCAACAGATCATCTGGATGAAATGCAACACCTGTGCAAACAGGGAACACACATTATTATAATTCGATGAAACCACTCCTCCTCCTCCTCCTTAGTCAACACAACAACTGCGACCAACCAACATATTATCACTTTATCCACCACCGGTGTATCAGATGTCGAAGTTGAAATAAAAAATGAATTACAACAACATTTGAAGAAAGGAACTTGTTTGTCAACACAAGAAGACAAAAAAAAACCCCAAAACAATAACAACCAACAAATCCTCCTTATCAATGAAATCAATAACAAACCACCCCCCCCCCCTTCCTCCCTTTTTTAAGCGGCGGCAAATCGACAAAATTTATTTATCTGTTTACGTCAACAATAAGAACAGCCACAGTTTGCACAAATTTCTTTACAATGTTACATAAAAATAATGTTTCATGAAAATAAAATGAATAAGGACAGTTGTGGTTCACTATAGCTACCAAAGCTCAGAACAGCTAATTGGGTCACTACAGCTACCAAAAAAAAATATATAACCCATTCCCTCTAACCTAACTGAACCTAATGAAACCTAACCTAACCGAATCTAACCTAAACTTAATGATCCAAGTAGCTGTAGTGACCGTATTGATGAAAAAATGGCTGTAATGACCCTGGTAGCTGTAGTGAGCCAGTCCCATAAGGACACTTATATCTTCAAAGGATCATATCCAAATCATTTACAACAAAAACTAATTGCAGTTGGTTAGGCAATTATTACTGCCTAACCAGCTACAATTAGTTTTGTTTTGCTAAACCAGTGTTGCTCAAAGTGTCGTTGCATGGTAGTCAAGTTACATTTTATCTGACTTTCCAAAAAATCATATCCGGCGTCAGTTCAGATCCCGGATTTGCTGAGTAAAACAACCCACTAAGTTAAGAGATGAGCATGGGCGCATGCGCAGTCGTGTTACTGTGTGATATATGTCAAGAATGAGACACAGGATTAAAAATGAAATAAAATAGGCGAACACGATCCTTCTGATCTGATCCGTTCGTAAAGACGGCTAAAAAGGGGGGGGGGACGGATCTGCACATCAGTGAGAAATCATGAATGGAGTAGCTTTAAAGGCTCGTTAAAGATAGGTAGGTGCAGCTAAACGACACTTTAAAAGCGGCAAAATGATCGGAAACTTAACACCGTCAGAACTTACTTATCTGTCACGAAATGGTGTAATTGAGTGCCTCGTTTTTGTTTTCTAAAAAAAACATAATTTCACGCCAGATACAAACAAGAGAAATTTACTCTTGTAAAACTGATTGATTGAGTTTTCAAAGAAAGCTACTACTACTTACTACTTCAAGCAAATTGCTTTCTCAAGTGGTTGTATCTCTAGTATCTCTCTCTCTCTCCAGTCTTAACCCTATGACCAAAATGTGGGTCAAGGAAGAAGTGATATGTTTTTTGTATACAACAACAACAACAACAAGCAAATATAATATACCTACACACACATAAGAGTGAAAACACAAACACGCCAATGACACAACCAATTATAAGGAATTTCATTGGGGTGGAGAGAGAGAGAGAAAGAGGGGAAAGAGAGAGAGAGAGAGAAAAAAAAAGAGAAAAAAGAGAGAGAGAGAGAGAGAAAAAAAAAAAGAGAGAGAGAGATGGCTACTACTTCTAAAAGTCGTAGATTTCAAACACTCATGGGCCATGGCAAACGCATCCAAGATCCACCTTATACGTTGTGTACACACTTGACTTAAATGAACTCAAATTAAATGTGTAAGAATTATATGTGTGTGTGGGAATTATACGGAATCCAGTTAAGGACACATTAACCAAATAAAAATTGACTTTATTATTAATATTTTAAACTGGAATACTAAATCAATATTTTGTCAATAGTTGTTACTATATTTATATTTAATTGTTAATTCAATATTTTCAGATTATTAACTGAATAAATTGAATTCAACATATTGTTTGTTTGTCCTTCACGGGGCTCTGTAGAACACGTTTATTATTTAAATGCATTTAAATTATCAGGTGTGTGTACTAAGTATAAGGGTGGCGCTGATTCAGCACCAAATAGAGATTTCTGATTTTTATGTAAATATCAAGCAAATGTTTCTTAATCTGTGGCTCAATTTGCCAATTGGGAAATAAGTTCAAATAACCTTCCCGCGTTTCGATCAACCAACTATGAGTTTTTTTTTCAATCAAAAACACTGGTTAGAGGTTAGAATTTTCTAGTTAACAAGACATCTATAGCCTCTATAACCAATTTTGAAAAACATGTTCATTTTGATATTTTAAAAATAACTTGAAAATTGAAACTCTCGATTTTAGGTCTTTTTATTTCACCTGAACCTTGTTTATTTTCTTCAAAATTGTCATAAAAAGCTTATTTTTAAAAATATCAACAAAACTCGGAGACGTTCCAAATGCTCCACCCTCACCCCACCGCACCCATCACCACGTCTGATTTCTCTCTCCCCTCCATTCCACACTTTCCGGAATTTCTCTCAAAAACAAACACATTATTCAATCTCATATTGAAAGGAGGCGCGGTATGGAGGTGCGCCTCTTTTGAAGGGGGAGACGGGGGGGGGGGGTGCACAACATGCACCGCAATATGGAAACCAGAGAGAATCAATTGCCTAAATGTTGTGTGTCACCTCCTATAATGAATTACATCTAAGGTCATTCTGCTTCAGAAATGGACATTACATTTAAATTGTTGTCCATTTGTGGTTATCCAAGCAAGAATTTCTCGAACTGTGTCAACTGCAGTAGTAATAATAATAATAATAATAATAATAATAATAATAATAATAATAATATTATACAGACGAAGAAAAAGAAGAAGGAAAACCAGAGAGTGACCATTTCAATAAAAAGCAATACAAAATTACAAATAAACAACAATTCGTCTTCGAGTTGGTCAAACTCAAATTGGTCAAAATATATAAACTGGGTCAATTGCATTTCTCCTTTGTTGTGATCAAATCCATTTTGTCACCATTTGCTACACTTTTTCTCTCTAAACTGGACAAACAAAAAAGCAAACCAGTTATAACACAGGCACAAATACAGTATAATAAATATAAATACAAATATTTGTCGTAAGTTGTAGGCCTATATATAGTTTTTATCAATTTTGCAATGCAGCCAGCAGAAGCAAATCCAGAAACTGAGAATTTCGGAAAAAGAGAAAAATATCTTAAAATCGATTACTAAAAATCCCCCCCCCCTCCCTTTTTTTTTTGCTTACACACAAAACATGAAAGCAAAAATCACGATCAACAAATTTGCAGGGTGGCGTGGTTTTAACCACTTAGTTTTTTTTAAAAAATAAACCTTTGGTTTTAACCAAAAACAACTAATTTTATTTATTTTTTTGTAAATTATACTGAATCTATTGGTTTTTAATATGCAACCAAACATTAGACTTCATTCCAACAATATGCTTCACTACATAGGCCATACTGTGTGACTCACACAAACGACGTGGGAGTCTATGTTTATCACTGCTGAGCACACACACACTTTTCGGACGACTTGGGTTAATTATTATTTTTATATTTATATTACATTAGTATTTGATCTTTGAATAAAAAATGAAAATATGCACAAAAATATACACTTCCCAAGTCTGGCAGTGTCTTATAGTCAGTGTATTAATTTCTTTTTATAAAAAAACATAAGAATCCTATATTATTCATTAAGAAGATACAAATAAATGAAATAATTATATATATAATATCCCAGGTCTGTGTGTGCGTGTGTGTGTGTGTGTAGAGTAACATCGGAATTTATATAAATTTGAATAAATGAAGAAATGAACAGCTTTTTTTTTTTTCTCAAGGTCAACTATATGTTGCACGCTTCCCATCCAAGAACCCCATGATATTAAATTGGAGAGGGGAAAAGGTTGGAAAGTGTAGGGGGGGAGAAAGAAAAGTGGGAGGG
The DNA here is from genome assembly GCA_036925085.1 of Brachycybe producta. Taxonomy (NCBI): domain Eukaryota; kingdom Metazoa; phylum Arthropoda; class Diplopoda; order Playtdesmida; family Andrognathidae; genus Brachycybe; species Brachycybe producta. Next base: position 4,622,083 of record JAUPFP010000004.1, read on the forward strand.
GGTGATGGAAATTGAAATGAAAGAAGTAAAAAAAAGGAACAAACGACGCACATGCGCACAATTGCCTATGAATTTTACTCCCGTCATTTATGACGGGTTACCCCACTAGTATTTAATATTAAAGTATTAATAATAAAAAAGTGTGGCTTCACTCAGGGTAAGGCCACAAGGTGATGATATTGCATGGTGATCCGGGTACAACACAAAAATTAATTGCAACAATCAAATTTTACCAAAGTTTTTAACAGTTTTTTTTTTTAAAGTTAGGATTCGAAAGACGAAAAAAAGCGCGAAGATTCGAGTTTTCGAATCTCGAATATTTTTTAAGATTCGCGGGATTCGAATGGCTCATCCCTAGTTTAAACCAAAAAAAAAAAACCGGATTAATATGTTTTTCTTCAAACTAAAAAAAAAAAAAACCACCCATCCTGGAAATTTGCCAACATTTACGGTGGCTGAATAGATATTTATTTTGTTTTTCTCCCCCAGGATGAAATATTACTGCAGTGGGCTAATGCTATTCTTTATAGACGTTTTTGTAAAAATTTGGACGCAAAAACGGAACGCAAACGTTTTTTTTTAAAGAAACAACATTATGAAAATTGAAATTGTTTTCTAAAAAAAAGAATGGTAAGAAGATGACACTAACATTTATAGTTCCGTTTGAAAATGGCCCCTTTTTGGAGTCTTCCTATTGACATTATATGGAAACATTATAGGGGGGGGGGGGGGGGGTTTAAAAACTAGAAGAGTTGTTCAATCACTTTAAAAGGCTATTTTCATTTCAAGTTTTATTTTATAGAAAAAAAAAGTTTTTAAGATAATTTTAAATAAGACTATTTAGAAGAATGAACAAATAATAAAAAAACATCGTGTTGTAAGCGCCACCTGTTTTAAAGTTGGGTCATTTTGATACAAGAAAGTGTTTTCATTTTTGTTTCCGTCAATAAAAGTCTTATTGCGAAATTCGTGCCGTTGAGAAAAACACAAAACTCCGGAAAAGCAAATCTTTTCCTGATTGTAACGAATAGGCCAAACATCAAGCGTAGAAAAATAACTGCTTTTGCTGCGAGATCTCAAACAGCTTTTATTTGTTTTTCACCTTAACTTCGGGGTCTTACGATTTCGTTATTTTCATCAATTACGTGTATAGAGGAAGCTTAACTTTCACATTGGAAAACAAAATCAGATTAATTTTGTTTTAGCAACAAAAACAAACAAAAAAAAAACCAGAAAATAAGCAGAGTGAAAAAAAGATGAATTCAAAATTAATCACGTCACATCATCTTTCATCAGCTGAATGAATAAACGAAATTGATGAATAGAAAAGAAGAAGAAAAAAAAACACATTTAATATTAATTTGTAAGTAGTAAACAAAATGTTGATTAAAAAAAAATGATGAACTCTGTTCAAAAGTCATCGTCAGCCTTTTTAATTTCCTTATTTAAAAAAAATGTTGTTTATTAACTTATTTATTATCAATCAATCAATCAATCAGTCACTAGTTAGGACCCCCATTTAGGATTAACAGCGAGAAGATTCATTATTAAGATGGTTGCTTTTATAAAGAGTTAGTTTCATTTTTGAACTCTCTTCATTATTCTGTTTTTCAGGAGAAAAACAAGAAAATTCAACAAAAACATGTTTTTTTGTGATACTCACTTTTATATTATAGAGAGAGAAAAAAGGACTGAAAAGTAAAACAAATTGCAATGGGGTCTTGTCTTGTTGGTGTAGTGGTTAAGGTATCAGCCCATTGGTAATGTTGGTCATGGGATCAATCCCCGTGATGTGTGAATTATATTGTCAAACTAGTGGGGTAACCCCGTCATAAATGACGTGACGTGAGCGAAATTCACAGGCAATTGTGCCCAGCATTAGAATTTCTTTTCCTCCGCCCTTTTATGACGTCAGACCAAGTAACAAACCAATTAGAAATTGATGACGTTCATAAAAGGGCTGAGCAAAAGAAATTCTAATGCTGGGCACAATTGCCTGTGATAAACTGTAGTTTAATTTTGATACTATTATTTCCTCTCCTTTTTATATTTGAAAGCGAAAATGAGTTTTTCATTTTCTCTGGTGTGCACATGCGCGTCATTTGTTCCTTTTTTATTCCTTTCATTTCAATTTCAGTCACCCCCTCCCCCGTTTTCTCCCCCCACGTCGCTCTCTCTTTCTCCCCCTCTACACTTTCCAACCTTTCCCCCTCTCCAATTTAATATTATGGGGTTCTTGGATGGGAAGAGTGCAATATATAGTTGACCTTGAGAAAAAAAAGCGGTTCATTCAAGTTGCGTCATTTTCGAGCTGACAAGTAAAAAGGTTATTTTGAAAGATTATTTTTGAAAGGTTATTTTCAAATGATTGAGCTACCATTTTAGTTTCGAAAAGAAATTCAAGTTTATCTTCATAATGACAGGCAGGCAATTAGAAATCGGGACGAACAGAAGTTGACTCCACCCTTTTTATGACGACTGGTAACTTCTAATTGGTTTGTTGTGTGGTTCGACGTTCAAAAGGGCGGAGCATGTGATGGCAAACTACATAACCAACCAATTAGAAGTTGCCGATCGTCATAAAAAGGGCGGAGCCAACTTCTGTTCGTCCCGATTTCTAATTGCCTGTTCATATTGCACCTGAAAACTCAAAACTTCTAACTATCGTTCACGTTCATAACCACCTCAAGGTGGCTGAACAGACATTAAGTTTGCGTTTGTACCCGGATGGTGAAACTGTAGTGGCTAACGCTTTTTCTCTCAGACGTTTTTGCAAAATTTGGACACAAAAACGTCGAGTGAAGAGCACAATTGTCATTTCAATCAACAGAACGATCAAAACGATTGACAGTAGAGCGTCGCGGTAAATCGGAACCGTCGATTACCGTAACCAATTTCTTTTTTTCTTATTCTTATAGAAATACGGTGGCGCTGATCAAGCGCCAAATTGAACAAGCGCCAAATTGAACAAACGCCAAACTGAATAAGCGCCAAATGGAACAAACGCCAAACTGAATAAGCGCCAAATGGAAGAAACGCCAAACTGAATAAAAGCCAAAAATTTGGCGGTTATTCAGTTTGGCGTTTGTTCAATTTGGCGCTTAGTCAGTCGCCCCGGAAATACTACTTATGGCAATAAAAATGTTCTTTGCAATCGGGTTTTTTTTCCACTTTTCTCCACTTGTTTTAAACTATGCATTTCCGACATTATAGTTCCGATAATTCGACGTTCTACTGTAGTTTGCAACTTTGTGCATTTTATTCACTTTTATTGTTGTTGGTTAAATAACTAAAACTATATATTAATATGCACATAATAACGATTATTGCATCATAGGACCCTTGATTGTACGTTTCATGCATTTTATGCCACAGTTTTTTCTCCATAACTCATTCCATTCATTTTTTTTTTTCATCTTGTCTGTATAAACAATTTCCCTTTTTTTTAAATTTGTGGTTTCAGTTTTAAGATTTATTTTTAGAAATAAAATAAAAAAGAGACTTGTTTTCCCGTTTTTTTTTTGGGGGGGGGAGGGGGTCCTTTTGTGTATGTGCGTGACGAAAAAAACAAATGTGGAAACGTTTTGTAAAAGATGAAAACATGTTTTTCCATTTCGAAAAACAGAAATGATCTTTTAAAAAAATATCTAAAACATGACTAATATTATGAAATACAAGTAAATGGGGTGTAGTCTCTCTCTCTCTTATTTAAAATACATCAATTATACAAATTATTCTTATTTCTGTTCATAAAACAACCTCCCCCCCCCCCCCATTTTTAGCATTTAAATATGTTTTTTTAAGACAAATGTTTTGAATCTCATTTTGGCATCAGCTGGAAGAAAAAAAAAGAATCACAAAAGGACTGTTTTCAGCAAAAAGAAAAGAAGATTTCAAAGATGCAAAAAAAGACAAAAGGAATTTATAGAAAATTGACTTGATCTCTCTTTCTTTCTCTCTCTCTCTTTCTTTCTCTCTCTCTCTTTCTTTCTCTCTCTCTCTTTCTTTCTCTCTCTCTCTTTCTTTCTCTCTCTCTCTCTCTCTCTCTCTCTCTCTCTCTCTTCACAGCCTTTTTAGAAGAAACTTTAAAAACAAATTTCAAAGTTTGGTTAAGAAAATAGCAAAAAGTAAACGAATATACAGAGAGAAGAAGTTTTAAGTTATCCATGTTTCCACTTGACGAAAATGAAGACAAAAAACGCTTTTTAAATTGGAACAAAAAAAAAATGCTCACAAATAAAAATCGCCACACAAAAAGTAGGCTCAAGAATTTGTTTTCAAACTTGTGAGGGCCAATTCTGGTCGCCATTCTTACATTTCTCTTCAATTTTGGTGAGGAATTAGTTATTATGAATCTTTTTCTTAATTATCACTTCAGGTAATGTAATGCATTATAATTAGATGTAGGGCTACACCATTGTGCGCATAACTTCATTTTGAACGAAAAAATGTTTTACAATAAGGAACCTTGGCAACTTGGCCCCTCCTGAGTTCGTTTCAGTGCTCTTCAGGGCATCTTGAAAACTTTCATTTTTTGCCATTTTGCCTTTTGGAAAATTTTCATTTTTTGAAAACTTTTACTTTTTTAAATTTATGGGGTAAAATTTTATGGTCCTCGGAAGTCTGTTGGGCCTTCCTGAAGTTGGCGGCACACTGCCGCGACTTTTAATTGTGTGTCATGAAAAATACATTGCGACGACAGCCCAGAGACAACAGGACTTCAGTTTGCTGTTGAAACGATTTTCAAAAGTCGCCCGTGTGCCAAGGCCCTAACTCCTCAAATTATGTGCTTAGTTCGTTCCGAAGGTTTCCACCAACGCAAGTCGGAAAACTGCGTCAATTGAATGCGCTTAACTTCCTTAAGAGCCTAGATCCACGTCCATCTTGTTGTTTTGAGCCGACGACAACGAGACAAATGAGTGTTCTTATATGGTGTTAGTAAAACTGCAAGAAATCGCCTCACAATCGCTCAATTCAAATACAGTAAAGCGCAAAATGCAATAAAAAGTATTGTTCTTCACGTGCTCGATTTATATAATTTTTGAAAAGGTCCTTCTATTTTTAAACAAGGTTCAAAGTCGTTCGTTTTTTTAACCCCATGTTAAACCCCATTGGCCCCAAAACCGTCCCACAAACATTTGAAAAACTCTCGTTAAAACTGATTTAGAACAATAACAAAATAATTAGCACATACATTCATGTATTGGCTTCACGATGTTTCCTTTTTATAAACTTTGAAAAGGTCCTTCTATTTTTTAATAACGTTTAAAATTGTACGTTTTTTAACTCCATGTTAAGTCCCATAGGACTAAAACACCGTCCAACAAAAGTTAAGAGAACTCTCATTAAAATGATTTAGAGCAATCAGAAAAATTAGCACGTACTTACACGTGTTTATTGCCTTCAGGATTATTCCTTTTCCTAAATTTTAAAAGGGCTTTCTATTTTTAAATAACATTTAAAATCTTACGTTTTTTAACTCCATGTTAAGTCCCATAGGAGCAAAAAACCGTCACCCAAACATTTGAAGAACTCCCGTTAAAAACAACTCAGAACAATCACACAAAAATTAGCACGTGCATTAAACTATTGGCTTCACAATGTTTCCTTTTTATAAGATTAGCACGCGAAATTATTTTTCTATTAATTATTATGTGACTTCGAACCGGGAGAAAAAACGTTAAAAAACCGTTTTTCAATCAACAACGATCGCAGCGCCTACATTCGGAGAAATTTTGAACTAAACGATGTATCTAGCCTCTTAAGTATTACGGATTTTTTATTACGTTTACAGAGTTAATAGGTGGCGTTGTTAGTGTAACGAGATGTACCACAACCTGCGTAACTCGAATCCATGTAAGTCGAGGACTTTTAAATCGAATCATCAGTTTTTTTTTTACTGATTTTACTTAATCATTCTCATCACTGTTGTTGTAATCAATGTTTCCCTTGCAGTACATTCCCACCTTTTCTTACAATCTGCCTTAAAACTGATGAAAGATTTTCAATTGAAATCATGTCAGGAGAGTTTCCGTACTCCGTAGCACGGTGCACGATTGAACAACAGCAGAGAAACCTGTTCTGTGCTACCTCCTATGCTGCACAGTGTTAATACGTCTCAATGTGCACCAGGGCTACAAACATCAATTTTTGTTTTTACATGAAATTGATTGAAAACTTAAATCAATTTCTATTTTCTCTTTTCAAATAGAGGCGGGTCCCCGGGTTACGAACAAGTTCCGTTCTCCAAGAAGTCGACTTTTTATGTAATTTGGGAACCCGAAATGTAGCTTACGGTGAAAATTGTGGCTGATGTTGTAGTTATTGGTTACTGCCCTCTCCCGTGTTCCGGTTCGTATCAGTGGAATGTCGTAAGTCGGAGGTTCCTCTATTCCCTCAGAGAATGTCAACAGCCATGAAAATTCCTTTATCAAATTCAATTATTATTCTAGTTTCTAACTAAACCCGGATAAACAACTATTTGTTTTGTATCACTTTGAAATGTTCTTTTCTTTAATGTTTCATTGAACAACTAGCTGATAATTAATAATCAAACTCTGATTTCCATATCTGTCTTTCAAGAGCAACAAAACGAAACAAATTTGCTCCGGTTTCGTGGATGTGTCTATAATGGCGACGATGCAAACACGTTAAAGAATATTAGTCACGTCCAAGTCTACTTTCAAATTAGATCATTTTTAAGTTCAATTTTTTTTTTCTGCATGTGTGATCCCACCCTCCCTTACTCTATTCTTTTTTAGTTCAAATTGAATTGTTACTGACGGCCATATTCTATAAAACGTTGCTTTTAATGCTAATCAAGACAAACAAAACTAAACTTACAAATTCATCATTAGAGAGGTTCCCCCCATGTTTTAAGCTTAGCTTTATTCGGATGGAGCTGAATACGCGCCAAATGGAACAAGTATAGAGATCCCATTTTTTTTTTCTTTTAAAAAAATCCTAGTCTACGCGTCCCTCGCCAATATCAATAAATGATATCGATTGTTGGAAATATCTTGTTGAGCTGAGTACAAATATGCAGTGCACCTTTTTGTATTAGAAACACCAAAAAATGTGCAAAAATTAGAAGTTATGGTATTCTTAAATATATTTAGGCCTATATGGGTGAGTGTATTGGGGCAGTTTAAGTTAGGTATAGCCTGGGTGGCGCAGCGCCCAGTCTCAAAATATCATTTGTTTGATTAAAAATGATTTGGGTTAGGCCCCAGTATCCACATATCATAGCACCCAAAAAAAACTTTGAAGTAGCCTACCATAAATATTATTGTAAATTGTAACTTTTGCACGCGTTTTTAACGTTTTTTTTTTTCAATAGATGGAAAAAAATTGCCTATTCGTTCCAACGAGCTATAGTTTATTTAAATTGGCGATGAGGGGGGGGGGGGGGGGGGGGGGTAATACTAGGAACGAGAAAAAAATTTTTTTAATAACAATAATAACAAAGATTACTTCTCAACAAAAACAAAACAGCGACTTGACATGAAAACACAGTCAATGCCAACAGCTAAGTAAATTCCGGGACATTTAGCATCTCGAACTTCATTTGTAAAGACACCGAGACAAGAGGTCTAAACCCCGGGACTGTCCCGAGAAAACCGGGACGAATTTCATCTCTAAACAAGTACACCAAACTGATTATTAACGAACAAAACGGAATAAGCGACAACTGGAACAAACCAAGGGCGTTGTTGGGGACCCGCGACTGCAGGGGGCGCAGTAGATTTGGAGGGCGCAACCATACCTAGCTACGCCATTATTTAGTTAGGCGTTTGTTCAGTTGGCGCTTATTCAGTTTGACGTTTGTTCAGTTGGCGCTTATTCAGTTTGACGTTTGTTCAGTTGGCGCTTATTCAGTTTGACGTTTGTTCTATTTGGAGCTTATTCAGTGGCCTGCTTTATTTTTTAAAGCGTTGTTTATGAATTACAGGGAGTAAGTTTCATACACACACAGCCGTATTGTAAAATATTACTTAAGGCAAAGTGAAACTTAAAATAAAGCTAAACTTTAAAATCTCTCTATAGACGTACAGTAGAGGGTTTTGTCTGGCGTCGTGGCCTCAGTTTTATTCACCATTTCACCATTATTTTTTATTTGTTGATCAATTATTATTGTTGTTGACCGCTAATTATTATATTTATCGCATTTGTAATTTATTTAATAGAAACTTCCGAAACCTTGATTTCGGTGATGAAATGACAACAACCAATTTATTATATGTTGTTGCATATTTCTGTTTTATTATTATTATTATTATTATTGTGTTTTCTAATTTTTCTTTTGTAATTTTGTTGTAATTTATTTAATGGTTTTGTTCTTTTATCCGGTGTTTGATGCATATTTTACTAAAAATGACAAACAAAATAAATTATTGTTGTTTCATTTCAGCTGTTTTTGTTTTGGATTTTTATCATCTTGTCAGTTCGTCAACTTGTTCTGATTAAGCTGTTCGATCTTCGGGTATAAATTTAGATACAGAAATTACGTTATTGAGACCAAAACGAGACTTTCACCAGAACTTACAGGAAATTACGCCTAAAATAAGAAGAGAAACTCCCTTGCGTGAGGCCCGTTTCACGCCATATGGCATACTGCAAGGTCTCTCTCTCTCTCTACTGCGCATGTCCAACGTTCAAATACATACCGCAACTTTGTAAACTTAACCGTTGATCTAACCGCGCATTAGTGGTAGCGTTTCTAATCACTCTGTTAAGGTTTCCACTAGTGATGACGTCATTATTATTCTTATTGGTACGGTGGCAAAAGGCGCAAGCGCCCATGATGCCATCGAGGGGGAACAATACACAAGGAGGAACACGAAAAGGAGGTAGTTTCCACAGGAAAGTAAAGACAGGAATAGGAGTTTAACGCCCCAACCACCCGCAAGTAAAGACAGTAAGATACAGGCGTTTGCCACGCCCCTTTTATAAAGAATGGCAACTTTTAATTGGTTTATGTGGTCTGACGTCACACGCTCCGCCCTATAGTCAACTTCCATTTGTTTGATCTGATGCTTATAAAAGGGCGGGGCAAACGACTGTATCTCCCTGTGTTTACTTGCCTGTGTATTTTCCACACTAATTCAAGATGGCGGCTTCTATACTTAAATAGAGACTTTCAGTTTCTGTGCCGAAATTTGTATCTGCTATGCTAGAATAAAACTGAAAATTAACAAAAGTGCCCAAAATGAAAATAACTCGACCTATTTTAATGTTTTCATAATAAAAAAAAAAAAAATGTCAGTATTTGTTTTCGTCGAAAATAAAACTCCTACAATGGCGGGATATTATATAGCCTCCTCTTTGGGGTTTATTCAGTAACGTAAACATCTTAAATGGGAAGATAGAGGTTAGAAATTACTACAAATTAACCCAAACCGTTAGTGGAAGAGTTTCTAAAGAGCAGTACTAGCGTGACGTCACCAATAACGTGATCATCAGGGGCCGTATTTAGCAGTTATATTTCGACATAAGTTTAGAAACTTGCGGATAAACTGTTGTAGTAAATCAACAACTTGATTAACTTGCGTTCTGCACATGCGCCGCAGTAGATAGCGACCATGCACTGCTTCAACATTACATCATGGTGTGAACCAAGCATTAAAAGCAAGCGTTGTTTTCAGCTATTTAATTGCTCAGCTTTCATCAAGAAATATTCTTTTTTTTTTTGAAAGAGTGACTAATTAATATTATAATAATAATAATAATCAAGCTTTAAAAAGTTTAAATTAAAAGATAAAACTCTCTAAAAATGAGATAATTTGTAATATATTTTTCTGAACATGTCAACGCTTTGCCAAAAAAAAAAATACAAACCTAAATTTAACTCGTCATTGACATATGAGACTCCAGACTTAAGGGGGGAGAGGAGGAGGGGACGTGGGGTAGAAAGAGAGAAGAAAAAAATGACTGCAATATCGCGAAAAAGAAGAACCTATATGTAGCTGTAGACACATTCAATAATAACAACAACAACAACAACAACCGAGTTGAAGAAAAACAACAAACAAACTGCAGCCAGCAAAATAAGTAGAAAAAGTAGGTGGTTCGTTGGGTGGGTGGGTGGGTACTGCAAGTCCAGACTACTAAACAGTAATAAAAATAATACATATTAGGAGTTGAGTCATACATAATAATATCAAGGGCATTATTATTCAGTCTCTCTCTCTCTCTCTGTACGTGTTTGTTTTTTCCGTTAATTATTGTGTGCGTGTTCTCCACCCTTTTTTTTCCCTTAAATATTGAATTTGTGGCGCGCGCGCACCTTCATGGCTAGGCAAGTAAAAACAGAAACACGCAGACGTTTGCTCCGCCTCCTCTTTTATCAGGACTGGCAACTTCTAATTGGTTCGTTATGTGGTCTGACGTCCCATGCTCCGCCCTTTTCAATTTCCATTTGATTGATATTTGGTATGACGCTCATAAAAGGGCGGAGCAAACGTCTCAGTGTCCCCCGTCTTTAAATACCTGTCCTTCATGTTGCGTCTCTCCACCCACTCAGGTTAAAGCCTTTGCACACGAACCACTTTTTAGTGGTCGAGTTCGACTGCAACATGATGTAGTCGGCGTGTGAAAAGGTCCGACATATATCTTGATAGCAATACACTCTCATCAATAGCCCAGCAATCACCTGCAACGACAGTTTGCGCATGAATCGAAGCCCAGCCAAATTAAAAACAACAGTTTATAGTAAGCCCAGCCCAGCCCATCCCATCAAGCCCTTTAAGACTCACAAATCCCCTGAAGCCTACCACACACACACATACACACAAAGCACATGGTACAGGCTTATTCGAAGCACATGACTATCAGCTAAAATTACCAGCTCAGACAAACGCTCACTGGCAAATGGGCTTTACGTAGACCTGTACCTCATGCATGCTTAAGGCCCGCCCTAGATGTAACGTTTAACTACGCGATATACAGTGTAACTGCAGATGTTTACTGGTTAGGTCCAAGACTTGTGCAAGTCATCATCCCTAGGTAGTAAAACTGTGCAGTGTTCCGACATAGACATGTGCAGTTAATATTGCGCAGTTAAAGCCTGAAAGCGGAAAATCACAACAGAATATTTAAATGAGAAAATTTTTCCATAAAAAGTGAACTAAAAATTCCTTAAAAATGAGTTGAACAACGCTCAAAATATTCCGTTAAAATTCCCACCAAAAAAAAAAGCAAATTGGAATCCATTTTGTCAATAAATGTTTCTGACTAGTGTATATACAGACAGTGTGTATATATACAGACACATGAAAATATACTGATGAAATATTGCAAGAAACATCTCCAATAGTAAAAAGTTCAACCAACTCAACAAGAGAAAAACACAATCTAGAAACTTTATTGTCGAAGCTCATGTGTTTTTATCTTTGAATGTGTGTTTTTCAGATTGGAGCCAAACACAAACAGGCTTTCATCACACTGATTCTTAATACTGATACACGACTGTATAATAGATAGAATGTGTGACCGCCGCATCCGTTCTCCCTCAGTAGTTTGTTGTTTCTCATCAAGAGCTTCAGATTTAACAACAGCAACCTAACAACAGACCCAAACAATTAATAGGTTTTAATAGTTTATGGTTATCATCATCATCAACCACTGTTATGTGTATTTCCTCCCACCCCCTCTCTCTCTCCCTCTCTTGGTTAAGTTCCATAAAATAATTATTAAATTCCAAATTGAAGCAGCAAATGTTTTTTATTCTTTTTTTTTCTTCGTTCTTCTTATGTCATAAAGTGTCTTGACTAGAATGTGGGCATTATAAATATAATTATAATAATAAACGACAGGAACGACTTTAGACACAGACATGTACTAGAAATGGCAAACCGAACAGGAAGTCCACTTTTTTTATACCCCCCACCCTTCCCGTCCCCGGTCTGGATCGAGTAAAAAAAAGTGACACGAAAAACAACAAATTTTTCCCCAAATATCATCAACTCCATTCGCGTAAAATTCATTTCATGTCAACCACTTCCTATCGGGCATAATGAATCTATCCGGAACATACACTGTAGTTAGAAGCACCCATTTGTATCCATGAAAACAGATTTTTACAACCCTCCTAATATAATGTATATAGATAGAGAGAGAGAGAGAGAGAGGTGTCAGCAATCTGTGAAATTGCATCCATGGAGAGAGGAGATCCTACTTTTGACAGTTCCTAGAAACAGCTAAGTGAAAAACAAAATCTAACGGGAATTATATTGGATTGTGGATGATTGACACTGAAGAGATCCGTTTGCCACTCTGGTTACTATCTTACGACTAAGTAAGGCGCAAACGGCAATACGCAATAGAGACGTCAAAAATGAACTCACAACAAGCAATAGACTGAGATACACGGCGTTGGTTGTGACGTCAATATTCTGTACTGTCGTTTGCGCCGGACTTAGTCGCTTGATCGTAAACCAGAGCCGTACTTCGTCAATCCATCTTCATGGATGGACAATTCTTTTCAACAGGCATCTGTAGACAGCTTCAGAATTTCTCTGGCCCCGCCCTTTTACGAGCGTCCTCAATTTCTAATTGGTTTGTTACTGGGTCTGATGTCACATGCTCCGCCCTTTTCACTTCTAATTGGTTGACATTTGGGTCTGACGCTCATAAAAGGGTGGAGCGAAAAAAAATCTGAAGCTGTCTACAGATGCCTGTTTCTTTTGAAAGCTAACCTTCCATTTGTTTTTATTTATTTAGGCTCTACAGTCAGGAATGCTGAGTATTGAGAAAGATCTCCGTATTCCTGCACCAATGGCTCACTTAGATACGGATGTGCAGTGCCGTTCCCGAGAAAACAACGACGGGTTGATTAATGTAAATCACTGAATTAAATCGCAATTTAAATCAAATGGATTCAATAATAAAAATGATCCCACCATAAAATTAAATCATATTTTAAAACATTTTAAAGTGTTTTCTTTCTTTTTTTTTTTAAAAAAAGTGAATGTTTTCTTTTTTCGTGAATTCAGTTTATTATTTATAAGAATGTGCCTGACAGGTGAATAAACAGAATGAATACTTTGTCATGTAATTAATTTTCAGTTTTTTTTTAATAATATCACAATTAAGACAAGAAATAAAAATTTTTGTCAAAATTTCAATTTTAGACAAAATTGAAAATCTCTCAAAATGAAATCTGTCAAATTTAAAAAGTGGCGATGGGCAACAAGGTCGCCCATCAATGATAAAGCTCTTTATGATGCAACAAAAGTCTGAAGAGTTTCCTTTGAAATCCCTTGTTTTTCTTACCTTTGTTTTTATTATCCTTATTACCTCTTTTGAATGGAAAAAAGTAACATTTACGATGAAAATTGAAAAAAAAAAAAAAAATTAACGCGGAAAAGAACAACCCCCCCCCCCCCCCGACTCGTTACAAAAAAAAAATAATAAAAAAAAAATCATTGAATATGTTTTTCAAATTCTTTTAATGGTAGCAACAACCTGAATTTCACCAAGAACCGAAAATGATATTAAGATTCTAGACGCAAATCGAAAGAAGAGAGAGAATAGGAAAAACGAAGAAGACGAGATAATCAAGTTCTAACAACAGAAAGCAGTTAGTTTTTCTTTTCTTGCTACCAGTCCCGCTCTTGTGTGTACGCGACGCGAGTCTTTGGAAATTCCTATTACCTAACGATGAATTTTGACGAGTGACCTAGGCTCCTCCGAGCCACAATGGAAAGAAGAAAAAAAAGTGAAACGAACCATTTTTTTTAAGGAATGTCCCCCCCCCCCCGGTAAGTGGTAACACGGTGAATTATTAGCGAACTTTCAATACAACTGACGACAGAAGATGAACTTAGAAAACCCTTATTAAAGAGATTAGTAGACTAGTACAGCAAAATCGTTGTTTCTGATGTACTAGTAATTTATTACTCAGGACTTGTGACAAAAGCCCAATCGAAAGCCCATTCCGGTTTGTCAGAAGAAAAAAAAAGGATTGTAAAAAATATTCAACGTTTATATATTGTAAAATAAAACCCACCCAATAAATATGTTTTCGATTTGATGATTTGAGTGAAAAACACAGCTAAACAAACAGCTCCGTGAACGAATAATGAACGAACACAACACACAATTATAAGAACCCGACATTACATGTATGACAATAATAGTATCATTGATGCCTTATGTGACAATTACACTAACTCATAATATTGACACTTTCTCACTCACTCTATCTGTCCGTGCATCTATCTGCGTGTTCCGTATCTATTTGTGTGTGTGTGTCACAGGGACAATATATTGTCCGTCTGAATCAAGTGTCCGTGTTATTATTGTTGTTGTTGTTGTTGTTGTTGTTTTTCAACTCCACGGCTTAACTGCATGCCGATAGTCTTAGTAGAGTAGACGGAGAAAATATCACGAGACAAGTGTGCTAGGTAACAGTTACACGTGTCACTGATACATTTTATCCTATTAGGACCTAGCGGCCTGTGTGTGGGGCTCTCATGTAGTCATTACCTGTGGAGCTGTCAGTGTACAGATCAACATGTGAGCTCGGTTCTCTCTTTCTCTCTGTATCCACCACTTCCTAAGCCTTCTTCAGACACACCACTTCGTGTCGCCACATAAAGTGGTCGTTTTTCGCTGACCATTAACTACACAGAGTATGTTCACACGAGAGCTCAGCTACAAGTGATGAAAACAGCCTGTTTGCCAATAATGATGAACGTCATATCAGTAGAATAGGTCAGAACTTCAGTTGGCTCCGCCCTTGTTACATGACGACCGGCAACTTCTAATTGGCTGGTTATGTAGTCTGACGTTGAAAAGGGCGGAGCATGTCACGTCAGACTACATAACCAGCCAATTAGAGGTTGCCGGTCGCCATGTAACAAGGGCGGAGCCAACTGAAGTTCTCCCCGATTTCTAACTGCCTGTGTAGAATGCACCGAAAGCATTTCATTGTTTTCAATGATGGTCCGTGTGACCACAACCACTACGTGACGCTACTTTTTGGCGACACAAAGTGGTTCATGTGAAGCGGGCATCAAAACTTGTTCAGGTTTCCTTCTAAAAAAAAACCTAACAAATTTAATCTGAAGTCAGAAATCACAGGACGGACAACATTAAAACCTGGACACAATTGAAGCCATCACAATATTGCTAAAAAAGCAACACCAGGTGTCGTTGACAACATTACGTTTCTCAACACTTAATTAGGTTTCATAAAAGCAGCGCATTGCACAATATACAATATAAAAAGTTAACACCTTCGGGGTCTTACTTGGACGATTCAGATTTTACAACAAAAAAAAAAACTGGAAGAGTAAATGTACCCACTGCGATTGCAAATTACACGTTGAACTCTTTGTTTATTTTGCTTTTCGGACGTAACATCAAGAAGAAAAAAAATAAATCACACTATTTTTATGTTTAATATCTTTCAAAATAAACTTTTTACAGACAAATGGTGTTTTAAATTATTGTCTACTTTAGAATTGGGTCATAAAAAGCTTATTTTAAAATACATCAAAATGTAATACGTTACGTGATTCTGCTTCCGTTCTAGTTTTTAAACAACTTTCAAGTTTTTTTTTCTTAATGTTGCTCCTGAAAGGCAAATGTTTCACGTTTACAATTTAACACAGGAGGAGTATTCCGAATTCTATATTCCGGAATATTTAAGGACGGGGAATGAGTTTTAAAAGCGTGGAAATGTGAAGTATTTATTCTTACTTTTTTCTTCGTTTTGTCCGTCGATGGGCCCATTTGTGTCCATAAGTGCCAACTGCATAGGAACGAGCACAAAGATAGCACCGCACCAAAGGTAGGTCGCCGCATCCCATGACCTCACCTTCCATTGGGTCACCATTGTCCACAATAAATGAAATACGAGGAAAAGGTCGTTGTCCACTCACTTGACCCCCTCTCTCTTTTTAACCGCACCAAAACAACAACAACAACAACGAGAAGGATGAGAGAGAGAGAGAGAGAGATAAAAGTAAAGGGGGGTTGAGGTGGAGGAGGAGGAGGAGGAGGAGGGGGAAAAAAGGAAGAGGGGGTATTAGGTGGGGGTGGGGGGAATAAGGTAAGAACCCGATGCCCCCTAACAACCGACCAACCGACCCCTAAAGAAAACACACTTTTAAGTTAGTTCATCTTCATCCTCCTCGAATTGGACAGTTGTGGCGCTCCTCGTGGTGGTCATTGTCTTCGTCATTCGCAAAAACCGATCCTATTATTTTAAATTAAAACAAATTCATGAAAAGATGTTTATTTTGCAGAAAAATAACGATCAAACTATAATATTAATATGCCGCAAAATTATGAACACCGGTGTTAATTAAAGATTTATTTCAAACTAGAAAAGTAAATTTATAAATAATTATCATAGAAATGCACTTTTTTTTAAAAAAAAATGTTTCAAACTGTAATAAAAAGCTTATTTTAAAAGATATCGTTATAAAAATGATCTAAAAAACTACGATTTTTCTCTTCTAGTTTGAAGTAATCATTGGAAATTCATTCATTAGTTGCTTCCGAAAAATGTTATCATTGTTTTTTCCGATTCTAATTTTAATTTGACGTCGTCTAAAACCGATTAAAGACATCGTTATTTTGATATAAAAAAAACTGTTTTCCGTGTGAATCACCCGAGTTAAACATTCCTAAGCAACTATTTCCCTTCTCCTTCCCATGAAACACCTTTCATGCCGTGTGTTAAGTGTAGGTAGGTGGTCAGTGATCATCCTCTCCGTTCGCAAAGAAAAATTAAGTATTCTGCTTGCGGATGCGTTTGCTATCAATTGCTAGTCCTCCTTAAAGAGGGAAAAAAAGAAACGCAAAGAATATCATACCGTTGCGTATACAGACGTAACAACAAACTCCACCCTCAAAATCAGTACTTTAGACTTTTGACCAAAAAAGACAGACAAAATGACGTCATTGAGCACGATACGTTCCCAACAGACAGCATGGCGCCATAAATAATAGTGGACCACCCCCCTCATTTGCATATTAATCATGAATGAATGAATGTCAACGAGTTAACTCGCGGGCCGAAGGTTAATCACCTCGTATAAAGATAATAAACATAAAAAAACTCGCTTAATCGAACAAACGATCCATATTTACATATTATAGTTCTAAATTTCATTTTATTCGTGCAGCAAATGAAGAAAATAACCTTTTCGCTATAATTAAAAACATAAACTGGCTTAATTCATATATTTTTAATAAGAAAAAAATAACCAAATACGGTTAACTGAAATGGGTACGGTTAATCGAAGCTATCATAACGACGTATAGTTAAAGAATTCGCCGCTAGAGGCGTTAATTCGCCTTTAGCTTATTACGAAGTGATAACTGAATAACGCAAAAATAGCGACAATTTCAGATAGTAAATCAATAAAAAATTCATATTTACCTTCATTTATTATAATTGTTGAATAAAAAAAACCAACATAATAAATTTAAAATTACATTTTCGCCGCTTCAAAAAAAAAAATTCGCGAAAACAAGAACGCAGCGCACTTTGTAATTACAATAACAAATTCACTTTCTAAATTAAATCTGGATTCTGCTCCAAACACTCCTAGATTCTTGCTCTTGTTTCTAAAGGATTACGTCCTTTGATTAATAATGAGCATTCAGATTAAGCTCCAATTGCACTAGAATAAAGTTGGAGTAATAAAAAGAAATCTCGTAGCCGCTTTCACTCTTGCATTTCTATCCGTATCTAATCTTATGAGAGGCGCAATGGGAGCTGAGAACCGCTCTTTCTAGATTGCGTTCATAATTACACCGTATAACAACGTCATAATGGCGAATAATAACAAACTGACGAAAAGAAACACGGTTTTGCGGCGTTTTCTTTCAATCTAAACACTTAATAAATGTCACATAGATTCCTATTGATAGACGAATACTTGATATCTGACCGTGTCATAAGACGGCATGTACAAAACGCGCCGGAATGCAAATAAATAACGAATGACACTCGCTCGTAGCACACACGAAGATTCACATACATAAACACGCATACAGACAGAGAGATAGACCACCGAACGACCGACCGACGGAGGAGAGCATTGAGCGGAACCCCCTCCCTCCCTCCTCATCCATCGCCTTTTTTTTCTGAGGAAAACTAAACTTGTAAACAAGCCTCGATGCTGATTGGCTTATTCAGCCGCAACTTCACTTACACGAAAACACATTCGACTCGGTACAAAGTCGAAAAAAAACCTCCTTATTTCACACTTTATATCCGTGTTTTAGCTTCCGAACACTAGAAAACATTTCAAATTTTCATACAAACCTCATTTAATAACATTATAACTGAAATTAAATCTTCCAAGACATTAAAAAACGAAAAAAAACAACGAGTACGTTCGTATATTCGAAGTTAACTTGAGGGAAAAATATATATGCATAGACAGAAAGTGAGAGAACATCACTTAAATCTCTCATGACATTGTATTGACTCCCAAGGCGTGCCTTACGAGACAATACACATTAACAAGAAGGAGAAACTAATATGGCAATCAAACGCAAAGTTCCTATTAAAACTCGCCATATTGGGACACTCAATAAGTACAAAGTTGACTTCAAGAAAATAACGTCCGATCAATACAAATACACTTTTTTACAAAATAGACATAAAGCCAATGTCCTTCACTGAAGGATTGAAGCAGAAGGCGTGGTCTAATAAATGAATGAAAAGAAGCAAACTAATATGGCGTGCCATAATACAATTCTATAGTGGTCACCCCCTATATTAAACCCATCCAAATATGGCTACAAGTATAAATCGTCATGCCACCATCTCTTTTCTATTCGTAATTCTCATAAAATGATCACGTCACAAAATTCCCGCCCTATCTAACCCCCTCCCCATTCATCGACCCCCTTTCCCCCCTCTAATAAAAAAACATAAACAACTATATTATGGACTACGCAATTCTCCTTCATTAATCTTTTATCCCCTCCCTTTCCTTGTAATCACTAAGGAAAGATGAGTTTTTCATCAAAATAAACAAATAACTTCAGATGACGTCATAAATTTTAAACCTAAAAATATTTGTACGTTTGGTATATAATTAAAGCAAAGGACCAGAATATAAATAGACGTCAATTCGAGCGCTCCATACCAATAAAAAAACAATCATTATCGAGATAGTAAACAATTAGCATAACCACTTTCTAGCTTATTAAACATCGTACTAATGACCATGTTAGGAAAAAAAAGGGAGGGGGAGGGAGGATGGATCATAATAGGATCGGAGTCCCTCCCATCCCACATCACTGTAAACATCAACACCACACTCACACAAGATGATATAAGCATAAATTATATGCGATAAAACCTATAAACAAGCTCCGTTTCCATGGAGACCAACGTGCAACCAATCTACGCAATGACCTGTACTATAATGACGTCACCGAAAATAATTAATAAACACGGACCCATGACGTCATTATAGAAAAAAAATATACCGGTACACAGGTAAAAGGTCTACATGATGATATATCAATTGTACTTCATGAAAACCAGTAAAATCGAAACGCGCACGTGGATACCTACCTCATCCTAAGAAGACGCGTGTGACGTCATTGGAATTGACCAAAAGTTTAGGAATATGGTGTCATTTAATCCGATAATTAAAAAAAACAGACGATATCAAACGTTTTCAACAGTTTAAACAAAAGAATTAATGAATTTATTTGTTATTACCCGTTTATTATCAGACAAAATGATACAATCCTAAATTTTTCGTCAATCCCTATGACGTCACAAGCATGAGGAAGGTATAAGGTTAGCTGCAATAGTTATATTTTGGATTATGTAGGCCTTAGTAAGGGTGCATCCCATTATAATGACGTCAAAACTAGAAGAGAATTGTCAATTTGAGTTCACCTGTGTTGATCTCATTAATGGAAGCCAATAGTAAACATCAACAAAACATTTGTTTACAACATATGTCACTTTCACTGCCGATTAAATACAAAACATGGGTTTACCTTGAGTTCTCAATGACCGAGCACTGACCGATGACACAATTTCGTGAATTATTGCTTTCGAGGCAACGTTTGAGGGCAAATCGATGAAAATACTTATTGTATAATTCGTAATAAAATGTATTTCACGAACGCATATCACTCTCATATCAAAATGAAAACTTTTTACTAAATCATTGAGTTTCTGAGTTCCATTCCTATAATACTAAAATCAGAAAGGCCAAAAGTTTGCATAAAATACGTAATCACGGTTTTAAGTTACCCCTTTAGGTACACTATATATAATACCCCATTTGTGTCATCATATGTGCAATTATGGTTAGTTTAACCAAACATAAAAACGCTCAAATCGCGATTTTATTTTTGCAAATCTGCATAAAGTCGCATAATTTCACTTATTTCTTAAAAAAACATCTTTATACAAGAAAACAATTAGAAGTTTTTAAACCAAATTGTTTTGATTTTGCATTTTCTGTTAATATTTCCGATAATTGTAAATAAGTAGGGCAAAAACGGAGTACATGAAATTTCAGTGGGATGGGAAAGAACAGTTGAATGAGGGGATTTGACTTAGGGACAGCAGGTGCATGACTTCAAATATTTAGGATCTGTGCTGCAAGATGATGGGAGCGTAGACTTAGACTAACCTATAAAATTGAAGGGAAAGTTTTATAGGACAGTAGTCAGACCAGCTATGTTGTATGGGTCAGAATGTTGGGTAATCAAGAAGGTCCATGAGGATAGAATGCAGGTAGCTGATATGAGAATGCTAAGGTTTATAAGTGGGGTGACCAGAAGGGATAGGATCAGAAATGATTTTATTAGGGGTAGTGTAGGGGTAACAAATATAGTAGAAAAGATGCAGGAAAATAGACTGCGGTGGTTTGGGCATGTCCTCAGGAGCGGGGAAGATGGGCTGCTGAGGCAGGCAATGAACTTAGACCTGGGAATAAAACGGGGTAGAGGAAGACCCAAGCAAACCTGGGACGTGGTAGTAAAACGGGATATGGTGGCATGTGGGGTCACTGGGGGCTTGGTGCAAAATCGGAAAGAGTGGAGAGTTAGAACCAGCAAGGCCGACCCTGCTGCTTGCGGGATAAGGTACAGGAAATGATGATGATGATGATGATGATTTCCGATAATTGTAAATATTAATTGCTTCACACGTTTAATTAATTGTTCTTTTGCTATACAATATAATTTTTTATTTGCGTAAAATAAACCATTTTCTTGCATATTCTGGCATTTTTGGGTTTATTTTCTATTTGCATAAAAAACACAATTTCTAAAATAAACCAACTATAAAACGGTTAAAACCAACAAGCAATTTAAAGTAGACCTATACGGTTAAAAAATTAATTTTAATTAGAAAAATAATATTTGAAATTCATGTCAAATTTTGGGCATTTATGAAATTCTACGTGATCCTTGAAATAACTTTTACTGGGCCATTTTCCACGGCATCACTGATGTAGTCTAAACTTTTCCGAAATATATATATGCTAATACCGCATGCTGGTGTTTTAAGGTGGTCATCCATTCACGATGGTATCAGCCATGGATTGGGACTGACCGTCCAAATACGTACGGCTATGGCTAAAAAAAAGGCACGAATCTAGGAGATCAAATCCGCGTTACGTCTCAGTTCCAATCCCATAGTGAATGGACACCTTTAGCAAGCGTAGCGAGTAAAGTTTTTAATTTTTTTTTTTTGTAATTGTCTTGAATCACAAAATTATGTTATTTATTTTTATTATTTCCACCTGTTAAAAAAACTATTTATTATTTTCTTCTACAATTTTTAAACTTTTGCATTTTCTTTTATTAGAAAGCCTTTCTTAAATTTGGAGGTGGGTTATACCCTTCAAAAACCACTCTGTATACCAGCTTATTTTTGGAATTTGTGGTCGGTATAATCCTTTCTTTAAAATTGTGTGGTGGATATATGCCGTATACCCCCCGCGTTATGCCCTTCATAACGCCACTGCCCAGCACGGTGCATCCTCTCCCCGTTCCTAAGCAACTACTCAGTGCATATATATATATAGGCTTACACCACGAATACGTTAGTTTGCTTAGAAGTTATTAGATAAAATTAAAAAAAAACGTTATTCATACTTAGACCATTGGCCCATTACCTTACGGGAAGGTACTGGTCAGTGGTCATGGTTTGTATAAGTGATTATGGCGGTAATGGTCTAAGGTAAAACCAAGTGAACAGAAGCTCGGCTCGGCTCGTCCTCGTCCGTCCCGATCCGACAATCTTCATCTTGACTAAATGAACAGGCAATTAGAAAACGGGACAAACAGAAGTTTGCTCCACCCTTTTTATGACGAACGCAACTTCTAATTGGTTGGTTATGTAGTCTGACGTCACATGCTCCGCCCTTTTCAACGTCGAACCACACAACAAACCAATTAGAAGTTGCCCTTCGTCATAAAAAGGGCGGAGCCAACTTCTGTTCATCCCGTTTTCTAATTGCCTGTACTAAATGATTGTTGCAATTAACACAAGCATCTGTAGACAACTTCAGAATTTCCCAATATCAACCAATTAGAAATAAAAAGGACGGGGCATGTGACATCAGACACAGTAACAAACCAATTAGAAATTGATGACGCTCATAAAAGGGCGGTGTCAAAGAAATTCTGAAACTGTCTACTCTGAGCCTGTCAATTAACACGAGTCAAATTTTAAAAACACACCGCCTTCTGAGCTTATTTCTTAAAAAAAACTTACGTCCACATTCAACATCATAGTGCTTATATAGGCAATATATAACAATTAAGGTAAAACAACAAAATAAGAGAACTACACATAACAACAACAAAAAATGCACATTTTTCTTCTTTTATGTTTAATTTTCATCATTTCATGCAACTTACAAAGCTAAAGATGAACAAATAAATAGCCGAGAGAGTGTCTGTCAATAGTAGTGTAGTTATATTATACATGTTACTGTCAATCTGCGGAATCAGTCAATCTGCACATTGACTGATTCCGCAGTTCGACAGTAACATATATAAGAACCGGTCCTTGGCGATAGCTTTGGTGAATTTGATTTTGGCCAATAGGAACGCAGTATTTCATTTTTGCAGCAATTAAAACCCACCCTTCTGTATTCTAAACAGAATACTAAAGCCGCTTTTCGCTTGCAGTGTTGTCAGATGTTCATTTGAATTTAATAATATTTCATTGTATTTTTTTACATTCTGAGGGGCTGCGCCCCCCCCCCCCCCGACACTCTGCAACACAGGCAATTAGAAATCGGGAACAACAGAAGTTAGCTCCGCCCTTTTTATTACGACTGGCAACTTCTAATTGGTTTGTTGTGTAGGCTGCGGTCACATGCTCTGCCCTTTTCGACGTCGAACCACACAACAAACCAATTAGAAGTTCCCGGTCGTCATAAAAAGGGCGGAGCCAACTTCCGTTTGTCCCGATTTCTAATTGCCTGTCTTTGCAACAAGCTTAATTTAACGTAACATCACCTAAACAATACATAATTACCAATATATTGTTCATTAATTATTATTTTATTAACCCTGGTATTCACAGCTTTTTTTTTTTACTGATGTTCGCAGCTACTTTTATTACCGGGGGGGGGGGGGGGAGGAGATACAGCATTTCTATTGGCCAAAATCAAATTGACCAAAGCTATCGCCAACGACCGCCCAAATAAAACCATAGCCTGCTTTATATAAAAAAAGGCTATGTTAAAAAAAACCAATAGAGGGCAGCATATACCTTGTCAAAAGACCGAATGTGGCACGTCATTTAGCCTCAATTTCTGATTTGATTGCAATGTTATTTCTTGTGGTCACTTTACAATCAATGAAGTAAACAGCTGTTTCAATGGCCACCGATAACAGAGTGATTGAATAATAAGAGGCAAAATAATGTCTTCTAAGGACTGGAGTTTCTTACCGAGTGTTGTTATCGTTGAGATTCTTTCTCTTCTGTGTCCAAACGACCGATTGAACGCTTCGTCCGTATGTAAGTCGTGGCGAAAGTGTCTTTTCTACGCTTGTTCCACTCAGAAGAACAAATCCAATGATGACTTCGCACTCAAAGTGAACGTCCAGTCTGTTGAAGACAGTCTACTTGCCAAATATGTAGCTGAAACATTCGGTAGAATAGCAAGAAAAGCCAGTGTCCAGTTCGAATCGACCGTTCCTTCGATTGTCCAGTCGGTGGCCCACATTCTAGAGGTCCTGTCCAAGAATCGGAACCTCTGTTGCATCAAAATATGTCCAGCAAGTGGACGTTTAGAACACAGAGAAAGATCGATTATAAATAGGTTTTGTATCGGTCAGACACAAAATCGTTATATAGAAACATAACTAACCGAACTGTTTTTTGTACTTAGGTATGTCGACGCTCTCGAGACACTCATACGAAGTTCTCGTAATTTGGAAGTCCTCGCTTTCGGCTGCGTCGAAGAGATTTTAGACAATGCGGAAGAGTTCTTAAGAATTCTGAGCCAACGTCACGAAAGTTCGTTACGTTGTATCTATTTAGCGAGCGTCAAGGAAGATCCGGAGCGATACGCGATGTTAAACATCGCTCCGTCCGCGTTCGAAAGGTTCTCGAGGTTGCAGAGGTTGAGTCTAGATTACGATTACGTCGGTGACGAACTTCTAGAGTGTCTTTCTCGTCCCGAACACGTTCCTCTGTTGAGTCTGGACGTCCACGTTCATATGGTGACGAGAGAACATCGTCGTATTTCGGACGTAGCGTGGCAACGGATGTGCGCACACAGTCCCGATCTCGAAGTGTCGCTCACCGTCCTCCATTCGGCCGTTGCGGCCAATTCGTTGCTCTCCATATTGCAACCGTCGATGCCGTTGACTCATTTCGCTCAGTATTTTTGCTCTTCTTATAACAACCACCTAGTCGAGGCCGTCGATTTCATTGCCGAAACTTACTCGAGACGATTCCGTTCCATTTGTATCGTAGAGTACATTGACGATTTCAGAGCTGGATTCTACGAGGCTCCCGAAGAAGATCCGTTCGTGATGCTCGCTTGGAGGTGTGAGAATCTTACAGACTTCACACTCATTGGTAAAGAAACCTGCAAAACAATCACGAGGAACTAAGAAAAGAGTTCTAAGGCTCATATAAATTACAATGGAGGGGATGTCGAGTGTAAAATTTCTAATGGGTGCTTCGCATTTGAACACGAGTTGTAGTTTTTCAAGAAGGAACTTCGACTTGTACCGATTTCAAAAATAGAAAAACTCTTAAAATGCTGAATAATAGGGGTTTTCAACAAAGAGTTCCTTCTTGAATTTGTGCCTAAGTTAAGCTTCCAATTTCATCAGTCATTTAAAAAAATTACTCAAATTAAAGGGAAATGAATCTTATCTACAAATGGCTGCCAAGATGATGATGAACTCCCTATTTTGAGAAAAGGATTTATTCTGAGATTATCGTTTTTTTTTGTCATATTTATTAGGTTACAGTATTGCATTCTACGACCTGATTGCGATCGCTCGTCTCCGTGGTCA
Source organism: Brachycybe producta (assembly GCA_036925085.1). Lineage (NCBI taxonomy): Eukaryota > Metazoa > Arthropoda > Diplopoda > Playtdesmida > Andrognathidae > Brachycybe > Brachycybe producta. Next base: position 4,647,580 of record JAUPFP010000004.1, read on the forward strand.
TCAGTTGAGAACGTTGAAAGTTCCTAAGTGTTGCATCGATTTCCTGAACGAACGAACATCGGTGACGTCCAACTACGAACAAGTGGTGAGAGAGATCTCTCGTCTTCTCGATCAACCGTGGAGTCCGATTCCTAACTCTCAGCTCCATTCGTCGTTGGTCGATTGGGAAACGGATGCAGTTAGTTTGTACATGCCGTCACTTTTGGCGAGACAAACGTGGTGAAGAAGAAGAAGAAAAGAACAAAAAAAAAAAAGAAATCTCACTTCTCAAATTCTATGCTGTTATTTTATTTTCGCTTTTATTTTAAATATATATATTATGATAATAACGATGATGTATATTTAAATGTTTCATTTTTTTTACAAATTCTATCTTGAAAAGATTTTATCATTAAAAAAATGCAGATTATAATATATATATTTTGAAGAAGAAAAGAAAAAAAAGCGAAATATTAAAAGTTGGTTGCAAACGGGTTTTTATTATTTTTGAAATTTTTTTTTTTTTGGTTTAGGTGTAAAATAATTAATAATTGCTTTCTGCGTGAATAAATCTTTGATGTTACGTAATTGTAAAAAAAACTATTCAGAGTCTAATTAAACAATTTGTTTGTGGTGAATCTTTTTCTTTGCCTTTTGATAAAGAGAACAATTAGACACAAATTAAGGTCCAGTTATATAGGAACGTGAAGACTACGGGACAAGCACGACACAAGCCCAAGCATAGTAGTTGGAAAATATTGTCCTCGCTCAACTTAGTCACCAACGATATATATAATTATATATTTTTCCCGAATCCCTCTCAATTCTCGTCGACATCACATTGTTATGTCACGAGTTAATTATGTCTCGTTCCTGTCTCCCCACGTGCTAATACAATTGGAAAGGTTTTTTCTTCGATCTCATGTCGTGCTCATCCTTTAGTCTCCACGTTCCAATATAATTAGACCTTTAAAAGAAGAAAACTAGCAACTTGAACTTAAATATAAACCCATACAGTGGCGTAAAGAGTACGAGAAAATGCTCTGAGTGAGAAAATGACAGCAGAAAATACAGTAGCACAAAACATTCAATCCCAAAATACAGGGTCCGGCAATAGGTACTGACGCATTTGTGAGCACTGTGGTGGGAAGACAGACACTGAGTGGGGGACAATATATTGCGCAATAAATTTAATGTTATGCAGTTTCAGTAGCCATGAATTCTTGGCCTGTGCAGCAACGAATTTTTTGTGTTACAGTGTTCATTCGAACGGGAAGCATAATCTATCTCGAAATGGATATGTTAATTGGCCGGCAAGATCTCCGGATTTGACTTGCTGCGATTTTTTCTTATGGGGATATCTGAAGTACAAAGTGTTTGTTGACAGGCCTCCACACATTACAGGAGTTGAGAAACAACATAACCAACGAAATTAGAGCGATCGGCCCAGATGTATTGCACTGTGTCATGCAATCTTTTCGCAGCAGGCTCCAAGAATTCGAAAGACAAGAAGGAGCACATTTGTCTAACATAATTTTTAAAAAATAAGCATATTTGAAAACTGCATTATGTATAGAATAAATATGTTCCGTTTTAATCTCTGTGTTTCAATTACTAAGCTGACAATCGCACGATAAAAACTGTCAATACCTACTGCCGGACCCTATATAATTTGACATTCGCTAATCATTTTTGAATATGCAAAATACAATGTATATTGAACAGTTTGGGTGACCAACTTAGGGTCCATTTATACATTTACATAACGACTATGGGATGAGCCCGAGAAAAAAGCCTTTATTTATACATGCACATGGCGAGACCGGGCAACGACTTTAGAATGACTCATGATATAATCGATTAGATAAAAAGACGTCAACCAGTTCTTCGTTCTAAAAATCGTTCTAAGAATTACACAAACTAGAACGGGAAGAGAACTGAAAGCTTCCTAACAAATATCGTTTGCAACGAGTTCAGCAAGACCCATCCTTGAAACGGACGAGCTCGGTGTCAACATAAAAAGTTCTCTTGAAAAACGTTGAACAATATTTTGGCTCTGGCTTGTGTCGTGCTCGTCCCCATAGTCGTTACTTACCTGTATAAATAGACCCTTATTCAGGAAGGGGCGCCATTGTAGGGGTTCATTAACTTTTTACGGGAAACAAGAGCGTTTTTGAAACCTTGCCCCGGGCGCCTAAACTTCTAACTATGCCACTCTCTTCTAAACAGGGTTCCAGAATAGAAAAACCTTGTACAAAAAGAGTACTCAATAAAATATGGTTTTTCTGTGTTTTAAATCCTGCTCAGAGGGTACAAAAGTTTCAAGTGCTATTTTTTTCTCTTGAATTTGAGGAGCTTAAGTTTAAAACGATTAATGGTTAGACTGTGTCATTGCATATATTAATTTGAACAGGATTTACATTTTGATAATCCGATAGGTTTGTTGGATCACAACAAACATTGAAAAATGCATCATACCTCTTTTCATAAAACATGCATCAGTTTACGACTTCAAAGCGTGTTTTTACATGGACAAAATTAAGACATAGCCTACTAAAACGGTACCATAAAACGGTATTTGCACGTCAAAACATCAGACAATAAAATGGTAAAATGTCACACTTAAATCTGGTAAAAACCAAACCGACTCCAGACTTAAAAATGTTTGATCACATCAATGTAAATTAAGTTTAAATCCCAACCTAAAATTAAGTTTTAAACCAGCATCCAAGTTTACTCCAGATTTCCATTAAGAATTGTCGTCGCAGTCGTCAATACACACGAACACTCACTCGAAAATTAAGAAATTAATCCATCCCTCATAAAATTATCGATTAACCTCATGAGCAGATTGGATACAAACACCCCAAAATGATATTCAAGAGGGGTATGTTACTACATTGTCCATGATTATGAATCCAAATAAAGATTCACCGATAACGCGGACTTTTTCTTCAAATATGGAAAAGGTCACATTATTATACAGTAGTAACTTGCATCCATTCCAAAGTCCCAATATTAAAGCACGGATAATGATTGGCTTAAGTTTCTGTCTTAATTAATCTTGACATTTTTCGATTAGTAACAGAAAATTTTAGCTTTCAGAGGTGTTGTTGTTCATGACTGTCATTCTTTGTGAACAATGAATACAGAAAATCTGACTACTTTATTCTTGTCAGAACCATGCAAAGTGTAAATCGGCCTTTCTTTTAACTTCAACATATCAGCAACGTTGAAGTTGGCTAAAAGAACATTTCCCTTTTATTGTGATTTGTAACAGCTCGACCGATACAATAACATTGCCGATTGTTCAGTAAAAACAATTGGATTACGCCGACATAATGCCCATATTTTTATTTTTTTTTTGTAATAAAATATTTATTAACTGTAGTAAGTACTGAAGTTGGCGTCGACACTCTCCATGGCCATTTTAGAGATAAAATTCGTGTTTATTATTGATTTGAAACAATAAACAAAGAATAGTATAAAAATGTAAATATATGAAAAGCTTTTTGTTTAAAACTTACCATGTCCAAAATTGAAGGTTTACACTTTACAGTGGATTTACGCCTTCAACTAGTGTCTTTCGTTGAAAAAACGCATAATGTTTCCCACTTTACAGAATATTAATGGACGTAAAAGTTTCTATTTGGTTGCATTCACTAATTTCTTTGTTTTTGTTCAAATGCATAAAATTATTGGCATAAATCAGCGTTAAAACATCCCGATATATGAAAATCCATAACTATCGATGTTGATACAATCGGTTTGCATCATGATGTATCGGCCGATCCCTAATGATTAGAGAGCTCTTGACGGTTATGCCTAGGCTTGCCACCCGGCTGTCCTCCGGTCAGGACCGTCCTCCACGAACGTATTTAAGTTTTTATACAATTTATTGTGTTGTTTCCACAAAAGAGAAAAGGTGGTAAGCCTAGTTATGCCCCACTTGAATTAATCCATCAAAAAATAATAAACACACAAATCAACAATGCTTTTAACGTAAAAATAGCAGCATCGCTAATTGAATAGTGTTAATTTGTTTAATTTGCATAACTCCCAAGATGCTCTAGTCCGTTCATGTGAAAGACTTAATTTGTACATAAGAAAGTGTATTTTTTCTTTTTGAAACAGTCGAAAAGAGAGAAGAAGAAAAAAAGATGATAATGAAAAAAATTCATTTGGTTAAAGTTAAAAAAGGAAAATTACTAGAACTCAAATTTGAAAAACAAAACTAAACATAATTAACTCTATAAATACAAATTACATATGTAAATAAATTTTATGAAATTAATATATATTTACGTGTATAGAACATATGAATGAACTGAAGATTTCCTTTCAATTCTCAATTCAATCGTAAACACAAAACACACAATGAAGAGAGAAATTCTATTTATATTAACAACTCTCGTGATGATAAAATAATATTAGTACAAACCTTTAAATTTACAATAGCAACAGCAGCTTTAGGGAACGAAAAAAAGGTTCCTAGCTACTGCTACTGTCTGACAATCTCACCGTGTCTTCTCTCATTTTCAAGCTTAAAATATCGAGAAGATTGTCGTCCTTGGTATAATTTTCATTCTTTTAGAAGAGAATCGGTTTGTTCTCCGTCTGATCTCTAACGTACTGAGTAAATCTCTTGAGGAACTTTGGGTATTCTCTTTTGTATAAGGCCCTGAGGACCGATGATGGAGCCCATCCACCGGGATTTACTGAAACCATCAAAAAAGACAAATGATTTTTTGTAAAAAAAAACAGTTCATGTTATTCACTGAATATGAGCAATTGCAATTTGGTATTTTTGTCTTTGCATTTGAGCAAAAACGTGTGTTAGGCCCGATCCACATCGAGCTGACAAAACATAAATTCAGTGTTTCAAGACAAACTGGCGATAATTCTAAAACAGTTCTGTGATTTGTGTGTTGTTTTTGTCTGCAATTACAAAAACTATTCCACGTTCCACCGCATGTCAGTAAACATCAAAATGTTTGTATTTTGTCTCTGTACTATGCAACATTTTTTCAACTCTTTCTGTACAGTGTGGGCAGTTACAGAAACAAAAACCGAATTTGTTTGTGTTTTGTCACAAATGCGTTGTGATTTTGTCTTAAGTACTGCCGACAGTTGTTTCAGTTTTGTTTTGTTTCCAAAACCTGCTTTTCTGGCATTTTTGTTTTGTTTTTGTCTCGAACTCATCTTGCACTTTTGTCAGCTTGTTGTGGATCGGGTGTTAAAAACAACATTTTGAAACCAAATTTAGGCAACTAGACCAAAAAAAAAAAACTGGGCAACAATTTTCATTAAAAAGTTGTTCAAAATGTTCATCGTGAAACGCCCAGTAACATTTAGAAATCTCCTGGATTTTTCAGTTTAGTCGTGTTTAAGCTTTGCCTCAAGCAACATTTCAGAATACAGCCATTAGATTATTATACTAATATTCAAATTAACTGCGGTGTACAGTATTTATGTTAATCTTTAGCAAAATATTCCAAAATTCAATAAAACTGAAGGTCATATTCGTAATAAGTGGGAAGTCAAAGCTATATTTGTCAAACTCGACTTTTTAGACGAAATTTTCTATCATAAAGTTCACGAGTCTCACACTACTACCTATGAGTTAGAAAACATTAAAAATATGGTGGACCTGATGAACGAAATTCTCTTTATAAACTTCATTAGCTATAACATGAAACAAATATTTCAACCAGGATTTACATATCAAACTACTTAAAAAATGAAACCCCCATTAACATTTTGAAGAAACGAGGTTTACCAATTGCACAGTAAGTTATCTTGCAAGTGAGGTTTTCCCGTTGAATGTCTCCGTTGTCGGACGGCGGATCGACGAACGTCTGACAGACTAGGCAAATAGTGAGTCTCACTCGAACGCATTTGCCGAGCTAAATGGTTAACGAGACGAGATAAAAAAAAAAAAAATCCTTCGATTAGTTTGTGGGTTATCGGCATAATATTATATATGAAAACGTACTGGAATGTCGAGATAATCGGTGGAGTTGTTGCATACGATCCAAATATCGTGAGCGTCTTCGTCTTTGACGTCACGTATGCAACGTATGTGAGACCAGAAGAGAGCATCGCGTTGAACCGTCGGCCAAACCCGTTTGTGAACTTGGTGAAAGATAAGACAATCGTCCGAGATTGGTTCTACTATTTTCATAGTTTCGACAGTAGCTATATATGTACAACAACAAAAACATAAATATATGCAGGTTAAAAAATAAAAAATGCGCAAATTGTTTTTTAGAAATTATGCGTTTTATGCAAAACCCTAAAAAACATGCACAAAAAAGTCTGTTTTATGCAAATAAAAATGGAAAATCAAAGCGATTTGTTTTTCTAACAAAAAAAAAAACCGTTTTTCCCAAATACGTACTTTCCCATTCTAACCGTACATCGGGATCGAAGAAATAATGGCACATTTCGTGTCCGGTGACTCCCTAAAACGAACGAACAACAGTCGACACGATTAAACACCTGCTAAGAGATAAAAAGGGTTTGACGCTCTCTCGGTACACCTTAACTGTGTGAACTGCTTTCAGAGGATCAACGGCGATGCCACCTTCTTCAACTTCTCGTTTGTACATTCTCATTTCGCCATCTTCGGCAAACAAGAACCAACCTCCTTCTCCAACTCCCATCTTAGCATAATTGAATTGCTCTTTCGTAACGCGATCAATCTAATCCAATAACAAAACTCTTAGATCAAGATATTCGTTGGTAATTTCTCAATATGGTGTCGAAAACGATGAGAACACATTTCAAGCTTTATTTGAAACTAAAAGAATGTAATGAATGTAAACTTTTTATAAAACTTGAAAACTAATTTCTTCACCGCTTTGCTTATCAAAAACATTACATTTGGCGGCTATTCATCGGAAGAATGGCAAATTTTTTTTATCATTAATAATCCATATTCTCAGCATGATTTCGGGAATCTTACTGAAAAGTGTTCAACAATTGCATGTTTGGGGAAATAGTCGCCTGACGTACCAACTACTCCTGACCCGAACTAGAACATCCTTTGATGTGACGGGCGAAAACCGACAACTGGTGGATCGGGGATAAACAGAACAACGAACAAACTCGTTACAGAGAAATGTTCGGAAAACCGTCTACATTGTTTGCGAACAGTGTTTGGCCAGTTGATTTCAGAGCATTAAAACACTTGTTTTAACAGGCTATTTAGATTGAACGCCGGCTTTTATTTCCTGACGACATTAACTACAAGTGCTTGACAATTTTGTGTGAATTGCAAATTAAAAAAACATACTACAAATGAACCACTAAATTTGCCATTATCACAAACATTCATTTAACGGTTCTAGTTTCTAATAAACATTAAAATCATTTTAAGCATTGTTTTAAAACAAACATTCTCATCGATTTCTGCACTAAAAAACTCTCAAGAGATTTTTTCCCTCGGTTCGTACTTCACTCCACAGAGGATGCAGAGCAAGTTTCGACGCTTGAGGTCGTTCTGCTGACTTGGTTCTTTGCCTGACTATCCTCTAAACAAACAAAAACGTCTCAGGGACTAATTTCTTCTTCGTAATTATTTATCGCCGGCATACCTTTTCTTCCTCACTGTCTAACTTATCCAAACTTGCATCGACAGCATCGAAGAACTCCTCTTCGTGCAACGTACTGTGGGGTCCTTCCTAAAAAAAAGTATACGGATAATAATAAACCAATCAGCTATAAAATTCTAACAATCAAGTGCTCAAACCTCATAGTCCGGACCGCCGAGTACAATTGTACGTTGCTGCTGAGCTTCGACGTGAGCCTGTCTATACAAATCCTCTACTTTTTTGCGACGATCGGTCTCTTTGTCAAGACGCCGCCGCCAACTATCTTCCCTCTGAGTCATCAGTTCGATACAGTGTGAAAGTGTGCTCAAGATCCCCGCCGTAGTCGCCTTAAAAGTAAGAGCCTCCCCTTTAAAGTCCAGAGAGTGACCACCGTGCTGAATTAGCAACTCCTTCGATAGAACCCCAGCTGTAAGAATAGTCAAAACAAACGACTTCCAATCAAGACGAATCACCTTCAGAATGATTCTCATTTTTGTAATGCAATAAAATCCAATAAATCGACAGTTAAAACCCTTAACAATCTGACGCATATCTCATGAAGCAGCATGAAATAATTGGAATACATATTAGATTTTCGTTTCTATCTGAATTATTTGTACAAATGGCTTTTCGATCGTCTTTTTCAAACCAAATGTCTCTTTACGTTAAAGATCTCGAGTAAGCTTCAAAACTGAATTCAAAACTACATTTAAATCTTTGGTGTTAAAATTAACAAAAAAAAAGTTGCCTGTTGAAATACATTTTGCAGAGTAAATATTAAAAAATAACCGCTAAACATATTTATCTTTATAAATAGTTATTTTTGGAAAGAAATAGGTGTTTTAAGAATCTGTAGAAGTTATAACTTTAGTTACATTTGACTGCATGATTGAGCTTCTGAGATTCGAATCCAGGAGCCATTGTGTTGTTTCTTCCAGAGTCCATGTCATCAAGAATATCCTCGTCTAAAACCACTGGAGCAACTAGTTATGAAAAGAGAGAGAGAGAGAAGCAAATTAAGGTTAAGGTTGGTTTTATTTCATGAACAATAAACTTGTTCATAATAAACAAGAAAAGAGGGAGTTTTATTGACATCCAAGTGTCCAGAATACCAGCAAAAAAAATATAGAACACGTACAAAGAAAAAATGTTTCTCTTCGAAATATTTTTCTATGTGAAAATTTGAAATGTGGGACAACACAACTCGATTTCAACAGTTATTTTCTCAATAAGATCCATCAATTCGAACAAGGAAGTCTGAAAGTCTGCCAAATTATGTTTAAAATGGGAAACACCTCTCATAAACCTAAAAAGACTGCCATATGATCATAAGCACTTACATCATAAGATGTAAAATGTCACAATTTTATGATTTTTAGTTTATAAAGATGGCCCTGGCATTTACAGTATATAATGACATTATATAACAAACGAAAAAAGTAACCAAATGATGTGCAATAGAAAAAAATAGCAAAAGAATTGCACTTCACGTTAAAGTGGTTTTACAGTGCAAGCGCCACCCTTGAAGTAGATTATTCTGCTTTTAAGAGAAACTGTTTAAAAAAACTAGGAAGGTAGGCTCAATCACTTAATGGTAATTTCACACATATCTTTGAAAATAAGCTTTTTATTTGAAAATGACTCCAACTACTTTAAAGCAGACAATGTTCTTTTTTTTTGACAAAAAAAATGTCAAAAAAAAGTTTTAAAAAGTTCATAAAAAGTTTATTTTGAAAGATAAACATGAAAATAGTATTAAGTAATTCAGCTACCGTTCTATTTCGTCTTAATGTTGCTTCTTTGATTAGACGCAGGTAACGATCATAATTTCACTTGAAAAGTCTTCTTTTTAAAAGAAGTGAGTCTTCTTTCAGAGATATACAAACTCAAAATTGCATAAACTATGTAACTCATTATTCACTGCAAATTTTTTTTCTGTCAAGCTGGTATTTTTTTTTTTAAAAAAAAGTTCAATTCTAAAGATAAAACAAATTTAAATGAACAGCGGACGAACAAACGAAACCAGTCGCCGTTTCTATTGTTTTAGTTCAGACAGAAAACTTGCAAATTCTTCTGAAATTTATTCAGCTATAAAAAAGGAAATAAGGGAAAAAATAATCCATTCAAAAGTGAAGAGACGAAACATGAATCACATCAAAATGTTCATTTTTATGATAAAAAAACAACAAAACTATTCCGCTTATTTATTTTATTAAAAAAAACTAGCAAATTGTAATATTAATATGACTACAAATTTTAAACACAGGAAAAACCGTATCAGACGGTTTATTGAACAGCTGATTTTAGAACTCTGATTATATTTATTCTTGTATTCAGGAACAACATTCAGAGAAACCAAAAAGTATTCTAGAAACTAGAAGGGTAGTCCAATCCCTTAAGGATATTTTCACGTTGATATACAGTATTTCAAAATGAGCTTTTTATATACATAATTTGTTGTTAAAATATCATTTGCATCGCGTTAAAGGTGAGCCATTTTCAAAATCTCATAAAAAAAGCTTATTTAAAAAGATGACAACATGAAAATACTCTTAAGTGATTGAGCTACCCTTCTAGTTTCGAAAACACTTTCACGTTTCTCTTCATTTTGCACATGAATAACAGAATAACCTGATTTCGAGAGGCGTTTAAAATTTAAAACCACCGTAACAAGAAAAAGGATTGCAAGAAACATATTTTCAGTCCGGTTGCTTAAAACAGCATAAAACTCACTCTTTTAACAAAAAAAAAAATAATCAGGTTCCTTCCATTTCGTGTTAAACGGTTTCCAATGGGCGAAAATGAACACAAAAACTGGTTATATTTTATATTGGGTATCCAGTATGACCAAAAAAAAATCGCCAAATTTCTAGATGTGATCCTCTAAAGAGAAATTTCAATTTGTTGTTTTGTAAATCGGTATTAGTCTTAGGCCCGCATTCCTCAATGTCTTCCCCGCGTACTCAAGTGAAACGTGTTAGAAAACTCTCACTTCACCAGTTTCTTGTATTAATAATAACAATCTCACACTCTTGACCTCCCCTCTTCATCAAAAATCTCGATAATCTTTTTCAAGTAAATCACAGTGTGACGAGGAAACCCTTCACACTCGTGCTGCCGTTAGGAGAGAATGTTAAGTGAATCTGTATTAAGAATCTGGGATTTATTTATCTTACCTGTCAGAGACTTGGAAAAAATGTAAAACATCTAAATCACACAACTTAAAATATTCACTTTTTAATTCCCGCTATTCAAAAATTCAACAGTATTGTAAGCTCGAAGAATGATAAACACGACTGTTCCGTAATGTGGCCACACAAATAATCTCTCGATGACCGATGATGTTCTTATCAAAAATGCACATCCTTCATTAAATTCTAATTACGCGAACATTCCAACAAAAAATTCTTATGTAAAATCTTTTTTTTTTTCAAAAAAACAAAAAAAAAAACCGTAATATAAACGATTCAGACGAGTGAATTAACAAATTGAGCAACCTAAAAACTGGTCACACAAAGTTAACAAACTTATTTGTTAAAATTCCTTTTTTTTTAAAAAAAAAAAAAAAACTGCTGCCCACACGCAAATAAATCAAACTCACCCACACCCTAATTGTTATTTCATTCTGGTAATTTATAAAAGAAAAAACCCATTCTTCTACTTTACACAAGTTATTCATGTAAAACAGTAAATACAAACAACATCAATTAATAATTAATGAAATTTGATTGATTAAATATTGCTGTAAAACAAAAAGAAAATAGATGAATCAAGTTGAGACGAAGCACACTTACTTAAAGTTTGATTCATGGCAGCGACCGACTGCGAACACGCATCGAAATAACTCTGTAAGGTGTCGACCTGACGACACAGAATGTCTCTGAACGTTTCCATTTCAGCCAGTTTCTCTCTGAGGCCACGGCCCTTCTTAAAAGAGGAGGTGCTAGTGCCAGATAGCGTTGCACTGCCGATCGAAATGCTCGAACCGTGTCGACGGAGGCTACAATTCTCGCTACCATACCCAGAGTCGGCCTTAATTATTTAACATAGAAGAAGAAAAAAAAAACACGAAAACTCTCGTATTAGGACACATATATTACCAGTATGGTAAGTAAAAGAAAAGTGGGAGGGAGAGGTGATTAAAGAAAAACCATGTTGTGTTTGTATCTGTGTGTGTGGGTCATCAAACCATCTCTCTCTCTCTTTTCTTTATTCCATAATATCTAGGTCGAATGTCAATACACCTCTTTGAGTTTTAATACGTTTTCTTATGTGTCTCTGTTTATATTATGAAGAACAACGACCTTCTTCAAAATACCGTAAGTTTTCTCGGTAAAAAAGGAGGAGAAACACTAGATAGAAGGAGGGAAGTTGAACGAAACTTCTCTCTCCTCCGTTCCCCTTTTTTATTCACTTATTACCTGTTTATCTACTAATTTTGAGACTCGAGAACCAATTCAAAAAGGGAACGTAGCAATTGAAACTCAACTTGAATCTGAGTCTCTGTACAGGGTTCGAACAGTGGACTTATAATTGAGTATTTTTTGTAACAGGTTTCTTTTTTTATTTCTATGTTGAGAACCGTGCTCTAAAGAGAGTTCAAGTTCAGAATTTCTTCTTGAAATAGAACCTAAATGATTTCAAAATGAAACAATTTCCCGTAGGAAAATGAGCAGCTTTTCTACCACATGCTCGGATTCTCAGAAACAACAACACTATGATAAATTTGATACAATTCAATTTTTTTCTTTTACAAAACTAGAATAGTATAAAAGATTATGCTAAACGTTTTTTTTTTTTTTTTTTCATAGCTATACTTACAAAAAATAAAAAAAAATCATAGTAATTTGAAAATGACCCGGTTTTTTGTTTAAAACCGTCTTAAAACGTTCAATTTTGAAAGATATCACAATGAAAAAAAAAAAAAACTGAGCATTATCATCAACTATTCTAGTTTCTAAAACACTCTGAATTTGTATCATAATGTTTCGATTCCTGAAAAAAAAAAACTGAAGACAGTAGTAAAACTGTCTCAAAACCGTAGGGAGAATTCACGTTTTCTTTCAGTCTTAATATTATAATTCCAAGGTATACATTTTTCTAATTAAGTTGCTCGTAAAAATTAATGATTCTCCTGCCTTTTTTTTTTACTTGCGTTCATTTACTGAAGTTTATCCTTTTTTGTATATTTTTTTCATGTTTTATTCCCAGCCTCACTGGCTGTTGCTGCTACTACTACTGGCCTTTTGTCGGTCATTCAATATTAATAATAGTAGAGTTAATAATAAATTATTAATAATATTAATGACGATAAAACAAAAAACTGTCTGTGCAACTGCTATACGAACATGGCAACTAATTGACCAAACCAGCGACCACCACCCAAAAGCAGTAAACACATTTAATAACATTAGAATTCCCAATAGGACGACGGATGAGGATGACACTAGCTTCCATAAACAGAATCATCACGAAAACGTCGAAAAGATACATAAATTTATAGCACTGGTTCTCACGTTAAAAACTATTAGTATTCTTCTTCATTAGATGTATATGAAAACATTTTTTTACGATTAAAACCTGTTCGAGCCATGCGGTTACTGTAGGATTGATCTATTGCGCCGTGTAAGAAGATCACAGTGGTTATAACATAATTTAATATTTTCAAATATATATTTTTGGAAAAAAGAAAAATGAAACCAGTGGTTGCCAAAGGGTGTGTACCACTATGCCATAGCACAATAGTGTGCCGTCATCAGGGTTGTTTCATTTAAATCAAAAGATTTAAATCATGTTTTAAATCTAAATCACTAAAAATTATGATTTTTAACAAAACTGATTTTCCAAGCTTCTTGTGACTTCTAGGGCCAGTTGAGCACTCCTGAGGCATTAAATATTTTTTGACTTTTGGCCGTTTTTCTATTTTTTTTTTTAAAAAATCAACCCTGGCAAACAAAAAAAAAAAATACAACTGCCCTGAGCAAAAAAAGTTTGAGAAACACTGATGTAGATGATTGCACAGTGATTGCATTTTGCACATGCGCACTAGTTACCTTAACTGCAATCAAGTTCACGGTCTGAACTGCACTTTCGAAGATGTTTACTATACTTTAAAAACATAAAAAGTTCAACAAAAATGTTCAGAAATGCTATATTGATTTTTATGTTACTACAAAGCTCAGAAAACTAGACTGGTTCAGTGGGCGTTTGAAAACAACTGACAGTTGTTGTTGGTATTATGGTAAACGACACTAGTCACTTCTAATCGTAAGATAAATGAATAAATAAAACAATAATAACAGTAGACGATTGTTTTATAAAATTATAATAATTAAATACAAAACCGAGCATACATTAAGTCTTGCTTTGTGGGTCGCAGGGGATTGGATTTTGAAGATTTGAATTTCTAGTGATTATAACTCTTAATTTTGACTTGAATTTCATAAACATCTTTTATGGTAGTTGCAGAATCAGCTACATTTGAAAAGTCCAGGGCCGGCACTAGAGTATGCGAGACCCGCGTTAGCAAGCGATGAGCGGGGCCGGGAAAAAATGTTTAGTCACCAGTGCGGGGCTCCCAAAAGCGCAGGGCCGAAAGCGGTTGCCTCGCTCGCTTTGCCATAAAACCGGCCCTCGAAAAGTCACTTTATATTAAAAAAAACTATAAAGCTTGTAGCACACTACATCGGATTAAAGATTCGAAATATTTTGATAATAAGCACGTCGGCGGGGCTCCATTGACCTGCTAGTTATCAAAATATTCCGATTCGTTCCGTTCCGCCCGTTCCTATGTAGTGTTTGTTACATTCAATATTATTCTGTATTATCAAATTAAACGAAAAAATATTTGATTTTGAAAAATTGTTGTTTGATTTGAATTTAGTAAACATTTTTAATACGGTGGATTTAGATTTAAATTAAAATGTACCAATTAAAATTTGGATTTCTATTTGAACCGTGATCCTTGTGAACAGCAGTTGCATAATTTTTGGAATTTGCGTTTCGAGCAGCAAACATTAGAAGACAGGCAGTTGAGCCCAGCACTAAAATTTAGTTTGCCCCCCCCCCCCCCCCCCCCCCCGACCTTTTATGATCGCCATCAATTTCTAATTGATTCGTTACTTGGTCTGATGTCATAAAAGGACGGGGCAAACGAAATTTTAGTGCTGGGCAGAACTGCCTGTCATTACAAGTGACCCACTTCAGTTAAACTTCGGCAACAGTTGCGTTGCTCATGCTCCAGTTCAAAGCAAAAATTTACTTTCAACTGGAGCTAGAGCAACCAATATTGTTACCAAAGTGAAACTAAATTAAAAAAGGTGAATATTCTTATTCTTAAAGGGGGTGGGTGCTCTTCTCAAAAAAGCGTGGAGGATTTAAATCGCATGACTTTTTACTGGAAACCAATTTTGTTTTTAGGTTTCCTTAGGTTAAGTTTGTATAACTGATGTATCACTTCGTGATTTGAACCAATTTTAAGTACTGCTGTTATCGGGAACTGTCAACAATAAAAAAAGGGTCCTCGAATGCACCACCGTGTGTGATGTGCTCTTTCGAGATTCCATACCAGACTGACATCTTGCGTGTGTTCCCCTTTTCTACATAATAATATTAGCTCGAAATGCGTGTTCCTTTATTATTCTGTCAAGTGCTGTGCTTTTACTATAATATGTTAAGACACCTTGGCACGTCGTACACATGCAAACATATAAATAAAATTGCATCTTTCACACAGAGATCTCACCTTGCATAATTCCAATACATCCACCCACTTTTGTCGATCTTCTGGAGTTTCTGCACGAAGGTACCAAACGCAATCGTTAACGCCGACATCGAAACGACATTCGTCAAACTCGTGAGGCTGCAAATAGGGGGAGGAGTCAACCACCGTTCGATTGCACGTTAATGAAATAATTAATCAACAAAATCAGCATAATATTATTAATATTATTATTAACAACAAATATAAATAATTAATCGGCAGTAAACACGATTAGTCCGTTTAGTCACATTAGTGTATTAGAAAAAAAAAAAAATAAACTTAGTTTTGAAACAGATTTAAATCATCAAATTGAAAATTAATTACCGCCTAAATAAAGTCAATGTTTATTAAAATTGTTATATTTGCGTGTATATTTCCATTCTGCTTCATGAGTGACGTCATAATTCTTTAATTTTGTTCCTTGTTAGCCTCCGTATAAGTACCCCCCCCCCCTCCCTCCCCGACCATGTTAAAGTTTGAGGGTGGCAGCAATTTCACCCGCTTCGTTTTTATCCCGACGAATTCAGTATTATCAACGCTATCAACATTAAATCACAACAACACAAGTAAGCGCTTTCTCCAAGGTTATACGGAGGCTCAGGGAGGCCCTAATCGTATCCATTCAATAAACCGTTAATGGTTCAAATTCGTTTTAATATCAGAAATTGTTTAAACGTTATTTTACAATGTTAGTTTGTTAATTAGTTAGTATTAACTGGTTAGTATTCACTGACAACTAAGGGTCGGATTTTTATACAATATCAAGCAAATGATTTTCAATCTGTGGTCCAAAAGCCATTTGTGAAGTAAGAATCCCGTTTTGATGGTTTTTTCAATCAAAAACATCGGTTAGAACCTGGACTTCTAGTTAATAACTGATAGTCACCAGACTTTTTTTATTAGAAAAAGCATAACTGCAGTTGCTCTAATGATGATGATTACAATTGGCACTGGTGCCACAAATTCAGAAACATTTTGCTGGATAACTTATTAATTTTTATCATACTGGCTAAACATGCACACAGAAATTAACATTGGAAAATAGGCATGTTTTAAGAAACTGGTAATGCCACCCCTTAATTCCAACATCAAATGAATGTTGATACAACAGTTGCTCTCCTCTATGAGCTTGTTCAGTCGAGCAACATTTCAGTGGTCAAGTTGGAATGCAAAAAGTAGTCGAATACGACGACCGGTAGCTGTGCAGCAGTTGACATAGCATTGCTGTGGAACTGCAGTCGCCAGATGGAGGTCGAGATCCCTGCCAATGAAGACTGCGTTTCTTGTTTTCACAACGACCACTATCCAATCACCCATCGCATCAAGTAGTCAATTTTGGCTACTTTTTGTAGTTCATCTCGGCCACTAAAACGTTGCTTGTATATGAACACCGCATATTGTGCAACATCAGGGGTTGCGATTGTTTATTAATTTGCCTGAACAGCTGTAATTCTTAAGAATATTAACAAAAAAAAAAGCTTATCTTAAGAAAAAGCTGAACTAATCTCAATTTTATTTTTCTTATAAAAAAAATCAGCTATAATTTTAAATTCTTACGAAATTTCATTTCTGGCTTGATATTCTTGCTTTATTTTCCGTGTGCGTGGTTCTCCCCTCTTTATTATTATCTGAGATGTGATGTTGAAATTGAGGGTTGTTTTCGTTACGGAAGCCTTCTAATGACGCAAATCCGCTCACTAAGCGCTCATATTCGCTATTGCACTCATGAAATTAACTGTGAAGAACTAATGCACCGCAATGACCTTTAAACACATCGACGCCAAAGAAAACATGCCTTTTATCGAGCAGCCATATTGTGTCAGAACAACCCACATTAACATAAAACTAACTTTTAAATTATTTCGAATCTTTTAATAAGTTACAGAAAAAACACAACTGCCATTTAATGCTCATTATTACGTATGATACTAAATATCGCTAACTGAAGTTGAAATGACGCACAAACTCACAATATGAAAAAAAAAAAACCTAACAGGACACAAAATGGCGATTTGCTCTGAAGAGACTTCTATCGCTATTCTAATACAAACAAGGTTAAACATTCTGACGTCACAGGAGTCATTTCTGTGATTCATTCAATCTGTAAAAAATACAGGGTGGGGGAAACTAAGAGGCGGAAATTAGCGGGGGTTACTCATTCTCTGATTAATTTGTTACTGTTTTCTCTAAGATTTTTTTTTAATTTTTACTGACTCGTATTGTGGTCCTATGGATGCTGACTGAACCACGGCATCCAAAAGAGAGCTCATTTTCCGACTTATAGTAGGAGAGTGTTCCATCTTTTAGTAGCATATACCGATCTTGCCATCCGTGAATGTAATTCGTCCATTTCTGTAGTTTTCCGCTCAGATCAGGAGCTTGTTCCGCTCCTCCTCCTCCTCCTCCTCCAACTCCATCCAAATCCTCCTCTTCGTCGCTGTTATTGCTACGATCGTCTAACATTTCCCTGTCAAATATACTTGTCCAAAAAGGTTCTAGCGGTTACCGATTTGTCCGTCGAGAACCTTTTAATAAAAACGTAATAAATACACGCACATTAAGACACAAAATCAGAACCGATCAACGATGAAGAAGACGTGACGCCATCTTTTGCACTCACTGACCCCACTTTCCGCCTCCCCTTTTATAAAAAGACAAGCGGCCCGAAATGCCCACCTTTTACACTTCAAACCACACGGAACAAATAGTGAACGTTTCGTTTCATTTCTCAGCAAATACACGATAATAAGTCGATAATTACCGTCCTGAACCTATAATCTACCTGATTGAAAAGACGTCAAATGACCGTAAACTGCAGCACTATCGCCAATCTCAATCAAAACAGTCAAATTACGGAGCCTTGTAAAGGACAACATAACTAAGCTAACTAACCTCCTTGGTTAGGTCCCATTATTAGTCAATAGGTGGCGCCAAAGTACACCCAAAAAAGGGGAATGACATAAAAAACAGTCATGAACGATAATCCTAGCATAGAGTACGTATGACAATCAGTTCTTCTTTTTATCTGTATTTTACTGCACATCCAGAATTTAATTCTGAAAATCCACTAAAACACCTATTAAAAATTAAAACGGGTTGCAATACTATAGTAGATCCACCCACATGTGTCGCCCTCGAATCCCTGAAGGTGGGTGCACACGATCAATCGTGGCCCGTCCACAATGACTTTCATTGTTAAAAGCCACATAGGTTGATTTGGTTAATTTAATATTTTTTAATTGCCTTTACATTTCGACTCCAACTTTAATGGCTGGCAGATTTTTGCTTCAATTCTTGGGTTAAAATGAAGCATGCAAATAAAACACTTGTAGAAATCGTAACGTTTGCAATGATGAGAAAGTTGACAGTTACTAAAAACGAGAAAGAAAATAGGCGAGGCTCACATACAATTTGAAAAGATGCCATAAAAAATAATTAAAAGAGTGAAAAAATATTGACCTGTTAGTACAATTTAAAAAGAAAAGTCGACATGAATGGATTAAACATCTGTGTTATTTTGAGAAACAATTCATGGATGAAAAGCTAAGATGGATAAGCCAAAAGTAGCATTCCACATGTAGTTTATAAATAAACAAGTCCAGTTGTTAAAATATACTTTAGAAATTTTTTTCGAATAGCAGTTGCTATGATATCACCGATAAATAATTTTCCACAACGCATGCCCCCCCCCCCCCCCCTCCCTGATCTTTTTCGAGTATAGGTCCTGCACGAAAAGAAAATGTGTGTGTCGGCTGCATATATCACTTCTATACTTTGCTAACCCTCTTCTATCAATTGCTCAGGTGTCGAAAACTTGAATGAACAACATAGGTTCAATTAGGAGATATTAAATAGTACCGAGTGTACCTCCAGCGACACTATCATCCTCCTCCAGCTCAGTTAAATCCACGGAGACTGTTAGTCAAAAAATATCGATGAAGAGACATAATATTTATTCCCTTTATGCTCGTTTCTAGCAAAACCAAGCGAAGACCCGATTTATTGAAATGTTAGGCTAATATAATGATCCTAACAGTCATTTAATTTTTGATAAAATTATGATCTGTACACTGCCATTTAGAAATTAATTCACTTCAAAACAATGACACGGCATTAGAATAATAATAGAGAGAAAGAAAAAAAAAACATAACGAAGAAGAAGAAAAAAAACAACTCAAAAAATTCATGCCATTTTATTGACGATTGACTGATGTAATGTGTTCAGTTGGGTCGTCCACCTATCCAGGGCCATGTACCTAGCAGCCCCTTGCGTTTGTTTATCCAGCTCCAAAACTTCGTTTACTTGATCGATGCGACCATGAACGGTACTGACAAAATGATAAAAACGAAGGGAACCAATTAGAAATCATTTCAAGATAATAAACACTATACCGATTTCAACTAACTTATCGAGAATGCAAGAAACTAAAAGACTCTCCACTTCCGAAGCATCGATATTTAGTTCCTGTAACGATAAAATACAACCTTAAACTCGTCTTAAAACTTTCTACATCGAAAACTTACTTTAGAAATGAAAGGAATGTGAATCCGAGTGTACGGTTTAATGAGTTTAATTAAAACTTGAGTGCGGATGTTTCTTAACAGATCTGAAATAACAATAAGAGAGCGATAATAAAGTCTCTCATTCTTCAATCGGTTCAAAAGTTTTGCCTTCAATATGTTCTCTTATAAAAGGATCATCCATGATGTTCTTCCGGTTGGTTTTTAGTATCTTTTCGAATTCATTTATGTCGTTATTCTGATAGGCACTGAACAAAAAAAATGAAATAATAACTGTCAACACAAAGAAATTTATTTATCACAGTTACTTGTGCTCAAAAAAATAAGTTATATGTAGATTCAACAGTTTGCAAGAAATTCTACACTGGTCTCTCGCAAAATATTGAACCTAGACACAACTTTTACCGTAACAGTTTTAATATGGAGTTACTTCCAGAACATGCTAATGGAAAAGTTCCAGTTTCTGTTCCAAAATTAGTTACTTTGAAATCAACAATTAAGGTGGGTTTAGTGGCGCGTTGAAGATGGAAATTTTGTAGCTGACGATAATACTTGGCGTCAAATATACCATAGCCATCTACGGCCATCATCATCTTCCAGCTACAAAATTTTCATCTTCAGCGCGCCACTAAATTCACCCTTACAGTTACAGTACTTTCAAAATAACAATTAGTTACTTTCAAACGGTACTGTAGAAAAAAGAAGTCGCAGTTGCTTTAACTGCATAATGCAACATTAAATGAAATTGGATGTGTCCAAAAATATGGTCTCGATTCAAATAAATCTTTTTTATTTTCACACCCTCTTGAATTATGCTAATTTGTTTGAGCCATGTTAAAGTTCAATGACCTCAAAAAGGCCCATTTCCCTAACTACTAATAGTTCTTCAGTAACATCTATTAGGTTTAAGAAAAAATGGTGTGTATTTATCAATATTTTCTTCAGGTAATAAAAGTATTTTCATGACATTTAGGATTGCTGTTCGGTTTATAGAGCAACTACGAAATAGCAAAATTAACCGTGTCTCGTGCAATTCTAGTGTCTATAAGCTCTTAAGACAAAATTTATACACGGGCAATTGAGAAAATAGCACAACAATGTGCTAATGGTATTAAATCAAAATTAACTTCACTCCATCAAATTACTTGCTTTCTAACCCTTTATTCCCAACAAGGAGAAAAGTAAACTCTTAAATACAAAACTTAGCTATACCTTACTAAATTTGTCATTGCCAAAATTTCTGGATCGTTCTTGTAAGGTTTTGCCTCCTGCGAGTCGAAAGGATTAATGCCCGACTTCATCAACATGTTGGCAAGTACAAGGTATTTAAGACAGGTCGTACGACGAGGACTTCCAGATTCGTCATAGTTCTTGAACGCTTCGAAAAAATCTGTGTGCGCTCTTTCAAATTCCCCTTCCCGTAGATGCATCTTGCCACCACACTCTTTTTTGAACAAAACAAACGTCATTCAATCGTTTTCTGTAAAAAAACTTAAAAAAGAAAGTAAAATTTACCGCGGATAACCCCCATGATGAGAGGATGAGGAATGGCCGACTTGATGTGTAAAGACTGTTCGTACAATGTCTTAGGAAAGAAAAAAGTTAAAAATTTCGAATGAAAACGCAAAAACATAAAACGAAAAAGCCGTTCTACTTTAAGTTTCTTGTTGTTTTTCTGAGCTGTGTACATCTGAATCTCTAGAGCATAAATCTCAAGAAGTTGAGTTCCTTTCTTGAGATCGTCTTCACCATCGTCAGTCTGAAAAATGAAAGAATTGTTACTGAAGGTGTTAAGAATCCTGGTAAACCTGATTTATACTTGACAGGACTGATGAAGCTGCTTTAGAATTTTTGCCAATTTTCCATATTCTTCTCTGTCAAAGTAAAGTTTACCCAGTTTCGTATTCGTTTTAAACCAAAGACGATCATTCTTTGCATCTTTAAGGGCATCTAACGTCGTCTCGTAAAAGTCTTGTAATAACTCCATCTACACAAAAAGGGTAGATGCAATTTTAAAATGGCATAAATGCAAAAATCAGCCTCAACATTGAGGCAAATGAAACCTGTTTGGACGTCGAAATGTAATCCAAGATCGAATTGATCGACTTTTCCGAGTAGTTTCTCGTCACGGCACTTTTAATGTACGTCAAAAGTTGTTTGTATCGTGACATCATTTCTTCGTAGTTCCCCTTGTAAGAAAGGTGATAAAAGAATCAAATACGTAATGAACGGCGATGTAAAACTTCCATTCGTTAGTTTTTTTTAAATGATCCAGAGGGAACAAAGAGAAAGAAACTATTTTGAACCAAACTATGAATTAATTTAATGATTCATTTTTAACTAGAAAAGTAAACAAAGGTGGTTCAGATACATTTACGATAACATCTTAGACAACAAACTTCCTATGAGTTTTAAAAAGGCGATTTTTCGCCATAAAAAAAGTGAACCGTCATTATGCACTGCCGTAGTATTTCTAGTTTCAAAAGGATTGTATTCAACAAGTATTCTAATCGTCTTTCTGCATCATTAATCAAAACAATTTCCACCCTTAAACATTTCCTGATGCACAATACCAGCTTAAAGTTGATCTTTATCATCTGTTTCAAAGCTTTAAATCCCCATTCTCCCTTTTCTCCACCTTCGAGATCCAAAACCTAAGTTTCAAAAACATAAAAACATTTGAAAATAGATCATGGAGAGTAAAGCAAACGAAACCGCAAAAGAAAGAAAGAACCTTCTGAAAACTGGTCAAAGCAGCTCTCGGATTGTCTTCTTTCAAAGCCTTTGAATTATAATATTGGTTCTCCAAGTCAACATCAGGTTCTGAGTTGCTATCTTCGGAGTATTCCTAGCAAAAAAGCGTAATAAATTAACGGTAAAGATTGCAATTTTTACCGGTCGAAAGTGTCGTATTCATTATGAAGCACATTCTGACGGTGAGAAATCAAAGTTACATAACAGGCAAATAACGCATACAAATAAACAAAATGTAAGTTATTCAGAAACAACAATGTTTCATCTAATATATCGAAACAGTTTTGACGATTTTAACTGTTAATTTCACTCACGAGATCATAATCTTCTTCATCGTCGACCATGAAATCCTCTTCAACGTCCGACATCTTCATTTAAAAATCTACTGAATGAAACGCCGCTTGATGGCGCCACTTACTGTAAAAAAAAGCCTCTTTGTAATCGTAATCAAAAATAAAAACATGAGGTATAATTGATGATGTTTTTTTCTATTTCTGCGTATTTCCATGCAGGTAAATATTTGAAATTATGTAAAAATATAATACATATTAAAAATCGTACAAAAATATTCAGAAATACCTCACGTTTCTCAACTCAGCAATATATTCAACAGTCTATTTAAATACCATGACATCCATTGATACATACAAAACGTGACGTCACAACGTAATTAAACCGGTGAATGACTCGTTGAAAATGATCCATCTACATACCATGTTATCATTTGTAGGGCATTTTCCTTATTTTATAGGGAAATTAAAGGTTTAACAGCTTTCAAATAATGTGAAATCAATTTTATAAAAACAAAAATACTATTAAATGAAAATGTATATAATAAAATGTTAACAATTTAAATTAATTATTAAATTGTGATATTCGAAATAATATGTGTAGAAAGGTACAAAACGACATCAGCAATATTCATACAGTAAAAAATCAGATGTAATGGGTGTGACTTACTCTTGAGAGAAACATACGAATGGGGTGAACATTTATGGCGCATTTCTCACGTGTTAACAATAAGATGTTGTGTGATGCTTTTGGATTCACACATATGATGTAAGGCTCTCCTATTGCTCAGTTTAGTGAAATAATTGGCAACATTTACCTCAACCTCCATTGACTGAGGTCTATGAGGCGTAGTCGTTGTCGATTTTTGTCACGAGATAATGTTAAATTTCGCTAGAAAATTACATTTTTGACGTTGTTTCTGAGTTGGTTTTAGCCGTTTGCTTACTAACGGTCTATCGTTCGTAAAGTAAGCCATCAAATTCAGTGTGAAAATCCCGATTTAAACGGGAGAAATTAAAGAAAATATTTCCAACATGGTGGTTAAGTAGATGTTCCGAAATTTCGTTAAAACGATGATTCGGCTTTATAACAAAATGTTTTTTTTTTCGATTGTAGTCTACTGCTGAATTTCTAAAAGGTTTGCCTTCGTATAACGAGAACAATTTCACCCGTTTTCACAGTGATAACAGCAGTAAAACAACGGTAATCGAATGGAGACGTTGATTTTCCATTTAGAACTGAATTATATGCGACGCCGTTTTCATATTCAGTAGTCATTTATCTTTTCTCTCACACACAGGTAAAGAGGCCGTCTGTGTATCTATCGACGACAGAACATCCTTCAGAGCAAAGTATACTAGAATGAGATCTGTGTGCAAACAATCAAACTAATGTCTCGTGTTCCATTCAATTTTTAGTCATAACGACAGAGAAAACGAATATTCTTCTCAGGTTTTTACATCTACAATACGATAAAAAGGTATCAATATCATCATATTTTGTGTCCGTTTAAAACATCAATGAAACTCATCGCTTTTTGACAGAATTCACAGAAGAAACGAGATGCGAACAGAGCTAGTATGGAACAGTCGGACGATCTGGTGTCTAGGAAACGGCCGAGGGTCGAATCTGGAGGAGGAGGAGAAAGAGATTCGCCCTAGTTATGATATTATCTATTGATGGTAGTTGTACCAGTTATTCCACAATTTGACGTTAAAATGATGACAATGGGTGCTTTTGAATCGTTTTTCCCTTCTTGTATTTTCTTTTTCGTAAAAGAAACTAACACCATTTGGTGTTTTAACTTTGTAAAGAAATTCTGTCATGTGTTCAATGAAAAAACCTTCATTTTTTGGTTAATGCTTGTCGATGCCATATATATATATATATAAAGATAAATGTGGCAAATTTGTGTTATATTTTGCTTTTTTTGTTGCAATTTATATTACTGTTTGTTCGCTTTTCAGTAAACAAAACTTTTGGAAAGCTTTATGAAACTTAAGAAATGGTAAGAGTAGACGCAGTGCTTTTTAGTGAAGTTTGAGAGAATAGCTCGTTTCATTTCAGTAACTGCATAAAAAGACTATTAAACGTCTGTAAAAGATTTGAAAATGCCTAAATGAAATGAATACAATTAATGGGTAACTACTGCACAAAAAAATTAGAAATTGCAAAAAATAAATGATTTACTGTAATTTCTGATTAATTGTACCCCATTTTTCACCGAGTTCCTGCATTTTCTCGTTAACTGGACTCGTTTTGAATTGGTTTCTGCATTTTCAAATCATTTACAAAATGTATTATGGACCGCTGTTGTCTTTTTTGCAGTCTTTGCGGTTTATGGAGATCCTCCCGTTTGCTAGAGAAATGCTAAAACAGGAATATTGATAACAGAAAACGCCGATTATGAAACGTTTTAGAGTTGTCATCCTCCTCTTGCCAAAGTTATGCCTCGCTCTATAATACTTTCATTAAGCAGCACTATAAAACCAGTTTTTATGTACTAAACACGACAACTTCTAATCCATTTGTGTAATTTTCTATGTTTTAGTCAATTATCGAATGAAAGTGTTGTGATCACTTTTATACAACCTTGATGTTTTTTAATTAATGCTCATTTGCAAAACGTTTTTTTTTTGTATAAAATTGCTTTTCTTTTATTTGCATATAAAGTGAAAGTATTAACATCTGAATCCTCAACTGGAAATCTGTAAAGATTTAGTTTAGAATCACAATACGCTCCAAAGAGAGTTACACTCGAGGGTTCGTTTGAATACAACCTTCTAATCGAAAATTTCTTGCGTGAATCCCAACACTTGTACAGTTTGAAATAAATAAACTTCGTAACATTCAATCTTTGTCGACTAGTTTGCTTTCGTGTTCGTAACCAGCTGCCGTACCAGATTTCCCTTCTTGTATCGTTGCAACTTCGTTCTTTCCCAGGTTCTGTTCCAAACCCTGCCAGCTTCGATTTGCAAGGAATTCGCCTGAAATGCCAGAAAACGGTAAACTTAACGAGTTAAAAACTCGCAATATTAAAAACGAATCACCTCCAGCATTACTATGCAACTGTGATATAGCCAGTGTACGGTTCGTTGCGATTAGAGCATTTATCGAACTCTCTTCGACGTTTGAATCCACGCCCAACTGGTTAATCTTTCCAGAGATCAAAGAAACGCTTGTTTGTGGTTCGACGTTTCCCCCCTCTGTGTTTAAAGGTGCATAATGGATGGAACCTTTGTTTAGAAGAGAAATCATAGAAGTATTAAGGAAAAACGGCCTCGAAATGCATAAATTTATTTGTTAAAGACAGTAAAAAAAATAAAATATGTACCATTAATCTATCTTCTAGTTTCAAATAATTTAATAAGTTGCATAAAAAACGTTTTTCACCGTTATTTGGCACTACGCTAAAAATCATTGGAATTATTAAGTGATAAAACACTATTGTACCAGGTAACAGTTCTCGGAAGTCAGTGACGTACTCTCCAGTCCATTGTCTTGCTTCATTACAGGCGACTTCAAACTCAAAAGGTGTAACTATCGGACGATAGAAATCTCTACTATCTAACAACGAATTCTCGGGACATGTAATCAACACGAAAACATCGATTTCTGGGAAGTTAGCCAGTTTTATCGGATTTAAACGACCAACTACGATCGTGTATGTTTTTTTCCCAGCACATTTTCCGACCTTCTTCATTCTATCGATTACATCGAGGTATCCAGCAACACCCAAAGTTCCAACTAAAATACCAACCAACCGCGCGTCTCTTGCTCGTTCTATTAAATAGTAGCGCCTCTGTAACGCCTTGTTTACATTCACCGTCTCTTGTCTCAACTCCTCTTTCAAAGGATCATACATTAAGAATTCACATTTGTTTAGAATCATTAATAAGTTAGTTAAAGTTTGACCCTCGTGGCCAATGTAGAATACGACGTAATTCTCAATGTTAGGTTCATCCGATTTTAATTGAATTCTCCTTCCACCTACAATCAAGTAACACACATCCTTGTCTATTTTTTCTTCATCTCCAGGAATGACGAGTTTGGAAAAAACAATGTTGTTGTATTTTTTAAGAAGACTTTGGTAAATAGATTCTGAAAGTATAAAATGGATTGTAAGTTACGAACGACGATCATGTGAAGAAAAGGAAGCAATACTCACCGGCTCCGCGATTGTATATGACATCGAACATAACGATAACATGTTTGTTAGTATCCGTAAAGTGTTTACTGAAGTGCCGAACGGCCGTATTGCAGTTGATTGCTTTGTTTCCGAAGACAAACAGAACGGGAAGCCGAGAAGAAGGAGTCAAACAAGAAGCACCGAAATGGATGATAGCATCGGAAGCAACGTGTTCGGCACCAACTTCATCAACGCAACAGCTGAAAAACGAAAAGAAACAACTATTTTATTGGTCATTCCAGGTCAAATGATCGATATTTTAAGACCTTCCATATGACGTATCGGCCAATATGTACACCGTAGATTCATTTGCAATTCCCTGCTGAATGTTCAAAGCAACTGTATCGGAAATATGCAAAAGGTGATCTGGAAACTGAAGTGAAACCTTCATGAAGACAAAAAAAAAGTTAGAATGAAACGAATTTCATTGCTTTGGTATGAATTTAAAAGGTTGACCTTCTTATAATTGTTACTTTGAATCCATTTAATGCACCTTTCTACCTCGAATGTTTCTATGATGTCACTTTCGGATAAGACAACTGGGATGTCATCGTTAAAAAGATGCTCTTTATCAACATTTTCGTATAATAACGTACTATCAGGTGAACTGAAAGAAATAGCCGCCATTTTAATAAAAGCACATGTAAGATTAGAAAATTTAGAGAGAAAAAGGAAAACAAGGTTACAAGACATACGCGTAAATCCCCTAAAGAGATTATGAAGCGATATATAGTGCGCCATACGTTGCAATAAATACAAGAATAAATATCGATAAGTAGGTGCACAAATATGTCTTAATGCCATACAATTCATAGCTACTGTTGTAACAAAATTGTGCATCAAAAATGTGTTGTCATGTCAGCAACCGGTAATTAAGCCGGCTGAAGAATGCAACAATTAGAAAAAAACATTCAAAGTACCAAGCAAACAAAAAAACCACAACTAGTTTGTATTAAAAATTTGTATTTATATTTTAAGATGACATTTAAATACTTTCACGTATATCAATTAATAAATTATTACCAAAAAATTATAAATATAGTGATTCTAATGAACTTAACGGCCACGGCTAATTGATTATCAAATTGTCGGCTGACATTTATGCCATCTAGTGAGGCGTAGCCTAGTACTTTTGTTGTCAAACTATAGGGATATTTTCTCTATTTATAGGAAAATATTTATTTGCGATAAAATTGCGCTAATTCAGCATCATTTTTAACAATACGATTTACGGTTAATTTTACATTAAATAAAATAATGGGCTGTTTATATTATTCTTACTCATAAGGTACTAAATAATAATTTAAGTGCTCGTCGCGATCAGGGAGGAAGGTCGCTTGATAGCGTTGGCCTCCTGTAATACTGACAAAAACACGTCGTCTGCTATTAGACAAAAATTAAAGACTATTTTCACAACAATTTAATAATTTATTTTCAAAATTATTATTGTATTTTTTAAATTTAATTTCAAATTTTTTTTAAGATGACAAATAAAAATTAAATTAAGCAATTCGTTGCATTTGAGACAAGTTATATATTTGAAAGCAGACGAAAAACGATAATAAGCTCACTAGATGGCAAAGTATGTTCAATATTTTTTCTTCACTAAACTGACACATAAAGATAAGGATGGCAAGTTTCATCTTTTAAGATCTTTAATAATGTAATGCTCTGAAGCTTGGCTTGTCGTATACATGGCTAAAAAACAAAAACAAATATGGCGTCGTGGCTTCTTACAAATCAACAAGAAAAAAAAACGCCATATACGTACTACCCCTTTAACTTCAATTGTATTACATCATCTCTATCTACTGCCCCCTTTTCACTCGATTTCTGTTTCACGGAAGGACTTGGAAACTGAAGAGTGCAAAAAATGCCGTACGCGGAAGAGTTGTAATTTTCACCTACATTCTTGTATAAATATCATGTATTCTTTTGTGAATATATTATCTTCAGGGTTATCATTTGATTGGTCCATTAAAGAAGTATTTGAGGTGAGTATACAGATCAACGAGAGTAGATTACGTTATTAAAAATGGAATTTGACGAGAGAGGGGGGGGGGGGGAGGAGGGGTGATTCGAGGGTAGAAAGAGCATTTGCGCGCGCGCGCACACACCGTGACCCGCATAGATACCTGGCTGAATGATGACGTAATAGCTTTCTCTTATGACATCATTTTCATCGGACTAACCCTTTGATGTTATAATTTTCCCGCTGGCCATGTGGTTATTTTTTCGCCTTTACATTGAGATAAATAGAATCAATGATAACGATTATAATAATAATATATAATATATGCTAAACGCGTTCAGAGCACAGTAATTATTGCAATGATGTTAATTTAATTCATTTACATTGTAGGCCTACATCTGTGGCATTAAAAACCAATTAAATGGAGCTTGTTCTACTAAATGAGAAGGGTTTATTCCCATTTCGCCTACTAATTCATGAGGGGAGCCAAAAGGAAAAGTAGGCGAAATGGTACTTCTCATTCATAAAGATTAGACCAATGATTCTTAAGATAATAACATCTTTCTTATGACAAATAGACACATGACTCATTTTAATACTATTTCTTTCCAGGTAGTATGCAAATTAACCAAATTTCGATGTAACAACATAACAGCTTGTTGATTGTGAGACAAGGGGATAGTTTATAACTTATGTTAAGGTACCCCGCTACAAATAAGCCATTCTCGGGGGGGGGGGGGGGAGGCTTGGCTAATTGGAAAGTCTCTCAATCAGGAGCATGAACAGGCAATTAGAAATCGGGACAAACAGAAGTTGGCTCCGCCCTTTTTATGATGACCGGCACCTTCTAATTGGTTTGTTGTGTGGTTCGACGTTGAAAAAGGCGGAGCATGTGATGTCAGACTACATAACCAACCAATTAGAAGTTGCGTTGGTCATAAAAAGGGCGGAGCCAACTTCTGTTTGTCCCGATTTCTAATTGCCTGTGGAGCATGAGGGGTCTTGGATGGATTGTTTCTTATCTTAAGAGTAGAGAGAGTTTCGATTATCCGAGCTAATGTGAACCAAGAGCAGCTCGGTTATGGTCAAACTCGGTTAACAAGCAACAGTAACCTATTACACCTATCCCCTCCCTTTCTTTGCACTTATACATATACGAACATAAAGAACTCTTTAATTTTTCACTTACCCTTTATGTACAACCCGAGTGGTTGAACTGACACAAAAAAAACCAAAAAAAGACTAGCTCGGATAACATGATACCTCGGATAATCGAGATTCTACAATCAAACATAAATAATCAACTAAATAAATAATAATCGATATAATAGATAACAGTACACTCCAAATAAATTATATCAAAATACATAAAAAAAACCTTATCTGACATGTGGACTATTGACAATGTGGGTGCTGCACCAGGGTTTATTGTAAGAATATTTCTTACAATAAACCCTGGTGCAGCATTTGGTTGGGATTACTAATCATACTGTCATGTTTGCATCTAATTTCGCCGAGAAGTGACAATATCTCACCATGCAGTTCTCAAGAACTAACCTCTTACTTCTATGAAGTTTATCAAACTTTGTATAATCTCCATTTTTAATGCAGATTTTGTTTGTTCAAATAAGTTGTGATTCGTTCTTTTTGATCGAACTCGACTGCAATTGTTCATTTTGATTCCAAATGAAATCTGATGTTCCATTATCATATTCATCTCCATCAAAATCGATCTGCATGTTTTTCAATTTCAAGCTTAGATAAAAGTTCTGCTTTCCAGCCTCCAAGTAAAGAGGAGAATCTATCATTTTTTTTTAAAAAACGATTGTTCATCAGCTTGCTTTGCTCATTCTGTAAATCAAATATTATAAAAAAAAACTGCCTGTTTCTGTAGACTTTTGAAACCGTTTGGAAAGAAAAAGTGTTATCATACAAAACAGAAAGTAAATGAAGAGACCTTACCATAGTCATATAGTATTCAGAATAGTTACCAGAATTGATTTTCATTGACTAGGACAAAAATGAGTTACAAAAATAGTAGAGGTGGGACGAATCCTAATTTGTTTCAAATCCGAATCCTAAAACTTTTTCGAATCCCTCGAATTTCTCGAATCCGTTATATAAGTATCCTAAGAAGATTCAAATATAAATGAAATAATATGAAACATTAAATTATTAATAATAAAAAACAAGTGTGGCACTGAGGGTCGCGCACAAGGTGATCCCATTGGTGATACGGGTATAGCAACACCGAAATTGCAACAGTCACAGGTTTTTTTTTTTTTGTTAGTGAACGCTTCTATTGGACGTCAATGGAGTTAAAACTAATTTTACCAAAGTTTTGTTTAGGTTAGGATTCGAAAGACGAAAAAGCGCGAACATTCGAGGATTCGAATGTCCCATCTCTAAAAAAAACAGCATGCGATTTTGCCTGCAAAATCCTGATCTTCCATAGAGACAGTGCTTACTATGTTAATGAAATACCCACACATTAGCTTTAACATTAAAGTCGGGTTAACTCCAGGACCAGCTTAATTAATACAATGTATGTTGTATAGACTTTACTGTTGCAATTGGTTTATTAAATGACTGTATTAATAATTAAATAGTACTCTTTTGTTAGGAAAATAAAACCATAGGCCAGTTAGGATTATCCTAACATGATGCATGCAGGCAAAAAAAAATCAAGATAAATCTTTCAAAAATTAATTTATAATTTATTAATTACTTTACTGTCAAGTTTTTTTAAAAACTGGAATTAATTTAAATTACAATCTCTTATATTTCAAAGTTAAAATTTGAAAATAGATTAAATTACAGATTAATTTAATATTAATCTTTGCAATTTTTACTAATTTAACTGAAAAAATGAGTTGATTTATTAAGTTTCAACTGACCACATATAGGCCTACATTATACTGAACATTTGTTTTATTTATGCAACAAAGACTCCACTAGTTGATGCCTGTCTCTAGTAAACAACTAGAGGCCGGCGTCAACTAGTGGAGACTTTGTTGTAAAAACAACTTCAGATGTCCCCCTCGCCCCTTTGTCGTTGCAATGTATCCATTTATTCCATAAATTTTATGGAATAAATGGATACATTGCAACGACAAAGTGTGGACATTTTTCCGTTGAGGTTTATGGCCACAAGTAGTGACATGTGGAGACTGTCTTCTCCAGTGTGAACAGTCTCCACTATGACCACTATTTTTGTGTCAGTTTCAGTCGGATATTTGTGACACAAACATCTTTCTTCGGACGTAGAGGACACTGCAAGGAGATCCATGCAACATAAATGTTTCCACTTGTTGCATTCTGTGTAGACATAGCGTTATATATGAAGAACAAAAAAATTTCTCCTCACTAGGCCTATATTATTATTATTTATTAAGTTATAATTATCAATAATTATTAAGACAAGAGACCAGTGACCGAGTGTATGGAGAGAAATATAATTTACTAGATTTCGGAGAAATCTAAAGATCTGGATGAATCTTAAAACGTTCAAATTACAAGAAGTCCAAAATTTAACGCACCCACCCAATGTTAGACAAAAATAGCTAAATGTAATTACGAAATGTAAGTGCTAAAAATGGTGTGGTAAATCTCATCCGAATTCATCTTGTACGATGACCAGGATTGGAAGTGGAGGCTAGCAATGCTTCCATTTAAAGGAGATTTGGAAGATGATAATTTGGTCTTCAGCCTTGGCCACCAAAACCTTTTTTATAATTTTTAAAACATTACGGAACCCTCAATAGTATTTTTATGGAGAAAAATTACCAGAAAAAGCAAATATAGAGAAAACAATAAAAGGTATACACTTAATAAAATTATAATTAACGTATCAGATTTACTTCCTAATTTTCTTGCGGAATCCTTACTTTCGCTTCACGGAACCTCATGGTTCCACCGACCCCGGGCATTTTAAGCTGGGGTTACAAATTCATAAAACAATTTGTCGTTTGTATACATTCCATAGGTCACGACTGCCGCGATGCAAAAAAGTTGCATATTTTTGTAGACGCAGCTTCAGAACTGTCGCATGTCAGTCTTTTTTGTTTTTGCGACAAAAAGTCGCTCGCGGTAAGTGCTTTCTTCTTCTTGACCACTAGATTGATTTCCCAATTACAACTTTCAACGTTGTTTTTTGTTTAAAAAAAGTACACTGACTGTACTATGACCAAACAATTTGAGAAACTAATAATTTCTTTTTTTCTTGAATCTGATGTAACGCTTGATTCGTTATTTTTTTTTTTTTTATCTCGTATACTGTTTGTTTTGTTTTTAGTAGGGTTGGGAATCCTCGAATCCCGCGAATCTTGAAAAATATTCGAGATTCGAAAATTCTAATAATCTTAGCGCTTTTTTCGAATCCTAACCTAAAAAAAACTTAAAAACTTTGGTAAAAATTAGTTTTAACTCCATTGACGTCCAATAGAAGCGTTCACTAACAAAAAAAAACCGGCGATTGTTGCAATTTCGGTCGTACCCGGATCACCAATCCTGAGTGCCACACTTAGTTTTTTATTATTAATTATATATATATTAAGCCAGGTCTGTGTGTGTGTGGGGGGGTGTGGTTAACGCTGTACAATTTATATAAATTTAAATGAATAAATGAACTGCTTTTTTTTCTCAAGAACCAAGAACCCCATAATATTAAATTGGAGAGGGGGAAAAGGTTGGAAAGTGTAGAAGGGGGAGAGAGAGAAACGTGGAGGGAGGAAAAAGAGGGAGGGGTGACTGAAATTGAAATGATAGGAGTAAAAAAGGAACAAACGACGCACATGCGCACACCAGAGAAAACGAAAAACTCATTTTCTCTTTCAAATATAAAAAGGGGAGGGGATAATAGTAGCAAAATTAAACTACAGTTTATCACAGGCAATTGTGGCCAACATTAGAATTTCTTTTGCTCAGCCCTTTTATGAACGTCATCAATTTCTAATTGGTTTGTTAATTGGTCTGACATCATAAAAGGGCGGAGGAAAAGAAATTCTAATGCTGGGCACAATTGCCTGTGAATTTGGCTCCCGTCATTTATGACGGGGTACCCCACTAGTAATTTAATATTTGATATTATTTCATTTATTTGTATCTTCTTAATGAATAATATAGGATTCTTACAGGGGCGGATTTACCAATAGGCAAAGTAGGCAGCTGCCTAGGGCGGCAAATTTTAAAAAAATGTTTTTTTGTTGAATTTATAGAATTTTTTTTTGAAATTCTTTCTGAATATAAAAAAGAAAATTAAACAAAAACATGTTTTATTGTGATACTCACGTTTATATTAAAAAAGGTCTAACAAGTAAGAAAAATAACATCTGGTTAGTGTCGCGGTCATGGGTTCAATCCACATGCAGTGTGAATTATTTTCAAATATTTCAGTTAAAAGCGAGTAATAAAAAGTATAAAACAAACTACATGTCTGCATACTACAGTGTGTAACTTGTGTAGCCCTGAACACAAGTACAGATTAGGGAAGGCGGGCGACATAGATTAGGGTATCTTGGGGGTATCCAACAGTAGTTGTCAGGAACCCGTGCCCTCATGAGAAGGGGGTCAGGCAGAGAACCTCCTGAAGCTGAAGCTATTTTTAAAAATAGCGGTCCAAGCGGTAAAGTACAGTCCACATGCAACATTTTGTACTGTTTTGCCTGCGCAGTTCAAGACATTGTATGCATAATGTTGTGTGTGAACAGGAAAATTGTGTAATTTTGTGAACTGTGCGGAGACAGTACATGGAGACCAAAACAGGAAAAGAGCTCAGTTATCAGCGAACTGCACTATTTTCTTTTCTTTGCAGGATTTCGATGGATTCCACTGAACTGAGTGGGAAAGATGCTGCTGAAAACTGTGCGTGTGGACATCCCTGAACTGCAAGGTTTTATTCTACAGTTTTCTCTCCGCAGGCAAAACGGTGTAAAAAGAATGTTGCAGTTCAGGGGTGCCCACATGCACAGTTTTAGCACTGTCTTTCTCACTCAGTTCTGCACTCCACGAACACTGTCCAGGCACCAAAATCAAAGGAAAACTGTGCAGTTGGGTGGGGGCAGCACTATGGTTGCTGCCTAGGGGCGGCAAAATGGTAAATCCGCCACTGGATTCTTATATTAAAGATTCGGAAGATTCTCGAGGACCTTTTAGGATTCAGATTCGAGAAAATTTAGGATTCGTCCCACCTCTAGTTTTTAGTGATGTCGTCACGGGTACGGTCCGTACCGATGTGACTTTTGCCATTATACCAATAAAATAAATAATATTATTCTGAGTAAAAAAAAATTCATAATTCAGTGAACTGCTATTAATTATTGTCTACTTTCTTATCTAAAGTTATCTGTAAGAATTCGATAGAATAGAAACCGTACATGTTTTCAATTTTTTTTAAATAAAAATGACAACTAATACGATTGTAAATGAAAAAAATAAAATCCCATTCCATCCGATTCTAAATGTCCATCTCTGAACTTTTGAGTCTTGACTCTTGACCAAATATTTATTTCTATTATATACGAGTATACCTAATAATTGCAATTGAACACCACAACACTGGTTCAACGTTCTTGATCGCATTACTGTGACATTAGGCAGGATACATAAATACGTACCATCTGACCCAAATACGATCAATATAAACAAACACTAATAATATTACATTCGTTGTTAGTTTAGACATTGTTCGGAGATGATCACGTTATGACTGGTAAAATTAACTATTGTATAAATGCAGCGTGTATTCACCGAATTACAGTGACAAAATCACAATAAGGAGATGACACTTAAAAACCTAAATTTGCCAAAGATATATTGTATTGTATTGAGTTGAACCGGTGTATCGGCTGGTCACATTTTTGTACTTACTGAATCATTCTAATCATTTTAGCCTTCAGTGGAGGGTTTTTGGCCTTGTTTGAGACTCAAACCTTAGAAAGTGGCATCACGCACAACGCATCCTCAAGAAACCACCTATTACATGTACACCCTCGTTTCTAATTATCATTGTTTATATTAAATGCCCAGTTAAGGCTGTTCATCCGGAAGGCACTAGAGTGTTCTACTGCTCTAAGAAACTATTCGTAGTGCGATCATGCGCTGTAGTGCGTTCTCTAAGGCCGGGCACAAATTAGAGAACCAAGCGAGCATCCAGCAACAAAATCATGATGGCGTGACAAGAAAGCGGTTTTTGGCACACAATGTTTACTTGTTCCCTCTGCTCACCATACCGAGCAGAGGGCAATATCCAGTTACTAAGGTTGCCAACAACCAATTTCGTGCTT
The DNA here is from genome assembly GCA_036925085.1 of Brachycybe producta. Lineage (NCBI taxonomy): Eukaryota > Metazoa > Arthropoda > Diplopoda > Playtdesmida > Andrognathidae > Brachycybe > Brachycybe producta. The sequence continues at coordinate 4,683,926 of JAUPFP010000004.1, forward strand.
GTAAATGAAACAGTGGCGTTAGTTTAGTGTAGCCGGCAACAGTTGCTGGAGACTGTTGCTAGTTGCGAGCTTGCATTGTTACCTAAGTTGCGCCTGGCCTAAGGGCTGGAACAATTGTAAAGAAAGCAGAAAGAGTGGTTTGCTGACCATTCTTTGGCACAAATTAGAGAAGCAACAAACAGTGCAGTACATGAAACATTGTAAAACATAGAGGGAATTTGCAATGCATTCTGGGTGTGTTTATAGAAATTGTGAACTGTCAGTGGTGCTGCTGCCATTATTGTTATTATTACTGTTGTTACAGTGACAAAAGGCACAAGCGCGCCCGTGACGCCACTGAATAAAAAGTTTACAATAGAACAAAAATGAAATATTGCATGCATCATCATGCTGACGAAATTTGCGTCAGGCCTGACGAACCCTTTGATAAACATTTCATTTTTCACCTCACAGAACAAAATTCCTGATTTCACCTATCTTTTTTTTTTCTCAGCTTAATGTGTACTCTCACCCCCAGTACACACGAAAGAAACAATCATTACTAAATATGGCACTGATCAAGCATCAAATTAAACAAGCGCCAATTGGAACAAACACCAAACTGAATAACCACCAAATTCACTATAAAACTATACTGAAAATAGTTGTCATGTAGTCTCTTTAAGTTCTAACTGCAGAGAATATAGATGCGGCGCAAAAGTGCCACCGTGCCGAATGGGCGCAAATTCGGCAAAGACTACACCGAAGAAGCTAAAATGAACAGAGATCTTACCCGACTCAAAAGTGTCCTAGTTTAAATGGATGCTATGTTTATAGTGTGTCGTGTTTTTTTTGCTAGAAATTCAAACGCATACTTTATAAATACACACCTAAACACACACACATTTCTTTTCAATTCTTCCCTTTCTTTCTTTCAAGACGATTTACGTATAATACCGTAACTAACACCCATCATTCATTTCAAGGTTCTCTTTATTTTATATATATTTTTTTAATATACACGAGTATATAAACACAAGAAATCTATTGGACAACATAGACAATAATTGTTTTGTGTCTGTCGCTTTTCTATCAACTACAACTAATTTGTATTCATCTGACATATAAGTAAGAAAGAGCGTTTACGTCAATAACTGAGCACTTCGAAAACAAACACCTGATGTCTGAAGAACGGCACGACATTTTTTGTGTTACTTGTACACATCCAAGTTATGGAGATTCTGATAAACTGAAATTTGTAAAAATTTGTAAAAAAAAAAATCTATAGTTTCCATAACTAATTAATTGTTTTGAAGGTTTTCATTTGTTGCATTTTAATAAAAGCGTGCACTGAGACACCAGCATTGACCATACATAACCATAGGTGTAAATTGGGATTGGAAAGTGGGGTGGCAAGAATTTGGGGCCCTGGGCTAAGTGAAAAATGAGAGCTCACAGGCGCACCCACAAATGTTACATTTAAACATCAGCCACCTACTTTTATAACACATGCCCTCCACTTTTGATTCAGAAGTGGTGGGTTATAAATTTCCCCAAAAAAAATTTGGTTTCAAGAAAGGGCATCACACATTTTGGTGAAATTTTTTAAAATTTGATTTTGAATCATTAAAGCCTTGTTTTCACGACGATAGTTCTTTCGTGTGAGTAGCTGCCATGCTAATTGCGATAGTTCACTCTCACGATAGCAACTGTCTACATGTTTTCAAGTATAATGTGATCTTTTTATCATGACAGTGTGACGTCTACTTCACAGTCAATATCAGTGTTGCCTCGCCCTCCATAAGCCAAGTTTTCCAACAAAGTGAATTGTTCCCTACAAGTGGTCACTTAACAACTATTATAGTTACTATCACTGTCGCAATGGTACTATCAACTATCTAGTCAAACGAGATAGTGTGTGATAGTGCTATCGCAACAGTGCGATAGTGACTATCATGTGGTGTGCACAATGATAGTTCTCGCGACAGATCTCTCTTTGCTGCTCTCATGACAGCAACTATCGCGAAAACTATATAACGTGAAAACGAGGCTTTATTTAGAAGTATATTTCTTATCATTCCAGTAACTGTTGTGAAATCTTTTATGACTGTAATGTCATTTACATTACAGATACATCTAAAAGGACTGTCCTATCATTATGATAGTTATATTCTAGTTGTGACTATAATAAACTATGTAATCAATTCATTTAAGCATTATAACCAATACAGTTACCATTTATATGCTAGCTAATTACATGTGCTCCTCATCCTCAAAGGTCAAAGACTGTAATTGTCATAATGTGACCAATTCTTAATGATTGCTGTTTCATTTATATTACAGTATAATTTACTGTATGTAGATGGCATGTTTAAATGAGCTAATGATCACTGCTCTAGACCAGTCATAAAATATGATAAATATATGACTGTGTTTGTCCTATAATTATGTTATGTAGTTTGTATTTTGCTTTTTATGTATTCTACCAATAGCTGCAGTTCTACCCGTGCATAAGCCAGATTATCCCTTTTGTTCTGAAGATTGTTATGGAATTAAACTTTTTAATTATTAATTCACAAGGTAAAATGATATCCCTTAATTATTCTTTTTTTGCCCCGTATAGTCTACCTTTATGAAGTTCCTTCCCCATGAATGCTTTACAAATGAGGACAAACATTACCTCAGAATTGTCAATTTCTCTTTTGTGTAATGGGATCTAAATTGTTTGTTTCAGTATTTTTCAGCATGTTGTCAATTCGGATTACGCATTAATTAATACTTTGCAAAAAAAACCACAGGGGTTTACTTCTCTTCCTTATTTTCTTTAAAATCGTAAACCAAGACGTTTTCCTCATTGCCCTACTCTTCACTATACATGCACAGTACAGTGTCCTGTTACATAGGTTTAGACGGGGATGGGACGAATCCTAACTTTTTTCGAATCCGAATCCTAAAAGGTTCTCGAATCCCTCGAATCCTTCCTATAAGAATCCTATATTATTCATTAAGAAGATACAAATAAATGAAATAATATTAAATATTAAATTATTAATAAGAAAAAACAGTGTGGCGGCACTCAGGGTCAGGCCACAAGGTGTGATACTGCATGGCGATCCGGGTACAACACCGAAATTGCAACAATTGTCTTTTTTTTTTGTTAGTGAACGCTTCTATTGGACGTCAATGGAATTAAAACTAATTTTAGCAAAGTTTTTAACAGTTTTTTTGGGGGGTTAGGATTCGAAAGACCAAAAAAGCGCTGAGATTCGAGTTTTCAAATCTCGAATATTTTTCAAGATTCGAGGATTCGAATGTCCCGTCCCTAGTTTAGACTTAAGACCTTAGAGCGAATCATGTTTTTGTGAGTGCAATTTACTGGAATGCCGACATTCCACACCATGCCGGTATGCCAGTTGTCCACTAGTGGGTGACATTTTCTCTCGCAACATTCTAGCATTATATCTTTACTACTATCATTGTCATAGGACATTGGCATTACAGGAAAATGAACAAGTGCGTAACTCAGCTTTAAATCTTCACACGATTTCTTACGGTATAGAAAACTGTACTGTGACCATAAACAAACAGTGGCGTAGCTAGGATTTTTGGCGCCGGGAGCAAAAATCTTTTTTTGAAATAGAAATCCATAAGTAAACCAAAAAAATGCGTTTTTAAATCGCAAAATCCGGTTAGAGGCTAGAATCCAGAGGTGAAACTAGCGTCTAGCATAGCCTTATCAAGACTCTAAAGTGCATTTTTTTCTGGTTGGTTTAATAATTAATATAAAATTATTAATTATAAATCAGGAAACTTTGAAATAAAATTTTAAAATTAAATTGTGATTTGAAGGCACGCTTTAGGAGACTGGCGCCAAGAGCAAACTGTTCACATTGCTCCCCCATAGTTACGCCACTGTTAGTTTTCAAATAAATCCTAATGGACAGAGAAGTACATCGAATCATATTATTGCTGATTTTTGTGTCCTAACCTAACCAATAATCTTGAAAATAGAATTTATCTATTAATACCTAAAATGTCACCGAGGTTGAAGAATTAGCCAATGGGATTGTATAGGCTACACATGCTAGTTAGTAGACTAGCAGGGAGGAATAAATGATATTTACACGTTTATAAATTTGTAATGGCACTAGGGTCTGTTATTCTGCTTTTTCACCACAGGTTTTCTTTAAAAAAAATAAGTTTCAAACTATGATTAAAGAGATGGAGTTCTGTTTCCATTTGACGAACATTATTAAACCTTGTAAATTTGAAATGGAGAAGAATGGCGGTTTAGTATGGTAAAACTAGCTAATGCATTTTCCATTAATTGGACAGGATAATGTCATTATCAGGAGAAAAAAAAGCCATATGAGAGCAAAAAACGTGGCCCCTCCACCTATATTCACTATAAAGGTTTGCTTTTACGAACAGCTAAATTTCGAACTCTGATTAGTTTTTAGGCTTTCAAGGAAGAAACTGCAAAGTGTTTCAGAAACTTGAGAGAGTAGCTCAATCACTTGAGGGTATTTTCATGTTGATGTCTTTCAAAGTAAACTTTTTATTGGCAAAAATTAAAAAGGATTGTCTGGCATGTCTGCTAAGCTTCGGCATCATCTGCTTTAAGTTGGGTCGTTTTCAACACATAAATCGCTTAATTTTAAGGATTTCAACATGAAAATACTCGTTGTTGAGTTTTTGAAGCCAAGTTTTCACAGCGATAGTTCTTTCGTGAGAGTATAGCTGTCATGAAAGTTGTGATAGTTCACTCTCACGATAGCAACTGTCTACATGTCTTGAAGTAACGTGGTAGTTCTGTCATGACCAAGTGATGTTTGACAGCACAACACACACCAGCAGTTAAGAAATGTGTTTGAGTCAACAACAGTGTTTCCTCTTTCTCTCTCTGGAAGCCAAATTTCCCTACAAAGCGAATATTTCTCTACAAGTGGTCACTCAACAACTATTACTATTGCGACAGTTTTGTATGAACGGTGATAGTAATCATAATAGTTACTAGCGCTGTCACAATAGTACTATCAAGTATCTAGTCAAACGTCAAGTTGTGATAGTTCTCGCGATAGTTGCTGTCATGAAATTCAACTATCGTGAAAAAGAGTCTTAAAACACTTTCAAGAGTTTCTTCATTTTGCACCTGAAAGACACGATAATCAAAGTTCAACAAGAGGCGTTTACAAACTTTAAGACGACCTTTACCATAAATTGCCGTTTCTCTTCGATGTTTACATTGCAATTATGTTATTTTAAGCTGTAGCCTATAATTAAAATACATTGTGACAAATACACTGTGACTGAAGTATAGTCACAATATTTTTTTTCCAACACAAAGAAAATATTGTCACACCGTGAACGTCACTCACACCATTGCACACGCACATACAATGTCACGCAGACAATGTCAGAAATACATAGTTTGTGCACGTGCACAGCCGAATACCAACCTAATTTTGGATGACATTGGCATTGATAGTTTTTTATTATTTTCCATCATAAATATATATTACTTTATTGTAAGAGCTAATAAATTTTTAAAAATCCACCTGTTTTACTAGTCTGAGTGAAGAAGAAGTTAAAGTAACATTGGCTGTCGCTTAAATGTTTATAAAATCTACTTTTATAGAACATAAAATTATTAATGAGACTCGAAATAGATATAACAATACAGTAATTAGATAATAGTTAACTCCCCCTCTCCCCCCGTAGAATATTTTATGCACTTTCCTCCTTTACCTCCTAATCTTTTCTGTCTCCTCTCTCTTTATTTAATATTGTCTGATGTAATTTATGTGATTTATGCAATTAATATTCATAAGGGTTGTTAAATGAGAAATATTTTTCATTACATACCTGTATATTACGTTTTATTTATTCTTCTGTCGTAATTTGAAGATATTACAAACATTTAAAAAAAAACTTTAGATGAATGAGATGAAGCGTGTGTTTGGTGTGGTTCTTTCAGTAAACAGAATTTTGAGCCTGAAAGGGCCCGATCTGTACTGTTACTAACTATATGGAATGTATGTTCCGTTACAGGTGCAAGTGGTAGGTTTAGTTAGCACCAATAAAGTAATGCAGAAGCATTGCACTGTTGCACACGTGCACTGCATTGCTCAAATACATCTACTAATATTATTGCCATTCTGCACATGGGGCAGAACGACCAAGCAATGCAGTACTCATGGGCGGCCCCCAGCCAATTGCTGTTGCAGAGTGTTGCAGTGGCATCTTATGCCCACAGTACAAAAATTCAATTATTTTCATTTAAATAAGGATTTCTTAACAAAATGCAAACTAGTAATATAAAATTATAAATAGTAATAAAGTCATAACTGGAATTTTAGTTTTAATTTTTCTACATGTAGGCCTAAATACAAAAATCATGCCACACAATACCTGTTGCGAACTGAACAGTAGGTGTTGGTGGTTGCAACACCCCTGTGGTCGTCTATGGTATTACTTGTATCTTAATGGACCTGGTAGGTGAACTTGAAATGAATCAACTTTGATTAACACCATTATCCTTCCAGACAGCTCAATTCTTATACATATAGTGAATTAAAATTGTAAATTTATGCTTAGTTGAACTACTAAGCTACCTATCATAAATTTCCGATTTAAATTAACTGTTTTCATTATTTAATAAAAAAAAGGAAAGAATTTCTGGATGTGTTTTTTTTTTTTCTCTCTGCCATTTTCCTCCATTTCCCCTATGAGAAATATATACATGTAGAGTCTCATACGAGCCATTAATGCAAACATAATGATTGTCTGCATATACACATTTTTTGCAGTCTGACATTCGCACTGAAGGTCGCCATATTCAATTTAATAAAATACTGTATTAATATTATACGATAAACTCTTTTAAAATAGCATCATCAATTGGACAAGTATCAAAAAGAGTTACACAGACTGAATATAAATAGAAAATGAAAAGTCGTGGTTTTTTTACAGGAGAAACATAAATATAAAATTCAATGTTTGTTAGAAATTCGGAAAACCACACTGTCTAGCATGCTAAAAATTCACTTTTCAATTTATCTGATATATATGGCCGTTGCCATCAAAGAACGAATTTTGTTGCGTGCTGTTGTGCAGCAAAGTGGCGGTCTGGTCTTATTTAACCATTTGTGGCTATAAATGAATAGGGGATAGCTCTAACAAGTTTAAATTAGCATTATTCGTTTTTTATTTAAATTTGATTAAAAATATCAAATTAGCAAATTAGGTTAAACATTGCGAAGTTGCAATCAAAAGTTTATTTCTAAAGATATAATATACCTTTGTATCATTTTAGTTTCTAAATACACTTTGATTTTTTTTCTTAATAATTGTCAGCCGAAAAGTTCTTTTTTTTTTGCTGTATATGCAAATGCATTGTATGCAACAATAAATAGAAACAAATAACAAGAACTCATTATAATGACAAACGTGAAAAATGAAATTCAAAGAAAAAGTTTTTTTTGCTTTAATATTAAAAGCACGAAAATGAATTTTTGTTTCAAATTTTTTTTTTCTCATTACAAGACTCTCGGCTTAAATTAAAGAAAATTAGCACTTTCAGTTTCCAATATAGAATAACCCTGTTTTATGGGGCACACTTTTAAACGCTTTTTTTGGGACCAGGATGTTTCCCTTGGTATGTTAGAAATTAGAATCCTGTGCAAGAAGAGTTTTTGGGTAAATGGTGTATGTTTCAAGTGCCAATTTTTCTATTTGAATTTCGGCCTCCCTCAGTAGTTTCAGGCTTGTTGGCCAGCATTTGGTCACGGTGTAAACTGGGCTTTAATATGATGAATGATAACGAAACTTCATAATTGTTAGTTTCAAAGAGAGAGAGAGAGAGAGAGAGAGAGAGAGAGAGAGAGAGAGAGATTGACATTGTGTGATTTTATATACAGCATTACAGTAGTATTTCTGTATTTGTAAAGTCATTGACTTGCTGGTTATGCAATGAAATGAAAGTGTTGAAACATTCAGAAGAAGAAGAAGAAAAGTCACGATCAATTTGCAGTTAACAATTACATTAAGCGGCGATCACATTGGCAATATTTAAAGCAAGAATTCGCTGCAGTTTTGTCCTTGAATTTCCGTAAAATCTCGCGTATAATACGCACTCGTGTATAATACGTATGCTTGATTTAACCGAAAATTTTCTCGTAAAATGACGTATTTTTTTAGTACTCGCGTGTAATACGTGCCCGATTTTTAGCGGGCAAAAATGATTAAAAATGGTCCATATTATACGCAAAATTTTACTGTAGTTGCAATTGCCAATGTGATAATTACTCTTGCAAAACCTATAAGTGGTTTCTTGCACACTTGTCTTACAAAAAACGCTGATTTTCGTTTTTTGAAAGAAACTGTGCAAGATTCACAGGCAAGACTTTACTGCACGAAATCTTGCAAGAAAAAATAGCCAGTGTGATCGCCGCTCTTACAAGTCAACTTGGCACATTAAAAAAAAATGAAATATATTTCATGAACTTTTTCAAAAAGACCTTAGGTGCTACCTTTTAAATTACAATAGTTTCTTTTTTCGTTTTGCATTTTCTTACAATGTGAAGCATTTGTTAAAAAGAAAATAAACTTGAGCTACAACACTATTGTTAAAAATTAACAAAAACAGTGTGTGTGTATGCTTCCTTTTTTTTTTTTTGAAAAAAAAAAACAGAAAAAGTTCACCAGTTGATATAACTTTTTTTGTTCTCAAAATACAGACCTATATTGTAAAGGCTGGTTTATTCCGTACCAAATAACCACAAAACGCAACACATGCGACACAGTGAAATCAGTGTGTACAATAGGACTGTGTACAATATGTGTGTGTTATGTGTTTTCCCAGCTGTTTAAACGTGCTGAGCATAAAAAAGGAGGAAACAATGAACGCACACACACATTTAAGGCATAAACATACATGGAAAATTGTATATGTTGTTGACTGACGTTGGACTCTGTTCCATGCTGAGAGACACACACACACACATATAGAGAGACACACACACACACATATAGAGAGACACACCGAACATACGCACGCACACATATTAGCAGGGGAGCTGGCCTATAAGAAGAACGGCAAATGGATCTGTTCTGCCCATTTCATTCCTTCACGGAGTAATGGTTAGTCGCTCAGGTGTCCAATAGTGTTCGTTTTGTCCATCATCAGACAACGGGCAGTTAATAACATCAACCAATAACAACACATTGAACACACTGGAAGAGAGACTACATAAATATACACAGATCGACGACGTAACACAAGAACAACAACAGTAACAACATCAGTGTATTTTATTTACTAGTTTATGTTTGTCATCATCAAAAGTGGGAAATTCCAGACTAGTTTTTTTAGACTAACCTCGACATTAATATTCAAATTTTAAATTTTTATTAGGTAAGCAATATTCATTTGTTTTGTTTTTTAATTTTTCTTTTTCCTTGATACATTTTACATTTTAAGTAAAAGTTTTTAGTAAAAGGTTTTTTTTTACTTTTCAGTTTTATGCATAGAAAGTTACATGTTTACAAACATGAAAGAATATAAAGAAAAGTATGAATTTGATCACTAAAATATTTCAAATATCAATTTTATTTCATGTAGCAAAAAGTTTCTCCTGTTGTTTAAAACACTTTCATTAATTTAAAAAAAAAACACATCTAAATATACACTGTATATATATATATAATTAAATACAATTATGTTTGTTGAACTTCATTCTAAATGACAAGATTTAAAGTTAAAAATGTCAAAATAATTCGTTATCTTTGCTTGATCATTTTTAAATGTTACATACTTTTATAAGTTTATAAATTTAATTAGCAACTAAATAGATTGTATTATTTATTCACTTAGAATTTGAAAATACCACGTTTCTCGCAGTGATATATTATCAGTGTGGTCACTATTAGTGTTAGCATCTAATATTAACAGGAGCAGCACTTAAAGAATGCAAATGTTAGCTTAGCCAATCAGAATGTGCCACCCATAAAGTATAATTATAACTACTCCTAACAATCGTTTGCTGCAGCTAGTAATTAATTTACTTGTTTCTGTCGTTGTAGTACGGAAGTTTTCATAAACCTCCAATGTAATTTTGTCAAGCGGTCTTTAAAATTTAAGAATTTTAAAATGTCGTGTATTTTGCACTGAAGTGGTATTTAAGTTTTTTTCGGACTGCTTTAATATGAAATTTCCCCAGAGAGAAAGGGAGGGAGAGATAGATGTTCCGAGAAGAGGTTGATGATGGAGGGATAATAAGTTTAACTGTGATCTCTATGAACAGGTTGACTGTTGGAAGTTCAAGTTGCCAATTGATGATGATGGTTGCATTCGGTGTGGTTGATTATTGATCACACAAAGGGTTTTGAAAGGGGTTAACAACTCAATACACGAGCATTTTTAACATTCTTCAAATGAGGATGTATTTATTTCAATAGAGAATTATTGCTAGGGGCTCACATTCAGTTTTCTCTTTTAAAGTTTTGTAGAAATTGAAGAAGTCAACCGGAAACAAACAAACAAAAAAACTCAAGTTTTGTTTTTAAAAGAATTAAATATTTTGTAGTTTTTTAAAGAAAAAATTAGAAACACGACCAGTTATGATTAATTGAGTCTCCAGCATGTTCTTCATCGAAACTTGAAAAATTTAAAATTCTATAGGCCTAGTTCTAAACTTTTAACTGGGTGCCACGAATAAAACGTGTCCTGTTAAAATCTCATTTATTGACAAACTACAAAAAAGATAAACTGCATATTCGCTTTCTGTGACTTTTTTAAAGCTGCTTCTTCATTTTGCTTTAGAATTTTAAGGAATAAAGTTTTTACTACTTGGTATCGTGGTACATATTCTTTTTATACCATGTGTTTAGGCCTACTGCATATTTGCATCAAAACCTAACCTCTAGCTTGCTCAGAACGTTGTTTGTAGCTGCAACGTCATAATCCGTTGACCTGCTTTTTCACTTTTCTTGGAATATGATTGGTTATCTTGTTTTTTTTTAACGCCATGGAGATATGTGCTTCACTGGAAACTATGGAAATCAAGCAACAACAGTTTTCTTTTTTAAGGGTGCATTATTAAAACGCAAATATTCAGTAATGTGAAAAGCAACGCAAAGCTTAGCTTTAAAGCCACAGAAATAGGAATATACAGTTTAACCTTTAAACATATACATTTGAAAGTTTCAATGCTAAATTGAAGGTGCATTAATTAAGGATATTTTATAAACAGCTGACTTCCTATCTCTGATTGTTCTATGTTTCAGGAGAGAAACATTATTGAGATATTGGAAGTGTTTTAGAAACTAGAATGGTAGCTGAATTACTTAAAATTATTTTAATGTTGATTATATTTTTTTTTAAAAAAAAGCTTTTTATTCTGACTTTGATCTTTCAAAATAAACTTTTATAAATAAAAATGAAAATGATCATCTGTTTAAACTTAAAGTTGTGTCAATTTCAAACTGGTACAATTTATTTTTAAAAAATATATAAACATAAAATTACCCATGAGTGGCTACCCTCGGTAGTTTCTAAAACACTTTCCCGTTTCCCTTAATTTTTTCTCTCGAAAGATAAAATAAATATAATTGAGGGGCGTTTATACCCTTTAAAATAAACTTAAGAATAACTTGGAAGTTTTTTTAGAAACTAGAATGCATTCTAGTTTCTAAAAATGTGATATTTATAAACATGTTGGTATTTTCTTTAAAAAATACTTTTTATTCTGACTTTGAACTAGTTATTTTTCTAGTACACTTGACCATGATGATGTTATTTTACACTTATTCCAGTATAAAGTTTTATTTAGTGGACTTTGAATAATTATATAAATAATCACATTTAATATTGAAATTAGGCGTTATATACCAGTAAATTATTGTTTACTGAAAAGAGCAAACGGCATCTAACATTTACATGAAACTTTCATTAAGATATTTTACGAACAGCTGATGTTTGAACTCTTGATTATTTTGTCTTTTATGAGCTAAATTAATAGAGAAACTAGAAAGTGTTTTAGAAACTAGATTTGTAGCTCAAATCACATACATGTATGGTATTTTAATATTGATATCTTTCAAAATAAACTTTTTTATAGACGAAAATTAAAAAAAATATATATATATTGCCTGTTTAAAGACACGAGATGAGATTAAGTTCTCACCCTTCTAGTTTCTAAAACATTTACAGGTTTCTATTTATTATGCATCTAAAAGACAGAATAATTATTGTTCGAGAGGTGGTTTAACACTTTAAAACTACCTCAAGTTTTACATTTTACAATCATCAATACAACAATTGTTTCCTATTATACAATGGTGGTTTCAATGTTTGTAAATTACTCTTCAAAAGTTGTAAGAATTTCTCTTCTTTTAAACTAAACTACCTTGCAGAAAGAAAAAAGGTTTTGCAAGACACATTGTACAAGATTCACCCCACATCAGCATTTTTTTTCCCCACAATCATAACAGATAATTTTTCTCAATAATAATGTAGCAAAGCGTGATTAGTAAATCATTGATTTACAGCCTTTTAGGGTTGAAATATGTTTGTGAGCATATATTTATTTAATTGATGCATTAATTTTTTTTTAAAAACAGATTGCAAAAAAAAAAAAAAGAAGAGAAAACATTTTCAGAGTAGCTTAATGTTTTCTATACTGTTATTTATTTAATTTAATATATTCCATCCTGTTATGAGAATATCAAAAACAGACTAAACAAATTTGCAGGTATGAGGTGGTAATTTAGTAGGCCTTATACTGGCTTGGCACAAACAACTAGGCATTTACTTGTTTATTTACTGTCCACCTGTGCCACTTGATCCGTCATAATTATTATCATTGTGAATGTGTTGGGTCTCTTTTAAACTCTTTTCATGTATACCAAACTGTTTATTTCAAAATACCTCACACCTGATAACTTCACAGTAGCAGCAGCCTTTTTGATTCTTAGAATATTATGTGCTTAAATTAATATTGAATTTTATTTTTGTCGAGTACTTCCAATGACTGAAAGTGGTTTAGAGAATATACTAGTGAGCTGAACTTGTGTGCCATGTTGTGGATTTTGGTAGTTTCAGCTGAAGATTAAAACTCTGCAACTTGAAGCAGGTTAGGTGGGTAGCATTGTGGATGAGCACAACAACTAAAAAATACAAAATAATGTGCACTAATATTAGTGTTTTAGCAAAAAACATTGTAGTTTCAAGCTAAAGCTTTTATAAATATATCAACAGGATAAGTTAAATGTTTTTTTAAATATTAAACATGTTCTTCAGAACCATGTTTACGACACAAAAACATATAAGCCTACATGCATGTACTGAATTCGATACACATGTATTCAGTAAATATCTCAATATGTTGAATTAATTATTAATTAGCTTATATAACCGATAACTTTGCATCTCAATATGTACTACATGTAATGACTTAATGTGACAAATTATAGATTTTTTTATTTCAATTTGTCAGATAGTCATTAATAATGTCGAAGTTTAAACTTTTCATCTCCTTAACTTTGATCTGTTGAATTCAACTAAACATAATTAACTTAAATGCATTTAGATAAACTGTACGAAAGATTAATTTAATTTACACTTAACAGTTTTTTTTAAAAATAAATGTAAAAAAAACTAGAATTCTAAGTAAATATTTTGTTAGAATGTTATTTTTTATGTTAAAATCATGTTAAACCCATAAAGCTGGGTTTACGTTAGTCGAGTGGGTTGATCAACTCAGTTGAACACGGAACACTGAGATACTAACAAATTTAACCTTTTTTCCCCCCTGAGAACGGTTACTTGTCGACATTAATGAAACACAGTAATTGAAAGCAAAAGTTAGACCGGTTTCAACTCGGACTTATTCCATTCAGATGGTCAACTGATATGAATTATTGGACTTAGGCGTTCAATTCGCATTCATGTCAAATGAATTCAGTCAACTGACTTGACTAATAATGTAAACCCACCTTTAGGCCCAAAAATGAAACTCATTTCTAAAACAATTATTTATTCCACCAATCAGTGCAAACGAAAGGGGATAATTATACAATAATAATTAATAAGTAATAATAACCAAATAATTTAGTTAAGGCAGAGTCTCACTTTGATGAAAATACATCATCTGCAGTGCAATTCAACATGTGTCAATACTTGAAATGACGCACGTTGAATAGCTAAGTGCAACTGTTTTGATGAAAGTCGTATTTTTTTCTAAGCTGTTGCTATCATTTCGTGAGCTTTGTGTGCAACATATGGTTGGTTATTTACGTGCTAAACTAACACTGCCAACGTCCATTCAATTTGCAGCCGATCATGAATTTTAGTTTACATTATGTGGACATGTAAAATGAATTAAACATTCGTTACACAACTTGCTAGCACTAGCAGAAAATATTTATTGCAAATGATTGCTGGCTGCTACGTAAATAGCCCCGCCTTCAATGAGTCACTTTTGGACACACATTCAGCATGTTTTAATACATAACAGCAATACATTAACTACAGCAGGCCCCCTACATACTGTACACACTCATGAGCTCTTGTTTTTCAGCGTTCAGGTATGAACGTGAGCTCTCGAAAAAGCGTTTAAAGTTTACTCTTTAGCTTGAAGTTACAAGACAATAAGTGCACAAATTATTACAACTGGTCGCAACTGCAACTTGAAGCTTGCGATGTCAAAAGCATTGACCATAGTGTTCTGCTACTGTCATTTTGTCGGATAGAAAAAGACATGTTAGGAAAGTTTCCAACAGTTTTAAACAAAAGTGTTGTTGTGTACTTTTGTTGTCAACATTTTTCTATCAGACAACACGACACAAACCTCACTTTTTGGGTTAAATCTTTTGATGTTTCAAGTTACATATACAGTGCAGTGACTGTAAAGCACAAGCAAATTATTGCTTAGTACTGCACTGTGATTGAGGTGTGTATTTGTGGCGACTCTTAATTACCCAATGAACAAGATCGCAAACTGTAGAGTCAACAAAAAATGCATGTAATGCACCAGTTCAATTTTCGTGGAGGAATTGATTGATATATTATATATTGACATATAGCACACCATATAGACAATCAAATCAACTTAAGGCCTTGACACAGAAACGAGTTTTTTTGGTGGTCGATTTCGACTGCAAAATGAAGTAGAATTGTCACTTGTGTGCCATGGTCTGGTTTTTTCCCTTAGCAATACATTGCAACCACAGCCCAGCCACCTGAAACTAGGCCCGGATTAAGGCTTGGGCGGAGTGGGCAAATGCCTGGGGCATATTCTATAATATAAATGCACCATAAGTCAGTAAGCCCTAACTATTTATCAAGGGCACATTTTTTTTGGCCCAGGGGCATGCCTGCAACAACATTTTGTATTCAAAATCGACCACCAAAAGTGGTCTGTGCCTGTTTCTGTTGCCTTAGTTTCAAATACTACATAAAAGTTGATTGCAACAATTGGTGCACCTTTAATTACTGCTGAGACCTTTTTTTATTAAAATGCATTAATTATTACTTCGGTTGAACTTGTAACGTGGCAACAGAGTTAGTTGATTGACGTACAAATTATTATTTCTTCAGTTTGTAAGCTCAGTTTCTTGGAGGAGTGATTAGTGATCACCCAACTCAACCCTATTGTACATCTAATTAGGGTGGCTGAATAGATATTTATTTTGCTTTTGTCCCCAACGGACAGCGCCACTGCAGTGGCTAATACTAATTTCCATAGATGTTCATGTAAAATTTGGACGCAAAAACGTCAAATGAAGATTTTTAAAGAAACAACATTAAGAAAAAATTCAAATTGTTTTCAAAACTAGAATGGTAAAATATTATGCTAAAAGCTTTTTCATTACAATATATTAAAAAATAAACATTTTATAGACTAATTCAAATTGAAAAATGACCCGGCTTTTGTTTTTCCATTGACATTTCATGAAAAACTATTTTCGCCTTTTTCAAACTGTGATACAAAGTTTATTTTTAAAGATATCATCACGAAAAAAACTTACAGCATTATCACAAACTATTCTAGTTTCTAAAACACTTCGAAAATATAAATTTTCTCAAAACCGTAGGTAGGCAAAGAGAACATAATAGCCACGCAGGCGCGCCATTCGGAGGGAAGAAAACAAAATAAACATCTATTATCAATCACCTTAATCTTTTGGACGGGCTTTGAGAGTTGCGCATTTAGTCAGTGTGGGCCGCAGTCTACGAGACATTAGACAACTAAATGTGTTATAAAACACTTTTAATAAACTTGATAGAATTGTTTCCTCATAAACTCTGCAAAATAATGTCACACAATACCCTTTACAACGAATACAGTCCGTTAACTTTAGCTGTATTTGTATACCTATGACGTCAGTTATTTGGTGTTTGCATGTGTGCAGCATATTCTATATTGTGGTAGGGTATGGAGTCATTGCAATTAGGAATAACTGAATATGCCTACAGTAGAGAGAGAGAGAAAGAGATAGATGCAGTTGGGGATTCCAAATGTCTATGTAATACAACTTTCATCCATTTCCATTCTCCATGGCTATCACTAACACGTGACCAAATATTTTGTTAATACAATGACAAACATTAAAAAGAAAAATACTACACACTATTCTGACACTCGTATAAGTTGGATATTTAAAGCAGGTTGTGTTACGTGGCAGCAATAGGCATGCATAACAGTAAATTGTAATCGTAAAGGTTAATTCTTCGAAAAGTGAACAATTTAAACTGGATTATTCAATTTTCAAGAGTCACTTGCTTACAAAAGTGAAATCTGTGGAGAAATTAACTAACAGGTCTAAGTCATTAAGATTATTTACTAACATGGATAGTGGTTGTGGTTGTGTGTGTGACTCGTGATCAGTACACGAGCAACCTGTTTATTTTTCATGTGTCATCCATGAAATTACACACTAAGATTTACTTTTTTTTCAAAATCGTATGTATTTTGATCAAAATAGCAGAACTTTTATAAGAATTAAATTGACAAGATTACTAAAAGCACTAGAGTCCAAACATAAGCCTAAATATCAGTTTAATTCCTAGGTTCTAGGTTCATTTTAAGATGTGATAACGTGAAATCATTCTTAATTTGTTTTATATTAATTACACAACTAATTGTCATATGAAAAGGACAACTAAAAAAAAAGACAGCACAGGATATTCTGCATTTTGAACATCGAACCTGTTTTAAGGATTGTTTTTACTGTTGTTAAAACTGTCACTGCAAAAATAGTCGCAAATAATCAGTCATTGTTAGTGATGTTAATAATTTAGTCACTAATCGAATGTGGTGCTCCTGACAAGACCAATCCTAATCATCTATAAGTATGTGAAGTATACACTTATTCAAGATGACACCAAGTCTAGGACAGTGCTGTTGATTCTATATGACCTTCCTTGTTAGTTGTCTGCTTATTGGCTAGTTACTACAGGCTCACTCAAAAGGTGCATTTGAAAACGCACTACAAGTGCGTGATCATCACTCAGCAGAATTTTCTGGGAGGATTTTGGAAAAGTATCTGGTAGTTTGCTGAAAAGTTATTCTAATCACTCTTGTAATAAAACAAGTTGAACAAGTAAAATGATTAAAATTAGCAATGCTAAAATGATTGCTTGGAGTGATTGGAATTATTTATCGAGGTTCTGTCTGTTTTTAAGTTTGCATTTCAGACAGTAACCACAGTGCTTTTTTTAGTGCTGTAAACCTAGACATACCTACTTAAAAAAATTGTCACTAACCATTAGTAACCAGTCACAACAGAATGATCAATAAAGACAACCTATGAAATATATTTTAAAAAATATAAGTAACCAATTTCTTCAAAGTCCCATTGCAAAACCAATTACTCCTAATGATGTGGTCCTTTTTTTTTGGGGGGGGGGTATGTTCCATCGCGTACGATTCCATCCCAAACAAAGACAAAGGTTGGATGTAGAGGCTAGCAGTGCTTCTAGTTAGTGGGGTTAGAATATGCTGGCAGTAGAAGATGTTAATTTGGGAATCATATTCTTTAATGATTTTCTAAGTGAAAGTTAGTGCTAAACTCATGAAAAGTTTCATGTAAAAGTTGGTGAAATTAGCATTAGCTTTGACTTAAAAATGATTCAAAATACGACTCTTGGTTGGCAACTATTTCAGATTTCATTTGATAAATCTTATTTTTTTATTTAAAAAAAGCGTCCTAAATTTCAAAGTTCTTTGTACCTGCATCTTTTAAGCAAATTCCAGACATGTATGGCCTAATTTGTCAGTCTCTGTGAGCACATAAGGGTACACTCACTGTAAACCAGTGTTTCAAAAATAATGGTTTGTTTTTTTGGGAGAAAAAAATAATAATAACGAAATAAGTACACACAGGACAATGACTTTTTTTTTCAGTTTTCTTAAGGGGCGTCCCTATATATCGGCTAAGTTCTATTAGATGACCACACCCATTCGTTTTCAATATGAAGAGAGAGAAGAAAAAAAAAACGCAATGCTTTCAAGGTGTTGCGTGTAATTTCCAATCTGAAGTAGATTCCCTTGAAATGTTTATTTTACGTGCAAGTTATAAATTAGTTAAAATCGAGAGAAACTTACGAATAAGGATGGATAACGCTTGACTCTTTTTTTGGGGGGTTGTTGTTTTTAAATGAAAAAGTGATGTACTTATGTAATTGCTTTCGTCTCATGTGACGGAAGCAATCATTTTAACTTACAGAACGTATTTATTTACTAGTGTTTTTGTTTCTGCTTTTCACAGATTCTGTTAGTGTTTACGGAAATTTAAGTAATGTTGTCGACGGCCTTTCGTACGCATGGATTTATATGTGCCTCTCATCCGTGGGAAGTGATCGTGGGGACACTGACCATCACCATTTGTATGTTGTCAATGGGCAGCATACTACACGATCCAGAGAATGCTGGAAGATTGAAAGATGGATACAAGATGGACGTACGTAAATGATTAACACCACCTTTGTTTTTTTTTTACTTGAAGGGTGGCAAAGCTTAAAATGAAGCATTGTGCAGAAGAAGAAACAAAAAAAAAACAGCCTGAACGCTTTGTGTCTGTCAACTTGAGAGAATTTAAGGAGTTATTTGGAATTAGACGAGTAAACGAGTAGTTACAGATTATTTTTGTGATGATATCGTTCAAAATAAACTTTTTATGTTAAGTTTTCAATAAGTTGAAATTTGACTTTCTGATGATTTGTTCACAGGTTATTTTATTAACACAATCTAGATGAAGATTTAAATAATAAGACATAAATAAACTTTCTTCAGAAGCAACCTTAAGAAGAAAAAAACCGTATTTGTTAAAAACTAGAAAAGTAGGTGAATGTGCTGAAAATATTTTCATTTGACAGTTTTTGAAAATCAAGTTTCTATTAAATGTTGATGAAGAAGAAAAAAACCGTGAAATTCATTTGATAATTTGGAAACTGGCATAAAATGCTTTATTTTTTACAAAAATACTTTTAGCACATTCATTTTATATTCTAGTTTCTAACAAACTTTCGGTTCTATCTTAGTACGAATGCAATCAACTCGAAATTAGCCTTGTGGTAGGGGAGATTGCTCTCGATCAAAAATAATTGTCATTTAGACAAAATAAGAAGACATCATTGTTAAATTGAAATCGTCCTAACAAAGAACTATCAAGTGGAAGAGAATATCATAATCTAATAACATTTGGGGGGAAAAAAGACGAAAAAATATGCATCAATTCTGGCCAATAATTCTTGGAGGATCTTCGAGTGCCCTTGTCTACTTTTATAGGGATTTCTAGTTAGTAAGCCATTAAGCAGGGCAATGTTATCGTCAGTCAGCAACCGTCCAAAACAAGCAAGGCTCATTTCTTCTGGCTGCTAATGATTCCCATTGTAGTTCCTGAAAGCACTTAGAAGATACACTGTCGGTTTTAAGTTGCTTCCGACAAAAAAAAAGTTTCTGTTCAACTTAAGACCTCAGAAATTACTGTTGAACCATTTTAAGGTGAAAAAAAAAATGTAAATCAAAAGTTTCTAAATTGTTATGAAGTTTTTATTTGTTTGAAGATATCATCATGAAAATTATTTGTTCACATTAATTTATTCTTCTAGTTCGAAAAAAAAAATCTTAAGTTCTTTCATAAATTGATTCAAGAAAGTTGTTTATCTCATTTTTTAATACTAATTATTGTTGACATTTGTTTAGGAAATGCGAGGATTGGATGCTGTCGTTATGACGATGAGATGTTTGGCACTTTTGTATATTTACCATCAATTCTGCAAATTAAGGAAATTAGGCTCCAAATATGTCTTAGGTAAACTTTGGACACATTTTCTTTTTTATGTTTCAAATTAATAATAAGAAGGCTCGTGTAACCTCAATGTATTTTCAACGAAAGTTACGTTTCATGCAAATTCATCGTATTTGTTCAAATAGAAGTTATGATTGTACCCAGCATTGTGTTTCTATTTGAGCTGTATCATCGTGCGTATAGACACTGGGAGTCTTACTGTCCTTTCTAGCATTTCATAGAATCAAAACACCATCTCATGTGGGTGTGTTTGTCTACGAAGTAAGAATGGACGTATTTTTTTCAAAAAAAGTTTACTATAATTATTATCAACGTGTAATAATAGTTTGGACGTCATTCGTAGGTTTTTTTTGTTTTACCTTATTAATACAGCTGCAAGTGAGAGGAATAGAAATGTTTTTGTGTGACGTAAAGTTGCAGCAAGAACAGCAGCAGCATTCAACTGCTTTCACATAATGAACTCGAATGACTAAACAAATGCTTAAAAAGAAGAACCCATTTTGCTTCGTAATTAACTCAAACACTTCTGAGGCATTGTGGGGGGCTGGCAATTCATAGATTCTTACCTCGCCTTCAGCAATTTTGTTTAGTTTCCTTGTGTACATGTTGTTTATTTCTAGGAAAGTTTTAGTCTCTCTAGCTTAATGATTTTGTGATTCAACAGTATTTGCGCGCCCATTATTAGGTTAACATGTCAACAACATATTTTTTTCTTAAAAGAAAACATTTAGTTATTGACACAAACTTAGCTTTAGAATAAAATTGATGGCCACATGGGTTATTTGTAGAATACATTTATTTTCAAAACCTAGGCATAGTTACCTTACTGTAATCTGAATTGTGTGACGGCGAAGTAGGTTGATCAAAAACTTAGCAGTTTAAAACAAGTCACGTAGCGGTGGTCTGGACAACAAGGCGGCAAATGCTGCCTGCACCAGTCTTTCTAGGCATTGGCGCGAGAAACATTTGCTTTCATACAATACTGAGTGGTGCACGTAACATTGCGTAGAGATGTCAACGGTTCGGAACCGGTAGAACCAGTTCGCCAATTACTGGAACTGATAGAACCGGTTCGCCAGTATGGCTCGAACTGATAAGAACTGGTTCCCTATGCCACCTCTAACTAATATGCTGCGCAAATCTGCTAATGCATATTGGGAACCGGTTGTGATCCAGTTTGTCGATCCTGACAAACCGGTTCATACGCATTAGCAGATTTGCTGCACAAATCTGCTAATGCATATTGTGAACCGGCTCGTCACGATCGACGAACTGATCAGAACCGGTTTCCATAAAAATCGCGAACCGCGAACCAATTAAACCGGTTCCGAACCGAGTAGAAACGGGACGGTTCTACCCGTTTTTAGAAAACTAACACCTGCCACTTTTGTGATTTAATCTAGTTGTTAACAACATAATAAAATGTACGTGTCCAAAATTTAAACTATATTAAATTGTTAATTGAAAATCTAAAAAGGTTATTGGATAAACAAGCCGATAGGAGCCTTTCGAAATTATGTATGTGCCGGAATGTTCTCTAAACTGCAGGCCCCCCCCCCCCCCCCAGAAGCCACTTTCTAAAGTGGAAGGCCCTCGGAAGCCTCTCGAACCTGGAGCTTATTAAAACTAAGAAGCCCCCTAAGCATAAAAAAAAACTCGGAGAACCACTCGTAAATTTATCAAAACTTGACAGTTACTTCAGTTTCAAACGTGTTTACATGTTTGTGGCTATAATAAAAAATTTTTTGCTATTTTTTGTGGCTCGCTTTGCTCGCAAGCGGAAAAAAAAATGTTGATTGGAGAGGAGCGAAGGATATTGTAGCCAGTAAGTGCCTGGTTTAAACGTTTAAATGTTTAAACCAAAATGACACAGTTTTTTTTATCAACCTCCTCTGACGTTACAAGCTTCAAGTTACAGTGAGGATATTGTAAGATCAGTCAGTCAATTTGAAGGCACTGGAGATGACATTGGTAAAACACATGCGAAGATAATAAGGATCAATTATGGCGTCAACATATTCCTAAATTCTGATAAACTTTTTCCACCGAAATATGCCTTAAAATAACTGTAAAACAAAACAACTAAAAAATATATTCAATTACTTCATCATTGAAAATCTGAAAACAAAATCTAGACTTTGAAAAGAGCAAAAACACTAATTTAGGTCGAAAACGTTTCATTTCAAAATAATATTTAATAATAATAGTAAAAGGACATTTTATCCATCATTAATATACCATTGACTTTGCATTGAGATTTACATGATCAAAGACTAATTTGGGTCAAAAACATTTCATTTCGAAATGATTTTCACTTTTTTTCTAAATCTGTTTTTTTTTCTAACCTTCGATGTGGCGAAATATGTTTTCGTATAAATTTACGACCAGACAAATTATGTAACTGAGAACTCAATCTGCTTATTCAGGTTATCTAACTTTTACTGAATGGAATTATACATGTATAATGGAAGGTGGAATTTGCAAACAGATGACCATTCTATTTATACAATGAAAGAAAATGCCTTATGTGTACATGTGTGTTTTCAAGACTAGAATAAACATTTATGAGTGGAATCAGAATGTGGCTACAGCTGTGCAAAATGTACGACGACAAAGAGAAAATAATAATTAGAAGAAAAAAAAAACATGAAAGCTCTTCACGGCATTTCTCTCTCTCTCTCTCTTTGTCAGAAAATATAGAAAATGTGGTGATGGTTAGTCGTCCTAATGATTTTAATTAAATTCATGACGTTCACACACACTCTTTCTTTCTCTCAAAATATTTGCCACCCTTTTACAATTTGCATGCAAAAATATATTGTTTATGGTCGTTTGGGCTTCCATGGAATTATTATATTTATTAATCAATACAATATATTAACTATCTTCGGCTTGTGTAAATGGTTCGGAATCAACTGTAATAATTATTATAATGGCATTTCGTTATTCATCGCAATTTGACCGAGATAACCCCTTAATTTCGATATTATTGATGATACTTATTGCAGCTATTTATTGAGAAATTAAAGAAAACATTTAAAAAAAAAACTTAAAAGTTAGGGAGAAACTAGAAAATTAATCTAATTTTATGACATCTTCAACAAATAATTAATAAATTAAAGCAGTTGACCATTTTTAAATTATCATAAAAAGTTTCTTTGATATAAATGTGAATAAAGTTCCTTTTTTTTACTAAAAAAAAGCTCAGGATAAATGGCAAAGGCCAAATTAATAAAGCATTAAGATAAAATTCTGAATGATTTATTAATAAAATGTTGAGTTATTATTCTTGTTGTTGTTTCTTAATAAATCATTAAAAATTTTATCTTAATGCTTTATTAATTTGGCCTTTGCCATTTAGCAAAAAAAAACTTTATTTATTATTATTAATTTGCCGACTATTCTAGTTTTTAACGAATTATCCATTTTTTTTTTTCATTATTGTTTTGTTTTCTGATTATGTAGATGTATTTTTAAAGTGCTTGAAATTCTTACAAAAAAAATTAGTGATGCGATTACAGATGGTTATGAACGTCAACATGACGTCAGGTAGTTTTCTGTAACGTTTTCAGCACTGTAAGACACATAACTAGAGCATCCTACGTTCAAAGGGAAAATGTATTCAGAAATTTCTGAAGTTGGTTCTAAAAGTTTACATTTCACGTTTTATTAGTAGTAACCTTCGAAAAGAGACTCCCCCCTCCCAAAAAAAAAAACATAATTAAATGTATTTCCACGTCATTAATAAATAATTTACGAACAAACTTTGTTATAAGTTTTTCTATATAAATTATAATATTTTTAAATTCAGCTAATTTAATTGTTTTTAACCCTACAGGCATTGCTGGACTTTTTGCTGTTTTCTCCAGTTTAGTATTCAGTAGTTCTGTAATAAATTTTCTCAAGATTGACTTTGCCGAACTCAAGTTAGTAACCGATAATTTTCTATTTTAAATACATATTGTTTAAATTTCTTTGATATTTAATTACTATTTTTTATTTTTTTTTCAATTCAATGTTGTTACAGCGAGGCTTGGCCATTCTTTCTTTTGCTCATCGACTTATCTAAAGCTAGTCTATTAGCACAGTTGGCACTCAGTTCGTCATCTTATGTAAGTTGTCTTCGTAATAATATTTGGATTTTACGAATGGCAAACAACCCTAACGAGCTTTTAAATTATAAGATTCAATAATTACTTTTCCTTTATGTTCGATTTAATAATTCTTACGTAAACAGAAAGAAGTACGTAAAAATATTGCCCATGGAATGGCCGTTCTGGGACCCACTATGACTCTGGACACACTAGTGGAGACACTGGTCATCGGAGTTGGAACCTTATCGGGTAATTATTAACATTCCTCACAACTAACTGTTGCTACGTTCTGTTTTTTTTTTTAACTTAAATCTTTCTTTCATCTTTTCTGTGTACAGGTGTTAGGAGGCTGGAAATGGCTTGTTGTTTTGCATGCACTTCAGTTATAGTCAATTATTTCGTCTTCATGAGTTTCTATCCTGCTTGCCTTTCACTGGTTTTAGAGGTAACAGCTATTTCGCCTAAAGTGTCTTTACGAAATTACGAAAAAATAGTCCGCTTTGGTTAGCTTTTTGCAAATTTCTGTTTGCGCTTCATTCGTTTACTTTGTAATTCACTTTAAATTATTACAAAAAGTGTAGCTATAAATCTAAAGTAACCATTACACACACACAAGTTAATTATTAAAATATATTCATAACAATATTAAAATAATTCAAAACATGTGGTCGAAAATAACCACCTCGAGTTGGGTAACTTTGTATCACCTTCTTAATATCCATATAAAACCAATGGCAAACAAAAATTTCGTAACTTTATTAGGGTAACTCTAGGACATTTTGTTGAGAGCTTTCAACTAATTTTACTCAGTTCAGGGATCATGAATAGGGCTCAGATTTTTATGCAATATCAAGCAACTGTTTCTCAATTTGTGGCCCAAGTGCATAGTGTGAAGCACTCATCATCATCATCATTAGAGTAACTGAAATTATGCTTTTTTATAATTCAAAAGGCTGGTTAATGAGGCTAGGCCAATTAAGATTTCTAGCCTCTAACCAGTGTTTTTGATTAAAAAAACATAATTTTTGGTTGATTTAAACGGGATTGTTACTTCACAATTGGCTCTTGGGCCACAGATTGAGAAACATTTGCTCGATGTAACATAAAAATCCGAACCCGAATCACAGAATTCAAAAATATAATTATTTCATGTAAAAAAAAAAGTAAAGATACAATAATTATTAAATATAGATTAAAAAATAAATATTATGATATTCATTTGGGATATCTATCCTGATATAACATAACCATAAGAAACATGTTAAATTTACGGACTTTGTAGTAAAAGATATTTTTTTCTGTATAACAGTTATTTTGTTGTGATAACTTTTCCGATCACTACTTATTAACGTGTTTTCGTATCACTGTCGCTTTAGTTGTCTCGCGACCAAGAGGAAGGTCGCCCTGTTTGGCAGCTAACATCATTGAAACGTGCCTTACAAGAAGAAGAGCCAAAACCTAATCCAGTTATTCAGAGGGTTAAAGTCATCATGGTCAGTAGTTGTCTTTTCTGTTTGTTATGTAGGCCGCCTACTTTCACTTCATCGAGAGCAACATAATTATATGGAGGTAGCGAAACTACGTGCTCTGCCTATGGAGCATTTTGTGCCTTTGCTGAGTGTGGCCAGTAGATGATGCCCACCTCTCTAATTAAGAGTTAAATAAATTCCTTCTCAGTTGTAATCACCTCAGTGTAACTTGAAGCTTGTGATGTCAGAGAGGTTCATCAAAAACCTTCGATTGTTTCAGTTTGTTTGATAGAAAATCGATAATAACAAACGTACTCAAGACCAACTCTTCTTACGTTACAAGTTTCAAGTTAAAGTGAGGCGACAAACCACTCGATGAAAACAGTAGATGTCCTGGTAAAATAAATTCGGGGTTCTCTCGTTATAATGATAAGTAGAAAGCTATAAGGGAAAGTTAGAGGAATGCATAGAACCTTGGAAGGGAGGCTATACAATTAATCGCTCCCTCACCCATGACATTTTTATCTAATGCGGGAGTTTTGCTACTTCTATTATATTTATCTTGGCCGAGATGTTTTTTAAAAAATTCGTTAATCATGTTCTTAATTCTTTAAGTCGGCTGGCTTAGTGTTGGTTCATGCACACAGCAGATGGACCATCATTTTGCAACGATCAACGATGGTAGATGAAGCCAGTAAAGCCTTCCACAGTCGACCAATTCCAGTCACAATTTCAGAATCACACGATTGGGTTTCAAACGTTAACAGGCATGTTTGTTCTCGACTCTTTGTCTTTTGCATCGATACAACTTCTATAGCGTTACTCATTTCATACTTTTCCGTCACTCTTTTTAAGGTGGTTGAGTGGTAGTCCCGATCAAGTGGTCATGATACTTTTGGCAGTTGCGCTTTCGATCAAATATATCTTCTTCGAGAGTAGAGAAAGTCTTCCAGAATCGTATTTTGTTCCGTTATTAGCAAAAGAAGAAATCGATAAAAAGGAGCATACTAAACATATTCTTACAAAACAAGGTATGTACGAGGAACGTTCTTGTATCGAGAACATAACGAGGACTAAATTTCTTTCTGATTTGTGTTTGCAGATAGTTTTAAATTTCAACACGGGATGCCTATATTTAATCCGACGAGAGACTGTACGGCAAACAATAAGATCTGTTACGACAAATCCATTCAAACGGATGCAAATAAAGTTTCTCCCACTTTTGATGAACAAAAACAACAACAACAAGTTAAAACAAATGTAGTACAATCACAACGGCCGTTGAAGGAGTGCCTTGATATGCTCAAAGTGAATTCAATTAACTTTTCTTTTTGATCGTTTAACCAAAATATATCATGATCTAATAATATTGAATGTATTTTGCATGTTATAGAGCTCCCCTAAGTCATTAACGGATGAGGAAGTGATGACGCTAGTCGATGGGCGACATATCTTGCAATATCGTTTGGAATGGGAAATGCAAGACCCCGAACGTGGTGTGGCAATCAGACGTCAAATGATGGCAAAAAAGACCAGTAGGCTCGAAGCTTTTGAAAAACTGCCTTATTTAAATTATGATTACACAACGGTAAGTTAATTTGTCACGTGATTTATCACTTTCTAAATGCCGATCCACGTCAACCTGACAAAACACAAACAAAACAGAAACTCAGTGTTTCAAGACAAATTGTCAACAATTCTAAAACATTTCTGCGACGTTTGTGTTTTATCTGCAATTTCACATGTCCCGACTCAAGACAGTAAACACCAAAAGGTTTGTATTTTGTTTCGGTACTACGCAACATTCTTTCAACTTTGTCTATGCAGTGTGGACAGTTAGTATTAAAAGAACACCAAAACAGTTGCCAAGAAAAAAAAATAACACCCAATTTGTTTGTGTCGTGTCACAAATTTGTTGGGGTTTTGTCTTGAGTATTGCTGACAGCTGTTTCAGGTTTGTTTTGTTTTCAAAATCTGCTTTTTCTGCCGTTTTTGTTGTGTTTTTGTCTCAGCTTGATGTGAGTCGGCCTCAGCAGAACAATATATAAAATGTGAAGACCGCGCCTGGGAATACTGGATGCTGTTTAAAGCTGTAAATAGACGGTCATTTTGGGCTTGTCACACCTTCCATTTTCATTTGATGTTTTGCACAGGCCACGCCTATATTTTTTTTCTCTCTTTTTTACTAAATGCTCAGCTTCTCATCATAGAAAAAAATTACATTTTGAAATAATGTGTGACAGATCAAAATTAACCGTGTATTTACAGCATTGAATCCCAAAGAATGTGCCATGGCACACTAGTGTGCTGCGAGTTTTGCTAGGTGTGCCATGATTTCTCCAGCTGAAATTTGAAAATTGAAATTTGTATCCCTTAGGTTATGGGTGCTTGTTGTGAAAACGTAGTGGGCTACATTCCAATTCCGCTAGGAATCGCCGGGCCTTTGCTTATGGATGGCAAGGTGTATTACGTACCAATGGCTACAACGGAAGGATGCCTCGTCGCCAGTACTAACAGAGGATGTCGAGCTCTTACGGTCAGTAATTCAAATAACGGATCATTTGCTGTTGATTTATACTTAATTGTTATCACTTTTTAGAGTTCTGGTGGCGTTCATAGTTCCGTTGTCGCTGATGGAATGACCAGAGGCCCGGTGGTCAAATTTCCATCTGCTAAGAGGGCTTCGTATGTATTTTTTTCTTCTTCTTATTGCTCAATTTTCTGCCGCTTAGCCTCTACGCAAAAACCGTGCTGCTTTTTCATCTTCATTTTGTGCCTTTTTGTGCGACCTATACAACAACTCGTTACCTTTAGCATGGAGGCTAGCGGCCGCGAATCTAAAGAACACTCAAAAGTTTGTTTTGTCTGTCGGTTTTCTGAACATTTACACAACCTTTGACCTATCGGGTTTGAATTTTCCATAGTTACTTATCTACTGTATAATTCCTATTCAAGCTAGAATACTAGAAAGGGTAGCATGGGTACCGTCACATAATGGCGCGCCATTCTGAAAAACGGGCATAACTGCTAGTATTGTATAAAAATAATAGTACTCACTAAAATGGTGAATCTGGAGCCTGAGAAAACTTCAATACAATCCAACTATCTTCACATCAAACTTAAAATTTCTCCAAAAACAATTCACAATTTATTATAAACTGAAGCAGTTACTTCTTAAAAAAAAAACGAAGAGAACGACAAGAAGTTCACTACATAAAGTGCACAAAATTAATATCCCCACTCTTCTCCTTGAAAAAGGTCACATTCTCTTTCAAACTTGAAATTTGCATAAAGAGTATTCCAATGCCCAAAGTCCAGAACTTCAAATATAACAAATATTTAGCATAAGATCATAAAATTGTAATATTGTTATGTCACTTGAATGGTTCACTATTCAGAGTGAATCCTAGATGAAACAGAACTTTTTTGTCTCAGCTTTTCAACTTTTCGAATGAATTGAAATTATGCAAGAAACATGCAAATATTTTTCCATGACCACACACCATTTAAAAGTAAACTTTTTCATTTGAAGTTGGTCATAAAAGGGCGTACACACTAGGCCAAAGGATGGTAGCCAACGCATTCGTTGGCCCTGGTTGGTCTAGTGTGTACGTCGTAACGAACGACACAACCAACGCATTCGCTGGACTTGGCCATGGTTCGCTCAACAGGTGTACATCAAAGAGTGTTCGTTGGAAGGCCTTCCGTAGTGTGTACGGGGTTTGGCGTCGGCTTTCAACCCTCTTTCATTCATCATTAACCAACTAGGCACGGAAAATAACCGAATCCATTGGCACCACGCGGTTCGGTGAATGTGGGCGGGCACGTAAAGCATTGGCGACCAACATTCAACCGAATGCGTTGGCTACCGTTCATTAGCCATGGTTGTCCTAGCGTGTATGCACTTTAGCATGAATCCATTCGTTTTCAAACTCCCGTCAAATTTTTATTTTAGAAAATATTGAATATATTACCTTTAGTTCGTTCCTTTCCTTTTCGAATTTACTAAACACTATCGATTTTTCTTAAATTACTAGAAAAAACTTGTAAGATACTAGATGCGTTTCGTTAATAAGCCAGCGCTTTTGAAGCAATTTAAAACGTTTTGGTCTAATTTTTTGCCATTAAAGGCGTTTCATACATTGCAAACTCATCCAAAAATCCAATGAAATTCGATGTTTAAAATCGGTGGCAAAACAAACATTTATACAAATGAAACAATGAATAAAACCGATAAAATCTGGGTTTATTTCTCACAGGGAGGCAAAAGAATGGATGTCAAAAGAAGAAAACTTTCGTAAAATCAAAGAAAGCTTCGATTCGACGAGTCGTTTTGCAAGGCTAGATCGTATCACCACCCGAGTGGCAGCTCGATATTTATTTATACGATTCGTTGCCGAAACCGGTGATGCCATGGGAATGAATATGTTATCAAAGGTACAGATAAACACACCCCCACCCACTAATCTACTGTATTTCACGTGACTTAACTAACGTTTACTATTCGTGTTAGGGCTCGGAAAGTTGCTTGTATTTCTTCCGAAACGTCTTTCCCGATATGGAAATTATTAGTTTAAGTGGCAATGTTTGTACAGACAAAAAACCATCGGCCATAAACTGGTAAGTCTCAAAATAACCGAAAAGACGACTTTAAACGATTCGAATCATTCCAATAATTTTTTCGATTAAAGGATCGAGGGCCGTGGTAAATCCGTCGTGTGTGACGCAATAGTACCAGCAAAAGTAGTCACACAAGTATTGAAGACAACAGTGGCCTCTTTAATCGAGAAAAATATCAGTAAGAACCTCGTAGGTTCAGCCATGGCCGGTAGTATTGGTGGTTTCAATGCGCAGGCCGCAAATATTGTGACTGCCATTTTCATTGCTACGGGACAGGTAATTAATTGACGTCATTAAATTCCACGCACTCTCCTTAACTTTGCGAGTGTGCGATTGGTTAAGATGGCTGGATAGTTGAAGTCTCGCCCTTGCGGTTCTGCATAAATTAGGGTTTTCAAGCAAACTATTTCGGGAGGCACAGTACGAAAAAAAATTCAAAGTATTTTCGAAACTGGAATTGTTGATGACACTGCTAAAAGTTTTTTCATGATGATATTTTTCAAAAGAAACTTTTTATGACCATTTGAAAAAGACGAAAATAGTTTTTCATCAAATATTTTCAATGGAAACCCCCCCCCCAAAACGGGTCATTTTCAAACTGAACTATAAAACGTTTATTTTTAAGATAATGATGCAATGAAAACTTTTAGCATAATATTTACCATTCTAGTTTTTAAAACAATTTGAATTTTTTCATAATGTTGTTTCTAAAAAAAACGTTCGCTTAACGTTTTTGAGTCGAAATTTTCTAAAAACGTCTATGGAGCATAGCATTAACCACTTCAGTGGCGCCGTCCGGTGAGACAAACGCAAAATAAATATTTATAAAGCCACCTTAACGAAGATACGGACGATGTCCTTCTGTGCACAACATGTGCACCTGTTTGGACAATTGGAGTGCGCGTTAGAGAGTTCGATCTATAAATGAACACGATCGTTTTGAAAATTTCAGGATCCTGCTCAGAATGTTACTAGTTCAAATTGCCTTACTTTAATGGAAGCTACTGGTGAAGGAGGGCAAGATTTGTATATAAGTGTGACAATGCCATCAATTGAGATTGGCACGATCGGTGGAGGAACCGTTCTCACGCCTCAAGCATCGTGCCTCAACATCCTAGGGGTTAAAGGAGCTTGTTCTGAAAACCCCGGACAAAATGCAAAAACCTTAGCACGGATTGTATGTGCAACTGTATTAGCGGGAGAGTTATCGCTAATGTCTGCATTAGCATCGGGCGATTTGGTTCGCAGCCATCTCACACACAACAGGTACAGCAACTCAACACTCTCTCCCTCTCTCGATAATCCTTACCGTTACTGATACCGTCGATTCCTTTTGATTCGTTTTCCATTTAGATCTCAGAAAAGTGAAGATGAATGTTCGCCCGTACACAAAATCTGCCATAGAATTTAACGTCAATGTTCCTCCTCCTCCTTGTCAATGCAGCTTCTGAAAACACTGGTTTCAAACATCACTGCTTTCAAGAAGACACATCATTTCTTAAGGAGAGTTCAGCGTGAGGAACAACAGAAAAACCGAACACTCGAGCGCAGCATTGACATCAGACGTGTCTCTTATACTCTTTCGATCGAAGGCTCTATGTGTGGTGTGGTTGTGTGTTGTTGTGTCAGTGTTTCTTGGCCATCTTGTATACCGATCCCAGAGTGCCTTCAGTCGAAAACAAAAAACAACCTTAACAGATAAAAACAGCAAAAAAAAAAAAAAAAGAAAAGAAAGAGAGACGAGATCCTAGAATTTGTATAGAAAAATATTAACTAGTCCAATGCATGGCAAAATTGTTTGATGCACCTTTTCATGTAAATGGGCCCGAATTAAAATGGAACACTTATTTGCCAATTTGAAGAAAAATGAACAACTTAAAGAAGAATGATTTAGATTTTTTTTGTAAAGACATTCAAGAGATTTTAAAAACTTCTACTTGATTGTTGGATTATAAGTAGTAATTTATAACAGATTTTTATGATTTACAGATTTTTTTTTGTTTTTTTTTGATTGATACATTGATGTGCAATTGTTGTTGTTGTTTTTTTCTTAAAAAGTGTTTTATCAAGTCAAGAATGAGGCGTATTTATCAAATTAATACCATATCAAGTATTGAACATAAATTAGAAAATTTTCTTTTGTTTCGAAATAAGTGCAGTCACGAAATTGACAGTACACCAAATAAATATTTTTTTTTTCTCCGTTATTAGGATTTTTTTTAAAAAAAAATGGAATAACATATTTATAAGAGGCAAAAAAACACAACTAAAAAGATTAATTACAACTCACACCTTTTCGAGTCATGAAAAATATTTCTATGCATTTACGTTCGGTCGTAACCTAGGCGCGTCAAAAACATGCACAAAAATATTAAAAGTATGTCTAACCTCCGTATTCAAAAACGTTCCTTAAAATAAAGTTAAGCTAAAAACATTATGCAAGTAGAGCCGTGCAACTAAACATTTTTTTTAGTGAACTAAATAATTATCTAAAATATTTTAGTCAACTATTTAAGTTAACTAATGATTTTAGTCGACTAAAAATTTTCTTAACTAAAATTCTTAGTCAAATAAAACAGTGGTCTCCAAACTTTTTTGGTGGCTTTTTTGGTGGTTTTTTGGTGGCAAACTTAGTAAAGAAAGAAAAAAACTCAGCACGCACCCCCGAATAATTGACAACCGCCATTTTCCTGTTCAGCACACTTCTCTAGGACAGATGAGATTTTGATATAGAGGTCTATGGAAAATCCATTGCATCAGAAAGTTATTTTGCTGTTTCTCGTAAATTACTTGCAAAATTATCAATAGAACTGAATACGAGCCGTAAATACCAATTGATTACGGATCTCGCGCACCATTTTGTGCACCCCACTTTGGAGACCACTAAACTAAAATTAATAGACTAAAAACCTTTTAGTTATGCCTTACATCTGAGTATTATGGAGGGGGGATGTTCTATGATTAGTGAATGAAGAGTTCTTTGCGTTAACTAATTCGACTGATTAGTCATTTTAGTTGCACAGCTCTAAACGTAAGACAAAACTATAGTGAATCTATGGAGAGTTTTTAAGTTTAGCTTTGTTTAAGTTTCACCTTGGCTGAAGTAAGGTTTTAGAATACGGCGTTACGTTAATTTTGTAATTGAAATGCTTTTTCTACTTCATTTCAAGCAAAAGCTGATATTAATAAAAGAAAAAATCTGGGTTTTCTTTTTTGTTTTCTAAATGGATTTTCAAACTTTCAAACTTCAATTAGATTGAAATAAATGATGAAATAGAAACACTACAAAAATAATGGGCATTAAAAAATATTTAACGTTTGAAAACAAAAATGAAAACAAAAAAAAAATATTTTACGAATGTACAGATGAAAAAAATAATAAACATAGTTATTAATTATTATATACAAAATTAAAATAAAAACAAATTGTTTTTCTTCGGTCCAATTCATACTCATAATTCAGAAATGGAAGACCGAATTATATTTTGCAAAAATATCAAGAGAGAAACAAAATCATATTTGATAATATAAAATTGAAAGAAAAAAAGACTAGCTAGTTTTTTTCATAGAATTTTTTATGAAAATGTCGTCTTCCATTTTTAAGCCCTTTTTTATCAAAAAGGACTGTGGCAAAACAAAAATTGGAAAGCGAAATGCTTCGTTTTTATATAAAGAGAACATAAATGACCAGTGATTGAAATAAAACAAAAAAGCTCGATCTTTACGAGACAGAGAGAGAGAGAAAGAGAAAGACAATTAAAATAAAATCGCTTTTCTGTACGATGAGAACTTCTATGTTTACATTACATTTTGTATGTGTGTATAAAAATTGTAAAAAATAAAGTCAACCGAGAAATTGATCTCTTAATATTTAAAAAAAAAAGTATCAAAAAATTTCATATTGACAACAAAAAAAAATATGTTAGAAAAAGCTTATTGTAAATTAAAAATGAAATGAAGATTCGAATTAAAACTAATTAAGATAGCAAATAAGACATTTTTTTCTTCTTCTTCTTCTTTAAATTAAAACCCCCTCTCATTTTTTTTTTTATAAATTAACTCATCATCGTCGTCATTATCATCAGCTGTAGCACCAAATTTGCATCTTATTTGCGACACAAGTGGAGGGTTTTTGAATGTACTTTTTGTTGTTGTTGTTGTGGGTGTACATTTTGTGTGTTTTTCGGTTTACAGCTCAACTTTGTTGTATAAAATGTTACTTCTTGCCATCTTGTTCTGACACATTCAATTATCCCATCCTCTTTAAAAAAATGTGTTACCTCTTTTTTTCTTCTTCTTCCTTTTTTCACTTTTTACTTTATCTGTGTTTACTATAGCACGAGTCGCAACACATATTCCTATAATAGTTATACCTGCATAGCCGAGACTGAACTACTAAGTGGCAATTGTGATATTTATCCACACATACGGAATCTTGAAATGACACACACAAAAAAAAAATAATTCAATTAGCTGATCGTAAAATCATTCCATTGTACAAATGGAATTTGTGAACGTACCTCCTTGACTTTCCTGAGAGCATTTGGCAGTGTTGCAGTTTTGTCGAGACGGTGGATGTTTCGTTTCGTCGCATTCTGTGCTAGGCTTCTGATTCTCGTTCAGACATTTCACCTCTCGTACTTGAACGCCGGAATCGCACGATTGAGAACACTAAAAAGAATATTTCAGGGGGAAAAAATAACATTTATTTTTCCTAAAAAAACAATTTGAACTAAAACTTCACCTGTGTCCAATCCGACATGTACCATTCTGGCTTACATGCCGTTACATCGCAACGTTGTTCACTAGAGGGTTTATCATGAGCTACGCATAATGCGTCAGCCGCCACTTTATATTGACCACGTAGGGGTGAAAGGCAAACTACGTCACGCCTTTGAATGCCTGGACCACAACTAGAAGAACACTAGTTTCGAACAATAAAAACGGGTCAAAATCACTATACGAAGGTACTTGAACGTGGGAATATTTCACAATTTTATTTTTAAAATATGTACACATTTTTAACAAATATGTTACTCTTGAGTAAATGTACTTTTTAATCTTCTTTCAAAATCTCTGCATCTTAAATTAATTGATACTTCTGAGGTAATTTATAGCATTGAAAACTTTGATTTTTGGCTGGTTTTTGAGAAAAAACACAAGGTATAGTTGGCCTGGTTGAGTCCTCCTGAAGCATTATCAGGAAATTTAAATACTTTTTTTTATATTCAGCCATTTTTTTTAAAGCAAAGTTTACATAGAGTTGGTTTTCTGTCCAGTTTTTTAATTTTAAAATGTCTTGTATCCTTATACTTTTTTCAAGATTTTTAAGACTTGCAGCCAGTCGAGCCCTCCTGATGCATTTTCAGGTCATTTGAACACTTCGAATTTCAGCCATTTTTAAAATACTAGACTTTTTTTTTCATTTTTTTAATTTTAAAAACGTGTGTTATCGTTGTACTTTTAGAATTTTGTCGGGGCTTCTGTGGCAATTTAAGAACTCCTTATGCATTTTAGGGATATTTAAAGGAAGACTAGATTTTTTATTCTTAAATATGCTTGAATACAATATTTGTACTTTTTGAAGCTTTTTGGGACTTCTGTAGCCAGTCCAGTCACCGTGAGGTATTTCTAGGGCAGTTAAAAACAAATACACCCCCGGTTTGAGTACATTTGAGACTATTTTGATATGAAATTTAGTCGTTTTCTAATGAAGCTTTAGTAACATCACACTGCATGGCTAGAAATGTCAAATGTTTTATGCCAATAAAACTAGTCCATTAAGAAATGTGTATTAATTATATATTTAAAAAAATCCAGAAAGCAATTCTTCCCTTGCAATACCTGATGCCATGGTCCTGTAAACCATTTGCCCTGTTGACATGATTTTTCACTAGTACATGATCTTGCTTGTTCTGGTATCGCATTTGGATCACATAAATGTTTGGAATTGCCACCCGTTTCGCTACTGCAATAGATTTTTCTAGTATGCGTACCAGTACCACATTCTGCAAGACACTTGAAGCATATTTCCAAAATTACTAACTTAATACATCATAATTTTAATTTTCTACATAAACTAAAATTGTTTCACTACTCACTTGCTGCGACCATTCGGAAAAGAACCACATATTCGAACAAGATCCCATGTCGCATCCTTCTTCTGATACCAATTTCTTACTGGAGTCGCAGAAAGTTGAAGACACTGATTTTCCAGCTGCACTTAAACATCGAACTTCTCTCCGTTTAACACCCTTTCCACAATGGACGGAACACTGCAAACACAACAGAAAATTATTGCAGGCTGTCTTTTAATGACCAGTGGAACCTTGCACCTGTCCCCAGTCTCCAGCTTTCCAACGATAACATGGTCCCGAATTACACTTTCTAACCAAAACTTCGGGCTGTGCTGTGGCGCACATTTTATCCGCCACCGAGATTTGCACTGCAGCCGAAACTGTCTGTTTGCAACTCATTTCACGGCTTTGCATTCCATCTCCACACGTCACAGTGCAGTCACTCCATTCGGTAGTTACCCACCTGCCAGTATATTTATACATTGAGAAAAAAAAATTCACGAGACCATAAATGAGGAGCTTTTTAGTCAGAACGTTACATAGCCAGTTAATCAATTTTTCAGGAAATGCAAATAAACCTTCTACATTTAAAGATAGAAAACCTGAATTTGAAGTGGGTTTTACTGTGGGATATGTTCTACAGTTTCTACTTTGGTAAAAAAATTATTACAGATATTGATATTCAGCTCTGAAAACTGATTACAAAACTGCAAGGGCAAAATATGGACATGTGTCTTTTTGAAAAAAAAAAAGCTCCTCATTAATGTGATTAGATGACTTCATTTACTCTGGTGGACACGGCCTCGCATTGCAAAGTAAACTCTGACTGTCTGGACGATTCAACAAGTTGCAGTTATGGTCATCAACAACTGCTAAACTTTGTTCCTTGACACAAACCACAATATTCTTTTGAATACCTGAAAAAAATCCAGAAAAGTTATTTAAAAAGTTTGCTTTTCGATGTTCCCAAATAACTTCAAAAATTGCTAATACGGTGCAATAACAAGTACCTATTTTAGAAGGTACACTAGAAGATAATCCAGAAACTCAGAAAGTAAAATAAGTCATTAACTAAATTTAATGAATATCACAAAAAATAAACTTCTTGCGATTCAATAATAAATATCAATCAGAAAATCCGCAAAACATTTTTTTTTCTAAATTGCAAATAAAAAAAATTGTCATAAAACACACCAGTAACCATTATTCTTAGACGTAACCAAATTTTTTTGTCAATATTTATCTTTTTTATTTCAAACAAACTTTAAATTTTTTTTATAGTTGTTCCAAAAAAATTACAATATTTTTTGTGTATTTGTGTCAAATTTATAATGAAATCTGATGCATAAATATCACACCCTAATATTACAACAACGACAACCCACTCCAAATCTGGATGAATGTGTCACTCCTCTGCACACAGGTGTCAGACTATAACACCGCAGCAACCTTACAAAGCTTCCACTCCTACCCAAGTACACCGGACCCGTGACACTCCACTGGTACACACGTGTCACACTGTAACAGTACAAGCTCACAATGTTTCCACTCGATCCAAAGAGTGACTCAAGACGCTATCACTCCTTTGCACCTTGTGGCCCTCCTTGACACTCTTATTCAAATCAATTTTAAACTTTCAGCAACAACTCTCATTCCACTCCAATTTCTAACATTCAAGAGGCCTTCATTTACATATAAAAAGTTCTAGGGCATTAATGATTTACTTCTATAATTACACACATCAGTTTGAAATTAATTCTTTGACCAATTCCAATGTTAGAGAGAGAGAGAAAAAGATTGCGAGAGACATAACTTCAGGGCATTAATTGGTAATTAAAGGGGTAGATTGGTGGGGGGTCTCCTTAATTTAAACCTTCATTACAGTTGTTTCGATTCTCGTCTTGTGTTAGCTCCATGACAAGCATCACAATAAATTCAAACGTTTACAACTCTAACCTATAATCTAATGCAATTCGATTCGCTTTTGGTGCCTAGATTCCGGAATCTATAGTAAAGTTTCTCTCTTTCTCGATACACCAACAAAAAAAAAATTGATCAAGTCAGGATCAAGATTGACAAATGGGTGTTGGCTGCTGTTTCTCTCTTCTTTCTATTCCTTTTTTTGACTCTAGGCTCTCTCTTTCTACCTCCTATTTATAAGAATTCAATGTTCGAAAACTGGAAGAAGCATTCCAAATGCAACCTTTAACTGAATAAGTCTAAAGCTACAACCAAACAATTCAGACAAGAAGCACTTTTAGACACTTGTGCATCATCATTTGAAAACTCAATTTACTACACAGTTTTCTGACAACTAATGAGCGTCAGAATAGATGAGAATTTCTAACCGAGTAAAGATAAAAAAAAAAATGATATAACTTCTAAGAGAAAAACCCAAACATTTTCTTTTTCCCAAGTGCAAAATGTCAAACAAGGACACAGCTATTAATTGTCACCCGGTGTGATCCTAACAAAAGCAAAATGAGCAATGAGATTATTTCTCTTCTTTTTTTTTGCTACTGTAAAAATCACGCAGAAGTTTTAAAATTACTTCCAAGTTCCAAAAGCAAACACTGAAAATACCATCATTCTATTGATTAGTTTTTTTTTTTCTTCTTCTTCTTCTTCTTATGAGACATTTGTCGTATCTTCCATTCTTCTCTCTGGCACCAGATTTCAAACAAAATTGCACCGCGTCTTAACATTTTTATGCTCACGTCTGACAATTAATAATCCTTGAAATCATTTCATATTTTTTTTTTAAAAAAGAAAACATGGTGCAAGAAAAAAATAATCGATGAGAATCCTTTTTTTTTTAAAGCAGCTTATGAAAGAATTTTAAGATTTATTTGAACCTATAAACGCAGACGAAGAATATCAAAATACTTTTCATAATAACTTTAAAAACTATTTTTATGGCAGTTTTAAAAATCTGAATATTTAGGATTTTAGGGCTGACTGGCTAATTTAACATGAATCCCTTGTAGATGGAAAACTTTTTCATCATTTTAAAATAGTTCAATAAATAATTTATTCAACTTCATGCTAATTAAGATTATGCAAATTGAGAATTTTATGCATTTCTACTTTTGAGTTAAACGGATTAATATTTTACATATGGCAGTAATAAAATATTATAATGTACTCAAAAGAGGTTGGAACCGTGATTATGCGTTTCGTGCCTTCAGGTGGCTGAATAGATATTTATTTTGTTTTTGTCCCGCCATATGGCACTACTGCATTCTATAATTATATTCTATAGGAGGTCTCTTCTGCCCACCCACGGTTTTTCAGGATAAACACAACGAAAAGTTTTTTTTAAGTGTTTTAGAAACTAGAATAAGTTGGTATTATTGCTAAGTGTATTTTCATGATGGTATTTTTCAAAATAAACCTTTTATTGTCAATGGAGAAATCTAAAAAAACGGGTCATTTTCAAACTGAACTATAAAATGTTTATTTTTTAAGATGTTGCCATGAAAAAACTTCTAGCATAATCTTTTACCATTCTAGTTTTGAAAACAATTTGAATATTTTCATAATGACAAGTTGTTTCTAAAAAAAACCGTTCGCTTAACGTTTTTGAGTGGAAATTTCCTAAAAACGTCTACAGAGCTGCAGTAGCGCCGTTCGGTGGGACAAAAGCAAATTAAATATCTATTCAGCCACCAAAGAATAAAAACATAGACATATGAAGAGAAAATCAGGAATTCAATGGTAGCATTTTTTTTAGAAGGATATCTCTCAAACTAAACTTTTTATGACTTTTATTTAAAAAAGCCAAAAATTGTTAATTGGAAGTAAAATATTTTAAAACAAAAATTGTACTTTTAAAATTGTCATAAAAATCATATTTTGAAAGACATCGTTTTAAAAATGCAACCACCCGATTCCATTTTTCTTAAATTTTAAAATACACTTCGAATTTCTTTTAAAAGATGTTTCTAATTTCTAAAAAATATCACAATAAAATTTATATGCTTCATTTACTCTTCTAGTTTCAAATAAATCTGAATTTTTTTTGTAAAGTAGCTTCAAAAAAAGTGTTCTCGTCGGTTTTCTGAACCACATCTAAAAACGAAACAATTTTCCAAATAAAAATGATTTTAGTTTGAATACCTCCTCCGCAGGAACGACTGCATTCACTGAATCCCGAAACCCTCCACACGAACAACCCAAAGTCTCCATTGGTGCTGAAATTTCCTTCGAAAGGGCTCAACGCATTGTTTGGAACGGTAGCTGGCCACGAACGCTGTAAAGTGTTAACCCCCGCCGTAGTGTCTCCTAGAGCGACCGTATCGTCCTGAACAGCAACCCCATTATTGTTGTTGTGAGTCTTTTTCCTGTGATTCCGTCTCTTGTGATGTCTACGACCGTGTTGTGCTCGTTCTACTGGAATGATTTTCGCTGCCGCACGACCTCTTCCAAATCCCGAAAGATCCCGCGAAGAACCGTTTCCTTCCGAGGATACAGTTAGAGGTGGATGAGGTAATGGCATCCATTCAGATGGAGCATCTCGTAATGGAAGAGTATATTCGTATTTGATGCCAGGATTAGTGTGCTGAGATAGGACCTATAATCATACATCACACACATTACTCCAATTTATTTTCTTTATAAAGAAATAAAAAGACTTTCATGATGAAAGCCAACTTTTTCATAAAGCAAGTTTAATTACTTTAGATGGTTTATGAACAGTTGACTTTCTTCTCTCAGGAGCAAAATTAAGAGAAAATAGAAAGTGTTTTAGAAACTATAAGGGTAGCTCAATAACTTAATTAAGAATGTTTTCATGTTGATATCTTTCAAAATTATTTTATAAACAAAAATGAAAAAAATATCGTCTGTTAAGCATCGTCTCCTTAAAGGTGGGTCATTTTCGAACTCACATAAAAAAACTTATTTTGAAAGATATCAATCAACATGAAAATACTCTTTAAGTGATTGAGCTAACATTCTAGTTTCTAAAACACTTTCTAGTTTCTCTTAATTAAACTCCTGAAAGACAGAATAACAAGAACTCAAAAGGCCGTTTATTAGACTTTAAAAATACCTTAATTTATTTTATTTACTCAATTTTGACAGAGATATTTTTTTTTAAAATAAACATCTTATGACAATATTAAAATGAGTTGTCACAAAATGATCAATATCATACATACATATGATCATTTACAAACTGCCATAAAAAGTTTATTTTAAAAGATATTAGCTATGAAAATAACTACATGATTTTAGCCTGTTAATCATGTTCCTAATAATAAACTTTTCATGTTTCTTCATCATTTTTGTCCTTATGACAAAAAGTGTTAAGCTCACTTTAGACATGTAAACTTCTACTGATGAACCACTTTTAATAACTTGTCTTGAATCATTTTCTAACTTAATTTGCTTCACCTTCCCTGATAATTATAATGATATCAATAATGTTGAAAAACAACTGACTTGCTATATAATCTTCAATATCATAATTAATGAATACATTCACATTAGGGCTACATTTAATTGCTAGTCATTATGATTTCAAATTACTCAACTCATTCAAACAGATACAAACAAGACACATACGCTTAATTAGCTCCATTTTTAATTTATTCATCATGATGAATAAAGTTTAATGAAGTAATCAATACTGTTTTTTAGATTGATTTAGGAATCAATCAGCAAATCTTTTACATTTCCTAAGGAACATTGCGTCTTCCGTTACTACTAAAGCTAAAAGGGGATAACATGGTGATAACATAGATCTATGTGCAGTAATAACCCTTGAATAAGTTTAAATTGAAATTTAAAAAAATGGATTTAAAAAATCCATACAAATTGGAAGATATTTGAAAATAAGTATAAAATTGCACAATTTCACTTATTTCTTTAAATAAAAACACCTTGTTGGCCAAAAACAAATTCTACAAAAGTTTCTCTCAAACCAGATCTTTTTCATTTTGCATTTTCTGTTCTTACTTTAGATATTTAATTAATTGCGATTTTCCTTTATGATATACAGTTTTATTTGCGTAAAATGCACAAGATTCTTGCATATTTGGCATTTTTTTTAAATCTATTTTATGTAAAACGTCCATTTAATAAAAAAAAAATTTACACATTTCTGAATTTTTAATTTGCCTTAAAGTCTGGGCCTTACTAATAACTTTAATAAGTAATTTCAAGACTAATAAAAAAAAGCTTCGAGCTTAGTTGTGTTCCCATAACAAAATAAATGTGCAAAACTTCAAATAAAAGTAGAAAAAAGGAACAATTAATCCAAAAAGTTTTCTTTGATCACAAGAAGCTTTTTCTCGATAATACGTTCCAATAGGAAATTTATGTTTCGTACCCTCTCAATTAAGGCTACGTGTTCCATGCAAACAACATAAAAAACGGGTTTAACACAATCTGAAATTTCTCTACATACCAACCAACCACTAACTATATACCAAGTAAACCTACCATCATATCCACAGAATCATTGGTTGGTCCTTTGGCCGTCAAATATTCCAAACTGAACGGAGAATCGTCATCTCGCTGATATTCAAACACAGTACCCACAGCATCGTAACTTCCAGACCAATTAATAGCCCA
The DNA here is from genome assembly GCA_036925085.1 of Brachycybe producta. Classification (NCBI taxonomy): domain Eukaryota; kingdom Metazoa; phylum Arthropoda; class Diplopoda; order Playtdesmida; family Andrognathidae; genus Brachycybe; species Brachycybe producta. Next base: position 4,727,057 of record JAUPFP010000004.1, read on the forward strand.
ATTCCCATTGAGAATGTAGCTGCCATTCAGGTATCGAAGAGCTTAAAACAAATAACGAACGACAACAACAACAGAATCAGATTATCGTCTTTAGAACACATAAAACAAAGACACAATTGGCACGGGTTTGGAAATTACATGAGGGAAATCTTATTACTCTCGTGTATTTATTCTTAATCGTTCATTGCAAGTGTAAAGTGCCACTTAAAACACATCGAAAAACACCTTTATCAAATCGAAAAATTAAATATAATAAATTATTCGGAAGCTTCCAGATTCATAGTTTGCTTAGTGAAACGGAATCAAAGACCCAGTAATGGAAATAAAATGTGTTTTTTTTTCTCTCCATCTATTTGTGTCCAAATGAATACACCTATATTATATGTGTTTCATTTTTTGTTATTTTGATGTCGTGTCTGTGTGTGGTACGTGTGGAGTTTGGGGTGCGACCGGAAGCATTTGATTTGTACATTTTTTATGTGAAATGTGTGCATGTTTCATTTTTCCAAGTCTGTGTTTCATTTTTCGAAGTTCATGTTTCATTTTTCCATGTGGCTGTTTCCTTTTTCCAAGTCTATGTTTCATTTTTCCAAGTTCATGTTTCATTTTTCCAAGTTCATGTTTCATTTTTCCAAGTTCATGTTTCATTTTTCCAAGTTCATGTTTCATTTTTCCATGTGGCTATTTCATTTTTCGAAGTGTATGTATCATTTTCCTACGTACATGCGTCATTTTTTCATTTGTATAATTTATTTTTTCCAAGTGCATTTTTTCCATTGTTTCATTTTTTCATTTGTACGTTTCAGTTTTTCCGTATGTGCCCCTGTGTTCACTTTCTCAAAGTGTGTGTATGATTTTTTTTTCAAGCATGCTTGATCTCCATTTCTATATGCGTATGATTTTTCCAAGTATGGTGTGTTATTGTGGCAAAAACAAACTAATGTTTAAGAAAAAGATGAACAGCTTTACGAAAATTGGTGGTTCTGCCCTGGAGAAAATTCAATGCTGTCACAAACAACAACAATAAGAAACCTTCCCCCAAACAATACCAATTAAGCCTTTTCATTTGTTTGGAGTTAGATGAGAATTCTAGAAAGATGTTTCTTATTTTTGTTTTTTGATTGCTTATATAGATCTTCTTATATACTTGTATATATCGAATTCGATTGATCACCATGTATGTCCGTCCATTCTATCTTTTTCTTTTCTCCCTTTTTTTGTTTGTTGTTGTTGCAACTCACCGAGGTAATTTCGACTAGGTTTCAACTCGCTTATATTGACGTTACAAGCTCCCTTTGGAATAGTGGCCACAAGATTATATCCATAGGGCAACTGAGGCATTGTATAAAGGCCAGAAACAATGCGACAGGTGCTGTTGTCGCCTCCACAGATGCCACAGTGATCCCATGACTTGTCAGATCCAATTATTCCATCACAGCCAACATGCTAAAATGTCAAAATAAAAACATATTACATTACATTTTTTACACCATTTTACAACATGTTGACACACACACGCAAACCAAAAAAAAAGTCCACTTATATGCGTGACACGCCTTGAGAACAAATTTCTAAAAAAATAACACGGTTATGCATAATACTAAAGAAAACTATTTCATCTAATAAAAATGATATTTAGAAGAAATTCAAAATTTGTTATACACTAGAATGGTACACTTATTATTATGCAATTTATGCTAAAAGTAACTACTTCATGATAGTATCCTTTCAAAATAAGTTTCTAATGTCCTTTAGACAAACGTAGCTCTCCGGCTGGCTATTCACTATAATGGTTTGTTTTATTATGTTAGGAAAAATTGAACTTTGAAAACCTCCATCGTCCTATCACTTTAATTGAAACCAGAAAGTTGCCTTTTCACATCAATATTCAAATTGAAATTGCATTATTTTGAGTTTCTCAAAATATGCAAAATTATTTATCTTTCAAAAATAATTTCTACTTATATATTTCCAAATAAAAATGTGTCCTTTTACTTTTTTGATGTTTTCTACTGTAACTTAAAAACGTAAAAAAACAATTAATTTTACGTTCAATTTTCTTGTGCAAATTTTAACCTTCTATTGTGTGTGTTTCATTAAGAAAATTGGCGTTATAATGAAAAATTCCGGCCCTCAAACTATAAGAGACCCATCGGAGAAAATGTCCGCAAGGCCAATCCGCCCCTGACTGTCATGTCATCATTGTTAAAATGTGTGTTAGGTCACACAACTACTCCAAATAAATTTTGAAAAATAAGGTTTTCAACAATGTTACAAAGTTCTTTATTGCTTTGTTAAGTTACATTTTGATAGATTGATGATGAAATGTACGAGTATTTATTTTTGTTGAGTGAGCAAATTCTTTATTTGAAAAGAATGGCTTGGCTTAGCACAACGATCATTGATCATCATATAAATCAACCATACGTGATATAGAAGAAATATTGTGAATATAAAAAGTTTAGAACACTATCAATTTAGCAACCAATGCACATACAAGCAAGCAAGCACCTTCAGTATTGAAACAAATGATCACGTCCAATATTAACGACATTCAAAAAAAAAATAAAGAGAGTTTACAAACTAAACTTATTATATGCATTATAAACATAATTATGTATTTGTTGTGATATGGAAGACCTTCACATAAAAGCCACCAATGCATTAATGAAACCCTATTTAGTAGACTATTTATAGAAAACAAAACTCAATGCGAAAACAAATTTGAAAATTAAGGTGGCTGAATATATATTTAATTTGTTTTTGTGACCCCGAAGAATGGCGCCACTGCAGTTGCTACCATGTTTTATACGAGGTCTCTTCCCTCCACCCCGCGATTTTGACAAAAAAATTGATATTTTTCAAGGAAACGTTCTTCAGAAACCTCTCAAAAATGGGTTATTTTCAAACTTCTATAAAATGTTTATTTTTAAAGATATTGCTACGAAAAAACTTTTCGCATTTATTTTCTTCTACCATTCTTTTCCATTATTTTCTTCTACCATTCGTTTTTGCGTTGACATTTTCCAAAAACATTCATGGAGCTTACATGTAGCTAACCATTGGTCACTGCAGTGGTGCCTTCCAGGTGAAGGGGAGGGGGACAAAATAAATACCTATTCAGCCACCTGAAATAGAAAATTCTGGATATGTTAGTTATACAAACTGTTTCGAATCAATGCTGAACACTTTTTTTATATAAAAATTTAAATTTCTCTCTAGAGTGAAATGTTATTTTTTGTTAAGTTTGAAAACTTAAAAAAGATTCAATCCATACTTGTTGTCTTCAGACAATCATTATTATTTCATATCTAAAAAGGTTTTTAAACCAACTACCAGTTACATGAGAATTGTCAAAGTGGTTTTCATATGTCTCACCAGTGTATCACTTTTAAGTGTTTTAGTGGTTTGGAAGACTTTTTTTTTTTACTGAACTGTGGTCTTTTCAGGTGATTTCAACCATTCAAACTATAGAGACCTACATTTTGTAAAATAAAATTCGGCACAGCCAAGCCTATAAGGTCCACAAAACCCAAGAGGCCCACAAAACCTGTGGCTTTTTTTCCCATAAAATTGCTCGCTTAGACCCACAGCCCATCTCAGCTCATATGCTGGGCTTTTGAAAAAGCTCACCACCAGCCCTATTTATCTATAGATACTAACAGTATGCATATTAATGAGGCTGGTATACATGAACTTAAATTACAACAACTCATTAAAAGTAACTTTTCTCTTATCTTTTCACAAAATGAACCACATAAACATAATTCACACACAAGATCCTCATCACCATGTGTAAGAATAATAATAATAACAATGCAGAATTTTTTGTGGGTTAGAAAAAAAAATTTGTGTGAAAGCTTCAAATTTATGTATGGCTTATTTTTTTTCTTTTTCATATTTTTCATCTTCTTCATGATGAATAATAATAATAATGAAAGCTCTAAAAAAAAAGAAGCTCGGATACATCTTATTAATGATAAACACTGACATCCACACAACACAAATATGAGACCAGAATTACTGATGTTAATAAATAGACCCATATTATTACTGGCGCCAAATCTTCTTAAAATTTGACAGAGAGTTAAAGGGAGGCGCGCCTCTCCATTTTCCTATTTATTGCAAACTCAAAAATACAATCTTAGTTGTGGTTTGGACAATTCACAAATCATTTTCAATCTCTTCTTAATTCCATCTGTCATAAATCTATTACATAAAACACCACAAACAAAGCTATGAAAAAGTTTAGAAACTTTTATCTTTTCCTTTTAAATTATAGTAGGTATTTTAAGAGTGACCAAATGTAAACATTTATTAATATTCACATCATCACATGAGGTTGTCCACTCATTGGTTATGTATTCTCGATATAGATATGAACATCACACACATCAAGACAAAAAAAAAAATACATGTAAAATGCATAGCACTTTTAACTTGAACCCTCTCTCAACGGGGTTCCACAACATTGAAAAATGTTGTTTTATTCAGTATAAGAAAGAGACGTGTGGAAATTCTGCTCCCTGGCTTCAAGTTGAAGTTCAAGTGCCACGTTTCCTTCTCGAATTTCAGCCTTAATACAACTTAAAAATAGGACCAAGCATTGTTTTAAGAGCTTAATGAAAATCGAATTCATTTTTTTTATACTTAGAAACTAAAAATATTTGATGATTTAGCTAAAAGAATGTTTATAAGATCATTAATGTTACATTAAAAAATAAACTTTGTGCAGCGATTTAACAATTGAAAATCATTTTTCAATAAAAGTTGATGCAAAGAAAAGTCAAATTTCTCATTTTCAACCTGCTACAAGAAGTACGAGTAAGTTGATTATTAAAAGATCATCATGAAAATACATTTTAGCATATTCACTAAATACGTTTTAAGTAGTTCCAAAAAAGTAGTTTTAAAAAATCAAAAGCAGCATTTGGTACACAACGCGCCTCTGTAAAATGGCCGAAATTCAAGAAGTGTTTTAAGGCCCTAAAATGCTTCATGACGGTTTCATTGGTCAAAGAAGTTTCAAAACAAATTTAGCCTTTGGCCACACTTGCACGTTCCGGTCGTTGCAACACAACCGCCGCGACCAGATCGCAAACATGTATAAAGTTTTGTGTCCCGGCCATATGGGCCGCGTGTTTGGCTCCCTAAACACGTTTGAAACCAGACAAAGAGCTTCATTTGTAAGTGGCGCCACAATCATTAAATTAACATAGATAAATTTCTTTATCAATATTTATTTTTGTTTAATGGTATTTGGAGAGGAATGGCGCCTCACACATACCAACAACCTTCAGCAGCTAATCAATGGAAAGTATGGCATATACTGTAGAGGTGGGCGCCACCGCCATTAAGGAATTGACTCTGCGACAATATCTACTTTTTAAAACTACTTTTCATACAACAAAAAAACACGCCGAATGCCGCCGGTTTCATTTGGCCGTTTGCTTCCTCCTCTAATATGGTAATGTTAAAATATGGAGCCTTTGCAGTGCGCAGGCATAGCGAATGATTTGGCATATTTGCTCCAGTCACTTGTGCAGAAAATAACTGTGCAGTATGCGTAATTATCATCTACACACTCCGGTCGACCTGCATAGGCTTGCCCGAATAGGCATACATGCAGTGCGGCAACTAGGAATTTTGTGCCCGGAGACTACATTACTGTGAACGCCCTTTACCTCTCTGCAGGCTACTCACACAAATTTGAGTAGCTTGTATAGTGTGAATGAATGTGAATTTTTAGGCATTTTGCAAGGTGTTAGGCTTAAAATTAAAAACTACTCTATTCTATTTAGTAGGCATTGCTTATAGCACACAGCCTACAACTTTTTGTAAATTTTGCAAATTGCATGACGGATTTACTAGTGCATGTGAGTAATTTGTACAATACATGAAAACTACTAAATTAAATTAATGTGCAATAAGGAAAATAGTGGGGGGGGGGGGGGGGGGGGGAAGTAGAATTTCAAAATTTATAACTTTTTTAATTTTAATTTCTAATCCTTTGGCGCCCCTGTTTGTTTGCGCCCGGAGATTAACTTTCCCCCATCCTCCTCGTTGTTGCGCCACTGCATACATGACAGGTTTACCGGAACCGTTCCGGTACACGTTCCAACGGAACGTGTGTGGCGGCCTTAAGGAACATTTTGTCACTAGCGTTAGACCACTTGGAGATGCTGTGATCATGCGCATTGCCTACTATTGTTTTGCATAGGAAAGTAATTACAGATATAATTCGATTTGAGAAAACAAATGTTGCCTGCCTATCCACTATAATTATTTGTTCTATTATGTTAAGTCAACTGAAGTGTCAAAACCCCTATCGCCATACCACTCTAACTTAACCATTAATTGACATTTCTTATCAATATTTGTATTGAAATGGTGTCATTAAGGTTAAGCTATAGTTAAATCTAACCTACATCTAATTTAAATAATAAATGAAGGAAATTCCAAAATAAAAACTTGCACAAACCAAAGAGAAATCTAACAATGGCTACTAGAATGACACCCACATCCTGAAAGTAAATTCAACTACCATAATTGAAAAGTGAAAACTATTCCACTTCACATTGAACGAACTTTTTGAATGATTATTTGTGTTTTTCCACTCTAAAACACATTTCCACCCTCATTTTCATCAAGTGGAAACAGAGCCTTAGATCCCAACTGAGACCAGAAGTCCCCCAAAAAGCTTTAAAAAAACCCATAAATTCGTCAGAGTTGGAAACTCGAAAAAAATGAGAAAAAAAAGTGTATGAACTAGGCTTAAAAAACTGCCAAAATCCACTGTCTGGTCCAGCATTATTAGCCACTAGAGTGAACATTAGATCATATATAAAATAACAGAAACATTAATATAATGCAGGGGGGGGGGGCACACTGTTAATACTTTTCCATTTTTGAACTTTAGTTTCAGTAGGATTAAGAAGATTTCAGGTACACACCCTGTCAGTTTAACAATAGAGATTATTAGATTAACTTCAAAAGCTTTCTAAAGAAGCTTCTCCAGGTAAGTAATATATACCCAGATTATAGACATAATAAATTAAACCCCTTTCATATCTAGCCAAACAAGAAATTTTATCTTATACAAAAGCAACCAAAGGTAATGGAATTTAAATTATTCTTTTTAATTGTCAAAATCCATTTCGGCGCCCAAAATGACAAACAAACCACAGAATATTTCATAAACAACCTTTTCAAAAAGCTTCATTACTACCCTCTACTACTAGATTGTACAATAGGTGTTTGAAAACTACATTATGTTTGTTTGTATTATCAAACAAAATGGTTAAAATGGTACATTTGTAAAGGCCGGCTTGGGAGACGCTGTGTGTGTATTAAGTGCTCTGTTGCACTATTGTTTGGAGCTGACAGTTCCTACAAAACTCCTACCAAAGTTTTTATGGTCCTCGGAAGTCTGTTGGACCCTCCTCAGTTCATTTCAGTGCTTTTAAGGGCATCTAGAAGACTTTCATTTTTTTTTTTGCCATTTTTTTTTGAAAATTTTCAATTCTCTTGGAATATTTTAATTTTTTGACAATTTTTTTTTTTCTTTTTTTGAATTTATGGGTTTTTATGGTTCTCAGAAGTCTGTTGGGCTATCCTGAGTTCATTTCAATGCTTTTCAGGGCATCTAGCAGACTTTCATTTTTTTTTTTGCCATTTTTTGAAATTTTTCCAAAAATCTTTGAAGAATTTCATTTTTTGACAATTTTTACTTTTTTGAATTTATGGGCTTTTAATACCACTACAACAAATGTAGCACAATGGTTATAACTGCATAACTACAGCAAAAAAAAAAAAGAACTCATACCATTAAATATGCAACACACACACAAAGAGTGAAAAACAGACAAAAGCAAACTGGACATTGATGGTGACCATGTAGCAGTAGTAGTGGTAGTAGTAGTAGTAGTAGTACTAGTACGTGCTTCTAATAAACATCTTTAATTTATTCAATACTTTAAAGACCTTGTAAATTAATTAACTAGAAAGAAAATGACAAGCAACTACTCTGTCTAGATTTTATGGAGAAATTCCTCCTAATTTATTAGTGAGCAATGGATACCACAGGGACCAGTGGCTAAAAGCCAAGTAATTACTAATCAGTGTTTTACATAGAAATTCTCATAGGAAAATTTCTGTGCTGAGAAAAAAAAATGGCATAGAGAATCAAGCATATAAATGACATCCATTTAAAAGTACTAATGGGTGGTGCAATTAACATGTGAAAAGAAGAAATAAATACCAATGAAAACTGTCAATTCCCCCTTTTGTCAAATTCTTTTAATATTTTCAAAGAAATCCGTTTAAAATACAGAAATAATAATAAATTACAAGAAACAAACTAATAAAAATAGTTTCCGAATTTAAAATATTTCATTAAAATGATGGTGTCAAATTTCAGCATGACTTCATTTCCTTCATGGACAGATTAAAAATAAAAAGTAGAGAAGCATTTAATTAATATATTTTAAACTTTCAGAACAAAAAAAGCAAGAACTTTTAAGATGTTTTATGATTTATTGTGAAATTTAGTGTGTTAGCAAACTACAGTAAAATATCAGCTGATTCCCTTTCATGTTGATATCTTTCAAACTAAACTTTTTTATAAGCAAAATTTTTTTTAAAAAAAATCACCTGCTATGAGGTCCTCCCTTTTTCTGCTTAAAGTTGAAACATTTTTTAACCCACATAAAAAGCTTATTTTAAATTATACCAACATGAAAATATCCCTTATACCTTGTCCACACATGAGTTAAATGAATTCAAATTAAAATAAAAATTGACTTTATTAGTAATATTTTAAATTGAAATATTAAATCAAAAATGTGTCAATAGTTTATATATTATATTATATTTAAGTATGTATTTCTGATTATTAACTGAATAAATTGAATTCAATATATATTGTTAGTTTGCCCTTCACAGGGCTCTGTAGAACAGATTTATTATTTAAATGTATGTAAATTATCAGGTGTGTGTACTAGGTATAAGTGATTGAACTTCTCTTTTGATTATAAAATACTTTCAAATCTCTCTCTCAAATTTGTACCTGAAAGACAGAATAAACGAAAAGTTCGAGGATCATTTACACTTTAAAAACAGCTTAAATATAACTGTAAACCTTCTTCTGCTCAACAGGATGGAAAGAAATCATGATTTTTATTTAAAAAATAAAAAAAAAATCCAAAAAAAAAAATCGTTTTTTTTTTATAAATTTAATTCTGATTTAAATCACGACTTAAAAAAGCAGTACTTTACATTACAAATTTACATGCACAACACAAATAATATGAAAGTTTTAAGAAACGTTTATAAATTATAAATTATTAATTTAAAATTTTCTGAAAATGGTTGTCATTTTCAAATTAAGCTTAAGTTTTGACTGCTCAAGAAAGTGATGAATATTATGACGTTCTACGAGCTCGTCGTAGGCTCGTAGCTGATAACATACTAACACATAATAAATATCATTTGACTTAAATCATTAATTTAAATCAATCCACCTTAATGTTAAATGTATTGATTCATAATTCTAACTTTGCTTTAGCATTTCGAAGATTATCAAATACAATTTTAAAAAAAAAATTTTTTCAATTATTTCGAAATATACCAATAGTGTTGCACCCTTTTCACACCCTTTTCCGTATTCTTAATGATGGCATTGATTGCTAAGTCAAAGCTACTGCTTAACTTACGAACTTTTGAAAGGAAGTGTCACATAAAAGTAGATGAGTTTAAGCACTAGCTATGAATTCGTCTCAATTACACTTTGTTAATTTGTCTCAATCATTTGTTTTACTTTTTTAAGAAAAAAAGTTTTTTAATCTCAAAGTTTTAAAATATGACTTAGAGAAATCTTTCAGTGGTGCCATTTTCGAACAACCCTGTATTTTACTTAGTTGATTTAAAAGAAAACCAGACAACTTTTGTCTTTTTTTGGAGGGTAATCTGAAGTACACGTTGGTAAAGTTTCCAGACAAACGTTTACAAGACATCATCAGTCTCGATTTGGAAAACGTTTTTCTGTTTTTCATTAAAAACGTTACCATTGGGAATAATATTGTTGTAAAGAATTTTTTTTTTTTAAAAAAAAGTAGCTTTTACCCAAATAAACAAAAGCATATCAAGCTGGAATAAAAGCTCAAACAATACAATGATTTCTATCTGTGCAATTAATATCAACCAAATAATAACATTATAGTATATTTATTACATCTGAGACCCTGTTATCTGGAAAATAACAATCAAGGATTTATGAATTGGTTTGTTTTGTGTTTGTGTCCACCAAATAAGTGAAATGCATTAACTTGTAGTCCAAATGTTTGAAATTTTAGGATTTCTAGTAAGCTACACTTTACCAAACAAACAGTGAAATCAATCAAATAAAAATAAGTTTTTTCCTGCAGATAACTTTAATGCTTTCCTGTGGCATATTTTTTTAAATGCAAACCTCTCATTAGATTTGGTAGCAGTTTGTATGAAAAGTATAAAAAGTATGTATTGGTTTGAACTTTGAAATGGCATGTTTTTAAGATTAAAATTCAAAGTTTTGTTAGAAACTAGAATAATATTAAGTACTAGTGGGGTAACCCGTCATAAATGACGGGAGCAAAATTCACAGGCAAGTGTGCCCAGCATTAGAATTTCTTTTCCTCCGCCCCATTATGACGTCAGACCAAGTAACAAACCAATTAGAAATTGATGACGTTCATAAAAGGGCTGAGCAAAAAAAATTCTAATGCTGGGCACAATTGCCTGTGATAACCCACTCCAATTTAATATCATGGGGTTCTTGGATTGGGAGAGTCCAACATATAGTTGACCTTGAGAAAAAAAGCGGTTCATTTATTCATTTAAATTTATATAAATTCCGACGTGCTTCAAGGTTTTTGTCCTTGTTTGTACAGCGTTAGATCACACACACAGACGGGGCTTAATATATGTATATATAATATTTTCTTAATTATATGTCTGAAAAAAAATATATTTAAAAACAACATAAACATTAGTTTGTGAAAAAAAAACCACAAAATTTATTTGAAACTGCCAAAAATAGCTAATTTTCAGATGGTTTTAAGATATCAACGTCCCTCAAACTGGTGGTTATTCCACCTTTCAGGAGCTAAGAGTAACTTGAAAGTGTTTTGGAAAGTAGAAGGGTAGCATGCTCAATGACTTCATATAATTTCATGTTTAATATCTGTCGAAATAAGCTTTTTATGTTAGATTGATTTGTCTTTAAGAAGTTTATTTTAAAAGATACCAATCAACATGGACATACTACTAGTTTCTAAACACTTTTCAAATTCCAGAAATGGAGAATAACCAATGCAGACTTCGAAAATCAGCTGTTCAGAAAACGTCATAAAATATATTATTGTGAAGAAAAAAAATATCTTAAGCACATTCAACCTACTAATCTGAGTTTCAAACATATTTTAAAATTTTATTTGTCTGAAAGTTACTTTAAAAAAAATAATAGGAAGTGTCCATGCACACGTCTTACACAACTAGAAATTGACTTTAAGCCATCTTTAACTTGAGTTTAATAGTTTCCTATCCGTAAATATTAAACGTTCAAGTGTGATAAATGGAGTATGTGACTATCATTGATTGCTACTTGAAGGTTACTACAATTTTTCTTTTGTTATTTTGAAAAATGGTTGTTTAAAATGCATACACATTCCATATGTAAAGCTTTTTGAAAAGTACCAAAAAAAGTGACTTTTTTTTCTTCTTTTGATAATATAAAATGGTTCTTATAAAAGTGGAAGAAAAATGTTGGGTTTGTATCCTGGTCGAGATCTAGGCCATATAAAAGTATTAGGTGTGTGCCTGTAGGACTTTAAAAAAAATGTCATCCTCTCAGACTCTTATGTCATTTTTGTGTAACATCCACATAAAAATATCGATTACAGTAGACAGAAACATGTGTAAAAAGCTTAAATGACAAAGTTATGGTGGTGGTGGTGGCCACCAACACACACTCACACATACACAAGTATGCAGTCTTAAAAACGTTGGTTGAATATTACAAAAATGTGGAAAAAAAAAAGAGTAGATAATAAGAAAGGAAAAATAGTTCGTGGAATAAACAGCTTTTATTACATATCATAACCCCGGTGCTACTTTTCTACGCAAAATAAAATGCAAAAAAAAACATAAGATATACAAGGAGAGGTTAGAATATTCCCTCAAGCGTTTCATATGAAAGCCTTCAAACAACATATACAGAGTTGGCCATAACTCACCGTACCCCATACTTACCTAGGGATCTAATAGGTCTGTGTGAGCTCCATTCGTTGTCTCTGCAGAGTTGGATATGTCTCAATGTCCTTTGCGACATTTTACGTAACATCGTTGGTGTTATGTCTGCCCAGTGTGCGGTCTTTCGTGGACCCAAACACTCGATACTAAGCGCTCTTCAATCGAAAAATTACTCTTATCTGTCCAAGATTCCGCTATTGAGATGTTTATTTCTTTTTGATCATTGTCACTGCTACCAACTGTTTGCAAAACACTATTTGTCACCAGGTGGTATTCCAAGTCATTATAAGTAATTATAAGTTACATAAATGATAATATCTATGCTAATATCTAGGGGTATGGTGATTTATGGCCCACCTTGTATATTTTTACAGGTTGACTAAAAAGTACCTCGCATATGTCTCTTACCATATCACATTCTAGCTACATATTGGAAATTAGGAACTGTCAAGAATAAAGAAAAATCACTCCCTAATTAGTGGAACCCTAGGTGCCCACTGCGTGGGTTAGGAAGCGGAGGAGGGGGGGGGGGGGGTGGGGCTCAAGTACCCTTTGAACACCCCTTGAGATTGTTCAATTTTAACATTTTGTCTTAATTTTTATGTAAGGGGAGAATCAAACTTTGTAAGCAATTTAACAGAAGCGCCATATATATCTTTCAATGCAAAAGACCATAGAAATATTCGAATTTGTATTTCTACGAGTGGGTTTCTAACCGTTTCTTTATGTTTCTTTTCTAGGGAGGTGAAATGTGTCAAACCTCATGCAAGAAATGTGATTTCCACTGTTCTGCCACAGTCTGAGCGCGATGTCAGGGGGTTCTTTTCACCCAAACCCTGCAGTACCGCAGATTTCACGTTCAGATTTGAATGATTTCAATTCATTTTCTTTCAATAAATTGTTGAATCAACTCAGCAATGACTGAGAAATTGTGAAAGACAAATACAACAACCATGCTTCAAATGGTGGTCGAACCTGGGGCCCCCCGGGCGGTGGCTATCTCTACTTAGCCACCGAGGCGTGCGGCGTCGCGTGCGGCGTCCGTTGTCGTCTCATGAGCACTCCTTAATTTTTTTTAAAAAAAATCGGCGCCAATAAGTGGAACCACATTGGCTCTAAGACTTGCTGAAAAACTAGTTGTAAAATGAGTTTGGCGCACTCTGCATATATTTTATATCAAATGGAATTTTAAAATGTTTTATCAATTAATATTGGAAAATACACCAATAGTGTTGCCCCCCCCCCCCTCCTTCTCAAAAAAGACCACTGGTACTGAGAGTAGTTGTATTCTTAATGATTGCTAAGTCAATGGTGGAAAGTGAAATGTGTTTAGCACTAGCTTTAACTTAAAAATCATTAAGAATACGACCCTGAGGTGCTAAGCATTTACTATGTGCTAAAATTGATTAAGTAATGAAGCTTCTTCAACCAATCATATCACATAAAATTAACAGCCACAAGGCAAAGAAACTCGAGATACAAGAATTTTTTTAAGTAAATGAATGACAATTACGACATAATATTTTTATGATATATTTGATGATAAAATTTTATGGTGGCTATAAAAAAAAGTTTAATCTTCAATTTTATCACCTTCACATTGAAAATATTAAAATCGTCAATTTTATATAAGAAATGTTTATTTTCAAAAATGTTATATAAAATACATTTCCTTATTTCTTTCCCATCGACTGTTATTTTTTTTAAAAAATGCTTTTAAAAAATCTCCATATCTAAATTTCATCTTGGTTGTCAAAAATTAAAATATTTATTAAAAACATTAAATCATTTTAGTCCAATATATACTGTAGTCTTATTATATTTGCAGTTTACAAATCCACTTATTCACTTTTCTATTTAAAAAAAAAACATAGCACAGGTTATATTTCATCTAGAAAAATGTCATAACTTACATCAAAATTAACTTAATTGATAACTATAAATCATGTTAATTAATTTATACGTGATATTATAACAAAATTGAGCCAAAACAAAATGAGCATTAAGACCAAAATGTGATGACGACGACGACGACGACCACGACCACTCCCTTTTATTCCATAATCCACCCAAACTACATAACATGGCATGAAATATGGAAATCTATTTTAGTCTTGTTAGAAAATGTAATCTATCTCAAGTTGTAAGCATGTATATAATAGATTCATAATATAAAAAAATAAAATAAAAACTTTATTTCGCCATGTATAAAGAGATTTGCTCCATATAAAAATGCACGTTTCAGAACATTGAGTAAGAAGAAGAAAAAGTAGAATAAACGTATAATTTGGAATATAAGAATAGAAAGTATAACGTATTAAGTCAACTCTTTACGATGGCATAAAAAGGTTTAATGGTTGGCACTAAGCCCAAATAGATGTTTATTATAAGATATATATATATATATATATATATATATATATATATATATGTATATATATATATATATATATTCAGCCACTTATGCATAAATCGCGTTATATATTGTATATATATATATATATATGTAGAAAAGTAGAAGGGCCCCTAAGAACCTTAACACACAAACTGTGGGCCCCCCTCTTTTATGTCAATAAAGAACTGTCAACATCTCTGTTTCTGAAGAAAGAAAGGAAAGGAGAAAAAAAATGTCATTCTAGGTTGTATAACTAGAGCTTTTTGGAGGCGTATAGAGGATCTACCAACACATACATATATATATTTTGGACCATGTTTTGAATCTAGAACATATGCATTTTATTTCTTATAATAGGATTGAGAGTTGAAAATCCAAAGGAAAAAGTAATGCACAATTTCATAAGCTCCTTTTACCCATTTTTATATATTTATTATCACACCCGGCCACACATTGAGAAAGAGAACTGAGAATAACAAAAAAAAAAAATATAATGTTTGAAAAGTTGCTCACACCAAGAGGTCTCTCTAGCTTTTATAAGTTTTTATATAAATCCTTCAATAGTTTCTATTTCCTTAGTTTGGTACATACTGACATAAACATGTACTTGTACACATTTCAATTGGACAACACACCCCTTTCAAATTGCAAGTTTTTGCTAGCTACTTATAACAACAACAACAACAACAATAGCTATAAAAATAAATTTCAGTTTTTCTTTTCTAAATGAGTGAGCAAATTTTCGAACATCTGAATAAACAAATAAACATATTTTTACATGCCGATGATGTTAAACAGAAAAATATGTATTTAATGGATCAAGGTTTTCTGACAAACATAACAACACCACACTTAAAAACATTCATAGAATCTAGATGATGTCAACATTCAATAAATTGGTGTTCTTGAAAAAGCTATTGACTAACAAAAAAAAAATTAGAAAAAAAATATTGATTATCGATCCAACATTCTGTTTATAACCATGAAGTGCAGTAATCTATATCTATTAAAGTATAAAGTCTCAGTTCCAATTCGTTATTATTAGTCACTGCAAAATAGTTACATATGATGTGTTTTATTAAAGTCATCATATGTAATCATAAAGTAATCAGTAAACAGTTACCTTTAGGTAACTAACCTTAGGTAAGAATAAGTACAAACCTCAAAGTAATTATAACTTGACCAGTAACACAAAACAATGTTTAATAATGTTCGAGAATATTAGGATTTAGGTTTATATTATTATCATAGCTTGTGTCCATTCTATGACAATGATGTAACTGGTTAGTTGCCTAATTTTTTTTAATTAGACCTGTTATTGCTCTGACAAGCCAATGAGAAGTCAGCTAACAGGAAAGATAAAGGAATCGAAGTCAGTAACTGCTGATGATTGGCTAGTCTTTTTTAAAGGCCTTGTCACACGAGAAATATTTTGGGCAACATTTCTTTCAATTTTCCAAGCAACCAACCAGCCTTACAACTGCTAGATTTCAAGTTATCACACTTGGCAACATGGTTGATCCACTAGTTGACAAGCTGATTGAAAGCACAGAAGCAACAAACAATGGCTTTTCTTATAAAACGCGATCAATAAAGACTCCAATTCTCTGTTTTCCATATAGAGGATGCCATGTTAGAATGGTTGGAATGTGTAAGACAATTGGGTTGATCACATGACAAGTTGACAACAGTGTGTTGTGACTGGTTGTTAAACTGAGTTGAAATGTGGCCAAGAAAGTTGACCCTTTTGAATCTCAGACCTTTCAACTAGTTGAAAATGTGGTTGCATGTCAACATTAGGTTGAAAGACTAATTAATGACTCCAAAAATTGAAAGAAATGTTGCTCAAAATGTTTCTCGTGTGATAAGGTCTTAAAAGGATAGCAGATGACTAGTTAGCCATTTAACGTAAAAGTCTGTTGTTAAATTGGCTGCTAGTCTCTATCACTCACTAGTCATTCAATGACTATTTTGCAGGTGACTAAAAACCAGGTGGAAAGAAGACATTCAAGTTTTAAAAAAATGAACAAAAAATTAATCTTAATGAAATCGTACAATTCATACAAGCTTCTCTACTTAGTACATTTCAGGTTTTAATCTGGGATTTGGGGATTTCATTTTGAGTATGAAAAAAAAAAAAACGATTTTTACTACAGAAGTGTGTAATTACCATTTGATGAAATCTTAATAATTTACGGTGCTCAGTACTGTGTTAGTAGTTAGTTGTTACTTATGCAATTATTTTACACATACTAGAGAAAAGATCCAATCAGTAATTTTTTTGAAAAAAAAATTAATCTTTTGGTTGAAATGATTATAATCAAAGCTTTTTGAAATGTAACCAAGTCTGTGTCATGACTGTATACTGTATAGTTGGGCACTGACTGCAGGAAATGCACAAATACATCAATTGTGATGTTAAATTCAAACCAAAATCAACAATTCGAATTTTTTTGTATTCTTGTTTCTAAAAAAACGTTCGCTAGGCGTTTTCGCATCCAAATTTTCTAAAAAAAAACGTTTATGGAGTTTATCCCTGAGGTTCAAAACAAAAACATCTATTCAGCGACCTTAAGCATTACCCTATCTTTCTTTGAATACGAACTCTGTACTTTTTAAACAAATCTACAAACCTCTCAAAACTTCTCAAATTAGTCAGAAAAAGTTCAGAAAAAAAAAGTTTTTAAAATTTGCCTAACTTAAAAAAAATGGAGCCAACATTTTTTTTGTACATTTATTTAAATATATATATGTGATTCCATATGAAATGATATGAATCAAGAAATGAAATCCCTTCTCTATGGTACGAGAAAAGAATATCGAATGATGTCAACTGTTAGCCAACGACTACTACTAGTAAAACTAAAAGAGAGAGAGAGAAAAAAGAAGTTGATGTGAGTGTGTGTGTCCATAATGAAAAAATACCTTTCCATCATGTTGGCTTATGTCACGAAGTCAGAATACCAAATATAGGCTTAACACACAAAAAAATTGCATACCATTCAATATATAAATAAGAAAAGCACGTACACTGGTACTGGTACTGTACATCCCCCCACCCCACTTATAAACGATGAAAAACTTTGCCAAAGTACTTTTCTTTCTTTCTATTTTCTCTAATATACAGAGAATAGATAGGTGTATTCACCATCAAATAGATGGCAGCTATCCAAATGTGTGCATAATATATAACCATACAAAACTGCCAACAAATGTTATGCTTTATGAAACAAATATCAACAGAAAATTTCACTTGACATTTTTTCTTTTAGTTTTTTTTAACCATATTACTACTTACTATACATGTAGAAATATGGAGAAAAAGAGAGAGAAAAAAAATGCAATATCTTTATTGCTGAAGTCGTTGCCAACTAAAAAAGACCAGTCAATGTAAATAAACTGTATAATATTCAAGTGTTAACATAAACCACACAAAAAACAAATAACAAACAAAAAAGTCGCAATGACACAAATACTAGTCCAATGCCCTCAAATATACATTTTACATCAAAGACTTTTTGATAGATTTTATTTGATAAAAAAATAACTGCATTTTAACCAAGATTATGGTTAAGATAAGCTTACGAACAACTGGTTTTATAACTCATTATTCTGCATTTCAGTAGTAAAATTAGAAAAGAAAGTAGAAAGTATTCACAAGAAACTAGAAGAGTAACTCAATCAGTTAAGGGTATTTTTATGTTGATATCTTTCAAAATAAACTTTTATACAAAAAAATGTAAAAAAAAATATTGTCTGCTAAGCATCGCCTGTTTAAAGTTAGAGGGGTTATTTTCAAACTCACACAAAAAGCTCATTTTGAAAAATATCAACATCAAAATACCCTTAAGTAATTGAGCTACCCTTCTATTTTCTAAAACAATTTCTAATTTCTCTTAACTTTGCTTCTGAAAAACAGAATAGTCGAGAGTTCGAGAGGCGTTTACACTTTAAAACCACCTTAACCACAAATGCAAGTACTTCAGTGTTTCCAATTGTAAAACACACAGTTAAATAATTTTGCGTCACTTCCTGTTAGGTTTCATTTTCTGTTGGATGATGCTATACATCCTGTTATGTTTTCACTCCCTCAATGAATAAAACTGAGTGCCCTGGCTAGATGCCATTATGGTTAATTAGTATACAAAATTTGTGTTTAAAACACCAAGTGACATTTGAATCATGTGATCAATCATCTTGAATAAATGCAGTTGAGTTAACTCCATTGTTGATAATTGTAACACCCTGTAACTTGTGATCCCGCCAAAACCATAGCCCAGGGGGTAAACAACTCTAAATCGTCCCTCCCTCCCCTCTGACTCACTTATCTGACTCATGCTTGAGTGGCGGATTAATACACATAGGACCATGGTCACTTGGACCTGGTTACACCTCGCAGGTGTACACAGGTCCAAGATATAAAAGGGCCATGTTCCTCTTTGTAGTTAGTTCTTGTCCTTGCCTTTGTATTACGTTGATCTTATCCGTACCACAATATGGGCATGAGGACACACCGTTAGTATTTGTACTTCATCTCTGTATTCTGTGTTTCTATACAAGAGATGAATAAAAGCGTTATAACAAGAAACAGCGTGGTCTTTATGTTTAATTAACCAACTTCTCTTCAGAGGCCGGAGACTACATAAGGCAGGAGGTATACGATTCCTAAGCAGCTACAACATCATCTCCTGTCGGTGTACCGAAAGGGGAAGATGTATATCAGCATTGACCGGAAGAGAGAGGGATGGCCGCCACTCTGCTGCATAGATTTCACCCCCATGCAGAAGGGTGACCACAATCCGTCTCCATCCAACTCTCTCTGCATCTCGGATCTTCTCCTCGCGGGCACCGCGCGATGCAGAGAAGAAACGAGGCACAGAAAATGTCATCTACAGGTTGGTAAAACAAAATGGTCGATGTCAAAAGCTCACATAATTTTAATTGTGGTTAATTCAGCCACATTTGTTTCCATTCAAAAATTAACCGTGGTTACTATTTTAACTACAGTTAACGTTGTATAACGGTAGCCACAACAGTAATTTCAGTTGTTTTTGAACATAAATATTTTAAAGAAAAAATTTCAAATTTTGTTTATGTCAAACTTTATCATAGTTATATGGTAGTTTCAAAATAATTTTTGCGTTTATTGTTTTGTTTTGTAAAAAAAAATATTTTTTAACTCGTTATAAAAAGTTTTATGTTTAATTAAAAATGCCATCAACAAAACATTATGTGGCACAGTGTATTTTAAACTTTGTCTAAATTGTTAGCAAACAGACACCAAAAGAGTTTGCTGTATACTTTTACAGTTATATGTCTGCCTTCACAGTTACACAATGTTCTGGATGGAAAACTCAAGAATGTCAACTTTTCACAGTAACATCATCACTATTATGTACTGACAGACAGGACAAAATGTTTTAAGAAGAAAAAAGCCAAATAAAATATATCCATTCCAGTATTCTGAAGTATGTAGACTGACATAAAAAAGTGCAGTAGTAATAGTAGTGCACTAACCTAAGAATCGCAGAGACACCCCCACACATGCAAATAAATTACTTGCGAAGAGAGAGAAGAAGAAAAAAACCGAGCAACAATTTTTATAGTAGATTAGTCATTGACAGAAAGAAGTGAAGTTATAATAATATTTAGTGCCTGAAGAACAGTTGTTCCATAGTTTACCAATCTATATTTACTAGAAAAGTGTATATAGACATCGAGATAAAAACGAATTTAGAGCAAAAAAAAAAAAGTTTATATGACACATGACATGAATCACAAATAAGATTTCCATTTTAGATAAATATTTAGGAAGAAGAAAAAAAAATCTTCCTTTATGTAGTAGTAGTGTCTTGCATTCGATAGCTCTATAAGTCTGTCCAAACATACATCATCTTTATGGACACAAAAACCATCTGAAAATCTCAATGCAACTATATTCTAGACTCATTCATTGTATGCACTATAGTAATATTGCATTATATTCTTTGTGCATGTGTTGATCATATATATTTATTTTTATGTTATGACAACCAACAAAGAATAATAATAATAATCACCTACACATACTAGGTATAATCCCGATATTAGATAAGTTGCACGTGTGCGTGTATGTCTCCATTGTGTTTTTGGTATTTAGATGTTTATTTTTGTTGTCAGTCATTTCTTGGTGGAGAACTATCTGCCTGCTGTGATTGTTGCTGTGTCTGGTTGACAAATGATTTCTGTCTGTGTGAATGGCTGTTGTTGACGTCCTGAATTGTATGTCTGTGTGTACAAAACATTGTATGTGCTTAATTAATATGATTGTGACGAGTGTATGTGTTTTGTTTGTTTTGTAGAAGTGTGCTTGTGTCTCTGTTGCGGGACGCTCTTTGTTTTGTAAAAAGTTTGTGCAAATAACTTCTATGACACCTCTTGCCAAAAAGGCTTTCGGCCACTAATGTCCAACAGTGTATGCCACAAATCCAATAAAACGTTCATGTAACACTGATATATAGGTCATTAATCAACTGTGCAACATAGGTACACTACTAATGTCCATGCAATCATTACTGACAACCTGTGTAGTGGTATAAAGAGAAGATTGCATTATTTGTAAAGATACACATGTCCATCATGTGGTCAAAACTTAAAGCTAGGTACAAACAGGACGATAATTGCCGGACACATGTATCCAGAGACTTGACAACATCTTCGCCGTCCACAGCCCACAGGGACTTGTATCAGAATAAATGCGGCCAGTGCTGTTGCACGTACAAACCTGTTGTTCACTTACATAAAATAATAAATCACAAAGAAAATGAATTTCACTATTTTTATTAACCCATCACAATAAAATCCTTTGTCGTTTGTTTGCTTCTAGGTACAGACGGAGCATTGTTTTCCGTTTGAAGTGGGAAACAAGAAACACCCTTTGATGTCAAGCCACAGGATACTCGGGGATGTTGCTTTGTATCCGCAAAAACGTCTCCAGCCGTCGGGAAACATCGTTCTCGACAATGTTCCTGACTATTATCGTCCGGTCTGTACTAAGCTTAAGAGGAGTAATGAATTGGCATGCCAGACAACACAAGTTTTTTCTGTAAATTTCAGAAAAGTCACATGCAAGTTGTGATAAAAAGAGGCAAAAGGTTCGGCTCATCGAAATGCACCTGACTAGTACACCACAGTACTGTTTTCATTAACACAGTTCCAGCAACATAAGTGACCTGATGCTGTCAAAAAGGACTGCACTGTGCCGAGTGTGCTCCACAACATAAAAATTGTGGAGAAGCATGTCTGTGCTTTTCCAAAACTTGCGTGCTACCAAAATGTGTGCTTTGTAGACGATTTAAAAGTTCGTGTGGGGTTACAAGTTAAGTAAGTGCAACGAGTGTGTCTGTATGATATGCATGAAATTCTGGCTCACATACTGTATTGCAAGTGCAAGGGGCTATTGTTGGCTGGTAGCCATTTCGATAGCACCACAATACCGACTCCCAGCCCATTTGGGATTGAATCCTTGTGCTTTTCCAAGCTTTTTGAGACTTCTGGGGCCATGTGAGTGCTTCTGACGCATTTTTAGAGCTTTTAGAGCATTTAAATATTTTTCTACTTTTGGCCGTTTTTTGAAAAAAGTAAAAGACTATAATCTTGGCTTTTGAACCAAGATATCATGATTGATTACGGATGCCATTGTCATTTGAAACCAGAAAAATTGTAATTAAGACACTGTTTTGCCTTTGGTAACGAAAGAAATAATCTGTAATTGTAATCAAATGTTTTTCTTGTTATTATGTACAATACCAATAAAGGTTCCTATTAGTATTAAACAGTTTAGCAACACAAATAGCAAAACTCATGGCAACCTAGCGTGCCGCCTTTGGAAACCACTGTGCTAGGGTAGGGTAATGCATCGATACTGAGATGCATACCTTCGAGAGGGAGGCAACCTAAAGTCAATAGGCTTTCGGGTTGTTTTATTTCAACACAAGACACAAAATTCTACATGAGACACACAGCAACGCAAGAAGACAAATCAGTGTGGCAGCATGTGTTGTTTCTTTGGCGGCATACATACCTTTGTTGTCTGTGCGTGTGGTTTTTTTTTAAAAAAAAACCTCATTCTCTAATCCGTAAAATAAATGAGTAATTACCATGTCCAAAAATATTCACTTGAAATCTCTAAACACAAAACTGTTAAAGTAAGATAAAAAAAAACATTGTAAACACAACGAACCATAACACCATAAACGGTGTAAATAAACATCCATTCATTACATACTTTAACATTACAAGCGAACGGATATATCTACCTAGCTAGCTGTCATCGTGTATCAAGGCTATTTAAAAGCGAGTTTAATTAGGAAAAACATTCTATTCATTAGGAAGGTTTGAACATGAACAAAAGGCATTACGTTACATTACGCTCAGGCGTCCTTCACGAAACTAATTAAAATACTCAAAACAATGAAAAATATGAACGAAAAAAACAAATCTTTTCTTTTAAACATCCACACATGCATTTTTATGACTCAAACTAACCTCTGTATTCAAGAGTAATTAATATTCGATAATATTGTTTAAAATAAACTAAGCTTTAATAAAAAATGACACAAAGATGATGGTTTTATGAACAGCTGATTTTCGAACTCTTGATCATGCAAGAGCAAAATTAAAGAGAAACTAGAATGGTAGCTCAATCACTAAAGGGCATTTTACTATTTTTTTTTAAAAAAAAACATAACTAAACTTTTTATTGAGTAAAATTAAAAAAAATATCGTTTGCTTAAAGTTCTGCCAATTTCAAACTCACATAAAAGCTTATTCTGAAAGATAATTATAATCAACATGAATATACCCTTATACCTAGTACACACCTGATAATTTAAATGCATTTAAATATCAAACGTGTTCTACAGAGCCCTGTGAGGGACAAACAAACAAATATATCAAATTCAATTTATTCAGTTAATAATCTGAAAATATTGAGTTAATACTTAAATATATAAACTATTGACAAAATATTGATTTTGTATTTCAATTTAAAATATTAATTTAATAAAGTCAATGTTTATTTGGTTCATGTCCTTAACTGGATTCCGTATAATTCACCTAAACACATTTCATTTGAATTCAATTAACTCATGTGTGTACAAGGTATAACGTGATTGAGTTACCCTTCTAGTTTTCTAAAATTCATTTAAGTTTCTGTTCATTTTACACCTGAAAGATAAGAAGAATGATCAAGAGATCGAGAGAGGCAGTGACACTTTGAAACCACCTTAAGCAAGTCATGTAAGAATATGGTGGTTAATCTGTAACATGTGTGCTATCTTAGTAAAAAAAAAATTAGTCAAAGCTAGTGCTAAAACTCAATCAACTTTTACATAAAACATAATATCAAAATCAACGAGTTTAGCACTAGCTTAAATTAAGCAATCATTGGGAATAAGTCCCTTAAGGAATGCAAGTCAAAGGTGCTTTCTGCATAATTCTTCTAAAGATAGTTGAGAACGTAGTAGTAAATACAAGTGCATTACTGTATATTCTGCAGAAATTGATATTCATTTGGATTATGAAACCACATAACTTGCTATGCACCGTGGTGAGCAGGAAATATCTGCATAAAAAAGTATAATAAATTTGCTATTTCTGCAAAAAGCCTATGCATAATATGAAACGAAATAAAATCTGAAACAATTCTTGCATAAAATTTCCAGGAGGGTCGACTATCTCCCAGTTAGCACTCATTAAAAATAACATCCTTGAAGCAAACTTTAAGAAGTTATAACAACAGCTAGAGTTGTAAAATTCACTATTACACATAGAGTTATTCTGCTTATCACAAGTAATTTGAAGAAGAAAAACTAAACTAGATAAAAAGTAGAATAGTAAAAAATAAAACTTGGAAATGTCATGATGATATTATTCAAAATAAAACATTTTATGGTTGTTTGAAAAAGACTCACATTTAAAGTTGCCTCAATTTTAAAGTATAAATACAGTAGGACATATCCAAAGTGCCACAAAACGATTTATATATTATCATGAAATTACTTTACATAAGTTATTTACTAATTCTATTTTCTGAAACTTAAAAGAATTTCTTCTAAAAATCGCTTCTTATATGAACACTTTAACCAAGACTACATTTAAAGTATGTAGGTGTGTCATTGTCTGACCCCTCTTAATAGATGTCAACCACATGTTCAATCTCACACCTCAAAAGGTGAGAAGAAGAAAACGTATAAAAATATATTCCATTATTATCGTTTCCTGATTCCAAAGAAACATTTGTCCGCGATTTTTTTTTTTTTTTTACTAAAAGCTAAATACAATTGTAGAAACAAAAAAAATCTAATAAACATCCTAAAAGCCTATTTAAAATATCATTTAAAATTGATTCCACTTATGATAAGAGAGTCTGAATGAATATATAGGGTGTGAAAAGCACTTAGATTGAATTTTTCTTTAGCTACATAAAACGTATCAGACTCTCAATATTAACAAAAGTTTACTAGTTGTTGTTTTTTTCTCTCTCAAAAGTCTCAACAAAAAATTGCTCCTCATGAGAAAAAAAAAAGATGTAATAAATAAAATGTAATCATTTTTTTGTGAAGCACTTCTTTCATTTCAAATCACAAAAATGAAATAGCATATCTTTATTATGTCTTCTTCTTTTTCATTGTGACAAAACAGAAAATTAATGGTTACAAGTACCGGTACTAGAAATTATGAGAAATATATATATTTGTCTGGACAAATGTCGACGAGGACCTGTTCTTTGTCATATTTAAGTGATTTTAATGTTCTATATTTATTGCAAAATACTATATGAACTAAATTGCCAAACATGTTTCATATCATTAAAATATTCCTCACTTTAAATGCAATTGCTAAAATTCATATGAAACAGTTCTGAACAGAAATTTCAATCATATGAATTTGGAATTGGATGAAATTGATTTGGATTTGTAAGATCGAGTCAGGTGTTCTGACTTTCTTTAACTTCAAAAGCATAGGTTCATTAAACTCTGTAGACACACATACACCCCCGACTTCAGCCTACTTATTTTTTTCTTACAAGAAAGTTAGAATATGATTGATTATACTGTAAGTTATTAAATTATCACTGGTAACTAATAGAATAACCTTTAAAAAAATATGAAATTCAGCAATATTAGAATCCCCCCCAAAAAAATATCAAATTCAATAATATTAAAATTCAAACATTTCTGAATTCCATATTTGAGTGAAATTGAACACATGTTGAATTAATTAAATAATAGATACGCCTACACACATATTTAATATTTATAGGCCTAATACATAAATACATATTTTAACATAATAATGGATTTTTTAGAACAAAACCTAATTCAAAATCTACTCCTCTCAATTGGGCCAATTACAGTATATCTAGTCCAGTACGCATTTCCGGATTTAAACCAATATTGTATTGGGCCATACGTTAAAAGACAGTGGCAGAATCATTTGTCAAAATGCACACATTATGTTATTCAAAATGTCATAATTTTAAGTGAACGCCCAATGCAAGTAATAAGTGGCAGCCTGGCTGGGGTTCAGGCAACAACTGAGTTAACATGAGTGATGTGGTTACAATTTGAAATCGCTTATCATAATGCACCATTAAGTTGTTTCTTTACGAACAACTTCTACAAAGTAAATTTAATGTCACACCTTCACTAAAGGAGGTAAACAGATTGCATTGAAAATACAAAAGAAGGCAAGGTAGAATGGCTGTGTTCGGTAACTCAAGGTGGTTTCTTCTTCATGTTTTGAAATAATAGCATGGCTGCTCTGCCTCTTAGAAGAATCTATAAAAAAAATGCCAGATGTGTTTGGCTACCTTTTTCTGTTCAAAAAATTAGGCCATATAGTATTTTATAAGTAGGAAATTTTTCAACATCTACCTACATGTTTTTTATTCCTGGCATTTTATACAGAAGCCAGGTTCATTTTGTTTTCTTGATACAAAAAAAAATGTACTGCACAAACTAGAAGTTTCGCCTATGGAACTTCTGGTTCTATACCCGAGTGTGGCCAGCCAGTAAATGGCATCACTGCCACTTAAAGCTAAATCATGCAAAAGAAGTCAAAGAATGCCATGTTAGTCATGTGTCGCATCCATTTGGTGTAATTGTCCATTACACCAAATGTAAGTCCATTTCGTGTTTTGCGTCAGACCGGTTTATGTTCATTCCACGAAATGGACATACATTTCGTATAATGGACAATTACACCAAATGGAAGCGACAGTCATGTATAGCTTAAATAGCTTATCAAGCAGGAAACAAAAATGGAAGAGTGATGGAAAAAGAGGCAGAGAGCAACAAAAAAAGGTTCAGAGCAAAAGAAAAGGGGGTAGGGTATAATAAGAAGGCTGGCTAACAAAAAGTTAAATAAAAATGAGAACACTGGTGCCGGAAATAGTGATGTGGCTCATTTCAATAACTCAACCAGTAATCTTGAGTTGACAAATTGTATAGTTTCGATTTTGTTGGCAACTACTATTGCAACATTTATTGAGTAAACTTTTACAAAATGAATGGCTTTGCTTTTGACGTTGAAAAAGAATGTCTCAAGAGGCAGTAGCAAATTGCTACTACTACAGTCTAGAAATGGACAGATGGATGGATGGATGGAAGCCCAGTTTTGTTGCAATCACAGTGCTTTTTCAACTAGAATGTCATCTTAAACGTTTGGTTGGTTGGAAATTGGAAGATATACATCTAGATATAGATTTCTTTAGTGCTGTCCGTTCGTTGACTTTGCATTGAACGATTTTATGCATGTTATCAGACAATTGCGAAAATGGGACAGAAAAGAGAAAAGAGAGAACCTCTTTGATGCTCAAAAGAAATTTTATTGCATAAAATGGTTACATAAAGATGACTTGTAGTGATAATGATAAAAAAAAAATGTCGAATGTTTTGATAGTCTATATACTGTAGTAGAACAATTTTTTTTTCTCTCTGAAATTTGTTCATGTAAGTGTGTCTGGTGTGTGTGTGTCTTCCAATCTTTGCCTTATGTGACACTTTTTGTAACCACATTTGGCATGTCACATGCGAATCTTCTGACACATTCACTTGGTCACATCGCATGACATATTTTTCTCTCCCTTGGCCAGTGTTTCTACAACTTTTTGACATCTTGTTTTTTTTTTTTTTGCGTGTTTGTATGTGTGTGGTGATGACAAGAACCTCTTCAAATATTAGCCATATCCCAATAATATTCTACATATATATATACACTCATCCTCACCATCGTCTCTCATGTAGCCGATAACCTTTTACTTCTATTTGGACATCTTCTGAATTGCAATTTATTTTCTTTTTTTTATATATGTTGCTCATATCTTTTGCAAGATGACATCATATAAAGAAAGAATGAAGGGGGGGGGGGGGGAGAGGACCTCTCCTCACTGCTTTTACATGTATTGCAGGATGCATACACACTTTTGTATGTGTGTATGTCTGACTTCTGATGTGTTTGTATCTTCTTTACTCAGAAGTTTTATTTCCACGGTTCACCGTTTTTCTTCAGTTTTATTCCCAGTTTTTTTTTCTTTCTCTCAGAGCAAAGTCAAGAGATATATCTTATTTCCAAGAACATTTAATTTCAAGAAAGCAAAAAAAAAAAACTAAAAGAAGCTATTCTATAGATTTTGTATATATCTCATGTTAAAACCCTATGGAATTTTATAGTTGATCTGTACTTTTATTTGTGGCGTTTTATGTTTTTTTTTCTTCCTCTGTTTAAAACCTACTTGGTTATAGCAACTATTGCTTTTCAACAAACTTCACTCTGTTTCGACGTACTCACTCCATCACTGTTATTTCAGGACATTTTGATAGACTTTCAGATTTTTTTTTCTTAGCTTTTTTTTCTGAAATATTACAGTTTTTGAGACTGTGGACATTTTTTCCCCCCAGCTACAGCCCTACTTGAGATATATGGACTTTGTAGGACTTTTGGAGACTGTGGAACACTTTTGAGGCCATTTCGAGACACTTCAATTTTTGGTCTTTTTTTAAAAACATCCTAAAGACTTGGTTTTCGACTTTTTCAGCAATTTTTAACTTTATTCTTTATGGATTTTGGGCACTTCTGGAATAGGGAGAGACAGGGCTCTAAGGGAGTCATGAGCATTCCGGAAACGACAGAAAAAAACTATTATTAAAGAACCCATTAAAGTAGCATCCGGAAACAACATGTAGGTGGGAAGGATAAAGAACCCGCGTTCGGGAACTAAGCTAGCTTTGACTACCATTCTTAAGAAAACAAACATCTAATATATACATAATTGCTTTTTTGAGAATCTGAAATTGAATATAGCCAATGACCATCTTCAATGTGAAGATTCGAAAATACAGAATTTGTATATGCATACATAGACGTGATGTTTGCACCATGGCCTCCTTCCTCATGTGTAGCTTTCTATGGTTTCATATTTGAGAAAGAAATCGCAAAATCAATCACATTTGGAAATTCTTTTCTTTCAAAGACCTGCCTAGAATGTGGAGCAATCACCCTAGTTCTAGAATCTTTATAGCAAAGTCTTTCAATTCAGAATACATCCTTTGACAGTGTTCAGTAATGCTCTGACCAAGTCTACATAACTTACAGCTCACAAATTATGACTGATCTTGAAAAGAAAGTATTAGTTTATGTGATTATCTACCAAACCAATGCAGTGGCACCCTTCTCATTATCATTATCTCTGTAACTTATTCCTGTAACATACGCAGGAATCAGGATGTGGTTGGTCTTACCATAACACAAGAAAGTGATTAACTGTAATAAAAACAGGTAAAATAATGACTGGTAACAACATGTGGATTGGAAACGCCTTTAAAGAATAAGTGTCCGGGAACTGTGCTAGCTCGATCTACCTATTCATTAATCTCAAGAAAGGAAACGTTACAATACGTACAAGGCACCAGCCTCTCTTCCGGATTCACTTTATACAGTATTTCTTTGTATTCCTTGCATTTTCAGGTTTCTATAAAGAAAACATTGAATTTTGTTTGCAATCCAAATGCTGTGTTCTTCAGGAATTAATATAACTTCCAGAAAATATGGGCTGAACTCATTTTAAATAACCCAAACAGTAATTTTGAGTTGACAATTTCCAGCATATAAAACAATATTTCAAACTCTTACTTTCGCTGTCAAATTTTGTTATAACATAAAAATTCCAATACAATGTATCAAATAAATTACATTCTTATATAGTAATAATAAAACTGTCCATTGTTAAAATTCAGAGCTGTACATTTTTAGAAGATGTGTGCAACAACATCTAATACTGATAATAAATCGTATTAATTAATTCTTATATTTGTTTCCGTAAATGAACAGTTAAAATTTTTAATGAATGAACGATAAATTACAAATTAAAAGAAACTACTATGTGATATTAAATTTTTAACTTGATGAAGTTCAATCTCATGAACTCGGTTATTGCTATAACACAGTTTAATTGAATGTACTGTACATTTTCTTATGAAGTTGCTTTCCCCCCCCCCCCCCCCCCGGGTCTGTCAGTTAGTTATCTATGTAGTTCACTTTTTATTATTTACAAATGTGAATTTAAAAGTCTGAATTGCAGCTCATAATTCAAGAAAGCCAGGCGAAAAAAAAAAAGAAGCTCGATGACAAGGAAAGAGAGAAAGAATGGAAATTAATTCATTCATGCTTGCAGTGAGTGATCCCATATAACACAAAAAGAAGGAAGCAAAAGAAGAAGTTGGAACACATTCCAGTTGATGACCTTATAAAAGGAATTTTTACAATGCATTCAAATGCACTCATTTACTACTACCCGTGCATACAAACCAAGTTCCCCCCCTCCCCAACTTTCACGATGAAATGGATGCAAATATGCATTTGGGACAATGGCAAAAGACATAGAAAACAAAAGACAATTTCTTCTACAACAATAAAACTTTCTTTCTCTCTCTTTGTCTGGTGGCATCATGAAAAGCTTCATAGGGGGGGAGGGGGCGGTGGAGGCGAAAAACACAACATTCATAATGAAGCTTAATAATTTCCATAAAATGTGTGCTTTCTAATTAATTTTCCATTTTAGAAGGAAATAAGCAACCGCAAGAAGTAATCCCTCACCGATGATGATGATGATCTACATTCTCTTACAAAGTGGAGAGAGAGAGAGAGAGAGAGAGAGAGAGAAAAAAACATCAAAAAAGTTTATCTCAAGGATATTTTGAAATCATACACAACAACATCCATAAAAAGGAAAACGATGTTTCCATGGGGCATCACCATAATGTTTGAAAAGTGTGGTTTTGTGTATAACTAGAAGTTCTTAATTAGATTTGTAAATGAAAAGAAAACGGCCTCCAGCTCTTCAAAGGCATGTGGAAAAATAAAATACAACCAAAGGAAGTGGGGGCTAAATTGGTTAAAAAAAAGATTCTTCATTCAAACACGAAATAAAAACAAATTCAGGTGTGATTCCTTGTAGGAAGTTTAAAAACAATATGTAAAGAAAGATTCTTCAAAACTTCTAATAATAATAATCCTAAACCGGGGCAAACATTTGAGCCTTGAGGATCACAAGTATCAAAAGAGAGTAGTGTGCCACGGGGTTAATGAAAAACACATTGTTGAAGAAAACACACTTTAGGCTCGTTTTTAATACAGGGCAGGGGCTCACACTATATCTCTCCTAAGGGTGAAAAACGCTCCTAGCTAGTTAAAAAAAGATGTTATTAAATGACGTTGAAAACTAATTAAAACCCATCCAAAACATTGCAAGCTAATTAAATTAGGTAGAATACGACTTGCGTTTGGGTATTTTTTCACCAAACAAACTTTATTCTAATTAGAGAAGATAAACAAAGATGCAAAGGGAGTTTTTCAAAAATATTTTAAGATCGTTTTCAAGTTTTTTTTTTATTTCGAATAACGAAAACTGCAACAGTTTTCTATGTCAAAAGAAATTTTTAAAAATTAAATTAGGCTGGACGTATTAATGACCAAGGTTTCAAATTCTAAAATCATTTATAATTAATTAGGTATAGTTTATAGCTAAGGTGCAAGGGGTATTTTTTATGATGATAGCATTAAAAATTAACTTTTGCTGGAATTTTTTTTTTTTTAAAAAGGCGGTCACTGTTTTTCCAGTTTTTAGTACATTTTATCATTTTCAAACTATCAGAAGAATTTTAATTTAAAAGATATTTTAAAATTTGTCTTTACACTATTTTACTTTCCAATGAATCTTGAACTTCTCTAATAAGTTAATTCAAACTGGACTAACAAATCATTTTGCTGCACCCCCATTACCACCCGTTAACTCACTTTAAAGTGTGTTTGTACCTGTACTGGGATAATTCCTTACCAAAACTTTAATGATTATGAGCCCATCTGCC
Source organism: Brachycybe producta (assembly GCA_036925085.1). Taxonomy (NCBI): domain Eukaryota; kingdom Metazoa; phylum Arthropoda; class Diplopoda; order Playtdesmida; family Andrognathidae; genus Brachycybe; species Brachycybe producta. Next base: position 4,759,145 of record JAUPFP010000004.1, read on the forward strand.
AAAATGTGTTTAGCTAATAGTCAGTGCAGTTAGTTGTTCCTCAGTTAAACAAATTACTGGGCCACAAACGCTGCTTCTAAAGAAGCTTTGTATTTGTATAGAAAAAAAGGACTATTTTCAGTGACTTCCCCTGCCTCATTTTCATTTTCCTGACTTTCCAGCCAGTGTTGGGGAGTATTTTAAAAGCATGCATTAAAATACTATTTTAAATAACTTCTTTTGTATTTAATATTTGTATTTGAAATACTGTACATCCATTAAATACTGTATTTGTATTTTGAAATTACTTTTTATTTATAGTATTTTAGTATTTTAATTACAACAAAATACTATTTAAAAAAATTGTTACTTTTGAAAGATTATTTTTTTTTTTACTTTGGCAAAACTTTGACAAAGTTAAATTGGCATGCCTTCGTTACATTGAAGAAAAACGAAGGTTAGACATCCAAGTATTGCACCAGTTTGCAAGCTTCAAGGCTGCCTTCATGAAGTTGAATGCAACTTTAAGTTGCATTCCCCTATTTGAAAGGTTGTTCTCAAATGCAGCTTTGACAGCAATTTCAAGAAGGAATAGATTAAGTGATAAATGCTTCCAACAGTTATTACTCCTCAAGACATATAAGATGAAATAAATATTTTAGTATTTTAAATACTTTTTTAAAAGTATTTTGGATTTTAAATAAAAGTAAAAATTTGTATTTTAACTTAAATACATTTTTATGAAACTATTTTGTATTTCCAGGTCGGTAAGAACATTGCACAGTGGTTGTCATTCTGTAGCCATAGAGTTTATGATAAAACTTAGCACTATGAGTGAGCATGAAATTGTTACTTGGAATGCCAAAAAGCATGAAATGAGTCTTTTTCTAGCACTTTAATGAGTGTGAAGCATTAAGAATATTAAAAACGGTTATAAATTAATAAGTAAAAAAGTAGTGATTTAATTAATAATAAATAATACTGCGATACAGTACTTTTTAAAACTATGGTGGGTCAATTTTTATAAACCACATCAAATGTAAAACCGGGCTTGTAGTTTTACAAGTCCTTTCCTAAAGTGGATCGTCTGAAGATTCTTGGATATAATATAATGCTCTCCTTTATTCATATATGTCTTATAATGTAATATACAAGTACAGTATGTATGTTCTGAATACAATGCCAACTTCAACAACAACAACAACAACAACAACAACAACATTGAAAGAAGTGCCGCTGTGAAAATTGTAGACACCTAGTTTACAACAACATTACAGAGAAAATTAGCCATGGCTAAAAAAAAAAAGGAATATAAGCTGGCGAATCTATATATTTCATTATACAATTTCATGGTAGAGAAAAACAATTCACGGACCAACGCCAACAAAATGTACCAGATCATTTCTTTTGCTTTGAAAATAAATAGTTCACACCCAAACTTTAAGGCGCGTTTACACTACCTACCAACAAAGCCAGGTCAACAACATGTATTCCGATTCTGGGTGGTCATTACGGTAATTGTTAACACTTTGGTTTTGGAAGAAAATACTTTTGTATGGCCGGTAACTCGTTGTCCATGTGCCAATTGAACGCCAACAGTTGAATGACAACAACTGATTGTTTAACAATTCAACATGAAGCAATTTAACGCCCAACAACTCGACGCCACCACAAACCACCACCACTACAATTCAACGCAAACACAATTCAACGCCAATGCAATTCAACGTTACCACAACTATAGGTGCACACAATTAGTGTTTTGAAGTAAATTGCAAAACAATGTGGTGGCGTTGAATTGTACTGGTGTCGAATTGTGTTCTCGTTTAATTGTATTGCAGTGCAGTTGAACTGCGTTCACTTTAAGTTGTAGTGGTGGTCAGTTGTGGTGGCGTTGAATTGTTGAGCGTTAAATTGCTTCAATTATTGAACAAAGAATTTTGTTGATGGTGAGTTGGTGGGGTTCAATTGTGATGACGTTGAATTGTAAATGATAAATGCTGGACGATCAGTTGTTGACGAGACTAATCGTAAGTCACTATAGGTGACCTACACTTTCAGATAGCTATTTGGAGAAGAACTATGGGCCACTTAGTGACCTACACTTTTAAATATATACTGTAGTTCACTAAGTGACCTACACTTTTTTACATTTTGGGGGTTGCATCCCCCCAGACCCCCTTCAACAAGCTTAATTTAACATAACCCCACCTAATCACCGATATAAAAAGTTCTAAAGTGTAGGTGACTCAGTGACCTACAGTTCTGAAGTGTAGGTCAGCTAGTGACCTATGATTAGTCTGTTCCGTTGTTGACGATGAATTTTCCCCATTGAGTTGTTAAAGATCAACTTTTTAGTGAACCAGCTAATTTTGCTAGCATGCGTTGATGGTGTTAACAACTAAAAATGCCCACTTGACGGTTGGCACTGTAAACGCATCTTAATTACAGCACAAAACAGACGCCCAAAACAAAACAAAAACTACTAAAAAGTTAACTGTTGGTAGGGATCCCATCCCATTTTTGAAAAACACAAAAAACTGTGACACTTTATTAAAATTTGGAGGATATGGATTAGATAAAACTGTCGTCTGATCGTAGTAAACGGACCCCTTGCCAATTCGAATAAACTAGTTTGTTGGAAAGAATTTGTCGAGCTGAGTATGAATATACAATTTTTTTTTCTCGGTAGAAACACCCAAAAAAAAAAGTGCAATAAAAAAAGCATGTAAAAGTTATCAATTACATAGAGGTCTATGGTATTCTAAAAAGTATTTATACCTAAGTGTTGGCCAGTTTAAGCTAATTACTTAAGATTACGTCAAGACAAGGTTGTTGATGGAGGCTTGGGGGATCAGCCCCCCCCCCCTCTCAGTACGAAACAAATATTTGATTTAATTAAAAATGATTTCGTTTAGGTCGGTTGAGTTTTCAATTTTATTAAATTTGTGTTTTCTTTTTAACGTTTTTGTGACTTCTGAGGTAAGTTGAGCCATCCTGATGCCTTTTTCAAAGCATTTAAACAACTTCTCGATTTTTTTTGCCCTTTTTTGGCAAAAAAAGCAAAGTTTCAAAACGTGCAACGTTTATAATTTGCAAACGTCTTCAAGCCAATCTAGAGGATGCTTAAATGGCGTTATCAAGATTGGCATGTTAGTTTTAGTATAACACATTACACTCAAATGCAATTTAATTGCACAGGTGTACTAGCAGGATACCTACTTTTGTGATTTTGCACACTGTCTGGTAATTGTGCATAAATCAAGATTGTTCACGTTGGCCATAACATGCAAGCAACCAAATGTGACAAATAAGCAATTAAAAATGTGTGAACAAATTTGTAAGGAATTAAAGTTATTGAAATTTAAGAAAAATGAGATTTAAATTGTAATTTTTTTTTGAGAGAAGGACAATTTTTAAATTCAATATTAATTTATTTCATATTTATTATAGAACAACTGTACAGTATTTTGCACCGCTTTTATGCTTGACATGCTGCTTGCTGTCATAAGTTTCAAATGTTTCTCAGCTATCCAACTTTAAACAACTAACTTTGGTAAAACAGACTTGAACGCAGCATCAATTGGTTGATTCCGAGACACACTGTACAAACGGAGCTAGTCTTATCCATAAAAGAGTTACTTAACCAGCGCTATAAATTGTTAAGGTTTTCATTTTAACTAATACCAGTAAGTATACTTGTCACTATAATGACAAGTGAACTACAATTAGTTCAAACTGTCTTTTTGATTGCAGTGTCCAAGTTCAGAAAAATAAAAAAGTTAGTTTGAGTGGAAATTAAGTCTACCAAAAAGGCAAACATACCCCCCCCCCCCACCCCCACCCCGACATAATAATTTAATAAAATTAATTGAAAGTCCCATTATTACTATAAAAAGGTGAGTGCGCGCGCTTATGCAAAAAAAGCAACTTTATTGCATACATTTTTTTTGTTATTAACAATGATGACGAAAAAAAAAAGTTAATTTGTTATCTAACATATGTACACAAACACACGTGTCTTATCTAATCGATATGACAGAACAAAGTTAGTAGAAAAGAAGATCCTTGATATAAGAAGCTATTATTATAGGCCTATACATTCACCTATATATATACATATATTTATAATGTATATTCCTCGAAAATAAAAAGCAGTGCAAGAGATGCATATACATACAGTATAATAAAACTGAAAACACATTCTAATCTCAAAGACGACACATTTTCATTTTCTAAACTTAGCATGTGAAAACGCAGAAGGGAGAGAAAGAGAGAGAGAGAGAGAGAGACTTTTAATTATCTCTCGCTTTGATTAAAGCCTATCTTAAATGTCTAAAAACACACGTATGTTGTGTATTAATTAAGACGTTCCCGAACATCAAAAAAAGAGGAAGTAAAAAAAGAAAGACTGAAAAGAAATAGAAAAAAAAAAGTGAAACACTCAAAGACACAATTGATTTAACTGCTGAATCACTTGCATTTAAGTTGAATGAAATGTTTTGCGGCGACAAATAAAACTACTGCAATTGCTTTTTCTCCAGAAAAAAAGAAAAACTTTTCGTCTTTTATTATAAATCTGTCTTTACGAATGTACATTGAATGTTCTTCTCACTAAAAATACTTTTGCTGTGCAAAAAAGATAGACAACTTTCATTTTCCTGTATATAAGAGTAATATAGACATCATGTAGAGAGCAAATAAAACAGAATTGTTTGTTCCAATTGCAATAGTTTGAAATTAACTTTTAAGTAATAACAAGAATATGTGAAATTTGTCAATAAAACCTTTTCCAGAAACTTTTTCCTCCCAACTTGTGGGTGTATAAACACACATCGAAAAACAGCACATATTAATCAGCTCGAGAATACTGATTGTATTATTTAAATGAGAAGCTTTTTTTCTTCTACTGAAAGTGATTCTCTTGCCTGGTGTCACAGGTTTATATTAATAATGCCTTTTTACCAGTAGTCATCATCATCATTTCCTGTACCTTATCCCGCAAGCAGCAGGGTCGGCCTTGCTGGTTCTAACTCTCCACTCGTTCCGAGGCCCCCAGTGACCCCACATGCCACCATATCCCGTTTTACTACCACATCCCAGGTTTGCTTGGGTCTTCCTCTACCCCGTTTTATTCCCAGGTCTAAGTTCATTGCCTGCCTCAGCATCCCATCTTCTCCGCTCCTGAGGACATGCCCAAACCACCGCAGCCTATTTTCCTGCATCTTTTCTACTATATTTGTTACCCCTACACTATCCCTAATAAAATCATTTCTGATCCTATCCCTTCTGGTCACCCCACTCATAAACCTTAACATTCTCATCTCAGCCTTTTTACCAGTAGTATAAATAAATAATTATGTGTGTAGATGTAGCGTTTTCATTACCGGTTTTATCGTTACCGGTAAATTACCATTTTTATCGTTACCAGTAAACCAATATTACCGGTCCATTTTGATACATGGGCAATACGTTACCGGTTTTTCGGTAAATTTTTGTTATATTAATTTGGATAAAAGAATTGACCAATATTTAAGAACCACTGAGTTTGAAATTAAAATTTCATATAATTAATATTAATAATTATGCGTAGAAACCAAAAGGTTTTTTCAAAGACTGAAGTCAAACAAATGGTATTCGTATGCACTTGTTTACGAAAGTCGCAGCATGTTTGTTCAGTTAAAATCCTTTCCGTACCATATATACGTACCGTACATACTTAGGTGCTAAATTAACCCAACATCTTCATTTTTACGCTTGTGATATATAGAACAATTATTATGTATACAAATATTAAAAAAATGAATTTCAGAAGAAACAAAAAAAAAACTTAACAAAAAATTAGAATTTGCATCGAGACGAAATAAAAACCCCACCTATTTTATTTTATTATTAGTTACAAATTTATATTATTTTTTTTCTTCAATTTTTGAGTTTTTTTTACAGCCGCTTATTAAATTTTTAGTTTTATTACCGAAATTTACCGGCATTACCGGTTTCGATAACGCTGCATTACCGAAAAACCGGTAATGCTATAAGGTGGCCGGTATTGGAAATGTACAGAAGAAAATAAAAGAGAAAGTGCAAAGAAAAAAATGACAAGTGACCGACTTTTATTAACATAAAAGTCGTGCACTTGCCATATTTTGGTTAGCATATATGGTCCAAACTATGATAAATATGAATCCTACGCCGTTTTGGCTGGAAATGTTATCTAAAATATTGTGTTCAATTTTGTCAGTATATTTTTCGACTTTTGGCCGTTTTTTGAAAAAAGCCAAGTCTATGAACTTGGTTTTTGACCCATTTTCGAATTTCAAAAATTCTTGAATCCTTGTGCTTTTCCAAGCTTTTTGGAACTTCTGGGGCCAATTGAACACGCCTGAGGCATTTTTAGAGCTTTTAGAGCATTTAACTATTTTTCGACTTTTGGCCTTTAAAAAAACAATGCTGCCTATTTTGCAGAAGTTCGCGTGCCTTTGCTCGTCATCAAAACAAAGCTTCACCTGTGCTGGTTTGGCAAATATTTTCCAAATGAAAAATATAATTCCCAACATGTCAGCATGCAACATCAAAGATTTCAAATGATGCATTTGGCAAAAACATGCATTCTAGATTTTTGAGACACATTTCCGGTTAGCCTATTGCCTGGCAGACATGTGTAAACCTGTTTACACAATGCAACTTTTGTATTTGTTTGACGAATATGTGACAAGTGCACACATCATCTGAAGCCAGCTTTAACATTTACATACTGGCTGGCTAACTGACAGACAGAACGACACACCATACAGGTACATGAACATTGAAAGTGACACAAAAATGCCAAGACACAGTTTGACACTCACACCCACACCGTGTAAATTTGCAAAGTATATACAGTAGTAGGCCTATATTTTCCGAATAATCCTTCCTTTTCCTTCCCCTATCTAATGACAATAAAAAAGGAAAATGATTCTTATATTTAAATAAAACTTGACACTTTCCGCCTTTACTTTCAACAGAATTTTCAAACCTAAGTTGTAGAGAAAAGAGTCAAGAAATTATCATTATTGATTGCAGTAAAATTACAAAATAAAGTCAATTATAAGATTCTCTCTTTCTCTCTCTCTCTCTCTTTCTCTCTACTCCCTCTGTCCCTTAATTGCCAGCTCCATTACATGTAGATTCTTTTATAATAAAAGTCTGTATAATGTGTTATATTACATACAATGTATGTGCAGTATATAGTAACCGGTACCCATCACATAAGGCGCCTCAATAACTGTTCCAGACACATATTCATACATCTAGATATCAGATAGCATACTAAAAATGCCACATTATTAATATGGCTCCAAAACACACTTTAGTTGTATTAGTTGCAATATAAAAGTCACTCAGGGTCAGTTAATAGGGCAGCAGTTCGGGTCAATTTGCAATTTTCAAAAGTCTTTGTGATAACAACCAAATAAATAGCTTATATATATATATATATATATATATATATATATATATATATATATATATATATATATATATATATATATATATATATATATATATATATATATAGCTGAGAAGAAATACTTTTCACATAATGAATATAACATGAATGTAATACTAGTTTCTATGGAATAAAATTAAACTTTGTAATTCACACAAAGATACACACAGAGACTATGTACTTATGGAAATTCTTTCAAGTGCTTGTCAAACATAGTTGATGGCACTTGTATTGAACATAGAATTATGATGAAAATTGCCAGTTAAACAATAATTTCATGAAGATATAAATTTCAGAGTGTGTCCCCATATAAAATTCAATAACTTTATATAATTTCACTAAAGATTGAAGTTCAACACTTTAACTGACAATAAGATAAAAAAAAAATTGAAAATCAAATGATTTAAGTTTAGTTTTTTTATTGGGTAATAGGTATTAATATTCAAAATTGGCCATGTTATGACCAAATTACAAACCCAAAGTTTATATAAAATTAGTTCAGCCTAAAAAAAATTATTGAATGTGAAAAACTGTTCAAAAATATTTTGAAAGTTAAAGATTACTAATTTTTTATGTTAATTTTTTTATGTATAGAGCTTTATGTCTGTGGCTTTACTACAAATGCAACTTTTGTTTGTGCTAAATGTAAATTTTTGCTGTGATAGTAGAATTATGTACATATATTAAAACACACACAAACACACTTTGAAGTTATCTCAATCCATAAGCTTCTTTTTTCTCTCTCTCTCTCTCTCTCTCTCTCTCTCTCTCTCTCGCAAGTTTTAAGTTATATTACAGAAAAAGCTACGTGAGGATGCTTTCAATCATAAAGAATTAAGTCAGTAACCATTTAATAAGAAGATAGGTCGGTCCTACATACAATATAATCCCACAATCACCAAGAAAAACCACCACCACCACCAAAACACATTGAATCAACTTTCACCCCTTTCATCTCACATTACTTTCAAAGATTAAAAAAAAACCAACTCAATGATAACATCCGACACACAAAAAAAATATTACAACCTATTAAATAACAACTTCACCACAACCTCGAAAAGTTCAAAATACACAACGTGAATAATATAATCAAAACAACAAGAAAAGAAGAAGAAAAAAAAAAACTTTTTCTTTAAGTGGAAACTAAAGTCAATTCATGTTTTTACAAGAAAAAAAGAAAAATTAGAAAGAAGCTGCGGAAAGATTCATTGGAGAGAGTCATAGCAAATGACACAAACTTGTTTGATATTATACAGAGTCGCAAAATAAATATTTCAAGGATGGATGGATGGATGGATGGATGGATAGATAGATGGATGACCAAGAATGAAAAAGAAACCAGAGAAAGGAAGTGTGGAAATGTTAAGTGTGTTTGTGTTGTATGTTTATTGTATGTGTTCACTGTGGTTGTGTGTTTGTGTCAAGCAAATACTACAAGCTAATATGTCAGAAATATATCACAATACTACAAACAGAACTAAAAGTTTCCATTTTTTTTTATCTTAAAAAAAAGTCACTAAGAAACCGCACAACTCAATAAAATTGTGGTCACTTGACTCAGCATCATCATCATCATCATTCTCTTTCAAAAAAAAAAAAATAATAAAAACATAATAAGCAACAATAATTTGTGGCCACTTGTCTTGTTTCACTTCAAAAAGCAAAATTTAAATGAATTTTTAAAAAAAAAAAAGAAAGTCATACCAGTATAATGACAACCAACAATAATGCTGCTGACTTGAAAGTACTTGACCATATCAATTGTTGTGACATTCTTTTAGATGACAAACCATCAATAGTAAACATATTCACTATTGTATGTCCACACTAAAAACACTCACAAACTACCCGAACTACCACTTGAAACAAATTAAAAATAATCCTCTCTGGACACACATACACTTTTATTGTTGTTATTTTTTTGCTAAATTATCTACCTAAATAGAATGGATACAAAAAAACTACACGTGTACAGGCTCTAAACATCAATAAAAAGAAATACACCTTATGATGATGGTTGGTTGTGATGGTGGTGAAACACACTTGTTGTTGTTGTTATTGTTGTTGTGTTTATAAAAAAAGTCAATGTTGCAACAACAAAGTAGCAGGCACCATGTATCATATCATATTTATATATATATATATATATATGTTAAAGAGTGAAGCACCAACACATATACTGAAAAGCCAATGAAAAAACGATCTCACCAAGTCACCACACCACCAATACCAACAACAACACCGTTCTACCCATCTACTTTTCTGTACACTAAAACTCACACTGTGGTGGTGGTCTCCAAATTGAAGCAAACACACAGCATTTATTTTTTGAAACGGCAACACGCATGCTCGCCTTTCTATCTATAATACATTCTCTCTCTATATATATATATTGCTTCTTTTCTCTCTTACTACTTCTATTATTCTCCCTTTTGCTTCCTAATACTTCAAAAAAAAAAAAACTAAAACCCTCTCTCTTCTACATCATAGATAGACATATATATATATACACGAGTGCCAAATCGATCACAATTGTCATTCGAGGCCAACAACTCTCCATATGTTCACTGATTCTTTATAAGACTTTATAATATATGCGCAATCACAGATTAAGTTCTGAAGTTTCAGATGGTCATTGGTCAAGCAAAACACACACACACACACATACTTCACAATTAAGCTCTAGTCTTAACTTTCAAGTGTGAATGAGTTGTTTGTGTATGTGACATTTGTAACCTCTTGTGCTGGCAAATGTAACTCGAGAGAGAGAGAGAGAGAAAGAAAAAGAGACACAATACAAGACACAAAAAAAAAACGCGTAAATTCATCACAATATAACAATGATGATAACTCGTTTTCGTGTGTCCAATTTACATTGTAATGATGACCACATTACTTTTTTTATTATTATTAAAGCTGGCGCCAAGTTAAAAAACCTCTGATGAGAATTCAAATTAAATAAATCAAGTGTTTAAACTGTTATTATGTACATATTATATACTGGAAAAGTCTCTTCCTCTCCTTTTCCACTCCCACCCAACCCCAACAATTTTAAATTTGTTTTTTTTTTCTCTCTCTCTTCTAATTATCAATGATAAGACAGATGCTTTAAAGTTTAATAAATTTCTTTTACATTCTTGAACTATTATTTATTACATATATATTTATTTTTTTTACTAAAATATTCTCTTCCCTCCCACCTACCTGTACTACCGACTCAAGTTTCACTAAACTAAAATAATAATTAGCATAATAATGCAGTTTTTATTTGCAATAGGGAGGAAAGGCTAATATCCACACATAAATCTGAAAAATTCTGTATTTTTTTTACCATCTCTCTTATCTAGAAAAGTGCATGTAAAGTAAGAAGAAGAAAAAACAGCAATTAAGCAATATATTTTGGTTATGTAATAATTTGCACACACACAAAAATTCAGATCTAAACAAGATGGGTGTGAATTAATTAAAAGCAGTTGAGTCTAAAACAAGCTCAATAAAAAAACGACATCATTAATCATATTAAATTTCTAATCTGTAATCTAGACACGAAATGAAATCTGCATGAAAACGTTTCATTAAAATACACGATTAAAAAAAAATTAAGACAAAAAATTAGCAAACTGGATTTATTTACAAGAAAAATTTTAATTGTTGTTTCATTAATTCCATTAACAATGAAACGCCTAACTAACCAAAAATGAATATTTTTTTTTTGGTCGTCAGCAAACTCAGGTGTATTTTGTTAAACAAGTGTTTTATACTTGTATGTGTATTGCAGTTTTTTTATGACATGCTAATAACAAACTACGGCCCACCCACTGATAAGCTTTAGGCCATTAATGCCCGAGGACACACGACAGTACATGTTATAAGTGCAATGGGAAGATAATACACACACTGGGATGTCTGAGGGCAAATGACAGACTTAAGTTTTATGTTATAAAACATTGGAAAGTTCATGGAACTCTGGTTTTTTTGTGGTCACTAGACATCCCAAACTGAGTGTATTCTCCATTTTCTCTCCTTAACCATCACCATTTGTGCATAATTCTGTAGGTGTCAAATAGTTCATCAGAAGTTTTTCATTTGTCATCTATGCATAATAAGCATTACCTGAAGTGTGTAATAATTCTTTGTGCACATTTATGCGCGTGTTTGTACAAATCATTATGAAAGATAATGCAATTTCTGTGTGTATGAATTTTTTTTTCTCCATGCCTGTCACATATTTGCATGATGAATCTATCTGTACATAATAAGTGTGTTGTGTGTTTACTGTCTCACGTTGTTACTATATACTATACTATACTAGAAGATGCATTTCATGACATTTGTAGGTGTGCATGTCTGTGTGTGTGTTTTCTGTCTTCAAAACATTTGTGAGCGTGAATGCGTGCATGCATGCATGTTCCATCCTGCAATGAAGTGTCTTTTGTTATATGCAAGAGCACAAATTTTTACACTAGAATAACCTCAAGTGACATAAACTAGATCAAATACTGTCACACACAATCACACTTTAGTGTTTTAACTTTCCCAGATTGTATAAAAAAGAAATCTTTCTGATGGACACTCCCCACCCTTCCACCCCCACCAACCATCCATAAAAACTTACGTCTAAATTGAATTTCATACTAAAGGTTTTTTTATGCAATGATTCACGATACAAATAAGTAACTGCGCTTATTACTTATGTTTATGTATCTATGCAATAGACATCACCGAAATGCACAGCAACCATGTTACATCTTCGATGCATAAAACCAATTAAAGTTAAGTGCCAAAAAAAAAACCCCCCGCCTATAGTTTTCGTCCATAAGAAAAATCCCTCACAGCTTCAGGTCCACCACTTTCAGTTTAAAAATATGTGGGAGCCGCCACACACATACACATTTTGCTAATATCATAATGTAGTAACACGTCTAAGAGATGTTGGCCAACTTATTGTATATACATTCTAATATAAAAATGGTGGGCCCAGCATGTTATTAGTTGAGAACCACATTAGACTAAGTAGTTTATTCACCACGAAAAAAAAAGTTACATTTTATTAAGTGGTTTCTATAAGAATAAAAATAAATTGTTTCTCACACTTAATTTTCACTATAGAAAAAAAAAGTTCTTTGCATATATTTTTGCTTCAAAGTTGTTGTAACTATGCATATTTAAGTAGTTATATATATATAATATCAATTTTCTAGTTGGTTAAATGTGGTGAAAAATGGGTAAATTCAGTTAAGCAAAAGCTTAAAAATAAATAAGCACGTAGACCACCGGATTATTTAAAAGCTTCAGCCTTTCTTACTTTACTTTTTTCTTACAAAAAAAAAACAATAAATTTTAATTAAATTGTTCCATCCAAAAATACTTGAGTCAAAATAATAGAAAAGCTAACATAAAAGTAGATAATCTTTTTTATTTTGAGCTTCATAATATATACATATATGCACACAAATATGAAAATCTAAGTTTCAAAAAGTGTGTCTTAATTATTCATGTCACGATTTCAACCATTTCTCGGTATAAAAGCCTTATATGCCGCATATACAGTATAAACGAGAAGCAGCAGTAATAATGAGTTATCTTTCTTAATGTGAAATGCAAAAGCCAATTTCTTCATCTTTTTTTTATTTTTAAACTGAGGCTCGAGAAAATCCGATATATTATATAATGAGCTTAAAACGGGTTAAAAGATGAACGTCACAGTTTTTTGAGTTTTTTTTTTTACCTATTTATCTATACCAGTATTATCATTTATACCTGAGAAATAAATACCTTATAAGAGATGTCTTATACGCTCGTATATATATATTTTTTTATAATAAGACTAACGTCAAATGCAAACAAGATAGATGATGATGATCGAAGAATAAAGAACATAAGCCGTAGTCATTAGTCTTAGGTTCTGCTGGCACACTTCTTTTTTTTTATACCAAAATGTCTTATTTTGTGCGAGCTTCTTTTTTATAAAAACGACGTCAAGGTACATAGAAAATACAACAACAAGTCAGCTGTTGTCAAAAAACATGTGTTTTTGAAGCTAACATCATCTCTCTTTTTCTTTGTGCATGTTTGGTTTTAATTATTACCAAAATAAGCACCTGTTCTAGAAAAAAAACACACACAAAACACATATGAAACTTATACAAAAATAGCAAAGTAGTCGTAAATGTCATACACAAATGACATAACATGCTGGGTGTTCCATAATGTTTAATACAACTTAAAAGAATGCACCAAAAAATAAACAAATTGCAGTTAAACTTAATCGTTTTTTTTTTTCTTATTTAATAGAGAAAGTTCAAAAGTTTTAATAGCTTTTTAGTAATTTTCAATGGGGCTGGTTATACGGGAATACTTAATATCGATGTATGGTCAGACTTCCTATGTAAACTCCACTTCTAACGTAGATCTATATGCATTCTCACATTGCAAGAACATTTATTTAACTAAAGTGACGTGAAAGCTATTGTTGCGAAATGGTGTCGATATTCTTCTAAACTGTTTATATATCGAAATGTCTAACTCTACATCGTTTATACACGAGTTTCATTTTTTTTATAAGGTTTACCCTAAAGGTAAGCTTCCAAATTCACGCTCTGAGCTTGTGTGCTGTGTGCAAAACACAACGTACCCAGGGACGTACTGGCCCGGGCGGCAAACCGACAAATGCCAGCTGCGCCGGTCCTTCCAGGCACCGCGGTGCGTCAAACATTTACTTTTATACACTGTCGAGTGGTGAACATAATGTGTGTTTAGATACATACAGTGTATTTCAAAACTATAACACATATACATTTTTGTAATTTATGCTAATTGTTAAGAGCACATTAATATACAATTCTAACTATACTGTATTACTTGAAAATTACAAAAAGTTAATGGGATGTTCTTGAAACTGCGAGACATCCAAAAAACCCTCAAAACTGGAAGGCCATTGGGTGCCTCTCAAATAATAGCTAAGAAGCCACCTAAGCATATAGATATCGTGAATCCTTCGGGAACTTCTCAAAATTGAATGGACCTTGAGAGCCTCTTTCGTAACTGTGAAATGTAAATTTACATTTACAAAAATTTAAAAACTACTTCGATTTCATACGTGTTTACATGTATGGTGCTATATTGAAAAAAATGTTGCTGGTTTTTTTTTTGCTCGCTTCGCTCGAAACTAAAAAATAAATATTGGAAGGGAAACGAAGTGCTGATGCCGGATACTGCCGACCTAGAATTTTGTAGCCAATACGTCCCTGAGCGCATCTCTCTCATCGCGCTTGCAATTTCATGTTAGGAGTCGGCAGACGGGAATCAGCTATGTGCCGTAAATGGGCACAACAACTCCGATCTGTCTTTGCCGTGTGTTGTGCGCTGCGTTTAAACTTACTGTAGCAAAAGCCCCCACACGCGCATCGAAATGTACAATTGTACAGTGCAAAGCTAACTAAAATATGATAACAATTTTTGTTGGAGTTGTGGTGGGGGAAGTGTTGAGCATGCGGTCTTATGCTAGGTTTGTTTGTGGTAAATATGGATATGCCGACAGTGTAACTAAAATGCTTTCAGAGCTTGGTTGGAATAGTTTACTTGCAAGACGTTCAGATTTTAGTCTTAATATCTTTAATCGAATGCTAGAAGGCTCTTGCCCTAAACCTACTTCAAGTAAACTTTGCAGGGCATTATATTTGGGTAGGGGTGACCACTCTAACAAAGTTGGAGAGATTTTTGCACGAACAGATTCTTATTACTGGTCATTTGTCCCGAGGGCGATTCGACAATGGAACTCGCTTGCTGGGGATTTTGTGCAGGAAAAACGTATTTTATGGGAGTCATAATTTTGTCTTGTTTTGACAATGCATATATTTGCAGCATTAAAAATATTGAAATTGTTGTTGGGTTTATATCAATAGAGTTTTATATTTTCTGGTTTTGACAATGCATTTTCTATGCTGCACTTGGACTCTTGTCCCTCTGCCATAGGCCTTTATGACTGCTTGCAGAGTAATTTTTCAAATTCAAATTCAAATTCAAATTATGACACAGCAAATAGCAGACGCTTAAAGCACACAGCCCATAGTGCGAAAAAAAAAAACACACAGCGTGCATGAAAATCCACTTTTATCCAATTGCGATGTGTGTTTATACGGGAATTAAACTAACCAAACCATTGTACCGACACATTTGATAACCCTCCTAGTTTAGCGAAACAGAGATGTCGATATACTGTATCATCAAAGTGTCGAAACAATTAAGAAAATAAACGTTTAACAGGGAGTGTGGAGCCTGCATAGGAGGACCATACATCGACACTAAGAAGTCCCGTATAACCAGCCACATTCCTGTGCTATGTTCGTATATGAAGGGGGGGGGGGGGGGTCCAGAACATAATTGAGTTTCTCCACAAAGAAAGTCTTTGCGAGCAAGTCGCCATTAACCATAATCACTACTATACCAAAATGTGTCTTTTTTGGCAACGGTAATAATTTATGTGTGAATAAAGAGGTTTATTGAAAAATTTCTCGTTTTTCATGGGGTCTCACAAAGTTGTACCTAACATTATGAGAAAACTGTATATATTTTGTTTTTTTGAATTATGGCATAAAATTCAATCATTGAAAATGCGAGCTCTACACATTGAATTAATTTCAAAACTCAAAACACATTTATTTATGTTGTTTGTATCTCGCTGTTTGCAAACATTTCAATACAAACGAAATACATGAAATGATTTTATATTAACTTAGGGAACCACAAAACCTATGCACAAACACACACACACACATCTACAGGTATACAGTATGTTTATGACGTGATCTGTTTTTCAATAAGCTTGTGGCTGTTGTTCAGTCATTTTGTTGGAAAAAAACGAACTTAGTGGAATACTACAACACTATGAACTCATCGCCTAAAATACCATTTATACCAAAGTTAGCTACAGTTAAAAAAGTTAACCCCTGTCAGCTGTCTAGTGACAACACACAAGGTTAACTAACCATTTAATTAATAATAAAAAAAACCGCAGTTACTATTGATAAAAACACAACAATGTTGTAAACTCATACCACATTTCATCTGCCAAATATAAAATAACTGCAGTTAGAAAGTTTAAACATTTAACTGCCTAATGAAAATAAAATAAGTTAAATCAACAGTTAAAAGTTGCATATAGATGCAATTAGTATGAAAAAAACCTCATTAGTAATGCTAAATTTAAGTGTAGTTAAAAGGCAAACCACTACTAATCGTCGAATGAAAACATACAAAATTCAATTAAATTTTCAAATACCAGTAATGTAGTTAACTGTACCAGCACAATTCACTCATTATAGAAATTCCAAAGTGGTTTAAACGTCACTACCATAGGCGTAAATGGGGATTGAAAACAGTGGCGTAGCTAGGCTTGGTTGCGCCCCCCCCCGCCACGTAACACTTTGCGCCCCCCCCCGGGCTGCTTAAAACGTTGCACTCTCTTTAAGTCCCCCTCCACTTAGCCGCATATGGGGGGTGCTATTTTGATGAATGGCGGATCAGTAGTAACAGTTGGAAGGTTAGGTTTAGTAAAATGAAGCTTGTTGTAGGGGGTCTGCGGGCGCAGCCCCCTTTTTTTTTTTTTTAGTTATTACATCAAATTTGTTCATTTTTTCGACCGTTCCTCCCATTGAACAAATTAGGGAACAGTCGGAACAAATGTCGGGGTCTGCGCCCCCCAGACCCCTGCAACAACTTAATTTTACTAAACCAAACCTTCGGACTGTTCCTACTATTTTTCCGACTGTTCGTACCGTTGTTCAGATCATTCCGCTGTTCATCAAAATAACACCCCCTAAAAAATTTTCTATACACAATAAACGAGATGAAAGTCGATTTATTTTCGAAAATAACTGAATAAATTAAGCGAGTAATTCGGAATCACTTGCTTACTTTATTCAATTATTTTTGAAAATACATCGATTTTCATTTCGTTTTTTGCGCCCCCCAAACCTCCTGCGCCCCCCCCCCCCCGCAGTTGCGGGTCTGGCGGTTCCCTAGCTACGCCCCTGATTGAAAAGTGGGGTGGCAAGAGTTGGAGGTCCAACAACAAAAAATACTACTTAGTAGTATTGCATTGCATTTTTGGGAGAGATTGAACTGTTAGTGCACTCACAATGCTTCAAGCTGGCCAGCATGTACAACAGATAAATTTGTGACAAATGTGACAAAAGAAATTTAAGTCAGTTTTTTTTGGGTTGCGGTCGCCCCCACCCCCGCGCCCCCTAATTTACGCCTATGGTCACTACCAATATTGAGATCCTAACATGTGTACCTTCCACAGAAAGTGACACAATGTCATTTATTTACAATTAAGGTCGCTGAATAAGTATTTCTTTTGTTTAGCCACCACGATGGCTGTTATGTTCTATAGGAGGTTTCTTCCCACACATTCCGCGCTTTTGAGAAAATTTACATTTTTCAAGCAAACTTTTTCAGTCCAAAGAAACATTATAACAAAAATTCAAAGTGTTTTAGAAACTAGAATATTTGGAGATAATGCTATGTTTTTTTCATGAAATGTCAACCAAAAAACGTGTCAGTTTCAAACTACTATAAAATGCTTATTTTTTAAGATATTGGCCATGAAAAAACTTTTCACATAACTTGTTACCATTCTAGTTTTGTAAACAATGTGATTTCTTTTAATTATGTTATATCTAAATAAACGTTCGCTTGACGGTTTAGCATCCAAATTTTATAAAAACGACTATGGCTATGGAGCGTAGCATTAGCCACTGCTTTGGCGCAGTTCGAGGGGTGGGGGGACAAAAACAAAACAATTATGTTTTTGAGTGTTTCAAATTAGGAACAAGTTTTTTTTATATCTTTTAGCATCACTAGTGTTATAAATATAACGATAATAAAGTAAATGCAGTTTACTGACTTATTGATTGAGTTTTTCTTTTCCAAAAATCTCTTGAGAAAATTCTTTAAGTTTTCCTTACAGCAAAATTCTAAAATGACCAATGCTCTGATTAAAAAAAATTACTTTTAAGTCTGCAAATAACATTTCGTTTCAAACTTAAGTTGTGATGAGGTTGCAAACAAGAAGAAGCATCAAAGTAATAGCAAAGATGCATTTTCATTAGAAACAATCAAGATTAACGTCAATCGAAGGCATCATCATTTTAATTACACAAAAAAACAACGAACAATTGCTTCTTGTGAGCCAATTTTTTTGTTGTTGTTTTCTACCACCACACCTGATTTTCAGTCGTTTTTTCATTCTTCTCATCATTCCAGACGTAATAAAGACTTTAAAAGAAACAATGATGTTATCATCATTATTAAAACCGATTGGTTTCAAATGTTTAAGAGCAAACCCGATAATTACTTGCCACGCCAGAAACATGAAAAAAAAAACAATTAAAATGGTAAATGACTCAGCGTTAGCAATTTGAGCTCTAATGAATATTCATGAAACAAATTTTGTTCAAAATGTTTTTAAATTTTAATTTTGTATTTCGATTTAACATTTTGGGGTTTTGCAAAGATTTGTTTTTTATTCTCTTCGAAACTTTGGCGAGTCTCAATGTGATCAATATTTAATGTCATAAAGATTCGTACATACGAGCCTAGAACTGTTTATTTAGTTATTTATTAACACCCTGAAGATGGCCTCAAAAATTCGCAATCATTGCATTCTTCTAAATATTATATTACTAGATGAAAACATATGAAATTTATGAAGATGGTGTATAGTACTGTTTTTTTTTCTTTCAGGGACATTCATTGTTTTCCTCTGTCCCTTACTCTCTACATCCAGGGATATCCTATGCCGAGTGGTTGACTAAGCATGGTGGTATACTCAGGCCGGCCTTCCACTCAGCACGGCCGTCCATTCAATAGAGTTGTCCACTCAACACAGTTGTCCACTCAGCAGAGTGGTTGACTCAATGCAGTGGTCTACTCAGCAAAATAATGTTGTTAGTCCTATGCTCCAGTAAGCCAGCCCTGTGACCCCATAAGCCCAGTGTGGCAGTGCTCCAATGAGCAATGCTTCCATTAGCCTAGTGCTTCAATGTGCAATGCTTCCATTAGCCTAGTGCTTCAATGAGTAATGGTTCCATTAGCCCAGTGGTTCCATTAGCCCAGTGGTTCCAATAGCCCAGTTAGCCCAATAGTTTGCAAACGTCTATACAAAGGAAGTAACAATTTGTATTGTAATATACGTTTTGTTGTTTGTTGATGTTCGTGACGTCACACATAAAACCCAAGTTTTTAAAACACACAAACAAAACCAGAGTTTATGCAAAAATATAAAATGAGAGCGGAGAACTGAACCAGTTGATGAGCCAAACTCATACCAAGCTGAGTCATGCAGAACTTATGCTAATGTTTATCTCTAAGCACCAAATTTGATTTCTAGATAAGTTTATAAACTTGCAGAAAGTTTAGACATCATTAAATTGAAACTTTCCTAACATAGAACTACGAACTACAAAAAGAGAATTCTGTAGGAAAGAAACAGTAGAAATATGCAACAGTTCCAGGAATTAGTTCTTTAATTGGGCTTTGGCTTTTTTTTTTTGGCTTTGTCTTGTCTATTTAGACGGAGATTTGTAGTAAGGATGCCATCTAACAAAAGCCCTTTTATTTGCAGCAAGCAAATGTTCAAGAAAAGCAAATTATACAGAATGTTTTAATGGGGGGGGGGGAAATTTCAACCTACACATAATATTTTTAGTACAACTATTACCCATATTTACCTTTTCCCTTCCTAAAGATTTACATTTTTAACACTTAATAGTAAATATTTCTGGTTAATGGTCTTTTTTTTTGGTCAAAATTATTTGACTTTTGATTTTATACATTTTTAATTTTTTATGCTTCTACGTAAGTTGCAGTAAGTTCCAGTTTTTATATAACTGTTACTGTCAATCTGCAAAATCAGTCCATCTGCACATTGCCTATTCAATCTGCAAAGCAACCCAACCTGCTAGTGAATCTGCAAAATTCAACACCTAAAATGTATTGAATTTTGCAGGTTCACTAGCAGTTTGGTGGTTCTGCAGATTACCTAGGCAATCTGCAGATTGACAGCAACAGATACATAAAAACTTTCGGTCAATGGCTTCTTAAAAAAAAAACTGAATCCGGAAAAGAGAGAAACTATTTTTAAGAGAGTGGCACGCTCAATATATTTGTGTGTAACACACACAGCATATATTAAACATATAATAGGAGCACTTTTCTGACTGTGCTGACTGACACCAATGTCAACTGTCATATGTAAGAAGAGTCGAGAGAGAAAAAATAGTAAAACCAAACAACACCCACCCATTCCCCACCATTCCATTCTAGAAAACAGGCGACACCTTTCATTGAAATCTACAAGCTACTCAGACAGTGAATAAACATTTGTTAGTAATACAATCTTCAACAAGAAATAGTAGAGGGAAAAAAAAAATACATGAAAAGCTTTTTCGTCTTAATGTACATTGAAATAAAAGGATTTAAAGGGGTTAGAGAGATGATAGAAGGAAATAAAAGCTTAGGAAGAAAAAAAAAGAGGGGGAAGGGGGGTTGTTTTCACGTATCCATCACATCACACTTTCAAAACAAAGTTAATTATTCATCAACCTGTATATGTCTCTCTCTTAAGAAAATAATAACATAAAGAAGTTAACACAAAGTAAACAAACACGGATCAACTTCATCAAGTGGATTCAAATTATGCCAATATTTACAAATGTGTTGGATAAGATTAAATTAAAACTAAAATTTCAGAATATTTTCAATTCAAAATAAGACTTTTTTAGAAGTAGTGTTTGAGCAAATTCTAAAATGAAGTGTAAAAATTTTAGTTTCCAAAGTGTAAAGAAAATATTATTTAAAAAAAAACTCATTAGATAAATTTTTTGTAAGTTTTAATTAAACTTTAAACATCTTCTAAAAGTTGCTTTTACATATATGAAAAGCTATGTACCTTAATCTGCAATACATTTTTAGCTGCACTATTTTTAAATATTTTTTACTTGCTACTTGTTAAAATTCTGCGGTTTCCAAGTTTTGAAGTTGTAAATCGAAAAATGAGGTGTTCAGTTGTTATTTCACACCTTCGAATTCAAAAGCGAAGTGCTAATATATTATAAACGTTTACTAAGCAAGACTTTATGTTTAGGTTCACTTAGAAACTATTTCTATATTACAGTTGAAGATATCTACATAAAGCCCATGATCCAGTGCCAGTGGGCTTTTGCAAAAGCCCTGGCAAGCTAATCGGTTGGGACTGGGCATTGATTTGGCAATTATACAATACAGGCCCATTGGCCTGGTGTGCTTCATGAGCTTTTGTGGCCCGGTTGGCTTCATGGATTTAGTGGGCTTTTGTGGTCCGGTGTGCTTTGTGGACATCATCAAAAAGTAAACTGTTACATTTTTAACAGATAATTTCGAATAAAATTCTTGATCTTTTAAAGATTATTTCTTATCCCTCCTTAAAGTTGAAGTGCAATTCAACTTTAAAGTTGTAACTATATTCATGGGTGCTATCTATGGCACCTTTGATAAATTTTTATTGAAGTTATGATCCTGATGATGATCCTGTGGACATAAATATTTCGGTGGACTTCATAAGCATGGTGTGCTTGGTGGGCATTGCAGGTTTCATGGACCTGGTGTGCTTCGTGGGCTGAGCCCAGTGCAAACTCTCAAGGGCTGGGCTCCAAATGTGTACACAATGTTTGTCTTTATTACAGTTGCTATTAGCTAAAGCAAAACAAAATATTAACTACATGTACTGTCAAGTGAATTGTATACGGAAAGTAAAAGTCGGGGGTTCCAAATTCCCGCAGTAAGCTGTTTGCTGTGTGCAAAACACAGCGCACCTCTCATTGCGCGTGCATTTTCATGTTAAGAGTCGGCCGACGGCTTTCAGCTATGCGCCGTAAACGGGTACACAAGGTCCGATCTGTATTTGACAGACGTATTGCTGTGTGTTATGCACTGTGTTTGTACTTACATGTCATCGTTTCTTTTCAGCCAATAGTGTCACAAAATACTCGTAACAAAGGTAACCTTTTCTTTACCTAGCACAGAAGCAAAGGCCCTAACAATATCGAAAATTACAGTGTAATGCTAAATAAATCATGAAAACGATTTTTGTTAGAGCTGTGGTGGGGAAGTCTTGTTCAAGTGGTCTTGTGACACAGCAATAAGCAGAAGCTTGAAGCACACAGCTCACGGCAGAAAATGAACAGCACGCATGTGTGACACCCTGTAGTAACAGAATGGTGAAGCACCCTGCAGAAATTCCTTTCTGTCAGTATGGCACCCCTTGGTGCACAGATGTTCAGACTTGGGTGGCCCGAATTCTAAGTGAATTCGTGGAACCCAGTCGGACCGTGGACCGTGAGAATTGGGAATAGTCCCCAAAATAGCTTTCCTTTTAAGGTAATATCCCCGGCCCAGGGCAATGATTGGTCCAGTTGGTCAATCATTGAGCCCTGAGGTGACAGTAGCCCCTCCCAGGAGACCGGAGAAGTGTGCTTGAGGCTTGAGTGTGAGGACAGTCAGTTTTTGGACAGTGAGAGTGCGAGTTAGAGTCTAAAACCGAGGAGTGAAGTCCTAACTTAGAAGATATTGTGTAAAGTACAACACAGAATTATGTAAATGTCACAACATAATGCAATAAAGAGTTTTGATATTTTATTTTATCTACAAGCATTTGTGAGTGTTGTGTCTTTAATTGTTTGGGTTTAGCACTCCTTCCAGCCGAAGGTGCTCAGATATTACCTGAGTCCCTCCGCCTGGAGCCTCCAGTGACTCAAGCAAACAGGACTGAAACTACGTTGGTATCGTCACGTACTATACAAAAGATTCCTGAGAAAACGGTCTTTTTGTGGGCTGTCGCCAGGCCGGACCAGTAAATGTCCCGGCCGGTAAAATGAACCCCAAGAGCAGAGGCTCGCCCGCCAACAAAGAGTCGGCACCGGCACCATCGATTCAGCAACAAAGAGGTCGAAACGGTGGCGCCAAAGGGCCAGCGACATCACACATTAAAATCCACCTTAACTTTTTCAACTGTTTGAGAATAATGACGATATATTTGTAAATACTAAACAGAAAATCAAAAATAAATAAGTTTAAAAAACATGTTAATGTAACCGTGTAGAACACCTGTTATGGGACTCAAGACTAGATCCTCTTAGTCTGGGGCAGTTGCTTAGCCACCAGACCATTAAATAAGATATTTCATATTTCGTTATCAGAAAATGGACCCCAAATAAATCGAGACAGGGACCTTTATACCTAAGGCCTGCATGCGCCTCGACAGGTGCACCCATGTCCAAGGGGCCATGCCTTGATGGGTATCCAATACTATCCTATCTGAGGATACCAGGATGTGACTTACACCAAATTTGGGGTCTTAGATGGTAAAGAAAGGGGTGAAAATGCAGCACTTAGAGTACGAGGGACCCCAAGGCTATGGTAATAAAGGAACGGTGAAATACAGCGTGCTACATTATAATGCCTGTAAATGTTTCCTTTTTAAAAGCTTAGGCTTTTTTATTCTTCAATTTTTGAATCAACTCAAAGATGAGTTGATTCATTTTTTTTCTATCTTCTACAAACAATTTAAGAAAGCTTGATTGTAATTTTCTTTCGATATCAAATGAATATTATTTTGATCTGTCGCTGGGACCCTAAAAAGCGTGGGGCCCATAGACTGGTGCCTGCTCGGCCTATTTGGTAATCTGCCACTAAATGAAACAATAACGTGTAGTTGATGGATATTTTAGTTATCAAAAAAAGTTCAAAAGCTTTCCACGGTGTGCAAACAAGAATTAATGATTTTTTAATAAAAAATAAGTTGATGGATTTTCTTATTAGGAAAAATATTAAATATACAGTAGTCAACATGTCAGAAAAACGCACACACTTGTAATAATTGGCGTGGGGTTTTCAAGTAATGAAATCAATGTTATAAAAAAAATTGTTGGTTAAATTAAAAATGTTTCCCCTCTTATGTTAAAACAAAAATGTCTGTGTCTGCACCACGTTTACGGAGTAACATTTAGAAAAGCCTAACATCTGCCTGTGTTCCATAGTTATCATAAGGCCAAAACGTTTAAGCAAAAAAAAAAAAATTAAACCCCTGAAATATGCAAGAAAATTGTTTTTATGGCAAATAAGTGTAGATTATATAGGAAAACAAAATTAAATGTCTGAAGCAATTTACAGTCACTATCATTAGAAACAATAACAGAAATTTCAAAACAAAAACGATTTCGTATAAGAAAACCCTTTGTAGAATTTTTACGTTAACAAACTTTTTTTAAAATGGCTGTTATTTATGTGGCTTTATGCGAATTTCTAAATATTATGCAATTTATGCCGTTTATCCATTTTTATTTTGGATTAAGAGCCAAAAAAATTGGTCTGAATTCTAACTCCCTTTAAATTGAATTTTTAACGATTTTTGAAGCTGCAATCTCTTCTTGATTGTTATTTGTTTTTATTTTATAGAATTTTCAATTATGCTAATTTGCCTGACCCCTGTTCAAGACCATTGACATTTAAAAAGGTGCAATTTGCTAGCCACTTTTCAGATGTTTAAAATCATCTTTCAGCTTTAAGAAAAAATTGAGTATATTCCATAGGTATTAAGGTAAATTCACGATGTTTCGAATTGCTGTTTGGTTGCTACAGACGTTTAGGCAACTTTGGAACTGCAAAATTGACTGTGTCTCATGGTACGTGAAACTCTGGAGTGTCACGATGATAACTAAACTGGTTATTATTGCAGATATGGCACCAGTCACCAGCTGTCTACAACATAATAAATAGTCAGGCGAAATCTTAAAACCTTCAACCAAATTACCGAAATATTTTATTTTTCTGGCAGTGAGCTCATTATTTTTCATAAAAACGACTTTTTAATGATTTTTTCGTTTTTAATATTCAACAACTTTTTGAATTTTTAATAAAAATAGTTCAAATTTTGGAAAAGAATATTTTATTATATTTTTAGCAACTACCTAAAATTGCAAATTTGTAGCTTTTATACTTTTTGAAATACTTATCCTCAAACAAGATGTACTTTATGTGCCTCACTCGGCATTGGATAAAATTTAGTTATTGGTGCCTACAAAGACCAGCACAGGTAGCTAGCTCTCTTTTAACCTAATTGCAACCCAGGTCAGTATGTGCCTGTATGGCACAGGCACTTTTGTGCATTTTTTGGCAAAGATTTGGCCTTAATCATAAGTGTGCCTGACACAAATTGCTAGTAAACGTAGACATAAGTATGTATTCGCCAAAATAGCCCAATTCGTACCAAAAGGCTCCATTTGGAATTTTATAGACTGATTGTAAAATTTGTTAACAAACGATTTGATTTGAATTGGTGAAATGGATGATACTGTATAGTCGGCAGGTGAGTGAGTTAAAAATATTAAAAATAAATTAATAATTTATAGTCACTAGTGGGGTAACCCGTCATAAATGACGGGAGCAATATTCACAGGCAATTGTGCCCAGCATTAGAATTTCTTTTCCTCCGCCCTTTTATGACGTCAGACCAAGTAACAAACCAATTAGAAATTGATGACGTTCATAAAAGGGCGGAGGAAAAAAATTCTAATGCTGGGCACAATTGCCCGTGATAAATTCTAGTTTAATTTTGCTACTATTATCCCCTCCCCTTTTTTATATTTGAAAAAGAAAATGAGCGTTTCATTTTCTCTGGTGTGCGCATGCGCGTCGTTTGTTCCTTTTTTACTCCTTTCATTTCAATTTCAGTTTCCCCCTCCCCCTTTTTCCCCCTCCACGTTTATCTCTCTCTCCCCCTTCTACACTTTCCAACCTTTTCCCCTCTCCAATTTAATATCATGGGGTTCTTGGATGGGAAGAGTGCAACATATAGTTGACCTTGAGAAAAAAAAAGCGGTTCATTGATTCATTTAAATTTATATAAATTCCGACGTGGTTCAAGGTTTTTGTCCTTGTTTGTACACTTAATATATATATATATATAATATTCTAAGAAAACATTAATTAAGATTCTAGTCACTACTATTTATAATTGCAAAAAAAACGATAAAATATACGTGTTCAATTTAAAAAAAAACTTAAATGATATCGTTAATTTAACAAATAATATGTTCTTTAACTTTATAGGGTGCTACGTGTGCAATGAAGTTTCTTCAATTCTAACGTCAGTAATTTAAGTGGGAGTTAAAAAAATGCAGCTTTAAACCTAATTTACTTTTAATTGTGATTTGTTTTCCTTCGTAAATAAATACATATACAGTCAATAGGATTTATTATAATGCAGTTTTTGGTGCATCAATCTGTGTTTATGTTAGTTAAAATGCTAATTGTGACTTACACACTAATTATCTAGTTAGTGTACCCAGACTAACATAATTCACACCAAACTATTATTTACGTGAGCAGTTAACAGTCTAATGAATCAGGCCAAAAGTTTGCATAAATTTCACAAAATGCATAATTAAGGTTCCAACCCCCTTTGAGTACATTATGTTACCATATGAGTGCCAATGTGTAATTAATAGTCAAATTAAGCTAAAATAAAAATACATAAAACACATACAATGGCATAATCATTGGAAATTTGCATAAAGTTGCATAATTTTATCTATTTCTTTTAAATAATACTTTCTTGAATATAAATAACTAGTGGGGTAACCCGTCATAAAT
This sequence comes from Brachycybe producta, assembly GCA_036925085.1. NCBI lineage: Eukaryota > Metazoa > Arthropoda > Diplopoda > Playtdesmida > Andrognathidae > Brachycybe > Brachycybe producta. The sequence continues at coordinate 4,786,305 of JAUPFP010000004.1, forward strand.
GACGGGAGCAAAATTCACATGCAATTGTGCGCATGCGCGTCGTTTGTTCCTTTTTTACTCCTTTCATTTCAATTTCAGTCACCCCCTCCCACTTTTTTTCACCTCCACGTTTTTTCTCTCTCTCTCTCTCCACTTTTCAACCTTTCCCCCTCTCCAATTTAATATCATGGGATTCTTGGATGGGGAGTGTGCAACATATAGTTGACCTTGAGAAAAAAAAAGCAGTTCATTTATTCAAATTTATATAAATTCCGATGTTACTCACAGACCTGGGATATTATATATATATAATAGATGCTTTGCGAACTGTAAAACGAAATGTGAGAAAATACGAAATACATTAAAAATATGATATATTTAAAATTATTTCGTATTTTCAGTCTAATTTTACAAGTGTCGTTACGATATTTTTTCTTTTTTTCGTGACGAAACATTTTCTATATTTCGTTACCACGAAAAAGTCGCGCATGCGCGTTTGTTGACATTTTGGTCAAAAAAGCAGCCATTTTTTTCCCCACTTCAAACGAACGATGAAATATTTTGAAGAAATTAGTGCATGTAATCTCCAGGAAAGTATTAAATTTACTCAACAAAAAGCAACAGATGTTAGGTTAAAGGTAGGTTATAATGTTTAATTGTTTGTTACTTTTTATTTATTTGCTGTCATTACCATTTCCATCCCTTGTTGTCGCCATTGTGATTTCTGGTTTTAGTAATGCACATAGGTACTTTTTGTTTCAGGTTTTAATTGTAGCCAAAGATGTGATATTTCGTGTTTTATTTTAATTTATTTCGTTTTGGCAGAATGCAAACCATTAACGAAATTTAATTACGAAATAAATAAAAAACGAAATTAATTAAAAATATATCGTTTTCATTTTATTTCGTGTATTTGTTGGACGAAAAATCGCAAAGCATCTAAATATATAATTTTAACAAAGTGTTTCTTAAACAATAATTTTGATTTTGTATATTTTTTGCATTTTAATTTACATAAAACGCATAAATTCTAACAAAATTTTCTTTAATTTTTTTAAAATTTATTTACGTTCAAGTTTTGCCCTTACTAATAATTAATGAATAATGTAGTAAGAAAGTCCATACAAATATTTCCACCCTTGTTGGGACTTCAAAACAACAAAACATTGCGATGGTTGTCCACCAAAAAAAAAAAGAAAGAAGCCACTCTTTTAAAATACAATTTCAAACTTGGCTGAAACTGCAAGTGTGAAATTGACACTTAGTTTTTAGTCTTCACGATAAAAATGACAAAATACTTTGTTATCTATGCTTATCTTACTTTGTCAAACCCTTGCAACATTAAAGATTTTAAAACCCCAGAACTCTTTTTTGCTATTGTAAGTCGAAACTTTTAAGTTTGAAAAGAAAATGTTTGCATACACTTGAAACATACCAACAAATGATACTGTCGTTTGTCACGTCTTCACCAAGAATTTTCTTAAAACGGGTCTCTTCTCCTCTACTTATGCAGAAATAAAAAAAACTTCCAAAAAAAAAAAAAAAGATATGAAAAAAAAAATCGAAACCCAATATGAAAAAAATATATATATTCTAGACGAATGGATAGACAAATAAAAAACATTTGGAATTGAAATGCACAGAAAAAGATGTTCATAAAAAAGATATATATAGTCTTATTTTTTTTTTCTCCTTCTTGTTCTTGAGTTCCATTTCTTAACATTTGATGTCATAAAAAACTGCTGTCAAACGTATGCTTAAAAAAACTCACTGGAAAAAAAAAAACAGATTCCAAAGTTATTCTGCAATGAATTTGTCCATAGAAAAACATCAAAAATATATAAAGAATGTCTGTTCGAGTTCTGAGTTTTAAGATCTTTTCTTTTTAGGAATTTTAGAACAGCTCACAACCCAACGGTCGGTCGATTTTGACTAGGAATTCGAAAGAAGAAAGCAAAAAAAAAAAGAAAACCTCCACGACCCTTAACATGGCATGTTCAATTCCCATTTGCTTTCTTTACCCATTTCCCATTACCACCCAAAATAAATCAAGTGCTTGTGTATGTATGTGTGTGTGTGTGTGTTTGGGGGGTTGAGGTAACCCAAATGGAGAAAATAACCAAAAAAAAAAAAACGCGAGGAGAAAACCCCAAAAAATGTTCAATCTTGAAAATAGTGCTCAAAAGTAGTTTAACCTCTGTCATTACCACCTACATAAAGCAGAAATTTATTTATCAATATTTTCACAATGTCATTTCTAGAAAATAAGACTAAAACACAAAGTTCAAGAAAGTAATATAAGCTTACAATGAATTTTTAAATATTATCTAATTTTGTAATTTGCTGTCTTTATTACAATTTAACCTAACAAGCATTGAAGTTCTCAAGTTAAATCAAGATGCACGATTTCATGGGTAAAAAAAATCGATTCATTTCATTTTGCGATGAGAAGTAAATTGCCAAAAGTAATGAAGTTATGAAAATGCAACTTCAAAAATTCATTGGACGGGAATCGGAAGAGCGACAACGGAAATGCTGGATGCAAAATACGTTCCCGGTAAATTTTGCAAGAAAAGAATGTCTTCATTTCCTATGGGCAATGCACGACTTAAAAGGCAGAGACCAATTCAGATTAGGCGTGGATGAGATTGTTCTCTATACACAAGTGTATCCTTATGAGTATATAATGAATTACTGTAATTAAATTACTTTTTTTAATTAAGCCACAAAAAGTGTGTAATATGTAAAAACAATTCACATTAAAAAATCAAGTTATAATCACCCACACCCTGAAGTGTTTGTTATTGTATTATCAGATTTACTCATTGATTGTCTAGCAACAAAAAAGGACAAATACAAAGCAATGAAAAATTTCAGAAAATATCAGTTTGGATAGGGACTTGTGCCGGATATCCGCAGTATCTCTGGTAATATTACAAATGACCATCAGCAAATAATTGGTTTCTGTCTTCAGATTTTTTTTTTGTGATCTTAACAAGATAATAAAATGGTTCTTATGCTGTTGTTAACCTACTAGTATTCCATTTTCTGATCTCTGCAAAAAATAAAATAAAAACTGTACTCAAAAATCTAATAGTAACTTGATGTACTTTTTTTCTCCTTTTAGTAATTTCATTCCATGCTAGTAGTAGCCAAAATGCATTATCAAAAATAAATTAGTTTCCATTATATTGAAACACATTTTGCGTCTATAAGTAAAAAGTTTGCAATTCTCTTTCATTCTTAAAAAAAAAATAAAATCTTGAATATTCATTCACCTACAGAAAGAAAGAAAAAAAAAAGGTGTGAAAGAAACACGTCAATCGCAAATTCGCAATTAGCTTTCTCCATTAGTTAATTGCTAAAGGGGGAGAGGAGGACCATTGTAACGTTGACGTTGCAGACAATTGATTTGCAAAACTTGTCAACTTGCCTTTTATCTTCTTCAAAAGACTCAGTGAGGATCTTAAAACATGATGCGATAATTACTTTTCAGATAAAACGTGACAAGCAATAGCTCTTTTTATACCGTGAAATAACAAAGAAAGAATGCTGAGAGAACTAAAACTAAAAATGATACTTTTCAAAGTCATTCTTTTAAATAAGTTTGCTTCAATTTTCGTCTCAAACAATAATAAAAGCTTATAGTCATATAATAAAATGTAATTAGGATATTTTATGAACAGCTGATTTTAGAACTTTGAGGGCCTCATTACAAAAAAAGGTCTCATAACCATGTAACAGTCACAAAAATAAATTACAACACAGTATTATGACTATTATTATCATTATAGTGTCACTGAATAGTGTACAACCTAAAATGACAGTCATAAAATAATAGCGTACTAGGAGAGTGACATCATTAAGTTATGACTTGTCACAGTTTTATGACTTTTCTGTACAGAGCCCCCTGGTTATTCTGCATTTTAGAATATTCACTTACTGTGGCTTTGCTTTAAAATTTAAAGCAACAAAGCCAATAAAGTCATATTTAAGTCAAAATCTAACCTCTAGCATGCTCAAGTGACATCTCGCAATATATGCATATTCGTAATCGCAAATATCACCAGACATTATTCTATGAAAGGGTTATATTTAAAGTTACGAATGAAAAAAGTGTAAACCAGGCATGTCATTAAGAATGTGGGCCGGATAGCAAATTTTAAATAATACCATATGAACAGTGCCGCTACGTGGGTATAAGGCATCATTGTGCCAAATCTCATAAAGGCGCCCTCAACAAGAAAAAGTGGGACTTCTCGGGTCAGTTGAGTGCTCCTGAGGCATTTTTAAAGCGTTTAAATATTTTTCGACTTTTAGCCATTTTTTTTGAAAAAACCAAAGTCTTGGGTTTTGATCCATTTTTTCGAATTTTAAAAATTCTTGATTCCTTGTAGCTTTTCTAAGCTTTTTGGGACTTCTGGGGTCAGTTGAGCACTCCTGAGGCATTTTTAGAGCGTTCAGAGCAATTAAATATTTTCGACTTTTAGCCATTTTTTTTGAAAAAACCAAAGTCTTGGGTTTTGAGCTATTTTTTTCGAATTTTAAAAATTCTTGAATTCTTGCTGGTTTCCAAGCTTTTTGTGCAGAGGGTCACTGTGATTGGTTTATGTGTTCTATTGCTGATATTGGGTAGGTTATGGAAATATGCTGGCGGGCCAGATTCAGTGAAATTTAGAGAACGCCTCATGAGCCTTATAAAATCAGGGCCATACACGGTTTAGATTTCTTTTTTTTTTTTTTTTGAGGGAGAGCACCGGGAATTTCACCTATTGCAAGAATTGCAAATGAAAGAGAGCAGTCAATGGGAATAAAATTTTGGCAACAAAGACATAATTGTGTCGGGGGGGGGGGGGGGGGGGGGGGGGGGGGTTACGTCCCGAGGGAGTAACTTTTTTACCCGTTCTCAACGTGTGGCCACCGTGACTACTTTTGACCATAGTCAGCCCACTTTCGGCCACGGTAGGCCGAAAGTGGGCCCCGGTTGCCGACGCACTCAGACCGGTCCTAACCAACCGAGATCAGTCGATGCTTTTTCGACAGTAAAATACAGAAATATAGAACTGTTTTACAAACTGAAATAATAATTGAATAAATCACTTAAAGAATATGTTATATGTTATCTTTAAAAAAAAATAAGTATTTTTTATGACATTTTGTCACATTTTGTCATTTTTGCATTTGGAATTTTTTAAAATCCTCCAAAACGTTTAAAAATTAAACATTTGGTAGTGCAATAAAAAGATAATTTTTTAAATATCGACATGAAAAAAACCCTTATGTCATTCAGTTACACTTCTAGTTTCTTAATCACTTTCAAGTTTGTTTGTTTTTTCTTTTTGAAAATGTTTTCAAAACGCAAAGTCTCCAGGGTTGTATTGAAGTTCTTGACATTAAATTGAACTTAAAGAAAAAGAGTAACTTAGATTTTGAAGTCTTGTTATTAATTATGTACACACACATTGCACTTAACCATATGCTCTCTCTTTCTCTCTCTCTCTCTCTCTCTCTCTCTCTCTCTCTCTCTCTCTCTCTCTCTAACCATCATCTGTATTTGTGAAAACAGAAACTTGTTACTTAACATTGGAAGGAATGTAAATAAAACTCGTAAAAACAGATGTACAGTATGTAACATTACAGTAAAAATGCCGTGCAATGAATAAATTATATTTTGTTGCATTTCTCTGGCTTACACAATTGCAACATGTATTGTTAAACAATTCATGAAAATCTCATAAAACTACACACGTTTATTGCAGTCTCATTTTCAGATTGTTTCAATTGTCAACATATCATGAGCATTGAGCAATGTCGTCAAATTGATGAATAATTTAACATACTTGTGTACATACATGTACAGTACCACTATATTAACTATTCTACATAAATAAATAAACCAGTCAAAATTCAAAAGAATTATTAAGTTATTCAAGTGACTGTATTTCATTTACTTTGTAATTACAGAAGAGAAACACTTTTCAAACATAAAACACACAAACAAGAAAACAAGAAACAATCATTTCTACATCATAAATTAGGATCATAAGGCATGTTATATATTCGTCAGTTAGCGTGAAAGTAGAAAATCAGGTCATTTTTAAATTTGCTAGGAAATCTTTTAAACCCAACAATTCTATGTACAGTAAGATTGAAAACAAACTAGCATTTTAAGCAATGTTAAAAATGCATTAAATAGAAAAATTTAGACGTGACAATAAGATATAATTAATATAATAAAAGATGGTTTATTAACAGCTAGCTAACTGATTTTCCAACTCTGATTATGTCTTTCAGGATCAAAATTAAGAGAAACTATAAAGTGATTTAGAAACTTGAAGGGTAGCTCAGTTACTTAAAAGTATAATTTCACGTTGATATATCTTTCATAATAAACTTTTACAGGCAAAAATTAAAAAAAAATATTGTCTGCTTTAAAGTTGTGTAATTTTGAAACATTCATAAAAAGTTTCTTTTAAAAAAAATCAACAAGAAACCCCATTTAAGTGATTAAGCTACCCTTCTAGTTTTTTTTTTTTAAAAAGCATTCAACGTTCTCTTCATTTTACACCTGGAAGAAAAAATAATTAGAATCAGAGTTTGAGAGGCGTTTATTACTTTAAAATTACCTTAAAGCATAGTAAAAATTATAATCTGCACATTGCCTTAATAATTACTAACGAATTCACAATATTACAGCACTTTGTCTAGTGAATTTGCAAAAAAAAGCTTATTTTCCACTTTAACAGTAACACACAGACAGAAATATGTGAATGTCTAGGATACCAAGTTGAGTCCCTCGACATATGACATTTGGAAACACCGACCGTGAAAGAAAAAATAAAAGAAATAAGAATGGTCCAACACATAGGAAGGATGAAGTCGAATAGTTTCACAATTTATATATATGAGGAGGGTCGGTCGAGTTCAATCATCGAGGATCACTTGACAAAATGCATATAATCAAAAGCATTGGTCTCACGATAATGAAATTGGAATTGTACGCAATCTCTCACAAATGCAATGATGATGACAAAATGGAATTCTCATAGAAAGAAAGGAAAGATTATTGGAAAAAATGTTGAAACATCAGGGAGTCCCATAACATTCTTATTTCATTTTCGATATATCTTTAATGGGATATCCATAAATTTATTTTCAAGTAGTGTTTCTAGGTCATAAGGATTCTTCTATAGTAGCCCTATAGCTAGTAGCCCACTTTAGTAGTCTTTGCTATTTTTTTCTTTTTGTTCAAAATGAATTTCTTTCTTATGATGAAGTAGGCTTAAATAATATATCGATTTAGAAATTACAACAAGTTTTCTATTTTTGTGTGTGTTCAGATGAACTCCCAAAAAAAAATGTATGCACATCATCGTCTACATTAATTTTGAATGCACCATAACTACAATTAGAATTGCACAAATAATGAATGGAATTCCTAGACAACAATACCTTTGTTATTAATGACTTTTTTTCTTTAAAAAAATACATTACCAGTACAACTATGTATGTATGATAAATGTTATGTATTGTATAGTAAAATTAAAATTCCTGCGTGCATTTCATTTCAGTACAGTTAAAAGCATTTCACAACCAGAAACAATCTAAGTAATTTGTAAATATGCTATGCTCGTAGATAAGATGGAATATTTATTTATAAATTTTTGATTGAAATACATAAAAACTCAACGCAGTTGTTCTTTTTTAAAAAAAAAGTTACACCTACATTACTTAAAATTTATAAATTATAACAATTTCATCATAATGAATAAGTAATTTTTTTTCACACAAGACAGCTGAAAAATCTCAAATAAATTTAACAAACGCTAAACTCGTTTCGTGTTTTCAAAAAAAAAATTGGTACAAATTCAAAAATGGAAACTTGGCACTTGAACTTTAACTTCAACTCCAGAAAAGGGTTCCACCAACGTAGTAAAATACTTACTGTTCAATGCTTGAAAAATGCTGAAAATGCTTTTAACACAACTTTATTTAACTGTGTTAAAAGTGTCGCTCAGCATTTTTCAGTTCAAGTACTAAGTTTACTTCTTAAATTCGAGCCATAGTTAAGATGGGTTACAAAGAGCTGATTTCCAAACTCTTAAGATTATTCTGTCTTTCACGAGCAGAATCTAGGAAGTGTTTTAGAAACTAGAAACGTAGCGCCATCACTTAATAGGCGACCCCAGGGGTGTTGCAGTGTTTTATCAAGAACACCTTAATTTTGTTTTAGGACCGCATAATACAGTATATTGGGACACTTAAAACAGAAGTGGAATGGTATCAACCCTTAACATTTCAGCCACCCACTTTTATTTTGCACAATATAATTAACTGCAATATTCTGCAATGATAAAGTTTTGGTTATTTTTAGTGCAGTTAAAAAAAAAACAATAAAAGCGTGTAGCCAAATAACTACTTCTTTCGTGTATCATTTACTTAAAACATGTACATAAATTGTGTTTTGTGTAATTTTTATTTAGATTTGCATCTAATCATATTCAAGATTAGGCCTACTAATATTGTATACAGTTTAGTGATTGGTTTATACTTATTCAGTCCATACATTTTTAGTGTATCAACAATTTTTTTTTTAAATTCCAATATAACCATTTGACAACAACCAATTATAATTATGAGTATCCAGATGATAAACAAAATAAATAAATTCCCAAAAAAACAGCACATAAAATACTAATGCCTTCAAAGTATTTCACTCATGAGTCATAACATAGTTCAATCTAAAGTTAATGTTTCAATTAAATCCATGTACGGTAACGTAAAAGAACGATACAACATTCCTCAAACGTGTTTATTTTCAAAGAAGTAAAAATAATATTAAAAACAAAAAAAAAAAAATCCAACTCAAATAAGCTTAGACTTTGAAAGCAAAGGTGATAAAAAAAAGATTTTATCATCACCATCATCACCTGTTCATCTTGTTATTCAATGTTCTCAAAATAGAATCCCATTTCAAGTTATTTAAAAAAAAGACCAAAGCAAGACGTGTAAGAATATATATCGAGTTATTTCCATATAAATTACCTGTCAACTCCCTGCCATGATATAAAACCAAATCCCATTTCCCTTCAACTTTCCACCTAACCCATAGACACATACACATACACACAAACATAAACCTCACGAAGAAAAAGGAATTCAATTTATTTCGTCCATATAAATGGAATAAAATCCAATTGTTCTCCAGATCATTGTTGATTCAATTACGTATCAACACGATACATGACCTTATACCACCTACTTCTTCTATTCCACCCCATCCAAAAAAAATTTACAAAGTAATTTTCTACGGAAATAGAAATATACACATGTATTTTAATAAAACACAAGGGGGAGAAGAAATATTACTGTAGAATGTTTAGTTAGGTCCCTGTCAAGAGCTTGGAAAAATACATATAAATTGTACATGAAATATAAAATACAACTAAAAAGCATGCATCTCAATGACAATTGAATAAATCTTGTATTTTCTACTAGAAATATGTTTTAGTTTTAGTTTTTGTGTTCTGTATTTCGAGAATATCTCTACATTATGTAGTATGCCCAGGTCTAGTCCTGTACACTAATTGACTAAAAAGGTATGACAACACAGATTTAGACCCTCTGTTTACGTGCGTGGTGTAATGTGCGTGTTGTGTGCGAATGTATTAGGCATAATTACTAGGGCACGGATTGTTATGCAATGTGTTTTATGCAAATGTTTCTCAATTTGTAGCTCAAGCTTGAGCCAATTGTGAAGTAACAATTATGGTTTTCTCAATAAAAAAACAATGGTTAGAGGCTAGTTCTCTAGTTGACGACTGATAGTATAACCAGACATCTAGCTTTTAACCAGCCTTTTTTATTAGAAAAAAGCAAAATTGCAGTTGCTCTAATGATGACGATTACTTCACAATTGGCACTCGGGTCACAAATTGAGAAACATTTACTTTATACATGTATTGTACAAAATCCGAGCTCTAGTAATGCTATCTTGCTAAATTAAATAATATTAAATCATGATTTAGTCTGATGACTTGATTTTATTAACCATGCTTTTTTTCGATCATATTTAATCTTTTTTTTTTCTTCTAACGTTTTTTTAAAAAAAAATATATAAATACAAAAAAAAACCGCCAAATTTCGTGTAAATAGAAAAAAAAAATATGATTTAAATAACAAAAGAAACCTATTTGAATAAAAATAAGTCGATTTTAATAATTTTCGTAAAGTTCAAAAGCAGCAACTCTGCTAAGATTTATTTTTGCAGCCAGTTAGAAATTTTTTTCTTCTTCTAATCATCACAAGTTATAAATGAACCCAACTCTTTAATGCTACTACACACACATGATGTTCAAATAAATCAATTACCCCCCCCCCCCCATGAAAGAATTCCCATTAACAGATAACATATGTGAAATGCAATCTAAATCGTGTTGAGAAGTGTAAATCAGTAGTGAGATCCAGACTGACTTACGAGTGATTCTACAAGCAAATATAAAACTTATCAAAAGTGTCTCCTCTCCTCCATCTCCCCTTCCCCTTACACACATACATTGTACATAGACATGCTCAGCATATATACATTAAATATATACAAATTAATTCCAACCTTCCTCTCCCTATTTCTCTTTCTCTATTAAGAGCCTCCTCCTTTCACTTGTTAGTCCCATTAAAATGTTCAATTAAAATGTCATTGGTCAACCAAGCTGAAACGTTTCTATTTCTTAATGGAAAAAGAAGTTTCTCTTTTTTTTATTTCATTGATTTGCGAGAAATATATGAAGCTGACACACAATCTGGAGAAAATGCAGTCAGTCTACAGAAAAACGAGATACACACACAAGCATGTGTGCGTGTTGAATCAATCACAGCCACACATATATAACCATGTTGATGTTGTTCTTTCATCAACATTAGAAAACGAGATTGTCCTTCCAACTTAACTATCCTTTTTTTTTTATAGAGAAGGATGTTGAATAAGGCAGTCAAGCCAAGAATTCCTCATTTCAGTAGTGCCAGGCAATAACTACTACATACACACATCCATCCATCCATCCATCCAAACTCCAAAAGATAAAACTAAGAAACACATTTTAACTCCTTCAAACAGTGTGTTAGACCACCAATAATAATACTGTAATGAAAAAACCATATAACAAGTAGCAAAAATACGTTTCTTATCTTTTAGATAGAAATGAGTTCCACGATTTCAAGAAATGGTTTAAAAATTCCACCACCACCTCCTCCTCCTCCTCCTACCTCCCATAAAAAGGCATAAAACACAACTAAAGCATCAGTGCCATTGTCACCAATGGTAAAAAAAAAGCTACACCTCATTTATCTCTCACACTCTAAATACTTTTTCTTTAAAGATAAGATCACCAGTTAAGCTAAGGCCCATATGCTATTATAGTAATGTCTTCTATGATCAAAACTTGGTTGTCATAGTAACACCATTATCCTTTACAACACCCTGTAGGTTGGCAAACCACCAAAACAAGTTGAAATCAACTCAACAGCTATTTTCTTGCCATCTAGTGACCAATTGTCGAAAATGATTTTTTTTTAAATAAATCTCAGGGGGTTTTCAAACATTTTATGAAAGGAGCCACATATATAATAAAGACTTCATGGAATAGAGGAACAAGTATAGAAAATAACTTTCAACATTTTAAAATTTCAAGCCTGTCATAGTTGAGGCTAGAATGGGCGTCATTAAAAGGGGCAAAATTAAACAAGGGCAAAATGAATAACTGCCCTAGGGCAACTACATTTTAAAGGGCCGCACAGTTTTTTTTTTAAATAAGTTGATAACATGAACGAGAATGTCAAGTTATCTCAGCTGATTTTCAAACTGATTATTCTGTCTTACAAGAGCAAAATTAAGTGAAACTATTCAATAGAAAGTGTTTTAGAAACTAGAAGGGCAGCTCAATGTTTCATTTTGATATCATTAAAAATAAGCTTTTTATACACAACAATTTTTTTTTAAAAATATATATTGTCTACTAAGTGTTGTCTACTTAAAAGTTGGATCATTTTCAAGCTGACTTAAAATGTTATTTTGAAAGATACCAACATCAAAAAATACCCTTAAGTAATTGAGCGACCCTTCTAGTTTCTAAAACACATTCAAGTTTACACCTGAAATACAAAATAATCAAGAGTTCGAACCACCTTAAATAATTTTTATAAACTCAAAAATCATAACCAAAATTATGGAATGGAACAAATCATTGCTAATAATAATGACGTTTAAATTTGCATACACGTAATTACATTGTTAAATCTTATTTCGAATCTGTTCCCATTCTTTTGTACCAATAAATATCAATTTGATGTAAAAGGTACACATCTTAACTTCCAATTGTCTATTGGTGTATCTTTTATAGTTTCTGGGATATTTATTTATTGTTGAAGTATGTTTTACCTGAATGCAATGCATTTTGTTTGAATCACCTAACCCTTTGTGGGTTCTTGTCAATCCACAAATTGCAAACAAGAGTTCACAAAAAAATATAAGATGTTACATTCCTTAAAAGCAAACAAGCAATCAATTGAATAGCAAAAAAAATCCTTAGATTTAAAAGGAAGAGATTTCGGCCTTAAAACTAAATGGATATAAAAAAAACCATTGCAAATAAAAAACAACACAGAAATATACGTGTCATTTTATGTAATTGCTCCTCGAAAAAAAAAGCATCCGCCTAACAAATGTAAAAAATATGTATATTTAAATAACATGTTGCTTTCAGGTGTGCAAAAAAAAGCTTCATTGAGCCTTTTTTTGTGTTTGTATGTAAAATGCTTTTTTTTTATTTTAATGACCTCTTAATGCAACATGGTAATAAAAAATAAATCCTTTAAAAGGAACAGCTATTAAATTAGACATTTGTCTTAGCTAAGAGAAAAAAATATCTCTTAATTGCAAGAAGATTAAAGTACTTTCAAGCCAACAGATGGCGTAAAAGGAACAAAAACATTAAAACAAACCACATGGAATTTTTTTAAACTATTATTATTGATGTTATGTAGTGAAGAATGTCAAAATCAGAAAAAAAAAATCCGCTCTTTGGCTTGATTACTAGCCTCCACCTCCAAGATAGTTAGTTAGGCTTGTACACAGAGGCTACTACTAAGCCAATTAGTGAATTTCTCTAATAGCTAGATTCTCTTTCACATATTTATGTGAAGTGTGTTTTTATTAAAAACACCGCAACGCTCTGTGCAGAAGACTTTTTAATATGTGTCTTAATAATAAAAAATAATATTCATGATAGAAGAAAAAAATGTGTAATTAATTGTCTTACCTTACAAATGCCACCTATGCAAACATCATCTTTGGAATTCTTTGTGCATGGTGTGCCATCAATCACAGATTGTGCCAAAGTTACATAAAACCGTTCTCTCTTAGGCCTGCAGTTCAATTCACACTGTTTGCTGCCTAAATAACATGTAACAAAAAACAACAAACAATAAAAAAACCTCCATTAAATATTTTGATTGCTGTCACAACTTTTGTATTTGAAGGAGAAAAAAAACAAAACAAAAAAACAAAACAATACCCTTTAAAACAAAATGCCATTTAGTAACTTCCTGTAACTGACAATCATAAGAACATGATAAAACTGATTTTAATTAAAATTGACACAAATGAGTAGGCCCTACTTATAAATACTGTAATCTCTCAACACCAAACACAACTAAGCTCGTATCACACAAAGCAATTTTTCATGCAATTTCTGCGATGAGACTTGCAACGGCAACTTTTTAATAAACTTCCATATCACACATGAAACTAATTTCAGAGACATAAAATAGAATTTGAAAAATTGACTTGCAAATTCAAATCATTTATGTCATTTCTATTTCTAGTTCACTCCTGATTGGCTGTTTATGACGAATGTAGTAAAATTGAAATCAAATTGAATGTCAAGTCACCCTACAAACTCTTGAGTTGCACGTCTCATTGCAAGTTTTTAAGTTTAATGAAAAGTTGGTTGTGCGATTGGGAGTAAATGCTTATTCAAAGTGACAAAGTCAGATGACCATTTCTACTATTTATCTAATTAATGTCTTTATTACACAAGCAACTTTCATCACAAACTGAATTGCAAGTTTCATTGCATGAAAAGTTGCTTGTGTGATCAGGGCCGTCATTTCAGTTTTTTCCAGGGGGGGGCAAAACTTGACCGACTTGCTAATTTTTGTATATGTGCAGGCCAGTGCTGCAAGATGTGTGCGTATTGCCACTTAATATAAATTAGGTTTTGATGGATTTATTTATATTTGCAAGAAATTTGAAAAAAATATGCACAAACTCTAGTTATAACATATGTGTATACTGATTGTAATAACACAAATGTTTTTCAGGGGGGGGCAAATGCCCCCCCTTGCACCCCCCAAATGACGTCCCTGTGTGTGATACTCCTATTATTGAGGCTATCACACAAGCAACTTAAGGATTTTATACTTCCTAATCTTATCAATAAAAATCATCATTAAATGATATTTTTCAAACTGCCATAAAAATTTATATTTAAAAATATAAACATAAAACCTTTCTTTTTTACTGTCGAAAAAGCGTCGACCGATCCCGGTCGGTTAGGACCCGGCAGCAGTGCCGCAACTAGGAATTTTGCGCCCGGAGACTACATTACTGTGAACGCCCTAAAGGCTACTCACACAAATTTGAGTAGTTTGCATAGTGTGAATAAATGGGAAATTATAGACTAAGAAGTGTTTGCTTAAAAACTACTATATTCTCTTTAGTATACAGTAGGTATTGCTTATAGCAGTGTACAACTTCTTCGTAAATTTTGCAAATTGCACGACGGGTTTACTAGTGTAAATAATTTCTACAATACATGAAAACTACTAAATTAATGTGCACTAAGAATAATAGTGGGGGGGGGGGGAAAAGTAGAATTTCAAAATTTATAAGTCATTTTAATTTCTAAACGTTTGGCGCCCCTGTTTGTTGGCGCCCGGAGATTAACTTTCCCCCATCCTCCTCGTTGTTGCGCCACTGCCCGGCAGAGTGGTCGGCAACCCCGGGCCCACTTCTGAC
This sequence comes from Brachycybe producta, assembly GCA_036925085.1. NCBI lineage: Eukaryota > Metazoa > Arthropoda > Diplopoda > Playtdesmida > Andrognathidae > Brachycybe > Brachycybe producta. Next base: position 4,801,357 of record JAUPFP010000004.1, read on the forward strand.
CAGCCGTGGGCGAAACTGGGCTAACCGTGGTCAAAAGTGACTACGGTAGCCATACGTTGAGAACGGTAAAAAAAGTTACGCCCCGGGGGAGTAACCCCCCCCCCCACCCCCCCCCCCCCCCCCCCCCGACAAAATTATGACTTTATTAGTTCTATAATACTTTCACCTTTTACTAAAGTTTCTAAAAAAGATTTGAAAAGGAAGTTTCTTAATGAGAACAGAATAAGATTAAGGCTCAACTCACAAGTTCTTATTAATTTATGTAAATATTTGTACATCAATTGCATAACTGACTAATCCGACAGATCAATTGTTATAGGAGTTTTTAACTTTCTTCTCTGTTATTGCAACCAAAATTTCATTAAAAAAAAGTCACTTAGAGAAAACACACAGCAAACTATGATATTTAAATAAGATTAAAATAGCATAAGAAATAATTTTCGTTTGCACTTTTAACCCTTTTGCGAACAAGAGAAGAGATTGGAAAAAAAAAAAGAACTTGAGAAAGGATTTTCTTCAATGGGAAATGTTGGCCACCCAAGCGGAGAAGAAACACTATAGCTTAGCTCGCTGCACTCCAGCCTTAGCAGCTGTGCATTTCATTCTTGTTCAATGTGTTGCTGTTTGACATGTGTACAGACAGACAGACAGACATAGATAGACAAGACACATTGGATATGACATGAACAATAGTAATAACAATAAAAAAATTCCATAAACAAAATCTAAAAGGGTAGGTTTTAGTGGCGTCAAAATGGTTTAGCTTATTATTGAGAAATACAATACAAATAACAGCATCCAAGTCGTCTTTCTTATTTCTCAATGATACCCCATTTTACACATTGAAGATAACAAAAAATTCAAACAACAAACGAAAGAGAGAGAGAGAGAGAGAGAGAGAGAGAGAGAGAGAGAAAAAAGCAAACAAAGCAAAAAGAAAAACATTACCTTGCCAGAAAGGTTCCCATTGATAATAACGTCCCATAAACAGTTTTCGGTTATAGTTGGAACACTGTTCATAACGATAATCCCTTTTTCTGCCAGAACAACCCTGGAAACAAATAAAATTAAATGGAAAAACATAAAAAGAACATTTTTACACAATATCTGGAAGAAGAAAGGAGAAAAATCACATTCAAAACAAAATGATCACAATTTTCTTGTTAATTGCCACAATAGAGCATCCAGAAAAAATTTAATGTGACAGAAAATATATCCACATTTGAGCCAACACATTCAGCAAACCAAAGTTAAAAATGTTACCACGTAATTCCCTCAATAAAAGCAAAATTGTTATTGCCATCCTTTAACTAATATCATAACTTCATAAGCCACATAATATATAAAATTTTAAAAGATGAAATAAAATTTATAAGACTTGCAAATTCATTAACGCCATGAGCTGTATGATTGCATTGTTTACCTAAAGGAAACATTTTTGCTTATGAACATAAAATGTTCAACAAAAGCTAAGTTCATCAACAATTTAGAGCAAAAATGTTATTAATATTTTCCAAAAAATTTAGGTCACATATTATATTGTTTCGAACAAAATAATAAAAAAAAAACATTTGTTCATAAAAAATGTCATCATTGGACGCGTGAGGCAATTAAAGGGAAAGTTGTAAGAAATAACGAGTACATTTCCAAAACGTTGTAAATGCCATATAACGGTGAAATACTGTATGTTTTTAATCGAAAATAGGTTGTAAACGCCGTGCTTTTTGCAAAGGGGAATTTGCTTGCCACAAACATGCTATTCCTAGTGGTAAAAAAAGAACTGCTGTGCAAGTCATAACGTTGTAAAAGGCAATAGAAATTCGAGTGGCAACATGACCAGTAACTTAGTGACTATATTGTCATGTTGTAAATGCCAACAATATCACTATGGTAACAACTTGTCAGCGTATGTCGTGAAGTTAACATTTTTTTTTTAAATATTCTAATGCTGATTAATAATTTTAATACATTCTCTTTATTTCTTAGCTTCCTGTAAATTGTATTACAATATTTTATGACTAACTGTAATTGGTTTAGTAGAAAATTTGATTTTTCTATCTCCTGAAAAAATTAAATTTTGGCATCTACAACGTTATGGAAATGCACGTTTTAATTATCCTCATAATAGGGGGGGTTGCAAAATGTACGTACAATCTCTAGACAACTTTTTAGTGGTCGAGTTCGACTTCCAAATGAAGTCCGCGTGTGGCTCTTGTGCCACGATCCACCGTCTTTCTATACACACGGGTGGTCGTTTCAGATTTCAGACGACACTTGTGTGTAAAGGTCCGCATCTTTCCATAGCAATACAGTGTCAACCACTGCCCAGTTACCTGCGACAACATTGCGCAGTCGGTGGTCTGTGTGACAAAGCTCTAACACTCTACATAAAACTATGCAGTGTGATCGCCACCCACCTCTAACAACACAACTTTATCTAGATTGGAAAATTTTTTATTGCTGTTTTAGACATTCTGACATTTTTGCCCATTGCTTACAAGTTACAACTCTATTATTTGAGTTTATGATGTTCAGATTCACTTATGAATTTTATTGTTTGGTTATATTCTGAAAAAAGTCACTGATTTTTTTACTTTAGCCGCAAATTTGCATGCTGTGTACAGACATAGTTAGTCTCATATTCTCTTATTGAAAACATTTTTCTTATCACAACAGTATTATTATAGAAGAGAGAAAAAAAAATGATAAAGTAGATTTTCTTTCTCATATCCATGACTCAAATATCATAATTATGTCACTGAACAACAGAAGAAGAAGAAAAAATCCTCTTATTTTCAGAAGTAAATAATGACATGTAGGTCAATAACCAGTACACAAAAATAAATTCTAACTTCACCAAAAAAAAATGAAGTATGAACAAAAAAAAACATTAAAAATGAAAACATTGTCATGTTTCAACTTTACCCCCTGATGTTATTCTGTCCAATAAAACATACCCCTGTTAACATAGCAGACCTCTCTGTATATATAATGTACACAATCTCACCCCTCAACACATGTAAATGAAAAATGGAATTCATGCATTTATATTATGTGGATTTTATACAAGAAAACTGTATAAATGATGGTTGTTCTGTTCTGTTCTCCGTATAAGTAGAAGACAAAACATCCCCAAACACCTCTCTCCACCCTTGGTGTGCAATAAATACATCATCACAAACTACACCATCATTTTTTATTCTCTTTCAGTCTTTAAGGAACCTATGTAATAAGCCTACATATAAATCTAAAAAATATTTCTGTTTTCACTTTAAAGACATCTGCTTTTTATCGATACTATACTTCTTCCGAATAAAAAATAATACTAGAAAATTCCTTCCTTATGGGATGGTGCTTCTGTAAAAATGATGTTGAATTCTCTCATTCAGGCCATAAACCATCCCATTTATTGATTTGTGATTATTGTTCACCACAGTCAACAACAAATACAAAAAAATGTGTTACTAAACTGTGTCATATTTTTTTTCGTGTATTTTTGTAATACTTTCAAATAATAGATACATATATAAAAATATTAAATTTTCGCCAAGTCAGGTGTTGTCGCTATTTCAAGTTAAAAAAATACAATAGTACAAAAAACCAAACAGATTTGAAACAATTGAAAATTGATTTATGTTTTTTTATATATAAATATACCGTATATATTTTATTTTACCTTAGCGTTGCAAAATTGATAGCGTTTGTATTGTCCAACACATGTGCTACTCGCCTTCGAATTGAACATCACATCACTTCTATACAAAGTATCGATTCTGTTAGAAAGAAAAAAAGTCAATAGAAAAAGTCAAGAGTTAGGACAATTCTCATTTATGTAAAATCGAATCCATTGTTCAAATCCAATTTTAATTTTCATAGAACAACTTGAGTCGGAAGTTGAAAAATTACTCTGCAAGCAACCAAGAAGGCTTGTGGCAGAGGGATAAAAAGTCAAATTAAAGCATGCAAAATGCATTGTCAAAACCCAAAGATACAGTATAAACTCATAACAATAATTGTAATGTTTTCTGGTGCAGTTGAAATAATGCATTGTCCAAAAATTAAGATCGCCATAATGCAAGTTTATTCCATGCATAAAATCCTCTGAAAGTTGTCCTTGCAAGTAAATTGTCCCAGCCAGGCTCTGAAAGCATGTTTCTAACACTCATTACTCTCACGTACATCAATGTACAAAAATACTACACCCGAACAGTCTTTGTTTCATTTTAAACTATTTGATTGACATAATTAATAAAAATGAATTAAAAATATTGAATTAAAAAAAATCCAAAAATTTCTTTCATTTTTTATGCAAATCAATTTAAACTTCATTTAATGTATTTTCTTATTTGTAAATTTATAATTAACAATTTTTTGTTAATAATAGCAGTTAGAATCATTTTTGGTTGAACCGAAAATGACTACACAACAGATGCAGTTTAAGTAACCAGCACATTGAAATAGTTGTTATCAACAAGCATTGTGGTTTGTTGAAGTTAGTACCAAGGCTATGGTGAGGCTACATGTATGTCAAGCAAGTATATGTCAGTAGAAATGTGAAGGTAAATAGCGCAATGATGTACGCTTCTCATGCCTCATTTACACCAAACAAAAAAGATCCATGTTGCACAAACTTTTCACAAAAATACTGTATGAGAAAAGTGATTGAACTTATTACGAAAAGTACTGTATATTCAGAAAGTAAAAACGAACTCTCTTTTATCATAAAGTCATTATTAAACCCATTTGGTCAAAAAAACCTACAAATGTTTCGTCATACAACGTTATTTACATTTGTGGTGTTAATGATTAGTTTTCAGTGTTGGGTCCACTTCACATGGACCATTTGGTGGAACCACATAAAGTGGTCGTTTTTAGCAGACCACTGATTACATAGGGGGTGTTCAAACAATTAGTCACCGTCACCGGTATTTTTGCACTACAGTGGCAAAGAGTGGGAGATTTCCACCACAATGGACAAAAACTGCCTGTTTGTCAATTATAATTAAGATCATACCAATAGAAATAACCGACAGAATGCCATTGTTCTCTATGATGGTCCATATGAAGCAAGCCGTGTCAACCACCTGTGTAGCACCACCAAATAGTGCCACAAACATAATTGTGCGAAGCCAGCCTAAATAACCACAAAACTGCACGAGAATGACTTACAAGATGTATTCTACAATACTCGGTATAGCATTAACTATATATTTTTTAATCACTTCAATAATTTACTACTGAATTAATATCAATTAGTTACTAATGATTCTTAATTGATATTGATTAGTAGATTATTATTTTTAACAGATTGTGTAAATGTAGCACTTCAATTATGAAGTGATTATTAAAAAAAAAGCATAGGTAATGCTACTGATAGTATATAATAGAAAAGAACCCAGTTTCGAAAACGCAGAAGTACAAGATGTTTTCCAGATGCTAAACAAACACACATGATGACGTAAAATATGATAAAAGAAACACCACCACCATTCACATCTCACGCAAATAAATTTAGAGCGTCCTGCAACATTTTTAGTTGAAAGGAATAAAAAGAAAATCGAGAAGGGAACCTCGAGAATTGTTTTCATAAAACTCGTTCATGTCTGCATCATGCAATTTCACCGAACAAGAAGACGAAATTCTAAAGTTGAAACAGCTGTCACACGGCCCGTCTCACTTCAATTGGCAATATCCATGTAAACAAAACACGCTTCATCTGAATTGCCAAATTCTATATATTTCAATGTTGATGAAACATTCGAAATGGTGAAAAACCAAAAAATTACAATTTGTATTAAACTTTGGTAACTTCCTGCATGGAACTTATTGGCCGAAATACCCAGAAAAAAAAAGCCATGCCATGTTTTCTTTACTACTAAAACTATTTCTTCTTTTCTGAAAATAAAAAAAATGTGGGCCATATATATATTTATATACAGAAAAAAAAAACAATACTTGTACACGTTTTTCTAACAGCAAGTATCGAGAGAAGAAAACAATTTCCGTAAAGTTGCAACAGTTGTGATGTTTACAAGAATTAATAATAACATCGGAAGGCAAATGTTAAAAGTTGAAGAATAAACACGATACAACTTACAACTCAAACTCATCTTTCAATCATATGGCTTACCATAAAATATGTTTTAAATGTTTATGACAATCATTTGTGGTAGAACCTACTTTGTATATAAGAATGTAGTCATGTCACATACAACTGACAGAACTACAAGTTGTAAAACTGAAACCTGAAAAGAAAAACAAATTGTTTATACGTTATACTTATGGATTTATACAGTACCTATTGAAGGCTGTCTGATGTTGTTGTTGTTGTTGCTGCTGCTGCTGATCACTCGCACAGTCTCTGGTTTGAATGGAAACGCCACGGCCACAGGTGCGAGAACATGGTGTCCACTGTGACCAAGGACTCCAAGTGCCCATCACATAACTTGTTGGAACTTGGTTTCTGGAACGTTGGATTTTCTGCAACTGCAAATAAAACATTGAACGTTAAAAATGGTTCACAGAAAGAACTGAATGGTTCTAGCCAACTTCTAGGTTACGTCAGTTACAAAGTAATACCTAAATTAAATGTAATAACTAAAAAAGTCATAATAACAATGCAAATTAAACCTTAAATATAACAAAGTAAAACAGAGATATGCCAAAAGAAGTTTAATGGGGTCAATTTTTTTAGTTTATAACGTGGACGATCGATATCTGAAAAGCAAGAAGTATTAAAATTTGTTACAAAAAGGTGTTGCAAGCATTTTTTATATTTTGTTTTTTAAAAAATTGTAAATTTTATTGTTGTTTAAAACATGATGAAATTGAACCTTATTCTTGGTGCCAACCGATTTACCAATCATTTTTGAGCCATTACAAATGTGTTTTGTATCCTACATGATGGTGGCAGAGCTGTAACTATAGGCGCGGCGAGTGAAAAACCTGCATCAGGCGCAAAGTAACAGCAATAACAACAACACTATGCGGCGTCAGTTTTATTATTGCTTTGAGCGAAAAGCTTAGGGACACAAAGTAACTACATATAGCATGATAATACTAAGAAGGCGCCAGTTTTGTTCTTAACCTCAGATGCAAAATTAGCTAGTTACGCGGCTCTGGATGTTAGATATGTTGACAGCTAACATTCTTGCAATTAAAATATGATAAATCTTTTGTAAATTTCCTCTTTGTTGAATTTCGCAAAATTGTTATCATTGTTTATAGACTATCTAAAATAGAAACGAATTTATTAAAAAATTCAACCTGTTCAAGGACTTTGTGAACCCCCTGTAAATGTAGTATCTGCGAGGCTGAGAGAACTGAATGCATTTATCATAAGAAAGTTATAGAATTAAGTTATCGATTGTGGATTTTCAGCATATTACAGAATACATTATTCTGAGTACTTCGGTTTAGGAAAACCAAGGGAAAAGTCTTTCACACGCTTCACTAATACTAACATACTGAATAATCTTTATTGTACCAGGATACAAAAAAAAAACCCCTGCACCTAGAATTAAATATTTAGCCCCACCCACTCTCTCTCTCTCACACTGTCAGGACTCTTATACTGTAACACGTTATCAAAAATGTTCATGACAACTATGACAAAAAGACACATTTTCAAAAGCTTCACACTTTAGCTGTCAAAACCAACTCAAAAGAGTAAAAAAATACATAATAGACCAAAACGTGAGAATAAAAAACCATCTAGTTATTAAAGTTAAACTATTTTCAATGATGCGGGACCTTTATTGTTCTGAAAACACTTCTAGAAAGTGGGGACCCTCATAAGATTCCCTGAAAGGGTCTTTTTACTCAACACCAAACAACAAAGAGAAAGAGGGAAAGAAAAAAAAAGATCATGAGATTGAATGTGGACCATCTTCTTTTATGGAAACTGGACACTAAAAAAAATCATCATCTTTCCAATAGTTATTATTATATGGACAATTTCAATTGAGTGATGTGGCAGTTAGTTCTATTACAACATTCATTCAATTCATGAACATTCATGGAATAAACATAAATCATGAGCACACACCCCAATCCTTTTAACTCATAAAACTTTTAAGAACCAATAAATATGATAATCAAGACGTTTACGACCTTCAAATTGCACTCTTTTTGTTAAAGTGAATTTGTCCAAAAAAAAATACATCAAATTTGGTAGCAGAACAATTTTAGTTTAACATAACTACTGTTCAGAGAATATGTCTGCCTCTTTCTTTTTAACACCAATTGAACATTTTAGATTGTGTGCTTCAGCCTCCAAAAGGTATATCAGGATTGGTGTATGCTTCAGTTCGTATTTGTTATATGTGTTTTTGCAATGCGTGCTTGTGTGTGTTTGTGCGTGTTTGTGCACGTGCTTGCAAAAGGTTTTGTTGTGTTTTGTTATTTGTGTGCGTTCGTCTGTATTTTGCGAGTTCAGTGTGCCTGACATTGCCCGTGCGTGTGTGTTTGTGTTTTGCGTGCTTGCTTCTTCGCGAGTTTGGCGTGCTTGCTTCTGTGCGTGTTTTTCATGCTTGCTTCTGTGCGTGTTTGCTTGCTTGCTTGCTTCTGTGCGTGTTTACTTCTGTGCGTGTTTTGCGTGCTTGCTTCTGTGCGTGTTTTGCGTGCTTGCTTCTGTGCGTGTTTTGCGTGCTTGCTTCTGTGTGTGTTTAGTGTGCGTGACTACGGGTGTTTAGCATACGTACTTGTAAAACTGTTTTTTTTTGTGTGTGCATCTGTGACTATTTAGTGTGTTTGTTATATGTATGTGTGATTCTCGATGTGTGTGCTTCAGCATTTTGTGTGGGCTACAGGAAGTTCAGTGTGTCTATGCGTGTGTTGTGTCTCTCCTCGCCCACAAAAATACACCTTTCAAGTTAGAACTAAATCAGTAACTCAATGGAAGTAGAAATGTATTCTGTCTGCAAACCTCATTAAAGTCGACAACACAGCCATAAATAACTGCAGAGGTTATACCAACTCCACAGAAAGTTGCTATAACACAGTCATCCTCTTGTGTTAAATGTTATAGATCTAATTGCAGTTTGTCATCATCATCATCTTCTAAAACATTATCATGAATAAAAAGTCTTTAACGAATATACAATTTGTAGTTTCAATCTTGTAGATGATGAAGAAAATTGTAAAAAAAAAAGCGAAATAAAAATCACTTCAGTTGATTACTTGCCCTCAAGGGTCCATTTATTGTAAAGTTATTTGTACAAAAGCAGAAAACCACTTGACTTAAAATGTAATAATGTGCTTAAATGTCTTTCTCGTCAAGTAAATTACATTGGTTACATGTTGGTAATTTTAAAGTATAATTATGGAATAAGATCGTCAGTTGTAAAGAGGGTCCCTCCCTTTCTCTCTCTCTCTATATATATATATATATCTTGATTAGTGAAACAACAAGAATGTTTTTTTTCTCTCCTAAGACTAATAGCAATTAAAGAACATCGAAGCGTTCATTTCATTGGATTTCTTGAATAAGCAGCAGCAGCAGCAGAGCACAAGATGTTCCAAAATACCCGGTAGAATATATCAAAAGATCATCCAATATAATCAGAAAAACTAAATTTAATATTGCGATCACGTAATGTTGCAACAAGCCCAATGATTACAGTCCAACTTTTCGTTTATTCGATTAATTGCATTCTGTTCTTTTAAGAGGTGCCTTACATTGTACTTATTTTAATTACTGAAGCTCTATATAATTAACAACAAGGCCACTGTTAAAATTTATTGAAAATACACACACAAATATAGTTATGTTTCATGATTTCATGATTTTATGATATTTCAACTACAATAGAACAGTCTTATGACGCGGCTTCCAAGTTTACTTTACTGATTGCAGCAAACCTCAATAAATTTTACCATTAACGAATAATATCTTAACGATGCGACAAATACTGAAATTCATTGAAGATTACCACGAATTGTAAAAGTCACTATGTAATTCGGTTCTAGGATTAATGAAAACAAACTGCCACACTACCAGACAAGAGTGACTGTTTAGTGTTTAACAATCGATAATAAGAATTTCAAATCCATATTGTAAATTCGAGGTTTTACTGAATAAGCACCATAATTAAAAGGCTATTTTAATTGGTATGCTATTCATTATTATTATAAATGAAGGCAAAGTAACAAATTATTCAACACTTTTATAGTTTTGCTTCTCAAATATAGCCTCAAACAGTGCTTATTCACAAGGACAGTCAGTATTTGCAACACTCTGAAAACAATTTCAACAATATAGTATAATTTATCTCTGATATTATAAAATTTAAAAAGTTCATATTATGTGCATATTCCTCATGTATTCAATACTTCCAACTTCCGAGTGTTTGCACATAGCATCATTTGATTTATTAAAATAGTCATCGACTGACTCATCACCAATAATTTTCGCAAAAATAAAGAAAAATTATACTTTTGGGTAAACATTACACTGATATAAGCAAAATCAGTCACGTATAGGCTACAAAATCCTATATTTAGGTAATATCAGGCATTGGTACTTCGCACCCCCAAATATTTTTTTTTTACCTAGGAGCGAGCGAAGCTACCCACAAAAATCAACAAGATTTTTTTTAAATAGCACCAAACGTGGAAATAAGTTTAAAATTTAAGCCACTGTTAAGTTTTGATAAATGTAAATTTACATTTCACAGTTACGAAAGGCTCTCGACGGCCACCCAATTTTGAGAAGTTCCTGTGGACTTCAACGTTTTTCTATGCTTCGGAGGCCTCTTAGTTTTGAGAGGTTCTAGGGGCTATGCAGTTTCAAAACGCTACCGTGGTCTTCCAGTTTAAAGAGGCTTCTGAGGGCCTTGAAGTTTCGAGAACATTCCGGCACCTTCACAATTTCTAGAGGCTCCTGTCGACCTGTTTATCAAATAACTTTCTTTAATTTTTGACTAAATATAGTTTAAATTTTGCCCACATATTTTATTATGTTTTTAACAATAGCTTAAATTACAAAAATGTAGGCGTTATAGTTTCCCAAATACGTATTCTTAAACTAAATACATGTTACGTGCACCACTGGACAGTGTATAAAAGTGAATGTTTAGCACACCGGCGCCCAGAAAAACTGGCGCAGGCGGTATTTGGTACCTTGCCGCCTAAACCAGTACGTGCCTGGGTAAAATTACAAACCTCGGAAAAGTTACCCAGAATGACTGTATAGCTCAACTTTAATTATTATAAATATGAATTTTCAAGAATTCTGACATTATGAAGATGAATCTGGGAACTGTTGCTATAATAGATTAGGACCTATACTGACGGATTTATACCACACGCTTTTAGAAGAAGAAAAAAATACATCTTCAAGTGTTTTAATTTTAAGAATAGGCCCAACACCTTAAGAGTTGTCAAATCATCAGAGCTTCTTTCATTATCCCCTCCCCCACCCCCAAAAAAAGCACATAAATAACTTATACCTATTTAGAAACTTTTATAAATGGCAATTATGACTCTTCAGTGTACTATTGTTGTTTGTAGCACCAATCTTAATCATTTCTGCTAGAATTAAAATGCCAACATAATTATATAGGCAGTGTTTGCGCGCATCTATAAGTGTCAAGAGTTTGAACATCCTTCTAATAAAAAGACAACACCTAATCAGTCACACCTAACAGCCATCACATATGGGTATACCCGGGTACATAGACCTAAGTAATACTTTCTCCCTTTTGTCTAACTTAGTAATATTGTGCAATTAATATTTAATTTTAACTTTTTTACATATAACTCAAAATGTTAAAGATCCTGTTTATGTATTAGTCTAAGTTTAGACCTACTATAAGTGCAGTGCAAACAATGAATGAAAACGAAATGCTTGTAAAATGTTTTAAAAGATTGACATGAGGTTGTTTCTGAATATTTAATTACTTAATAGCTCAAGCAATACAAGTCATGTTTTACTTATAAAACAGGGCAAAAAAAAATCATGACATGTGTTCTTCTAATACTGACTGACCATCATGAATTCAATTATAATCATAAATATTATATGACTGCAACTAAGGTGGTCCCTCACTCACTGTGTACACCATACAAAGTGTCAAAAAAAAGGTGTTGTTCACATTTAAGATTTCAAAAAGGAAGTGCAATAATAATCACTGAAGAATTCAGGCTTTGTATATATGTTACTGTCAATCTGCGGAATCAGGCAATCTGCAAAACAACCAACCTGCCAGTGAATTTGCAAAATTCAATACGTTTTAAGTATTGAATTTTGCAGGTTCACTATAGCAAGTTAGTTGTGCAGTTGTTGTTGCGTAGGCAATCTGCAGATTGACTGATTCTGCAGATTGACAGTAACATAATCTATATACGAATTTCCCTCACATAATATACGTACTATTAAGTATATAATGTATGTGTTACTTGATGGTTGGTCTAGGCTTTAGGACCATGATATTGGACCCCCTAAGTTTCAGTTTATTGGATTAATATTAAAAAATCCAGAATCCAACTCATGTCAAAACGTTTGATGAGTCATAATGACCCCAGATATAAAATCATGACCATATGAATCGAATAAATTGGTATCAGATTAAGAATTTAACATAAAAATACACACTGATAAAAGGAATAAATAATTTTACCAACAAAAACACTTCTGGTCCTTTCTAGACACGTATACATGACACAGATGAATCGACCAGACATCAATTTTAAGTGACAATTAAAATACGTTCACCTTCTTTTTTTTTCTTCTTTTATTTCAAATAAATCTACTGAAGCATTCAAAGTTTCTTTTCAAAAAAATATAACAAGAGCTTTTCATATTTCTATAAATAGGAGTTGGGCTATAAAGAGAGAGAGAGACACCTTTTTTCTTCAGGTGCCAAAAAAGAAACTAGTGTCATTTATAATTTCTTTTCTGAATTGAAGACACTTCCAATGTGAATTAACTTATGAATCATAAAAAACCCTATTTACCATATTTAGAGTTTTCAAGTGATAAAAGATGGGATGTGTCTCAAAGACTTTTGAAAAGAATTAAGAAGGGTAAACCCCCTCGTTATTTTGAGAGAGGTGCTTTGAATTTAGTTTGGACAGTGAACCTATAGTAAGGGCCCTTTCTATTGTAGGCTTAGCAGACAGGAACGAACACAGCTGAGAGTAAAGGGGATTTGATAAAAAAAAAATCAAACCAATGAATTAAAATTATGTGAAGTGGGATTTTTTTTAAAAAGTGAAAACCCCATGAGTCTCTCTCTCTTCTCTAGGGTTTAACCCTGGTTTCAGAACCACAGAAAATGTGTTCCGAAGAATTTTGGATCATGAGGTCAATGCATAACAAGTCACACAATAAGATTCTATTCATAAGATTTCTCAAAAGTCAGAAAAAAAATTGATTTAGAGTGTGAACATCAATGTAAAAAAAAAGTGAGAGAACATTTATTACTGCATGAAATTATGCGACTAAACTTCAATAAAAATGTATGCTGGACTGTAAAACTTTAACATTTTGTATAATGTATTGTTTACTATACTATAATGAGGTATTCAGTATTTTTTATAAATACGACATTAGAGAATAATACCAAGAACAATGTCATTGAGTGGACAGTAGTGGCATTATTAGGTCAAAACAGATGAATGAATTCATTAATTTCTGATTGATCACAACAAGAGAAGCCAAAAATGACCATGCAACTAATTCCTAAATGCCCCTTCTTCTCTCCAACCAAAAATACCTCATAATTCAAATCTTCCAACAAAGCCAATAAAGTGTTTTTGCTAATTAACGTTTGTCACACACTGCCATGTTGTTAAAAAGATAATTGCCCATAATTTATATGTCCAAATAAAAGCACAAAGACCTCTCTCTCTAAAAATCAAACTCCGCTCTATCTCTGAGCAAAACGAACGAATATTTCAATTGTTCAACTCATATATGGAGAAAAAAAAATCATTCAGGAGACACACATACACAGAAAACACAATTAGATTTCTAAGCCACCCATTGATTTCATTGTCATGGGGACCCCATAGATAATTTAATGAGCTTCCACAAAGATTATATATTTTGGTTCCTCTCTGACCAAAAAACCCTTCTTCTGTTATGGTTTCCAATTTACATTTACAACAATGTAACTTGCAACCGTTATTTCTCAGTCATGCTGATTGTGTATTATATTAAAAAAATTGAAAGTGATAATTTCAATAGATTTTTTTTATTATATTCTAATCTATATCGAATTGAAACAACTGTTTTTTTTTCCAGGTGGTAAAAAAAAAGGTTTGCGAAATAAACTAGACAGTTCCTTCTATCAAACTTCATGAGTCAGACATGAAAAAAAAAACTAACATAGGTAGTAAATTTGTTGTGGTTTGTACATAATATACCATTGTTTACCTAATTACATCAGTATACATGAGACGCACGCACATCTACGAAAAAGTTACCTCATTTGTAGTTTTTTTAGACAAATTAATTGCACGTAAAAGTCTCATCCAAGCTAATAGAAAAGAAGACTAAGAAAAATCGTTCCTGACACAACCCCCCCAAAAATAACCCCATATTATTCATTAGTGATGATCATCCAGATTGATTTATTATCGATAATGGCCTGTAATAGCCTAGCTTTGCTTTTTTTTTTGTCTATTGCTCTATTTTTTTTTTTTGTGTTACTCTCTGGAGAATTGAATTAGGATTTCTACATCCATTTTGTTTCAAGTGAATTACTCAATGACTAGTTTCTGTAATGAATTATTTAATATACAAAAAACAAAGGAAGAAAGTTGAAGCACATCTGTGTTTTACATTACATTACACAAAATACAAACAAAAAAAATAGAAAATAAAGTACAGTACATGTACGAGTGCAAAATCTTTGTGCTCTTCCAAAATTTTTGAGACTTCTGAGGCCAGTTGAGTACTGATGAGGCATTTTTAGAGCTTTTAAAGGAAGTATGTGTGTCGGCCATATAGCGAATTTTAAATATGTCTGCGGGCCATACCATATAATGCTTTTATTGTAACGAATATAATTTTTTAAAGTTACTTTTTGAAGAAAATTAAGTTAATCTGACAGATCACATAGAAGATTAATACAAATCACAGTCATTTCCAGTCGAGGGTCACGATGGACCGGATGCAGCCCACAAGCAATGCACTGCACGTGTATGAACTAGAGTTTAATAGGTACTGCAGCAACTTCGACAGATTTATGGGGGGGGGGGGGTTTGTGTGGATTGTGTGGATTTCATAAGAGCCTGGTGTGCTTGGTAGGCCTCGTAAGCTCCGTGGACCTGGTGAACTTCGTGGGATTGGTGGGCTTCGTGGGCCTGGTAAACTAGGGCTAGGTATCTACTAGAATCCCTTTGTAACTTCTAAGTCATGCACAAGTATTATCAATGTATAACACTGGTCACTGGCCAACAATTTATTGCCCCAAAAAATAGCCAATGAGTTCGAAGCTTTACACAGCACCTTAATAATAATAAAGTACATCATCACACAAATCTACCTGAAGTTCTAAACTATATCCAAAAAGATCCAATGATCACATTCAAGTGCCAAAAAAGGAACTTTTTTGTATTTAGTGCTAACAACAGGCAACACCAAACAAAAATGATGGCCCCCAATGTGTTATCATGTTATATATGTATTAAATTATGAGAAACACAATGCACCCCCATGAGAATTTGCAAGACTAGACTTAGACATGCATTGCCTGTAAATCATCTTATATGATTTCAAATGAGCTCCACCCCCGAATTCACGCTTTTTCAGGGAAGAAAAAGTGATGTTTGATAAATTGGACATTCAGTAAAGCCTTACAAACATGGAAATCCATAAATACACGGACGGCTTCAAACAAAAAAAACAAAAACAAGTACGTTATATCATTTTTAAGAAGCATGTGATATTTCACTGTCTGTATATTTTCAGTGTGTGGGAGGTTACACAACATTTGTTTATTATTTTTATTAATTTAATTATTTGTTGTAAAACGTGACCTGAATTTTTAATGATGTTTTTTTTTATCTGAAAATCATTTCCATTATGTATTATTGATATGCAAAAAAAAAAAAGAAAAAAGAATGTTTTGCAAGATTAATTATTCATGCAAATGATGTCAATTTGTTAGATTATTAATTTACTACGTTATATAATGAAATTAATATATTGTATTAATCCTGATATAAACCAATAATAATAATGACAGAAATAATACATTTGAATAATTTGACCAGTGGTAAAAACGCCATCATCATGCTGACACACACAGCGGGAATGATGGTCAATGGCCATACATTGTTCATCCCTTCCTTACACCATTCCAACCCATAGAAAAAGAGAAATAATAACAGATAAAAGCAATAGTACAGTAGGCTATATGAAAAATCAGTCATTTTACGCAGTCAATTTTGAATTTACAAAAATAATCTAAGCCGTAAACAATAGCATTTTAGGCATTATGTACAATTCCTTAAACAATAAAACCAACCGAGAAAATGCATTTTTTTACCATTCTGTAGATTGGATTGTTATTTAAGGCATTCAACACATTGCCTAAATAAATGCTATCAATGGTTGCAGTTTTAGTAAGAAAAATTGGTAGTTTTGTACATTCGCTAGTAATTCTGTAGTGATATTTTTTTTAAGTTTTGAAATAAAATATATATGCCTACTTGCACTATGCAAGTAACAAACACACCCAACATTGTTGTTATTGCTACACAGAAATAGAATTCCAAAGTGAAAAAAAAAAAGATTTGCAAAAGAGGAACAAATGTAATTTCAAATTTCCAAAACAATTTCAACAAATGGAGCAACTGCCCAACTGTTACAACAGACTTCTATTAGAGAACGTTGCAAATATATCAAACTGCATTTGAATTTTTTATTCTCCATTTGCTACAGAACATTTAAACTCATTTCAGATGCTCAGGTTCAGGTCTCTTTCTCCCTCCTCTATCTTTCTATCTTTAGAAAAAAAAGGGGCCATCTATAAAGATGAATTGGCATATATTGAACAATATGCTCCCTAAAAATGCTGTATCGATATGAAACTTGCTGCATGAAATCACACAACAGCTATAAAAATAGAATTCGGTATTATTACTTGCAGATAAAACATAAAGCGATTTAAGTGTCAATGCTCCTTTCAAAAATTAACCTGAACATTCTTAAATCAAGATTCCCTCTATATATTAAATTTAAATCTCAATCTCAAAAGAGTGAAAGTGTTCAGTTAGTATTTTTTCTCTCTCTTGACGTAATAAAACTGCATCCGACAAAGGACAAGCAAGAGAATGACATTTACACAATCTGATCTGATCAATGTTTGGTCAACTGAACAAGACAGAAAAGTGTCGCAACTATATAACAAGAGTGTCATTCGATTGAATAATAAGACTTGATTGGTGCCAGGTGCAATGACAAGATCATGTTTTGATTTATAACAACAACATAAGACCTAAAAGTGACATTGTTTTTTGTAGGAAACACACACCTTTGACATAAAAAAACCAAGCAGATGCAAGTTTGAGATTTATTGACAACAGACGTCGGTTTTAGCTCGTAATTTCAGCCACGTTTTTGTACTAAATAACAATACTTAAGACGGGTCCTTAAGAACTTTATTCCCACTTTAAAAAAAAAAATGATATAAACTGAAAACGCAGAATTAAGGAAAGGTCAAGTGAATTTTAAGGTGTTTCCTGAAGTGCACCCTCTTGGATTAAAAAAAGGTGCCCTCTGTGAGACACCTTTAAGTATCTCACCTGCTGTCTTGCCTTATGTGGTGTTATCACAGTTTCTAATTTGTCTGCATACATAAAGTACAAAAAGATCCATAACGTTCAACAATATAATCTCTCACATATAGATAAACGAGAAAGATAATACAAAACCTACAAAAATCCTGCAATGCAAAGCAATAAATATTCACTATAACTTGTAAGATTTACTTGGACATAAATCTTAATTTGTGCACAGATATCAAAAAAAATACCATGTTGTAGTTATAGTAGCAGATCGGATTATAGATTGAGGTTGAAGATCCACAGGAGACATAACAATTTTACTCAAATAACTTCATGGGTGGTGGGGATTCCTATTAGACTTACCTGGTTGATTACATAATTGGTACACATTCAAACTTATTCATTCAACTGGTATAAATGACAAAAAAGTCACAGTGAAACAAATGACATTACCTTACTAGTGCACTTCTTAAACATAATAAGGAATGGCATGAAATGGAATGGTATACTGATATATGGATGTATATATTTGGATATAAGCCTAGTATAGGGCCCACAATTTAAATAAACTACCGTATGCAGTACATGTAGTGTAAAAAACATTGTGAGGGTGGGCTAAGCTAAATTTAGAGTAGATTTCGTTAAGTTAAGCTTGTTGCAGTGGAACTGGTGAGCCTAGCCACCAGGCTGAAAAATTCTTTGATTTGATTTAGGTCCAAGTACGTTAGAATAGGCAAAAAAAGCTTACAAGGCAATAGAATTCCATGTAAATTCTACCTTTTACACGCTATTTTACGCGTTATTGGTGATTCAGCCAAAAAAAATTATATAATCGTGTTCAACTCCAGAAGATTTTTACCAACGAACTACAGTTTATTTAAATAGGTGGTGACCTATACTAGAATTGTTTCATGTTTTCTAGAAACGACTGACTTGTGAAAACGAAATGTGAAAGAACATGGCGTTTGTCACGGTGGTGCACACAATTCAGCGTGGAGTTTACTGTTAGTACATTATCTATGTTATGGTGGAGCTTTTGTACGTTCGAAAGTGTTGTTACTGGTAGTAACAACTAACCGTCTACCATGTTTCTGCAATAACTTATAAATTTGAAAAGCCCATCTGCCTATAGATAGATGCTTAAGGCCTAGTCCGTCTAGTTGTTTAACACAATTTCACACAATGTGAAGGGTTAATGGCCATTTGCGTGATCATTATCATACTAATACAATGCCGCTGCTCCAAACCCCCACAGCTCCAATTGGAGACTTGTGTCACATAGCGCATAGCATGCCTCAAAAGGCCATAGGTGCCCCCTGTTAGGTACGTATACTAGTCTCCGGCTTGTCTGTAACCTCTCAGGTAGCTTAAAGTCATTAAATGTGTGGATCAGTATGTCAGGGTCTCTCTACCACATTTACAACATTTGTCATTTCAGCAGTTTGAATCGCAAGAAATACCCTAGAGAAGGCCCATGTCCCGTTAGGCGTTCCACCAGAGTTACATACGTGGCCAATTTCAAAAGCACCCTCTTTTTTTTGTCTTTAGTCGGTTTGTAATCTTTATGCGATGGGATTCCAAATTTCTTTCAACCCTCCCGTGTGTTAGGGTGGCTGTGTTCCAACAGCTTCCACATGAGAATAAAAAAAACTTTTCTAGTCTTTTAACGTGTGTTCTCTCTATTGAAATTGACTGCGTGTCTTCTTGTTGTATGCGGGAGTAGTTTCCAACTTTTATAAGTTGATTTTCGTATTTGTGTCATTTTCTGTCTGTGCGAGTTTCCGAGGGATGGTGCAGCAAGCCTGCAGGTGGCCACACACCTATTTCTATATTGTAAATCCTGCATCCTGACCTGATGATATATACACTAGTAGACTGTGTGATGTTTTATACAACAGTAAAAAAAAACTTGCTAAAATTGTCTGTATGCCAGAGAATAAAATTTATTAATGGCCACACATATTGTACAATTCCTTTGAATTTGTACGAATTATTGATTAGATATGGGTAATAAATATAATAGCCTACAGAGTGACTGTTACATTTGAAAGGAAACGTCAAACTTTACCAAAACGGAAAAGAAATACTCAAATGGGAAGATCTATACTTGTATAGGTTGGAGAGCCAACTTCCTCTGCCAACACAAATGTGAAATGCAATATAAACATTTCAAATGTCATTCAATACTTCAATAGCTAATATAAACCCCCAATGCTACAGTTAAATGTCCACAAATAAAAATCTATTATGCAAATTATTATTAATTTTATAATTTAAACATAATACTGTATTATGTAAACAAACACAATTGAGAAGAAGAACAAGTTCCGCATTTTTAAAATTAACTTATGAATGACTCAAGAAATTAATAGTTTGTTTACGAGAGAGACCTTTTTTTTCAAAAGTCAACAACTTGAAACACTTCAGAGGATTAAATATATCTATAAATGAATGAATGAATGAATGGCGCCCACTCCTCTTCTGAACACAAACATAATTCTTAATACAACATTATTCTAAACTATGCACAATTATACAGGATGATTCATAACGAGTGTAAAAAAACTGACAGTTTGAATAAAAAAATGGTCATAAGAACAGAAGTTCTATCTTATTTCGATGCGAAACTTACAAGAGTTCGAATTTTTTTAGTGTCCATAATAAATGCAAGAGCTTACGGTTTGTACATGTGTATTCTCTATGATCATACATTATTACTCTTAATGATTTTTTTAAAGTTAAAGCTAATGCTAAACTCATTTAATTTGACATCAAACTTTTTTCTTATCAAAAGTTTATAAGTTTAGCACTAGCTTTGACTAAGAAATCATTAAGAATACGACCCCTGATTGCTAAGTCAAAGGAAGTTTCATGTAGAAGTTGATGAGTGACTTACAAATCATTAAGAATATGACCCTTATTATTAGGGGTCACTTTTGAGAAATGAAATAGAACAAAATATATGCTGCATACATTTTACATTTGTCTCAATTTTACTTAATTTATTGGTTTGTTTATTAGAAAAATAAAGGCTTTAGTGGAGCTGAAATTTGAAACAATAATATTCTAATGATTCGCTGATTCGTCAGTTTCAGAAATGTATTCGAGAGCTCAAGGAGCACATTTTGAGCATTTATTTTAAAGAAATAAATAATTTTTATTTTGATTTCAAGTAATTTGTTTGTTTTGTTTTCACAAAGGTAACTTGATACTACAACGCTTCTTCATTCATTATGACAGTAAGAGAAAATCTGATCTCTTGTAGAACTTCATGTAACTAAATATTATAAGACCTTTGTTCATATGACAATTTTTACTCAAAAATGACCTCCACCACAAACTGTCAAAATGTGTTTGCAGTTATTATAAATCACCCTGTATATATATATATATATATATATATATATATATATATATATATATATACACAGTATATGTAGCATTCAAGCTATTTATGAATGTTTATAACAAAAAGAAAGATATGATTTTTTATATAAACAAATACATTTCGAAAATAACCACAAACAAGTTCTTCCCTTCAAGTTTTTCCCTCTGAACTTGTTCTATTCTCTTCTACTAAAAAAAAAAAAAAAAAGAAAAATTAATTAAATAAACGGAAAGAAAAGTTCGTCAATAATCCTCTTAAGAAAAATACACGTACAATTATTCTTACGTACACAATTGAATTATTTTTGTTCAAAAAAATAACTCACTATTGTAATAAGAATTAGCTAAAGCCAAGAGCAGCAGCAACAACAACAACAAAAAAACCTTGCTGTAAATTCCGGCTCATCTAGTCCTAACTTAAAGGTAAAATGTGTGTGTTTTCGAATGTAGATGTGTATAGTCTATAGAATGAGCTTCGAAATTGTTCAATTGAAAAAAAATAATAGAGAGAGAGAGAGAGAGCTCTAGAAATAGAAAGGAAAAGCTTTTCAGAAGTTGTTCTGTAATCGAAATGCAATTTGCAACATGCTGCTTGAATGCAAAAAGAAGGAAATTCTTATTATAAAGCTATTGGCTTTGTGCAAAAGAGAAACACACTTGGTGGCCAATATACATTATGTACTTTTTTTTAGAACGCTACGTGATTATACAGGGTTTTCGGTTTAAAGTGTTTTAACTCAGTAACTAACTCTGCATTGCCATCCAATTGTAGTTGCACAATATCGTTCAATTCAATTCAACTCAGTACAACTGTAATCAGCTCGAGAACCATGTGGCAGGAGGATAATTCCCACGGTTGCATTCTGGTCGTTGTGATCGTGTCGCTGCAACCAGGTCGCAATGCTGTGTTACATGGATTCTAATGTAGATGGCCTTGTTTATGACCCGCGACAGTGACCGATCTTGAAAACACTGCGAAGTGTTTTTTTTTGTTGCAATGTTGCAACAGAAACGCTGCCCATTGTTTCTAATGTAGTTAACCAGACTTGCGTTCAGGTCGCAACTTTTTCTAATAACGTGAAACAACAATAGTCAACATCACACCATCATCCAGGGGCAGCATGATATTGGAAAAGTGACTAATAACGCTATCAGGTCGTTATAATATGGCCAGGTCACAGAACTTTACATGGCTGCAACCTGGTCGCGTGGTGACCGTGTAGCAATGACCAGAAAGAATATTCCATAGTCTAAATACATTTGGAAAGAAATACCAGAAAAATGAACCAGTTCTAGCCATGTATACTTATAGTAGGCCTACTTATACAGGGATTTCTACTAAAAATCCCATCTCACAATGCTCTGTTCACTGTAGCTAAGGAACGTTCAAGAAGCTTAAGGCTTTGCTCAGCTCTACGGTTTGCTAATGATTCCCACTGAAGTTCACCTAGCATAAGGGGAGCTCTGATAGAATACATGTGTTTATCGTAAACAAATTTTGCAGCTCTATATGCTGTACCTTTTTTCTATTTCATAAATTAAATTAACTATGTGTATTCCAAATCGGTGAACAATATTCAAATTGTGGTCTGACGAGAACAAATTATAGCAAAAGTACTCAAGAAAGATTTTATTTAAAAAAATTGGCGAATTTTTCTATCATCCATTTTTTTTTTCTGAGACAAAATGATACAAGTCTATCTTTTTGGTCAACCCCTCTGGCATCACAAGTTTCAAGTTGCCTAATATAAACCCGCCTTAATAAAGACTAACTACAACATGTTATTCATGGAACATTTGTAATCATCGCCTCCATATGGTAGCTCATAATTGATTCTTTATTCCCTTGTTAGTAATCTGAAAATTAATTTTAATTTAGGCAGAAGATAAGAAAGATGAACATTTTCTCAACAAATTTAAAGTAGAAATATAAATCAGCATCTTGCATAATCTTCTACAGCTATACAGTACTGCCTGCTTATGTAAAACTGTTTGCATTTGTTGGAGAGTACAAAATACCAAATTAAAACATCTAATTTATTACTTCTTCTGTTCAGCTCAACTGTGTTCTATATTGTATATCAATCATTTTGTGGTTTTAAAAATCTGGCCCTGTTATCATCATCAATTTTGGTAATAAATTTAAAAGTAAACACTTAAGCTATTACTGCTATCAATAAGAACAAACAAACCTCCAAAGAAATCCAGAAGCATTCAAAATGTAAGAATATAATTTTGAAAAGAAGAACAAGAAAGAAAAGCTAAATAAATCTACAGCAATAATTCACTACTGTATACATTGCATTTGTTTTATTTGAAAAATTTCTTAACAAGAAATGAAATATATTCCAATTTCATTTTGAGTGTGCAAAAGCTGATTTTCTCTCTATTTATATATGGTATAGTTTATCTAGGTCTAACTCTACACAAGGAACACTTTCATCCTCAGTTTTATCATCAGCAGGAGAAAAAAAAATGACATAAAATACAACTGTAGATATATCTAAAAATAATGAATGTCCACTTAAGTTTGGAGAGAGAGAGAGAAGATGGAAGACAATCCTGTCAAGTGGTCTCTAACTGCCCACAAAAGGTCAATTTAAGTCACATAAACAAACATGAATCAGATGAGTAAACGTATTATGAATAAATCAATATATACAAGTTCATCCACTGAAAAGAGGCCCAGAAAAGAAATTTATATAATAGTCATCAGTCAGTCTCAAGGAAATCGACATATGAAACAACTAAAATTTATAAATGTAATTATAGCTTATTTTCTTTCTCACTCGTTTTTATACCAAAATAACCTCAATATATAGAATAGAATGAAAATGGCAAAGAAAAGACTTCTTTCTTTATGTGTGTAGAGTTCTTGCGCTTAAGGGTCACAAGGTGGTTTATGTTCACCGGATTAGTTACTAATATACTGCCTCCTGCTCCATGTCCTAATTGTGGGCACTGGGCATGAAGTTTCTACAGCCTCTGACAAACTGACTAAAGGTCCAACTTGAATGAAACTTCCATGACAAAGATGAAATACACTAGACAATACTGATTTATTACAGAAACATAAAAAATGGGCCTGATATGTACACATACGGAAATATAAAAGACTACAGGACCGGAAGTTGAAAAAAATAAATCAGCAGGATACCCACCATATTAAAGTTAAACCCACACTCTCTTCTTCATGCATGTCATGAAATGTTTCATATCATCAGCTAGATTACAATTTGATGTGTACAGAGTTGTGGGCGAGTGTACCAAAGTGAAAAATCAAGTCATTGTACAGATTTATTCTTCAGTGTACAGAAAAACAACTTACTGGAAAATTAGCACCTTTATGCTAGGCGTTTTAGACATTGTGCAAAATGCCTGCCTAAATTACATCAAAAGACAAGTTATCTATATAATGTCTTAGTGACATTTATGCAGACCATTTACGCATAGTGGCATTTAGGCAATCTGCACGTTGCCAAAAATAAGTAATTGTAGGCCTACACATTTACTGGCGAGTTAGACTATATGCACATTGTCTTGCAAATTGTATACAATGACTGATTTTCAATATCTTGGCAGTAAGATACAAGTTACAAGCATAAAGTATACAAATGCCTGCTTGTATGCATGCTGACATCATACTGAATAAACAGCGATTCTCTATGGAAATATAAAGGTATAGTCTAACGTATAACTTATAACTGAATGCATTATTAAAACTCTAATAATTATAATATATCCAGTGAAGTTGACGAAACAAATTATTGCTTAGTACTAAACAGTACATTACAGGAAATGCATAAACCAACAAGTATTTCCTGTTAAATCCAGTCTACAATATAAACAATTCTGTAGGGAATGCAGTCTATCAACCATGTTTGTTAAAACTTCACTGAGACTGTCAAGTAATCTTAGCTATTACCCAGTAGTAGGTATAGTTGAACACATGACAACTTAGGCCTATCTCAGTAAAAAAGATCTATTAAAACCTGTGTTTTTCTATGCCTAGCAATCAAATGATTGTCTTTAGATTTGTTGAAGATTTCAAAAAAGTAAAACTTGTTCTTATCTTATTTTCTTGTTTTAAGGTGTGGGTCACACTGGATACACTGAGAGGACAATGTGAAAATGTACAGACTATTCAACAATTTAGCGTGTGGGATGAAACTCATCCATTATATTTATTCTATTAACCTTCATCACTAATGTGTTGTAATAAAATATGTACAGCATCCAAGCAAACTAACAACATTGCAGGAAGATTCCCAGCACGCTCAAGTGCTGTTTCATTATACTTTACTACAATTTCGGAGTATAGTGTGACCCCAGCTATGGCGTTACGTAGGAAGTTATAGAGTCTAGACAAAATTTATATTCAGGTAGTCCAATATTAAAAACAAAACACAAGGCCTGTTCTTTGTATGTATCTAAACAGTGTAAATGTATTTGTATTCAAACTGCCTGGTTAGTGTTTTTAACAAACATCAGAAAGCAAGAAAGCAAAAATAATGAACCCATATAATATGTATGGATTTAAATATAGAAATTAACTATATGGATCTGCTTCTTGTTGTTGTTCAACTGGTCTTTCAAAAAAAAAAACCATTTCAACCTTCACAGATCATGAACATAGATTATGTACGCAAGTTCTGTGTTGTACATGTAATATATGTGTAATAAATATTTAAAATATACACACATACAGTTTTGTTTTAATTGGAAATAAGCCAAGTATCATCACATTCTATACTCCCGAGTATTTAGTATTTATTTTTTACTTTGGAAGTCTTCCGGATATGGAATAGGATCTCCTACTCAACATAATCTACATTCAACAACACCAAGTGTCATTGAACACGCATGTTATTTATTATTATTTAGTAGCTTTTTTTTTGTTTTCAATATTTTTTTTTAAATCTTATAAACAGAAGAAGCTAAATAGTACCTGGAAAATGAAAAAAAAACAAAATACCAAACATACCAGAACTTTTTCATGCATGCATATCAGTTTTTTTTTACTTCTATTCTCTTGTCTTTTGAAGTTTAAAACTAAGTATTTTATATAAATATATTTCCAGGATCGTATTTCTAATGACTGCTTATAGTCAAGATTTAAAAAGTTTCACGTGGAAGTTAATGAGTTTACATAACTAATTTTGTAAGCAGCAGCATCTACTTTAAATCTAAGTGAGACCTATACTTTGAAGACGGATCACTGGCATTCACTGCAAAACAATCAAGAATGACTTGCCTCATTCAAGTCACCATGACTATCATAGTTTGTGACCATTATGTGACCAAAATGTGATATGTTATACCTCGTTTCCATTACAAAAAAGAACCTACAGTTATGAAAACAAAGTTATAGTTAACTACAGTAAAGCTAGAAAGTGCACTCTAATGTGTTTCCATTTAAAAAAAACTGTGGTTAAGCACTGTAATAGTAATACTGCGTCACTACCTTTTTGATGATGAATCGATGATACATCCTGCCATGTTTTCATTCCCTCAATCAGCAGACATGCTGCTGTCTGAAGGCCAAATTTGTTTTCAAAACAGGAAGCGACGTTTTAATCATTCAATAATGTAGTTAACAATGTTGTGTATATAGTTGAATTAACTGCATTGTTTTTTATTTTAAATTTAATTGGCGTTCATTTAACCACATAAAACCACTAAACGTACTATTTTTAACTGCAGTTAACTATATAATAGAGATGAAGTATTAACAGTCAACTAACAATGAAGGTCATAATTGTACATGTAATTGTTGATGATTGGCTATTATTCTCTGAAGACTCACTGAAGACTAGAGCTTCAAAGTCACACAATTGTTAAGTCTTCTACATATAATAGGTACAAGTCATTTATGACTAAAGGCCAAAATTTCGATGTAAATAAAAATGTATAATATAATGGCAAACACAATTAAATGACTGAAGCATACTATAGAGAAAAATCATCAGAAGTATCAATTGAAAATGCACAATCAAAATAATTTAGTTGCAGACACCCTTTGTACCTTGTTGAAGAAATAAGAGCTGCAACTGATGCATATTCGTGGTCTTTCTTTCAAAATGTATGGAATTCTCTTCCAGTACATATAAGTTCTGTTTTAGCACGAATTCAGTTTGACGATGATGTCTGTATCTTGTCTAAATTACAATTACTCATCATTGGGAATTGTCCCCCTGTCACATACCTCTTGAGCTGTTTGCAGGTATACCGAGTTAAATTGAATTGAATTGAATTATGCGTTTTAAGCATTTTTTATGCCAACTTTTTGCCTTATTTCTGATTATTTTACAGTGTCTTGTCCAAGTGAAACCTGGTCTTAACAATAATCAGTTACACTGAATATAATAGATGCTTACTTACATGTATATGACAT
Organism: Brachycybe producta; assembly: GCA_036925085.1. Lineage (NCBI taxonomy): Eukaryota > Metazoa > Arthropoda > Diplopoda > Playtdesmida > Andrognathidae > Brachycybe > Brachycybe producta. The sequence continues at coordinate 4,828,877 of JAUPFP010000004.1, forward strand.
GATCTCTGTAGCAAAGGGTATCACAAACATTTGTATATATATACTGTATATAAAGAACTGGTATCAAGACCTTACCAACACAACCAAAATAAGCAGCAAAATATTAATCAATCATGAATGTTGCTCAGAGCAGTTTGTATTGTCCATGGTTATCAAAACTGAAATTGGAGGTTGGTGGGGTCATATTATATTATGCATGACAAAATGATGTAACAAACAAAATAAATATACATATATATTTTGTGTGCCAATACAACAACAACAACACCACAAGGGCAATATTCAGTCTGCATATTATGGTCTGCACTCATTTCACAATAGACAATACAGCGACTCCCCACTAAGCAAATAAAAATAACATTGTCTAAGCTAAAAGGCCAACAATGACTAGACCAAAAATACCTTTTTTAAGTTACGTATTAAAAATGTTGACTTTTTCTCATAACATTTACATATCTATTAAACTACAAAAATCAGGAAATTTTTTGTTTCTCTTCCTTTTGAATCTCGAAAAAAAAAAATATTCCTAACAATAAATAAAACTTACACGAATTTTTGCAATGAAATTGGAAAAATAAATCTCATTAAAAGAACAGAAATAATCCCAACTAAAATTGTACAATATGGATTTTGAAAATCAAACAACATCTATTTCACATTTTAATGGAAGTTGTTATTTGACATCTACTGAACTGTAAATTCTATATGTACTCAGAAACTGTCTTGTCAATTGCATTTTGTTTCATTTCTTTTCCTTTCTAATTTATTATTAGTTTCGAAAGAAGAAATAAAAAGAAATTCAAGAAAATGTCAAGAAATGACAAACCAAAAAAGCCTCTTTCTTTTCAATTTAACCTTTATAGACAGCAGGAAGCTGAACTCACAACTCGAATCGAACTTGATTAAATTGCTGGATAAAACTTTTTATTTTACTCATATTCTAGGCGAAATAGCCTCAATACAAAAGTGTCTCGATACAATGGTAGAAGAATAAACCCCTTTCGGTTAATATTTATTTGTCTACATCCTTTTAAAACGTTTTTTTTGGTTGTTGTTGCTTAAAACAAAGATAATTAAAAACTAGAATAGTAGGAGCTAAAATTATTGTTACAAATATATATCTTATTAATAAAATACCTATTTTATTATAATATGAAACCCATTCTTCGCTAAATATTGACATGGAAAACAAATCGTAAAATAGGATCATTTTCAATAAATAAAAAAATCATTTAATATTTATTTATTCAGTGTACTAATCTAGTTTCTTTAGAAAGTAAATATATATTTTTTAATTTCTAATTTCGATTTTATAAGTTACTTCAAGCAGTTATAATGCATGCAAAATGCACTGTCAAAATATTTAATTCATATACAGCATGTGCATCTAATAATAACGGTTGCTTCACTAGAAAAGCAAACTAGCAGTAAAAATCAAATAGAATTCCGATAATTTGTTCAGTATAATTAATGCATGTACTGTTCGTAGTTATCATGCAACTTGTCTGGTCAACTGCATTAGAGAATGCCTTCGTATTTCGCATTAATAGTAAAGCGTCAGCTTACTAATACCAGCAGCAAGCACATGAAGAAGACATGCAACAATTATAAGTTCATTAGATGCATTTTTATTATAACCAAGTGTTAAATTCCATTCACGCATAGCAATCGCCTATATTAGGCCTGCAGCCGTGCACAACTCGATTGAGGGTGAGGGCCATATTAACCCCAAGTGCTGTGCAAGTGTAAGTTTGGGCGTGATACTTTATTAAGAGGTACATTAATTAAACAAAACTAGTTAAATTATTTTTGTTTAATTATTTACCTTTTAATAAAGTTGCAAGTTAAAAAAAAGTTGCTACCTTGGCAAGTTACAAGAAGCGAGCGCAACGAGCGAGATTTTTTTTCAGTAATATTTTATTTTAAAATAAGAAATTTGCCAGTATTTGTAGGCGTCCATAGGTTTGGCCAAATACTAAAACATAATTATGTTATTTACGCCAGTAAACGTGTTTATGGAATCACTTTAATTAAAGAGTCCTTTTTCAGTACCATTTTAGCTTTCAACTTTCAAATACTAATGCGCAAACATCTCGTCTATATAATGAATGAATGATCATTTTCCTTGTTTCATTCGTTTTTACTACAAGAGTGACTTGGAGTATTTTTCAAACTAGCTGCCCAACGGTTTTCAAATGACTCCTGAACAATTTCGTACGGCAAATGTACATTACACATAACACTGTAGTCAAATGAAACCTAAGTGCACACAAGCATGTAATCCTAAAAATTATTTATTAGCATATATTTTGATAGTATTCAATTTTACATAACATGTGCATGTTCAGTGCATCAAGATGGCAACTGGCAACAAAATATCCCCCCCCCCAAAACACAAGATTGAAGTGACTTTTTTAAGATTTCAACATAAAAAATACCACTTGCAGTTGCGTAGACAGACTCCAATAAGTTGAAATTATATAACATACCCTTTAACCCTACAACTCTGCTATTAAGTAGTGAAAATCCTGCAGTTCAATTTACTAATTTGGACGCGTGATGAGAAAAAAAAAATGTGAGGAAGGGAGGAGGAGGAGGAGGAGGAGGAAGAAATGTCTGTCTGCCTTTACTAACAGTTTTCTTTCAAGTTCCATTTTTTTTTTCTTTTTCCAATTCACAAACTAGAAAAATACAAACACATCACTAATAATGAATACAGTAACCAGAAGTCTCTGAAACCACTTTTCATCATAATCATCATCACCCGCCATTAATGAGGGCATCATACATTTTTAAACCAGATGGCCCAATCTATATTTATTATAAAGGGCGGGTAAAATAGTATTTTGGGGGGTGATAGGAGGATGGTTTGCAGGTGGCTCTATCATTCCATTCCTCCTCCTCCTCCTTCTCTTTTTCAATGGCTGATATACATATATGTGATAATAAATAACTAAATTGAGAAGGAGGAGGAGGAGAATGAAGTGCACATTTCTGTTTTCACACACAAAATTATATGTGTATTTGAGAGATAACTAGCTCATTATGTAAGCCTAGACATTATTGAACCAGACACACACATTTGAAACAAACACAATTTCACTTTTACACCTCCTCCCTTTCGCTTTTTTTTGAATACACATGTTTGTAAGCCTTTTATAAAGTTCCAACCATGCGACAATTCTATCTATCTCTTCAAAGCAATCAATTGCAATTCGTAAATTGCTTTACTAGAAAGTCCATTAAAAAAGGAACACGTTCTTCAACCAAATTGCACGAAACCAGCGTCTTTTTTTCTCTCTCTTTCTCTCTCTCTCTCTAAAAATTGACCTCACAGGAGCTCTATAGATTAGTTTGAAGTTTCAATTTTCTCCTCTAATTAAAGGACCCTCTAGCCACCCATCAAATTATGTGTTCATTAAATGCAGACACACACACATAAACCTTCTTTAAAAGTTATTAGCGAGATGCTTCAAGCATCATTATCGTAATTAATTAACCTATTCAAAAGTTTCTTACTGTTTTTATCAGGTGCACTAAACAATTAAAAAAAAAATGCTTAATTGATAAGCTCTATTCAGTAAACCTTAGATCCGGAATCCTAATTTAATGATATTTATTAGCCTTTAATGAGGTTTTTAACCCTTTAAAAAATTAATCCACAAAGTTAACCTACATTTAACCATATAGAGTCTCAGCCAATTTAATTTCTCAATTTTTAGAATAATTTCATATATAATGAATGATATTTAGTAACTTTTAGCTTTAAATGTAACCTCATATGAGTGAGCATCATCATCATCATTATTTGGTCAAGTGATGAAAAAGGGAAGCAGAAAAAAAAAATGAAAATAGGAACAAGATTTTTATGGAGTTATAGAGATATAATATGATATGAAGGATATATATATATCCTAACAAATTTATAGCCTTTACATGCTTCCTGTCTATATAATATTCTTATTATATAGATGAAAATATAATTGCATTCTTGAGTACTATTTAAGGCTGCAATAACGAGCCCATATTGTAAAGATGGGCAATCATAAAATCGCGCCGGGTCACGACCAATTCCACACAAAGCATAGTGGAAAAACGATCTACAGCCTACGGAGCTCTGTAAAAGACCATGACATCGCAAATAGGCTATTTTGTTATTACGAATTTACAATTCCTAATAACAAACTTAGCAATTTGTTTTAGAAACTTCAATTCATAATTACAAATTGTACAATTATATTATATATATAAAATCACAGGTCTGTGTGTTTGTGTGTGTGTAGTAACAAAAACCATTGAAGCACGTCGGAATTTATATAAATTTGAATAAACGAACCGTTTTTTTTTTCTCAAGGTCAACTATATGTTGAACTCTTCCTTTGGAAAGTGTAGAAGGGGGGGGAGAGAGAGAGAAGTGGGAGGGGGTGAGGGGAAAAGGTTGGAAAGTGTAGAAGGGAAGAGAGACAGAAAAGTGGGAGGGGCGAGGGGAAAGTGTATGGGGGGAGAGAGAAACGTGGAGGGGGGAAAAGTGGAAGGGGGGAAACTGAAATTGAAATGAAAGGAGTAAAAAAGGAAAAAAACGACGCGCATGCGCACAATTGCCTGTGAATTTTGCTCCCGTCATTTATGATGGGTTACCCCACTAGTTCGTAATTAGTTAATTACTAATTGAAGTTTGTAATAAATTGAAAACTTTCGTCATTGCACATCGCATTGTCATGAGCATCTATAGAAAGAGCTCAACCACGACCACTCTGAATTACCTCACATTTTAGGTGCATATTGCGCACTGAAACTAAAAGACATTCCTGAATTCCAGAACGCCTTAACGTCCCACTCTTCTGGGGTCACTTGCAGTGAATTTTCGAAGTTGCATTTTCATGAGCAACAATAGAAACAACTGTAAAGCATCCACTACACAGTGGAAGTGAAGACTTCCCTGAAATCCAGACTTCCTTGGAAATATGTTACACCAAACAGTTCCACTCCAGCTTTTCCGGTTCACGTCCAATGAACTCTGAAATTGCATTATCATGAGCAACCATTGAAACACTTCAATAAAGACCACTCTGAACTGCCTAACATTTGGGGCGCATACTGCGCACACAAAATAAAGACATTCCTATCTTCCAGACTGCCCTTGGAATGTATTGCACCCAACAATTCCATTGCCGCTTTTCCGGTTCATGTTCAATGAACTTTCAAAGTAGAATTATCATTAGCAACTATACGAGCGCCGAAACACTTTAAATACGCCCATTCTGAATTGGTTTGGTCAAAAACATCTGAGGCGCGTGTTGCACACGAAAAATGAAGACATTCTTACGGAGCAATGTAAAGGACCTCCATCGCAAATTTACTATTTGTTATTATTACGAATTTACAATTTGTATTAACAAACCTCACATTATGTTATTAAATACTTTTATTCCTATAATTACAAACTTCACTATTTGTTATTACAATCTTCAATTCATATTTACAAATTTAAATTCATAATTACCAATTGTACAATTTGTAATTACGAACCATCAAATGTGTAATTAAGAATTTAAGAAATTGTGGAGTTTGTTAATTACAAATTGTAAATCTGCAATGTCTCTGTCCTTTTCAGAGCCCCGTAACAGCATCTCTCTATACAAGTGCATCAACAACAGCAACATCTTCATTCAGTATCATGATTAGAGAGCTCTATCTTTTTTCCTTTTGCTTCATTTTCGTAATTTAGAGAGAAATTGAGGATTGTGGGGGATATGAGATGAAAACAAAAGAACAGCCATTCTGCTCTTTTGATTCAAGGTATTATTAATATAAGATTCGATGTAATTACTCTCGTGAAGAGAAACAAAGATGAACTACTACAATCAACCAGCATATATTTTTTTTTAGTAATCGAGGGTGTTCATAAATTCAAACTAATAAATTAAAAGTTAATCAATCTTGTAATCAAACTTTACTTTTGTTTTAAAGTTCATTGCTAAATATTGTCATGAATGCTTACTTTCCACTGGAGGGAATACGAGTAACTTAAGATTATACGGGTCGCCTAATACTTATGGTCCTGAAACAGGAACGGGGCCTGTGAGAGGCTGAAAATTTGGATCCCCCTAAATATTGCTTATTTTCACAATAATTAATTTTAGTACTTTTTTTTTATGGATATTCTCAATAGACCCACTGGAACTTCACATTATTACAAAAACAGAAAGCCTCAGATGAAAATTAAAAAATTCCTTCCAACAAAAACATTTAAACAAACCACAAGTACATTTTGTTGATGAGCCATTCAATGCGCCAATTACATGCTCGCACTGAAATAGTAGGCCAGCCTTACTTGAAAATACAGCTAAATATAGGCCATTTGGCGCCCCCTTGACTATTCGCCTGTGCGAGCCCGGAGGAACCGTGCGCACAAGCCTGCACAATCTCATCATTTTTTGGGGTGGGGGTGGGGTGGGGGGGTCGGGGGCTAACTAAAGGCACTCTATTTTACTATCAAATAACAATTTTATAATTATTTATGATCACCCTGTATAATGCATACTGTTTTCTGAAATATTTTTTAAAAAAAATAATAATTACAGGATTTAGGTGGCTTTTCTATACACTATAATTACTGAGAACATTAGTGAAAGCCACCATCAATTCCTTATTTCATTTAATATTTCTTCGATGCTCCTATTCTATTCTTGTGGCATTAATTCCATAAAATCACGGAAAACCAAAAAGAACAACGAAGAAGAAAAAAAAAAAAAACGTTCAGAATTTTGAGAGAAATAAAGATTATGTCAAAAGGCTAACAACCTTTTGCATCATTGAATTCAATTTTACAATTATTATGCACACGAACAGTTAAGAAGAATGTTTTTATATTAAGAGTCAAGGTGTAAAACAACGGTGTTTATACAGGGTGTTAATTGTGTCAAAATAGTATAGCTGCAATAAAGCAGCACCAATAATAAGCAATACAATTTTCAAAATGTCTTGCAATTTTTCTTAAAAAAAAACAACCATTAAAATGGAAATTTACGATACAAACTAATGGTCTCTGAACCTTCTTTTCTCGCACCATTACACCTTTATATGCCTTTTTCTATTTTCTACAAGGTCCTTGAATAAAAAAAAAAACGATTGATGATTTAGAGTTTTTGTTTAAAAGCATGTTGCTTAATAGCTATTAGGCTAAACAGCAATTTTTAAGTTGATGAAAATCAGGTGTTACAAAGCCGTAAAAACGTGTTGTATAAAAACAAAATTAATTAAAAATTCAATGTTTGTCAGACTCCACTAAAACACAGGTGTTGATGAGATGTATTTTCATGATGAAATTTTAAAAATAAACTCCAATCATAAACAAAGCTATTATTTTGGAATATATCAATATGAAAATAACCTAAAGTGATTGCGCTACCCTTCTAGTTTCTAAAATACATTGAAGTTTCTCTAAATATTACACCTGAAAAACAGCGTAGCAAGAGTTTGAGAAGTGTTTATACTAGAGGTGGGACGAATCCTAAATTTTCTCGAATCCGAACCCTAAATTGTCTCGAATCCGAACCCTAAATTGTCTCGAATCCGAACCCTAAATTGTCTCGAATCCGAATCCTAAATTTTCTCGAATCCGAATCCTAAATTTTCTCGAATCCGAATCCTAAATTTTCTCGAATCCGAATCCTAAATTTTCTCGAATCCGAATCCTAAATTTTCTCAAATCCGAATCCTAAATTTTCTCAAATCCGAATCCTAAATTTTCTCAAATCCGAATCCTTATTTTTCTCAAATCCTAATCCTAAAAGGTCCTTGAATCTCCCGAATCCTTCATATAAGAATCTTATATTATTCATTGAGAAGATAGAAATAAATTAAATAATATATTAAATATTATATTAACAATAATAAAAACCAGTGTGGCTTCACTCAGGGTCGCCATAAGGTAATATTGGTGATCCGCATATACCACCGAAATTGCAACCATCGCCGTTTTTTTTGCTAGTGAACGCTTCTATTGCTATTGGGCCGTCAGTGGAGTTAAAACTAATTTTACCAAAGTTTTTAACAGTTTTTTTTTTAGGTTAGGATTCAAAAAACGAAAAAAGGGCGAAGATTTGAGTTTTCGAATCTCGAATATTTTTCAGGATTCGCGGGATTCGAATGTCTCATCCTTAGTTTACACTATAAAACCACCTTAACGAAAACTGATTTTATAACGTGAACAAACAGTTTATTATTGAAGCTGTAATTACGAAATTATTTTTTAGCATACACACCTAACATTCTAGTTTCTTATAAATATTCTTATAATCTTATAGATTTTAAATTTTCCATAAAACTTCCTTCTTTAAAAAAAAACCTTTGTGTTCATTGCGTAAATCTTCTCTACACCATATTGCCAGGAAATTTATTGATCATTATTGAACCTTAAAGATGAGGCAACTTGCGAATAACCTTTTACATCTCCGCAAGTTGTCAACCATTTATTTGTGTCTAAAGCTAACAACTTGAGTCCATCAAGTGTCAAAGCCAAGAGATGACCACAAGCTTCAAATAAAAAAAACCTTTTCCTATGAAGATTTGTGGTTTTTGGAGTCTATCTACTTTAAAGTGTAAATTACTACTGATACTCATCATCCTCCTCCCCTCTCATTTGAACCTGTTTTTTTTTCTTCAATGTTGACCCCCATGAATTACATATTCATGTTAAGATTTTTTAAAAAAAATAACCACATAATAGCGCATCAATTAGATCTAAGCTCAAGCATTAAAGTGTTTCATAAATTATACACACATTGGATGAAATCAAGAATTATCTTTTGTGGTTAGATGGAGAGGAGGAGGAGGAGGATAGAGGAGAGCTCACCTGAGGCTGACGATTCAAGGATGACCTCCTTGTCCAGACGCATATCACTGTGGTCGTCAAGAGCGATACAATTAGCCTGAAATAAAAACAAGATAACTTGTTACTTTTATAGTCTAGTATTGACATTTTAATGCCAATTTTGACAACTTACAAACACAGTGACACAAAACAGCTAACAGTTTTGCTTTCAACTGTAATGCTGTTAAAAATGCAATGCACTGGGTTATTAATATTATTATTACCATTTACCACACTTCAGCTCTCTGCACTCTCAAAATTCAAGCCCTAAATTTAGCCAAGTGTCTTGAAATTTCACAACTTACTCCAAAAGAACACTAGAGCTTTCTTGAGACTTGAGTTCTCCACATCAATATCGCACAGAATGTTTCTTGAGATCAGTTCTCAGAATCACATTCCTAATGATTTTTTAAGAAACTTCCTATCAAAAGTTCTTGAGTTCAGCACCACCTTTGACGTAGCAATTATTAAGAGAATTTTACTTTTAATGAATGCTTACTCAAAGGTTAATCTTTAGCTAAACTTATAAACTATAGATACAAAGTTTCACCATGTAAATACAGTATATTTTTTAGTAATTTACTATTCTAGTTTCAAATATGCTTTTTCAACTTTTAATTAAAGATGATTTCTATTACTATCTTAAAACTCTTTCAACGTATAAAAACAAACTCCTGTTCTACAAGTACTTTGAAGTGTGAAGGTTCTTTTTTTTTGTTGCTGAATTTGTGTCTATGTTATTCCCGTTAATTTCAGAAACAACCTCAAGAAACTTTGCAACAACAACAAAAAAAGGACTTTGAAGTGGAATCACAAAACTGTCTCATCCCACACGCATAAAATACATGAATACACAAGTACTAATCCAAATTTAAATGGAATGTCTCAGATAACAACAAGACGACCTCTATAATTAGATATGTATTTACATAAAACCCAACCCTTCACCATTTAAAATTCATGTCCAAAATATTCTCTCTAAAAAAAAAAATTAAAAAACAGACTTTTAAAAAAACGCCTACCTGTCACTTAATATATCTTACCACATCATAGAAACCACCCACATAATAAAAAGAACCACCAAAGTTCATAAAAACAAACAAACGCGTGTAGGAAGAAGAGGAGGGTTGATGATGTCATGTAATAAACAACTATTAAAAAAGATAAAAACTTCCCTCATTAATAAAAAGTACACAAAACCTTGGTTATACTGTCTAAACGAAACCTGACAGCCATATTACATTACACAGTTCAAAAATATATGAATGAATGAATGAATAAATAAATAAAAGAATGAATGGTTTTTTTTAAACACGATTTTGTAAATAAGACAGAACGGGGTACAACTTCCGATACTAAATTGTAGCCTATATCATTTTTTTAAATAGTAGAATCATCATCTGTATCTGCTTTGAATAATATGTTTACAAAATGTATTTGTACACAAAATAAAAAAGTGGCTAATCACTTAAAACCTTGAAAAAGGAATTTAAAGTATGCTACAAACTAGAATAGCAAAAGTATTTTTAAATATAAAATTGCTAAAAGTATTTTTGCTTTATTGCATGTATTTGCAAATTTATGGAATGATAATAATGGTAATAATGATAAAATATGGAAGAATAAATAAACATGTATACATTCTTCAGTTTTAATAAAACATGGTTAGAGGCTAAAGGTCATACTATCATCTCTATTTTAATTATCTAACCAGATTCTTTCGCTGAAAATGCATTTTATTCATTTCATCAAGAATATACATTTATGTAAAAAAAAAATTAACTATTCTCTTTTCTTGTAATTTTTTTTTTAATTTTATCTTAAAATTGTTTATAAAAAGCTAAGTAATCAGCTATCATTCAAATTGCTGGATTTTTTTCGATTAGCAGAAATTTAGCCTCCATTCAAGAGATTGCCGCCTCATTTCTCGCTTTGAAGGCTATAGAGGCAGCTAACTGAAAGAATACCCTGGAATCGTTTATGTCTAAGTAACAATTCTACCTCAGTAACTGACTTAAAAGAATTATATCACGTGACTTGTGTTTTGTTATAACATCTCACCCTGTATGAGAATAATAATGGGCTTACCATTTTACAAGCAAATCCTCTTTTTCTCCTTTTCTGAAGGAGCAAAGATGTTTATGAAAGAAAAGGACGCACAAAAATCTATATTAAATCTTCTTTTAAAGCTTCAAAAATATCTATGTGTGTACATACATACATGTATATAAAAGAGTTTGATATATAACATTTGCAACAAAAAAAAAAGCTATTGGAATCCTTTCATGCGGAAAACGACTAAAGACAAGTCCCTCAATGCAAAATCAATAAGAATTAAAAAAAAAAAAACAGGAAAGAAAAGAAAAATGTATTGAGGAACCTTTAAAAATTATGGGCCTCAAAAACAAAAAAAAGTCATATGTAAAAAATAAATTGATTATTTTTCATGGTCTAATGGAGTGATGATGTCACATCTTTAACTTCATTTGATATGCATTACAGCATGACCTTTGGTGACCTTTTTCCTTTTTAAGTGTATGAAATGCTACGAGGAATAAACTTAAGACCTGTTTATATATTTATGCAAATTATACTAGGCATCATCTACAAAGAAAACCGTTCCCAGGTAGAGGATCCTCAATTGCAATAAGGGTTGGAGAAAAAGAAAAAAAAATTTAATTTCTTTGTTGAAATTAATTGGATTTTCGTTGTCAAAATAAGTCAATTTTGTTTTTCCAAGAAGAAAAAAAAATTTGAACCTTAATTTGAACTCGTAGAACAGAGTTTCAACACAAAAACTCCAAATTTTATATATAACTAAGTAACGTATATAACAACCATTTCTATGTTGAAACTACTCACTCAGAGGGTTCAACTAGATGAATTTCAAATGAGAAGTTGTTTGTATGAAATTTATTATTCGACTAGTAAACAAAATAAATTACATAAAGTATATTAAAATTATTAATTATGGTTAATATTCAAATTTAATGCAGAGCGTTTATTATAGTAGATTCAAAAATTCTTAAAACTGATTTTAAAACTTATTAAACTTAATTTATATTAAACTTAATTCTTAAAATGAACTTTAAAATAGTTAAAATTGTCTGGAGCGGAATAGCCTTATCGGGCATTTTCCCCGATTGGCCACTTAGTTTGAGGGCCAATTTTTTTCTTCGAGGGTCGATTTTATGATTATTACGGAGCCCTGTTGAGGACATTGAAATAAATAAATTAGACTCGGACTCTTTCAAAATCTCGACTTACTATCTCGAGATCTCGACTTACTATCTCGAGATCTCGACATACTATCTCGAGATCTCGACATACTATCTCGAGATCTCGACATACTATCTCGAGATCTCGACATACTATCTCGAGATCTCGACATACTATCTCGAGATCTCGACATACTATCTCGAGATCTCGACATACTATCTCGAGATCTCGACATACTATCTCGAGATCTCGACATACTATCTCGAGATAGTAAGTCGAGATCTCGACATAGTAAGTCGAGATCTCGACATAGTAAGTCGAGATCTCGAGATAGTAAGTCGAGATTTTGAAAGAGTCAGAGTCTAATTTATTTATTTCAATGTCCTCAACAGGGCTCCGTAGATTATAAACTCGCAAAAAAATTTAAAATCGTTGCTAAGGAGAAAAAAAAAAACAAAGATGATGTTTTTTTATTAATAGAAAATCTTAAAAAAGTAAAATGACAAAATGTGCACACAAAAAAAGAAAAGTTGGAAAATATTAAAATAAAAATAATTTTGCTGATTTTCATGCAATTTTTTTTAAAGTTTTGTTCGCTACGCTATTATTTTATTTGCAGGCAAAAATGAAAATACGAATGAAAATACATTTTTGGAGTTCCAGCCGCATTAGAACCTATAAATAATTTTCCTCAGGACGTTTTTTTTTTCTCCCAATCTACCACCGGAACATAGTTTAAAGTTCAGATTAATTTACAAAGAACTAAAAAGATATTTGATTTTTTAATAAATTATTTTTGTATAACACAGATAACAATGTATTTTTGAACACACCCTGTATATTTGATAGGCTATCTAAAAAAAATCAGAAGAGAAAAAAAAATAGAATGTATCTACAAAATCGATCTTCACTTGAGTCAGGTTAATTTGAACGTGACATTTTCCAAGCGAAGGTGAACTTTGCTACGAATACACCATTCATTTGATCACGTGTGTGTCTGTACTAAGTCTATGGTGTGTGTGCTGTTCATAAACCTTTTCCTTTTAAAAGGGTTAAAGGAAAAGTAAACAGAAAAAAAAGAAACAATACCAAACCCGTTGTTACCTCATTTGCATATTATTGGCTCTCTTCATCCTCCTTCAATTTCGATGCAGTCGTTTCTTTAAGTCATATATATAAAGTTGCAATTCATTTATATTAAATCACGGGACACTTAAACAGATTTTTTTTGTTTAAAACAATAACTTTGCAATATTTGCAGTCAACATACTTTTTAGATTATATTAATGTACTGTATAAACTCCTTTATTGTTATTAGATAGTCAGGAATGTGTATTTTTAGTGAAATAACTTAAGAGGTGGATCAAAGTCACTTGGGAGCCACTATTTGCCTCATTTGTGTTAATATTTGCTTTTACTTACACCACAAAATACCTTTTGACTTGGCACCAATAGGCTTATATACTTAACCACATATTACCACAATATGTTTTAAGTAATCATTAATATAACCACTATTGGCTCTACTTACAGCACAATTTGATTAACTAAACCAGCCTCTGATTAACTTAACTACAGTTTGATTGGATAAACCACAATTTGATTAACTAAACTACCCAATCTGTTTAAGAATATCATAACTTTTACCGGATACTTATAACAGTTTTAATTAATGACATTAACTTAACCATAGTTTCATTTACTAATACCAATATATTTTTTGCATATACCACAGTTTTTATTATTCCCATTAACTTAACCGCAATTTAATTTACTAATATCACAATATATTTTATTTACAGCACAGCTTTTATTATTGACACTACAATATTTTAACTTTTATGCAAAATTGAGTGCCAGAAATGAGTCTAAATAGTGCTTGAATTACTAACAATTTCCTGCTAAACACAAAGATAACTTTTTTTCTGCAAGCCATTGTGCATAAAACCACTTGAAAGTTTTTCAAGAGCATTAGGACATTGGTAACTGCATATTATTCAAGAAAACATAGCAGCGCATCACAATGTAAGGCCTTGTCACTGAATGATCCGCATTCAAATAAGTAAAAACATTGTCAATTGTCAATTAAATTTCGCGCCAAAAATACATTGTGTAACAAACAACCGCAATTCATCTATACTCATCCCTAAATTAAATTATAAAAAAAATAATTACCAGTGTTGTACAGCAGAGACCTGCATATCAGAAAGTCCAAAAAAAAAACCTCAATGTTTGCCAAAGACGGAAAAATCAACAAAAGTTTTGAAGAGGCGGGCAATGACGACGGACAAACTGAACGGACAGAGAAACAAAACAACCACACACTTTTAAATTTTAAAAGGACGACGACAGGTGGACACAACAAATGTCCGCAAATCCTAAAAGTAGTCCGGACTCATAACCATTGAATGCGGAGAAAAACTCTCATGACAAGAAGCTAGAAGAAGTTGAAGTAGAGACCGCTCTAATGAAATCAAATGCGGTCTACTGCTCAAATTGTTCTCGGTTCCCATGGTCACATCCACAACTCACATTATTATTCTTTCTATTTTTTTTTTTTTTTACAAAACAAATTTGCAAATCAAATAAGTTTTTAACAAAATAATCCCATTCAAAAAATTCCAAATATGAGGTCAAACAACAAATGTATTTTTTTAAAAAAATGCTTTTTTTCTGCACTTTTTAAATTATTTTTTTTTGTTTTGTTGTTCCTGAAGAAGAGTTTAAAACTAGAATCTACTAAATCTCAAAAGTAGAAATCGATGCTGATAATGATGATGATGATGATGGCAGCATAATAATATATCCATGCATGCAACAAAAAGTATCTCTTTCTGAATGAAGGAAGAAGGTTATTTCCTATAGAAAAATCTCATTCACTTTTGCTCTCTCTCTCTCGTTTTTTTTTTGGTTGATCTGCTCGTCTTTTTATATGTATTTTATTTCTAAACGGTTACAGCTCAAGCTGCTCAGCTCTTTTCAGCCGTCACTTGGCAAACGCCAAAAAGCCGATAAAAAAATCCACCTCTCATATAATGTATATATATAAGCTATATAGGAAAACGTGAAAAACTTAACTCAAAACTAACAGCAGCAGAAGTAGATCCAATAGACACCAACCATATGATAGAAAACAAAAATGTTAATGCACGCCCTCAGAAAAAGGTCAAGCGACACAAATGACTCCCTCGAGAATCCCTTTCAGCCCCTCATTCAACTATCCCTCAAACTCCAACCCTACAAAAATCCTGAAAACTGATTGGACAGTTTAAAACCTAGGCTCACACTATGACGCAACCTATTCGCCACTCAAAAATTACATTTCCTCTTTAAGTTATTGGTTCAAATTCAAAACCATTATATCAACACCATTATTTTGCATCATGATGCGCATGATGATGATGATGATGATGCTATCTTAGTCATCACACTTCAGACAGTTAATTAAAACTTCAAAAGCGTTAATTTAGCCATTGTGTTCTTTCACAAAGTGTCTATGTGACCTCTAACCTCTGATGCTGTGTCATCTGTTATTTAAAAAAGTTTCTGAAAATGCATTTTCAATACTTTGCCATTACTGCATCATTTTTTTTTATGAATTTGTTTTCTTTTCGTGAATGTTTAATTTCACTTATAGAATATTTTGAAAACATCAATATCGTGAAATAGGATTAGAATCTTGCTATGTGTTATTTAGTTTATGTGTCATTACAGTACAATTGTTTCATCTTGCAAAGAAAAGCTTTTTTTAAGCTTTTTAAACAGAACAGTCACTAGAACATTGAGCGGGGTTACACGAAAGTACTTATTCCCAATAAAAGTGTCCATATTATGGAAACAAAAAAGTTACCTTAAAGACTATGCAAGCCTTCCAGTTGTACTAGAATATTTTGCCTTTCTTGAAAATACGAAAAAAAAATGAAAAATATGAAATCTTGCAGAGTTCTACCCTCAGAAAGAAACCTGATTCAAAAGGAATACACCCCATTTCAAAAAGACTACACTGAAGTGTGCCTGTCGAAGGAGAACCAGTTGAGTATATGCTGGCAAGGATGTGTAAACTGATGAAGTACTACGTACAGTATGTCGCAGAAGCTGAAACAAACATTCTAGAGTCGAGTGAACCAGAACAGCAACCATGAAGTATTGATTAAACCTAAAGAGAGCTCAGCCTTGAATAGGGGACCCCAGCCTGCAACAAGAAAATGATTACTGTTTAATGACTCAGATATGGTCAATATGCAACAGTGTCTTGAATTATGTTTCAAGGTTCCCAATACCTTGCAACTGCATATGAAACACTGTATCAAGAGCTTCCACACTTTGAAACAGTTGCATGAAACATGATGTTTCATGGGTTGTTGCATTACATGTATCCCAGTGTGTAGGGACATAACTTACTATGTTGAATACAACAACAATCATACATATACATGTATATACAATTTCAACAGTCGGACACTGGTTGATTCTTTGCATAAATGTTCAACAGTGACAGCCATAAAGATCCAATGGTTTGACAATTTGCTTAAAAGAGAAGAAAGAAAGAGGTCGTCATGGATACCTATTATTATAAACTACCTTATAAGATTACCATTTCCTTTTTAAAGATTTCCATTTGTCTTAAAAGTTACTTCCTGTAGTTGAAAAAAAAATAAAAGCAAATATGAATATAATTTGACAATATTAATAATATAACCATAAAAAACATGCAAACAATATGTTTTATGCTAACAAAGGATTAATAAAAACATCCACCCACTTGTATAAAAATTTGGGACAGACAAACCTATATAGCAATCTGCTGTTTGTAAGATGGGTCGCTTTGGTTTGGACCACAGTCGGCTGTGGGTCGGTATGAAGCTGGTCTGTGCCCTGTTAATATTGCATTGTATAAAAGCCATACGCAATATACTGATGCCTGGTGTGGTTGAATAATGCATGCAGAGATTGAATTCTATTCAAAATATACAACACAATAACCCTTTTTATTATAATTAAAATAACTAAAAAATAACTAGTCAATCTAGAAAATCACCCATTTGGGAGGCAGACTGGCTACATCTACAACAAGCGATTGGCTTGTTTTATGACAATCCGCACAATTCTTACAATGCTAGTAATTAATACTCATGAAGCTTTACTACTTAATTGGTGGTGGTGATGCACATTCCTTAGTAATGGTGTGAAACGACCCATTTTCTACTTTGGTGGTAACATTTACATTGTAGCTACATTGTATTTTGGGGAACCAGTCTCTGAAAAATTGCAAGGATTCTTCTTCTGTGTGTTCCATATGAAACATTCACATCGGTTAGAGGTGGCCGGTGGTCCAGGTTGAGGTCACTCCACTTATGTGGCGAGCGGCACACTTGTTACTCTAATCAAATCTCTGAATAGCTAGCCTCAATTTCCAACTCTCGTCGTTTGAGGTGGCTACATCCCTGGGGTGGACTGTGACAAACGGTTCGGATTGTCAGATTCTAAAGAGTTATAAGAATGCCTAAAACCCACCACCGATTTTAAATGTAGGATTAGAAAATTTCGCTCGGTTCAATCTTAATATTTGACCACAATAAACGATGCGTCAATTTCTTTCATTCGTTTTCACTTATTGTCAGCGAGCATAACGAGCAAAAACATTTTTTTTAAAAATGCGTAAAACCAGCAAAATCACTGTTAATTCTCAAATATTTTTCTTATTTCATATTTTCTACTGTTAAATATTACTTTTCTATTCATTTTCTCATGTTTTTCTCAAACTTTTATCGCGTTTCATCATGAAATCAGCCCTTTAATGAAATAATTTCGACTCTCAAACTAATTGGCCCATCGAAAAACTGTCCGATTACCTGATAAGCTAGTCTGCCCCTCTGGTACAGCATATCCTTCCCGCCTCTGATCGCCCTGCCCTTGGTAAAAAAAAGTACAGCATTAATGATAAATTTGCTATTTAGGAGCTCAACATTTTAAATACAGTAACTGTTAGTCCGTTTATACATAGTGTATAATGAATCACTGGACTAAAACTAATTTCTTGTTTCTAATTAGGGAGGAATGATAACACATGAAAAAGGGAGAATTTTAGATGACATAAAACCAGAGATCCAACACTATCATGTTGAATGTTGTTACAAATAAGTACAACATACAAAAAAATATATATTTACTTAGAGTTCCTTCAACTGTTTGCACTAATTTATAACAGAAATGCTTTTGTACAATTCAATTTAAACTTTTTCTCAAGTTTATCCGTCGCCGAATTCAACAGCTGTTTGTTTTTAATTACAATGTGAAAGCGAATAAATTGGTTTGAGGCGATATTCAAGAATAAACGCACACAAGAGACAACAATTACAATGTATAATAAATTAAACATTGTATATTAAGAGTGAAAACAATCATGAGACATTATTATAAAGAGAAAAATAATAAATAAATAATGCAAACATAGTTTTGCACATTTCTAGAATAAAATGTACAATAGAAACAATCATATTTCAGTACACAATGTTTCATTCAGCCTTTCATTTCGTATAATATGGCTTCTAAAACTTCAATCTTGCTTTTCTAATTTTATCACTTTAGGTTTATTGTTTTTATATATTTATATGTATTGTTGTTTATTAACTTAATAACAAGAAAAATAAACAAAAAACATGTTTTTTGTGATACTCGCTTTTATAAAAAAAAAAAGTCTAAAAAGTAAAACAAAATGTAATCTGGTCTTGTCTTGTTGGTTTAGTGGTTAGTGTCTCTTCCCATGGTAATGTTGGTCATGGGTTCAATCCCTTGCAGTGTGGATTATTTTCAAACATTTCAGAAGGTGGTGGACAAACAAACAAACAAATTATGAAGTTAAATAAAAGCGAGTCAAAGAAACCAGCGATTCATTTTCAATAAATGTAATAAGTTTGAGAATCCAAACACTGACGAAAACCTTCACCATAAAAATAGGAACTCAATTATGTTTCTCAAAATATATAATAAAATATTGTATCTGTATATATTATTATGATAATAGGATTTATTAAATTGTGTCAAACTGACTCAAACATATGTACAAATTCATGTGATTATAGGTCTATATGCTTGCCAAATATGAAACACACCCATCGATGATGATACTGCTGCATGCATATGTTATAGTATATACGCTCGTATGTCGCATCCATTTGGGTGTAATTGTCCATTACACGAAATGTATGTCCATTTCGCAAAATGAACATAAATTGGCCTGATGCAAAATAGACATACATTTCGTGTAATGGACAATTACACCAAATGGATTCGACATATTATACAGTGTTGTTGTATTCCAAATCTCAATGAGTTGCTATCTTAATTCTTTCGAATTTAAAAAAAAAACTTCATGAAAATAAGGGGTTTCAGAACTTGAAAAGTTCAGACACACAACAAGACAGGAGTTCATAACTTTTCAAACACGGACACACAGGAAGATATATATATATATTTTTTTGTATCAGTCAAATGTGCAATGCGTTAACTGCTTATCGCCTTATACGCATGCAAGCTCAAAATAAACATTTGTCATAAAAGTAGCCAACTACAGGATGTAATTATATTCATGTATTGTTTCTATTTGTGTGATATAAAAACAAATAGGTTTAATAAAGACAGTGTTAAAATAGTCATTGTTCTAACTATTCCAAGTCTTTTTTGTTCTCCAGAGTCAAGCATGTCTATTGTTTACCAATATTTCATTTAAAACCAAAAAAAAAAACATTGTAAAGCAGCTATCTCATTGGCAATATTTAAAGCACGATTCAATAGAATGAGATCTTAATTGCAATTTCCACTGTGATAATACTCATGTAAGACTTAAAATTAGTTTCTTGCACACCATCTTACAGAAAACGCCGATCTTCGTAATTTTTTTGCAAGAAACTGGGCAATATTCACAGCAATATTTCACCATTTCTTGCATGGAATCTTGCGAAGAAAATAACAGGTGGGATCGCCACTTTAACGTTAAATACGCTGGGTTGCAACACATTCCCAGTGTAGTCTACAAGACAACATTGTCTTCATATTCATTGTTTAACACACGATTGAATACCTAGGCTAATTCAGAGTGGAGTGGTTGAGATTTTTTTATAATATGCTTATGAAGTTATGACAATACAAGTTCAAAAACTAATTACATATGTAATGATAGATCTATTTTTAAAAGTAATTAAATTACTTTTACAAAATGAGTAATATTAATTAATCTTTTTTTTTAAATCTGGTAATTGTAATTATTTTTACTGATGTCATTTTTAAATTCATTAGGCTACTATTAAAAGTAAATTACCCCAGCACTGCCATGGTTTTTACTATATTTATTAGAAAATCTGAAAGTATTACTGGAAGAAGGTGAAGGAAAAAAGCAAGAAGTTTTATTTATTCTGGACATGAATGAAACTTTAGATAGCAGCGCCATAAAAAAAACTTCCCACAACAATGCAGTCAGTTGAAAGATCTTCAAGAAAAAAAAAATAGCTGGTATAAGGGCGCAGTCAATTTGATTACATTAACTCCGTTATTAAGTTACTGTTTGCGTTCATATACGTTATTGAATTATGCAACCATGTAAATGTGTACACATGCCTGTTAAAAACATAATTTATAATTAAAAAGATATTTTTAAAACAAATCTCAGTTAATCGATTTTTCTTCAGAGAATAGACGCTCTGTGATTTATGTTTCATGTTTATAACAATTAAAGCTGACAAAAACAATCACAATGATGAGCTTGCAGGAGGAGCTGCAGATATATGAAAAAAAGATCATATCCCGCTCATCCAAGACGTCCGTCGAGGTGCCACAGACACACTTCAGTACCGAGACCAAGCCTAATATACTACTCATTATGCTACTAACATGCCATTTTTTGCTTCCTAGTATGTTCTACCAAGTGTTTACGTTGGTAGACACAACTAAGTCCTGGATGCTCCAAGAGTTTACACCCCTAAGGGTGTAAACTTCTTTCAGACAACTTTAACACGAGTTTCTATGAAATACGTGTTCCCAACATTGGCAACGTTGAACCCTGAAAAAACCACATGGGCCGTTTCGGGCACGGCTACGCAACATCCGATGCCTGACATCAACCGACTTAGGATGGTCACTGCTTTTTCGACAGTAAAAAGCCTATTACCATCCTTCTACCTACGCAATAAAGGTTCTCCCAGACACTCCCGAATGAACCTGGACTGCAATTCAACTTGCAGTGTATTATTGTACATACTATCGATCGATTCAGTCACAGTGAGTCATTGTGTATACAGATCAAAACAACCGGTAACGTCTTTTATTAAAAACAAATTGTAGATACACGTGTGTTAACGAAAAACATGTGATTAAAAAATACCAAATCCTTTCAACGCTTCTTCGAGTTTCTTTCGAGCAATCTGAACCTTCTCTTCTTGCTTCTTAATGTCCTCGTCAGTGACAACCAATGCCTGAATAAAAATTGGGTGATTTTTAACCCACCAACTATATCGACTAGAAACAAACAAACAAAAAAACTTAAAAAAGTACAAACCTGAAGGAGTGGCTGATCAGGATTTATAAACACGCCAGGATTCTTTTCCAGTGTGGCTTTGTTACCAGTTTGTCCAGTTACAGGTTGATTACTGACATGCAAAGCAGTAGCAATACTCTGAAGTAGTGTGTCTTCGGTCACACAAGGTCCAACAGCTAATTTGCAGCGATTTATAACGAAACAAAACTCAAATATGAGACAAATGCTGCCACTCGGAAATCAAGCCAACAGAAGCCATGTTGACGTGTACAGCGGAAACCGTTTAATACGAAATAGAAAGAACGCGAATTTTTTGTGTTAAGAAAAATGAATTCTTAGTTAAAAGAATTTTAAAAGTTAAAACCACATTTTTAGAAATTAATACGTATTATAAACTTGACATTATACTATCTCAAAACGAATTTGGAAAACCAGGCCTTAATTTTAATTCAAATTAACAGAAGGATTTTTAGGTAGATTTGTATTCTTCTGACCAAAAACAATTTTCTCGCTAACCGAGATTTTCTAATTATTATAACATTTAAACACATATTGAAAAACAAAATCCTAATGTTTGATCCACACCAGGGCTGGCAAGGTTTTTACCCACTAGTGGTTTAAACCACTGTTTAAAAAATGGTTTAAACTGGGCTAAACATGTTTAACCCATTTTAGGTTTTTTCAGTTTTACATGGAATTTTAAAAATTCTTGAATCTTTGGCCGTTTTTAAGCTTTTTGAGACTTGTGACACTTACTGTATTTTAGAGGATTTAATTTTTTTCAATTTTTGGCCGTTTTTGGAAAAAAAAATCCAAGGCTTTTTTTTTTTTTTTGCTGGCCTTCATAATGTCTAGCTATCACGAGGAATAACTATACTCCACAATGACAATTACAACAGCAAATGCAAAACTTTTCTGTTTTCGTCTTGCATATCTTCGCATGAAATATCGCAACTTCAGAGCAACGAGTGAAACAATTTACGTCAAGAAGTTATTCGAAAGGGTACGTAACAGTTTCGATACCATTTTTGACCGGCAGCAGAAATTCTATTTGCACTGCGAATAAAATAAGTCCATAATAACCTCTTAGATTTCTTGGAAGTTCCAGATTTTGAAACTCCTCTTCGTTCATGTCACAGGCACGAAGACCTTGAAGGCGTTTCTCCCAAAACAACTAAGAATCAGATACAAACATCGAAAAAAAAAAACACGTTGAGAATTTGTTCTTCGACGAAACTGAATCCAGGCATTTTTTACTCGATGGAGACACAGGCGAAACGTTACGGGTAGAAACGAACCGGTTCAATCAGTTCGCGATTTTTTGAAACCGGTTCCCAATAAGCATTAGCAGATTTGTGCAACATATTAGTTCGAGGTGGCAAAGGGTAGAACCGAACCGAATGTACTCGGTTCGGAACCAGTTATGAGTTCGACCTATATTAACGAACCCGTTGTATCAGTTCCAGTAATAGGCGAATCGGTTCTACCGGTTCCGAACCACTGACATCTCTAAATATACCAAAACAAACGACACAGGAAATACAGAAAATCAAAAACCTTTCACAGCCATGACAACTACGTAGTAAAAGTCCAAGAACCACACAGAAATTTAAGAAAGCAATACCAATCAACCAACAAACGGGCAAAACCCATGCAAAAACCATTAAGAGCCTATATGTGTGACGCCATTTTGAATATTAGCAGATGACAATTATAGTTCCACTTTTCGCCGTTTAGTGGCGCCCCACAGCTAAGCCATTGAAACCAATGAGAAAGAGAAATTCCTATTTTAAAAAATACATGGTTCACACAAATGTTTTGTTTTCTGCAACAAAAATTGTGATTTTCAAAATTCAAATTGCAATATGTACATAACAATATTGCTCATCTTGTGATACATTGGTACAAATTTATAATTAGTTTTTCTATTTTTAATTTCATTTTAAAATCTCGTATTTTTTTTAGCTCATGTTAAATCCCATAGGCGACAAACGCTCCTCCGTTTATACATTTTATAGGATCAAACTTCCCACTAACAATAAGTTTCATAGAGTACGTTAAAATTTGACCACTAATTGGATACGACTCAAATTACTCACCATTGTAGATCGAAAGTTGCTCTTCCTTTTTTCAGTAGTGCATATTTACCCCAAAAAGAGTCGTTATTAAAAACTACCCACTTTTATCCATCGATAAGACAGAAAATGGCGGACAAAAGTGTATCAAAATTGATTTTTTTTGGCCACATGTTGACGTCACGCTACAGAAGCGCCTACATGCGAAGATTTTTGTAAGTTTTTTTTTCACTGTAGGCTCTTAAAAATGATGTCAACAATGCAACAACAAAAAACTAGAAAAACCAACAAGAAACTGCCGAAAATAATCAAAGCAACAAGCTAAAACCATGAGGAAAAAGCATTACAGAACAGAACTAACAAGTGATAAATGCTTGGAATGCAAAATACGATTCATGAGAAATTGCGAATCGTACACCACAAACAAATACTAAAGATCAAAAGCACCAACTTCTATGACTACGACACAAATAGGGGGGGGGGGAAGAAAATGTGGTAAGAAGTTTACTTGTTTCGGTTTATCTTGAGGTCCATGCTTCAGTTCGGTTTTAACTCGGCTTTCTTGCGTTTTATGAACGGTCACGGGTTGCTTAAAGATGGAAGCCGTCTGTCGAATGGGAGGAATCAACGAAGAATCGTTTCTGAAATTAAAAACAAACAACCAATAACCGTTCAATCCAAGATTGATGAGCGGGTGGGTTCGCATAGGAAAATACGCACCTGTAGTCGTAGAGCGAACCTCGCTGTCGCTTGCTTTTACGTAAAAGCAAAGAATTCACTTTACCAGTTCTAAAATCGAACGAACTGAGATCGACTGCATCGCCCAAATATCGAGCTAACTGCGGTTTACTTCGAAATTTCTTTCCATTTGGACTGAAATTAGACAAAAAAAAAAAGAAATGAGTTATTTCTTTTTCATTTTTTTCTTTTCGAAATAGTTCGGAAATGCGAGAAGAACGCTTTTTAAACAGCTTATGAAAATATTTCAAGATCTGTTTGAAACTTAAATGGCACTTTTCAATCAAGATCGAAATCATTCTTCGTTCACTGCGTTTATTGGTTCAAACTGCACGAGAAGTTCCAAATTGAAAAAGACGTTGTCCGGTGGGCATAATAATTATAGACAATCTGTTGAGGCTCATTTAGGACCAATGACTTCATCACCGGAAACATAGAAGAAGATCTATGACTTTTTTTAAATTTTAGCATGCATAACAACTAACCTAATGGATCAGGATAAAAAAATGAACGGGATGAACATTTGGGGGGGGGGGGGGGGGGGGTAACTCTAAAACTCAACCCAGAATGCATATAGAATTGGATGAACACTATATTAATACGGATGAACACAAATTTTAAAGGGATGAACAGAGAGAAATAAAAGGATGAACATGGGGCGGAACATGGTTTTATGAGATGCACATGGTTCATCTATCATAAAACCATGTTCATCCCCTTCAAAACCATGTTTATCCCTTTCAAGTATGTTCATCCTTTTATTCCACTGTGTTCATCTCTTGAAAATTTGTGTTCATCCATATTAATATAGTGTTCATCCAATTTTATATGCATTCTGTGTCGGGTTTTAGAGTTACCCCCCCCCCCCCCCCCAATGTTCATCCGTTCATCCTTTTAATCCGTCCCAACCGAATAATTTTCAAATCAATCAAACATTTTTTGACGGATGGGATTGCCATAACCCTGCACCAAACCTAACACAACAACGGTCTTTGGAAATAATTTTTATGGTAGTCGAAAGGCTGTGTGTGTTATCCAGCTGGATCGATTTTGGTTACGACGACGCTAAGGGTTGGAGGTCACGGCTTGCCCTAGGTCAAAGGGCCGCTTCACATGGGTCACCACACAAAGTTGTGACGACACAAAGTGATCCTAAGATTAAGCTCGTTTATGAACAGCTGATTTTTGAACAGTGATTATTCTGTTTTTCGAAACTAGAAGGATAAATCAACAACCATTTACGCATATTTACAGGTTTATTATATCTTTGATAATAAAACTTTTAATAGACATAAATTAAAAATATCGACTGTTATGCGTTGTCTGCTTAAAGTTGCGTCATTTTCAATCTTAAAAAAAGCTTCTTTTGAAATATTTCAACATGAAAATACCTTTACGTGATTACTAGTTTCTAAAACTCTAAAAGTTTCTCTTCGTTTTGCACCTGAAATCGAGAATAATCACGAGTTCGAGTGACGATTACACAAACACAGTGAAAAAGTAACACCTGTACAAGTTAACAATGAACAAAGGTTAGTAAAGACAAAATGCGCATCCATTGAATAACATAAAGATTAATCTCATTTGCATGAAGCTTTCGCGCCCTTCTTCACATGAAACAATGTTAACATTCTAATAAAAACAAACCTGTAATAGTAGACATCTATTTTTCCGGCTGATAAACCTGATCTTCGCACGTTTTCTTCTCTTTTCCAACCTTTGGGTAAAGCAGGACATTCCATCATCATCTTAGACGTAATTAAAAAAAAGTTATCAAAATAAAACAATCAGAAATAAAATGTCGAAACACGACGACCCGGAAAAGAAGACGACAACAAAGACAAGGCGGGAAATGTCTTATTAGCCTCTTTCAGACGAACAGCTAAGAAGAAATCATGTTTCTAAAGAGAGAACAGAGGTAAATTTCTGACAAAAGCGTCCTGTGCGAGGCTAGTTCAACTTGCGCGCGCATGCACTAGGAGGGGCACTATACCAAGGCTTCAAGAAAACACTGCATGTAATACGATCGTGCTCTTTCTCAGTGTTTTAGTATTTTAACAACAGAGGGCGATGTAATCGCATAAACTAAATTCCTCGTACTAAAATTTAAAGTACTCCCTTTATCACTCCTTATTAGTACCTAAAGAAAATCAACAAAAATATCATATAAGCCATATTAAATACAGTGTATCATTTTCGTCATAAAACATTACATATTAATTATCTACAGCATTATCTCATTTTAAAAACTTAGCAAATAAAAAAATGTGTTCACAAATATTAAATTTATTTCCATAGACGTCTCATGATAATAACCTCTTTAAGATAACAGCGCCATCTAAAGGCAAGATAAAATGATAAAGTGCATTCAATACTGGGATGTTTACCATAAATAACTGTGAAGCCCTAACTAAGGTCATAGCCTTCATATAACTACATAACAGACTGGAAGTCTATATAAAATGGGAATACCATTGGGTTGATCCAAGATGACAGTAGCGCGCCTTTTTTTGGGGCCATTTGGTTTTTTGACTGTATCCATCCGCCTAAAACGACGACACTCAGCGCCACTTTTATGATAGTGGCGTCCATCTGGATTACACAGGGTCACGTGATTTCCCTCTATATACTTTTGCTTTTTGTCTTTGCGTTTATTTTATTTGCAGGTATTATTTTCGTTTATTTCGTTTCTTGTTTCATTTTTTCTTGTTTTTGTTGTTCGAATTTGCACATCCATTGTTCTTGGTGTAGTCTTAGAAGGTAACGGAAAGGGGCGTGGTCCACGAAGTGAACGCAATTTCGTCCGAAAATCGTGAAATCTGACGAGATAGAAAAAGGCGAAGACGATGGCGTCTCTTTCGTACTAATAGACTAAAAAGAAAGACAAAAAGGGAAAAACGGGAAACCCATTTCGAGAGTGGGTCCTTTACTTTTAGATTTAGAAGGGGGGCCGAGGGGCCCTTTTTTCAGAAATTCCGATATGATAGAAAGGGCCAAAAGTGGGTCGCGCAACTCAAAAATGCGACCCAATTTCATATTTTAAACCATTTTTTTCTTCTCATTTAAGAAATGACGAAATAACCTAATGAATATTTATTTCATTTAAATGGAAATATTGACCCCATTTACTGTGTTTTTAGTGGTTCAGTTTGTATTTTATGTCTCAATGAACAAAATTAAAACACAGAGAACTTTTTTTTTGTTTGTTTTCTTTTAGGATTTGTATCCTTTGTACATACCTGAAATTGTACATATAACTTTGTAAGTGATGAGTACGACTACAGTTCGCCCTGCTAAAGGGGCGCCGGCCGCTCGTGAAAAAGCGAAAGCAGGATCGGAAACACCGAAAAATATCGACAATACAGTTAAAATCCAGGTTTCATTTGTTGTATTCTCAAATTTCTGTATGAGTTTTCTTCATAAACTTGATTTTTTGTTTTGTTTTTGTTGTCTTGTTTCAGCCGACCGCAGAACAGATCAGAATAGCCCAAATAATCAATGATACCAAAGACACGGATGATCCTGATCTGCAAATGAAGATTAAACAAGTGATGGAACTGACCGGAAAGAGTAGCGATGAAGCGAGCGTCGCTCTCCACGATTGCGATAACGATACCAACAGAGCTGTCAACATGTTACTCGAGGGAGAAGCTGATCAGGTACGTATGAATCGTTTCTATGGTGGTTTTGCGTCCTTATTTTGACGTCTGTATTTCGTTTCAGGGTGAATGGGAGACTTCTAGTAAGAGGAAGAAGAATAGGCAGTCGACTCCCGCCGCGAATTCCGAGAATAACGTGAATACGGCCACTAACAACAAGGAGAATCGTAATCGGAGCGAACGTGGACGCGATACGAGAGGAGAAAGAGACAATGGAGTATACGGAGGTGGTGGTGGTGGTGGCGGCGGCGGCGGTGGAGGAATGAGGAATAGAGCTCCACCACGAATGAGTCGAGGTTTTTTTTTTATAGATACTAATTTTTTAGTTAGATTACTAATCTGTTTACATTGATTCTTTCTAAGGACGAGGGCGTGACAGCGAAAAGAACGAGCGAAACCTCGAAAACAACAGAGAAGGAAGTTCTGAAAGACGTGGCCGAGGTTTCAGTGAGCGAAATTTCTCTAACGAAAAGACACGTGATTGGTGATTTAACTTAAATTTCGCTTCCTCTTAGGATTTATGAACGGAGGAGGACGTCCTGGCCGTGGAGGGCGTGGTGGTGGAAACGGAGGACCTCCAAATCGTCTGAGAACGTTTCATCAAAACAGAGAGAACCGTGGCGGTAGCGGAGGAGGTGGAGGTGGTGGAGGAGGAAGAGATGGTGGTAGTGGTGGTTCTCATTCCGACTTTCCGAGATCGATAGACACTTGGTCAAATGTAACGGCAGAGGCCGGAGAATCTGGTGAACGCGAGATGCACGTTGGTAAATAACCATAGCGTTTCATAACTCATTAACGTGTTTCTTGTTATATAATTACGCGACTAATCGCGTTTGCAGGAAATTGGTCTGATAAAGACGGTTTTCCGGCGGCCGAGGATTGGGACAACGAAGATTGGGCCGGAAGTTTAGCAGAAACCAAAGTCTTCACTCCGAGCGTCTCTACACCTGCGGCCGTAAACTCTACCGTTGACGTCGGAAGTCCGCAGTCAAAGTATTTGTAGATGATCAATTCTCGTTGATGTTGATTTCAACAAAATTTAAACGGCATTTTAAATTTCAGTAATCTGGAAGTTACGTCTCTCGGATTGCAGCAGGAATTATTGTCTAGTTCTCTTCCTGGAAGCGGACAAACGTCTCTGTCTTCGGCCGTGCAATATTCTAGTGACGTTACGAACGACATCTTGGGAACGTCTGCCGTCGGTTCGCCATCTATAACGCAAACGTATTCATCTCCTGTTACGAACACGACTGTTTTGGAAAGTTCCTCTTTACTTCAGGTCTTTATTTTGGCTCTTTAATAGAAAATTGCATCCGTTCATTTAACGTTCCTTATTTTAGACGGGTACTTATTCGATTTCTCCGATGACGAATTCATCTTTGGAAGCAGCGATGAAGTTGGGAGGTTCGAATTTAATCGGCAGCGGAGGCAGTGGTTTGTCTTCCGTAATAAACCAACCTACGACGATTCCTTCGAGGCCAAAGTCACAAAGGGTTCGATCTCTTGCGTCGTCAAAGGTTTTCGTCTCTCTGCTCACGTTAACGTTTGTAATCAGATATTAAAATATTCTTTTGCAACAGATTCCGTCTTCGGCGGTTGAAATGCCAGATGACACCATCGCAGCTTTGGACGTACAATTTGGAAGTTTAGAATTTGGAAGCGAACCTTCGTCTCTCGGGTTTAACTCTGTTCTGGATAGCACGGGCTCAATGCCAACCGTCATCTCAAGGTTGAGAAACGGATTCCTCAGGATACGAAGTTAAATCTTTTATGTTTATTGGTCTATTTTCTTTTCAGTACGCCGTCAATCGCGAATCATGTCAATTCATTGAGTTCGAATCAAGTATCTTTGAGTAATTCCGTTTTACACATGTCATCGACGTCGATGGGTAAATCTAGCGGTGTCTTAGTTGGCGATCAGAGTTCAGTCGGATCGTATCAAACGTCATCATCTCTGGTCATGGGTGGTGGTGGAGGAGGAGGAGCAACTGTCAAAGATTTGGTTCAGTCGGTCAATTCTTCTCAACCACCAAGCATTTCGGAGGTTTACAAATTCAACTTTTTTTGGCCCTCTCAAAATGTAACACTCACGAAAGGTTTTCTTTTTGTTAGATGACCCAGTCCTCTCTGCAATATGTTAATCCACCGGAACGTAAGAATACTATTCCTTTTGTAACGCAAAGGAATCCGCAATCTGGCGTTTTAGAGAGTGAGTGTCTCCCGATTATCTCATCGTCCATTGTTCTTAATTTTTTCTTTCTCCTCGTTAAATAGGCTCTTTATCTGTAAGCAGCAAAGTAGCAGATAACTCTTCGCTCTCGGCGTATAACGTTACGAGTACAAACCTCGGTAATCACGGCTCTTACGAGGCGACGTACGGTTCTCACAAACCTTCGTCGTTTTCTCACCACCATTCTACGAGCCTTCCGAACTCTGCACCTCAGTCTCAGTCCTCGCTATACAGTACTCCAACGTTCTCATCGGTCGTTCCTCCCGCCGCTAGTTCTGCTTACGGTGGAGGTGTTTCGCAGACGACTTATGCAAGTCCTGTAGCCACCGTCTCGACGTACGTCTCTGGATCGAGTATAAGTCAAACCGGTTATGGTTCGCAAGGACACTCGTCGATGCACAGTTCTCCGATGACGACGTCCAAGTTACCTTCGAGTCTCTCGTCCGTCAAAGATTCTCTCGACGGAACATCGGCCTCGGTAATAAATCACCAAGGCCAAGAAGTTTTGGCCTTTGTAATCACTTACATTTTGTTCGTTTGCTGATCGTATTCTTCATTTGTAGCACGTTTACGACATGTCTCACACGACAGCGGCGCCTCGTCTGACATCGACGTTGACCATGTCTGCATCGGACGCTTCTTCGTCTTTAGGTCTTTCTACCGGAACTTTGAGTAATAGCAGCAATGCTAATGCTGCAAAGTCTACGATTTCGACGAGTAAACGAAACGAACCCCGTCTCTCTTTCTTTCCTAACATCGATTTTTATAATTCCTGTTGTGTGTTTTTCAGGTAAAACGGGCGTTCCTAGTTTACCTCCGGGTGTTCCAGCAGTTCTCGGTCATCATCCTTACATCATGAGCCAAGCTGGACTCCCTTTTGCGGCTTACAGTTTACAACAACCCGTTTTCACTTACGACGACATTCAGCTGCTTCAACAGCGTATTCCTCCAATGGTTCGAGAACGATCTTTTGACCGTGTCAGCGTTTACGATTTTTTTTTCTCCTTTATGCTTTCAGGCTAATTATTACGACATGTCCTTTCAACAGTCGACCAGCCGTGATGCAGGTTTGACAAACGTCGCTTATACTGGAGCCGAAGGAAAGTTCGGACGTGCCGATAATTCGTCTCCCGTACCAACGACGTTGCCTCAACAACAGCAGCAATCGTCTACTCAACAACATCAACAGGCTTTTATCAGTCCGCCGGCACTTCCTCACGGTTACAGCTACTATTATCCGGGCGGTGTTATGACTCAAGGTTTCACTCAGTATGGAGCGCAGATCTTTCCAGTATGTAATCTCGGCCTAAGCTGATTGTATCTTTAAGAAGAGCCTAGATACTCCGGAGTTGTGCGTGACACGAGACGTGGTCGATTTTGTGGTTCCAATGTTACTCTAATGGCTGTAGCAACCAAACGACAATTGGAAACGTCGTAAAAATATCTTAGTACTCGAAAAACATCGAGGAACACATAATTTTGCTTAAGATGTTTTCCGAAAAGCTCATTTTCGAACTATTGTTATTCTGTGTTCGACAAGCAAAGCTAAGAAGTAATTCAAAGTGCGTTAGAAATCAGAATGGTAACTGAATCACTCCATAGTGTTTTCATGTTCTTCGGCTCGTGCACGTGAAACTCTGGATAGTCTCTTACGCTCTAAACACGAAATCGTCTCTCTGGCTGTCGTTTAAACTGTTTTCGCCGTGTTCGTTTTTTTTTATTCAGATGCCGCCGGCTTCTAATGCTCATGGCGTCAACTCAAACACACACTTTCAGAAGCAGAATACGTATGCATCTCACGGTTATACTTCGGGTAAAGCTTCGTTCTCATTACGGTCGTGTTTTTTTTTGTAATCGATGTTATAAGAAAGTTCTTCCGTTCGTTCGTTAGGTTACGACAGCTTGGGACAGGCGCAGGATTACGGAAAGACAAGTTACGGACCGAATTCGCAGAATCAATCGAAAGGAATCGGTGGAAGCTGTGAGTATCCACCATCATGCCTGTGGGATCATGAAACTGTGTACTGGCATCAGTGAACAGGAAACGAACACGTTTTACGAATAGAAATTTTGAAAATTTCCCTTTCTCTCGTATTTTGTGACCTTTTTCTCTTTATTTCTCTTATTATGTTTGACAGCATGACTCTTACATTTTCAATAAAAAATTGCAAAACACTTGCAAAATGTTGATGGAGAATTACAGTTTCTTTCCTTTTCCTTTTTGCTGTTTTTATTTTTCTTTGCCGTTCTTCGAAATCCTTGTGTGACTCAAAAGCGCTAAGACACTAAAACAAAGAAAACTGTTTTGTTGCAGCAGCATCTGGAGGGGGATCGGTCAGCTCAGTCGGAGGAACTGACCTTTCGGCTTCTGTTTACAGTAAATCACATTCCCAGATGAATAAGGTGAGAGAAAAACACGTCTACCGAGACACTCTTCTACCGAGACGAGACAAACCAAAAGTAAACCCGCGGTTTTTTATCCCGAATTTGCAGCAACAATACGATAAGCCAGGGTTTCATGCCGGAACTCCGCCACCTTTCAACTTGTCCGGAACACAGACTGGTCCAATGGGAGCACCGTCTACTGCGTATGCCACCGGACCCTTTATTCCGATGATGGCCGCTCAACATCATTCTCCGTTGATGCAACATCATTTGCATCAGGAATCGAACGCCAATTCGCAACGTCCCAATCCGAATCAGGCTCAAAACAAAGCCAATGCTTCTAGCAAACAAGGTTACGGAACAAGTTATTGGCCGTCGAATTGAATCACAAAAGAAATAAAAAGGGAATCTTAAATCTAAACGAGAACTCCCCCGTCTAAAATTGTTTGTTTCGTTCTCGTTTCTGTCTCAAAAGCCATTTTTTTTTGTGTGTGTGTGTCTTTCTCTCTCGCTCGCTATATATAACTTAATATACCGCGAAAAACCATCGCCCTTGCGTCTCTATCTGTCTCTTTTCCCTATCCCAAAATCTTCTTTATCTCTGTATCTTTTATATAAACGTTGATTGGAATCTTATTAGTTGCAAACTGTGTCACTATTAAATTGGAATTCATTTATGTACAAAACGAGCGGCGGTCTTTTTTGTTCTCTCTATCATTTTCTTTTGTTGTTTACAAATTTCGTCTTTTTATTTCGTGGTATTTCAAAGAAACTTACTCATTTGAGAAAACAAAAAGCTTTGAACACATAATTATGACGAAAATTCTGTATCAGAATTTTCTTAAGTCAGAAATTAAAAAGAAAATCTCTTTTTCTTATTCTTTCTTATTAAAAAAAATCATTTGGTTTTTTTTTTGTGTTTATTTTATCTTTAATTATTATATCAATTATAATTATTTTATGGGCTTTTTTTTTTCTTTTCTTTTTTGTTGTTTCAAATGTGACTAATTAATAACCACAGTGTCATTTATTTTATTTTCTTGTCTTGCTTTAAAAAAACCCAAAACATAAAATTGTAATCATTAAAAACAAAAATAAAAATCACTTGTTGTGATTTATTGTGGTATAATTTAGGGAAGGAAAAGCAACTTAGCTGTAATCGTATGTATACATAATATAATTATAAATATAGGTTTGTTTTTTTGTTTGTTTTTCATGTATTATAGAAGTTTGCTAACTATTTTCAAACTGTCCTTTTCCTCCTCCCCGTTTTCTCCCTCCTTCCTTCCCCATAATCCCTTTTTCATTTCCTTTTCAGGACAATTTGTAACCTTAAACAAATAAAGGCTCGATTCTTATTCTATTTATCTGACCCATTCGATAAAAAAAATACGTATTGATTTATTGATTTACTTCAGATGAAATAACGAATAACATGACAAAATAGTACTTGAAAAGTTCATGATTTTTTTTTCTTTTGAAAAAAAGATCGATAAAGTTAAATCAAGTATGTTTTTCAACAAACTTCTAAAAGTTTAAAAGTAGAATTTTAAATAAAATATTAATTATGGAAATATTCAAAATTAAATAAAATGTATTTATCGCAAATTTAACGGTGCATCCGCACTGTTCCTATCGGATGAAATCGACTTTGTTGAAAATACCTCGACGTCCACACTACTGGGCGGGCAGCGAGTGTGGAAATGTACGGAGGAAGACGTTCTCGCACGAAGCCGCGCAGCAGGGGTACGTCCCCACTAAGCAGTTCGGCTCGGCATCTTTTGACAAGACCAAAATCGTTCGGGTTCGATTCAGCAAGCCGATCGGCCTATCGGCAATGCCAACTGACGTGTTCCACCTATTCCACAATTCCGATTTAAAGCCGATCGGAGCAGTGTAATTAAATGTATAATGTTCTAATATTATTAAAAAAAATGAATGATGCACTTTAAAATAAATTAAACTAAAGATGTTTAACTTAAGATGTTTTTAATAATTAAGTGATTTTCAAACTCTTGTTTATTCTGTGTTGAAAGTATGTAAAGCCTAGCACACAGTTGGATACAAAGTCGCGCTACAATATTTCGAATTCTTCACTCGAGGTACATTTGCGAGACTTCGTATCTAGACTGTATCACGCGTCCACACCAAATTTAAAAGCAAGTGAGGAGCCCCTTAATCAAACTTCAAAATGACGCTATACTTGATATTTAATATTATAACCTTCATTTGATAGCTAAACAAGATATGTTGTGCGAGCATGTGTATGTTTTGAGTACTGGTGTGGCAAGTTTATTATATCGCAACATGTCGTCCACAAATGGAACAACATGATATTATCATGTTTTCCACTTCGGGTGGGATACTAAAGACACAGGAATTGGGAACACTGTCTCTAGACAAGGCCCGATAGTCGCGCGACTTTGTATCCAAGTGTGTACTAAGCTTTAGAAAAGTATTAAGAGACTATAGAGCGGTAGCTGGATCAATTATTTTGTTGATAACTTTTAAAATAAACTTAAAAGTGTAAACGCCCCTCCCAACTCTGATTATTGATAAATTGTTGTCATATTTATGTATTTAATTATTTATGTCAGTTTGAAAATGACCCAACTTTAAACAGACTATGTTTTTTAAATTTTGTCCATAAAATAAATACCCTTAAGCTATTGAGTTTCCCTACCTTTTTTCCCTTCTAGTTTCTAAAATACTTTCAAATTTCTCTTAATTTTGCTCCTGAAAAACAGTATTAACTAGAGTTCGAGGGGCATTTTACACTTAATTAAAAACCAGCTTAATTAAAGTAATTTACTAAGAAATTCTTTTTCAAATTTCTGTAAATTCAAAATATTGAAGATATCAAAACGTTATAATACATGAAAATGTGTTATATAGGGGACGGGCTAAACTGTCTGTATGATGATACTGAC
This sequence comes from Brachycybe producta, assembly GCA_036925085.1. Classification (NCBI taxonomy): domain Eukaryota; kingdom Metazoa; phylum Arthropoda; class Diplopoda; order Playtdesmida; family Andrognathidae; genus Brachycybe; species Brachycybe producta. The sequence continues at coordinate 4,864,517 of JAUPFP010000004.1, forward strand.
TAATCAATATTATCATAGACACTGCGGCAATTAAATAATTTTCAGGCCGATACAGAGTGGACTCTGTTTCGGCCTGAAATTGTATTGCCGCACTTTTTATGATGATACTGATTAGCAGAGGGCGGAATAAAATGTTTTTATTATTGGAAAATATGTACATATATATGTACTCAAAATGGGCAAAATATGTATTAAAATATTTTTAAATTACTAAATAGTCTTTAATAAGCAAATAGTTTGTTTAATACTTTTAATTCATTTATTTTAATTTTCTTAAAAAGTAAAAATGTTTTATCATCAGAATTATCATAAAATGTAGATGTTAGATAATTGATAGTGAGAGACCACTTTACTACAATAGGGACTTAGCAAAATTTCGTACGAAATTAAGTTTCATGAAATTTATATATTTAAATTAAGTGATTTCGTTTTCGTTTCAATTTCGTTCTTGTAGTTAGCGAAGCAACCCAAAAACGTAAACGAAATCATTCACCTTTTACGGCGATTTGTGTGGTAATTTTTGCCTAATTAATCGCCCCTAAACGTAGATTTTAAAATTTTTATTGTTCTTTGCACTTAATATTCTTGCTTTAATCGGAAATCTTTCATGTAGGGTTGGTTATTCTTTTTAAAATCCAACTACGAAATAATTTTATAATTTCGTAAAGAAATGCCTCATTTCGTACGAAATCTTTGTGTTGTAACGAAATCAGCCCGAAATGACGTCAAAATAATGGATTTCGTAAATAAATTTATTTTGTACGAAACTAATACTTCACAAGTTACTGTAAAAGACAAATTTTCTTTCAAATAGTAAATGGTTTTGTTAAATTTCATTAACAACTGGAAAACAGACATAAAATAACTTAACTTTCTTTGTCTTCTTTGTTTCTAACATGTGGTCTCTACTAACCTTATATAAAGTAACTAATGATTCACGAAATAACATTTAGATACTTGAAAAATTATAATTTTGTTAGTTTCTTTCCAATTCAGTGATTAATAATGATTGTGATTGGTATAAATATTTGAAATTTGAAAAAAAATATTTTTATGTTTAAATTTCAATAAATATTTACAAAAATATGTGTATTTAAATATTTTCCAAAATATGTAAAATATGTATTTATAAATGTAGTTTATTCAATTCCTAACATTCTGAAATGGATGGATATTAAAATTTGGGCATGATAGCTGAATGTATTTGGAATATGTTTTTTTATAGAATTCCGCCCTCTGCTGATTAGTCAGTATCATCATACAGACAGTTTAGCCCGTCCCGTTATATAATGTTAAATGATTAAATTATGTATGACCATTTTGCTATTTACAGTTCTCACTTTTCAAAACTATATCAATCAAATCAAAAACTGACAAACTAAAATCAGTCATGTCTGTCCTGTTTTAACATTAGGTCATTTTTTTGGTGTGTAGAATGTCAATTTGCAAACAAACAACACAATAACACGCCAACACATTCTACCTTCAAAGTATGTGAAGAATATGTAAAATAACTAAATAATGCATGATAGAATTTATTATACAGTCTAACGTTATAAACTTATAATTTATGCAGAAACTGTGTATTGCAGTGTGTTGTCACCGATCTGGACTTATAGTATTGGAAGAATATCATTTTTTGACAATTTTTACTTTTTTTTAATTTATGAGGTTTTATGGTTCTCGGAAGTCTGTTTGGCCCTCTTGAGTCCATTTCAGTGAGGATTTTCAGGGCATCTAGAAGACTTTCATTTTTTGAAAATATATATGGACTATATATGTGGCGATCACACTGGCTATTATTCTAGCAAGATTCCGGGTGCAAGAAATGAGTCAAATATTCCTGCGAGTTTTGCACAGTTTTCTTTCAAAAACACGAAGATCAGCGTTTTCTGTAAGACAGTGTACAAGAAACCACTTTTAAGTCTTGCAAAAGTATTATCACATTAGCAATTCAATTAATTGAAGGACACATTGAAGTGAATCATGCTTTAAAATATTGCCAATGAGATCGCCACTAAACAAATTCATCTCTCAAATGTTACACTTGATGTGGCCATTCAAAATCTCACGAAATAAATCATTGTTTTACATGTATATATTGGGGCTTTCAGTTTTGACACGAGAAAATTTGAAAATGTGATGATTCTTTCGAGGAGCATGCAGATTTCGAAGAATTCTGAAAGGACAGTTTTCGATCTGTTTCTGTCTCCATCCATAAATTTTTAAAGTGAAATTTAAAATGCATGCTTCCAAAATCTGATTCATAGAAGAGAATCCTCGAGGTTTTTGCTTTTTCTTTCTTTTTTGGAAATAAAAAATGTTCCTCAGTATCGAGCTGCAAACAACCCGTCAGTTGATGCATTTTACTTGATAAGAAAAATCAATAAAAGCAGATCTCTCTCTCTCTCTCTCTCTCTCTCTCTCTCTGAAACAGGAGCAGCAGCAGAAGGAGAATTCTCATTCTCTCGTAATTTCGAGAGTTGGATGCAATGACACTTGCAAATACACAACACACAAAATAACATAGAGGGAGAGAGAGAGAGAGAGAGAGAGGCAACAGAGAAAATTTAGTACCAAATTTCATTTGCATAAATAATATTACTGCAGTGAATTTTTTTTTTCTTCAAAAAAAATGGACTCTTAATTACTGAAAATTAAACAACATCAACATCATCCTTTTTTTTTAAAAAAAAAAAAAAAGAAACAAGGACTTGAGATGGGCAAAAAATGCTTGCTTCTGTTGCAAGCAAAATTCATTTCTTTTATTGATATAATAATAATTCTATTTTTCTTCTCGTGAATGAAATGATTATGATGAAGTGCAACAGGATGATGGCAACATCATCGTCATCGTCATCATCATGGACAAATTTTAACCTACTGATAATCATAATCACTTCTTGTATTCAACAAATTGCAAATGCTCGTAAGTTTCGAACTAAGAAACGATTCGAAGAAACCAATCATTTCTTTTTTTTTTTAATTTTTACAGATTTCTTTTTTTTACGAGTCTATATAAAAAAAAAAGATGATGAAAATCAATTCTCTTTTATAGATCGTCCTTGTGTTTCTAAAGATTATGGAGAAGGAAGCATTGTTTGTGTTTGCAATGCTAACTACTGTGATGAAATTGGTCCCATCCATAAAATACAAGTTGGCCAATATTTAGTGTTTACTAGCAGTAAAGATGGCAAAAGGTTTCATAAAGAACAACATCCATTCTCTTCCAAAAGTAAATATATTCTAAAGTTGGCTTATAAAACCATAATTATATAATTGGGTGTGGATCTGTCTGACTGAGGCAATTCTGAAATTGATTTTGGGCCAAGTGAGTAACTAAAATAGCAATGAGACACTAGAGATAAATCATTAAAAAAAGGTCCAAATCCAATAAGGGAAACTGAACTTCAATTTGAACCATCTCATCAGGATTCCAACTTAGAAATACCCTGTTCAAGGGTTCTTAAGGTGGTTTTAAAGTGTAAACACCTCCAGGACTCTGATTTGCCTGTCGTTGAACGTTCAAGTGCAAAATCAACGAGAAATTTGTAAGTGTTTTAGAAACTAGAAGTGTAGCTCTGATCTCAGTCACTTAAGAGTATTTTTATGTTGATAACTTTCAAAATAAACTTTTTTTTATCACTTCCTAATTTTGCTTAATTTTGCTCCTGAACTTTGCTTATAAACCACGTTAATAAAACGCAGTTTATTCTCCATCCTGAACCTTAGATCCTAAAGAAGTTCGAAGAAGAATGTCTCAGACATTATAAAACCAATACTATACTTTATTAAAAAAAAAAGTTTATTTTGAAATATATCAACATAAAAAATCCTATTGAGTGATTGAGCTATCGTTCTAGTTCATAAAACACTTCATTTAACCTAAACTGTAGAAGCAGTTCGATATTCAGCTGCCGATATCATCAGATCATCATCATCATTTCGTGCTCCTTTTCTCTTACGGGTTCTATCTCGTCACTCCTTTCGATTTCTTGCCAAACACTCAAGAGACCCCACACTGACCCACCCGTATCCCGTTTTACCACCATGTTCCAGGCTTGTATGGATCTTCCATTACGCCTTTTAACCCCCAGGTCCAAACTCATCACCTGTTTCAGTAGCTAATCCTCCCCACTCCTAAAACTTACATGCACAAACCACCTCAGCCTGTTTTCCTGCATCTTTTCCACTATGCTTGCTACCCTCTCATAAGACAATTTAAATTATTTTATTTGTACACAAATTTATAATATTAATTTCAAAATTTCTAACTTAAGCAGCTTTGATACTTCATCATAATTTCATACAATAAACGGTTTTTTTGCACATCTCAGTATGCATTGAACTGTCTCATTTCCACAGAATATTTAAAGTGCCCCAAGAAATCTAACAGAAAGACACGAAAATCAGTGAATTAACTAATTGTCGTTTCGAGCCACAAATGTAACTCTGCTGTTTCTATTCTTACATAAAGCGTTACAAGAAGAGTCCGAGGACTCTGTGTATACTGTCCATCACAACGAAACCTTTCAGACGTTGTTGGGTTTCGGAGGTGCTTTCACAGATGCAGCTGGAATCAACATCAACAAACTAAGCGCCAGTACCAAACACAAGCTATTGAGGTCATACTATTCTGCTGATGGTATAATGTGACTGTCTAAAATTAATAAGCTCAGACACAGAGCTGTAACTAGCTGATTTTGCATCCGAGGCAGGAATTAACTGGCCAGCGCCCATGTAGCATTACATGTATCAATCTAGTTATTTTGCGCCCAAGCCAGGTGCCTCACTTACCAAGTCCTAGTTACAACTCTGGTCAGAGATACAGTACATATATACATATTTGTTTTGAATTCATGCAATCCCTTAAGGAATCGAATACAACATTGGTCGTGTTCCAATCGGAGGAACTGCTTTCTCGTTACGACCGTACACCTACAACGATGGACACGACGGTGACTTCAACTTGCAGTTCTTTCATTTGTCACCCGAAGATCTGAACGCCAAGATCCCTCTCATCAAACAAGTACAGAGAATGTCTAAAAAACCACTGCTACTTTTTGGAAGTGCGTGGAGCTCGCCAGAATGGATGAAGACTAATGGACAAATCAATGGAAAAAGTACTTTAAAGGGAGATCCTGGTGGACCTTACTATACCACATGGGCTAAATATCTTGTCAGGTACTTTTTAAATTGCCTCACATACATATGTAATCATATTTACAACATTTATACTCCACATTGTTACAGATTCTTAGATGAATATGCAAAATTTAATATCACATTCTGGGGCCTGACAACAGCAAACGAACCACTGGATGGTTTAATCGACAACTTCACGTTCAACGATTTAGGATTTACAGCCGAAATGCAGAGAGACTTTATCGCTTTCAGTCTCGGGCCAACGTTAGAAAAATATGGATACGGTGACATCAAGATTTTAATATTAGATGACCAACGTTTAATGTTGCCTCAATGGGCACAAACCGTGTTGAGCAAAGACTCGAACGCAAGCAACTACGTTGCAGGGATTGCATTCCACTGGTATTTAAACTTTGCAGTTCCACCGACGGTGCTTACTGCAACTCACGAACAGTTTCCTGATAAGTTCATCTTGGCCACTGAAGCATGCGAAGGTTCGCAACCGTGGGACGAACAGAAAGTGATACTCGGTAGTTGGGAACGAGCGGAACACTATGCTCAGGACATCATACAAGTAAATGATGTCTAGTCATCTGTAACTTTCAGGGCCGTAACAAGGGTATTCCAGGACCTAGTTCAAGATATGCTCGTTTTTGGTAGTGCTTTCTTTTCTGTTCCTTTTTTAATTGTCGTAAAATTTTAAACAAACACATTAACATAAACAATTTAAAAATTTCAATTGTTTTTAAATACTACTAAAGACAAAAATAGTGTAGAAAATTAATGTTAAATGTTGCAATAAAATTATGAGCCTCGTACATTAGAACATTAGTCTCTAAGGAATTACTAAGGCCAAGAGTTTGCATAAAACGCATAATTTTTAAAAACAATTTGCATATTTTGGCACTTATTTGTTTAAAAATTTCAGCTTTATTAAATTATAAGATGTTTAAGAAAAATATATTTTTCATGCAAATTTTTAAGCATTAGCATTTTATCTTATCGTTTGGGACCCTCCTTGAGGAAAGGCCCTGATCTGGATTACCAGTAATACCCATTATAGTTACGGCCCTGGTCACTTTCGAGTGTTTAGTCTTGTGATTGTTGTCATGCAAGTGTGTGAATTCTTAAGTCGTTTCCCCATCCGTTTCGAAGGACTTATTACATTGGACAGTTGGATGGGTGGACTGGAACCTAGCTTTGGACATGGGCGGTGGTCCGAACTGGAGCAATAATTTCGTAGACAGTCCAATCATTGTTGATTATGAATATGACCAGTTTTTCAAGCAACCCATGTTCTATGCACTTGGACATTTCAGGTATAACTCACAACCTGTCCAACAACAATTCTTCTATTAAACAGTTGTCATTTTTTGTTTGTTGTCGAACAGTAAATTTCTTTTGCCGGGATCTGTGCGATTGAACGTAACAATCTCAGACAGTGACAACGACATCGAAATCGTAGCTTTCGACGGTCCGGAAAGAAGAACCGTCTTCATCGTTCTCAACAGGTGAGTGCGACAAAATCTTCTTACGAGCAAAAAATGTGTTATGGACAGCTGATTTCGGAACTCTTACTATTCCGCGTTTCAACAGCAACAATAAAGAGAAACTGAAAGTTTTAGAAACTAGAAAAGTAGCTAATTCACTTTTATTTTCAAGTTGGTATCTTTCAAAATGAACATTTTTTCCATAAAAAGCTTATTTTAAAAGATATCAACATAAAAATATACTTAAGTGATTGAGATACCCTTCTAGTTACTAAAACTCATTCGAGTTTTTCTTTATTTTGCACCCGAAAAACGGAATAAGAGTTTGAGTTAATAAATAAGAGTATAAATAAATAAATAATAAATAAATAAGAGTCTTAAAACACCACCTTAAAAGGTGGTGTTTTAAAGTGTAAACACATCTGTGGAACTCTTATTCCGTTTTTCACTTGACAAGTTACAAGAAATTGTCAAAGATTTACATTCCTTTGTTTCTGGCTTTTATTCATTTTAGATCTGAGAGTCCCAAGACAATGATCATTCGAGACAGCGGAATTGGTGTCATCAGGACAGAAATTCCATCCCAATCGATACAAACTTACGTCTGGTTTACGTATTAACCCCCAAAAAATAACTGCAAGAAGAAAAAAAAACTCAACAGCTCATTTATTAATAGTTTGACTAGAGACAAATAGAAGAACTTCTTAAAGTGGCTCAACTCTCAACAGTAATTTGTAATAGTTTTTAATGTGATCGTAAAGGAGGTGACAACCTCAGTACACCTACATAGGGACAAAACAGGTGGGGCCCCAATGGCCCCTTCAGATAAAGGGAACCCCTGTTTTTGTCCTTAGATGGGTCTACTACACTACCTTTAACAAACTGCAAAATTTTTCCCAAAAGTTCTTATGGAAATATGTTTACGTCAATCTTTCTTTGAACTCTGTTAGCAAATTTACTGTTGAGACATCTTAACTATGTTGTTATATAAGTTGAGTGATTGTGATTTAATTAAAATGAAGATGTGTTCGAAGACGAAGTGTAAAGTGAATTTAAACGTTTTCGAAAGAAACATGTGAAATTGTAGGCCACAAAATGCCACACGAGAGCTCTATCAAGAAACCAGACGGTAGGAAACCGCTGCCCAGAACCGTAGACTAGACAGTATTTGCCATCACGGTCTTTCGACACCTCGAACGCCTTTAAGTTCGAACCGAACCGAGGTACAGTCATCGTCGATGCTTAAGGGAAACAAAAATGACAAACTCAATATCAAGTCTTTTCGAAACATCGAGGTGGTCCTCGGAACTCACTGGCTTCGGTGTCATCATCGTCACTTGATGTGTTCAAAATGGAAAGATTGTAAGATGTTTGTTGTTGAGCCACGGTGGCACTTAACGATGGTCCCATTCCTGACGTCGACCCAATAGCTCCTCCTCCCCCTCCGCCTAAAGAACCATTCCCGATTTTCACAAGAAAGGCAATGGGATTTATGCTAAATGATGGAATATCTGAATTCCACACCATAAAAAACCGATGAAAGATCAAGTTTAAAACTTATAAACTAGAAAAGAAGAAAAAAAAACCACCTTCAAATGAAGATTCATTCGTTAAATAACAGCTGATTCCATCGTAGGAATAGTAAAAGTTCTTCAAATCATGCGGCAAATGAAGAGAATGTCGCTAGAAATTAAGGAATACTTTAATGGCCAGTCACACTAGGCTGGTTTCCCAGCCACTGGTTGCTGCTGGCTGGTTGTAGCGCTCTAGCAGCATAGTCTGAACTGCTACCAGCAGCTGCTTTTCCCAGCATGCTAGTGATTTTAACAGCGGCTGGTGAAGTTGGACATGTCCAACTATAGCAGCTACCAGCTGGTCGTGTGACTCCCTTCCTGCTGCTGCCATCTAGTGTGAACTTTTTGTTGCTAGTAGTGGCACTAGTGGTAGTTGAAACTCCACTGCTTGGGTTGGTTGGTTGTTAGTTTGTGTTTTTGGATTGTGTGATTGGATGACTTGCACTGCTAATACCAGCAGTGACTGGACAAGTGTGAACCCAAAGCAGCTGCTGCTTGCTGTTGCTGCTAATAGCCAGCAGCAACCAGCGGCTTGTAAACCAGCCTAGTGTGACTGCCGCTTAAGAATGATGATTTACAAAAACAGCCGATTGGCGAATTCTGCGATTCATTAGCAACACTGATTAGAAATTGAAAAGATTCGCATCTGAATCACTTAAAATAAACATTTTTATTTTTATAGTTTTATTGCCTATTAGGTAGAGGGGATCATACACCAAATAACCTAGAGGCCCTTTTTGGCTTAATCCGGCCCTGATCGAGCTTCCACCCTTCTAATTTCTAAAACTTATTCCAGTTTCTCTTTATTTTATACCACAACTTAAATTACAGCACTTTATGGAATTCCTTCGACTCTAAGATGATGCTGCGTCGCGTAACCTTAGGCGTAACAAACTTTTACATGATCGTCATATATGAAATACAATAATATTAATATACCTGTTCCCATGTTAAAACCGATAATTTTTCTACTGGACGTCCACATCTTAACCGAAGTCCTTCCGTTACAAACGGAGGTTTAATAAATCTTAATACATCTGTCGTCATTTATACTATTTAGCAATTTAATAAAGCACAAACAAACTGTAACAATCGCCGCCACAAAAACACACCACATGCTTGTAAACAACTTTTGGTTGCCAATGGCAACGAACAAGAGGCATCTGTAGACAGCTTCAGAATTCCTTTGGCTCCGCCCTTTCATGAGCGTCATCAAATTCTAATTGGTTTGTTACAGACTAACGTCACATGCTCCGCCCTTTTATTTATAATTCGTTGATATTTGGTCTGACGCTCATAAAAGGGCGGAGCCAAAGCAATTCTGAAGCTGTCTACAGATGCCTGTTCACGAAACACGACGACGCCGTTACCATAGCAACTAAGAGGAACAAGAAACGCGTCACATTTCACCTTCCCTCTCCCGCCCCCCACCCCCCCCCCCCCCAACAGTGTTGCCAATTTCAGATCGTCAATTTCAAGAAGAAGAAGACCTGGGATTTCGTCGTCCAAAGAAACGAAGGGGCGAGCCTCTCATTCTCTCAAAACGTTTTCATTTGTTGTTGTTGTTGTTGAGTGTTTGAATTTGTTGCCAAGAGGGGCTTTGGTTCTCTGTTAGCATTTTGTATGTTAAAACGTTTTAGAATTAGAAAACCGAGAATGCCTAGAGAACGGCGAAATGCAGCTCGGTTTCGAGGTAAGCATAAAAACGGCTTAAGTTCATTGTTACGGTTACGGCCGACCATCACCCTTCCCAATTCCACCACTCGATCTCTGTAAAACTGATTTCTTTTTATCATTCTAGTTTCAAATGACAGTGATCAGGAACGTGTGATCAAGAGTTGAATTCTGATCGCCAAATAATCATACATGAAAGTCCGACAGCCTCCAAAAAGAAATGGCGAGGATCGACAGCTTCGAATCCGACTCAGGTCTCGTTATTATTATATAATTAAAAGCCAGATGATGATGATGATGGGTTCCTCTTTATAGGCTAGTCCGTCTCTTCCAGATCTGGTGCCACCTCCTCCGTTGACCGGATTCGGCGAAACAATTGTCGCCAGTAATCCTTTTGACGACACTCCGCCTTCGAATCCAACTATACATCCCAAACCACTGACTGTTACGTCAGGAAGAGTACGTATTATTCTTTTGACACACATTTAAACAGGGATCAGTTGTTTAAATCAACAAATCTAAATATAGTAGATTTAAATCACATGATTTTTAGTATGGATGGGACACTAGAAATTTGAATCCCGCGAATCTTGAAAAAGATTCGAGATTCGAAAACTCGAATCTTCGTGCTTTTTTCGTCTTTCGAATCCTAACCTAAAAAAAACTGTTAAAAACTTTGGTAAAATTAGGTTGAACTCCATTGACTTCCAATAGAAGCGTTCACTAACCAAAAAAAAAAACCGGCGATTGTTGCAATTTCGGTGGTACCCGGATCACCAATGGATCACCTTGTGGCGACCCTGAGTGCCACACTTGTTTTTTTATCATTAATTATTTAATATTTATTATTATTTCATTTATTTGAATCTTCTTAATGAATAATATGGGATTCTTATATGAGAGATTCGGGAACCTTTTAGGATTCGGATTCGAGAAAATTTAGGATTCGTCCCACCTCTAATTTTTATTATTTTTTTTAACAAATAAATCAAAAAATGAATTGAAAAATTTTCAAAAAATAGCAAAAAACGAAAGGCACTGAAACTGAAATGAACTCAGGAGGGCCCAACAGTGTTGACTTGTGAGGAACCTAAAAACCCATAAACCGTAGACAATTAAACTATGAAAACGAGACACCTGTCGGAAAAAAAAACCTGAAAGAAACACGGACGGCATCATTTGATTCCCTTTTGAATTGAACTGACTCGTTCAATTCGATGGAAACGTCTAAACAGAAATTGAATCCTTCGAGGCAATCAGTGTCATTGATTAATCATGAATTTGAACCAACTAAACAACACTCCCCACAAGTTTCAAATTGATCTTGAAATTCTCTCATAAATTGCTTAAAAAAGCACTCATATTGTATATTTTAGCATTGACTCCTGTTTCTTTCTCGCGTTTCAGGTGTATCCAGCGGATCAACCAATGGTATTCAACCCTCAGAATCCTAACGTTCCACCAATCTATCCGTGTGGAATCTGTCACAAAGAAGTACACGATAACGATTAAGCGATTCTATGCGAGAGAGCGGCTGTAATTTCTGGTTCCATCGAGTGTGTACCGGACTAACGGAAGCCGCATATCATTTACTGACGGCCGAAGTATATGCGGAATGGGTTGGCGACAAGTGTTTATCTGGCAAAAACATTCCCTTAGTTAAGTTTAAGCCGTAGAGACGAAACCAACAATATACATCTAAACGTATAATAGCGGGGGGGGGGGGGGGTTTCCTTCTTCTCTTTCAAGCTTTGTTCTTATTCTATCTTCTAAAATTCGTTTCTTCTCGGATCCATGTCCAATTATAACAAGTGAAAGAACTTTTTTTTTATCTCCTCAATTTTGATTGTGAATATTTGCTTTTAACTTATTTGAATTCGAATCATTTTCATTTACTGTTATTTTGTTTTTTAACTTTTTCATTTTTGGTTCATTGATTCAAATTATAAAACATTTTTAACAAATGACTTAAGAGGCGATGAAATCATTCGAATCGAATGTGTGAAACGGTTACTTGTTACATCCCCATCGTAGCACCGCGACTTTTATCTGGGTAAAGACGGTCAAGTTCTGATTTGCTCATAATTTAGTTTTTTGGTAAAGGTGGGCATTGTTAAGCAGTATCACGCCCAGAATGGACAAGCAATGGACAGCTAAGTCTTAAGAATAAAATGACTGTTTTTCATGGCAATATATTTGATATTTGAAAGAAATTACCTCTTTTATGGTCGGCTTGTCTACGTTTTAGTCCTCAATGATATAGCGTCTTCTTCTTTAACTGAAACTACGTCCAGCACCGAACAGGGTCGGTCAAATGCGACAATGCGAGTCGGATTTGCCGAAATGTGTTTTACTACCGGCTGTCCTGCCTGGCCGCAGGACGAAAGACGAGCACAACAACCATGCCTCGACCAGAATTCGAACCGCAGCAAAACAAGCACAGACTAACACCACAGTGCTACTGCGGTGCTGGCAATGATTGTGTACAACTTAAAAATACTTAGGGAAGGAACGGACGTCAACGTAAAATAACGACTGTTAATGGAGCATGAAACTTGAATGGCAGTTTTTACTGCATTTTGGTAAAACTGTCATAAAAAGTTTATTTTAAGAGATAACATGAATGAAAATAAAAAGGTCACTTTGGATACTTTTTTAGTTTTCTGTTTTATAGTTATAGCTAACTATAAAACAGACAGAACTCCTCTGTGAATATTTTAAAAATGTGACTGAGAAATTAAATCAGAGAATTACAGACACTATAGGAAAGGATTAGTCGTATGTGTTGGTTGGTAATGGATTATCACTTTCGAAAAGAATTTAAATTAATTTTTAAATTTTAATTTGAAAAGTCGGAGCTCTTTAAAAAGCAATTCGAAAACACATTTTTATATAAGTTTGAAAATATAATTATTTGTTTTGGCATTCCTAGTTTTGTAAAGATCGCTAAACTTTGTACATTTTAACATTTAAATATAAAAGTTAAAGGCTTTTAAAATTTAAACGTCTCTGGAACTCTGGACATTCTTTCTTTCTGGAGCAAAATTAAAAGAAACCTAAGTGTTTTAGAAACTTGACGGGTAGCTCAATGACGTATTTTCATATTGCTATACTTTAAATTAAGCTTTTTCTCAAGTTTGAAAATGACCCAGCTTTTCAGCTACCGTTCTAGTTTCTAACACTCAATTTATTTTTAGCATTGCTCTTCTGGAACTCAAAACAATCAAGAGTTAGAAAATCAGGTTTACATCCAGTTGCCATTCTAGTTTCCAAAGTGCTTTCAATTTCCTTAATTTGCCACTCAGGTGCAAAATATCTGTAGAGGTCTGCAGTGTTATCGAGCCACAGCTCATAAGTTAATTATTTTCGTGCGAACCACTGATGACAGTATCTAAAGCCCTGTCCACACAGAGGCAACGAGTGTCAATATTAACATTGGCCCTATGTTGAAATAAGTTGCCAAGAAGAGCAACAGTGCGACAAGAGGAATTGCTGTATCCACACAGTGCTAGTGCGTCCAGTCCCCAGAGGAGTTCCGATAACGGAAAAAAGTCATCGGTGGACAATGATAAAGACAACTGCCAACAATGAACAACACACGACTAGTGGCTACTTCTGTCCACACTAGATTAACATTCTGTGACAGTTCGCACATGTCACAGCTGCTTGTTTTTTTCTAGCTTTTTTACTTTTTTTCCATTCAAGATAGAAACATACAACAAAACAAAACGTTCGACGACTAGCAACATACATCAACTAGTAGCGACTTCATTTCAGAAACCTAACGATGACACACGTTGCGCGCCTGTGTGGACCGAGCTTGACATTAACAGAAGTGGTTTGTTGTATGTTACTTAGATTGTGCGAACTAGAGATTCAAAACTCTCGAATCATTGTTATCGTACTTCGAGTTTTCGAAAGATGACAACATTATGTCACTTGTGTCCATCAAGTTGCTTCAATCTTATGGACTGACAATTATGAATGGAAAAATGGTTTGAAGCTTGTCGACACTTGAGTGGTCAATTTATCTGAATAACATGGAATAAATAGCTCATACGACAGTAGACTTGTTATGACAGCTAATAAACTAACCACTCAAGCTGTGACGAGCCACTCTCACAGTAATCGATATAATCGAACATACAATAAATGATAATCTAATATAATAATGAAATAGATAAATAGGCGAGCATTAAGGATAAGCTTATAATCTTGATAAACATTTTTAGGATTTAGCACTCGAACAAATCTTCCAGATTAGGATCGAAATGCAACTGGTCATTTGTATTAAAACAAATTCTAAGCTAAATATCTGACTTCCAACTTCATTAACTAATTACATGGGATTATTATTACAAACAAAACAGCTGCTAAATGCAAATGAAATTCAAAGTAACCAATAATTCCTTCTGTAATCATATTAAATCTTTCGTGGAGATCCATGACAACTGTCTTGTTATTTATAATCCTTATAGTGGATTTATTAAAAGATGAGAGAAAGAGGCTTCTTGTTATGTTCCTTAAAAGCGCGCCGAAATGATGACGACGACGATGCCGTACAAGTGGATCGAGATTGAAAAACTAAAAAAGGAACACTTGTGAGTGGCAGTTAAGTGAACACCTTTCGACAAATTGTGTGAACTTGGTTGTGTGTCTGTCATTCACAAATGACGTCGCATGTTTGTTTTATATTTTGCTGCACAGGTGCAACGAAACAATTGCTGACGATTTTGACTGTGACACTATTACAAAACCCATAGGTGGTTGCGTATATTCTAGTAAAAACTTATCCTGTTCTCAAGCTTCTAAATGGAACGGTAATCATAAGAGAAGAAGAAGTGTCAAAAAATTAAAATACGGTTCTTTCTAAGAGTAACCTCCGCAAGAAAAGGAAAAGTTGTTTAAAGGTGGACAACAAGAGGTGGTTTTTCTTTTGGTGTACTGTGGGTACATATTCGAAGGATGCGGACGTCAGTCTATCATTCGTGTCTTCTAATACTGCTAAGTTTCTGGCTTTGTATCGAGTCGACCTACGCAAGTGACATCGATGAAAATGACTTCCACGAACATTTTTCAAATGATTGGGCCGTAAGGATACGTGGAGGGCGCGATGTGGCAGAGCAAGTGGCACTAGAACGTGGCTACACAAATGTCAGACCGGTATGTTTTCTTTTTAACTATAAATGAGGATCATTAAAATCTATAACGTACCCCCTTTCTGTACAATTAGCATTGACAGAAATATTTAAAATTAAACTATCAAACCAAAATAACTATAATTTATGATCAGTCCTGTCAGAGCAATCAAAAGTTAACAGAACTTTGAAATGAAAGTATTAATACACAGAAATAAAAAAACAAAAGGCTAATTTGTGACAATCAGAACAAATCTGAAAATCCAAACAAATAAAATATTCGCATTAGCAACGGAGACCCCCCCCCCCCTCCCCCCAAAAAAAACCAAACCAGTTTCGATACAATGTGTACTGTTCAGTTGAAAATGAAATTCGTCAAACGAAAGTACACAGAAATAAAAAAATAAAAGCTACTTTGTGACAATCAGAACAAATTCGAAATTGAAAAAAAACAAACAAAGAGACTAAAAGGTGTACAGTTGAGTTGAAAATAAAATTTGTCAGTGGTTACTTAGCTACAATCGCCTTGGAAATTAACAAGTACGGGGATCTCGCAACTTAAATTTAGGTCCAAATTCAAGAATCAACCCTAATGCACTTGAACCCTCTAAATAGAGTTTCAATATTTTTCTATATTGTTTAACCAATGTTTTATTTAGTAAAATTGGTGCAAGGGGTTTTTTTTTCTGCCTACATTTGGAACTTTTGCTCAGAGGATTCAACTGCCAAATTATTTTTTTATTTAATTTGTACTTTCAATTCCTCCTAAATTGACCTCTGAATCTTGATATATTTGTTTAAAATATATAATTTCGATATCAGGTGAGTTAAACAAACAAACCTGACATTAAATTAATTATTTTTTTTTATTTATATTTATTTTTGGCTTCTTCTATATTTACAAAGTTGGAAATTGAATAATAAAAGCACTTGACTGTTATGGTGATTTAATATATAGAAAGTAATCAGTTGCTTTTTACAGACATATACTTGAAATTACTTTTTATCTATTGAATCTCATTGATTCAAGTTCCGTTATTAAAATAATTTGTTCAAAAATAACCAAATGTTATTTGTGGAACTAAAAATGATTACTTTTATCATCATGTCGTAGAACTGGTTCTACTAATAATAAAAGTAATTTGTAAACGAAGTTATTTTTTTTTGCTACTTTATTCAAAACCTTAAGAGGGATATGGTGGCATGTGGGGTTACTGGGGGCTTGGTGCAAAATCGGAAAGAGTGGAGAGTTAGAACCAGCAAGGCCGAGACCCTGCTGCTTGCGGGATAAGGTACAGGAAATGATGATGATGATTCAAAATCTTAAGAGGAAGAATTCAAATGTAGGGTTTTAATATAAAAACCCGTGCGAATTCGTAATGTGTGCTACCTGTAAGATAGTCAAAAGTAATGCTGAACTCATCCACTATTTCATAGTACACTTCTTGTAAAAGTTAACGAGTTAGCACTAGTTTAAGACTATCTTACTATTGGCAATAATTCAAAACTGGTCAGAAGGACCTAAACTATCTTAATCCATATTTTCAGCTGTCTTCAGTTACATTTGAACGGCATTTTTGCGTCCAAATTTTCCAAAAACATCTATGAAGCGTATCATTAATTAGCCTCTGCAGTGCCGCCATAGGGGGGGGGGGGAAGGAGGCAAAAACAAAATAAATATCTATTCAGCTACCTTAAACACAGTCAACTTTTGGAAATTCTCTTAATTAGCAGCCACTTTGCCTCTATGCAGGAGATGGCTTTAATGAGCTTTTTTGTCTTATTTTGCACCTTTGGCACAACCTATACAACAACCGCCTCCTAATCGAAAGAATATCCTTTAATATTTTTTAAAGTATTGATTATTTTAAATGCCTTACCTGAAACGTATCTTTTAGTGTCAAATTGTCAAGAATCCCACGTTATTAGTTAGTACTTTTAAATTAAGACCCTAACCACAAAATTTCCTATTTATTCATGTTGATACTTTAGTTAAGAAAATATAATTTAACTTACATATTATGAGTAATATACACAAATTAGTGGTATTTTCACAGAAAATTTAACTACTTTGTCTCAGCAAACAAAACTTTAAAAAGCACCATAGTAAATGTTATTTCTCTCCTTCAAATCCGATTTTAACATGAAATAAAAATGGCGACCACAAACACAAAACGAAATTTCAACTGTTGCACGTAATTTGCATATATAGCAATGTTATTACTGACTTTTACTGTGATTTGTCGC
Organism: Brachycybe producta; assembly: GCA_036925085.1. Classification (NCBI taxonomy): domain Eukaryota; kingdom Metazoa; phylum Arthropoda; class Diplopoda; order Playtdesmida; family Andrognathidae; genus Brachycybe; species Brachycybe producta. Next base: position 4,881,785 of record JAUPFP010000004.1, read on the forward strand.
TTCACATTAAATCACGTGATGTCATCATTGACCCTTCAACAATTAGAGGACATTTCTTGTTATATTTGATTTTCTAAAATAAAATTAATAAAACAGTATTTACATGTAAACTAAAAATTAACAGCTGATTTTCAAACTCTGAATATTCTGTTTTCAGGAGCGAAATTAAGAGAAACTAGACAGTGTGTTAGAAACTAGAAGGGTCACTCAATCATTTAAGGGCATTTTCCATGGTGATATTTTTCAAAATAAACTTTTTATAGAATGAAATTAAAATATCGTTTTTCTAAAGTTGAAATGTTGTTAAAATGGTATAAAAGTTTATTTTAAAAGATAGCAACATGAAAATACGTTTTTTTAATTTCTGAAACACATTCAAGTTTCTCTTCATTTTGCATCTGAAAGATAGAATAATTATAATCGGCGTTCGAGAGGTGTTTATACATTAAAACCGCATTAATTATTTTGTAAAAGTTTGTTTTGTCATGTTTTAGTCCTTTAATGAAAACAACAAAATATGCCCATCATAAAAACCACAAAAAAAAACAGAAATTTGGTCATAATATTATTGTTACAAAAATAAAAAGCACTTCGAGTTGTAACAAATAAACGCGTAAACGTTTTCTGAAACACTCGAAACGTTCGCAAAAGAACAACAAGGGTCCTCTAGAAATACACAAACATAAATTAAACAAACATCGCCAATCTTTTTGTTCAGGTTCTTTAATCTTTCGAACGTGAGAAAAACAAAATTGGACGTCGCGTAAAACATTTCTTTTGTTTTTTACTGTAATAAGTTTGTCACCAGTTCCATTCTGAATGTAGTTTGTTTTTCATCGAATCGACAATTCTAAGTTATTTATATAAAAAAAATGAAATAAAAATCATATGGTTTAGGAAAAACAATAAGAATTTGATCGGGTGTTAAAAACTAGAATGGTGGATGAATCACTTAATCGTATTTCCATTTTATTTGAATCTGAAAAGTTGCTCTGTAAGCAGCTGAGAATGTTTGTGGTAAAAGGAAAAAAAAGTCCAATTGTGACATGTGAAATGCATTGTCAAAATCCAAAGATATAAAACCAATAACAAATGCAATGTAATCTTTTTGCAGCTGAATTAACGCATTGTCAGAAAATTAAGAGTCCCAGTTTATTTTTATGCATAAAATCCTCTGAAAGAGAGTTTCATTGTCTTAATTGTCATCCTCGGAACAAATGATGAGGAAAATAAATATCTCCCCGCAAAAATCATCCCCATGTTATAAGGCACAGCACAATTTACTTGAAGTTGGTTTAGGACACTTGAATCTTCTATGATCCGCTTCAATTTTTTTCAGACTTAAATCTGTCCTCCTTGCAAGTAAATTGTTCCAACCAAACTCTGATAGCATTTTTGTCACACTTTCAGCAATCTCACATTTGCCACAGACAAACCTAGCAGCCCTACGTTGAAACATTTCAACAAATCGTTCAAAAGGAACTTTTTATAGGCAAAAGTTTAAAAAAAAGTATCGCCTGGTTAAAGTTGAGCCATTTTCAAATTTAATAAATAGCGTATTTTAAAAGATATCAACATGAAAGTGATTGAGCTACTTTTCTAACTTTTAAAACACTTTCAAGTTTCTTTTAATTATGTTACCTGAAAAACAGAATAACCTCAGTTTGAGGAGTCTTTACAATTTTAATAACATCTTAAAGTTATTTTTTCCGTACTATTTTTTTTATTAAAAAAGTTAGAGGGAATCGAAGACACGTATCTGATGAGGAAACGTGAAATTCCATCGAGATCGAAGCGAGACGCAACGGAACATACCAAACACCTATCTAACGATCCAAGGGTAAATAGTAAATTTTAAATACTTTTATACCGAAACTTTGTGTACATGGCAATTCGTATGTAGTGCGATCGATATTGGTGAAAAATAAGGCACTGTGCTTTGTAACAAAAACAAAAAGTCCATTATAATGAGTCCGGAATTTTTGAAAGGTTTTGCAAAATGTTAGAGCAAAACCGGACTTTTCTTTCTGTCTATGTCGGGCAATACATATGGTATCAAAGATTCAAGACACTCCACCTAATTTGTTTACCTAAACGATTATGCCTAAACCACCAAAATGACAGTACACCTAATCCTTTTCACTTAATCAACACTATCCTAAAAGAAGATCTTCTAATACATTTATGCTTACACCATTTTACCTAAATCCATACACCTTTAAATCACTAATACATGTCTCCTAAACCATTTCACCTAAAGAAATTCACCCAAAATACATGTCCTACAACCTTGCATACATGTGTACTGGTACACATCTTTGAAGACAGTTAAATCAAAAGCTTACTTTTAAAGATATAATCATAGACACTTTTAGCATGTTTAAATTCAAATACTTATTATTGTTTTAAACAAACTATTGAGGTTTTTTAAAAAAAAAATTGCTATTAAAAATGCGCATAAAATTACTGCTGAAGGCGCCAAATGTAACAGTGTTTATGGACTTTCTAAATGTGTTTATGGAAATGAATTTTGTGTTTAGGTTGAGTTTGCTGATCAACAGTTAATCAAACGTCGTGTCAAGCGAAATGTAAAAAGAGACACCGCCTTAAATCTCGTTGAAAGATTCTTGGGAAGAAATACCTGTAATGATCGGCAGTTCATAGATCCTTTGTGGCAGTTCCAATGGTACATGGTAAGCATCAGCTAAGGACAAACGTTTGCCTAAAATGCACAAAACGCATAATGGTAGTTCCAACTCCTTTTGCGTACACTAATTTACTAAGTAAACCGATGTGGATTAAATGGATCATTGGGCTTAATGAACAAAGAGCTGTCCGGGACACAGTGTTGAGTGGACCATGGAGCTTGGTTGACCACTGAGCTGTGTGATCTACTTTTCTAAGTGGACCACTGAGGTTGTGTTGACCACTGCGATAAGTGAACCACTTTAGTTAGTTAATATCTGAGCTGACTCGACAACTGGAATGAGTCACCGTGAACCACTGCGACCATAGTGAATCAGTTTGCTTATGGATGTGTTGGTTACTGGGACCCAGGGTCCCTGAAAAAAAAATACAGGTGGAATGCACGATCCCCATTATTTCTCTGGTTTTTCTTTTATAGAACTTTTTTGTAAGCAAACTAATTCTATAAATGGTTTTTAAACGAAATCGTTGTGATTTTTCATTTTTAAAATTCAGAAAATGCTTCAATGCTTATTTTCTATTTTCATAAAACGCATAACTTATAAAACAAATGGCTTTAGTAATAACAGCAGTTTAAATTAGTAAGTGAGTCACTTTAATAACTAATATTAAACACACTAACTGTACTAACTAGTGTGACCGTAGAACACAAGACAATCTGCCCATCATTGATTTGAACGTTGCTGGGGCATGGAAATATGGAGTGACAGGCAAAGGTGTTGTTCTCAGCTTTTTAGACGACGGTAAGGAAATTTGATCAATGCATAATCATGTCCCCCCCCCCTCATAAGTCATATCAAATCTGTATTATTTGTTTCTGTATCGGGTCTTACATGTAAAACATCCCTCTTATTTAATCAATCACTAAAACTGTATTAATTGATAATTTAAAGTTAAAGTTGCGATCACATTAGCAATATTTACAGCATGATTTGTTACAATGTGTTTTCTTAAATAAATCACAAATGTTGTTGAGACTTTCAATTGTTTCTTGCAAACTCACTTGCTGAAAAATGCTAATCATCGGTTTTTTTTTGTGAGGCACTGTGCAAAATGTATCACAACATTTGATTCATTTCTTACAGTAAATCACATCTTATAAAAAGCCAGTGCGATAGCCGCTTGAGATAAATATCCTAATACAAATACAAATTTGTTTTATTTAATTCTAAATCCAAATGCCCTGCTCATAATTATGTTCTAATGGTATATTTTAATTTAATGTAGGACTTGAATGGAATCACACAGACATTGCAGCAAATTACGTGAGTGTCACTGTGTCAGCCCAGTTCTTGTGCTCAACAAACCCTCCAAAATTAAATTATATTGCTTTGTAAAAATATTTACAAAATCAAGCCTCCTTGCTAATATTTTTTTTAGAATGAGTGACACGTTTTGCATTGGGGCCGCGTAATTCTCTAAAATTTCATATTATAAACATGTCATCAATGAATGAAGTGAGGCTAGATTTTGTCATATAACAGTCACTCAACACAAGAAATGTTTCGTGATGTTTTTGTTCCTTTCCATTTGTCTTATGTCAACAAATAGGATCCTGCTGCCAGCTGGGATGTCAATGATAATGACGCTGATCCATTTCCACGTTATGACCCAACCAATATGAATAAGTATGTTTACACGAAAAGGTTACAAAATATATGATTCATTATCTAAAAATCATATATTTTATGTTTAGAAAATACTCAAATCACTTTAAAGTTTACTTCAAATTCTAGCATTAAAATTAATTATCATTTAACGCTATCTTCAATAAAAAATGTTCAAAATTGAATTAAAAAGTAATAACAATGAATCATTTTTAATCGTTCTTTGTAAATATTACCATTCTTTCGACAATATTTATCGCAGGTGTTTGTTTGAGTCGCAAAACAAACAAGTCTCTTTGTATTTGGGATATTCCAGCTTTACGATTCAAGGGCAAAATTCTTTGTCTCAAATAGATATTTTAATAATTACTTTATTAAATAATTATTAATTGTTTCTTCAATTGTAGCTTAAAGTCATAGCTGGATCTGCAAACAGGCAAACCTAAGCAATTGCCATGGGGCGTCAAACAAAATAGGACTCTTAAAATTTCCTAAATTATAACAATTATTTTATTAAATAATAATTCAATTTTTACATAATTAAATAATATTTTGATTGAATGAAAATTTAATTTTTTCCAGAATTTTGTATTTTTTGAGGTTAAAAGGTGTAAAATTAAAATGCTTAAGAGGCGCCAATAAAACAAAGCCTGCACTGCTTGAAGCAAACATTTCACTCACAATTGACTGAATGAAAAATAAATAACAATATAACTAAAAACAACTGTTATTTTTAAGGCATGGAACCCGTTGCGCAGGAGAGGTTGCAATGATAGCTAACAACACCAAATGTGGTGTTGGAGTCGCTTACAACTCTAAAGTGGGAGGTTAGACTGGCTTAGAACTTCAAAATTGTATCAAAGTGAATAAGCAATAGTTTTCTTTGTATTATCTATTTAGGTGTTCGATTACTGGACGGTATTGTGACTGATTCAGTAGAGGCGACTGCGCTTGGTTTCAACTGCAAGCATGTCGACATTTATAGTTCTAGTTGGGGACCCACTGACAATGGAGAGACATTGGACGGACCAGGCCGTTTGGCATCTGAAGCCATAGAACGATGCATCAAAGAGGTTAAAACCGGCCATTCAACAATTTAGTGGTAACAAAATGAAAAAAACGTATGCTAACATTTTCTCAATAGGGACGTGGTGGTAAAGGAGTTATCTACGTATGGGCATCTGGTAATGGAGGTGTCAATGAAGATAACTGCAACTGCGATGGTTACACGAGTAGTCTTTACACCGTGTCCATTGGAAGTGTCTCACAAACTGGAGGATTTCCTTGGTACGGAGAACTTTGTGCTTCTACCATTGCAAGTTCGTATTCAGGTGGACCATACACAGACCAAAAAATCGTGAGGAATTTAATTTAAGAAGAAAAATTGGCATACGTTAAATGCTTTCTTTTTGAATAATAGCACACCATTGACTTGCACAACCAATGTGCAAGTGATCACACTGGCACATCAGCTGCTGCTCCTCTTGGAGCTGGTATTGTTGCTCTCATGTTGGAAGCAAGGTATTATTTTAACTATTTTTCGATCATGCAATTGACATACGGCCCACATTCTAAAATCATTTACTTAAATTAAAGCTGAGCTTAAGTTAGTTTTAAAGTGTAAACACCCCACAAACTCCCGTTATTCTATCCTATACAGAAGTAAGATTAAGAAAATCTTGAAAGTGTTTTAGAAACTAGAAGAGTTGCTGAAACACTTAAGGGGAATTTCATGTTTAATGTCTTTTAAAATAAGCTTTTTATGTTAGTTTGAAAATGAATCAGACTTTAAGCAGATGATATTCTTTTAATCTTCGTTCATAAAATGTTTATTTTGAAAAATTTGCACATACAAATACAATTAAATGATTAGCTATTAAGCTACCCTTCTAGTTTCTAAGTTCTAACACGCTTTCAATTACTCCTGTGTGTTGCTCATCTGAAACTCCGATTAACACAAGAGTTTGAAAATTAGCTGTTCATAAAACGTCTTAAAACATGAAAAAAATTTCTATAAATAGTTTGTAAGTATAACTTTGTATAAGCTTAGCTTTGACTTAAGCAACATTTTAGAATACAACCGTTAAAATGTAGACATTGTTGTACGATAGGACAAATCTGACCTGGCGTGATGTACAACACATTATCGTGTTCACATCAGAATATGGACCTTTAAAAAATAATCCTGGATGGCAGTTCAATGGAATTCAACTACCCTACAATTTACGTTTCGGGTTCGGTCTAATGAACGCCGAATCTGCGGTGGACGCAGCTTTAAATTGGGTTAACGTGCCAAGCAACGTCATCTGCAAAGTTCTTCCAAAAACCACGTATAATTTAATCTGCGTTCAGTTGCGGTTGTAGTTTCAAAAATTAATATAATTTCTGTCATTTAGGTTGAGTAATCTAAAACTGAAATCGTCTAGCAGCATCGAAGTTTTGTTTGATGCAACTCCTTGTACTGGAAATGGTCCAAACAATGTTAATTACATCGAACATGTTCAAGTTGTATTTACTTTGCAATACACAAGACGTGGAGCAGTTGGCGTGGAATTATTTTCACCGAATGGTACAAAATAAAAACCTCCTTATAATTGATTTTTTAAAGTGTACAGGGTGTGCAAAATAAGGTGTATTAAGTGAATGCAAACTTTTATTCTTCAGAATCAACATTAAGATATTTTATGAACAGCTAATTATCGTGCTGTGGTTTATATTTTGTGTTTTAATTAGGATTAACACTAGTGATAAATTGAAAATATTATAAACTATAATGATAACTGAATCACTAAATAAATAGTATTTCAAAATGAACTTTTCAAAAAACAAAAACTTAAAAAAAATATCGTCTGCTTAAAATTCAATCATTTTCAAACTCACATAAAAGCTTAATTTAAAAGATATCAAGAAGAAACTCCACTTAAGTGATTGAGCCACCAATCTAGTTTCGAAAACACTTTCAACTTTTTCTTAATTCTGCTTCTCAAAGAGAGATTAACCAGAGTTTGAACCGCGTTTACACTTAAAATCATCTTTAAAAAAACTAGAATAGTAGTAGACTATTTTGTTAAAACTATTTTTTGCAACGACATCTTTAAAAATCAATATTTTATGATCATTTGAAAATGATCTAATTTTAAGTTTTATTTAGTATCAACTTTTGGTGCGAATTATAAACGCTTATTTTCAAGTCGTCATGAAATATTTTAAAAAATGTATATCATTATGAATAAGCTTAGCACAACTGTCTACTAATATATATTTTGTAGTTTCTAACGAGTTGGAATTTTGAAAAAAATTACGTTCATTTTATGTACTTCACTACATCTGTGTCTGAACTACGTATGCTAGCCTACCATTTTATATTTCTAGGAACTCAGAGCACTATAATGAATCCGCGCTACAATGACAAATCAGGATTTGGTTTTCGTAATTGGACATTGATGACAATGCACATGTGGGGTGAAAATCCAAAAGGAGTGTGGAAATTTGTTGTTTCTGACAAAGTAAGGGTTGCAAATTCTAAACAATTATGTAGCGTGTCTTAAAACAAAGGGAAACAATTGAAAATGGTTCCATTTTTTTCTGCAGTGGCTGTCGTTTAATTTTAGTTTTTCTTTTCTTTCTAAAGTGGCAATCACATTAGAAATATTTTAAAGCAAGATTCACTGCAATTTCTCCTTGAATTAATTCCAATTGCCAATGTGATAATACTCTTGCAAGACTTAAAGTGGTTTCTTGTACAATAACACCGTCTTATAGAAGACGCTGATCTTCGTTTGTTTGTGGTCGGAAGAAACTGTGCAAGATTCACAGCAATGTTTAACTTGGTTCTTGCACGGAATCTTGCAGGAAAAATAGCTAGTGTGATTGTGGCTTTAGGCTACATTTTAATCTTGTTTCTCTGTCACTAGCTTTTATGGCTGTTTGCAGAATAATATTTCAAAACTTCAGGCCGTGAAGTTAATTTAGGTTAAGGTAACTACTGCACATGTGCAAGTCTCATCTACTTTGGTTGGTGTCTTTCAACATACACATGCGTAGTCAAGAGAGACCTTATACTTTAACTTAATTGTATGAATCATGCATAAACGCCTGGTTAGGAATAAACTACTAAGTGTCGCACGAACGACAATACGGAATAGTTACATCAAAATGATGTTCCAGCCAATGCCGCGTATCTGAATGCACTGCTTGCTGTGACATCATTTTCACGTTACTAGTCTATTCCGTATTGATGTTTGCATCACACTTAAGTCACTTATTCGTGACCAGGACTTAATACTTTTTGGTTCCATACTTTGTGGACACCTGCATAATTTTTGTGATTTTGTATTAAAATTTCATTGTGACCTATTTCTTGTTTTTAGACGACGGAATTGAACAGTGGCTCTTTGGAATCAGCAGTTCTCGTAATCCATGGCACAACTACACAACCTCATCACATGACAGACGAATTCCGATTTCGCAACGAACGAACTCGAAGTTTGACACAGGTTTGAACAATTCGAGTTATTTTTGTTTTCGTTTTCAAACTATTTATTTTGTCCCCCCCAAAAAAAGGCTGACAGAGAGAAAGCAGCAAAAGTAAACGAGGATCGTTCGATGGTTTTCAGTGAACTTATAATGAAGACAGTTAACAGGTATCTTGGATAATATTCTCAAGTTTGAAAAAGAGACAAACAAAGGAATCTTCATCCAACATCCAAGTGCAAAAAGAAGAAAAGACAAAAATGAAAACAACTTTGAACTGCCTTTTTTTGTTCTTAAGCCAGTTAAATTCTTAGTACTTTACTTTTAAATTCAAACGAGTTCAATTTCATTTTCTTTTCTTATGGCTTAAGTTTTTTTGGGCATTAATAAATTTTAAAAAAAGTCTGACAAAAGTTCTTAAGTTTTAGATTTTTAAGTTTTGTTCAAATCGTAATTGTAAATTTTATTGAAATACATCTTCCTAAATCTGTTTTATTTTCTCTAACATTGTTTTGATTTTAAAAATTAAAAACGAAAACGCAATAAAAAAAATGTCTGCAATAAATACAATTATTCTCAAAAACGTTTCAGGGATTACACACAACAGTAGTCGTTTCTATTACCTACCTCATCGTAAGAAAAAGCTTGTGACGTCAGATGGGTTGACAAAAAATTTAGAATTGTGAATACAAAAGGGTTTCTTTATTTTTTTGTTATTTCCCCCCTTTTTTTGTTAGAAAAAATGACACAAGCCTAAATTTTTCGTCAATTTCTAGTTTAACTACTGTCGACTCCCTTCCATTTAAATGTCTTCAAATGTCTGGTTTACGTCCCTGACACTTCTGCCAGCAATAAGTGTAAGAGTATTTTTTCGGCTAAGAGTATTTTTTCTCTAATGGTATCTTTTGAAATGACTTTATTTTTTGGCAGTTTGAAAATGACCAAATTTGACGTTTTTGAATATCTGAATACTTATGTTTTTAGGAAGGTATTTGGGGTGATTAGGGAAAAACATTGGCTAAACTCAGTTAGGTAAGTGCTTATCTCAGAACTTGCTTTGCTCACATGTCATAGAATAAAGTCAAAGCAGATGCCAATCTTAGTGGCTAACATATGAGCGTATAGTAACATGTGTTTTGGTAATCAAGTTTAGCATAATTATGCTAATTAACCTTTGCTAATTCCATTATAAATAGAAGTTTCTAAGTTTAGCGCGAGGTAAAACTATCTTACAATTAGCAATCATTTATAAAACCATTATTGATACCATTGCAGTATTATATGCGGCTTATGCCTCTTAGTGGAGTAAGTTTGTCTTCGCCTACATCGAAGACAAACTTACTCCACTAAGAGGCATAAGGAAGCCGTTTAACACGGAATGGAAGAGACCGGAATATTTTTTCGTGTTAAAAGAAAGAATTTGTAAGCTATTTTCTTAGGGACCAGACGAAAACCCGGGCAGGGTTTACGAACAAATTCCGTTCTCAAGAATTGTCTTTAAGAAAAAGAAAAGCTACGTATCTTGGAACCCATCTATAAAGCTGGTGGTAAAAATGGGGCTCATGTTGGAGCTGGAGACGACTATCCTGTAGTGGTCCAGTTCCTATCTGCGAAGTGCCGTAAATCGGACGTTCGTAACTCGGAGACCGCCTTTATCGAATTTGTCGTGTTAAACGGTTTTCACTGTATATTCCCGATTTGGATCAAGATATATTTTATAAATAATAAATTATGTTTTCTTTATTAAGTTAAGATGACTTTCTCTTGATAATTGTAACCATACATAAAATCGGAAACATTAATTTAATGGGATCTCACAAGGGAGAATTTCAAAACAAATCTAGAATGTTGGAAATCTAAATAGGGCACCTGCACTGAGTTTAACATTAACTGATGTCCAGTGAGATCTACAAAAAGGATAATTGTTTTTTTAGGTAATATCTATTCCTATCCGTATGACTTGTTATCTCAGGAGCTTCTCCGAGATATACTGCCAAAATGTGGACTGATAAATTACTAATACAATAAAATAATTTTTTTAAAAAAAAACCTTTAGAACCGTCTAGAACAGATCGAGTCTAGACTGTAACTTCACCAAATCATAAAGTGTAGTGCAACTTTCATTGTATGTTTCGTTAAAATGTTTCTATCAGGAAAACGACAATTTCAAATATAAAATAACTGATGACGTTCAGTGTATGTGTGTGTGTATGATTTTAATAACTCTGAAACACTTGAATACATTTTGTACAAATGGCATTACAGAATGTATGCTTTGTGGCAGTACCTCACGAACAACCAGCTTCAATATTGGTTCGTTCCATCACAATATTTATTTAAGTGCTTTTAACCAGAACTCTTAACAGCTGTATTTTATACATACTGTACGTAAGTGTCACGGATGTTAATTTTTCAGTGTTAGAGCACCACCTACCAGAACACAGGCGGGAATTCTTTTATTTTTTTTTAAAGATAAATTTACAATAACTTTAATAATTATTACATATTTTATGGCTACTCTACTTTAAGAAAAGTCGAGGTATAGTCTTAAAAACAGCAATAAGTTATAGTTACTTATTTTGAAATATATTTTGAAGTATTATATTCGAAATGATGAAAAATCTAGTGGCTTTGTTCTGCACATATGTTATTATTCTGTTGTTGTCTTCAGCACTTGTCAGTGTCCAAAGTGAAAAGTTTGAATCGAATGACGAACATTTAACGAACGAATGGGCGGCAAGGATATATGGTGGACCACAGGTGGCGTTTAGGGTGGCTCAAGAGCGTGGCTTTGAAAATTTAGGAGAGGTAACAAATGTTTTCCGTTTACATATACAGTATATATATATAGTGGAAATCATTTAACAAGAAATAGAAAACAGATAATTTTTTTTTCGTTTAAAACATACTTTATAATAATATTTATGGTACTAAAATATCGTGATAACGATGAAACCAGCAAGAAAACCACAAAACATAAGCATATATAATACAAACATAATAAAATCTTACATTTTGACTTTGTCTACTTTTTAAAGAAATAAGTAATTTCTTATTACAAAGTATTTAAATGTTATACTGTTACATGTTTATTGTTTTAAGCAGATAATAGAAGGCTCTTGTCCTAAACTAACTTCAAGTAAGCTGTGCAGGGCCATTATATTTGGGTTGGAGACCTGTGGTAACCACTCTTAACAAAATAAGAGATTTTTCCACGGACCGATTCATATTACTGGTCTTTTGTTTCTACCTAGGGTGATAAGACAATGGAACTCTTTTGCAGAAGTTTTTATGCATTCAAATAAACTTGTATTTCATGGCTCTTAAATGTCTAACAATGCATTATTTCAGCTGCACCAGAACACATTACAATTGTTATTGGGTTTATATCTTTGGATTTTGACAATGCATTTTGGATGCTGCAATCGAACTATTGTCCCTCTACCACAGTCTTTCTTGGCTGCTTGCAGAGGAATTTTTCAAATTCAAATTCGAAAGGAAATGAATTCGTGAAACCCGGCTATTGTTTTAAGTATTTTTTTAAATATAAGAAAGGAATTTTTTTTACAAAGAACGAATTTCGAAAACGAAACCTTAACATTATTTCATGTTATGAAAAGGGACATTTGTATTATCCGAATCAAAAAATATTTGTGTTAACCAGTTAACCAATGTTTTCGAGTTATTCACTTCTTTTTAAACGAATTTAAAATATATGGAAAAAACCTATACCCGGGAATACTACCAAGTCTACACTTCAGATCAATGCATTTAAGTTAATTTTGTTTGGTAATTGAGTTACACACTAAGTCCAGAAAAGACAAGAAAAAAGAAATAAATTTGCAATAATTACTTAATATCTGAACATATTAAAACACTAAATCAATATGACGTTAGACTAACTTATTAAATGTCCTTAACAGTGTTCTGACTAATACAGTTAATATTTAAATGCTATTTAGGTGTAGCCTAGGTATAAAAATCTAGACTGAAAATATACTGTAGTTTGTGTTATACTATTTTTCATGTCTTGTTTTATATTTTTTTTGTTTTCATATTGGTTTCCACTGCATATTGAAATTATTTCATATTTAGTTTTATAATTTATTAAACGAGTAATTCTTGTTTCAGTTAATAGGAATCGCAGATACATATTTATTGCGAAAACTGGACCATTCAAAAAGGTCATTGGACACAGCATTTCTTAATTCGGACCTTAATGAAGACCACAGGGTAATTTATGTTTTAGTTGCAATTTGCAAATCTAGAATGTACATGTAGAAAGAGTCATGATTAAACCGTTTTTTTCTAATAACTTCGAGAAGAAGTTGAAATTATGGTGGGAAAGAAGAGAGTGGAAAACAAGCTAATTGTAGGCTTCAATCAAACACTTGTGGCGTGCAATGATTATAATAATTATCAGAGAGACAGATGATGATGATCTTTGAATCAATAAAGTTTCCAAACTAAGTCATTAGAAAATTATTTTGTTATTATTATAAAATACACTTTCTTCAGAGTCTATAGAAAAGCTTTGTCAAAGTTGCTTTTGTACTTCGGAGTTTAACTATCAGTCGATTTCTAAAATGTTACTAAGCTATTTTGAATAAAATAGCAATTGAGCTTTATTTTCGAGCCTCTTCTGAGGGTTGACATTCATTTTGGTGCACACTATGAAGGCCTTAATGCAAGCGGAGTAAGCTGCAAAGCCTGTATTAATATCATGTTACTATCTTTCAAATGAAATAAACTTGTTAGGAAAGTCTGAAATAACCACATTTCAAATCACTTTAATTTCGAAGTGTGAACAACGCTTTTGCATTTTCAAACAAATATATTAAAATTAAATAAAATTTATTTTTAAAAAAATTTGAACAGTTTAACGTCACAAAGGTTGACCAAAAAGCTAAACTTTTGTCGACTTTTATCTGGTTTTTTTCAAAAAATATTTAAATGTTCTGAACGCTCTAAAAATGCCTCAGCGGTGCTCAACTGGACCCCAAAGTTCCAAAAAGTTTGGAAAAGACAAAAGATTCAAGAATTTTTAAAATTCGAGAAAATGGGTTAAAACCCAAGAGTCTTTGGTTTTTTTTCAAAAAACGGCCAAAAGTCGAAAAATATTTAAATGTTCTGAACGCTCTAAAAATGCCTCAGTGGTGCTCAACTGGCCACCAAAGTTCCAAAAAGTTTGGAAAAGACAAAGGATTCAAGAATTTTTAAAATTCGAAAAAATATGGGCTAAAACCCAAGAGTCTTTGTTTTTTGTTCAAAAAACGGCCAAAAGTCGAAAAATATTTAAATGCTATGAACGCTCTAAAATGCCTCAGGGGTGCTCAACTAGCCCCAGAAGTCCCCCTTTTTCTTGTCCGAGGGCGCCTTTATGAGACTTTGCACAATTGCGCTCACACTCTTAATGATGTTGAACATGCCTGGTTTAAACTTCCTATCAAAGGCTTGTGAGTTTAGCACTAACTTAGACTATGCAACCATCCCTACGACCCTTAATCTGAGTAAAGGAAGTTATTTAAGCAGATATCCGAAACACAAACCAAAAGGGTCAAGAGCTTTATAAAGTTTATAAAAATTAACTAAAATTTTCATAATTAATTTACCAAAGTGAAAATGAAAGTGATTTATCAATGGAATTTCTTCCACTGATCATCAACTTTTAAAACTCATTAAAACTTTTAGAGGACATTTTTATATGAGAGAATTCGGGATTAAACTGTGACATGGGTTTGAAAGTGAAATTAGTCATGTTTTGAGGACGTGTTTCTCTGTCATTTTAAAGTGTACGTCAATCAGAAAACCAACAAATTAACTCAATATTTGTCATATGTTTTCCAAACTTCAGTAATTTACGCCTATACCACATGTAGGTCTAATATTATTTAATAATTAGGCAGTCTTTTTTTGTGTGTTAATAAAATACACACAATGTAACTATCGGGTAAAAACCTTTTGTTTCTTGGACCCGTATTTAAATACGAAACTTAAATTAAAGCAAATATTCAAACAAGACATTGGGGCAATATTTTCAATAGCGAATCTATGAAGAATTTGTAAGTGTTACTTTGTTTAAGCTTTGCTTTGCCGTTTTAGAATATTCCCATGAAAATTTGTTCTAATACACTTTAACACATAATTCCTAAAACCATTTTCATAGAAAAACACCGAAAATGCTAATATATTCAAGTGGCGTTTTCATTTTTTTCAGGTAGAATTTGCAGATCTACAACAGATAAAAATTAGAGAAAAGCGAGATGTTACGCGTTTCTTGAATACCGTAACATATTTGATGACATTTAATGATACGTGCACGAGTCAACGTTTCACGGATCCCTTGTGGCCTAACGAATGGTACATTGTAAGTCTACACTTCCAACAAACATATCCCAGTTGTACGTAGATACCAGTCACAAAAACCCACTCACTATTTTATTTTAAATACAAAAACCTTCATTGAAGCATGCGCTAATTAAGCAATTTTAAGTTCACTATATCTCATCAATGCTCATTAATTCCAAAACTTTTATAATTAAGATAAAAATAATTAATGGCAAATTGTTTTAAGAAATTATGCGCTTTTGTTGTTGCTTCAATGTCAAAAGAGTTTTAAGAATTTTAAATACAAAGTGTTTCCCAAAAAAATGTATAAACACTTTGGTTGTTAACAACTACCATGTTTATTTTCTCAAATTTAATTTTATAATTGTATAATTAAGAATAAATGTTGGTAATATTGCATTTAAATTATATTAAAATTGTTTTCTGATATCTAGTGTGATGGAAGATCAAACCCTTCAGTGGTTGCCATTGATTTGCACATCGATGGTGTGTGGAAGGCAGGAATTACTGGAAAAGGAATTGTTGTTTGCATTCCTGATGATGGTAATATTGTACTACAAGTAGCACCTCAAACTTAGACACTAATTTATTGTAGAATATGTATCAGAAGTTTTTTATGAACATTAATTTAATAATTACAAATGTGATAGAAATTACAAGAAGGTTTAATAATTGTTAACTAAAATTAAATGTGTTTCTTATCAAACAAACAGGTTTGGAATGGAACAACACAGACATTTATGCCAACTACGTAAGTGCCTTTAAATATGTCAATCACATTCAGTTATTATTGAAATAACATAGTTGTTATTAACTCAAGGACCCTCACGCCAGTTATGATTTCAATGACAATGATCCAGATCCAACCCCAAGATATACCAATCCAGAATCAAACGGGTAAATACAAAATAGGGTTAGAAGAAGAAAAATCATGATTTATTAAATAAATTAAATGACTTTTTTTTATTTGAATAGATAATTTTCCTCATTTGCATAAATAATTTTTAATTATTTTAAAAAAATCTATAATTTTAAAAGTACTTGGGTGTATTTTTTTAAAAGTTCTTTCAAATGAAAATTAAAAAAATAGCAATAACCTAAAGAAAATAAATTTTAAAATAAATTAATAAAGTTCAAATTGATTTCTAGAAAAAGTATAAATAAAGATGTTAGTGAATAAAACAAAAAGTGACGTATCCTTTTAAAAAATCGTGATTTATCAACCCAATAAATGAAAATAATATAATGCTAATTTTCAGCCACGGTACACGATGTGCAGGCGAAGTTGCAATGGTTGCAAATAACAGTGATTGTGGTGTCGGAGTGGCATTTCGTGCTAAAATTGGAGGTACACGCGTAAATCTTGGTTTTAGAGTACAAAACCAATTATTCCAATGTCATCATTTTCTAAATTGTAATCTTATACAGGAGTTCGGATCCTCGATGGTAAAATTACGGATGCAACAGAAGCCATGGCCATAGGTTTCAACTGCACTCATATCGATATCTACAGTGCCAGTTGGGGACCACCGGATGATGGAAAATCGATGGATGAACCAGATCGACTAACATACGAAGCCATTCAAAGATGTATTCAAAAGGTTTAACAATAATACACATTTTACATTATGTAAATTGAAGAATTTTGAATTCATGACAAGATTTTGTCTGTAAATGAAATAGGGTCGCAATGGTAAAGGTGTGATTTACATGTGGGCATCGGGAAACGGTGGCTACCATGACGATAGCTGCAATAGTGACGGATATATCAATGATATTTATGCTGTGCCCATTTCTGGAGTTGATGCAAATGGCAGATTTCCAATATTTGGAGAAATGTGTTCTTCTGTAATTGCAACTGCATATTCGGGAGATGTCGGAAAGAATCAACAGATAGTAACAAATAAAAAAAAAAGAATTCAATATGCTATATTTTTGTAGATTGTGTTGTTGACCAATTAAATAACCTTCTCTTTGTAGATTACAACTGATTTGCATAACACATGTGCGCATGGCCATGTTGGAACATCAGCTGCAGCACCATTAGCAGCTGGAGTTGTTGCACTCATGTTGGAAGCAAAGTTAGTTTGTCTGAAGAGAAAACAAAAACAAAACTACAATAGACAGATTGAGAATATCAAATATGATTCTAACAGACTAAAATCAGTAAAGTTCCTTCTTTATTTAGTAATTAGTACTGCTTAATAATGTGCACGACTTATAATAAGCTCACAGGAACAACGCAAATTACATTTACAAAATACAAATTATAGAACATTGTGTAACTAACATGTTAACTATGTCTTTGTTAAATAGATGTACTTATTGTACAAAAGCAAAATTTTGGAGTAATTCAAAAACTATCTGAAGTGAAATTGTAACATTACGCCTTGCAATCACTATTGGATGAGAAACTCTTTCATGTATGAGTAAAGCGTTTTACAATTTACGCTTTTCAGCAACAGTATTTCGTACAGCTGTTAAATGTTTCAAAACCATCAGTTTCATGCGGCAATTAAACGGGCTATTTTTCTCGAAACATTTTGTGCAAAAAAAAACTTGAAATATTGCTACGTATCTTGCAAAGTTTCTTGCAAAAAAAAAACGAATATGAGCTTATTCTACAATGCAATTTGGATGAAATCACTGCAAGTCTTGCAAAAAGTGTTGTCAATGTGGCAATACTCGTTGTAATTCTTCTCTAGGCAAATTGCAAATTATTCACGAACACGTAGCAGTGAATATTGCCAATGTGAACACAGTTTAATATTTGATGTCATGAATCATGCTAATAAAATGTCAGAAAGTTAGTAAATGCAATTTTTATGAATGCAGTATTTTATGAATTTTCACATTACTATTTGAATTTAGAAATTTTGATTCTGTCTATTGTAGTTTCTGTGCTCAATGCATTGTGCACAAAGTAAACTTTCGATTTTTTCTTTATTAATTTATCTGCTAAAGTGGCCAATTGACATGGCGTGATGTCCAACATATAATCACTTGGACATCTGACAATTCATCTCTTCTAAATAATCCTGGATGGCAAATAAATGGTGCCGGTCTGAGTTTTAATACCCGTTTTGGATTTGGACTAATACATGCCGAAAAAGCCGTTGCAACTGCAATGAAATGGAAAACAGTCCCACCAGCAAACATATGCAAAGTCCTTCCAAATAACAGGCAAGAAATCAATAATGATTACAATGACCATCATCAAATTAATGTATGATATAAATTAATTAATTGTTCAAGGAGCCCACAAGAGTTGAAATCCAAAACTTCAGTCCAGTTCACTTTCGATGCTGCAAAATGTGCTGGCTGCATAGATACAGAAAGTGTCAACTACATTGAACACATTCAAGTCGGGCTCAATGTTTCGTACACACGTCGTGGTGCCATCAATGTTAACTTGACGTCACCGATGGGTAATTATACCTACAATTGTCAGAAACACAACTGTTTACCTTCTTTGTATAACATGTACATTTCATTACAGGAACTGTATCATCGATCTTATTTGCTCGAAAAAACGATAAAGACACTGGAGGCTTGAAAAACTGGGTTACCATGACACGGGAAATGTGGGGAGAATCACCTAGTGGCATTTGGACACTCGAAGTTATGGACGAGGCAAGTGTAAAAAAAAATGAAAAAATTATGTAAACTGTAACCGTAATCCTCGTACAATTTCGTATTACTTACATGAAAACCAAAAGACGAATGAAGGCAATATCGGTGTTGTAAATGGAGTGGTCATGTTGATACATGGAACTATGAAAAAACCAAATCATATGGAAGGAAACTCGGCTAAAAATCTAAACTGTTGATAAGAACCCATATCGAAAACGGATGTCAAGCTTCAATTAAAACAGAAACTTAGAAAGAAAACTTAACAAATTTAAAAATATATTTCTTGCCATTATTAATAATATACCATTTATGACAATCAACACTGAACAGTTTGCTTTGAATTTGGATACAAACTGATGTAATAAGTTAACTATCATCATGGTTATATAATTTTGAACTAAATTACAAACACCAACATATCGACTCTATATAGGAGTCATTTTTAACTAGACACGAAATGTTCATAATTAGTTCATCAGTATTTGTAACAAACCAGTTTATTTCACTACAACAGATTTTTATGTCATTTGAATGACTATAAATAAGAAATTATATAAATTTTAATATATTAATTAAAACAAGTGTAAATTTGTATTGATTGATTAAAATTATGTACATTTAGACAAACACGACGTAAACAAGGCAAAAAAAAAAATGGCCACTTAAAACCGAATAAACAGCATAGAACTAGTGATGCCTCGGATAGTGAATTTTACTATATTGGGATAACGGATATACGATTTTATTTTTCTGTCGAATAACCTGATATCCGTTTAGATAATAAAACTTAAAATGGAGCCCTGAAAATTTTGATTTTAGATGTTACTACTGTATTAATACTTAACAGACAAATTAGCCTCACTTGAAATGAAAAACGAAAATCGACAATTTTTGAAGCTGCTATAACAAGTTTATTTTAAAAGATATTGTCATTCCCATTACTCATGACTTAAAATTAATCTTCTATTTTCAAAAACATTTCTCATTTCTTTCTTTCTTAATGTCTTTTTTTAAAACTAAAATTACCAGAAGGCATTTTTTTTGTTATATTATATTCCTATATATTTTTTTTTACTATTTATAACTTAAAGTTTCAGAATAAGCAATAATTTTTACAGAAAAAAATTAATGAAATTAGAAAAAATTATGGCTTATTAAATTTCAGAATATTACATGTTATTTTTTAACATTTCGCGCCATGAAATGCAGCCCCCCCCCGGGTTAGAAGTCTAGTTTTCGAGAGAGAGAGAATGAGAGTAAAATATTGATCAATTTGTGATGCAGTCAGTTGAGTGTTGGTTGGGTACATTTTAAGAATAGACACATAGACACACTGACGCAATGCGAAAGCAACTAACAATATATCATCCTTCAAAGCATTTGATATCTGAGAGTGTTGGTTAGTTTCTTTCTCCTTTTGAAAAAAGAAAAAGGAGAGAAAAAGGTGACAATCGAGGATGGATCTGTGGAGTCTACTACTACAAGCAGCAACAATCCTTGTAGTAAAGTGTCCTCATCTAAAATGTGTCATTGATGATGACACTGTAAGTTAATAAGTGAAGTGCCAGCAATGAATGAATGAGAACAGCTACTTGTTTTCCTTTACAAATAATACTGTACTATGGAAGACACAATTAGTAGTAGCACATCATCGGATGCAGTTAAAAGAAGAGTGTCCATTGATGATGTGAATCGAACGTCTGCAACTCGCAAATCTTCAATCGGTGAGCTTAACTCCACATACAAATAATAACACTACTTGATTACAGAAATCAATCCACCTCCTCTTACTGATATAAAGCAGAAGAAGAAGAAGAAGAATAAGACGAAAACCTCGTTACTACTCGTCTTTCACATGATCTACAAGCATATTAAATATTTATAAAAAAAAATCATGTATTCTAATGGATGCTATGAAAACGGTTTGCATTTTTTACAGTTTTACTTTAAAAAGCATTTTTGTGCACTTAAAATGTGCACATAAATAATTTAAATTGCAATGATATAAAATGCAACAAATCGTAAAGCACGAAACGTTAAAAAAACAAATTCCAACATTTCTCTCCGTTTGAGATGTGCAATAAATAAATTTTTGTTTTAATTGATTAGTATTTTCTAAGCAACTACAAATACACATTCGTCCTCACGACACACACACACACATTATACATTTATAAATTTATAATCAAATGATATGGAATCACCTGCACTATTGAGTTCCACATGACAACCTAACTACTAACCTCCTCTGCCTAATTCGCTCCTTTTTTCACTCAATTTTGAGCCAAAGTTAACACGGAAACCCCTTCTTCTTCCAACCTAGATTTTTATTATTATTATTATTATCTCTGCAGCAAAACACATAACTCGAGATTGTGCAGCCCAGAGTCTTGTATTTAATTAAAAAAAAGGAATGTCTCCTCTTTCAGTGCTAAAGAACGAACTTTTACTACATGAGGCATGCATCAAGAATAATGCAGTCGTTGTAAAACGGCTTCTCGACATGAAAGTGGACGTCAATTGCAGAAGCCATGTAACTAAAAAAAACACACACACTAAAGGCATCATTTTTGATTAAGAAGAAAAAAAAAAACAAGATGAGAAATTGAGATAAAAAAATGAAATTGCTATACATTTAATATTAATGAATTCTCAATTTCCATTTAGATGAATCGAACTCCATTACACTGGGCGGCAACTCACGGATTCGATCAGATTATTGAGTTACTCATTAAGGCAAAATGTGACTTGGAAGCAAATGACAAGGTAAGAATCGTTCAATATTAACAATGTAAAATAAATACATTATATCCCTTAAAACGCCATAAATAATGTACATGACATTTGAATAAAAGTGAAAATAATCATCTTTCGCTCTAGAATATTACGGAGCATTTGCAGCTTTTGTGTTCATGGCTCACAGTCACGGTTTTAAGATATAATCATTATTGTAGTCATATGCTCTCTGCAGGCAGCATATTTGGCCTATTGCAGAGGGCATTATAATGAAAAGCAGTAGAGATTTTATAAACAGCTGATTTTCGAACTCTTGATTATTCTGCGTTTCAGGATGCAACATTTAATAGGCGATCACACTGGTTATTTTTCTCAAGAAATTCCGTGCAATAAATTATTGTTGTGAAACTGGCACAGTTTCTTGAAGAAAATAAACGAAAATGAGGATTTTCTGTAAGACAGTGGTGCAAGAAACCACTTTGTCATGCAAGAGTATTATCTCATTAGCAATTGCAATTAATTCAAGAATACATATTGCAGTGAATGTTGCTTTAATATTGCCAATATGATTGCCGCTTAAGACGAAATTTGTAGTGTTCGAATCTAGAACGGGTAGCTGAATCACTTAATAGTATTTTCATATTGATATAGTTCAAAATAAACTTTGTACGGACAAAATTTAAAAATTATCGTCTGCTTAAAGTTGGGTACATTTTCAAATTGCCATAAAAAGTTTATTTTAAAGATATTGATATAAAAGACAATTAAGCGATTGAACGACCCTTCCAGACTCTTAAGACACTTTCAAGTTTCTTTTAAATTTGCTTCCGAGAGAAACGGAATAACTATCGTTCAAACGGCGTTTATACTTTAAAATCACTTTAATCAAGTCAATAATAAATAGACAGATAAGCATACATTCTTTTTTTGTATCAATAACATCAAAGAAAAACTTTTCTCAATGTTCTCTTTGGATTGAGTTACTGCACAACTTCTGCATTTAAATAAACCAAAAGCACAAATTTCAATATAAAATTAGAAAAAGAAATATTCTGCAAGCTGCTCAAACGGCCTGCGGCAAAGAAATAGAAGCCAAAATACAGCATGAAAAATGAATGCATCCGTTTTCAAAACTTACACAAGAAACTAATATAGTCTCAATGAACACAAACCACCGAGAATACAGAAGATACCTTGTCGAAACTCCTCTAAAATGTAAACCTCAAAAACAATATCCTTTTCAATATGAATTTACATTTTCAAATAGCCACAGGCAATTTTAATTATTTATTCATATAAACGTGAGCATCGGCTCTCTTTTTTTTTTTGCTCGATAGCAAAAAAAATGTTCATGAGCTTTTCCTCAAATTTGTAGCCTCTAGCCTATCTCATGAAAGCTAAAATAGTTTTAGATCTAGCCATAAAGGATTCATGGGTGTGCCCCTTGAATTACAATAAATCTAGTGCGAATAACATTATTTATTAAAATTATTATTATGTTCTAACGGTCATCTCACTTTCTCGATCATTTTTTATATTACGTATTATAGTTTGGAATGAAAGCTTTACTAATAGCTGCATCTTTTGGCCATAGAGATGCATTGCAACAATTGATTAAAGCTGGAGCCAATGTCCACGCCGTAAACAAAGTAATAACAACTTTGTCAAAAAAAAAAACAATTCCATTAGAAAATAAATTAATTATAAAAGAACACTTGATATAACTTAATTTAACAATTATGTTGGTAGCATGGAAGAGGATTGATGCATTGTGCAGTTGAAAACAATCAATTGGATATCCTCAGTTATGTTTTTGAGTCCTTAGAGAATTTCAATTTGGATGTCGTCGATAAGGTATTTAATATAAAACTAAACAGAACTAATTTGTTGCACATCAATTAGTGTTTTGATTCTTGTTTTTTTTTTTAAATATATATTTACAGAATAATCAAACTGCTCTACATATTGCAGTGGACATGGGATTAAGAGAAGCTTCTGAAAAGTTAATTCATTCTGGATGTGATGTCTCCCTTAAAGACAAAGTAATTTAACAAAAGTGCCTGAGAATTCAATAAAATTGTTAAGTGCGGGACATTTATTTAATTTAATAAGTTTTCGTCGCCGTTGTTATTAGTTAACGTGAAAAAAAAAATATCTAAACCACCATTTGAAATATAATTTGAAGAAATGGCTGTAGTCTGGCAACATGAAAAATATTACGTAACTGAGTAAACAAGATTATTACACATAAACAAGAGATCATTTGCATAATATTGTTTATTCATACAGAAATAAGCAAATTAGTCCTACTCTAATATGTTTTATAATGAGCATACTGTGCTTAAAGATGAACTACAAGCCTACAATATACAGTGTATATTGCTCATATTTTCCTTCATTAATAGTTCCTTATTAAAGTTGTTTAAAGTGAATATTTTAAAATTCTAAAGTTTGCCACAAACTAGAATAATAAGTAAATTGAGATACAATCGTTGATAGTGTATTTTGTAATAATTTAAATTAAGATTCCTTTTTACGTTCACACAAAGTTTTGTCAAACCATCATCCATTCAAATCAAACGTTTTTACTTTCAAAAATAACAAATAGGAGATACTTTTGATTGAATAATATAATTACTATTCTAGTTACTTAACGTAGTTTCAATTTATTTTTAAAGTATTCTTCACAACAACAAAAACCAGTAACTATACAACTATGAAAAAATTAATAGCAACCACACGTTACAGCGAAATTTCATCAATTGCTGTCAACATTTCATGGAATCATTTATTAAATTAAAAGTTTATTTTAATTATTATTAAAAATAGTCACAATTTTTTTCTATCAACTCAAAACGACTGAAAATGACTACTTGGTAATTTTTAAGGTTTTATTGTTATATGAGAATAATCTCGGCATGCAGTTCGAGATGACAAAGAAATTTTGATTATTGCGAATAAATTATGAATAATAATTAAAAAAAATATTAAGACGAAACTGACATATTTATTTACATGATTTACTACCAATGTGTGTCCTTGTATTATAATTACAATTGCCAATGTGATAATATTCTTGCAAGACTTAAAGTGGTTTCTTGCACACCATCTTACAGAAAACTTATCTTCGTTTTTTCTAGCAAGAAAACTGTGCAAGATTTACAGCAATATTTGACTTATTTCTTGCACGGAATTTAGCTAGAAAAATAGCCAGTATGATCGCCACTTAAAATATGTGTACTTTATTTCCATAAACATATTTCATGAAATATTAACAAAAATCGATAAAAATTTACCCATTCAGTAAAAAAAAGTTTATAAATGCATTTTGGTTACTATTTATTTTTCCATAGCTGTAATTTTGGGTATAGTTTCGAATCGACAATACGTTATATAGTACTCCGCTATGATTTAGTGAATGAACGTGACGCTTTATTAGGTTTAGGCTATGTGTCATAGCCTAGACCTAATAAAGTGTCACGGTTCATCAAAAACGTTCATATGAGAGCCTCGACCTTTCACTCTTAAATCTAACTTTTGAACAGTAATTGAATTTGCAATCCCTCCTTCAATGTTGTGGCTAGTTATTAACTTCGGTTTTTATTGTTGCAATATTTAAAGGGGTTTTCATTTTATTCACTTTTGAATTACGCTTATTTGGTTGCTAACAGCCATTTAAACAACTTTGGAAAAAAGCAAAATTGACCGTGTCTCATGCCGCATGAAACTCTGGAGTGTCTCTAGGCTCTTAATTAATCATATATCTCATAAATTATGATAGAATCAAACTGTGAGGTTTATTTACTAGGTTTAGGCGCGCAATAAGGCGAAACACTTGTATACAGACATTTGAGTGATTTTTTTCAGGATTGATTGATATTTGCAAAAAAAAAAATTGAAAATAAATTATGTACAAGATAAAAATCGATCTCAAAAACTTGCAATTCTCAGGCAGAGACGTAATTGCTTAGCTAAGAGTAGGAGTTACTTGAAGCGGAATACCTTAAGATACAGTCGATTCAAAATTTTCCCCGGTATTATTTCCTTTGCGCTATGCGCTGTATTACAATAATTTAAAGCAATATGCATATGTCCTAAAATGCCACTTAAAGTAAAGCTAAGATTAAAACATGACACAAGACAAAATCCCTTATAATATAGTCTATAGAAAGGCTGTAAGTTTAACATTTAACAATTTAAGCTTCGCTTTAGTGTAAGTTTCACAGAAAGTTTCTTCCTTTTCATCACTAATTGTTTTTAATTTGTTTTCTGTATCCAATTAGCACGGATATTCTGCATTACACCTTGCAGTTAAAAAAGAAGACCAATATTTAGTAAACAAATTACTCAAAGCTGGAGTGGATATCAATGATCATGACTTGGTATTGATTATACTGTTAGTTTAAAACTTATACAATTTTAAGTTTCGCTTGTTCAAATTCAGCTAACAAGAAATAACTTATTGAAAAATCTCTCACTGAAACTAATGTTTTCTTTTCTCTCTCTCTCTCTCTCTCTCTCTCTCTCTTTCAAAAATTCACTAATTAATTATTAATTAGGAAGGAAAAACAGCACTACATTTGGCAGCAGAGAAAGGAAACTGTGATATTGTGAATATTTTATTACAGCACGATGCAAATCCCAACATTAAGATGACTGTATGGTTGTGTAATATTGACTAAATGCTATATTTAGCAATATTCATTGTTGATTGAATTGAAACTATTTTGGCTGTTGTTAATTAGAAAGTGTGGACACCCCTTCATTGTGCGGTGCATGCTGGACACATCGATGTCACGCAAGCTCTTATTCAACATGGAGCAGACATACAGTTAAAAGATAAGGTACTTTATTTGCACAATTCTGACAGCAGTGGTTCCCTAAGGGAGTGCCCGAAAATTATCGAAATTTGTTCAAACAATAAGTAGTTCTTTTTAGATAATATAAAAAATTCATTAAAACAAACTTTAAAAAAAAAAAAAAAAAAATCACTACAATTTTGACAAGAATTTTAATTTAAACAAGATGACTGATGTATTAGTTTGCTTTTCCTGCATTAGAACGGAAATTCTCCTTTGCATCTGTCTGCATTAACAAATCACGATGAAGTGGCCAAAATGCTGATCGAACACGGAGCCGAGATTGACGCAACTAATTCCGTAAGTTTCTTAGTATCCGTAGATATCTCTTAGTCACTTATAAATGTATATCTAACAAAAACAAGACCTTTTCCTTTATCTGCATTTTGCACAGAGACAACAAACTCCATTACACATAGCCTCAGAAGTTGGAAATTCAGAGCTAGTCGAATCTTTTCTTATAGCTGGAGCTGATTTGACTTCAAAAGACAAGGTTTAAATAAAACATAAGTTGATAAAACCATACACGACTCATGTTCCGAATCTCGTGTTTCTAGTCTGGCAAAACACCATTATACATAGCGGCAAGAGGAAGTTTTATTTGCATTGTTGACACGATTATACGATCAACACGAGCAAAACCTAATGGCCTTGTAAGAAATCAAGCCATTTCCAAATTCCCTACTAACCTTAATTGTATATTTTGCATTACATTACGATTTAGAATTCAACCAGTACACACCAGCAAGAAGTTCTCGATAAGCTTAACTCCATAAAGATGGACCAAAAGTTCGAGAATATACGAGAGATAATGTGGCATTTGGCAACGAAACAGCTAAAAGCCTCAGACTGGAAAAAACTTGCTAGTCATTGGAAATTCACTCAGGAACAAATACGAGCAATCGAGCATCAATATACAGGTTACGTCCAATGAATGTGTACATTAATCCTGTTACAATTTGTTAGTTTATTATGATCAGAAGAAAAAAAATGGATCGTAAATGCATTGAATTTATTTTTTCCGCACTGAATAGGTCAAACTAGCTACAAAGAACATGGCTACAGAATGTTACTCATTTGGGTCGTTGGATTAGAACCAGAAAAGAACGTCGTAAAAGAAGTATACGAGGCACTAACTATCATTGGCCGAAAAGATGTTGCAGGTAAATTGCAACGCAAGCGAAATATATAATTCATATTCTTAATTTTAGAAAAATGTTTTCATTTTAGAAAATTTAAGACTGAGAGTGGAAAAACAGAATGCAAGTCAAAATCCCTCCAAAAGTGTGTGCCAACAGTGCATATTGTTATAGGACTCTTTTCGCAGTAATCATCAGTATTATTGTCGCAATGTCGCAAACTGCCATAAAGAAATGCTGTTCCAAGTTCTTTCGTCTTGCATATTTGAATTGAAAACACATCATTTTTTTCAGTGCCTCCAATTATTGTGTATACAAATCAAATGTTAACTGTCAATTCTTTAACAGGAGCAAGTTGAAGATGTTTTTATAATTAATCATAATTCACAACTTGATAATTCTTCTTCTACTTTAAAGTGAAATTATACCAAGTAATAGTCACATTAGTTCACAAAGCTCACTGCGAAGTTGGGTTGTGGTCTTTTTGTGACATTTAAGGGCCGTGTTCTTAATGGTTTCCAAGTGTAAGATGGTCGAAACTAGTGTTAAAATCATCACTTTTTACATGAAACTAGATGTTGTATTCTTAATAACAGCTAAATCAAATGTAGGGCTAAATTAATGACATTTTCAAAATCATTAAGAATACAACCAATTATTATCAAAAGTTCAAAGTTTAGCACTAACTTTGACTATCACACAATTAACAATCAGTAAGAATATCAACGAAAGTATGGAGAAATTTCTAAACTGCATTCGAAAGTAAACTGTGACTTTAAAAGAAAATCTGTCAAACTTTAAATCTGCTTTATGAATACGAGAAGAGATAATCTAAATTTGAATCTGTGTATATTTTTGCTGCTTGATTTGCATGTATTTCGTTACGAGTATAAAAGGTTGGTTTATACTGTGTAAAAAAAGTTGCTCTACAATGTGAAGCGCAGATTCGTTATTGAATCACTCGGCATTGTAAAATGTAAACTTTCATAGCTTTATTTCGCTTCGTTGTGATTCATAACAAACTAGAATGATTGTATCAAAGGTAACGGATCGGGTGAGACGAAAAAGAAACCCTCTAGCAAGACCCGCTTTTCGTTTTGTCTTGAAAACACATAATACTGATCTGTGATTGGGTAAAATATCATTTTCGTTTTTTTTTAAATGGACCAAAAGTGTACGGAGAGAAGAGTGTAAATAGTGTAAAGAAGAAGCTACTACACATCATTGTCACCAAATCTAATGAAACTTAAGCAATTCAATTGCGAAAGTGATTTACTTTAATTTGCTTCCCATTTTGTTGCACTTTTGCAAAGTGTAAACCAAGCTTTACATTCAAAAACGTTCCGTTTCACAAGAAAGTTTCATAAAATAGCAATAAGATTTATCACAACCTTAAATCTGCGAAACGAGAACAGAAACTCAGATACCTATAAAGTAACAGTAACTTTCACACCGGATAAAAACCTTTTCTAAACGTAAGACTTTGGCTAGAAAAAGCCACTTGCTTCTCTGTCATTCTCTCGTGTTAACTTATCTTCATATTTCATGTTGCTCTCTTCATTTTCATTGAGTACATTTTTCACAATTATTGATAACATCTGAATTTCACTTTTTTTCACTAATCTTTTTTTGGATACTTAAATACCGATGTTAAGGTCAAACTTCCATTTACATTCAATAAACGTTTTATTACCAGACTGCAAAGTGCGACAAACAAAATTTATGCTTTTCCGTCGTTCTACGAGCTGATTCATTTCAGGCCGGAGCGTACTGTTTAGTCAAACGATCGAATTCTTTCTCCTACGGAAGAAGAAAACATGATTTAGAATTTCTATTTACTATATTCACAAATTTCAGAGATCTACCCGATTATGAAAATCATAACTGGTTAACCGTAACTTGTGATACGAAAGAAATTTTTATAACTGTGGGTGTGGTTTTCAGTGGTTATGATTGTTCAAATGGTTAAGCCGCATTCACACAAGGCTACTGGCAGCTGCAGCAAGCTGCTAAAGTTGGACATGCTCAACTTCACCAGCCGCCGTCAAAATCGCTCGCCTGCTGACAAAAGCAGACACTGGTCGCGGTTCACACTATGCCTAAGCTGCTACAGGGCTAAAACCAGCTAGCAGCAACCAGCAACTGGTAAACCAGCCTAGAGTGAATGCGGCGTTATGATTATGTAATGGTTAAGTGTTTACGGTTGATGAGCCGTTAAGGTTTTGAGAATGGTTATGGCGATTGAATGGTTGTGATTATTCGAAGTATCAATCAAAAAAATAATCGCCCTTCAACATTGCAGTAGCTAAACGCATCCAGCAACAGGCATAACCAATCTTCAATCACAACTAATTGCTAACTGTGACTGTTAAAAAACTAACCGTTTGATAACCATAACCGTTCTGCAACCATAACGGTTTGCTAACTGCAACTATTCAGCAAACGTAACAGTTTGGCAACTGCAATCGTTCAGTAACCACAACCATAGTTATTAACTTGGTAGTCGGTTAACCATTCCATGAAACTACTCGTTATGTATTATTCATAAATTTTTATGCAAAGGAACACTTTGTGGACTCTAGTTTTACCGAATAGTTACAACCACAGTTAACAAGTGGTTAATTTAAATGGTGCAGACCTCTGTTCATCAAGAAACTTACTTTTGACGAATACTCTCGAATGAAAGGATGATTCGGATGTGTGTCTCGAATCTGGCTTAAATATCGATTCGTCACTTCCGGTGGTTTCCCCAAATATTGCGACAACGAAATCATGTTGATCAACGTATCGGCATTGTTACTATCCTGATAAAACAACACCAACAAAAGCATAACAACAATCTGCCACATTTTTATGACGAAATCCTTTCTACTCATGAACCTTACTTTGTCCAATGCTTCCTGAAGAGCGCCTTCAGCTTCTTCGTATTTCCCTTGTGCAATGAAACATGCCGCTTGACCGTTAAGAAGCAACGGAGTTGAGGTATGCTTATCACACAATTCTTGGAAGATGTAATATGCTTCTTGTAGTTTCTCGCCACCCTTAAATTTAATGCAACAGCAACAGCATCGTTAACGCTAAAACATACAACACCTCTAAAATACTGCAAATGTCAAGCAGACTTACGACTGCGATGTTGAACCATGCAGTTCCTAGTTGGGTAAGTAGGGCATCGTCATCGATGTCCTGCATTTTTTTCAGCTCCTTTCTATTTCAAGCAATAACCCAGATCAGATCTGATCAGTTAAGTGTATAGAGTTAATAGAAACTACGTTTTTTTTAAAAGTTTACTAACTTTGCCAAATCTAACCGGTCAATTTTCAAGTAGATCTGAAGAGTGAGAGCAGCGCTGTAATCAGTTATTTCAGTGAGAAATGAAAGAAATCAATCGAGAACCAAACAAGGATTACAACTTTTAGTAATTTCCCCATTTGTATGTCATTTTCGGGATTTATGGAGACTGGTTTTAACGTTTCCAGTCTTTTAATTTCATTTTGTGTTTGAGTTTCAGATATCTTTGAGGTAAAAGAGTCTTTTGGAAAACTGTTGAATATTTCTGTGGACTTTTTAAGTTATTTCAAGAAATATTTATATTCAGTCCTCTTGATAAAGGCAAATATTTTTTTGGTTTTTTCGTTAAGAGCCTAGATCCACGTCCATCTTGTTGTTTTGAGCAGACGACAACGAGACAAATGAGTGTTCTTATATGGTGTTACTAAAACTGCAAGAAATCGCCTCACAATCGCTCAATTCAAATACAGTAAAGCGCAAAATGCAATAAAAAGTATTGTTCTTCACGTGCTCGATTTATATAATTTTTGAAAAGGTCCTTCTATTTTTAAACAAGGTTCAAAGTCGTTCGTTTTTTTAACCCCATGTTAAACCCCATTGGCCCCAAAACCGTCCCACAAACATTTGAAAAACTCTCGTTAAAACTGATTTAGAACAATAACAAAATAATTAGCACATACATTCATGTATTGGCTTCACGATGTTTCTTTTTTATAAATTTTGAAAAGGTTCTTCTATTTTTTAATAACGTTTAAAATCGTACGTTTTTTAACTCCATGTTAAGTCCCATAGGACTAAAACACCGTCCAACAAAAGTTAAGAGAACTCTTATTAAAAATGATTTAGAGCGATCAGAAAAATCAGCACGTACTTACACGTGTTTATTGCCTTCGGTATTATTCCTTTTTCTAAATTTGAAAAGGGCTTTCTATTTTTAAATAACATTTAAAATCTTACGTTTTTTTAACTCCATGTTAATTCCCATAGGACCAAAAAACCGTCACCCAAACATTTGAAGAACTCCCATTAAAACGACTTAGAACAATCACACAAAAAATTAGCACGTGCATTAATCTATTGGCTTCACGGCATTTCCTTTTTATAAGGTTAGCACGCGAAATTATTTTTCTATTCATTATTATGTGACTTCGAACCAGGAGAAAAAACGTTAAAAAACCGTTTTTCGGAGAAATTTTGAAATAAACGATATATCTAGGCTCTTAAGATTTTTTTTGGATTTTACTCCATATATTAAGTATTTTCAGGAACTTTGGAGGCTTTTTCTGGGGGCAATTCACATAATTGTGTAAGTACCCATCAATCAAACGCTACCTTGCAAGAAGAACTTACCACGTGAGAGACTCGGTCTGATGAAGAATCCGCAGTGCAGCTTCATAGTTCTGTTTAACAAAAAAAAATTGATACGAACATGTTTCTCTCTTTCGCTTTTTTTTTTAAACTGATTCGAAAACAGTTCGAATAGAAAGTAACGAGCAAAAGATCTAACCTTAACACATTACCCTTTCGAGAGTAATGTCGTAAGGTTTAAACAAACAAGAAAAGCATCAGCCAACACCAAAGTAAAACTAAAAACACTTTTCATTCCAACTAAAAAAAGCAGACTACAGGTAGAAGAGAAACAACAAAACCTAAAAAAGTCACCTTAAATAACCATTTTAAAAACATGAGAACATGCTGCTAGTTACGTCACAGCCTACAACAATGCATGCAAGCAAAAACACCATAAACCATAAAGAACCTCGCAACAAAAAACAATCAATAGGCACGTCAGGCAGCGCTGTTAAGCGTTACAGTAAAAGCCAATGCAACACAAATGAAAGTCTAAAAAAAATTACTGTATTTGTTTACCTGTTCATGCGAATAAATGGTGGCGGCGACAACCGGCAAAGTCACATTCGAGATTTCTAAATTACCAGCCATTTTCTGGTCCAACTGACGAACGATCGCATCACTGTCAACATCGATATAACACAAAACATACATGGTTAATAGACAAGACAACGGTTGAGTCTGTTAACATAAGGGTTATCTTACCGTTTGTCCGGATACGCAAGATATTCGGCCAAAATCTTGACAGCTTGTATCTCGGGTGGTGAAGCGCCATGGATTTCACCGATCACAACGCCGTATTTACGATGGGCGATGTAAGAACGATACATGAACACATCTTTTTCCAACTTAAGATCAGGATTTGTCGTCTACAACCACGAAAAACAAACAAAAAAAACATTTTCATGACATTTCTTGTTTCTAACTTAAGGTGGTTTTAAAGTATAAACACATCATCCCCTCGAATTCTCGTTTTTTGTTAGCAACATTAAGAAAAACTTTGAAATAGTTTTAGAAACTTGAATAAAACTCAATCACTTAGCGGTAATTTTAAGTCGATACCTTTTAAAACTGAAAATGATCCAATAATATTTCTTTAATTTTTGTCCATAAAATGTTCATTTTGAAAGATGTCAACATGAAAATATTCCAAACGGATTCAGTTAACCGTTCTGGGGTTCTAACAAAATATGAAATCTATTTTCTTAAGGTTGCGGTGCTCCTAAAATGCGATGGTTTTAAAGTGTAAATGCACATAATTCTATCTTCAGAGGGTCAGGATAAAAAGATGAACGGGATGAACATTGGGGTAACTCTAAAACCCGACACAGAATGCATATAGAATTAGATGAACACTATATTTTAATTAATGAACACACATTTTAAAGGGATGAACAGAAATAAATAAAAGGATGAACATACTTTAAAGGGATGAACATGGTTTTAAGGGGGGATGAACATGGGTTTAAGGGGGATGAACCTGGGTTTAAAGGGGAATGAACATGGTTTTAGGGGGGATGAACATCGTTTTAGTGGGGATGAACATGGTTTTAAGAGGGATGAAAATGGCTTTAGAGAGGATGAACATGGTTTTATGGGGTTAGGTTAGGTTTGGTTAGGTTACCTAACCTAAACTAAAACCATGTTTATCCCCCCCTTAAACCCAGGTTCATCCCCCCTGAAACCATGTTCATCCCTCCTAAAACCAAGTTCATTCCTCTTTAAACCCAGGTTCATCCCTTTAAAAAATGTTCATCTTTTTATTTCTCTGTTCATCCCTTTAAAATGTGTGTTCATTAATTAAAATATAGTGTTCATCTTATTCTAAATGCATTCTGTGTCTGGTTTTAGAGTTACCCCAATGTTCATCCCGTTCATCTTTTTATCCTGACCCATTTTCGGAAGCAAAACTAAAAGAAACCTGAGTGTCATAGCATAGCCTCATAGAAACTAGAAGGGTCGTTCAGTCACTTCAAGCCTTCAAGGGTATTTTTATAGCAATTTTTTTTAGACGATCCAACTTTAAGCAGACTAAATAGTTTCATTTTTGCCTATAAAAAAAGTTTATTTTTAAAGACATTAACAGGAAAGTGATTCAGCTACCATTCTAGTTTCTAACACACTGTCATTTTCTTTTTAGTGTTGCGCAGGAAACCTCAGAAAAACCACAATCAACGGTATCAGCTGTTCATAGAAAAAAAACCATTGACGGTGGCGCCACACAGCGACAAAATAATTAACTTCAGTGTTTTTTCTCTCTTCAAAATAAACGGAAACAGGCAAAAATATCCAAATTGAGTCATTTTGATTATTCAAAGTACACTTTCGAATAATAAATACGACGAGAGAAAAAAACCCGTTGCTTTTATCAAGTATTTTTAACAGGTTAGTTGCGTGAAGTTGTTGAAAATCAAAGCGAATCGAATAAACAATATACGTACTTTCAACTTCTGCGCTTCGTTTATACACTGTTGAAAGTTACCGATGTAAAAAGCATTACGTAAATCAAATAATTCATCAGGTTCCGACGTTTGTGGAGCCATTTCACGTTTAAAACAACCGAAAAACGGCCAACTTCAGAAGAAAAATGACACGAACAAGCGGAACAACACGGCAAATGACACGAAGACAACAACTGCAACGAACGGAAGTTGGAACACTCTCATGCGTGTATCAAACAGTCATATTACTCATAAGCTAAAGACGCCATTTTGTGTCTTCTTTAGATTGGATCTCACGGAAACTCTGGTTCTTGTGGTTTTCAATCAATATTAGCCAAAAAAAATTACTATCACTTATTGTAAATTTATTGAAATTTCGTTAATTTCAATATAATATACTTTAAATCTCAAAAATATTGAATGTGAACAAAAAAAAAACCCTTGAGACCTTTCGACATCATTAATATTTTTCTTTATAAATGTTTTTAATTAAAATAATGGCAAGATTTCGCAGCAAATTGTTTGATATTCGTACTTTGTTGCAATTTAATCAAAATAATAAACCAAAAGCCTCCGAAGTTCTGACTTACCACTTACGACAAAGGAACAATCCACACTGGACGTCTTACTTCGTGAAATATCGAAGTGTCGTCGACGACCAAAGAGGAATGTCTCACTTCAACTGGACCGTGGACAAAGTCAATTACCACGTCCTCCGAACGGGATGTTATCCGTACATCAAGTATCACTGTACTAGGAGGCCGTACGAAGATCTCTCATTCGATGATACCTTCTTCAGAATTATTAAAGTTCTCAATCTAGGTGACGACAATATGTAATTAACTAACCGTAACTTATGTGTTTCTCTGTTGTGTTTCCAATTACAGGTATTCCGTGTCTCGCTTACGGTTTGATCTCGGTCATTCTCATTACGTGCGACGAACAAGTGAAGACGCCCAACGGTGTTGTCCACGTCTACTTTCACATTAAGGAAGATCACAACGCTCAACATTAACAAACATTTCTTTCAAATGAATTTTATACTTGCATTCGAAACTTGTTATAGTATATAGGTCATTTTGACAATGCATTTTTATGCTGCTTTTAGACTAAATAGTCCTTCTGTCTTAGGCATTCTAGGCTGCTTGCGGCATAATTGTTGAACAATTACGCCACAAGCAGCCTAGTATGTCTTCAAACATAAAAATTAAAAAAACTCCCTTTTATCGTGATATTAATTTTCTTGATTAAATTATGATTTAAATAAAGTTGATTTTAACGGGGGAAAAAAATCAATTCATTTAAATTGATCAAACTTGTAACAGTGCATTTTAAGTAATAAAATAAAAAGTTTTTTTCCATTTAATAACAGGATTCTCGTTAATAGAATTCATTTCAAATCTACAGGTCATTTAACAACAAGGTCAACTTTGGTCAAATATGATACATGTATCAAACATGTTTTTTTTTTCATATAAAAACACAGCCCCCCCCCAACACAAAAAAAAACTTACTGTATTTCAACGAAAACACACTTGGTTTCATACTCATCATGTACATTATTCGAAGAACGGGGCCCCCAATGATTCGTATTTGATGTTGGTTCAACACATCTTTTTAAATTAAGTTCTCAGTCTCCACACGACAAAACAAACATCCACATAATTATATCGTGATCTTATGAGTTTCATTAAGTTTCTGCTCTGAATGTTCATTCAAGTTCTTCGTTCACACGCAACAATACCATTTCAGCTGATCTCGAGTGTCAACACTCCAATATTCCAAATTCAACAAACAATATAAAATCGGAATATCGAGATTCGCATCAAATAACAACGAGACGTTTGAATTTCAAACCTTTCTTCGATAAATACCATAAAACCGTTTCATTACATATCCTCGACACTCCATTTATAGGCTTGTTCCAGATTAGCGAGACGATCATTGTGTCGAGTAACTCGAGCCTTTTCAAATCCGTTAGATCGATCGACTCCGTCCCACCGATATCCAGGCTGAATGCCGTAACGATTAGGAGGCGGAGGTGGTCCATTGTATTTCGGTAGTTCTAAAGGATGCAACAAAAAAACGAATACTTACTACCCCATTCTATACCATTAGAACCACTTATATTAATTGTTACCCTTCGACGGATCTTGTCCGGCAGCTTTCCTCTTTTTCTTCCTGATGAAGTCCAGCATAGGATCGTCCTGGTGCTCTCGTTCGCGTAACAACTTTTCCAGATCTTCATCTTCTCTGTATCTTGCCAAAGGTTTCGATACTGTTCTCAAATCCGTTTCTAACCTTTCATTCTGCATGTTAGCCTGTGTCAACCTGCAACGAAACAACGAAATGTGAGTAAAAATCAACATTCAGTACCGATTTATACTCGCCCTTTGCTCCATTGTTTGTATTTTTCTTCTCTAGCCTTTTTCACGGCTTCGTCCTCTTCCTTCTGTAAGCGTTCAGCTACAAAATCTCGCTTTCGTCCGCTCTTTCGATCGCGAACGATGGTTTCGGCGTTTCTGCCTAAATTTTTATCACCGGCCTATAATGGAAAACATCAAGGATACTTAAAATTTCGCTGGAAAATACAATTCCACTCTTGTACCTTTTCGTAAAGTTTTCTTTCTCTTTCTCTTGCAGCTTCGTTTTCTTTTCTGAGTGTTGCCGCACTTTGAAGTCCGGCACGTTTTCCATCTAACGTCTTCTTCATTTGTTCGCCAGGTTTTACTGCTAAAAATGAAAACTATAGATTAGAACAGAATAAAAAATGACGTCGAGCCATTCATTACGTCTTTCAGGCGTTTTGCTTCTTTGACGCCGCCTCGGAGGCGATTGGTCGGACCCAGAATCGTTTCGTGTCCGTCTTCTAGGTGGCGATTGGTCGCTCCTTGTATCGCTTCTCGCCTTTCTTCTAGGAGGCGATTCAGCGGACCCTGAATCGTTTCTTGCTTGTCTTCTGGTTGGCGATTGGTCGTTCTTTGAATTGTTTATCGCTCTTCTTCTAGGAGGCGATTGGTCCGACCCCGAATCGTTTCTCACTCTTCTTCTAGGAGGCGATTGATCAGATCCAGAATCGTTTCTCTTCTTTCTTCTGGACGGCGACTGGTCTGACTCAGAATCGTTTCTCGTTCTTCTCCTTGCTGTTTGATCCGAATTTGAACTTTTCTTAGATTTTCGTGGCGGTGATTGATCAGAAAGTGACTTCTGTATAGAATTTCTTGGCGGCGATTGATCAGAACCAGAGTCGTGTCTATTGTGCCTCAAAGGTGACCGTTTCTTCTCCTGTTCTATTCTTTCACTCGTTGACCGTCTCGGTGGTGATTCGTCTGAATTCGAGTCCAATCTCCGCCTTCTGACCGGCGACATATTGTTAGAACGTGCAACTGAATCATTATCTGAGTCCTCCTTCACCGCTTTGCTCGACCAACGTCCAGTGACTGAGTTCGAAGCTCCGTCGACGTCAACAACCGAATTGCTGTCTTCGTTGTCGCTCAAACCACCGAGAACTCTCCATTTATCCTTTTGACTGAAGAGTTCGCGCTTCTGAACATCTTCCGGACGTTCGTCTACAAATCCAGCCACTTGCGGCGCATCTTCACCCAATTCCACTTCGTATTCGACTCCTTCCTTTGGAACAATTGATTTAATACCAATGTCGTCATCTACAATCCGCGATCTAGACAAGAAATATCATACAGAAAGCAAAAGTGGCTCTCAAATTGAATCCTATACATAGCGTCTTAATGGCAACCAGTGAGTGGGCCACGTTTGCTCTACTCATAGCTACAAACGCAAACTATAAATTATAGAAAACAAATAACAGATCAAACATATCAAAAATCAATAATTACCTTGGAATTGGTTTCGGCTTATCACTCTTCCTGATTTTCTTCTTTTTTTTCCGTCCATCATCGCGCGAAACATAACGTTTCAAATATTCTTCTTTAGACAACGGCGTCGCCATCTTTTCCGCACTCGACTTAACAAATCGAGTTTCTCAACGGTTGAATGTGACGTCATGTCCATAAAAATATAAAGGCATGACGACACACTAATGAATAAATCGATAATCAACAGAATGTTCCGTTTAATCCTATCAGATAATCAGCTGAGAGTCTAAGATGACAGGGAAGGTGTCAATCAAGATTAGATTGTTGTAATGTTGAAGCAGAACTCTCGAGAGATGGCATTAATATGACGTCATAATCATACGAAGTAAAACAAACAGGACGCCATTTTAGTACACCACTTATTGTAAATGAAAAGTTTCCTGTCGTTCATCACCTTTTCTTCACAGAAAATAAGCCATAGCCTCCTATAGATACTATATAGGAGGCTCTGCATAAGCTGTCATATTAGATCACCCCAATCAATACTTTCCATTTCACAAACTACGTCGAGTCATAACCGAATTTGATTTACACATACCTTTCTTAAATTACAAAAACATTTCTATTTATTAAAACTAAACTCATTTTATTTACATTTCATGTTTAACTGAACAATATTATAAAAAAAATTAGAAAACGATTTAATCAATACTAATACATAAACGAAACTGTAAAAAAATCTTTGACTTTTTTACATTTTCTCGTAGGAGACCGATTGACCACAACTTTCACAAACTTTAGAGTAGAGATCCTGAGCCTCGTCGTACGTTTCTGGCCCATAACTGTGTTCGTGTCCTCCGATGTCCTTCGTGTACGTGCTGCTCCTCACTTTCATTCTCAGTTCTTTTATCTGCTTGTTGAATTTCTTCTGCTTCGTTTTCTCTCTATTCTCTTCTCTTTTCGTCCTCGCCTCTTCGATCTCTTCTTCAGAACCCCACACTTCGATAGCTCTCTCGTAGACCTGCGACCTTAGAAACAGTTTCATATCACCCCACCTCTGATTGTGAGGATTCTTACGAACAATAAATTTCAAAATAGGTTCTCGCTTCTCCAAATCGACATCTTTCAGAAGAAATTCAGTTTTTGCGTCTGTTTTGGTCATGAAAGAATGTTTGTCCGTTTCATCTCTGTTAGAAAAGGGAAAGAAAACGTTTATACGAGTATATTCTGTTTAAGAACAAAGATAAACCGCTTTCGTTTACCTGCAATCGTTACAGACCAATAGATCGAAGTTGCTCCACAAAAAAGATTCTTCAAACTGCTTCTGACATTCGATACAAACGTGTTTTTCAGGAGGAAATGTTGGAGGCTCCGGATAGATGACACTTGATGGCTCAATCTTTTTTTGAACTTCGGACTCTTCCAGGAGAAATCCAGCTCCTGTGTCCACCATCTTAGTGCCAGGCACTCGACATACATCGCTTTCCCTTTTTTATGAACGCGAATAACAAATTTAAAATAACAAAAACCTAAGGAAAATATTAAATATAAAGGGCGATTCAAACAATCTGCATCAATAGAGTTAACTATTTTTAGCAGTGCACACAACAAAAAAATATTTCCCACATGACAAATCTCGTAAAATTATCACAATTCTGTCGTAAAGTGGATAAATTTGACACATCGAGACAGAAAGTTTAGATCACCCTGTAAAGCAATGTTTAATCTATATAGTATATACCCTTTCAAATAAGGATGGTTTGCTAGACGAGATTGACGTAAGAGAATCGCATGTTGTCTATTTCTCTCTATTCTTGCTTTTTGAGCGTCTGTTAACTGATTTTCTTCAATTAAACTCGACATTTCTATCATTTAACTGCACACTTTCCCCCTTGCATTTAATTTTCACGGCAGAATTAGCGGCTTATCACAAAAATTTTCTAGCCACCGTAATCGTAAAATTCATGGCAGCGGCGGCTACTAATTGTTTAAATCGACTTGTGACGCATGCATATTAACTAGAGGCAGTAATAAAAATACAAAATTATCACGTCGCCATTTTGTGTACAATATACTTATAAATCTAGAACAATAAAGATATACTTAATATTTTGAAGTTAATCTTTATTTATACGAGAAATAGTTCATAAATGATAAGACGGTAATTATGATGGCAAAATAAAATAAAACAAAAATGCAAACTAAATTTTATAGAGGCATTGAATATAAGTAATGACACAAGATGGTGGCTCTCGCGTTTTGTTATATGATAAAAATCCGCGATAAAGGATAAACAATGACAGTGAACTCATTTTCTGTATTCAATTACATATTCTTCGTTATTGTTATTCTACAATCAGCCACATTAAACTTGCAAATGGTCGTTTTTCTATGAGAATGTGACTAAAATCAACGTTTGGATGAAACATTTCGTCAAAGGTGGTTTTAAATACGACGTAAACAGTAGTGAAGCATAAAATTCAATTTGATTAAGGTTTGAGAAACGTAAAGAATCATCTCGAATGGGACCTTTTAATAGAAATTACGTTGAAATTAACCCAGTTGTTATTGAGTCGTTATCGACATATCGAGTAGTCAAAGGAGACGACGATTATCTTAAGAGTAAGTTCATATTCGAAGTGAAACAAACATGAAAAGCAGTCTCGAAGAAGCTTCCGAAGCTGCTGCACGCATTAATGCGATGTTAATAGCGAAAGGGAAACTGAAATTACCACCCGTGAACAACAAAACGAAGGTTGTTTTCTTTATATATATATATATTATCGATCGTGACGTGAAAAAAACAATCATAAATCAATTTTTGTCACCATAGGTTTGTTCCGTGAGTCAGAAGACGACTGGAGATCTGTTTACAGCCGAAGTAGAGATCAACGATGCTCCTCTTTTGGCTCGTAATATGTTGACGCGAGGAATTACGCAGGACGAAGTATTTATTACGAAACGACTTCTTGTGTCTCGTTAACAATCGTTCTAACGACAGTTTTCATTCAAGATTAACAAGTTCAGCGGTGCTGCAGTCAGCACAAGAGGACGGTACATGAATTTCAACGACAGAACGAACAATTCTAAGTATGTTTTGTACCATTTTTACGTATTTAAAGTACATGTCATGAGTTTTTTTTTTGCCTTCTTTACAGCGAACGACCGCTCTATCTTCATATTCAAGCCTCAAATAAAGGAGCAGTCGATCGTTAGTTGACCTAAAATGCACTTTAAGCATTCGAATTGTGTCTAATCGATGTCTTTTTTGGATTCATTTTGGTATAGTGGCCGTCGAGAAGATTCACCGATTGATCGAACAACATCTAAAGAGTACGGGTTCGACGACAAAGTGGTCTCGTGCTGCTACGACGTTTCATGCACCTCCCATCATCGGATCGGCGCCACCGCCTCTGATGTCCATAAATACGGCTCCGGTTGCAAATGGGGTAACGTTTCTCACGCTTTTTAAACCATTATAGAGAGATAGAGATCACGTTTCGTTCGTATATTTGCAGCAAACTTACGTTCAGGAGAAAGTTTTTGTTGGACTTGAACATGCGTCTGTGGGGTTTCAAGTCAAAGAGAAGCTTCTTGGTCCAGGGGTACGTCTCGTTTTGCTTTTTCTACGTATTACGAACCTCCGAATTTACGTTTATGATCTCGAAAAGGACTCTTACCTGAATCATATACGCATCGAAACTGGAGCGAGTATTATGTTGCGTGGAAAGGGATCGGGTGT
Organism: Brachycybe producta; assembly: GCA_036925085.1. NCBI lineage: Eukaryota > Metazoa > Arthropoda > Diplopoda > Playtdesmida > Andrognathidae > Brachycybe > Brachycybe producta. The sequence continues at coordinate 4,923,943 of JAUPFP010000004.1, forward strand.
CATCGAACCAACATCCGGAAGAGAATCTTTCGAACCGCTTCACATCCAACTTTCGTACGACTCGTCATCTATAAAGAAAAGTAGTTCGTCGAATTCAGTATTTCTCTCTTTTTGTAGGCATTCGAAAGCAGAGGGTCTTCAAGCTGCAAAGGAACTTGCGATCAACTTGATTCAAACAGTAATGTTTTTTTTTCTGGTTAGATGTTAGTTTATTTACTAAATATTTTTCGTTATCTAAAGACTCAGCAAGAGTTTGCTCAATGGCAACAAGAGCAAACGTTGGAAATTATTAACATTCAGAATCAACAATCGGCTCTTGGAGCTCAACAAGGTGAATTTTAGTTCCGTTTTTCTGATGACAGTGATTATAATCAACGGTAAAGTAGAATAACAAAATGTAAACACTGGTTGCAATCGCAATGGATGTTCACTATTATGAGTAACATTTCACGATTGCTCTCGAAGTTAAAAGTGTTACCATATTCTCAGTGAACGTGAGATAAGAGGTTAAGTCTACTGTTGAGTTTGTTGTTGTTGTGGAGGGTAAAGAAAGTGGAACCTGTTTAAAGTTGAGCGGTTACGCTGATACAACTCTCCTACATTATTAACTGTTGCCGCAAGAACAGCCTTTTGTGTCCAGAGTTTGGTTCAAAGGCTACATTGTTGCATACATTTGGAATTATTCGAGATAATGTCTTTGGTAAATAAAAAAAAAACCTTTTTCACGCAGGAAAATATACTTAATCAGTGACCGGCTGTTTTGCTTTCTTTCTGCATCATGCTTAAAATAAAAAGTAATAAAATCCTAAAAGAAGTAGGCAAGAGCCGAGATACAAGTTTTGAAATACGTTTTTTTAAATTGTTTCTTTTAACACGAAATTCTAAATAAAACGAAAAAATATGCCAGTCTCTTCCATTTTGTGTTAAGCGGGGTAAACCTTTGCCTAGACAATGTGGAAGAATTATAAATCACTTATGGTTTTAAATGCTAATATGAGAAACTCCTTAATCTTGGATTTTAATTGATAGCTGCCTTACAACAGAGGTTATCGTCAACTGTCGGTCTCGTGAGCGGTGGTGGAGTTACGTTAGGAATTCCTCAGGATGCCGTCGTTTCTACTCTCACAGTTCCGCAAGCAACGACTCAAAATGCAACTCTGCAGCTCGGAAGTAAATATCAACATTGCCGAAGTGAGAAAACTGTTACAAATCTTGTTTTTCTTTATCAAGGTATAAATGTTAATGGAGTTGCAACGAGCATTTCCACAGTTCTACCTACATCGTTGGCAACATCTCTAGTAACGACGATGCCCAGCATTTTGACGACAAACACCGGTTTGTTTCGTTGCTTTTCGTCTACGTTTTTCGACCATTTTTCAATTTAAAACACTTCTACTTCAGGAGCGCAGTTACAGCTGGTTCCCGGTCAAGTGTTGCAACGAACAGGTGGCATCGTTACGAGCGCTCTGCCTACTATCGTACAACAGGCGACACAGTTGCCGCCAGTCACTTCGGCTGCCGCCATGAGTCTTCTGGCACAGTCTCAAGTTGTCTATGCTTCTGCTTTACAACAGCAGCAGCAATCTGTTGTTCAAGCATCTCAAGTGGTGGCTTCGACACCCGTTCCGACCACCATCTTGTCTGCCCAACCGCAACCGACACATTTATCTCAGGTGGTGGTTCCCACTCACCAATCTACTGCCACCGTACAGCCGTCGGGTACCGTCGCTCCGGCCATGTTCTATCTGGTGACGCAGGGATCCGTTCTGCCTAATCCAAGCTTACAGGTTCAAACGAGTCCTGCTGCGGTACAAGTTCAAGTGCAAGAAAGCCAAGCGCTCGTACAGACGGCTGCTCAACAACAGCAGCAACAGCAAGTTCAGGTGCAGCAGCAAGGACAACAGAGAATCTTGCAACAGATTTCAAACACTCAAGTGTTTACGGCACATTCATTTGCGGTGTGTTAATTGTAAATTGGTTCAGAAATTGAAATTCTTTGCTCAGAATAGGACGTTATTGCTAAGTTTTTTGACGAAATGAAAGTATTGACAAGATTATTTCTTGATCAGGGCAACGTTGCTCCCGCAGTTGCCACCAGTGGCGTCGTAACGTACCCACAGTATAGCACGCAGTCGGACGTCTACACGACCCTTCATCGCAAGCGAAAGTTGGAAGACGAACTTCGAAGTCATACGGAAGATCTTAGAAATCACTTGCGGCAGAGAGGTCTTTGGTCGATGCGTCCGATACGAAGAGAACAAACTGTCCGAGCCGATATGCAGAGTATAACGGACGACCTTAGAAATCACTTGCAACAACAGCAGCAACAGCAGCAAAGTCTTTGGTCGATGCGTCCGCCATCTCGCTTTCTATCGGCTGGGTAAGATTTAAGACTTGGCGGTTGGCTTTTAGCGATAGTGATTCATACAAAACACGTTTTCCCCTCCCAGTTTATCACCAATAATAATTACCCGCTTTATTTCAGAGTTGACATTTGGACCTATTTATTAATCATTGGTTTTATTTAACTAATGTCGATTCTCTTAAATCAAATAGGGACTCTTTTATTTGTCTTTTTTTATATTCCACGAGTTTCTTTAGTTAGAAAAGCGTCGAAGATTTTTTTTTTTTGTTTTAAATTTCTTAAGAGCAGAAATTTTGATTGGAGAGAGAGAGAGAGAGAGAGAGAGAGACGTCGTCCCGAAATGGGTATTTGTTAACAAGTTGTGTGTTCTGTTTAGCTTGCAGACGAGCATGCCGCCTCGGTTATCCATTCAGGGTTCTTCAGGGTCTCAGCAGCGTTTTATGCCACCACCCATGTCCAAAACGGGGAATCTGACGGAAAGAGACCAACACTCGATGCCCCCACCCCCTTCCCCGGCCTCACAAGGTTCGTAATCTAAGTTCCCAATCGATCTAACCTTAAGTTTTTCTACTTTTGTTTTGTTTTCGGTTTCTTTTAGTCTTTTTTCCCCACTTATAGCCCTAAAAAGCAGTTAATCTGCATTTTCTCTAGTTTGAATCAGTGTCTTTCACAGGTGGTGGTAATGTTGGTACAGTTCACGATTGGGGGAAGGGGAAAGGTAAAAGGGGTCAGAAGAAAGAACAAACGCCTCCATTCTAGAGGCAAATTTTGATATTGGGCACGGGTCCTTCCAAGTTTGTTAATTTCAGATGTTGGATGTCTCAAATATCTCTCTCTAACTAGGAAACTGGTCTGCTGAAGGAAAATTAAGAATATCGCAGCTGTTAAACAATTACTTACAAGCAGCAGTAATTCCGTCGTCCGACAGTTGTTCTTACGGGCACATATATTACCCACGTAAATTTGTGCATTTTACTGTTTCGTAGATCGAAGAAACGCAAATCGCGCACGATCCTGAAAAGTTAATAACCAAAATTAGCATTTCTGAGCACGTTTGGATTATTCAAACACGATTTAACCTTGGGAGGGCCAATAGGTATTCAATAAAAGATAACCACTGCTTAACCGTGTGTGTATGCAAAATCAAAACACAATTCATGCTTACTTAAAGGAAGAGGTAAACTCGTCCACTTACTTGATATTTCACATCTAAAGTGTATGAATTTAGCTCTACCTTTGATTAAGCATTCATTAAGGGTTGTAGTTTTAATGATTTTTAAGTTTAAAACTAGTGCTAAACTCATCAACTTTTACTCGAAACTTTGTATCACAGGTTCAGTAGCGAACATTAAGAATACAACGCTTACTTTCAAGAAACAGTTTACTAGTTTCCTCCATTTGAAATTTGGCCCAAGAAACATTTTTAATTATATGCACAGATGAGAGTCATCTTTTCGTTAATTTGCACATGGCGCAGATTGTTCTGTTGCTTTCAATTGCTGCCTGGATCGATCTCTTTTCGATCCAACACAGTATTTGCTGCTTGAAATTGGTTGCTCATGCACTGCAAGCATCAGTGAACGTCACATTCAAGCAGCCGTTGCAAGCAGCAATTTGAGAAAACGGCTGCCTCATTTTGCTACCGGGCCTAATACCATTGGAACATTCGACAACATTCGATACTCAGTTTAAATTTAGGACAAATGTGCTTCTAGAAAGCAATGTTATACAAAAAGGCTCTCCAATCTTCCATTTGGCCCTCCCAACCGCCCCAAAAATATTAACTTTTTTTGGTATTAATTTTTTTTTCATAGGTAAGGAGGCTTCTGTTTGAATTATTTGTTTGATTTTGATTCTTATTTCTTTCATGTGCCGTCACTTTGGGATTTCATCTTTTGCTTTCTTCATTCATCTTCTCGATATAAATTCCATCGCACACTCATCTCGTGTCCACCACGGTGATTTTTTTTATCGTAAACTTTTCTCAATGTTTATTTTCTTCGTCTCGTATATTTTTATTTTGGTTGCATTTCTCTCTCCCTCCAAACTGTTTTATCCCTTCCGTTTTGGATTCCCCGATTTGGCATTGGGTTGGACGTGTTTTTCTATCCCCCCCTCAAACCCCAATCGTTCCCTTTTTGTGTGTCGATCACGATTTGCTCGTATCCATCATTAATCGATACCATATTTTTGTGTTCTCTTTTTTCATTACGATATCAATCTCTTTGTCTGGGTTGGGGCTGGGGCTACTGATACAATTCTCGTATTTCTCTTCAACAGCAGTCAATATAGGTGCTTTAAGAAATGGAGAACTGGATCGTAAACGATTAAAAAGCGCTCTATGGAATGTCAACGGTAAGAGTACAAGATCGCTCGCTAGGTTTCGCTTTTGTCGTCACAAATATTTTTCTGTTTTACAGCTTACGGTTCTTCGGAAGAAGACTGTAACGGTCCGAGCGTCTCCTTGCGATCGAGTCGTCAGCATGACGAAGAATCGCGGAATTCTAATGTGAAATCGTCTTTGTTCGGAGGTTCGCAGCGTATGTTAGACAGTTTGCGCAGTTCTGCAGTGTTACAGTCGCAGGCTTCCAGTTCTCAATGTCAGTTTGGTGGTACAGCAGCAGTAGCAGCTCACCATATGACGCAAATGTCTCAACAACAGCAGCAGCAACAGGCGGCGGTGCAACTGACAGCTTCACCGTATGCACCTTATGTGTCATTGCAAAACATTCAGTCGCACCAGCATGTGCCTTCTGTTGCCGTATCGGGACAGATATACGGGCAACAACAGGTTGTTTTACCTCATGCACAATCCGCTATTCATTACTCTTCTCACGGGCAAAATGGTTCTTCGTATTGGTTGGCTCCAAATTGAGGCAGACGCCGATTTGTATAGAGGAGGGGCATTAGAATCGTCGTTTTAAAAGTCATGGGGCTCGTAAAAATGTCTTGTTTCCTTCTGTTTTTGGGTCAGACTTCACGAAATTGTTGCACGCATAGTAACCGACAAATGAAACAACTTCTTAAAACTCTTGAGCTTCCATTATCCTAAGTGAAAAGAAACAAAATAGAAGAAATAAATGTTTATTTTTTATTATCGGTTAAGGACAAAGTTGATATGATCTGCAATGAAATTTGAATTTTCTTCGTTAAAATTCTGTTTTTTTATATATATATTAAATGAATTAATCTTGCAATCTTAGAAAACGATTGATTTCGATTCGCATTATGAGCTGACTTATAAAAAAAAAAATTTGAGGGGTGCTCAGCAGCTCATGTGGAATTATTTCTTCGTGGTGGGTCCTCCACAAAAAATTTGTAGCATATCGTTTATATTTTTTATACTACATGATATGCTTTGATAATTAGGCAATGCTTGTTAGAGGCTATAATCGTGCTAACCACAATATTTTATGTGACGTCATTTAGTTGAGAGCTCAATCAGTTGGCAGTTTATTGCTCAAACTGCACAGTGTTAAAAAAAAACCATAGGGATTTCTATTTGGCAGATACCGGCAGATACCGAAAAAAAAAATTGTAAAATTCCAAGGTGTGCAGAGCACCCCTTAGATGTTTATTTGGGTGTTTAAGCATCCGAACACTCCCCCGAGTGTCCATGCAGTTGGCACTTATGCTGGCTAATTTATTTTTATGCACTTTTACAACGGTTGTTCAAACTTGTTAACAATCAGGAGTCATTTACAAATTCAACCCTGTTTGCATTTGAAATTTACATGATGTGGTTCACGATTGAATTTAGAGTCTCGTTTTAAAGTTCTTTGCATTTTTTAAAACAACATGAAAAATTAGGTTCATGTTACTGTTGAATGTGTTGTATTGGATCAAAGTCACACTCCCAAATTCATTGTCAAAATTTTGGCTTGTTATACAATTTTATTTTGGCCCACCATTCTCTGTTAGCCACTGGTCCATTACTACTTGACATAATGTTTAGAATGTTTTGCGACCTACCTCATAGCATTTCATTTTAAATCCAATCACTTTTTTTATATCAACGATATAAAGTTCAATGCTTACTTGATTGTTTTTGGCATAAAAATGCAAATTTATAATTTATTCTATAGAGTGCCAAAAATTTCCATCAATGTGGCCCATAATAAGTGTCTATTTTGTTTTATATAAAAGTACCTTTTAGTTTCTATTAGTCTGGTTGTTTCTTTTACTGAAATATTTGCCTCAACTCGTGCTGATAAAATTTTTTCTGTATATTATTGTATTATAGATTCTCCTCATATAATTGCGATTTTGACAAATATAAATGTGTTCACACCTGTAATTAAGCTAATAAAGTGATCTTGCTCTCATGGATTCTCTCTCCTAATTAAGTCAATACACTTACGGGCAGATTTGTAAACTCCTTTAAAACTTTCTTGAAATAAATATTAAGGGAAATTTGAAAAGAAACTTTTTTTCGTCACAAATTTCGTTATGACAACCGAGATTCAGCGTGACTGCCCCGTAGCGTTCTGTTTCAAACGTGTGGAATGCTGTAAATCGGACGTTCGTAAATCCGGGAACCGCTTGTATGTGCATTTTATGGGAAGAAGTATTTACACGGCCCAAAATAACTTAAAAAATTCTCCAAAGCCCAACCACTTTATATGATTTAGGAGTTTATTTTTTTTAAAAAATTCTACTTGGTTCTATTTTCATTGAATTTTTTCCAAGATTATATATACTCTTGAAAATTTTTCAAAAAATGGCAAAAAATAAGTCCTCTAGATGCCCTGAAAAGCACTGAAATGAACTCGGGAAGGCCCAACAGACTTCCAAGGACCATAAAAACCAATAAATTCCAAAAAGTAAAAATTGTCAAAAAATGAAATTTTTCCAATAGGAAAATTGTCAACGACGGGTTCTACATAGGTGCCGATTGCACATTTAGTTATTTGGTTGTTAAATATCAACTATAACAGCAACGCATTCCACAGATGATGTGTGCACGTGTATGCACACGCAAATATGATGCATAGTATGCATACGTGCATATATTCACATACATACATGCACGCAAATGATGCATACATACCGTATACTGTAATACATATGCGCATTGTACAGGGTGGGCCAAAAAAAAATGAGAACATCTTGTAGCATACTAGTTATTTAAAAATATAATTTAATTATATTGTTTCATGTAATTTTGTTTGTATTTCTCGCGGACTTTTGTGACTGTGAGGATCATCATCGTGACTGCAAATCAGCCCACTCACCGCTCAATATTCTGTTGTGTTCTGGCAGATTTTGGTCTACCACTTCTGGGTTTACGTTCTGTTGTACCGTCGTTGTCAATTTTATTGATAACCCGACTAACACTAGCTATGCTCCAGACTTTGTTTGGAAACTCATTGGTCATTCTCCTAGCACCCCACTGTTTTTCAATTCGCAAATGTTTAATCAGAATACGGTCTTCCGCGGTAATTTTTGTCAATCTTGGTAAAAAAAATTTTAACCTGCTGATGTAAACAATTGGCATATTAAAACCAAAGATGGCGCCCGGAAATTCTCGAAATAAAGACATCATATAGCTAAATAGTGTGACGATGCTGGCCCTTTGGTGCCACAGTTTCGACTTCTTTGTTGTTGAATCGATGGTGCTGGTGCCGACTGTTATCGGCGGGCCAGCGTCTGCTCTAGGGGTTAATTTTACTGGTCGAGACATTTGCTGGTCTGACCTGGTAACGGCCCACAAAAAGACCGTCTTTTCCTAGGGATCTTCTTGTATAGTGCGTGACGATACCAACGTAATTTCAGTCCTGTTTGCTTGAGTCACTGGAGGCTCCAGGTGGAGGGACTCAGGTAATATCTGAGTGTCTTCCGCTGGACACTCCGTTATTTTCGGAGTGCTAAACCCAAACAATTAGAGACACAACACTCACAAATTCTTCTCGATAAAAATAAGATATCAAAACCTCTTTACTGCGACATGTTGTGACATTTACATAATTCTCTGTTGCATTCTATACAAAGTCTTCTAAATTAGGACTTAACTGTTCAATGCTCAAACAATGACTGTCCTCACGCTCAAGCCTCAAGCTCACTTGTCTGGTTTCCTGGGAGGGGCAACTGTCACCTCAGGGCTCAATGATTGACCAACTGGGCCAATCATTGCCATGGGCCGGGAATATTACCTTAAAAGGAAAGGTATTTTTGGGACTCTATTCCCAATTCTCATGGTCAGACTGGGTTCCACGAATTCACTTAGAATTCGGGCCACCCAAGTCTGAACATCTGTGCACCAAGGGGTGCCATACTGACAGAAAGGAATTTCTGCAGGGTGTTTCACCATTCTGTTACTACAGGGTGGTACATTAAGTAAATGAGTAAACAATTTAAGCTATTATGGATACAGTTAAACAAATTTTGATGTAAATATATTACTTTTTACACAATGTTCTCACTTTTTTGGCCCGCCCTGTAGATGTCACTGAGAATGTATTGCACCCAACATTTCCATTGTCAATCTTGTGGTTCATTTGCAAATTGCAACGAACTTTCGAAATTGCATACTCGTGAGCATATAAATTATAGAAACCGCTCTGAATCTGCCTAACTTTTTAAACTACCGGGTAATTAATAACGTTAAATTTTTAAAAGTAGAATTACCCCAAGCCTCAGGGACAAGGAGACACTAAGGGTCGTTATTCTTGATTGTTTTTGAGTCAAAGCTAATGCAAAACTCACCAACTTTTATGTGAAACTTTCGTATCAAATGTTCAGCACTACCTTTAACTTAGCAATCACTAAGAATTCTACCTGAACTCAAAAAAATATATACTTATAATTGCAAGTTATAATTAAATATAATTACAATAATATTAAAAACCTGTTGAATTTTGGATCCACGTCAGACGGACATCAGTTGAAAACCCATTTTTGCTGCATATAATGTATAAATACCTAAAGTAGAAACAAAACAATCTAAATAATGCCAAAAAAAAATATACCATGATTGTTCCCTTTTCTCAATTAAGGAAAGACAATACAAAACAATCTTACAGGTTGTAACTTATATTTAAATAAATATTAAATATATACACACACACACACATATAATAATATATTGCTCGTATATACTGTATATATATACATCCATCACATGGTCTCATGAAAATATTCGCCAATTCATCATATTGATTCTATTAATTTATTTACAGGTATCGTACAAAACTATGAAAAACAGTGACATAACTTGACAGTCATTGAACTTTTCGTTTTCTTTTTAAAGAATTATCTTTAAAACTTGTAAATATTAAGAAATATTAACAAATTAGTTTTTTTTTTGAGTCCATTAATAAAACATTACAAATAAAGTTAAAAATACAACAGAAAATTAGTTATGTCTATATATTTTTTTTTAAAAAATCAATGAAATTGTATACAAAAAAGCCCTTTTTTTTTCTTTGGAGAGTTTTTTAATGGATAATTTGTCATATGGAAATATTTTCAAGTATTTTACTTACGAGAAAAAAATAAAAAGGAAACGAACAGATTTTTAGAACAAAGATTCATCGGTTCAGACAACAAAAAAAGGTATCTTAATTTATAATGAATAAAGATTTTTATTCCGAGACAAGTCACACCGTTGTATAACCACAAATGTATTAGTGGTGCGTGTTTATGTAGCACGTCCATGTACTTACATCCTAATGTTGCGTTTATAGTCGGCACTGACGGTACTTTTAAGATTTACATTCCTAGTCGTTACAATAGATGAGAGAGGACCGTCATCAGGTAATGTGGACTATAAACGCAGCATTACACTTTTAAAGTTCGCATAAATAATCCCCCCAAAACAAAAACGATAATGAAACATATACTGTATACAGATTAATCATACATATTCTATAACGTTAACTTAATTTTTGTTTAAAAAATGCATAGACTTTATATATGTACAACTCTTCATTGATAATAAAGTGACTTTGATTACACCTCTTAATTAATAATTAATAATTGCACACCCCGATCATCATTGGTTTAATGGCTATTTCTTTTATATATATATATATGTATATATTTAATACGAGCTTGTTGTGTAGATTGTTTTTAATACAAGTATAACAATCCTCGTTTTCTTTTAAAAACTATCAAATAGCCAAAATACACCAACACCCAAGCAACCAGTTTGTCATTAATATTCTATTGGAAGCCATATTTTTTTAAAAATCGTTTTTTTTTTTTTAATTACAAATGAATGCAAAATAATTCCACAATTTAATTAATTGGAGTAAAAAAAATGCTCCAGATTTTGAATTTAAGTGGAATATGTATTGTGTATTTTTTATTATAAAATAAAAGTGTCAAGAAGTTCCTACTATGCTAATAAAAATAGGGTTCTCAAACGCATAGCCCACTGACTAGGCTTGCCACCTTTACTCCTATTTGGAGGATATGTTCTCCGACCAGGACCGTCCTCCACAAAGGCAAACATGTCCTATACACAATAAATTGTATAAAACTTAAATACGTTCGTGAAAGATGGTCCTGGCTGGAGGACAGTTCTTCCGAATGGAGGACTGTCCCTCCACAGGTGGCAAGCCTACCACTGACAGATTTTATGTGGCCAGCTTCGTTGTTTTTAATTTTAATTTTGTAAAGCTAATAAATATTAAGACTAACTCATGTTCACGGGACTAAATTTTTATAAAATTAAAAGAATTTTATAACATACTATGTGTCCCAAAAATGTACACACAATTTTGTTCAAGATACATTTACACTTTTACAGAGTAACTCAACTAAGAGCTCTTCCTAAAGAGCTCTTCCTAAAGAGCATTTTTCGTGCCGAAACTTAAGTGTGGCCAATATGTATTGACGGCGCAAACACTAATTAGTGCTTCAGTTACAATACGATTCAATGAACGTACAAAAAAAAAAATGAATGACATTTTAAGCACGATCAAAAAAGCAGACGATTCTTCACTCCCTTTTGGCGTTTTTATCTAACATGGAGTTACTTTACCTTTATAAATTTATCTTGCTTTGGTTGTTAATATCTGTCATGTTTATTTTCTAAAATTTAATTTTAGCATTTCTTGTTTTCGTGCGACAATTCTCTTCGATTTCTTCCCGTAACTTTAAATCACAAGAAATCGAAAAGAATTGTCGTCGCACAATTACAAGAGATACATTATAATTGATGTTTTGAAAAATTGCATCATTTAAATATGAACCATATAACTGCTTTTATACCTAACCTTTATTGTAACATTTAATCTTAATTATAAAGTTATGAAATTAAATTTAAGAAAATAAAACATTACAGTTACTAAACACCCAAAGTGTTTTGTTTATACATTTGTTTGGGACACACTCTGTATATATATAAATCAAAGTATATACGCATAATATAGCATTTATGCAATTATAGTTATGACAATTATTCACAAAATAAAGTCCGGCCCACTGCATGTTTAAATTTTACCCGCAGCCCTCATATGTAAGATGTGTTGGAGACGCCTGGTTTTCTACCCGTAGTCTTAAATTAAAACACAATAAAACAATTATGTTATTCGACATCACTTTACTAATTTAAAATTAGCACCCTTTTTTTTGCGCCATGTTTGAGCAATACATGAAATTTAAATTTTACTGACTAAATTTAGATAGTTTTTTGTTTTTTCGAATTTTCATATTTCTTTTTCTAGTTTTTATGATGATTCAAATAAAACACTTGAAAAGAATGATTGAAACAAGACTGAAGATAATATTAGATGTAAACATTTCCACCACATTTGCTTAACCTCATCTCATAGCAACTTAACCTAAGGGATAGATCACACACGCTGAAAAAACTCCAGAAAACAGAAATCCTTTACGCTTGAAGATATATGGCGCTCCTGGTAAACGCCTTAGCATACAAAATGGTTTTTTTTTTCTTCAGCGTGTGTGATCTTTCCTTAAGAGATACTAATTGTAAAAAACATTGTTAATATGTAAAATACATGTACTGTAAATATTTTATTATTAGGGCTCGGATTTTTACGCAATATCAAGCATAATATTTCTCAATCTGTGGCCCACGGGCCAATTGTAAAGTAACAATCCCGATTAGACCAACCAACAAGTATGTCCTTTTCAATAAAAAAAACATTGGTTAGAGGCTAGAACTCTATAGTTGACAATTTACAGTAAGTAGACATTTAGCCTCTGACCAGTCTTTTTGATTAGAAAAAAAGCATAAATACAGTTGCTCTAATGACGATGGCACTTGGGCCACAAATTTGAAAAAACATTTACTTGATATTGCATAAAAATCCGGGCCCTATTTATTATTTATAAAGATCATAACTGATGATCATTTATTATTTGTTTTTAAATATATAATTTATATACATCTACGTATCGAAATACTCGATACTAATGTGGCTCAGACATTTATATATTATATAATAATCTCAAGTAAAGTATATTTAATAACAATTTTGATAATCTTCACAGCGTTAGGATTATCAAGGAATGTATCGATTAATGCCGTTTTGATCATTATTCATCTATACAAATTACTAAAGGAGGCCCAGGTTGGTTTATACAGTGCGAAAATTTGTAATACGATGCTAATCGCCACCATTATCGCATAGCAAAGTATTTCATTTTGCTTATTAACTTTCAAGCTCGTTTTCTTAATGATACTTTAGTCAAAGGTAGAGCTAAACTCATCAATTTTTAAATCGAAACTTAAATATCAAACGTTGATAAGCACTACCTTCAACTAAGTATTCATTAATAGTAAGACCCTTAGTTCGTTGTGTCCGTGCCAAACATGACTACACATATTGGAATGCAACGAAATGTGCAAATAGGACCAGCCAAAATCACCAAGATTGCGAAACTATGATTGGTTGTGAAGTCCTTTTCGATTGGTAAAACATATTAAAATCCTTATGAAATATTGCAAAGCGTGCGAAAGAGAAAATGTAACCTTTTTGCAACAAATGCTAACAAAGTAGGAGCGTTTTTTTTCTCCTCCTGTTAAATTTATTTTGTTTGTTTAGCTTCTTTTTTCGCACGCAGTTTAGCTTCTCTTTTCGCACGCAGTTTCGCTGAGTATAAACATAGCTTTTGGCATTTATGTTATTTTAAAAAAAAGTTAACATTTTGGGTGTTGGTGTTTTGGATTGCTGTCTCTGGAACAGGAACTTCAAATCAAAAGTATCCACATGGAAGTCAAACCCATTATAAATTTCTTATAGGTTTATATCTCTGTCCATTTTAGCACAAACAACGACATAACGCCAGCCTAATCTCCAAGAGTGGCACCAAGCTTCAAAAGGAAGTACGAACATTGGTACCGTACCGCGCATGCAGCAAACTCATCGAACATTATGAACCCACGAGCGATATATATCATGGGGGCTATAGTAATTGTTCCATAACAGGATGGAGAAGGGACATGTGTTCAGCACCACGAATAGGAAGCTTGTTGATGCTATAGTGGTGCACCATGTCTGGAATACTGCTAAATGGTTTACTGAATTGTCCGAGAATGTATTTGCCATCCGAATGGACGATCTTCATGTGCATGAATCCTCTCGTGCTTCTGCGGACACAAAAAAAATCTTAATATGGCTGGTTTTTGTTTCTATTAATTAAATGGTCACCAGCAGCACAGATTGGAACAAAAAAGCCATAGAAACAGGAAAGATGCTCAATGAAATTTAAAAAAAAAATGCAACCACCAGCAACGCATAGGGGCAGGGGGAAAAGGAATTCAGCTTATAAGCTAGAGTTTCAAGCAAGTTTTGAAAGAAAAAAAAAACCTTCAAGAGTTCAGATTCACTGGACCACAAAAAGAATATTCACTTGTACAAAAAAAAAAATACCAACCAAGACACCTTTTCATGCAATGGTAAATCTTTTCGTAGAGGTTATGTAGTATGTTGTATTGTACGAGCGTAATAAAATTCTTCGTTGGTTTCATTTAAGATAAAACATGTTTGTCCCTTAAAGTGTCTAGTATTTCTAAGTATATAAAATTACAAATGAAACATAGTTACACCTAAATGAATAAAACTTCTTCAAATTTAAGTTATACTTCAAATACTGCATACAAATTTAATTAAATGTTTCAAAACTCAATTGCTTGCATGTTTAATTTAAGTTTTCAAATGAAGTAAATAAGAAAATGTGTCATCTTTCAAGATGAAATCCCTTTTTTTTTTCTTAAAACCTTTTAAAAACAATAACAAAACGCAACGAAATTATTTGCTAATGTTCCTATTTGAATGTTCTAAACGTATATAGACTAATCAAGCAATCAACTAACTAAAAAAAAGGTGCAATTTTGATAAAATCGAAATAAGCATAAAAGAAGTTTATTATACACCCGAGAATCAGAGGTTCAAACCTCCAACCACAATTCCGTTAATCTCTCTCTACTTAAAACTACCCAATCTATCATAGGCTTGATTATAATGTAGATTTGCGCAATTATTTTGTCTGCTCTGTTCGTCACTTGGGAACATTCGTAATTTGTTTAAGAGTTTAATTTCCTTTTCTTATTATTTTGTAATTTAAAATTTCTATAAACAACTTCCTATCGTTTCAATTTTAACATCACTATCTTAAAGCTTTATTATAAGTAAGAATATGTTTACCCCATGTACGTAAAAGCAACTTTTAGGATATGCTGAAAGTACACTCGTATAAAACACGTTCGAAGCCAGAATATTAATTGAATAGGTTGAAACATTTTACCAATAGGCCAGTTCAGATCTTTCTAAGGCCTTTTAGGGGCTTATAAACCTGGGCTTTGGAGCCACAACATTTTTTTAATTTGCTCCACTCCGCTTCACACTCTGGTTCAAATTAATTTTGAATTAAATTTCTTAAATCAAATTTAATGTAAAAGAATTATTAATTATTAATTATTAATTATTAATTATTAAAAAGAATTATTACTTTTATTCAAACTTTTTCATACATTTTATGTTTACTTAATATTTAATGATAACAATTTACATTAACTCGTTAAATGTTACCACACTCACTCATTAACATAAAAAAATTATTTATAAGTATTATGAACTTATGAATAATTTGTTTTACTGCTGGAATAGAAATGAAAAAAAAAACTGGAGCACTGGAACAGACAAGAATATTAGTGCCCCAGCTCCGGGCAAACACATGCCGCTCCACTGTTCCGAGCCTCAGCTCCGGGCAAACACATGCCGCTCCACTGTTCCGAGCCTCAGCTCCGGGCAAACACATGCCGCTCCACTGTTCCGAGCCTCAGCTCCGGGCAAACACATGCCGCTCCACTGTTCCGAGCCTCAGCTCCGGGCTCCACTCCACGCTGCACTTTTTAGCCAATTTTTGTGCAAATATTAATTTTTAAAAATTAATCATTGAAACTTTGTACCTTTAAAAGCTTATTGTGGCTTCTGGGGTCAGTTGAGCCCCACTGAGTGCTTTTCAGAGCATTTATAATTTTTTTCAACTTTTAGCTGTATTTTGAAAAAAAAAATCCGCGAAATTGATTTTTTTTTAATTTTTTATTTTTAAAAATGATTGTATCTTTGCAAGTTTAAGGCTTTTTTTGTGACTTCCGGGGACGTTCGAGCTCTGCTGAAGTTGTTTCAAAGGCGTTTAAACAATGACTCGAATTTTAGCCATTTTTTTTTAACAAAACACCTCACTGTTTGGCATTTTTTATCTCCAACTTGATTTTTTGCATAAATTTTAATTCTTAAATTTTTGTATGTTGTAAAACTTTTTCATGTGGATTACCCGTACTAGTTGGACCCTCCCAAGACCTTTTC
This sequence comes from Brachycybe producta, assembly GCA_036925085.1. Lineage (NCBI taxonomy): Eukaryota > Metazoa > Arthropoda > Diplopoda > Playtdesmida > Andrognathidae > Brachycybe > Brachycybe producta. The sequence continues at coordinate 4,940,092 of JAUPFP010000004.1, forward strand.
AGGGCACTTCGATTTTTGGCCGTTTTCAGTGGTTTGTTTGTAACTTTCTAAGGTTCATACCTAAATAGCTGAGTGATTCTGATTTCCTTTGTACTACGGTATGATATCTACGTGTTTGTGTGTTAGAATTGTGATTGAGAAAATGCATTTTTAATCAGCACATGCAACACATTGTTCAAGCAAACCAGGATCTGTTTTCTGACACTCATGCAAAACGTACACAAACTTGACAATGGATTTCTTCATCAAACACTCACACACCATTGATTGCAACAAACAAGCAAAACAATGAATATACATTATATTACTAAAGATGACTTACTTGAGTGACAATGAGTAATCTTGTTTGCTGCTCTCACTGTTTCTCACCAGATAACTTCCTTCTTTAAGAACACGAAGAACGTTTTCAGCATCCACCCGACTAATTGCACCGTGATACCATCTGCGAACAATTCAATTTAAAGTCAGTTTTCGAATAATAAACCACTCATCTATAGTTGTCTCACTGTAAATTGAAACACAGGGACTGACGAAAAATTTAGAATTGTGCCATCTTTAGTCTGGTAGAAAAGGGATGATAGCAGACATTCTCAACAGTCTAAACCAGAGCTGTAACTAGGGCAAGACGAGTGAGGCACCCTGCCTCGTGTTCATAAAGCGTAGGGGCGCAGGAATTAAATGTACTCTACTGGTACTCATGGGCCCCGGCACATAGAGCCACTTGCCCTCCCTCCTAGAAAATTAATATATAACTTTTTTTACCTACTACTTTTTGGTTTTTAACCAATTACCTTCGCACTAAAAATCTAAAAATTCATAAAGTGGAATTTTAACTTGAAATTTAACTTGAAAAAACCTGGATGAAAAATACCCATGTTCTTAATTTCCTGTTTTGCATTTTTCTAGCTCTTGCTAAAAAAATTAACCTTGACCACTGTGTCCTTGCCCCCTCTTGCAAAATGTACTCCTACATTATTTCAAGATTGTCTTTTAACAAAGTGCATTACTATTAATTATTCTTGTTACTTTTTCACACACACAAAATAACTACTAGCTGCAGATACTGACAAACCGGGGGGGGGGGGGGGGGGGGGGGGGAATCCTTCCAAAAGTTAAATTTCTTATTTCACAAGATATTTTATCAGAAATTTTTTTAGAAAATGTTTTCGCAATTCTACGCAATTTAGTCATTTTCATATTTAGCCCCGAATACCTTCCTATTTGAAACAATCCTCCACACCAATTTTGTTCTTGCCTCCGGCGCAAAATTGCTTAGTTTTGTCTCTGGTTTAAACAAAAGAATTTTCACATTCTTTTGTTATTAGGTATCAGACAAAAAGACACAAGCCTACATTTTTTTTTGTCAATCCTTCTTACTTTAGATTTTTAAAGATTTTTAAATTTTACTTCAAATTATTTAAAGATTTTTAAATTGAAAAAATAAACGTACACCATATTTTTAAACCCCGCAAAAAAATTTATTCAAATACTGTAATTATTATTTTATTTAAACGTAAATTTATTAAACTGTTTAACTGCAGTAATTCTTATTTAACTTATGATTAGAACGAAATTAAGAGGATTTTTTTTGAGACACAGCCAGCCAAACACCAACGACAAAGACAAAAAACTAATTTGCATTTACCCTTGACGTTCGAGAGATATCGTTGGATCGACCACCTCTCCAACAGCGATCAATGTTGCACAACCAAAGTTCAACTGAAGATTAACGCGTTTCCTCTTTGGCGAGTTGAGATTCAACGATAAACCGCTGGTGCCACGCAACGGCGGAGTTGGAGTCAAATCTGAAAAATAACAAAATTTAACATAAAAAAAAACCATATGTAAAAAAAAAATGTGCACAATTTCCAAATAATAACGGTCAAAACGTGACACATGCCAATCTTTATTGGTAAATGAAGCGAAGGTTTATTGGGAACACTACTGTTATTTGACACAGAGTTTTCACTGGAAGACCGAGATCCGCACTCCGTAGTAGCACCGCTTAAGTCCGGCAAACGAAACGGTGTCCTCTCTTTCTTACCAACGTCCCATGGAAGATCATAGTCTCCGTTTGGCCGATCATCTAAAGATTGATGAACTAAGGATTTCGGCAGAGTGTCACGGCGACAGTGGTTGTCGATCGAACCTCTACTGTTATTGTTACTACTACTACTTGAACTACTCGTGCTGGCCACACTTTCTTCGCTGCTCACGACGCCGTCACTCGGTAACCGTCTTGTACAACCGACTCTGTTCGGTCCACCCAATTTGTTTGAAGCCATATTGTCGTTGTCTCCCAGAGCGAGGTCGCTAAACTGTCGGACGGGAATACGTGGTCGCGCGTGTTGACCTCTCGTCAAAGAGTAATGTGTCGGTGTAGACTTGGCACTGGAAGCTCTCGAGTCCATTCCTTCTTTGGCACGATACGAAAGGGTCGGAGTGGAATTAGCACTTCGAGTTGGCGGCGGCTGATGTATGATGGCTCGAACCTGTTGTTGTTCACCACAACGACCGCCGCCAACACCACCGCCGCCGCCTCCTCCTCCTCCTCCTCCACGAAATAACGTCACTTTCCGCCGTTCTTTTGTCATTATGATTGAACCATTATCGGTGGTTTCGACTGTTCGAATAATCGATTTTGGAGTACCTCCCGGAGTTCCCTTTGGAGTGGAACTCTTGGAAGTGGAAGCACTACTGTCACTCCCTGTCAAGATTGACTGATTGACAATCTCGAGGTCGTCATCATCGTCGGACGCCTTGACCGTGCTACTGTCAAAGGCAGTCTCGTAGATGTGACGCTGTCGACCGGTCATGTCGTCACTTTCGGACGAGTCGGCTGCAGCTCGTCTCCCAGCACGGAAGAGGGGGTAACCCCATTCCCAGGGCGCGTCGTATTCCCCTTCCGGACGACTATCAACGTCTACCTGATGCTGCTCTTCTTCACTACTTTCGTATACTGCATCGTAGGAATCGGGTACAAAAACGTCTTCGTCGCCTTCGGTGACGTCTTCAACTTCTTCAGGATTCACATCTAAATGCAAAATATATACAAACATATTATTGCAAATAACGTTTTTATAGCAATTTTTTCTCTCTCTCTCTCTCTCTCTTTGCAAATGAGTTTTGTGTGACAGTTTTTCATATCTGTTTTTGATATTTTTTGAAAAATAAAACATTTTGTGACAAATTTTCATATCTTTTAAACAAAACTTTTTTGTAGACATTTTTAATATCTCGGAAAATAAACTTTGTGTGAAAGTTTTTAATATTTTTTTTAAAATAAACGTTTCGTGAAACTTTTTAACATTTTTTGAAAATAAAGTCTAAAAATATTTAACTCCTTTGAACGCTCTAAAAATGCCTCAGGAGTGCTCAAGTAGCCCCAGAAGTCCCAAAAATCTTGAAAACGTACAAGGATTCAAGATTTTTTAAAATTCGAAAAAATGAGTTAAAACACTTATGAGAGTTCGCACAATGGCGCCTTATACCCACGCAGCAGTGCTGATCATATGGTATGGACCACGGATATCTTTAAAATTCGGTATCCGGCCCACACTTTTAATGAAGTTGCATATGCCTGGTTTAAACTTTTTTTTTCATTCGTAACTCTAAATATGACCCTTTCATAGAATAACGTGAGTGCCTGTCTGGTGATATTTGCGACAGTAGGCCTACAATGGCAGTGGCACAGAGGGCAGGCGCCACCCTCAAGTTTATCACGGTAAGTCCAGTCCGGACCTGTTTGTGACAAATTGTCACAACTTTTTTTAATTCTCACTAACTACCTTTGTGAGAGAAAAAATACTAAATGACATTTTCATTTTCAAACTGTCACAAAAGTATATTTTCAAAGATATTGTCATAAAAATATCATTATTCCTTTTATTTTCTCTTCTAGTCTCAAATAAACGTCTTAACCTTTAAAAAAACATTGATAGAATTTATGTTTGCGTTTAAAAAAAATAAATTCAACAACTGCTATTGATCTGTAGGTAATATAATATTGGTGACTTTCATTTTAAATTCTTCTATTCAATAACAACATTCCGATTTAAAGGACCCACCACCAGCAAGAACACCAATAGAGCAGAACACCACAACTTTTGACGCGCAAACGGGACAATTGACGTCACCAGACAACAAGAAAATCGATCATCATCATTTCTAAATCTCTTAAATTTGTAACCAGACAGAGAGACTCTTGATAATGACGTCCATATGGTTTGAGATTTTTTTTTATCTAAAATGTCAACATTATTCAAACATCGTCTTACAACATCCCATCATTATCACATCACAGTTGTTTGTCCCAAACACAAACAACAAAAACAAAAAAAGGGAGAGAGAAATCGGCACCCTCGCCCTTCCCCCTCCACCCACCCACCCCAAAAAAAAACTTGATCTACATCATGTTTACATTAAGACAATGATGGTGGTTCATATATGGGTGGAATGGATATATGGATATGGATGAGGCTGTATTTTTTTATTATTATTTCCTTAAGGAGTAGAAGAAGCAAACACACACAAAAAAAACCTCCAACACATATCTAACAATAGCATCATTAATAAATATGAAGCTAAGCTGCAATACCGATGGGAAATTTTGGAAGCATTCAATTTCCGCACTTGTGCACATTCACACCCTTAACCACAAACACATCCTCTTTTATAATAATAATAATAATAATAGGGATATATACAGTATATACTGAGTGTGCTCGTGTGTTACGTATGGGTGGAAGTCATGAATATTATTGGAGGCTCCTCTTTTTTTTATCTAATAAAACAAAAAAACAAACAAGGCCGAAAAAAAACACGAAATCCCAAAGACAATCGCAAAACGGCAGAAAAACACAACAACAAAAACAACAACAACAAAAAAAAACATTATTCAATTCTTACATGCATCGCTTAAGTGGCTGTTTTTTTTTTATCAAATAACAATTCAAATCTTAACAAACAAAAAAAAAAACAACAACAGAAATTTACAGGTGTTTTATTTTTAATATTGAAGTTCAAGCAAGTGTAAAATTGTAAAAAAAAAAATTAAAGAAGTCTCTAAAGAGACAGCACGAGGGAAGAAGCTTGTTAACATCATTTCAGTTGTTTTCCGGACAACGAATTACTGAACAAAAAAAAAGGGCGATACACGAAGTCACGTAGGCTACGCACAGTTAGCAGCACCCATCGCAAATAACGATGTTGGTTGCAGGGGAGGCAGGGCCGACGAGAGAGAAAGAGAGAGGGGAAAAAGCCGGGACAAATTCCCGAGGCCCGTGCAACCTGCAGGCGAGCCCGAGTATGGATTTTTTTTTTGAAAATCAACTTATCCTATTTTATTATAATTTTTTTAATCTCTTTGTCGGTAATCTTAATATGTAGTAATACTAATAATAACAGTGTTTATAGTTCCGGAGCCCCAGACCAAAATTGAATGCACACTTTGTTTATGTATTTTAGCTGTTTATCATTAATAACAGCTAAAATAAACATAAAAAGTCTTTTGATTATTATATTACAGAAAAATCTATCTACACGCAGTTTTTTTTTTCTGTCGTCAGGCCCGGAATTATTGTTTTCCTGGGGCTCGCGCCCACTCTCAGCGGCCCTGGGTGATGGCTAGCTATTAGAGAATTATATTAAAGTAGCGAGTATGCCAGTTGTCCCAACTGTCCAACACACGAAAAAAAATTCCTGAGTCCCCACTGTGCAAATTCATCAAGGTGAAAATTTGCGACAAGTCACAAGTGCATTGCATCGTGTGAACCCGTCTTAAAAGGGAACACGTACACCAGATGAGAACAGACACGTACTGTGACGTACACAAACATTTAAGAACTCAAATGTACAGTACTAACAAAGTCACACCGACGCGCACATTTACAAACACATGAACAACAATAGAAAAGACAAAACATTTACAACCAAGAGGTCTCATTATGACAAAAAAAAAATAAGCTTGTCATATGACTATAATTAAATTGTCACATATAGGCCTATAGCTGTTAACTCTGTAACTGTCATAAAGATTACTGTGACAAATATTATCATATGACTGCCATTCACTGGTGTACGGAATAACATGACAATCATGTGACAGTGTCACTAGTGACTAGTGTCACAATTTTATGATTTTTTTTTCTGTAATGAGGCCCTAAGCATTTTTATTTGTTGCCTGCTTCTCAAATCTTAAGACTGTTGTGTACCTTTTGGTACGATTAGCCTAAAGCCTATGAGGCTGCAGAGCTGGTGAACCGTAAGTTACAACTGCAACAACACGCAATAGGAAAAAAACACACGCGCGCAAACGCACAAAATAAAGATAAAACACTGTAAAATGAATAGCAAGCACACACGTATTCACACGCGCAAAAACACACATAAGAATTGTATTGATTTAATATGACTATGGTGGTGGTGGTGTGAGACAATGTGGCCTACAGGTCCAAAGAAACTCTCCTTTTATGTTGGATGATGAAACCCATTTGTTATGAAATTAAGCATTTTCGCATGACAATATTATTGACTATAAACAACTCCTTAATTATAAACGAGCTGCTACTTGTAGCCTCCAGCAATGTCAAAACACAAAACCAATCTTGTCTAATTAGTGATTTCAGCATACATAGCTCTAAATAACATCAAATGGAGTTTGTTTGTTTTGAGAAAATTAAAAGTTCTAAAAACTTTTTGATTCAAACAAAAATTGCTAAAAGTTTATTAAGCAACTTATGTTTCTTTTTTCTTCTTCATCTTCTTCTGCCATATAAGTGTGCTCAAAATCCCCCCCATCAGTTATTACTTATTGCATTACACACATATGCGAGTATACACCTTGGATATTTCCATTAAGCAACACCATTTCATTTTCTCTTCACCGACCAACACCCTCTCCCCACCTCTCAAGACACCAGTGTATATAATATTAGAGTCATTATGTATGTAGGTACGTACAGTATGTGTATATATACAGTATATATATATATATATATATACAGGGTGGGCCATAAGTCACCGTACCCCATACTTACCTAGGGATCTAATGGGTCTATGTGAGCTCCATCGCTGTTTCGCCAGGGGTCCTTTGCGACATTTTACGTAACATCGCTGGTGTTATGTCTTCAAAGGGCGACCGTGGACCCAAACACTCGCAACTAATCGAAAAATTACTCGTGCAGTATATGCCATCTTAGAAACCCCATTACCTCCAGAAATTTCTTGTCAAAATATTGTCAAGAATTATTCAACGATTACCAAAAACGATTTTTAAAATTTAAAACATTAAAAATCAATTGAATAAATGAATTGGAATGAAATGGAAATGGAAGGTTGTATTGAGTTGAATACGAATAGGGAATATATGTATTTCATTAAGAAATTCTGGAAATGCGAGGTGACAACCTTTGCAACAAAAATGAGGGCGAAGACTTTCGTTTTTGGAAATTTAAAATGGCGTCGTTTGGTCACTCGTGAAAAGTCACCTCATTTTTAAGTTTTTTTTAATGATTTTATTAACTTATTTTAAAATTTAAAAATCGTTTTGACAATCGTTGAGTAAGTCTTAACCCTTTTTTGAAAAGAAATTTCTGGAGGTAATGGTCTCCTTTTAAGTCCAAGATATCCCACTATCGCAATGTTTTATTTCTTTTTTTCTCATTGTCACACAGCTACCAAATGTTTGCAAAAACACTCTTATTTGTCACCAGGTGGTATTCCAAGTCATTATAAGTAATTATAAAGTGACATAAATGATAATATCTAGGGGTACGATGACTTATGGCCCACCCTGTACATATATAAAGAGAGAAGTGCTCATCACGTACATTGCCTTAACACAAATTACACGATTCCATCCAAGTACAAAAATAATGGTCGAAATGCATCCAAAATGAAAGCAGTAGTCGGTCGGTCGGTCAGTCTTTTCTACATCATTACCAACCAACCAACAACACTCCCCCACCCCCACCAGCACCTTCATTCCCGCCTTGAAACATTTCCACAAAATATGAACAGAAAACCCGTTTCGAAACTGTTCTCTTTTTTTCTTCCACCCCCCCCCCCTCCCCCCTCTCTATCTCTCTCTCTAAAACATTAACATCTAACAAACAGAATTCCATCAATGGATGATGTTATTAAATAGCTCTAGTTGATAATATCGTCCTACACTAAATCCAAACTAACCCCCTCCAAAAAAAAACCCCATTTAATAGCCGGTCAGAAACTATTAGCCTCATATATTGAATTCTGGAAACATGAATCAGAAGAAAGAAAAAAAATGATACTCATTTTTGTTTAGCTATTTACAGTGTACACGAATTTCTTTTTAATAAAAAACAACAACAACAACTGCAATAAATAATAATAATAATATAGCATACATGTAAGGAATATAAACATCATAATTGTTAAATAAATGGGTGGAAATCATTTATTTAAATCTGAATAAATTTGAATACAAAACTAGCTAAAACAATTTAAGAAATCTAAAAAATAAAAATAAATTACACCCAAAATTGTTATTTTTACAAATTGAATTGTTGTTTAATTTCTTAGTTTCTTAATTAAAACAAATTTAAATGTTTTATATATGCAAATGCGGTTTTTGGCAAAGTCAACAAAGACTTGATTTTTCTAATTAATAATTTGCATAGAAACAAAAAGCTTGATTTTAATCCCCATTTTACTCGACAAAGTTGTTCGACACTCTTAGAGAGAGGACCTACAAAAAATAACAAAAACATTTATTTTCTCTTTGATGTCAGGAACCCATCATCATGTAAAATTCGGTTACACTGTCTAAACAGATTTTCAAATTATAAAATACTGCTGCACTCAACCAGTTGAATTTGCTGTATCAGCTGAAGAGTTTCCATCTTCAGCTAGCTCACTTATTCAAATACACTAGATCCAGAACAAGCATACTGTGTAAGCTGATATAACACAATGTTTTCTTTCATTTATGCATTGCACCATAGACAGCAGTATTATTTGCTTTAGCTCATTCCAATCCTCAAATAAATCTTCAGGGTTCATTCAGGGTTCACTAGTAAAATCAATCTTTACACTAAAATTATTTCATGTACTATAAATAAAGAGCTGTGGCGAGGCTACAACCTATGACAGTGACATACAAAAGTTCATAACATTGTCATATAAGAAGTCATTGTGTATGTACAATGTATGCTGACAGTTGCAAGAAAGGTTGAAAGAACACAACAAACACATAGAAAGCCACGCAAAACATATTTTTATAAGCTTTTATTTAAGCTGACATGACCGTTGTCTGGCGTTTGCGTGGTGGACTTGTTATTTCTCCTATTTTAACCAACTTCTCCAATAGTAGAGAGAGATAGCTGAAATTGTGTACGCAACAAGCAGCCTCCACTACTAATGCGACCTGTTAATCTGTCAAATGTTGACTGATCCTCGAATGACCTGTTCAGGATCCGCCGTTACAGAAGGAAGGGTACCTACCTTAAATAACGTACTTTTCAACAAAATAAAAACAAATTACAATCCTGTAGTCCCAAAAACAAAAACTAAAACATGTCTTAGTGGAAATTAAAGCTTGTATCGAAAAATGTAGTTTTTTATATTTACTTGTTTACTTCTCCTTCGAATTGCCAATAATGAAAAAAACCTAAAATATTTTACCTCAGTATGCTCATAATTACCCGTGACGCAATCATACAGATAAAACAATATTTATTATTTCGCCTTTCAGAAGCTAATTTAACATCAATATATTTTTTAAAAAAATTTAATACATTGTTAATGGAAGACTCAATCTTAAACAAAGTCAAACTTAAAAATGCACTACAGAATATTACTAATGCGTAAACACTCTTTGTTTGCGCGACATTTCAACGTGTTTAAGCTCAGCTTTATTTAAAGAAAACATTTTTTAGAATCCGCCACATTTTTAAAAACATGTTAGTAAACTAAAATAGAATCATAAATGGAATGGATAAATTTTATTTTCATAAATGCTATCATTTCATTGAAAGTAAATATATTTTTTCTATGAAAGTTTGGAAATATCGATTTTCGTTTTTCCCCCAGCTTTAAATCTTGATCGTTTTCAAAGCTATCATAAAATATTTATTTTCAAAATATCATTATGAAAATATATTTTTTTATCCAATTCATTTACTATTCAAGAGGGTTTTTTTTTTCTCTTCTAACATGCAATTTCTAAAATTAGGTAAAATTGCTTTAACATTGAAACACAAATGAGGTTTTTTTTTGCCATTTAACAAAATACTTCATTACGGCTACTGCAAAAAATATAAGAATAAGAAAAACTGAGTTCGTAAAAAAAAAAAGAAACTGAATGTAATTTCACGATGATGATGATGATGATGATGCTCACAAATCGATAACTATACATGTAAAACAATAAACATAAGAAATAAGAGAGAGAAAGAAAGAAAGAGAGAGAAAAAGAG